>CM050454.1:43304595-44554595 GCA_027563935.2 Costus lasius
GTGCATATTCGCAGATATAGACAAACATAGATAATGACAATGCCAGATGATATATATAAAATATCAATGTTAAGTAGACAATAATGGACCAAAACTAGATCCTAGGGCATATACGCCAACAAATCTCCCACTTGCACTAAGACCTAGAGGTTGAGGAATCTCAACCCCATCTCTCTAGTGTGACAGTCATGCATCTGCTGCGCCAAAGCCTTGGTCAATGGGTCCCTGCCATATTAGTTCTCTATGTCAACTCTGCTAATCTTGACATCACCTCTGTCTATGATCTCTCTGTCAGGTGGAAATATTTGAGTATTGTGTTTAGATCTTTGATTGAGGACCGTGGTTCCTATTGGCTTGGGCAATCGCTCCCATTGTTTCACAGTAATTTCAATTGGATCCACGCACTGGGAACCACCTGGAAGTCAAAAATGAACTTCCTTAATCTAAACAGCTCTTTGGCTGCCTTAGAAGCGGCCACATACTCAGCTCGGTTTGGTAGAATCGGCGATAGTGGATTGCTCGTAGCTCTTCCAGCAAACAATTGCCTCCATTCATCATAAACACATAGCCGGGCCTACGATCTGAAGTCGTCAGGGACAGACTGGGAAAGACGCATCAGTGTATCTATGCAAATCTCTTCCTGTCCCCCACAAGACTAGGAACAATATTCTTATTTCAATCTCAGATACTTCTGGATGTTTCTTACAAGCCACCTAAGATAGCAGTGCAAACCAGGATTGAATTGGTATCGGCTTGGTTATGCGCACAGCAAAGCCATATCTGGCTTACACAACTTTGCATACAGGATCGATTCCACTGCCGAAGCAATAAGGCACTCGGGACTCATGTCATCCCACTTAGCCTGTGAGGTGGGACACTGGCTCTTTGAGTAGAGTAAGGCCATGTCTCACTGGAAGGTACCCTTTCTTGGATTGCTACCAAGCTAAAACCTCTCCAGGACGCTTATCATTGGAAGTACTTTGACTAAGGCTAGGAGCCGCTTGGATCTATCCTGTAGATCCTGACACCTAGGATATAGTCGGCCTCCCCTAAGTCGTTCATCTCAAAACACTTCCCTAACCATGTCCATCATAGCTAGAAGACTAGGGATGTCAATCCCGATGAGCATTATGTCACTATATTCTAGACCAGTAAAGCACCAAGCTCCCACAGAATTTTCTATATACACATGGCAATCATCTTCGCTTTGATAACGCCAATAATCTCTCATAGCTTCATCAAATCGAAGATTCCAAATTCGAGATGCTTGCATTAATCATAAATGGATCTCTTAGCCTGGTGTAGACCTTATTGGCTCTGCAGGATGGATGAAGCCATCAGGCTGTGTCATTCACAGCCTCCTGAGTTAGTTTCCCATTAAGGAAAGCTGTCTTCCATCCATCAGCCATATCTCATAATCATAATATGCAGCTATAGCAAGCTGAATCCGAATGGAATTGAACATAGCAATTGGTGAAAAGGTTTCAATCATTGTCCACCCCCGTGGACTTGTTTCAATCCTTAGCCACTAGTCTACCATTATAGGTAACCACGTTGCCAATCCATGGTTTGTCTCATCTTGATGACCCATTTACACCCTATGGGTATTTACCCCATCAGGCAACTCACCCAAATCCCAAACTTGGTTAGTTGACATGGAATCCATCTCGGATCGCATTGGCCTCAAGCCATCTCTCGGAGTCCGGTACCACTGACCGCCTCTACGATAGGTATTGGGTCATCTCATGATGAATATCCCGCGTGCTGGGTCGGCAGTGGACACATACCTCTCAGGTACACGATGAATCCTCCCATACCTACATGGAGCCTGTGTTTGAGCCTCTGGTTGCCCATCAACCGGTTGCAGGTGGCTCAGGGTTTCTTCTCTGTGTCTTGGTGGTTGCTCTTGGACCTCGGTCCAAGTCAAACTTCCTCCCACTAACTTCTTTCATGTGAAATTCTTTCTCTAGAAAGACAACACCCCAAGCAATAAAAAACTTTGTTCTCGATGGGAACTAGAAGTAGAACCTTAGTTTCCTTAAGGTACCCACAATACACACAATTACTCAGATCTAGGTATCTAGCTTCGTAGAATCCGATGTTGGACATAAGCCTCCACATCCCCAGATCCGTGATAAAAGTGAGATTAGGGCGTCTCCCACTCCATACCTCGTATGGAATCTTTTAAGACCCTCTAGATGGAACATTATGCAGTTTAGAGAAGCTGTTTTCAAGTGCATGCCCCTAGAAAGAGGGAGGTAGAGATGCAGATGACTCATCATACATTGAACCTTGTCGAAAAAGTTCAATTCTCCTTGCAGACACACATTCATGGGGGTGTTCTCAGGATGAGTGAGTTGGGACAGAATCCCACACTCTTTTAGATAGTCAAGGAACCTCAATGCTCAGGTACTCTCCTCCACGATCTGATCGACAGGAACCTTTTAATGGATCTACCAGTTGGTTTCTCTACTTCATTCTTGAATCTCTTGAATTTCTCAAAGAATTCAGATATATGTCTCAATCAAGTAGGGACATAACCATATCTACTGAAATCATCCAGTATAGGTATGAAGTAGCTGTGTCCTCCTCTAGCTTGCTTATTGAATGGCCAACACTCATCGCTGTGTATGAGATCCAACAAATCTCTGCCCTCTCACCCATTTTGGTGAAAGGCGCCTTTGTCAATAGTCCCTAACAAACAAGGCTCCTATGTCAATCAAATTCCCTCCAAGGAAACTTGAATCTAACAACCCAATTTGCAAGGAGTTGTTGAATGCGGATTCTTGTTTATATTGTGGGCTAATCGACAATGCCTTAGGAAAGCACCAACTGAACTACTCAGTTTTGGTCCTTTTATTATTTAGGTTACCAAAAATAGAGCTATCCATGTCCAAGACATATAACCATTGCATAAAAGTACCCTTCCCATAGAACACATTTTGCAAATGAAAAAGAACAAGAGTTCTTATTTATTTCAAATTTAAATCCCTTATTTGCTAAGCAAGGAATGGATCAATGTTCCTAAGTAAGCGAAGGTACATAATAGCAATTATCTAACTCTAACAGAAGTCTAGAAGGCAGGGGGAGAGAGAGTCAAAACTCCTACAGCAAGGCAGCAGCAACTTGTGCCCGTTTCCAATCTCGTAGGCATACTCTCCAGCCCGTACCGATCTACTTTTCTTGAGCCCATGCATAATTGTACAAATATGAGCTCCACAAGCGGGTATCCTAATACCCTATGACGAATAGAAGTAGAATGATTGACTTCAGTAACATAATACCTTGAGCTTGAAGACGAAGTCCTTGTCTCTCTTTCTTCTCATTCTACAGTCTCGAACCATGTCCTTTATTGTGTGTGGATGTCCTCCACATGGAGTAGCAGGTAGGACACTTTTAAATACACGCAGGTGGACGCGTTTAGGGGGTCGCGGCCAAAGGTATTGGTGTACATGGCTATTTGTCACTCCCCTGGCACGGCTCCAAAAACTTGTTATCCCTACTTGTTATTCCGCAAGTGCACTGGATACTCGAAGTAATAAAGAAAGATTCAAACCCCACATAGAGACCTATGTTGTCATGTACTATTCAATTGATTACTAATCTATCTAGGTAGTCGAATGGAGAGTTAAGCCAAATATCGCAAACACATGGAAAGATACTGTCGGAGAGAAAACTGGGACTAGGGGATTCATTCACTATAATTGCTATGACAAGACATGAATAAAAAATTCGTCAGTTTAATTTTATCTGGAAGAAGGATGCAAATTATCTTAATAAAAGGATTGTTTCACTCTCGTGCAAACAACCCTGCAGGGATAAAAATCTTCGCTTTCCGTGCAAGATTCATCCCAACGCTGAAGATAAGTAAATCATCAATCAATGAACTCAAAGGATCACTTTCATGCATCCGAATTATAGGTTGATAATCTCTAGTGGAATCTCAAGGATCACATTGCGTGCATCCGAGCCTCAACACTAGTTTTACTCAGATCTCCAACGTTCCGATCCTCACTTTCGTGCAGATCTCCACGTTTGACAATAGACTCGATCTTATAGATTCAATGTTATTATCATGGGCAATTAATCTACTAGAAATGTACAAATTGGGATCTAAACCTAAGGAAGGGTTCCTATCATGCAATTCTAGGGTTCTGGAATTCTGAAAGCAATTGCCTTTCAGTCAATAGCAAAAATCTAAAAACCATGGATTAGTAACATGGCTCTATAGAGAGGTCTAAGCACAAATATCACATGAGCAAAGTCATCAGGCTAAGATTAAACGCAACGAAATAGTGAAAAAAGAATAGTCATCTAGTCATTAGATATTTAAGTGAATTACTCCCCCATATCCAAAAGTAGTTTAAGCTAGCATGGTGGGCGAGAAATACAATATTCCATAATTTCAGAAGTTCAAAAATAACAAAAAGAAGGGTTTTATGGAAAATACAGGATGGCTGTGAAGTATTCACAGCCGTAATTTCGAAGCTCTCGGTGCACAGTGGCTGTCCATCCTTCTTTCCTCGATTCCTCTTCCATAGTGACACCTTCTCTTCTGAAACTTCTGACACATTGTCCTCCTCCTCCAGACCGATTGCTCAGTATTGTAAATCACAGCCGGAGGTGGTCTGGTATGGTCGCGGCTGCGAAAACCCTAGGTGGCGGCGTGAATGATGATTTCTCTAATCCTCTCGTCCAAAGCTCTCTATTGCTTCTTACGACTTCGAATATAAACCTATGGTTCGCCCGCAATCATCCCTCCCGCCCCCCCCCTCCGCAAAATTGTGCGTCGACATTGACCTGGGCGTGTGATCAAAACGAGGAATTACGGCAGTGTAATAGTTCACGGTAGTGCCGTAAAATCAGTCGAGTTTTCTGTTCTGATGTCGTCCTGGGGAAATACGGGCACCGTAATCTGCTTTACGGTACTGCCGTATAATCAGCTGAACTCTCTGTTCGGAGTGATTGAGAAAATACGGCCGTTGTAATCCTTTACGGCGGTGCTGTAAAATCAGCAAAGTTACTGTTTCTGAGCGCTCCAAAATACGGTACCCGGTGTAATCCTTTACGGCAGGAGGCCGTAATATCTGATAAAACCTTCTGTCAGAAACTCCCTCAAAATACGGCTGGGCTCGGATTTTACCGTAGCGTAAGAAATACAATACCGTAAAATAGGTTACAGCACTGCCGTAATTTGCTTGAGTTGCTCCGTTTTTACGTAGAATTTCTTGGGTGATCTCCTCTTGATGATGGTAACATCTTTTTATGTGTTTGGATTTTGGCTTGAAAACTCCTGGAAAAATGCTCTTTTTTTTCCTAAAAATCGAGAAAAACCAAAATAGAAGTAGACTTTGCCAATATTCGATGAAATTAGCATTGGAAAACAAGTAAAATGATCCTCAATTTAGCATGAAAAGATATCTAAAATGATACAAAAATATACTATATATTTTGGGTGTCATCAATTGATCAACCCACAAAGTCAATCAGGAAGTTTAAGACTTCCTAGTGAGATGGGGATCCTTATTCTACATGAGGGCTTCGGTCCCATGAGGGTGGGGGATGAGATGTACAAAGTAACCCTGCATCCTATGGTGGGCACGCCGGCCGAGTGCTCCGAGCTAAATCCCTTTATTGAGACAGTCCAGGCATTTCATGTCTAGCGAGGGGCTGGATACACCATTGAAACCCTAACCTCTCAATCGGATTGCCTCTAGACATTCTTCATCAGTGCCCAACACATATGAACTTCTATGTCAAGTTCCGATTCCATACTGTTATCCGTAGGCCTACTGTTTGGGGTATGCCCTTAAGGCTTAATGTATGAGGCCTTGGGATTGTATAAGTATCATGTATAAACTCTAAGGTTATAATAAGGCACTGTTTGTTTATTCAGGTTTGTTACCTTGTCTGCCCCCCCCCCCTCCCTTAAATGTACTTCTGGATATTGTCTCAAAGCTGTTCAGCTTGGCTGACAGGGCTATAAGTCCCTTAGTCGGAGATATCTTGGTGAACTGAGACAGCCTTGATATGATGGAGGACTAATATGAGTGCTAATCTTATAGGATGCTTCGAGCATGGAATAAGGATGTAGACTCTGGGTACTTTGGATGTACCTGGGACAGACCCTACTGGGTATATTGCATTGCTAGTCACTATGTGAATGATCCCTGTAAGCAGCAAGTGGCACATGTCCTTGACTTAGAGATCTACTATGTGATTCTAAATTGATGATTGTCATTGTTTTGAGGTAGTTCAATATCATTTGAAATATAATGATTATAGACGATCGTGGATGGTGAGCTTGAATCAGGTTAGGGCACTTAGTGATAGATTAAAGGATTGCCGTCTCCTTGTTTAAGGAGGGTTGATGTTCTAAAGGCCCCCCTATATGGAGATGATTGAGGGTAGTGTATGGCCATACCCAGATGACTATGTTGCAATCTGAACTAATCATGCTCATCCGTATTGGAGTTACAAGCGTGACATGCTTGTCCAATAAGAACATCCAGTGGCAAAGGAATTATGTGTGCCTTGTGAGTTTTGATTCACACTTGTGGCATGGTTTGGGGTGTAGTCTTGGAAGACTATTTCCATTATATCGAGAGACAAGTGATGTGTTTGCTAGATACCCCTCACTGATCGTGATACGTAAGTTGTCGTTACTGACAATTAAAGGAAACCCTGTAGGGTCGCACAATTAGTGATATGGCTTTTCTTGAGTCAGATCGTGTGGACTGAATTGTATGGGATCAGTTTTAAAGGGGTTTAATCTCTGGATTGCAAGTGAGATCTAGCCTGATCATGTTTGATTGATTAGGGCTTTAGATCGGTAAGCTTCGATCGAGAGAGAGATGATGCTAGATCGGTGAGATCAGGAGCATCAGGAGTATGAACGGCTAGATCCTGAGCCATTTTGGTTCATAGAGGGTCTAGGACCATTGCCCTTGGCTTGGGCTTGGTTTGAGTTTGGTCTTTGGCCAAATCGAATTGAAACCAAAGCATGAACCGGTTCACTAGGGGATCGCATGGTTCATCAAGAGGGGCGTTTTGGCGTTGGAGAGTGGGCTTCAATGACTTTCCATTTTGGGAAGTCATGGAACGTCATTTGTCTTGATGTCGGGCCGGAGGAGTGCATTTAGCTCTCTTGTCTTTGCGTTTTGTTTTTGGGATAAGAGAGCTGTGCTTGCCATCTCGTTGTGGAAGGAAGTGGACGACAAGAACAACTGCTCGGCCAAGGAAACTTCTCCATCATCCTACATCGACTCAAAGGAACCCTTGCGCATCCTTTGCTAGCCAATTGAGATCCAAGGAGAAGCCATCTCTCTTGTGTGTTAGTATCTTTCGGAGAAGGGGCTTGCGCCTTTGCTTCCAAAGCTCCATCTAACCGAGGATGGGCTATGGTAAGGTTCTCAACTTCACCAAGTTTGAACATAGTGTATCTATGATTCTTGAAAACCTTTTGCTTCCGCTGTGCAATGGTGATGCCGCCACCCCTTAAGGTTTTCGCCCCCCCTCTTGAAAGGGATTTTTGTTTACTTGCAGCTCCCCCATGAAGGGGACACTTCAATTGGTATCAGAGGGCCGTGTTGATGGAGCATAATCATATGATTGCTTGTAGATACTATGTGATCCATGTTTGCGCATCTACAGTATGTTGGATCTTGTTTGACATATGTTATCTCTTCAATGCGAGGTATGCCTAGATAATAGTATGTTTAATATTTGCGCATGTATTGAGAGTTATGTTGATTGCGCATATATGTGGTTGCGTTTATACATGTTGTTGGTTGTGTTTTCTAAAACCTAAATGACATGCGCGCCCAACTAGATCTAAGAAGTACTATTGTAAACCCCTTAGATGGGTTGAGGGGTTGAAAGCTTCATCTAGAATGGATCATAACTAGTCTGATCAGACCTCTGACAGCCTAGTAGGGTTAGACAGAGACGGCACCTGTGCGCATGCACGAGGGGTGGCTATAGGCGACTGCATCCAAGGCGTGTGTATCGAGGTCCTGATATGAGACAACTTCCTGAACACACTTGAGTTAGGCCCGGGGTCACACCCGTTGCCAAAACTCATGAGGGTTGTTCAGCCCTTGGCGCAATGCATGGTTGACCATCAGGTCAACTCGGGTCAGTTAGGACTCGTGCATGCAAGGGAAAAGGATCTATCTAGATGGATGATGGATCCCTATCAATGGACCATTGTAAGGTTGTAGGGCACATAAGGTAATTAAAAGTGATGCTATGGGGGTTTTCAAATGTTTTAATTTTCTTGATTGGATCACAGGATGATTGAAATCCATATGCTTGTTTATTACTCTTATGTGGGGTTGCCTATTGTGTGCTGAGCTGGGGCCTTAGAGCCTGGATTTTAAAATTGTAAATTAATTAGGAGATCTGCGAATCACATTGTACTTAATTTTATAATGTATTGTTGACCTGCGAGTCAACCTTGTCTAGATAGATCAAAAATGTATTTTTGATTAGACAAGAGCACAAAAGGCACACATCCAAGAGGAGCATTCACCTGGTGGCGCACCTGAGGTGCTCTTGGCGCTAGAGCCCTAGGTTGGACCAGAGGTGAGGCCAAGGAGCTCAAGTGAAGACTTAAGTAAAATTAAGGTCTTACTAGGGTTCATGGGCTTTTACCACATAAGATCATGCTTTTCTACTTATTGCTAATAATTAGAATTGCATGTTTAAGTTTATTCTTCTGCTATAGCCATAGGACATGCCTGTGATAGTAAGGAAGATAAAAGACCGTTAAAATCCAACGCTAATATATCAAGCTCGTAAGCCTTCTGACGCGAAACCTCACCGTTTCTGACTATCGTTGGAGCCGTTGTTGAACCCACTCAGTGGGCACGTCCATCTATCTTCAGACGGTGCTGGATTACACCTGCGTGTTAAAGAGCAGGGATTTATCCCTTCTCGTTGCTCAGGCATAGCACGTGGTGGTCCAAGGGAGTAGGTCAGGTCAGCTTGACCATGTAGACTACATATATGGCGCATATGGTAGCACATGGAGGCAGCCATCTCTGGGATCAGAGACTGTGTATGTACCAACTCAGTTGGCACAGTCTGCTGGATTGCCAAGATGAAGGGGAATCGCACGGGTTGGGCGATTGGCTGGGACAGCCTACCAGAAAATTAGTGCTTGTCATCTCTGTGCATCTTATCTCGCTTGAGCGGGACGCGGAGACCAAGTATGAAATCTGGGATCCCATCTCACTAAAAGAGTGTTACTCTTTCGGACTGTTTACTGGATTTTTCAGTCAGACAAAATAGTGAGAAAAAGGAATCTTTCTTAAGTCCTGGATTGATTCTGAAACATTGATACTGACCTTGCTGTTCTTGCCTGTTTGTAGATTCCTGCAGCAACGAACACCATGAGCTTCCATGTGCGATCCCTACTGGAAAGGGAGAAGTTTGCTGGGAACGAACTTCTCTGACTGGTTCGGACACCTTAAGATTGTTCTTAAGGCAGAGAGGAAACTGTATGTCCTCGACGACGGCTAGTACCGCCGCAGCCCGCTCCCGAACGCCGCATGGGCGGTTCGGGATGCCTACGAAAAGCACGTCAATGATAGCATTGATTGTCGCTTGCCTGATGCTAGCGTCTATGACGCCACCGCTTGCAGCGTCAGGCATGAGGATATGTCGGCTATAGAAATTATAGCGAACCTCAGATGCTGTATGCTGCACAGGCGAGGACTGAGCGCTATAATCTGACGAAGCTCTTCTTTTCAGAGCAAACTGGCTGAGGGGAGCCCAGTGGGAGCTCATGTGCTCAAGATGATTGGGCACAAGGAGGCTCTAGAGAAACTGGGGCATACCGTCAACCAGGAGCTTGCTGTGGACATTATTCTACAGTCTCTTCCGCATTCTTTCGATGCGTTCATCAATTAATTTTAATATGAACAAAATCGATTGTACGCCGGCAGAGCTGCACTGAATATGCTCTTGACAACTGAGGAAAACTCTGAAGGGTAAGCCTACAACCTCTGTCTAATGGTTCCTCAAGGAACAGAAGAAGGGGAAGAAGGGCAAGACCCCTGTCAAGAATTACAGCAAGGCCCTGAAACAGAAGGTGAAGCGGTCGAAGGACAACAGGTGTTTCCACTGTGGCCAGCTGGGTCACTGGAAAAAGGACTGTAAAGCGCTCCAAGGAGATAAGAGGGGAAGCATCGCTTCTGCTCAGGTATTATATGTGACTGAGGTCATGTTATCTTCTTCTACCATTTCATGGGTGTTGGACACCGCATGTGGAGTTCACATTTGTTCAAATGTGCAGGAACTCAAGAGAAGAAGGCAGGTGGAGACAAGCATGAGGTAGACCTACGAGTTGGAAACGGGGCACGGGGTTGCTGCTGTTGCTGTAGGAGACTATTTCATTACTTTAACCATCTGGCATTGTATTAGAATTGAACAATTGTTATTTTGTACCAAGTATCACCAAGAATATTATCTCCATTCCTGCTCTAGTCAGGAAAGGATTTGCCTTTGAATGCAAGATTTCAAAGTGTGTTTTAACTTTTGATAATATTGTGTATGCGACTGGTTCAATTTAACAATGGGTTATACATGTTGGACATGGAAAATTCTATACAAAACATTGATAATAAGAAGCCAAGTATGCTGATGACAGCACCTTGCTATGGGCATAGTCGTTTAGGCCATATAAACGAGAAGCGCATTAAGCGGTTGCATGATCATGGACTGCTGGGATCATTCTCCTATGCGGAGATTGATACATGCAAAGCTTGTTTGATGGGTAAAATGATGAAGTCTCCTTTTCTTCACAAAGGGCAAAGGACTTCAGGTTTACTGGACCTTATAAACAGTGATGTGTGTGGGCCATTTAGTAAACATGCCAGAGGTGGCTATCAGTACTTCATTACCTTTACTGATGATTTCAGTAGGTATGGGTATGTCTATTTAATGAGACATAAAAGTGAATCTTTTGACAAGTTCAAAGAGTTCAAAAATGAAGTACAAAATCAGCTAGGCCGAAATATCAAGGCACTTCATTCTGATCGAGGTGGTGAATACCTGAGTCATGCGTTTACTGACTATCTGATGGAGTGTGGGATTATCTCACAGCTCACTCCGCCAGGAAACACCGCAGTGGAATGGTGGTCCGAGAGGAGAAATAGAACGTTACTTGATATGGTTCGTTCTATGATGAGTCAGGCTACTCCCTTCCATATTCCTTTTGGGGGTTTGCACTGGAACAGCTGCAAAGGTACTAAACCGAGTGCCATCCAAGGCAGTTTCAAAGACACCATATGAGTTATGGTATGGGAAACAGCCCTAGCTTGACATTTATCAGGATCTGGGGTTGCGAGGCTTATGTCAAAAAAGCTCGCCTCTGGGAAACTGAAAGCAAGATCTGAGAAATGTATCTTTGTCGGTTACCCTAAGGAAACTAAGGGTTATTATTTCTACGATCCCAAGAGAACAAGGTTTTTGTTGCTCGGACGGCCATATTTCTTGAGAAGGAGCATCTTCTGCAAGAGGCCAGTGGGAGAGAAATATAAGCTGGATGAGATTCCAGAGGAAGGACAAAGTAGTCAAGCAGAGTTGGATGAGACCTGAGCCGGTAGATCAGGTTATTGAACAACCTGAGGCTCAGATATCACGGGAACCCGCGAAGATCGGGTAGGAATCCGTCGACAGCCTGAGCGCTATGACGGAGTCTAACATCATTGATAATTGATGAACCCCTAACTTATGCGGATGCCGGTCAGTGGACGGAGTCAGCTAGATGGCTTGATGCTATGCGAGCCGAGATGGACTCCATGTCAGATAACCAAGTCTGGGGATTTGGTTGATCCGCCTCCGGGAGTAATCCCTATAGGCTGTTAAATGGATCTTCAAGAAGAAGATTGACATGGATGGTATCGTGGTTACCTATAAAGGCAGACTAGTTGCGAAAGGTTTCAAACAAATCTACGGGATAGATTTAGATGAAACTTTTCTCTCCTGTAGCCATGTTTAAGTCTATTCGGATTCTTTTCGCGATAGCAGCTATTACGACTATGAGATCTGGCAGATTGGATGTGGAAAACAGCTTTCCTTTTGGAAATCTGGATGGGATGTGTATATGACACAACCTGAGGGTTTCACTAATCCAGCAGATCGTCATAAAATATGCAAGTTAAAGAAGTCCATTTATGGACTTAAACAAGCATCAAGAAGCAGGAACATTCGTTTGATGAATCAATCTCTGAGTTTGGTTTCATCAAGAACGAGGATGACCAGTGTGTATATAAGAGGTTTAGTGGGAGCGTGATTACAATCCTAATCCTCTACGTCGATGATATCTTGATCATTGGAAATGATATTCCTGAACTGCATGCTGTTAAAGCATGGTTAGGAAAATGTTTCCAGATGAAAGATTTAGGAGAAGCAGCCTATGTACTAGGTGTGAAGATCTACAGGGATAGATCTAAGAGGCTTCCTCGGGCTGTGCAGAGTACTACATCGATAAGGGTCCTGGAGAGATTCCATTTAGAGAATTCTAAACGTGGATATCTTCCAGTCAGACATGGTCTGAATCTTTCGAAGAGTCAGTGTCCACAAACACAGACTGAGAAAGATGAAATGGACAATACGCCATATGCTTCGGCTATTGGGTCCATTATGTATGCGATGTTGTGTACTCGCCCAGACGTCGCTTACGGGTTAAGCGTGACCAGTCGATTCCAAAGTAATCCAGGTTTGGCGCACTGGATTGCGGTCAAGAACATCTTAAAATATCTGCGGAGGACCAAAGATATGTTCTTGATATATGGTGGTCAGGAAGAACTCAGTATAGAGGGGATATACTGACGCTTCGTTCCAGTCGGACCAGGATGATTTCCGATCGCAATCAGGCTATGTTTTTAGCTTGAATGGTGGAGCAGTGGTGTGGAAGAGTTTCAAACAGTCTACTGTTGCTGATTCCACAACTGAAGCCGAGTATGTTGCAGCCTCGGAAGCATCCAAGGAGGCAGTGTGGATTCGTAAGTTCGTGAGAGAACTTGGTGTCGTTCCTTCGAGTGCTAGATCCTTTGGTTATCTTCTGTGATAACACTGGAGCAATCGCACAAGCAAAGGAACCACGGTCGCACCAGAAGTCCAAGCACATACAGAGACGGTTTCACTTGATCCGGGAGATCATTGATCGAGGCGAGATCAAGATTTGCAAGGTTCATACAGATGACAATCTGGCAGACCCGCTTACCAAGCCTCTGGCGCAGCAGAAGCATGAGAAGCACTGTAATAATATGGGTTTGAGATTTCTCAACCATTAGATTAAGTGCAAGTTGGGAGATTGTTGGGGTATGCCCTTAAGGCTAATGTTTGAGGCCTTGGGATTGTATAAGTATCATGTAATAAACTCTATAAGTTTATAATAAGAAAAAATAGCATGGTTGTTATTCAGGTTGTTACCTTGTCTGCTGTAATAAGTGTACTTCTGAATAATGTCTCAATGCTGTTCAGCTAGGCTGACAGGCTATAAGTCCTTAGTCGAGATATCTTGGTGAACATGAGACAGCCTTGATATGATGGAGACTAATATGAGTGCTATTCTTATAGGATGCTTCGAGCATGGATAAGATGTAGACTCATGGGTACATTGGATGTACTGGACAGACCCTACTGGGATATTGCATTGCTTGTCACAATGTTGAATGATCCCTGTAAGCAGCAAGTGGCACATGTCCTTTGACTTGAGATCACTTGTGTTTCTAAATGATGATTGTCATTGATTTGAGGTAGTTCAATATCATTTGAAATATAATGATTATAGACTATCTTGGATGGTGAGCTTGAATCAGGTATGGGCACTAGTGATAGATAAAGGATTGCCGTCTCCTTGTTTAAGGAGTGTGATGTTCTAAAGGCCCCCCTATATGAGATGATTGAGAGTAGTGTATGGCCATACCCAGATGACTATGTGCATCTGATCTAATCATGCTCATCGTATTGGAGTTACAAGCTTGACATGCTTGTCCAATAAGAACATCCAGTGCAAAGGACATATGAGTGCCTTGTGAGTTTTTGATTCACACTTGTGTCATGGTTTGGGTGTAGTCTTGGAAGACTATTTCCTTTATATCGAGAGACAGTGATGTGTTGCTAGATACCCCTCACTGATTGTGATAACGTAAGTTGTCGTTACCCCGACATTTAAAGGAAACCCTTAGGGTCGCACAATTTGATGATATGGCTTTCTTGAGGTCAGATCGTGTGGACTGAATTGTATGGGTTCAGTTTTAAAAGGGGTTTAACTCTGATTGCAAGTGAGATCTAGCCTGATCATGTTTGATTGATTAGGGCTTTAGATCGGTAAGCTTCGATCGAGAGAGATGATTGCTAGATCGGTGAGATCAGGAGCATCAGGAGATGAACGGCTAGATCATGAGCCATTTGGTTCATAGAGGGGTCTAGACCCATGCCTTGGCTTGGCTTGGTTTGAGTTTGGTCTTTGGGCCAAATCGAATTGAACCAAAGCATGAACCGGTTCACTAGGGGAACGCATGGTTCATCAAGAGGGGCGTTTTGGCGTTGGAGAGTGGCTTCATGACTTTCCATTTTGGGAAGTCATGTAACGTCATTTGTCTTGATGGTCGCCGAAGTGCATTTGCTCTCTTGTCTTTGCGTTTTGTTTTTGGGAAAAGAGAGCTTGCTTGCCATCTCGTGTGGAAGGAAGTGGACGACAAGAACAAGCGCTCGGCCAAGGAAACTTCTCCATCATCCTAACATTCGATCAAGGACACCTTGCGCATCCTTGCTAGCACAAGGAGATCCAAGGAGAAGCCATCTTCTCTTGTGTGTGATTATCTTCGGAGAAGGGGCACTTGCGCCTTTGCTTCCAAAGCTCCATCTAAACCGAGATGGCTATGGTATGAGTCTCAACTTCACCAAGTTGAACATATGTTTATGCTAAGATTCTTGAAAACCTTTTGCTTCCGCTTGCAATGGTGATGCGCCACCCCTTTAAGGTTTTCGCCCCCCCTCTTGAAAGGGATTTTGTTTACTTGCGCTCCCCCATGAAGGGGACACTTCACCAACGGGCTTCCTTGCGAAGGCGCGCCCGGCTAAAACGGACTTGGGAAACCATTGCCACCACACACCTCCTAAAGATAAGTGGGTGTGTCCCACGAGGGTGGGAAACAGTTCACAACACCACTGATCGATAGTTTGATGAGGGCTACGCATTAGAAGGCTACTAGACTTGATATTTATATATGAGGGTTTTTGAGGTCTCATCAGTTTTATCTTATGTCTAGCATTACAGGCATGCAATCCTATAGTGATAACATAACGATAAAACAACTCAGGCATGCTTTAGCAGATATGTATGAAAATAGTAAAAGAATGATGTGATCATAGCCTATTCAAGACTTTGAAACAACCCATGCCAAAAGGAGGTCCAACTCTTGACCTAGGATTCAAGCCCCTAAAGACAAGACCTAACCTAGCCGACCACTAATTTGATCTTCAAGGTTGGCTCCAAGGTCCTTCTCACCATGGTTTAGCTCTCAAACCCTAGAGGTGTCCCTCATGGGTTTGGCCAATGCCGTGGGTCTTTCTCCATATATGATGTGCCACCATGCAAGGAACCAAGATGGCTAGCTCTCAAACCCTAGGGTTCGGCGATGCCATCTTGCGCCACTCCTCCATGCGCCATCAAGCATGCATGCGCCAGGGTTCCATGTGGTTGCGCCCTAATCTTCTTCTTCTTGTTACAAAAAGAAAAGAAAAGAAAAGCGGCATGCAGGCCTCACAAAGATACATCACAGGTATGTAAAGGGGCTTGACTCATGATCACAACATTATGCACAAGCAAGGCATCTACACATGCAGTTCTACATGCTCATTAAAAACATAGAATCTGAAATTTTAATTTTTCATAAAACTAGTCTCTTTTCCTCATCTTCTTTTCACAAATCTCTAGGTTATTTGCGATTAATTTTCATGATGATTTCAAATATCCTTTCAGCTGGTAATTTTGTCAGATCAAGAGACCCGGCCAGTCCGAAGACACAATGCCGGTCCTACTTGACAAAACCATGTGCGCCTTTGATCCTTTAAATCATACAAAAAAAAATAACCCAAAAATCCAAAAGAGGTTGAAAAGATGACAGAAACAAAAAACCCTAATTTTTCCTAGTTTAGAAAAATCATTTGCCATGCAATCATGCAATTTGCGAAAATTGAGATATGACATGTGAGCATGGAAAAGCATGAAAATACATCGTTCGAGTCTCACAAGTCGCACTGATACCATGATAGCCTGAAAGGGAACACAACAAATCTGGCACGCGTGTACCTTGGACTAATCCTTGGTAACGACACCAAAAACTTGTTGTTAAACCACAAGTGCACGGGTATACGAAGTAATAAAAAAAGTATCGAATCCACAGGGACCTACGTTGTCGAATACTAAATAGTTGATTTCTTACTAACTAGGCAAGTTGAGATCGTGAGAATAGCAATCGGTAACTAAAAGCGGGATTATCAGAGAGAAAAGCTGGGACTAGGGTTTCGTTCACTTAAACTTTTATGACTAGACATGAATAAGGATTTCGTTGATTCAATTTCATCATGAAGAAGATATTATCAAAGGAAGAACTCAAGGATCACTTTCGTGCATCCGAGCTCTAGAATCTCTAGTGGAGTCTCAAGGATCACTTTCGTGCATCCGAGTCTCGCAACTAGTTTTCCTCAAGGACCTCCAACGTTCCGATCTTTGCTTTCGCACAAGATCTCCACGTTTGACAAATAGAGTCGATCTATGGATTCATATTATAATCATGGCAATTATCTTACTAGAAAAGATCAAGATGGATCTAACCTAAGTAAGGGATCCTAACATGCAATTTTAGGGTTCCAAATTCTCAATCAATTACCTTTCAGTCTCAAGCAAAAATTCTTAGAACATAATTAATAATATGAACTTAAAGAGTGTCTAAGCATAATTATCACATGAGCAAAATCATCATGCTAAAATCAAACTCAACGAAATATTGAAAAAGAAGTTATCTAATCATTAAAAGTCAAGTGAACTACTCCCCCATGTCCCAAGAGTAGTTTAAGTTAGCATGGCGAAGGAAATACAATATTCCATAATTTTAGAAAATCGAAAATCAACAAAAGGAAGAGTTTTTAGAAAATACGGCACGACTGTGAAGTATTTCACAGCCGTATTTTACAAAAGAAGGCATGAATAGTGGTGGCGATCCTTCTTCCCTTGATTTCTCCTGCAATTTGTCTCTTTTCGATCTGAAACTTCCGGTACGTTGTCTCCTTCACCAAGAGATGCTTCGGTAGAAAAATCGCGGCCGGAGATCGTCTGAATCGAGCGCAGCGGTGAAACCCTCCACAGCGGTGTGGATCGCGATTTCTCCCTCCACGGTCAATCAAAATTGGGGCCTTTTGTCTCTCTGTAATCCTCTCGTGAAAAGCCCCCTTTTTGCTTCTTACGGCATCGAATATAAACTTCTGGATCGTCTGCAATCATCTACGCAAGGATCGGGCGTGGACATTGACCTAGGAATCGCATTCAAACACCGGAATACGGCAGTGTAATATCTTACGACACTGCCGTAAAATCCATCGATTATTCTGTTCTGAAATTGATGGAACAATACAGTAGCATAATTTGGTTTACGGCAGTGCCATAAAATCGGCTGAATTCTTTGGTCAAATTTGTCTGGAAAATACGGCCCGTAAACTGGTTTACGGCAGTGTCGTAATTTCAGGGCAACTTTCTGTTCTGAAGACGTCTGGAAAATACAGCTCGTAAATTGGTTTACGGCAGTGCCGTAATTTCAACGAAGGTCTCTGTTCCAAAAGCACCCCAAAATACGGCCGTGTAAATTCTTACGGTGGTGCCATAATTTCGCGAAAGCCTTCTGTTCGGTAAATCACCAAAATACGGCCGTGATCTCAATAATACGGTAGCCGTGTAAAATACGGTACCGTAAAATCCTTTACGGCACTACTGTATTTTGGGTTCTTTACCTCGATTTGCGTGAAAATTCTTGGGTGATTTCTTCTTGATGATGAGAACTCTTCCATGTATTTGATTTTTGCTTGAAAACGCCTAAAATAGTGCCTTTTTGCCTGAAAAACCAAAATAGAAGTAGACTTTGCAATATTTAATGGATTCAGCATAAAAACAAGTAAAAAGATCCTCAATTTAGCATGAAAAGGTATCTAAAATGATACAAAATATACTACAAATTTTGGTGTCATCGAACACATATGGCTCAAACCTTGCTTGTCCTCAAGCAAAAATCAAACTTTGAAATCAAAATTTGATTAAAGGAATAACCTTTTCATGCTCAATAAATTTCTAAAATACAACTTGTCAATGAAAAATTATATTAATTGATTTACAAGATTTCAAGTAAACATATCATCCTCAGAACTCAATTTTCTAGATTCACAACTCAATCAAATAAAACTTCGCAACTTGTACAATAGATAGAATTTTCAATCTCATGATTTCACCCAGTATCAATTTAAATCTATCATGCTTTTGTTTATAGGAATTAGGTCTCCAAGATCTTTTTCCACACATAATTTTTTTTTCTTTTTCTTTTTGTTTCTTTTTTCATTGTCTTTGCATAGACGGCATGTATCCACATAGACACATACTTTTTATTTTTGACTTCAACTCTTTCTTCGGTACAACTGTCAATTTTACACAGTGCCAAGTAGAGGAGTTTTATTCTTTTCAGCACTCATTATTTTTCATGCATAGACTTCAACCCATGTCTTAGGTACCTCTATCAATTTTACATAGTGCCAAGTAGGGGAGTCTCTCACTATTTTTTTATGGATCTCGGATTCTTATTTCCCAACAAATAGCAAAAATAGACTAAACCTCAACTAGGTTGATCAATTGATCTAAATTCACAAATCATACTAATATACTTATTTTATTCAAAAGAGAAGTTTCACTTTTAAATTTCATTCTTCAAATAATATATCTCCCCAAAATTTTATGCATCAATCAATGTCATATCTCAATAGGCAAATATGTATTGAAGAAATAAATTTGACATGATGGAGTTATATTTTCAATCATGAATTTGAGATCATCAATCATTCAAGTCATCAACAGTATAAATTAAGAGTGAACTCATCATCACCATCAATTATCACAATATCATATCAACAAAAATATATCATCATGTATATCATATCAAACATCAGAATATCAAAATATCATACAACCCCATCGAATCAGTAAAGATCAATATCATCATCATCATACAACCATATCGAAATAAGAATAATAGGCATGTTAAACAAAATGCAGTGGTGGCAGTCATGGAAGCACCATCCTTCCCTTCATCATATAAAACAACAGTGAGATAAAGAAAATCATAGTACAGCAAAAAGGTAAGGGAAGATAATACTCACAAAGCCTCTACTCATCATTGTCAGATCGCGTAGCCTCCGAGTCTCTTGCAGCAGTCTCCTCAGGATCAAAGTATGGGGTTCCTCCCTGATCACCATGATAGCCATAGTCTCTGTGATCAGCATAACCAAAACGGTCATAGAGGAAGTTGCCCATGTCTTCCATATGGTTGCATAGCCTCTCCATATCTCTTTTCTGAAAAGGATCCCGTGAGGGTTCTAGGGTTGTGATGGTTCAGCAGGGGCTTTCCCCTTCCCCCTTGGTGCAATCGATTTTGTTCTTGGTGCCATGGACTCAAGCTGCAAACTTATCATTCAAAGCATACAAATAATGATATAGCAGTGTAAATGCCATCCTATGTGTCATCAACCAAAAATAGGGTGAAAAAACAGAGTAAAATCATGCATGTAATCACAATTTAAACATGTAATGGCAAGTAAATACTACACTCCGAAATCATCAGAAACATCTATCAAGTAAGTTGGAAACAAAAATTCCATTTAACTTTCATGCTCTAACTCAAGGCATCGGTGAACAGTAACTTAGGATCATGCATGTTGCATTTCAGCTCAGATAGTTACATAAATTGTTTCAAATTCTTCTCAAACAGCATAGGATCGATAGTTTATCCTCTAACGAGTGTATAGAAAAAAAAATCACTTGAAACGGTTAAGAATCGAGCGAAATCGAGGGTAAAAACCCTAAAAATGGTTCGGTCGTAACCCAAAATATGGCACAGGGTTTGAGTACAGGAAGCAAAATATGGCAATGTAAAATATTACGACACTACCGTAAAATCGTTACAGCTCTCGGGTTGAAACAGAAAAGGAAATATGGTACCGTAATGATTTTCATTACGGTACTGCAGTAAAATTTCAAAAGCGTTATGTTCAAAACGATTCCCAAATACGGTACCGTAAAACAGTTTACGGTACCGCCGTTAAATTCAAGCAGCGATTTTTTTATTTTTTTAAGGAAAACCGAAAAACAAAATTTTAGAAAATATGGCACGTAAACTACCTTATGGTAGTGCCGTAAAAATGAAAGAACTCTCGGGTTGATTTTGGATTAGAAATACGGTACCGTAAAATCCTTTACGGTACTGCCGTACTTTGCTCCAAATCACGAAAAACCTACAAATAATAAAATAAAAATTAGTCCTAAGCAAAAAATCAAGGTAAATAAAACTAAAATAAGGGTTAGAAAGCTTGGGTTGCCTCCCAAGAAGCGCTAATTTAAAGGTCATTAGCTTGACCCTTTAACACTCGGGTTTGATCGTGAATTTCTGGATATCAACTCTAATTTTACAACATAAGGCTCGATCTTGAAACAATATCCAAATCTGCTCAGAATTCTTTCTATTTTCTCAATCATCCTAGAGCCTTCTCTTCTTCTCTTCCTCTTTGGCTTTTTCTTTTTTTGCAATTTCTCATCAATACCCTCAAAAAGATTGTTAGATTCATTATTTGGGGTTTCATCAAACAAACTTGAAACATCATAAATTTCATCATTAAATATTTCAATACTACAACAAGATCCTGAGTATGAAAGTTTGTTTGTTGAATCATTAAGACTAAATTCGATCTTGTTATCACATATATCAAAGGTAATTTTTCTTGATTCCACATCAATTTTTGCTTTAGCTGTGGCCAATAGTGGTCTACCTAGAATGATAGGATTTCTACAATTTTCCTCCATGTCCAATATTACAAAATCTGCAGGTATGAGAAACTCACCTATCTTTATTGGAATATTCTCTAACATACCTACAGGATACTTCACTGATGAGTCTGCGAGCTGCGAAGATATTGATGTAGGCTTTAGCTCTCCCAAATTCATTTTCCTGTAAGTAGAAAGAGGCATTAAACTTACACTCGCACCTAAGTCACATAAGGCTCGGTCAAAAGATAGGGTGCCAATTGAACAGGGTACAGAAAAGCTACCTGGATCCTTCAATTTAGGTGGCAATTTATTATGTATGACCGCACTACAATCTTCTGTTAGTGTAACCATGCAAGTACCATAATCATCCAATTTTTTTTACTAGACAATATCTCTTTTAAAAACTTGGCATAAGATGGCATTTCAATAATAGCTTCAAGAATTGGAACATTAATATAAAGCTTTTTAAAAACTTCAAGAAACTTGCCAAACTTTTTGTCTAGTTTATGTTGAACTAACCTTTGAGGAAAAGGTATAGGTGTTTGGTAAGGATTAGGTAAATCAGATTTAGGATTATCTTTCTCACATGATTCCTCCCCTTTTGGTTCATCACCCTTTTGAGGTGATAAACAAATTTGGGGTTTCTCATGTGAAGAAGATTCTCTTATCTCCAATTCCCTTTTATTATCATTAAGCTTTTCTTCAGTGTTTTCAAACCTCCCTCTAGGTTCTCCCAGTTGTTTCCCACTTCTAGTCATGATGGCATTACAGTGCTCCCTAGGGTTTATCTCAGGTTTTGCAGGCAATTTCCCAGGAGGTCTGTAAGGAACACTAGCATGCTGTGCAATTTGGTTTTCAAGAATTTTGTTGTGGGCTTCTACTCTATCCAGTCTAGAGTTCATTTGATGAAAATTTTCCTTAAATTCCTCATTTTGTTTGTTTTGATTTGACATGTATTCTTTTATATCAGACATGAACTGATTTTAGTTGGCCAAAAGTTTTTCAAGTATGGATCTCTCATTAGAATTTTGATTTATGTTTTGGTTCAGATTTTGCTTTTGGAATCCTTTGTTTTCATTGTTCCCCCCTACATTGTTATTATTTTTCCATGAAAGGTTGGGGTGATTTCTCCTTCCAGGGTTGTATGTATTAGAATAGGGATCATTAGGTCTACTTTGGTTGTAATTCCCTATGGCGTTCACATGCTCATTACCCTGATCGACAATTCTACAATATTCAGCAGTATGACCATCATTACCACAGCTTTCACAAGTGATAGTAGAAATAGAAGCAGTTTCCATGGAATTTAACTGACTACACAAAAATTTTACCTTCTCTTCTAAGGAGCGTATTTTATCACTTCTACTCTTACCTTGAGAAGGCTTGTACAGTACTCCCCTTTCGGTAGTCCATTGATTATGGTTTTCTGCCATCTCCACTAGCAGTCTGAAGGCTTCATCTGGTGTTTTGCTCATAAGAGCTCCTCCTGCAGCGGCATCCACAATCATTTTAGTATGATCAGATAATGTAATATAAAAAGTTTGCATTAAAGTTTGAAGTTCTAATCCATGGTGAGGACACTTCCGCTGCAGTTCATTAAATCTCTCCCAGGCATCACAGAGCGACTCCCCACTTCTTTGTTGGAAGTTTGTAATTTGGTTCCTCAATTCATGTGTCTTCCTTGGAGGAAAGTATTTGTTCAAGAAGAAATTTCACAGTTGATTCCAAGTGGTGAAGGTACCGGCTGGGTGTGAATTAAGCCATGTCTTTGCTCGGTCCCTAAGAGAAAAAGGAAAAAGTCTTAGTCTAAATGCATCGTTAGAAACACCATTCATCTTAATAGTATCGCATAAGTCAAGAAATAAGGCCAAGTGTTGGTTGGGATCCTCCAGTGGAGATCCTCCAAACTGATCTTGTTGAAACATTGCAATGAGTTGAGGTTTAATCTCGAAATTGTTGGCCTCAATTGCTGGCCTAGCAATACTAGAGCGAATTTCATGATGATTAGGGGCTGCATAGTCCCTAAGTGTTCTTTGATGGTTCTGATTGTCTCTCATCTTAAAATCTCTTCTTGTAACTCTGGTTGGGATTGTTCTTGCAGTTATTCTTGTGATGATTCTTCTAACCTCAACTTTCTGCACGCTCTTAATGTCTTATTGATTTCAGGATCCAATGGTACAAGTGGTCCTGACCTAAGGCTCCTGCGCATGCAAAGTAAACAGATCAAGTGATTTCAAGAAACAGAAAATAAGTAGTAAATAAAAAAAACAGTAAATAAAAACCTAATCTAGCAATAATCTCAACATCTCTAATATCGACAAAACTAAGGTCCCCAGCAACGGCGCCAAAAACTTGATAGCCCGAAAGGGAACACAACAAATCTGGCACGCGTGTACCTTGGACTAATCCTTGGTAACGGCACCAAAAACTTGTTGTTAAACCGCAAGTGCACGGGTATACGAAGTAATAAAAAAAGTATCGAATCCACAGGGACCAACGTTGTCAAATACTAAATAGTTGATTTCTTACTAACTAGGCAAGTCGAGATCGTGAGGATAGCAATCGGTAACTAAAAGCAGGATTATTAGAGAGAAAAGCTGGGACTAGGGTTTCGTTCACTTAAACTTTTATGACTAGACATGAATAAGGATTTTGTTGATTCAATTTCATCATGAAGAAGATATTATCAAAGGATGAACTCAAGGATCACTTTCGTGCATCCGAGCTCTAGAATCTCTAGTGGAGTCTCAAGGATCACTTTCATGCATCCGAGTCTCGCAACTAGTTTTGCTCAAGGACCTCCAACGTTCCGGTCTTTGCTTTCGCACAAGATCTCCACGTTTGACAAATAGACTCGATCTATGGATTCATGTGAAGAGTCCCCTTCAAGGGGGAGCGAAACCCTAAGGAGGCGCAAGTGACCTTGTGGGTTATGTTATAGCAGCGGAATAAGGGTTTCATAATGATCATCGCATGCAATATGATCAACTACAACAACATGAGAAATTCATACCGAAGCCATATGTTGGATGGCGTCTTGAAAGAGAGAGCAAGAAAGATCTCCTCCAAAGGATGCGCACACAAGATGAGGATGCGCTCACTTCCTTGGTACTCCTTGTGCTAGCAAGGTTCCAAGAGGTGTCGTTGATCGAAATCAAAGGGATGGATGAAGCTTTTCTTGCCTTTCCGAAAGAACTCTCCAAAACCGTGAGTCTCCTTCACTATGCAAGAGCGTTGTCGAATGAGAGGGAGAACGAATCAATGAGGCGTTAAGAGAGGCGTTCCACACAAACGTGGGCGTTACTCTCAAATTAGCAAACCGCTTTCCAAATTTGGAAAGCCCTCAAAGCTTTGCGTTCAAGCGTTCACCAAGTGAACCAAACGCATACTCCCATATGAACCATGCGCTCACATGAGCTGGTTCAAAGCATTCGGTTCAATGACTAAACCAAGTTAGCCCAAGCATTGGTCCAGATAAAAATCAAACCCTAAGATTCAAGATCTGACCGTTCATCTCTCGATGCTCCTGATCGCACCGATCTAGCATCAATTCTCTCGATCGAAGCTTACCGATCTAAAGCCCTAATCAATCATACATGATCAGACCAGATCTCACTTACAATCAGAGATTAAATCCCTTTAAACTGAACCAAAACAATTTAGTCCACACGATCTGACTTAAGTAAGCCATATCATCAAATTGTGCGACCCTGAGGGTTTCCTTTAAATGTCGGTAACGATAACTCACGTTATCACGATCAGTGAGGGGTATCTAGCAACACATCACTGTCTCCCGATATAGAGGAAAGAGTCTTCCAAGACTACACCCAAACCACAGCACAAGTGTGAATCAAACTCACAAGGCATACATGTTTCCTTTGCCATTGGATGTTCTTATTGGACAAGCATGTCAAGCCTGTAACTCCAATACGATGAGCATGATTAGATCAGATGAACACAGTCACCTGGGTATGGCCATACACTTTCTCAATCATCTCATCTAGGGGGGGGCCCTTTTAGCACATCACAATCCTTAAACAAGGAGACGGCAATCCTATGTCTATCACTAGTGCCCTAACCTGATTCAAGCTCATCATTCAAGATAGTCTATAACCATTATATTTCAAATGATATTGAACTACCTCAAAACAATGACAATCATCATTTAGAAAACACAAGTGATCTCAAGTCAGAGGAAATGTGCCACTTGTTGCATTCAAGGATTATTCACATTGTGACAAACAATTGAATATCCTAGTAGGGTTTGTCCAGTACATCTAATGTACCCATGAGTCTACATCTTATTCCATGCTCGAAGCATCCTATAAGATTAGAACACATATTAGTCTTAACCATATCAAGGCTGTCTCATGTTCACCAAGATACATCGACTAAGGACATATAGCATGTCAGCCTAGCTGATCAGCTTTGAGACATTATTCAGAAGTACACTTATTACAGCAGACAAGGCAACAAACTGAATAACAACCATGCCTTTATAAACATAAGAGTTTATTACATGATACTGATACAAACCCAATGCCTCAAACATTAGGCTTAAGGGCATACCCCAACAATCTCCCACTTGCACTTAATCTAATGGTTGAGAAATCTCAAACCCATATTATTACAGTGCTTCTCATGCTTCTGCTGCGCCAGAGGCTTGGTAAGCGGGTCTGCCAGATTGTCATCTGTATGAACCTTGCAGATTTTGATCTCGCCACGATCTATGATCTCCCTGATCAAGTGAAACCGTCTCTGTATGTGCTTGGACTTCTGGTGCGACCGTGGTTCCTTTGCTTGTGCGATTGCTCCAGTGTTATCACAGAAGATAACCAAAGGATCTGCACTCGAAGGAACGACACCAAGTTCCTTAATGAACTTACGAATCCACACTGCCTCCTTGGATGCTTCCGAGGCTGCAACATACTCGGCTTCTGTTGTGGAATCAGCAACAGTAGACTGTTTGAAACTCTTCCACACCACTGCTCCACCATTCAAGCTAAAAACATAGCCTGATTGCGATCGGAAATCATCCTGGTCCGACTGGAATGAAGCGTCAGTATATCCTTCAATACTGAGTTCTTCCTGACCACCATATATCAAGAACATATCTTTGGTCCTCCGCAGATATTTTAAAATGTTCTTGACTGCAATCCAGTGTGCCTGACCTGGATTACTTTGGAAACGACTGGTCACGCTTAACCCGTAAGCGACGTCTGGGCGAGTACACAACATCGCATACATGATGGACCCAATAGCCGAAGCATAAGGCGTATTGTCCATTTTATCTTTCTCAGTCTGTGTTTGTGGACACTGACTCTTCGAAAGACTCAGACCATGTCTGACTGGAAGATATCCTCTTTTAGAATTCTCTAAATGGAATCTCTCCAGGACTTTATCGATGTAAGTACTCTGGTGTTGGGGTATGCCCTTAAGGCTAATGTTTGAGGCCTTGGGATTATCATGTAATACATTCTTGTGTTTATAAAGGCAATGGTTATTGTTCAGGTTGTTACATCATCTGCTGCAATGTGTGTTCTTCTGAATAATGTCTCAATGCTGTTCAGCTAGGCTGACATGCTAAATGTCCTTAGTCGATATATCTTGGTGAACATGAGACAGCCTTGATATGATTGAGACTAATATGTGTTCTAATCTTATAGGATGCTTCGAGCATGGAATAAGATGTAGACTCATGGGTACATTGGATGTACTGGACAGATCCTACTAGGACATTCGATTGCTTGTCACAATGTGAATGATCCTTGATTGCAACAAGTGGCACATGTCCTCTGACTTGAGATCACTTGTGTTTCTAAATGATGATTGTCATTGTTTTGAGGTAGTTCAATATCATTTGAAACATAATGGTTATAGACTATCTTGGATAATGATCATGAGTCAGGTTAGGGCACTAGTGATAGATATAGGATTGCCGTCTCCTTGTTGAAGGAGTGTGGTGTTCTATAGGGGCCCCCTAGATGAGATGATTGAGAAAGTGTATGGCCATACCCAGGTGACTATGTGCATCTGATCTAATCATGCTCATCATATTGGAGCTACAGGCTTGACACGCTTGTCCAATAAGAACATCCAGTGGCAAAGGAAACATGAATGCCTTGTGAAGTGGATTCACACTTGTGCTGTGGTTTGGGTGTAGTCTTGGAAGACTCTTTCCTTTATATCGGGAGACAGTGATGTGTTGCTAGATACCCCTCACTGATCGTGATAACGTAAGTTATCGTTACCGACATTTAAAGGAAACCCTCAGGGTCGCACAATTTGATGATATGGCTTACTTGAGTCAGATCGTGTGGACTGAATTGTTTGGGTTCAGTTTAAAGGGATTTAATCTCTGATTGTAAGTGAGATCTGGTCTGATCATGTTTGATTGATTAGGGCTTGAGATCGGTAAGCTTCGATCGAGAGAGATGATGCTAGATCGGTAAGATCAGGAGCATCAGGAGATGAACGGTTAGATCTGGAACCTATTGGTTCAATGAGGTCTAGACCATGGCTTGGGCTGATTTGATTTGGTTTTTTGGACCAAAGTCAATTGGATCGATTGAGCATGAACCGGTTCACATGTGTGTGAACGCTTGGTTCGATGCTTAAGCGTTTTGGTCGGTTTTCAAAGCATTACTTCATGTCATTCCATTTTTGGAAAGTCATCAAGGCGACTTTGTAAAAACGCCTCAACGCTTCTCTTGGATGATGACCGCTTGCAATCTCGTGGAGAGGAGAGTGTGTTGACGACAAGAGGAGGCATTCGGCTGAAAAAAGCTATCTCTATCCTCTCCTTCATGCGACAAGGTCCCATCGAAGCACTTTGCTAGCACAAAGGATTCAAAGGAGCAAGCCATCTTCACTTGTTGTGTGCGTCACCTTTGGAGAAGGAGCACTTGCGTCTTTGCTTCCAAGGCACCAACCAAACCGATGGCATTGGTATGATCTACTCTTGATCTATTCAATCTATGATAGTTGATCATATGGCATGCAAAAGATCATCAAACCCTTGCTTCCGCTTGCAAAATTTTATTTGCGCCATGCTTAGGGTTTTCGCCCCCCCTCTCGAAAGGGGTTTCATCAATTGGTATCAGAGCTTGGCTTTATGCATGCTATTATGTTTGCTCGTGTGATCCATGTTTACACTTATGCTTAGATCTATGGTTGGTTACATGCGCAAGCTCATGAAAATTCATGATGCGAAAACAACATGCATGATGTTTATTGCTCTTAGCCGCATGTATTGGTGCTTGTTGTTGTTTTTGTCAAAGTTGCGCTCCCCCTTGAAGGGGACTCTACAATTGTTATGGATGGCGCATGTTTGTTGGCGCTTCTTACATGTTGTTTTTGACAAAACAAAAGATCTTGCGCGCCTCATCTAGATCTAAGGCCCTACTTTAAACCCTTAGATGGGTTGATGGGGTTGAAAGCATCATCTAGTATAGATCAACTAAGTCTGATCAGACCATCTGACAGCCTAGATGGGTTGACCAGATAGCACCTGTGCGCAAGCACGAGGTGGCTATAGGTTAACTGCATCAAAGGCGTGTAGCGAGGTCTGGTTGAGACAACCAGTGAACACACATAAGTTAGGCCCGGGGTCACACCCACTTGCCAGAACTCATGTTGGCTGTTCAGCCCTTGGCGCATGCATGGTTGACCATTAGGTCAACTCGAGTCAGTTAGGACTTGGTGCATGTAAGGGCATGGATCTAACTAGATTGATGAGTGGATCCCTATCAATGGACCATTGTAAGGTTGTAAGGCACATAAGAAAATTAAAATTGATGCCAATGGGTTTTCAAAATTTTATTTTCTTGTAATGGATCACATGTTGATTGAATGATGCCATGATGTTTGTTTATTTAATCTTATGTGGGTTGCCCTTTTAATGTGTGCTGTGCTGGGGCCTGCGAGCCTGGTAAATTATTATTTTTGTGATCTGCGAATCACATTTTAATGAATTTATTGTATAATTGACCTGCGAGTCAAGCTTGTCTAGATAGATTAAAATGTATTTTAATTAGACAAGAGCACAAAAGCACACATCGCAGAGGCGCATTCAGCTGGTGGGTGCACCTGAGCTGCATTGAGCGCTAGGGCCCTGGGTTGGACCAGATGAGATGCAAAAGACCCAAGAAGAGCAAGTAAAGACTTAAGTTGATTTAAGGTCTTACTTAGGCTCTATGGGCTTTTACCACATAAGATCCATGCTTTCTTTTTATTGTTTAATAATAGAATTGCATGAGTTATTTATCTTCTGCTATAGCCATAGGATTTGCCTGATAGTAAGAAGATAAAAGACCGTTAAAATCCAACGCTAAAATATCAAGCACGTAATGCCTTCTGACGCGAAACCTCACTGTTCTGACTATCGTTGGAGCCGTGTTGAACCCACTCAGTGGGCACGTCCATCTATCTTCAGACGGTGTGTGATTTCACCTGCGTGTTACAGAGAAGGGATTTATCGCTTCTCGTTGCTCAGCATAGCACGTGGTGGTCCAGGGAGTAGCTCGGGTCAACTTGACCATGTAGGTTACATATGTGGCGCATATGGTAGCACATGGAGACAGCCATCTGAGGGGTCAGAGATTGTGTTGTACCAACTCAGTTGGCACAGTCTGCTGGATTGCCCAGATGAAGGGGAATCGCACGGGTTGGCGATTGGCAGGGACTGCCTACCAGAAATTAGTGCTTGTACTCTCTGTGCATCTTATCTCGCCTGAGCGGGACGCGGAGACCAAGTATGAAATCTGGATCCCATCTCACTAAAAGAGTTCTACTCTTTCGGGCTGTTTTGCTGGATTTTTCAGCCAGATAAAATAGTGAGAAAAAGAATCTTTCTTAAGTCCTGGATTGATTCTATACATTGATACTGACCTTGCTGTTCTTGCATTGTTGTAGATTCCTGCAGCAACGAACACCATGAGCTTCAATGTGCGATCCCTACTGGAAAGGGAGAAGTTTGCTGGGCCAAACTTCTCAGACTGGTTCGGACACCTTAAGATCGTTCTTAAGGCAGAGAGGAAACTGTATGTCCTCGAGACGTCTGTGCCGCCTCAACCCGCTGCGAACGCCGCAAGGGCGGTTCGTGATGCCTATGAAAAGCATGTCAATGATAGCATTGATGTCGCTTGCCTGATGCTAGCGTCTATGACGCCACCGCTGCAGCGTCAGCATGAGGATATGTCGGCTATAGAAATTATAGCGAACCTCAAGATGCTGTATGCTGCACAGGCGAGGACAGAACGCTATAATCTGACAAAGCTTTTCTTTCAGAGCAAACTGGCTGAAGGGAGCCCAGTGGGAGCTCACGTGCTCAAGATGATTGGGCACAAGGAGGCTCTGGAGAAACTGGGGCATACCATCAACCAGGAGCTTGCTGTAGACATTATTCTGCAGTCTCTCCCGCCCTCTTTCGATGCGTTCATTATTAACTTTAATATGAACAAAATCGATTGTACTCCGGCAGAGCTGCTGAATATGCTCTTGACAACTGAGGAGACTCTGAAGGGAAAGCCTTCAACCTCTGTCTTAATGGTTCCTTCCAGGAACAAGAAGAAGGGGAAGAAGGGCAAGGCCCCTGTCAAGAGTTACAGCAAGGCTCTGAAACAGAAGGTCAAGCGGTCAAAGGACAACAGGTGTTTCCACTGTGGCCAGCTGGGTCACTGGAAAAAGGACTGTAAAGCGCTCCAAGGAGACAAGAGGGGAAGCATCGCTTCTGGCTCAGGTATTTACGTGACGGAAGTCATGGTTTCATCTTCTTCTATTTCATGGGTGTTGGACACTGCATGTGGAGTTCACATTTGTTCAAATGTACAGGAACTCAAGAGAAGAAGGCAGGTGGGACAGCATGAGGTAGACCTACGCGTTGGAAACGGGGCACGGGTTGCTGCTGTTGCTGTAGGAGACTATTTCATTTCTTTACCATCTGGCATTTTATTGGAATTAAACAATTGTTATTTTGTACCTAGTATCACCAAAAATATTATCTCTATTCCTGCTCTTGTCAGGAAAGGGTTTTCCTTTGAATGCAAGATTTCAAAGTGTTATCTTACTCTTGATAATATTGTCTATGCTACTGGTTCAATTAACAATGGGTTATTCATGTTGGACATGGAATATTCTATACAAAACATTGATAATAAGAAAGCCAAGTATGCTGATGACAGCACCTTGTTATGGCATAGTCGTTTAGGCCATATTAACAAGAAGCGCATTAAGCGGTTGCATGATCATGGACTGCTGGGATCATTCTCCTATGAGGAGATTGATACATGCAAAGCTTGTTTGATGGGTAAAATGACGAAGTCACCTTTTCCTCACAAAGGTCAAAGGGCTTCAGGTCTACTTGACCTTATACACAGTGACGTGTGTGGGCCATTTAGTAAACATGCCAGAGGTGGCTATCAGTACTTCATTACATTTACTGATGATTTCAGTAGATATGGTTATGTCTATCTAATGAGACATAAGAGTGAATCTTTTGACAAGTTCAAAGAGTTCAAGAATGAAGTACAGAATCAGCTAGGCCGAAATGTCAAGGCACTTCGTTCTGATCGAGGTGGAGAATACCTAAGTCATGCGTTTACTGACTATCTGAAGGAGTGTGGGATTATCTCACAGCTCACTCCGCCAGGAACACCAGAATGGAATGGTGTATCCGAAAGGAGAAATAGAACGTTACTTGATATGGTTCGTTCTATGATGAGTCAGGCTACTCTTCCATATTCCTTTTGGGGATTTGCACTGGAAATAGCTGCAAAGGTACTAAACCGAGTGCCATCCAAGGCAGTTTCTAAGACTCCATACGAGTTATGGTATGGGAAACAGCCGAGCTTGACATTTATCAGGATCTGGGGTTGCGAGGCTTATGTCAAAAAGCCCGCCTCTGGGAAACTGGAGAGCCGATCTAACAAATGTATCTTTGTCGGTTACCCTAAGGAAACTAAGGGTTATTATTTCTACGATCCCAAAGAGAACAAAGTATTTGTTGCTCGGACGGCAATATTTCTTGAGAAGGAATTTCTTCTGCAAGAGGCCAGTGGGAGAGAAATAAAACTGGATGAGAATCCAGAGGAAGGACAAAGTAGTCAAGCACAGTTGGATGTGCCTGAGCCGGTAGAACAGGTTACTGAACAACCTGAGGCTCAGATATCACGGGAACCGCGTAGATCGGGAAGGATCCGTCGACAGCCTGAGCGCTATGACGGAGTCTACATCATTGATAATGATGAACCCCTCACATATGCGGATGCGGTCAGTGGACCGGAATCAGCTAGATGGCTTGAAGCTATGCGAGCCGAGATGGACTCCATGTCAGATAACCAAGTCTGGGATTTGGTTGATCCGCCTCCGGGAGTAATCCCTATAGGCTGTAAATGGATCTTCAAGAAGAAGATTGACATGGATGGTAACGTAGTTACCTATAAAGGCAGGCTAGTTGCGAAAGGTTTCAAACAAATCTACGGGATAGATTATGATGAAACTTTCTCTCCTGTAGCCATGTTCAAGTCTATTCGGATTCTTTTCGCGATAGCAGCATATTACGATTATGAGATCTGGCAGATGGATGTGAAGACGGCTTTCCTTAATGGAAAACTAAATGAGGATGTGTATATGACACAACCTGAAGGTTTCACTAATCCATCAGATCGTCATAAAATATGCAAGTTAAAGAAGTCCATTTATGGACTTAAGCAAGCATCTAGGAGCTGGAATATTCGTTTTGATGAATCAATCTCTGAGTTTGGTTTCATCAAGAACGAAGATGACCCGTGTGTATATAAGAGGTTTAGTGGGAGCGTGATTACTTTTCTAGTCCTCTACGTCGATGATATCTTAATCATTGGAAACGATATTCCTGAACTGCATGCTGTTAAAGCATGGTTAGGAAAATGTTTTCAGATGAAAGATCTAGGAGAAGTAGCCTATGTTTTAGGTGTGAAAATCTACAGGGATAGATCTAAAAGGCTTCTCGGGCTGTGCCAGAGTACTTACATCGAGAAAGTCCTGGAGAGATTCCATTTAGAGAATTCTAAAAGAGGATATCTTCCAGTCAGACATGGTCTGAATCTTTCGAAGAGTCAGTGTCCACAAACGCAGACTGAGAAAGATGAAATGGACAATACGCCTTATGCTTCGGCTATTGGGTCCATAATGTATGCGATGTTGTGTACTCGCCCAGACGTCGCTTACGGGTTAAGCGTGACTAGTCGGTTCCAAAGTAATCCAGGTATGGCGCACTGGATTGCAGTCAAGGACATTTTAAAATATCTGCGGAGGACCAAAGATATGTTCTTGATATATGGTGGTCAGGAAGAACTCAGTATAGAAGGATATACTGACGCTTCGTTCCAGTCGGACCAGGATGATTTCCGATCGCAATCAGGCTATGTTTTTAGCTTGAATGGTGGAGCGGTGGTGTGGAAAAGTTTCAAACAGTCAACTGTTGCTGATTCCACAACAGAAGCCGAGTATGTTGCAGCCTCGGAAGCATCCAAGGAGGCAGTGTGGATTCGTAAGTTCGTGAGAGAACTTGGTGTTGTTCCTTCGAGTGCAGATCCTTTGGTTATCTTTTGTGATAACACTGGAGCAATCGCACAAGCAAAGGAACCACGGTCGCACCAGAAGTCCAAGCACATACAGAGACGGTTTCACTTGATCCGGGAGATCATTGATCGTGGCGAGATCAAAGTCTGCAAGGTTCATACAGACGACAATCTGGCTGACCCGCTTACCAAGCCTCTGGCGCAGCAGAAGCATGAGAAGCACTGTAATAATATGGGTTTGAGATTTCTCAACCATTAGATTAAGTGCAAGTGGGAGATTGTTGGGGTATGCCCTTAAGGCTAATGTTTGAGGCCTTGGGATTATCATGTAATACATTCTTGTGTTTATAAAGGCAATGGTTATTGTTCAGGTTGTTACATCATCTGCTGCAATGTGTGTTCTTCTGAATAATGTCTCAATGCTGTTCAGCTAGGCTGACATGCTAAATGTCCTTAGTCGATATATCTTGGTGAACATGAGACAGCCTTGATATGATTGAGACTAATATGTGTTCTAATCTTATAGGATGCTTCGAGCATGGAATAAGATGTAGACTCATGGGTACATTGGATGTACTGGACAGACCCTACTAGGACATTCGATTGCTTGTCACAATGTGAATGATCCTTGATTGCAACAAGTGGCACATGTCCTCTGACTTGAGATCACTTGTGTTTCTAAATGATGATTGTCATTGTTTTGAGGTAGTTCAATATCATTTGAAACATAATGGTTATAGACTATCTTGGATAATGATCATGAGTCAGGTTAGGGCACTAGTGATAGATAGAGGATTGCCGTCTCCTTGTTGAAGGAGTGTGGTGTTCTATAGGGGCCCCCTAGATGAGATGATTGAGAAAGTGTATGGCCATACCCAGGTGACTATGTGCATCTGATCTAATCATGCTCATCATATTGGAGCTACAGGCTTGACACGCTTGTCCAATAAGAACATCCAGTGGCAAAGGAAACATGAATGCCTTGTGAAGTGGATTCACACTTGTGCTGTGGTTTGGGTGTAGTCTTGGAAGACTCTTTCCTTTATATCGGGAGACAGTGATGTGTTGCTAGATACCCCTCACTGATCGTGATAACGTAAGTTATCGTTACCGACATTTAAAGGAAACCCTCAGGGTCGCACAATTTGATGATATGGCTTACTTGAGTCAGATCGTGTGGACTGAATTGTTTGGGTTCAGTTTAAAGGGATTTAATCTCTGATTGTAAGTGAGATCTGGTCTGATCATGTTTGATTGATTAGGGCTTGAGATCGGTAAGCTTCGATCGAGAGAGATGATGCTAGATCGGTAAGATCAGGAGCATCAGGAGATGAACGGTTAGATCTGGAACCTATTGGTTCAATGAGGTCTAGACCATGGCTTGGGCTGATTTGATTTGGTTTTTTGGACCAAAGTCAATTGGATCGATTGAGCATGAACCGGTTCACATGTGTGTGAACGCTTGGTTCGATGCTTAAGTGTTTTGGTCGGTTTTCAAAGCATTACTTCATGTCATTCCATTTTTGGAAAGTCATCAAGGCGACTTTGTAAAAATGCCTCAACGCTTCTCTTGGATGATGACCGCTTGCAATCTCGTGGAGAGGAGAGTGTGTTGACGACAAGAGGAGGCATTCGGCCGAAAAAAGCTATCTCTATCCTCTCCTTCACGCGACAAGGTCCCATTGAAGCACTTTACTAGCACAAAGGATTCAAAGGAGCAAGCCATCTTCACTTGTTGTGTGCGTCACCTTTGGAGAAGGAGCACTTGCGTCTTTGCTTCCAAGGCACCAACCAAACCGATGGCATTGGTATGATCTACTCTTGATCTATTCAATCTATGATAGTTGATCATATGGCATGCAAAAGATCATCAAACCCTTGCTTCCGCTTGCAAAATTTTATTTGCGCCATGCTTAGGGTTTTCGCCCCCCTCTCGAAAGGGGTTTCATCATCTGGCACAACCCGAGAAGCCTCTTAGATCTATCCCTGTAGATCTTCACACCTAACACATAGGCTGCTTCTCCTAGATCTTTCATCTGGAAACATTTCCTTAGCCATGCCTTAACCACATGCATTTCAGGAATATCGTTTCCAATGATTAGGATATCATCGACGTAGAGGACTAGGAAAGTAATCACGCTCCCACTAAACCTCTTATATACACACGGGTCATCTTCGTTCTTGATGAAACCAAACTCAGAGATTGATTCATCAAAACGAATATTCCAGCTCCTTGATGCTTGCTTAAGTCCATAAATAGACTTCTTTAACTTGCATATCTTATGACGATCTGATGGATTAGTGAAACCTTCTGGTTGTGTCATATACACATCCTCATCCAGATTTCCATTAAGGAAAGCCGTCTTCACATCCATTTGCCAGATCTCATAATCATAATATGCAGCTATTGCGAAAAGAATCCGAATAGACTTGAACATGGCTATAGGAGAGAAAGTTTCATCATAATCTATCCCGTAGATTTGTTTGAAACCTTTCGCAACTAGCCTGCCTTTATAGGTAACCACGTTACCATCCATGTCAATCTTCTTCTTGAAGATCCATTTACAGCCTATAGGGATTACTCCCGGAGGCGGATCAACCAAATCCCAGACTTGGTTATCTGACATGGAGTCCATCTCGGCTCGCATAGCTTCAAGCCATCTAGCTGACTCCGGTCCACTGACCGCATCCGCATAAGTGAGGGGTTCATCATTATCAATGATGTAGACTCCGTCATAGCGCTCAGGCTGTCGACGGATCCTTCCCGATCTTCGCGGTTCCCGTGATATCTGAGCCTCAGGTAGTTCAATAACCTGTTCAACCGGCTCAGGCTCATCCAACTGTGCTTGACTACTTTGTCCTTCCTCTGGATTCTCATCCAGCTTTATTTCTCTCCCACTGGCCTTTTGCAGAAGAAACTCCTTCTCAAGAAAAATAGCCGTCCGAGCAACAAAAACCTTGTTCTCTTTGGGATCATAGAAATAATAACCCTTAGTTTCCTTAGGGTAACCGACAAAGATACATTTCTCAGATCTGCTCTCCAGTTTCCCAGAGGCGAGCTTTTTGACATAAGCCTCGCAGCCCCAGATCCTGATAAACGTCAAGCTCGGCTGTTTCCCATACCATAACTCATATGGAGTCTTTGAAACTGCCTTGGATGGCACTCGGTTTAGTACCTTTGCAGCTGTCTCCAGTGCAAATCCCCAAAAGGAGTAAGGTAGAGTAGCCTGACTCATCATAGAACGGACCATATCAAGTAACGTTCTATTTCTCCTCTCGGACACACCATTCCATTGTGGTGTTCCTGGCGGAGTGAGTTGTGAGATAATCCCACACTCCTTCAGATAGTCAGTAAATGCATGACTCAAGTATTCTCCACCTCGATCAGAACGAAGTGCCTTGATATTTCGGCCTAGCTGATTTTGTACTTCATTCTTGAACTCTTTGAACTTGTCAAAAGATTCACTCTTATGTCTCATTAAATAGACATAACCATACCTACTGAAATCGTCAGTAAAGGTAATGAAGTACTGATAGCCACCTCTGGCATGTTTACTAAATGGCCCACACACATCACTGTGTATAAGGTCAAGTAAACCTGAAGCCCTTTGACCTTTGTTAGGAAAAGGTGACTTCTTCATTTTACCCATTAAACAAGCTTTGCATGTATCAATCTCCTCATAGGAGAATGATCCCAGCAGTCCATGGTCATGCAACCGCTTAATGCGCTTCTTGTTAATATGGCCTAAACGACTATGCCATAGCAAGGTGCTGTCATCAGCATACTTGGCTTTCTTATTATCAATGTTTTGTATAGAATATTCCATGTCCAACATGAATAACCCATTGTTAATGGAACCCGTAGCATAAACAATATTATCATTATATAAAACACACTTTGAAATATTGCATTCAAAGGAAAATCCTTTCCTGACAAGAGCAGGAATAGAGATAATATTCTTGGTAATACTGGGTACAAAATAACAATTGTTTAATTCTAATATAAAGCCAGATGGTAATGAGATGAAATAGTCTCCTACAGCAACAGCAGCAACCCGTGCCCCGTTTCCAACGCGTAGGTCCACCTCATGCTGTCCCACCTGTCTTCTTCTCTTGAGTTCCTGTACATTTGAACAAATGTGAACTCCACATGCAGTGTCCAACACCCATGAAATTGAAGAAGATGAAACCATGACTTCCGTCATGTAAATACCTGAGCCAGAGGCAATGCTTCCCCTCTTGTCTCCTTGGAGCGCTTTACAGTCCTTTTTCCAGTGACCCAGCTGGCCACAGTGGAAACACCTGTATTCCTTGGACCGCTTGACCTTTTGCTTCAGAGCCTTGTTGTAGTTCTTGACTGGGGCTTTGCCCTTCTTCCCCTTCCTCTTGTTCCTGGAAGGAACCATTAAGACAGAGGTTGAAGGCTTGCCCTTCAGAGTTTCCTCAGTAGTCAAGAGCATATTCAGCAGTTCTGCCGGAGTACAATCGATTTTGTTCATATTAAAGTTAATGATGAACGCATCGAAAGAAGGCGGAAGAGACTGCAGAATAATGTCTACAGCAAGCTCCTGATTGATGGTATGCCCCAGTTTCTCTAGAGCCTCCTTGTGCCCAATCATCTTGAGCACGTGAGCTCCCACTGGGCTCCCTTCAGCCAGTTTGCTCTGAAAGAAAAGCTTTGTCAGATTATAGCGTTCTGTCCTCGCCTGTGCAGCATACAGCATCTTGAGGTTCGCTATAATCTCTATAGCCGACATATCCTCATGCTGACGCTGCAGCGGTGGCGTCATAGACGCTAGCATCAGGCAAGCGACATCAATGCTATCATTTACGTGCTTTTCATAGGCATCGCGAACCGCCCTTGCGGCGTTCGCAGCGGGTTGAGGCAGTACAGCCGTCTCGAGGACATACAGTTTCCTCTCAGCCTTAAGAATAATCTTAAGGTGTCCGTACCAGTCTGAGAAGTTCGGCCCAGCAAACTTCTCCCTTTCCAGTAGGGATCGCACATTGAAGCTCATGGTGTTCGTTGCTGCAGGAATCTACAACAATGCAAGAACAGCAAGGTCAGTATCAATGTTAAGAATCAATCAGGACTTAAGAAAGATTCTTTTTCTCACTATTTTATCTGGCTGAAAAATCCAGCAAAACAGCCCGAAAGAGTGACACTCTTTTAGTGAGATGGGATCCAGATTTCATACTTGGTCTCCGCGTCCCGCTCAGGCGAGATAAGATGCACAGAGAGTTCAAGCACTAATCTCTGGTAGGCAGTCCCTGCCAATCGCCAACCCGTGCGATTCCCCTTCATCTGGGCAATCCAGCAGACTGTGCCAACTGAGTTGGTACAACACAGTCTCTGATCCCACAGATGGCTGCCTCCATGTGCTACCATATGCGCCACATATGTAGCCTACATGGTCAAGCTGACCCGACCTACTCCCTGGACCACCACGTGCTATGCTGGGCAACGAGAAGCGATAAATCCCTTCTCTGTAACACGCAGGTGAAATCCCGCACCGTCTGAAGATAGATGGACGTGCCCACTGAGTGGGTACAACACGGCTCCAACGATAGTCAGAACAGTGAGGTTTCGCGTCAGAAGGCTTACGAGCTTGATATTTTAGCGTTGGATTTTAACGGTCTTTTATCTTCTTCACTATCATGCAATTCCTATGGTGATAGCTGAAGATAAATAAATCATGCTTTTCTACTTATATAAACAATAAAAGAAAGCATGCATCTTATGTGGTAAAAGCCCATAGCCTAAGTAAGACCTTAATTTATCTTAAGTCTTCACTTGCTTTTCTTCATGGGTTTTTAGCTGCTCATTTGGCCCAACCCAGGGCCCTAGCGCTCAATGCAGCTCAGGTGCGCCCACCAGCTGAATGTGCCTCTGCCAAGTGTGCTTTGTGCTCTTGTCTAATCAAAATACATTTTGATCTATCTAGACAAGCTTGACACGCAGGTCAAATATACAATAAATTAATTAAAAATGTGATTCGCAGATCACAATAAAATTAATTTACAAGTTTAATTCCAGGCACGCAGGCCCCAGCACAGCACACATTTAACATGGGCAGCCCACATAAGAATAAATAAACAAGCACATGGTATCCACTCAACATGTGATCCATATAACAAGAAAATAAAATTTTGAAAACCCCATTGGCATCAATTTTAATTTTCTTATGTACCCTACAACCTTACAATGGTCCATTGATAGGGATCCACTCATCCATCTAGTCAGATCTACTGCCCTTGCATGCACCAAGTCCTAACTGACTTGAGTTGACCTAATGGTCAACCATGCATGCGCAAAGGGCTGAACAACCCTCATGAGTTTCGGCAAGCGGGTGTGACCCCGGGCCTAACTCATGTGTGTTCGTTAGTTGTCTCAATCAGACCTCGCTACACGCCTGTGATGCAATCGACCTATAGCCACCTTGTGCTTGCGCACAGGTGCCATCTGGTCGATCCATCTAGGCTGTCAGATGGTCTGATCAGACTAGTTTGATCCATTCTAGATGATGCTTTCAACCCCATCAACCCATCTAAGGGATTATAGTAGGCGCATTAGATCTAATGGGCGCGCAAGATAAGTTTTTGTTTTCAAAACATTAACAAGCGCCAACCAAAACATTATACATGCGCAAAACATGAAAAACATATGTAATCATTTTCGCATGTAATCTAACTTATAGATCTAAGCATGATGCGCAAACATGGATCACAAAACATGGTATAGCAATCATAAAACATGCATCAACCGGCTCTGATACCAATTGAAGAGTCCCCTTCAAGGGGGAGCGAAACCCTAAGGAGGCGCAAGTGACCTTGTGGGTTATGTTATAGCAGCGGAATAAGGGTTTCATAATGATCATCGCATGCAATATGATCAACTACAACAACATGAGAAATTCATACCGAAGCCATATGTTGGATGGCGTCTTGAAAGAGAGAGCAAGAAAGATCTCCTCCAAAGGATGCGCACACAAGATGAGGATGCGCTCACTTCCTTGGTACTCCTTGTGCTAGCAAGGTTCCAAGAGGTGTCGTTGATCGAAATCAAAGGGATGGATGAAGCTTTTCTTGCCTTTCCGAAAGAACTCTCCAAAACCGTGAGTCTCCTTCACTACGCAAGAGCGTTGTCGAATGAGAGGGAGAACGAATCAATGAGGCGTTAAGAGAGGCGTTCCACACAAACGTGGGCGTTACTCTCAAATTAGCAAACCGCTTTCCAAATTTGGAAAGCCCTCAAAGCTTTGCGTTCAAGCGTTCACCAAGTGAACCAAACGCATACTCCCATATGAACCATGCGCTCACATGAGCCGGTTCAAAGCATTCGGTTCAATGACTAAACCAAGTTAGCCCAAGCATTGGTCCAGATAAAAATCAAACCCTAAGATTCAAGATCTGACCGTTCATCTCTCGATGCTCCTGATCGCACCGATCTAGCATCAATTCTCTCGATCGAAGCTTACCGATCTAAAGCCCTAATCAATCATACATGATCAGACCAGATCTCACTTACAATCAGAGATTAAATCCCTTTAAACTGAACCAAAACAATTTAGTCCACACGATCTGACTTAAGTAAGCCATATCATCAAATTGTGTGTAACATCCCGTTATCTTAACCCCAAACAAGCAACACAATTCATGAAAGAAACAGGATGTTAACATACAAGATCGATACATATGCTAGGTAAAACCCCGTTCAGGAAACCCGATCTGAAAATTTTCAAAAATCCATACATATAAATCTCCACAAAAACACAATTTCATAAAGGTACCTGCCACCACGCATTCCTTGCACTAGACATATGCAAGGCAACAGTTATATCAAATCTGTATCAAATCCATAAAATCCATAAAGGTACCTGCCACCAGGCAATACTTGCACTAGACATATGCAAGTTACAGGTATATCAAAACCGATTACAAAGAATACACCACAAACCGAATTTCAAAACAAAATCACAAAATCGATTTTTATAAACTCATACCAAACACCGAAACCAGGCTGAAGCCCGCGGTGACACAAAAATCAAACTCATTTAACAGCCACAATCTGACATCACAAGTTCACATAGTTCACATGGTTCACATAGCTCATATCATTCATATAGTTCGGCACAACCGGCCCCAAATAATTAAGCACAAAAGTTCTTAAACAGCAAACTAGCGATATCCACGCCAATGCTAATTCAAGAAATGCGCCCCTGCTCTATGCCTGAAAATAGTGAGGGGTGAGCTACACAGCCCAGTGAGTGGATAGTCTAAATCGACCATCCATAACATACACTCAAAAATATAGACAGATTATTTTAAAAATCTTTAACAGGAACATTATGTCAATATATAACAACATAAAGAAAACAGAAGTCATATAAACAGTCAGATGTACACACCAACATATAACAAACTCAGTTTTATACTCTAAACCAACTCAGATGTACACACCAACACTTAATTAACCTAGTTGTCCAGCATATTCAGTAGTGACCATTATGGTCTAACCCGGCTTTGGCCTAAGCACTGGGAGACTGCAAAATTTCATGCAACATATAAATATGGACAGTGAGTAGAATCAAGAGGTGGCCCCCGCCAGGTCACGACGTGGCACTTTGCTCTAAAACACCCCATAACACATCGATGGATAGTGTGTAGATTCAAGAGGTGGCCCCCGCCGGGTCACGACGTGGCACTTTGCTCTACGACACCCCATATCACAAAAAGAGTGATGACATCAAGAGGTGGCCCCTGTCCGACCAAGACATGGCACTTTGCGTCAAAACCCGTTCTCCCAAAAGGTTCCTACTGGACAACAGACACATCTTATATCTTATTTCACAACGGTGGACTTCTAAGTATCAACTAGACTCTAGGATAGTCATCACAATAATCATATCGGGCAGGCTGAACATCAACCCCCATCACAATAATCATAACAGGTAGGCTGAACATCAACCCCCTCACATATCATAATACAGGGCTGAAATCTCAAACCCTTAACATATTACACATACTATCCCCTTGAGTACACAGTCACACTTAGCCTTAGTCCTACCCATCACATAACACATAATATTCTAAATTCCCATAACCACATAATATTCCAAAAATCACAAATCACATAATATTCAAAAACCACATAAACTTCATGAAAATCACATTGTAGTGTAGTCCTTAGGTTTCATGCTGATTAGTTCAGTCTAACCTTGCTATGTTATCACCCAAGTTTCTCAAATACAGATACATAGCCATAAATATAGAATCATAAATATTTAACATGTTACACACACCAAGAAACAATCATATCAAGCATCCATAAAATCAACTTAAAATTTAAAACAAGTATTCATATAAATTACTTTACAAATTACCACATGTAACATATTAACTACAAACATCAAAATTCGGTTTTCATAAACAATTATCAAGATCATCAAGATTTCGGTTTTCATGTTAACTACAAACATCAAAATTCAGTTTTCATAAACAATTATCAAGATCATCAAGATTTCGGTTTTTAGGTTTTCATGGAAAATACCCTAAATTCGGTTTTCATGAAGAACAAGAATATCTATTCGATTTCATGGAAAAATACCTTAGATTTGGTTTTCATGAAGAACATATTAATTTCGGTTTTCATGTCCTAAATTCGGTTTTAACATGGTGAAGGTATCGGTTTTAGCATGGTAAAAATTCCAACAAGCAAAGGTATCACTTAACACATCATCTAACACAAACAAATAGATAGAATCGAATAGACACTCCACTCACCTCTTAACCGAGAATACCAAGATGAAGATCCTCCACAAAATTCGTCTAAGAGCTTTGAAATGATCCTAGGAAGACGCCAACAATGGACAATAAACGCCTCCAAACACCAAAGACGCCGGCCAAAGGAAGAAAGGAAGAGGAAGGAGAAAATCACCCAAGAACTCTTCAAGAATCGCCAACTTCTTCAAGCCGTCGCCCAATGTTTTTCTCCAAGCCAAAAACACTAATTCCCTACCCTAACCGAGATTACCCATCTAAAATTTCGGTTTTCAAATTTTAAACCCGTTAATCATAATTCAAATAGGGTTTAACCCATTTAACTAACTAATTCGAATTTTAAATCTAATATCCATCTAATTTAAGTGTAACCCAATAACCCATAGTTTAAGTGAAAATCCAATAAGGGTTAAACTAACATCCAATAAGCTAGTTAACTAATTAAATTTAACATCCATTAAGCTAATTAACGACCAACAAAATTAACAACCAATAATCTCTAGTTAATTAACTATAAATTAACAACTAAAAATCTCTAGTTAATTAACTATAAATTAACAACCAAAATCTCTAGTTAATTAACTATAAATTAACAACCAATACATAGAAAAATATCACAGTCAGTAATTTTATTTAAATCATGAACACAATATCACAGCCAACGAGTTTATTTAAATCAAAAATAATGCTTACCAGGACTTAAGATCCTTGGATCTTACATTGTGCGACCCTGAGGGTTTCCTTTAAATGTCGGTAACGATAACTCACGTTATCACGATCAGTGAGGGGTATCTAGCAACACATCACTGTCTCCCGATATAGAGGAAAGAGTCTTCCAAGACTACACCCAAACCACAGCACAAGTGTGAATCAAACTCACAAGGCATACATGTTTCCTTTGCCATTGGATGTTCTTATTGGACAAGCATGTCAAGCCTGTAACTCCAATACGATGAGCATGATTAGATCAGATGAACACAGTCACCTGGGTATGGCCATACACTTTCTCAATCATCTCATCTAGGGGGGGCCCCTTTTAGCACATCACAATCCTTAAACAAGGAGACGGCAATCCTATGTCTATCACTAGTGCCCTAACCTGATTCAAGCTCATCATTCAAGATAGTCTATAACCATTATATTTCAAATGATATTGAACTACCTCAAAACAATGACAATCATCATTTAGAAAACACAAGTGATCTCAAGTCAGAGGAAATGTGCCACTTGTTGCATTCAAGGATTATTCACATTGTGACAAACAATTGAATATCCTAGTAGGGTCTGTCCAGTACATCTAATGTACCCATGAGTCTACATCTTATTCCATGCTCGAAGCATCCTATAAGATTAGAACACATATTAGTCTTAACCATATCAAGGCTGTCTCATGTTCACCAAGATACATCGACTAAGGACATATAGCATGTCAGCCTAGCTGATCAGCTTTGAGACATTATTCAGAAGTACACTTATTACAGCAGACAAGGCAACAAACTGAATAACAACCATGCCTTTATAAACATAAGAGTTTATTACATGATACTGATACAAACCCAATGCCTCAAACATTAGGCTTAAGGGCATACCCCAACATCATGTTATAATCATGGCAATTATCTTACTAGAAAAGATCAAGATGGATCTAACCTAAGGAAGGGATCCTAACATGCAATTCTAGGGTTCCAAATTCTCAAGCAATTACCTTTCAGTCTCAAGCGAAAATTCTAAGAACATAATTAATAATATGAACTTAAAGAGAGTCTAAGCATAATTATCACATGAGCAAAATCATTATGCTAAAATCAAACACAACGAAATATTGAAAAAGAAGTTATCTAATCATTAAAAGTTAAGTGAACTACTCCCCCATGTCCCAAGAGTAGTTTAAGCTAGCATGGCGAAGGAAATACAATATTCCATAATTTCAGAAAATCAGAAATCAACAAAAGGAAGAGTTTTTATAAAATACGGCACGGCTGTGAAGTATTTCACAGCCGTATTTTACAAAAGAAGGCATGAACAGTGGTGGCGATCCTTCTTCCCTTGATTTCTCCTCCAATTTGTCTCTTTTCGATCTAAAACGTCCGGTATGTTGTCTCCTTCACCAGGCGATGCTTCGGTAGAAAAATCGTGGCCGGAGGTCATCTGAATCAAGCGCAGCGGCGAAACCCTCCACGGTGGCGTGGATTGCGATTTCTCCCTCCACGGTCAATCAAAATTGGGGCATTTTGTCTCTGTGTAATCCTCTAGTCAAAAGCCCCCTTTTTGCTTCTTACGGCATCAAATATAAACTTCTGGATCGTCAGCAATCATCTCCGCAAGGATTGGGCGTGGACATTGACCTGGGAATCGCGTTCAAACACCGGAATATGGCAGTGTAATATCTTATGACACTGCCGTAAAATCCATCGATTATTCTGTTCTAAAATTGCTGGAACAATACGGCAGCGTAATTTGGTTTACGGCAGTGCCGTAAAATCGGCTGAACTCTCTGGTCGAATTCGTGTGGAAAATACGGCCCGTAAACTGGTTTACGACAGTGCCGTAATTTCAGGGCAACTTTCTGTTCTGAAGACGTCTGGAAAATACGGCCCGTAAACTGGTTTACGGCAGTGCCGTAATTTTAGCGAAGGTCTCTGTTCGGAAAGCACCCCAAAATACGGCCGTGTAAATTCTTACGGTGGTGCCGTAATTTTGCGAAAGCCTTTTGTTCAGTAAATCACCAAAATACGGCCGTGATCTCGATAATACGGTAGCCGTGTAAAATACGGTACCGTAAAATCCTTTACGGCACTACCGTATTTTGGGTTCTTTGCCTCAATTTGCGTGAAAATTCTTGGGTGATTTCTTCTTGATGATGGAACTCTTCCATGTATTTGATTTTTGCTTGAAAATGCCTAAAATAGTGCCTTTTTGCCTGAAAAACATGAAAAACCAAAATAGAAGTAGACTTTGCAATATTTAATGGATTCAGCATAAAAATAAGTAAAAAGATCCTCAATTTAGCATGAAAAGGTATCTAAAATGATACAAAATATACTACATATTTTGGTGTCATCATACCACTGTTGGGAACCCTCGGGATATTTTATAAATTTTTCAGAAATAAATACAATGCACAGCGGAATAATATCCCCGAAATAGGCCGGTCCCAAAAAACCCAATGAAGATCGCATGCGAGAGAGTTGACACGATGAGATAGAAAATACCTTAAAGCAAGATGAGGCCGATGTCGAGGTCGGCGCCCAAGCGTGCGCCCTCTGCAGTCTCACACACACGGATACCTCGAGTCCTCTTCTTCCACGCCCGGTGCTAGCCTCGGGAAGAAGATCCAAGCCTTAGGGTGTTGGGGTATGCCCTTAAGGCTAATGTTTGAGGCCTTGGGATTGTATCAGTATCATGTAATAAACTCTTATGTTTATAAAGGCATGGTTGTTATTCAGTTTGTTACGTTATCTGCTGCAATAATTGTACTTCTGAATAATGTCTCAAAGCTGTTCAGCTGGGCTGACATGCTATAAAGTCCTTAATCGATATATCTTGGTGAACATGAGACAGCCTTGATGTGGTTAAGACTAATATGTGTTCTAATCTTATAGGATGCTTCGAGCATGGAATAAGATGTAGACTCATGGGTACATTGGATGTACTGGACAGACCCTACTAGGATATTCAATTGGTTGTCACAATATGAATAATCCTTGAATATAACAAGTGGCACTTTTCCTCTGACTTGAGATCACTTGTGTTTTCTAAATGATGATTGTCATTGTTTTGAGGTAGTTCAATATCATTTGAAACATAATGATTATAGACTATCTTGGATGGTGAGCTTGAATCAGGTTAGGACACGAGTGATAGATATAGGATTGCCGTCTCCTTAATTGGAGTGTGATGTTCTAAGGGGCCCCCTTAAATGAGATGATTGAGAAAGTGTATGGCCATACCCAGGTGACTGTGATCATCTGATCTAATCATGCTCATCATATTGGAGCTACAGGCTTGACACGCTTGTCCAATAAGAACATCCAGTGGCAAAGGAAAATTGCATGCCTTGTGAATTGGATTCACACTTGTGCTGTGGTTTGGGTGTAGTCTTGGAAGACTCTTTCCTTTATATCGGGAGACAGTGATGTGTTGCTAGATACCCCTCACTGTTCGTGATAACGTAAGTTATCGTTACTGACATTAAAGGAAACCCTCAGGGTCGCACAATTTGATGATATAGCTAACTCATGTTAGATCGTGTGGACTGAATTGTTTTTGATTCAGTTTAAAGGGATTTAAACTCTGATTGTAAGTGAGATCTGGTCTGATCATGTTTGATTGATTGGGGCTTGAGATCGGTAAGCTTTGATCGAGAGTGTTGATGCCAGATTGGTAAAATCAAGAGCATCAAGTGATGGACGGTCGGATCTACAACCTTAGGGTTTAATGTGATCTGGACTAATGGCTTGGGTTAATTTTGATTTGGTTTTTTAAACCAAATGCAATTGAACCATGGCTTGGTTCAAAGAGGAGCGATCGGTTCACATGGAATGAACACATAGATCGCATGAACGCATGAAGTCGCATGAACGCATGGAGTAATCGGTTTTCCTTATTTGGATGTCGGTTTTTCCCATTATGGAAAAACGTCTCCACGTTTGATGAAAACGTCTCCACGTTTGATGAAAACGTCTCCTCATCGTTTTTTCCTCTTTGCCTCTTCCTATCGACGAGTCACTCGAGAGAAAAAAGGGTGAACATAGGAGAGAGTTCGGCCGAGAGAGTCTTCAACCATCATTCCCTTCCATTCGACAAGGAAGACCTTGGAGACTTGCTAGCACAAGGAACGCAAGGGAGTTGGCGATCTTCATCTTGTGTGTGAACCTTTTGGAGGAGATCTACATTGCTCTCTATTCTTCCAAATCGCCATCCAATGCAAATGGCTATGGTATGAATTCAAGTTTACTTAAGTTGATCATATGAACTTGCGAAAGATCTTTTTGAAACCCTTAATACCACTGCCAAAAGTTTATGCGCCACCTGATTAGGGTTTCGCTCCCCCTTGAAGGGGACCCCCTTAGTTTTCGGGGCTTTCAATTGGTATCAGAGCCATCGTTAATGCATGATTTATATGATTGCTACATGTTTTGTGATCCATGTTTTAAATGTTTAGATCTAGAGTTAACAACATGCGAATATACATGTTACCTTGTTTCATGTCGAAACTTGTTTTTGTTGTTTTGCTTGTTGGCGCATCTAGGTTTTATCAAAAATCTCTATCACATGCGCGCTCAACATTAGATCTAAGGCCTTACTTTAAACCCTTAGACGGGTTATTAGGGTTGAAGTCATCCCCTAGGTTAGATCCAGATAGTCTGATCAGATCATCTGACAGCCTTGATGGGTTGACCGGATAGCACCTGTGTGCGAGCACGTGGTGGCTATAGGTCGACTGCAGACAGGTGTGTAGCGATGTCTGATTGAGACGACTAACGAACACACATGAGTTAGGCCCGGGGTCACACCCGCTTGCCTGAACTCATGAGGGTTGTTCGGCCCTGGCGCATGCATGGTTGACCTTTGGTCGACTCAAGTCAGTTAGGACTTGGTGCATGCAAGGGCAATGGATCTGACTAGGTTGGATGAGTGGATCCCTAATGATGGACCGTTGTAAGGTAGTAGGGCATATAAGGAAATTAAAATGATCCCATGGGGTTTTCAAAAGTTTTAATTTCTTGTTTGGATCACATGCTGATTGATGCCATTTGCTTGTTTACTTAATCTTATGTGGGCTGCCCGTTTTTAATGTGTGCTGTGCTGGGGCCTGCGTGCCTGGTTAATTTTGTAAATTATTTTTATTGTGATCTGCGCATCACATTGCATTTAATTTATAAAATGTAATTGACCTGCGAGTCAATCTTGTCTAGATAGATTAATTTGTAAATTAATCAGACAAGAGCACTGAGCACACTTGGCAGAGGCGCATGCAGCAGTGGCTTGACCAGGTGGGAGGTCCAGGGTTCGACTCTGGGACCAGGCGCATTTTCCCTGGTAGGCGCACCAAAGCTGCAGATGGCGCTTGGGCCCTGGTTTGGGCCAGATGAGCAGCAAAAGCCCCATGAAGAAAAGCAAGTGAAGACTTAAGTTAGGTTAAGGTCTTACTTAGGCTATGGGCTTTTACCACATAAGATCCATGCTTTCTTTTATTGTTTAAATAAGTAGAATAGCATGATTTATTTATCTTCTGCTATCACCATAGGAATTGCATGATAGTGAAGAAGATAAAAGACCGTTAAAATCCAACGCTAAAATATCAAGCTCGTAAGCCTTCTGACGCGAAACGTCACTGTTCTGATTATCGTTGGAGTCGTGTTGTACCCACTCAGTGGGCACGTCCATCTATCTTCAGACGGTGCGGGATTACACCTGCGTGTTACAGAGAAGGGATTTATCGCTTCTCGTTGCTCAGCATAGCACGTGGTGGTCCAGGGAGTAGGTCGGGTTAGTTTGACCATGTAGGCTACATATGTGGCGCATATGGTAGCACATGGAGGCAGCCATCTGTGGGATCAGAGACTGTGTTGTACCAACTCAGTTGGCACAGTCTGCTGGATTGCCCAGATGAAGGGGAATCGCACGGGTTGGCGATTGGCAGGGACTGCCTACCAGAGATTAGTGCTTGTACTCTCTGTGCATCTTATCTCGCCTGAGCGGGACGCGGAGACCAAGTATGAAATCTGGATCCCATCTCACTAAAAGAGTTCTACTCTTTCGGGCTGTTTTGCTGGATTTTTCAGCCAGATAAAATAGTGAGAAAAAGAATCTTTCTTAAGTCCTGATTGATTCTTGACATTGATACTGACCTTGCTGTTCTTGCATTGTTGTAGATACCTGCAGCAACGAACACCATGAACTTCAATGTGCGATCCCTACTGGAAAGGGAGAAGTTTGCTGGGCCGAACTTCTCAGACTGGTTCGGACACCTTAAGATCGTTCTTAAGGCAGAGAGGAAACTGTATGTCCTCGAGACGGCTATACCGCCTCAGCCCGCTCCGAACGCCGCAAGGGCGGTTCGGGAAGCTTATGAAAAGCACGTCAATGATAGCATTGATGTCGCTTGCCTGATGCTAGCGTCTATGACGCCACCGCTGCAGCGTCAGCATGAGGATATGTCGGCTATAGAAATTATAGCGAACCTCAAGATGCTGTATGCTGCACAGGCGAGGACAGAACGCTATAATCTGACGAAGCTTTTCTTTCAGAGCAAACTGGCTGAAGGAAGCCCAGTGGGAGCTCACATGCTCAAGATGATTGGGCACAAGGAGGCTCTGGAAAAACTGGGGCATACCATCAACCAGGAGCTTGCTGTAGACATTATTCTGCAGTCTCTCCCGCCCTCTTTCGATGCGTTCATTATTAACTTTAATATGAACAAAATCGATTGCACTCCGGCAGAGCTGCTGAATATGCTCTTGACTACTGAGGAGACTCTGAAGGGAAAGCCTTCAACCTCTGTCTTGATGTTTCCTTCAAAGAACAAGAAGAAGGGGAAGAAGGGCAAGGCCCCTGTCAAGAGTTACAGCAAGGCTCTGAAGCAAAAGGTTAAGCGGTCGAAGGAATACAGATGTTTCCATTGTGGCCAGCTAGGTCACTGGAAAAAGGACTGTAAAGCGCTCCAAGGAGATAAGAGGGGAAGCATCGCTTCTGGCTCAGGTATTTAAGTGACGGAAGTCATGGTTTCATCTTCTTCTATATCATGGGTGTTGGACACTGCATGTGGAGTTCACATTTGTTCAAATGTACAGGAACTCAAGAGAAGAAGACAGGTGGGACAGCATGAGGTGGACCTACGAGTTGGAAACGGGGCACGGGTTGCTGCTGTTGCTGTAGGAGACTATTTCATCTCTTTGCCATCTGGGCTTGTATTAGAATTAAACAGTTGTTACTTTGTTCCCAGTATTACTAAAAATATTATCTCCATTCCTGCTCTTGTCAGGAAGGGATTTTCCTTTGAATGCAATATTTCAAAGTGTATTTTATCTCTTGATAATATAGTTTATGCTACTGGTTCAATTAATAATGGGTTATTCATGTTGGACATGGAATGTTCTATACACGCGATTGATATTAAGAAAGCCAAGTATGCTGATGACAGCACCTTGCTATGGCATAGTCGTTTAGGCCATATTAACAAGAAACGCATTAAGCGGTTGCATGATCATGGACTGCTGGGATCATTCTCCTTTGAAGAGATTGATACATGCAAGGCTTGTTTAATGGGTAAAATGACGAAGTCACCTTTTCCTAACAAAGGTCAAAGGGCTTCAGGTTTACTTGACCTTATACACAGTGATGTGTGTGGGCCTTTTAGTAAACATGCCAGAGGTGGCTATCAGTACTTCATTACCTTCACTGATGATTTCAGTAGGTATGGCTATGTCTATTTAATGAGACATAAGAGTGAATCTTTTGACAAGTTCAAAGAGTTCAAAAATGAAGTACAGAATCAGCTTGGCCGAAATATCAAGGCACTTCGTTCTGATCGAGGTGGTGAATACCTAAGTAGAGAGTTTACTGACTATCTGAAGGAGTGTGGGATTATCTCACAGCTCACTCCACCAGGAACACCCCAATGGAATGGTGTGTCTGAGAGGAGAAATAGAACGTTACTTGATATGGTTCGTTCTATGATGAGTCAGGCTACTCTACCTTACTCCTTTTGGGGATTTGCACTAGAGACAGCTGCAAAGATACTAAACCGAGTGCCATCCAAGGCAGTTTCTAAGACGCCATATGAGTTATGGTATGGGAAACAGCCGAGCTTAACATTTATCAGGATCTGGGGCTGCGAGGCTTATGTCAAAAAGCTCGCCTCTGGGAAACTAGAGAGCAGATCAGACAAATGTATCTTTGTCGGTTACCCTAAGGAAACTAAGGGTTATTATTTCTACGTTCCCAAAGAGAACAAGGTATTTGTTGCTCGGACGGCCATATTTCTTGAGAAGGAGTTTCTTCTGCAAGAGGCCAGTGGGAGAGAAATAAAGCTGGATGAAAATCCAGAAGAAGGACAAAGTAGTCAAGCACAGTTGGATGAGCCTGAGCCGGTAGAGCAGGTTATTGAACAACCTGAGGCTCAGATATCACGGGAACCGCGAAGATCGGGAAGGATCCGTCGACAGCTTGAGCGCTATGACGGAGTCTACATCATTGATAATGATGAACCCCTTACTTATGTGGATGCGGTCAGTGGACCGGAGTCAGCTAGATGGCTTGAAGCTATGCGAGCCGAGATGGACTCCATGTCAGATAACCAAGTCTGGGATTTGGTTGATCCGCCTCCGGGAGTAATCCCTATAGGCTGTAAATGGATCTTCAAGAAGAAGATTGACATGGATGGTAACGTGGTTACCTATAAAGGCAGGCTAGTTGCGAAAGGTTTCAAACAAATCTACGGGATAGATTATGATGAAACTTTCTCACCTGTAGCTATGTTCAAGTCTATTCGGATTCTTTTCACGATAGCAGCATATTATGATTATGAGATCTGGCAAATGGATGTGAAGACAGCTTTCCTGAATGGAAATCTGGATGAGGATGTGTATATGACACAACCAGAAGGTTTCACTAATCCATCAGATCGTCATAAGATATGCAAGTTAAAGAAGTCTATTTATGGACTTAAACAAGCATCGAGAAGCTGGAATATTCGTTTTGATGAATCAATCAGTGAGTTTGGTTTCATCAAGAACGAGGATGACCCGTGTGTATATAAGAGGTTTAGTGGGAGCGTGATTACTTTCCTAGTCCTCTACGTCGATGATATCTTGATCATTGGAAACGACATTCCTGAAATGCATGCGGTTAAGGCATGGTTAAGGAAATGTTTCCAGATGAAAGATCTAGGAGAAGCAGCCTATGTATTAGGTGTGAAGATCTACAGGGATAGATCTAAGAGGCTTCTCGGGCTGTGCCAGAGTACTTACATCGATAAAGTCCTGGAAAGATTTCATTTAGAGAATTCTAAAAGAGGATATCTTCCAGTCAGACATGGTCTGAATCTTTCGATCAGTGTCCACAAACACAGACTGAGAAAGATGAAATGGACAATACGCCTTATGCTTCGGCTATTGGGTCCATTATGTATGCGATGTTGTGTACTCGCCCAGACGTCGCTTACGGGTTAAGCGTGACCAGTCGGTTCCAAAGTAATCCAGGTATGGCGCACTGGATTGCAGTCAAGAACATTTTAAAATATCTGCGGAGGACCAAAGATATGTTCTTGATATATGGTGGTCAGGAAGAACTCAGTATTGAAGGATATACTGACGCTTCGTTCCTGTCTGACCAGGATGATTTCCGATCGCAATCAGGCTATGTATTTAGCTTGAATGGAGGAGCAGTGGTGTGGAAGAGTTTCAAACAGTCAACTGTTGCTGATTCCACAACAGAAGCCGAGTATGTTGCAGCCTCAGAAGCATCCAAGGAGGCAGTGTGGATTCGTAAGTTCGTGAGAGAACTTGGTGTTGTTCCTTCCAGTGCAGATCCTTTGGTTATCTTTTGTGATAACACTGGAGCAATCGCACAAGCAAAGGAACCACGGTCGCACCAGAAGTCCAAGCACATACAGAGACGGTTTCATTTGATCAGGGAGATCATTGATCGAGGCGAGATCAAAGTCTGCAAGGTTCATACAGATGACAATCTGGCAGACCCACTGACTAAGCCTCTGGCGCAGCAGAAGCATGAGAAGCACTGTAATAACATGGGTTTGAGATTCCTCAACCATTAGATTAAGTGCAAGTGGGAGATTGTTGGGGTATGCCCTTAAGGCTAATGTTTGAGGCCTTGGGATTGTATCAGTATCATGTAATAAACTCTTATGTTTATAAAGGCATGGTTGTTATTCAGTTTGTTACGTTATCTGCTGCAATAATTGTACTTCTGAATAATGTCTCAAAGCTGTTCAGCTGGGCTGACATGCTATAAAGTCCTTAGTCGATATATCTTGGTGAACATGAGACAGCCTTGATGTGGTTAAGACTAATATGTGTTCTAATCTTATAGGATGCTTCGAGCATGGAATAAGATGTAGACTCATGGGTACATTGGATGTACTGGACAGACCCTACTAGGATATTCAATTGGTTGTCACAATATGAATAATCCTTGAATATAACAAGTGGCACTTTTCCTCTGACTTGAGATCACTTGTGTTTTCTAAATGATGATTGTCATTGTTTTGAGGTAGTTCAATATCATTTGAAACATAATGATTATAGACTATCTTGGATGGTGAGCTTGAATCAGGTTAGGACACGAGTGATAGATATAGGATTGCCGTCTCCTTAATTGGAGTGTGATGTTCTAAGGGGCCCCCTTAAATGAGATGATTGAGAAAGTGTATGGCCATACCCAGGTGACTGTGATCATCTGATCTAATCATGCTCATCATATTGGAGCTACAGGCTTGACACGCTTGTCCAATAAGAACATCCAGTGGCAAAGGAAAATTGCATGCCTTGTGAATTGGATTCACACTTGTGCTGTGGTTTGGGTGTAGTCTTGGAAGACTCTTTCCTTTATATCGGGAGACAGTGATGTGTTGCTAGATACCCCTCACTGTTCGTGATAACGTAAGTTATCGTTACTGACATTAAAGGAAACCCTCAGGGTCGCACAATTTGATGATATAGCTAACTCATGTTAGATCGTGTGGACTGAATTGTTTTTGATTCAGTTTAAAGGGATTTAAACTCTGATTGTAAGTGAGATCTGGTCTGATCATGTTTGATTGATTGGGGCTTGAGATCGGTAAGCTTTGATCGAGAGTGTTGATGCCAGATTGGTAAAATCAAGAGCATCAAGTGATGGACGGTCGGATCTACAACCTTAGGGTTTAATGTGATCTGGACTAATGGCTTGGGTTAATTTTGATTTGGTTTTTTAAACCAAATGCAATTGAACCATGGCTTGGTTCAAAGAGGAGCGATCGGTTCACATGGAATGAACACATAGATCGCATGAACGCATGAAGTCGCATGAACGCATGGAGTAATCGGTTTTCCTTATTTGGATGTCGGTTTTTCCCATTATGGAAAAACGTCTCCACGTTTGATGAAAACGTCTCCACGTTTGATGAAAACGTCTCCTCATCGTTTTTTCCTCTTTGCCTCTTCCTATCGACGAGTCACTCGAGAGAAAAAAGGGTGAACATAGGAGAGAGTTCGGCCGAGAGAGTCTTCAACCATCATTCCCTTCCATTCGACAAGGAAGACCTTGGAGACTTGCTAGCACAAGGAACGCAAGGGAGTTGGCGATCTTCATCTTGTGTGTGAACCTTTTGGAGGAGATCTACATTGCTCTCTATTCTTCCAAATCGCCATCCAACGCAAATGGCTATGGTATGAATTCAAGTTTACTTAAGTTGATCATATGAACTTGCGAAAGATCTTTTTGAAACCCTTAATACCGCTGCCAAAAGTTTATGCGCCACCTGATTAGGGTTTCGCTCCCCCTTGAAGGGGACCCCCTTAGTTTTCGGGGCTTTCATAGGGAGACCTCCACTTCACTTGCGCCACCTTCTAGAGAAGTTGCGCCAAGGAGAAGGAGGGAAGAAGACAAGTCGCCAAGCTCCAAAACTCCAAACGCCAAGAGGAAAGGAGGATGGTTGCTTGTGGCTAGGGTATGGAAGATGTTTGCCCAAGTTCTCTTTGCTCTCGCCCCTTCTATTGTTCATGCCTTCAAGTAATTCATATATCCAAGAGGGGCGACTAGGGGTTATATTTATAGCAAGGAGAGGCGATTAGGGATGGCTATGATCAAGCCAAGTGGGCGGCTTAGAGAAGAAGTAGGAAATAGAATTATTTTAATAATTAATCAAGTCCTAATCCAATTAGGAGACTAATTAATTATTTAAATAATCAAGTCCTAATCCAATTAGGACTCTAATTAATTATTTAAATAATCAGCCCTATTAAATAGGACTCCAATTAATTAATTAATAAATTAATTAATTAGCCCACAAATGATTAAATCAACTTAGATTAACCATATGTGTCATAAGCGCCAACCCTAGTCTAACCAGTGTTAAACATGCCCCTACACATTCTTCTCCTTAAGCCCATTTAACTTATTAATAAGCCCAACTATAGAATGGGCCTAGCCCAAGGTCCATTATGCATGTCAATCAACCCATTGGATCTAATCCAATTTAACTCAAGGTCAAACTAGGTTAACCATGGTTACTTTGGTCAATATGCCAAAAATGAAAGTTGGCCCTAATAAGTTTCTTCCATCTCACCAGGCCCATCGGCGCTGATGAAATCTCCCAGATAGATCCGAGTCATCCAATAACTCGATCATAAGGCTTATCGATCAATACGAGAACTCGAGTATCAAGGTGTGCGAACTTGTAGGTTCCTCTGACGTTGGCAGTGCTGACCTAAGGTCACCACAAGCAGTGAGTGGCACCTAGCAGTGCATCGCTGCTACCCAGGTCATCGGAATGGATATCGACATTGACATCCCCATCATCGCAATCTGGTACAGATGCATTATAGTCTCTTTGCCGAACTAATACCCGATTGAACAAGTGTGTCACCACTTATTTTTATTCAATCTCATGGTTATGACTAAATTAGGTCTCACATGGGTATGGCCATACACTTTCAGTCATAGAACCATAGAGGAGCTCCATGGATATCATGCTTCCCTTAGGAAGGGGCAAATCCTATGTCTGTCTATTGACCTTCTCCTATGGGTCGTGACATGCTTAATGACAACCGTTATTACCCCCCAACTACGGCGAGGTGTTAGGTTGTATCAAAGCATGTCCCTAACCATATAGAATGGCCAATGACCTCAAGTCAAGGGATCAATACATCTCCTATCACTTGTGAGGATAACTCGTGACACCATGTCATTGCCTCACAGTGGGTCGGTCCAATATATCCACCACTGATATACCCATATGTTTGTGTTAGCACCTCATGCCTAACCAGCCCATATACCAGTATCACAAGTACCAGAGTTGTCCCATATCCACTGAGGTATATCGGCTGGGGACAATCATTTGAGCACAGATCCGATCTATCTCCAAGGACATTATCAAGTAAGTACATATTCGCAGATGTAGACAAACATAGATAATAACAATGCCAGAATGATATATATAAAATATCAATGTTAAGTAGTACAATAATGGACGAAAACTAGGTCCTAGGCATATACACCAACAGGTCTGACTGGAACGATGCATTAGTGTAGGCCTGAACACTGAGCTCTTCCTATCCCTCATAGACTAAGAACAAATCTTTAGTTCTTCTCATATACTTCAGAATGTTCTTTACAACTACCCAGTGCTGCAGACCTTGATTGGATTGGTATCGGCTGGTTATGCTCACAGCATAAGCCATGTTTGGTCTAGTACATGACATTGCATACATGATTGAACCTACTGCCAAAGCATAGGGTACTGGACTAATGTCGTCCCTGTCAGCCTGTGTGGTTGGACACTGGCTCTTGGAGAGAATAAGGACATGTCTCACTGGAAGGTATCCTTTCTTGGATTGCTCTAAGTTGAACCTCTCCAGAACTTTATCAATGTAAGTACTCTAACTAAGGGCTAGGAGCTTCTTGGATCTATCCTAATAGATCCTCATGCCTAGGATATAGGCGGCCTCCCCTAAGTCTTTTATCTTGAAACACTTCCCTAACCATGTCTTCACAGCTTGAAGACTAGGTATGTCATTTTTGATGAGTAGTATGTTGTCGACATACAAGACCAGAAATGTCACCAAGCTCCCACTTAATTTTCTATACACACAGGTGTCATCTTCACTTTTGATGAAGTTGTAATCTCTTACTGCCTAGTCAAATTGAAGATTCCAACTTCGAGATGCTTTCTTTAATCCATAAAGGAATCTTTTTAGCATGTAGTCCTTATTGGCCTCTGCAGGATGGATGAAGCCATCAAGCTGATGGTCCCCTAATACAAGGGGAGGGGGCGAAACCCTAATAGAAGGCGCATATAAGGAATTTCGAGCGGAAGCAAGGGTTTCTTTTAACATCTTTTGCATGCCATATGATCAACATATAAATGCTTGTATAGATCGATAGAGATCATACCATAGCCATGAGGAAGATGGCGACTTGGAAGAGAAAGATGCAAGCGCTTCTTCTCCAAAGGTGCCGCACACAAGAAGAGAGGTGGCTCCTTCTTGGTGATCTTTGTGCTAGCAAAGATCTTCAAGTGCCCTTGTCGTGTGAAGAAGATTGAGATCTCTCTTGCTTGGCCGAATAACCTCCTTGGCGTGAAGACTCTTTTTCTCTCGGAGAGAGGAGACGTCGAGAGGAGGAGATAGGCGACGTGAGAAACGTTTCATGTGAACGTTAAGACATGGCTTCTAAAAATAGTAAGCCTTAATGTCTCAAGCGGTTATGCGTTCACTTCAAAGTGAACCAAGCGCTTATCTCACTCCCTTTTGAACCATGCGCTCATACATGAGCCGGTTCAATTGTATTTTGGTCCAAGACCAAATTAAATCAGCCCAAGCGATTTGGTCTAGACCATAGTAAACCCTAAGGTTCCAGATATAACCGTTTATCTCTTGATGCTCTTGATCTCACCGATCTAGCATCAAATATCTCGATCGAAGCTTACCGATCTCAAGCCCTAATCAATCAAACATGATCAGAGCAGATCTCACTTACAATCAGAGTCTAAATCCCTTTAAACTGAACCCAAACAATTCAGTCCACACGATCTGACTTAAGTAAGCCATATCATCAAATTGTGCGACCCTAAGGGTTTCCTTTAGATGTCAGTAACGATAACTTACGTTATCACGATCAGTGAGGGGTATCTAGCAACACATCACTGTCTCCCGATATAAAGAAAAGAGTCTTCCAAGACTACACCCAAACCACAGCACAAGTGTGAATCCACTTCACTAGGCATACATGTTTCCTTTGCCACTGGATGTTCTTATTGGACAAGCGTGTCAAGCCTGTAACTCCAATATGATGAGCATGATTAGATCAGATGAACATAGTCACCTGGGTATGGCCATACACTTTCTCAATCATCTCATCCAGGGGGGCCCCTTTCGAACATCACACTCCAATCAAGGAGACGGCAATCCTATATCTATCACTAGTGTCCTAACCTGACTCATGATCATTATCCAAGATAGTCTATAACCATTATGTTTCAAATGATATTGAACTACCTCAAAACAATGACAATCATCATTTAGAAACACAAGTGATCTCAAGTCAGAGGACATGTGCCACTTGTTGCAAACAAGGATTATTCACATTGTGACAAGCAATTGAATATCCTAAAAGGGTCTGTCCAGTACATCCAATGTACCCATGAGTCTACATCTTATTCCATGCTCGAAGCATCCTATAAGATTAGAACACATATTAGTCTCAATCATATCAAGGCTGTCTCATGTTCACCAAGATATCTCGACTAAGGACATTACAGCATGTCAGCCAAGCTGAACAGCAGTGAGACATTATTCAGAAGCACACTTATTGCAGCAGACAATGTAACAAACTGAATAACAACCATTGCCTTTATAAACATAAGAGTTTATACATGATACTGAAAGAATCCCAAGGCCTCAAACATTAGCCTTAAGGGCATACCCCAACAATCTCCCACTTGCACTTAATCTAATGGTTGAGAAATCTCAAACCCATATTATTACAGTGCTTCTCATGCTTCTGCTGCGCCAGAGGCTTGGTAAGCGGGTCAGCCACATTGTCATCTGTATGAACCTTGCAGATTTTGATCTCGCCTCGATCAATGATCTCTCGGATCAAATGAAACCGTCTCTATATGTGCTTGGACTTCTGGTGCGACCGTGGTTCCTTTGCTTGTGCGATTGCTCCAGTGTTATCACAGAAGATAACCAAAGGATCAGCACTCGAAGGAACAACACCAAGTTCCTGAACGAACTTGCGAATCCACACTGCCTCCTTGGATGCTTCCGAGGCTGCAACATACTCGGCTTCTGTTGTGGAATCAGCAACAATAGATTGTTTGAAACTTTTCCACACCACTGCTCCTCCATTCAAGCTAAAAACATAGCCTGATTGCGATCGGAAATCATCCTGGTCAGATTGGAACGAAACGTCAGTATATCCTTCAATACTGAGTTCTTCCTGACCTCCATATATCAAGAACATATCTTTGGTCCTCCGAAGATATTTCAAAATGTTCTTGACCGCAATCCAGTGCGCCTGACCTGGATTACTTTGGAATCGACTGGTCACGCTTAACCCGTAAGCGACGTCTGGGCGAGTACATAACATCGCATACATAATGGACCCAATAGCCGACGCATAAGGCGTATTGTCCATTTCATCTTTCTCAGTCTGTGTTTGTGGACACTGACTCTTTGAAAGATTCAGACCATGTCTGACTGGAAGATATCCTCTTTTAGAATTCTCTAAATGGAATCTCTCCAGGACTTTATCGATGTAAGTACTCTGGCACAGCCCGAGAAGCCTTTTAGATCTATCCCTGTAGATCTTCACACCTAACACATAGGCTGCTTCTCCTAAATCTTTCATCTGGAAACATTTTCTTAACCATGCTTTAACAGCATGCAGTTCAGGAATATCGTTTCCAATGATTAAGATATCATCGACGTAGAGGACTAGGAAAGTAATCACGCTCCCACTAAACCTCTTATATACACACGGGTCGTCTTCATTCTTGATAAAACCAAAGTCACATATTGATTCATCAAAACGAATATTCCAGCTTCTAGATGCTTGCTTAAGTCCATAAATGGACTTCTTTAACTTGCATATTTTATGACGATCTGATGGATTAGTGAAACCTTCAGGTTGTGTCATATACACATCCTCTTCCAGTTTTCCATTAAGGAAAGCGGTCTTCACATCCATCTGCCAGATCTCATAATCGTAATATGCTGCTATTGCGAGAATAATCCGAATAGACTTGAACATGGCTACAGGAGAGAAAGTTTCATCATAATCTATCCCGTAGATTTGTTTGAAACCTTTCGCAACTAGCCTGCCTTTATAGGTAACCACGTTACCATCCATGTCAATCTTCTTCTTGAAGATCCATTTACAGCCTATAGGGATTACTCCCGGAGGCGGATCAACCAAATCCCAGACTTGGTTATCTGACATGGAGTCCATCTCGGCTCGCATAGCTTCAAGCCATCTAGCTGACTCCGGTCCACTGACCGCATCCGCATAAGTGAGGGGTTCATCATGATCAATGATGTAGACTCCGTCATAGCGCTCAGGCTGTCGACGGATCCTTCCCGATCTATGCAGTTCCCGTGATATCTGAGCCTCAGGTTGTTCAATAACCTGTTCTACTGGCTCAGGCTCATCCAACTATGCTTGACTACTTTGTCCTTCCTCTGGATTCTCATCCAACTTTATTTCTCTCCCACTGGCTTCTTGCAGAAGAAACTCCTTCTCAAGAAAAATAGCCGTCCGAGCAACAAATACTTTGTTCTCTTTAGGATCGTAGAAATAATAACCCTTAGTTTCCTTAGGGTAACCGACAAAGATGCATTTCTCAGATCTGCTCTCTAGTTTCCCAGAGGCGAGCTTTTTGACATAAGCCTCGCAACCCCAGATCTTAATAAATGTTAAGCTCGGCTGTTTCCCATACCATAACTCATATGGAGTCTTTGAAACTGCCTTGGATGGCACTCGGTTTAGTACCTTTGCAGCTGTTTCCAGCGCAAATCCCCAAAAGGAGTAAGGTAGAGTAGCCTGACTCATCATAGAACGAACCATATCCAGTAAGGTTCTGTTCCTCCTCTCGGACACACCATTCCATTGCGGTGTTCCTGGTGGAGTGAGCTGTGAGATAATCCCACACTCCTTCAGATAGTCAGTAAATTCTCGACTTAGGTATTCTCCACCTCGATCTGAGCGAAGTGCCTTGATATTTCGGCCTAGCTGATTTTGTACTTCATTTTTGAACTCTTTGAACTTGTCAAAAGATTCACTCTTATGTCTCATTAGATAGACATACCCATATCTACTGAAATCATCAGTAAAGGTAATGAAGTATGAATAGCCACCTCTGGCATGTTTACTAAATGGCCCACACACATCACTGTGTATAAGGTCAAGTAAACCTGAAGCCCTTTGACCTTTGTTAGGAAAAGGAGACTTCGTCATTTTGCCCAATAAACAAGCTTTGCATGTATCAATCTCCTAATAGGAGAATGATCCCAGCAGTCCATGGTCATGCAATCGCTTAATGCGCTTCTTGTTAATATGGCCTAAACGACTATGCCATAGCAAGGTGCTGTCATCAGCATACTTGGCTTTCTTATTATCAATGTTTTGTATAGAACATTCCATGTCCAACATGAATAACCCATTGTTAATTGACCCAGTAGCATAAACAATATTATCAAGAGAAAGATAACACTTTGAAGTCTTGCATTCAAAGGAAAACCCTTTCCTGACAAGAGCAGGAATAGAGATAATATTCTTGGTAATGCTAGGTACAAAATAACAATTGTTCAGTTCTAATACAAGTCCAGATGGCAATGAGATGTAATATTCTCCTACAGCAACAGCAGCAACCCGTGCCCCGTTTCCAACTCGTAGGTCCACCTCATGCTGTCCCACCTGTCTTCTTCTCTTGAGTTCCTGTACATTTGAACAAATGTGAACTCCACATGCAGTGTCCAACACCCATGAAATAGAAGAAGAGGATATCATGACTTCAGTCACAAAAATACCTGAGCCAGAAGCGATGCTTCCCTTCTTGTCTCCTTGGAGCGCTTTACAGTCCTTTTTCCAGTGACCCAGCTGGCCACAATGGAAACATCTGTATTCCTTCGACCGCTTGACCTTTTGTTTCAGAGCCTTGTTGTAGTTCTTGACAGGGGCTTTGCCCTTCTTCCCCTTCTTCTTGTTCCTGGAAGGGAACATTAAGACAGAGGTTGAAGGCTTTCCCTTTAGAGTTTCCTCTGTAGTCAAGAGCATATTCAGCAACTCTGCCGGAGTACAATCGATCTTGTTCATATTAAAATTAATAATGAACGGATCGAAAGAAGCCGGGAGGGATTGCAGAATAATGTCTACAGCAAGCTCCTGATTGATGGTATGCCCCAGTTTCTCCAGAGCCTCTTTGTGCCCAATCATCTTGAGCACGTGAGCTCCCACTGGACTCCCTTCAGCCAGTTTGCTCTGAAAGAAAAGCTTGGTTAAATTATAGCGTTCAGTCCTCGCCTGTGCAGCATATAGCATCTTGAGGTTTGCTATAATTTCTATAGCAGACATATCCTCATGCTGACGCTGCAGCTGTGGCGTCATAGACGCTAGCATCAGGCAAGCGACATCAATGCTATCATTGACATGCTTTTCATAGGCATCCCGAACCGCCCTTGCGGCGTTCGGAGCGGGTTGAGGCGGTATAGCCGTCTCGAGGACATACAGTTTCCTCTCAGCCTTAAGAACAATCTTAAGGTGTCCGTACCAGTCTGAGAAGTTTGGCCCAGCAAACTTCTCCCTTTCCAGTAGGGATCGCACATTGAAGCTCATGGTGTTCGTTGCTGCAGGAATCTACAACAATGCAAGAACAGCAAGGTCAGTATCAATGTTGAGAATCAATCCAGGACTTAAGAATGATTCTTTTCTCACTATTTTTTCTGACTGAAAAATCCATTAAAACATTCCGAAAGAGTAAGACTCTTTTAGTGAGATGGGATCCAGATTTCATACTTGGTCTCCGCGTCCCGCTCAGGCGAGATAAGATGCACAAAGAGTACAAGCACTAATTTCTGGTAGGCAGTCCCTGCCAATCGCCAACCCGTGGATTCCCCTTCATCTGGGCAATCCAGCCGACTGTGCCAACTGAGTTGGTACAACACAGTCTCTGATCCCACAGATGGCTGCCTCCATATAGCTGACATATGCCCCATATGTAGCCTACATGGCCAAGCTGACCTGACCTACTCCCTGGACCACCACGTGCTATGCTGAGCAACGAGAAGCGATAAATCCCTTCTCTGTAACACGCAGGTGAAATCACACACCGCCTGAAGATAGATGGGCGTGCCCACTGAGTGGGTACAACACGGCCCCAACGATAGTCAGAACAGTGAGGTTTCGCGTCAGAAGGCTTACGAGCTTGATATTTAGCGTTGGATTTTAACGGTCTTTTATCTTCTTAACTATCATGCAAACCCTATGGTGATAGCAGAAGATTAAATCATGCAGTTCTAATTGTATAAACAATAAATAGAAAGCATGCTTATCTTATGTGGTAAAAGCCCATTAACCCTAAGTAAGACCTTAATTTAACTTAAGTCTTCACTTGAGCTCTCCATGGGTCTTTTGCATCTCATCTGGCCCAACCCAGGACCCAAGCGCCCACTGCAGCTCAGGTGCGCCCACCAGGTGAATGCGCCTATCCCAGAGTCGAACCCTGGACCTCCCACCTGGTCAAGCCTCAAGCTGCATGCGCCTCTGCCAAGTGTGCTCTGTGCTCTTGTCTGATTAAAAGTACATTTTAATCTATCTAGACAAGATTGACACGCGGGTCAATTACACAATAAATTAATTAAAATGTGATGCGCAGATCACAAATATAATAATTTACATTTTTAATCCAGGCACGCAGGCCCCAGTACAGCACACATTAACACGGGCAGCCCACATAAGATTAAATAAACAAGCATATGCTTACAATCAACATGTGATCCAATAAGAAAATAAAATTTTGAAAAACCCCATTGGCATCAATTTTATTTGTCTTATGTGCCCTACTACCTTACAACGGTCCATTAATAGGGATCCACTCATCATGTCTAGTCAGATCCACTGCCCTTGCATGCACCAAGTCCTAACTAACTTGAATCGACCAAATGGTCAACCATGCATGCGCCAAGGGCTGAACGACCTCATGAGTTCTGGCAAGCGGGTGTGACCCCGGGCCTAACTCATGTGCGTTCACTTGTTGTCTCAACCAGACATCGTTACACGCCTGTCTGCAGTCGACCTATAGCCACCTCGTGCTTGCGCACAGGTGCCATCTGGTCGACCCATCTAGGCTGTCAGATGGTCTGATCAGACAGGTTGGATCTTACCTAGAGGATGACTTCAACCCTATCAACCCGTCTAAGGGTTTAAAGTAGGCGCAAATGTAGATCTAGGTTAGGCGTGCAAGTTAAGTGTTTAACAAACCGAAAACAATAACAAGTGCCATCATCATTATACATGCGCAACTATAAGATAAACAAACATACATGTAATCTTGTCGCATGATGAAACTATTAGATCTAAGCATTTGCGCAAGCATGGATCAAACATGAAGATCAAACATAGCAATCATATTAACATGCAAATAACCTGCTCTGATACCAATTGATGGTCCCCTAATACAAGGGGAGGGGGCGAAACCCTAATAGAAGGCGCATATAAGGAATTTCGAGCGGAAGCAAGGGTTTCTTTTAACATCTTTTGCATGCCATATGATCAACATATAAATGCTTGTATAGATCGATAGAGATCATACCATAGCCATGAGGAAGATGGCGACTTGGAAGAGAAAGATGCAAGCGCTTCTTCTCCAAAGGTGCCGCACACAAGAAGAGAGGTGGCTCCTTCTTGGTGATCTTTGTGCTAGCAAAGATCTTCAAGTGCCCTTGTCGTGTGAAGAAGATTGAGATCTCTCTTGCTTGGCCGAATAACCTCCTTGGCGTGAAGACTCTTTTTCTCTCGGAGAGAGGAGACGTCGAGAGGAGGAGATAGGCGACGTGAGAAACGTTTCATGTGAACGTTAAGACATGGCTTCTAAAAATAGTAAGCCTTAATGTCTCAAGCGGTTATGCGTTCACTTCAAAGTGAACCAAGCGCTTATCTCACTCCATTTTGAGCCATGCGCTCATACATGAGCCGGTTCAATTGTATTTTGGTCCAAGACCAAATTAAATCAGCCCAAGCGATTTAGTCTAGACCATAGTAAACCCTAAGGTTCCAGATCTAACCGTTCATCTCTTGATGCTCTTGATCTCACCGATCTAGCATCAAATCTCTCGATCGAAGCTTACCGATCTCAAGCCCTAATCAATCAAACATGATCAGAGCAGATCTCACTTACAATCAGAGTCTAAATCCCTTTAAACTGAACCCAAACAATTCAGTCCACACGATCTGACTTAAGTAAGCCATATCATCAAATTGTGCGACCCTAAGGGTTTCCTTTAGATGTCGGTAACGATAACTTACGTTATCACGATCAGTGAGGGGTATCTAGCAACACATCACTGTCTCCCGATATAAAGAAAAGAGTCTTCCAAGACTACACCCAAACCACAGCACAAGTGTGAATCCACTTCACTAGGCATACATGTTTCCTTTGCCACTGGATGTTCTTATTGGACAAGCGTGTCAAGCCTGTAACTCCAATATGATGAGCATGATTAGATCAGATGAACATAGTCACCTGGGTATGGCCATACACTTTCTCAATCATCTCATCCAGGGGGGCCCCTTTAGAACATCACACTCCAATCAAGGAGACGGCAATCCTATATCTATCACTAGTGTCCTAACCTGACTCATGATCATTATCCAAGATAGTCTATAACCATTATGTTTCAAATGATATTGAACTACCTCAAAACAATGACAATCATCATTTAGAAACACAAGTTATCTCAAGTCAGAGGACATGTGCCACTTGTTGCAAACAAGGATTATTCACATTGTGACAAGCAATTGAATATCCTAGTAGGGTCTGTCCAGTACATCCAATGTACCCATGAGTCTACATCTTATTCCATGCTCGAAGCATCCTATAAGATTAGAACACATATTAGTCTCAATCATATCAAGGCTGTCTCATGTTCACCAAGATATCTCGACTAAGGACATTATAGCATGTCAGCCAAGCTGAACAGCATTGAGACATTATTCAGAAGCACACTTATTGCAGCAGACAATGTAACAAACTGAATAACAACCATTGCCTTTATAAACATAAGAGTTTATACATGATACTGAAAGAATCCCAAGGCCTCAAACATTAGCCTTAAGGGCATACCCCCAACACAAGCTATGTCATATACACATTTTTTATCAGCTTTCCGTTAAGGAACGCTGTCTTCACATCCATCTGCCAAATCTCATAATCATGATATACAGCTATAGCAAGCAGTATTCGAATGGATTTGATCATGGCAACTGACGAGAAGATTTCATCATACTCCATCACGTGGACCTATTTGAATCCTTTAGCCACAAGTCTACCTTTATAGGTAACTATGCTGTCATCCATGTCAGTCTTCCTCTTGAAGACCCCCTATGGGTTTTACCCCATCTGCTAGCTCAACCAAATCCCAGACTTGGTTAGCTAACATAGAATCCATCTCGGATCTCATGGCCTCAAACCATCTGTTGATGTCCGATCCAGCGACCGCCTCATTATAGGTCTTGGGTTCATCCTCAATGATGAAGACACCGTCGTGTTTGGTTAGCAGTGACCTATTCCTCTCAAGTGCACGTTGAATCCTCCCAAACCTACTGGGACCTGTGTCTAAGCCTCTAGTTGCCCAGCAACTAGTGCAGGTGGCTTAGGTTCCATCTCAGTGTGTTGTGGTTGCACTAAGACCTCATCCAAGTCAAGCTTCCTCCCATTGACTTCATTCATGAGAAATTCCTTCTCTAGAAAGACAGTACCCCGAGCAACAAAAACTTTATTCTCGATAAGAATATGGAAGTAGTATCCTTTAGTTTCCTTACGATACCCCACAAACATGCATTTATCAGATCTGGGTTCTAGCTTGCTAGAATCCTGACATTTGACATAAGTCTCACATCCCAAAATCTGATAAAAGAGTGATTCGGGCATCTCCCACTGCATACCTCATATGGAATCTTGTAGACATTCTTAGATGGAATGTTATTCAGGATGAGAGAAGCTGTCTCAAGTACATGAGCCCAGAAGGAGGGTGGTAGAGTTGCATGACTCATCATAGATCGAACCATGTCCAAACAAATTTGATTTCGCCTCTCAGACACACCATTCCATTGAGGTGTTCCAAGAGGAATGAGTTGGGATAGAATCTCACACTCTCTAAGTAGTCAAAGAACTCACCGCTCAAGTACTCTCCACCACGATTTGATCAAAGAGTCTTAATAGATCTACCAAGTTGGTTCTCTACTTCATGTCTGAAATCCTTAAATTTCTCAAAGGATTTGGACTTATGTCTCATCAAATAGACATAACCATATCTACTAAAGTCATCAGTAAATGTGATGAAGTAGTTGTACCCTCATCTAGCTTATTTACTAAATGGCCAGCACTCTTCACTATGTATGAGATCCAATAAACCTCTTGCCCTCTCACCTATCTTGGTGAAGGGCGCCTTTGTCATCTTCCCTAATAAGCAAGGCTCATAAGCATCAAACTCCTCCAAGGAGGTTGAATCTAACAATCCATTTGCATGGAGTTGTTGAATGCAATTCTTGTTTATATGGGCTAATCGACAATGCCAAAGGTATGTACCAACTGAACCACTCAGTTTGATTCTTTTAAAGCAGTAAACAAGTGATGTGGTCATAGCCTAATCAACACATTGAACCATCACATGCCAAAGGATGTTCAATGCTTGACCTAGGTGATAAGCCCCAACAAGACCTAACCTAGCTGCCACTAAGCTTTATATTCGAGTGCGGCATCAAGGCCCTCCACACCAAGGCATAGCACACAAACCCTTAGAAACTCATACAAGATGCACCCCTTGAAGGTTCGGCCAAGACCTTGGTGGCTCCTCCATGCATGATGCGCCATCATGCTTATGCCAAGAGGGATAGATCATAAACCCTACTGTCCGGCCAAGCCCTTACTTGTGCCACCAAGCAAGATGCGCCATCATGGTTAATGCGCCAAGATGCAATCTACAAAAGGGATGTGCCCCTAACCTTCTTTGTGCGTTTACAAAAAAAGAGAAAAAAGCGGCACGTGGGTCACACAGACAATACATCACAAGAATACAAGGGGCTTGACTATGACTACAACATGCTGCACAATCAAGAAATCTATCTCATGCTTTTCTATATGCTCATGAAAACATAAAACATCAATTTTAGGTTCTCATAAAACATGTCCATCAACCACAATCAATCACCAATCAATTTTTCATTATTTTCAACCTCTCTAAGGCCCTTTCAATGGTGCGCCAACTTGCTGTCCACAAGTGGACAGCATGTATGCACCACCTTAAAGTACCTATAACAACATGATAATTTAGGGATATCACCCCCAAACAATTTTCATGGGCCTTTTGAGCAAGGTCTATCCCTTAGTAGCAAGGAGAAGTTAGAATCAATCCAAAATAGAATGAGAAGATTTGGCATAGATGAACTTACAATATTTCTAAATAGAAAAATGTGTGCCACATGCAAATTTTGAAACAAAATTGAGATGGCATATGAGCATACAATCAAAGCACAAAACATCGTTCTAGTCTTGCAAGTCGCTCTAATACGACTGTTGGGAAACTCCAGGAATTTTAAAATTTTACAAACATACATAGTGGAAGCAATCCTAGAAACGAGCTAATCCCAAAAACCTTGAAGATCATGTCATGCGAGGGAATCAACATGGTGAGTAAGAGATGATACCTTGAAGTGACGCAAAGGGATGCGATGTGGGGGCCCAAGTGTGCTCCCTCTACAGTCTCACACACAACAAACACTCAAGTTCACTTCTTCCACGCCTGGTGCTATCCTCGGGAAGAAGATCCATGCCTTTGGGAGTTCTCCTCAAGAACTTGCAACACACACAAGGAGAATGTGCCAAGAGGAGAAGGAAGGAGAGAGATGTCGCCAAGGAGAGCTTCCGAATGAAGTAGGCGCCTCTCCTCACAACCCTCTCCTTTTTATAGAAATCATGGTGACAATTCACATTATGAATTAAATTCAAAATTAAATATAGAATTATGCTCTGAATTAAAGTCTCATTATGGCCATTAATGGCGTGACACTTCAAATTCATAATTAAATTCAGATTTAAATTCAAAATTAAATTTAGAAATAAATTAAGAATTAATGCAAAATTAAATATAAATGAAATATAGAATTCAATTCACATGATAACTATTATGCCCAGGTGACCTACCCACATGGCCTATTGGGCCTCATGGCCCAATACTTCATTAAGCAAGCTAATTAAGCCATTTGACTCAATTTGATGCAACCCTAGTTCAATATGGCTAACCATGGTTACCCAAGGTCAACTTGCTAAAAATAAAGTTTAGCTCCAATAAGTCCCTTTCGTCTCATCAGGCACAATGGCACTGATGAATTCTCATAAATAGATCTGAGTTATCCAATAACTCGATCATAAGTCTACTTGATCAATACAAGAACTTTAGTATCAAGATGTGTGACTCTGTAGGTTCCTCTGACATTGCCAGTGATAAACTCAGGTCATCACAAAAAGTGAGTGGCACCTAGCAGTGCAACGTTGCTACCATAGTCTTTAAAATGGATATCAACATCGACATCCCAATCATCACAACAAGATACCGATGCATTACGGTCTGTTTGCCAGATAGATATCCAATTGGACAAAGTGTGTCACCACTTTATTTTCACCCAATCTCATGGTCATGACTGAATCAGGCTTTCACCTGGGTATGGCCATATACTTTTAGTCATGCAACTATAGGGGGCCCCGTGGAAAACAAGCTTCCCTAAGAAGGGGCAAATCTTATGTTTGTCCATTGATCTTCTCATATAGGTCGTGATATACCCAATAACAACAGTTATAACCTCCCAACTATGGCGAGGTGTTAGGCTGTATCAAAGCATATCTCTAACCATATAGAAGAGTCAATGACCTCAAGTCAAGGGATCAATGCGTCTCCTATCACTTGTGAGGTTAACTCATGACACCAACTTAGAGCCTCGCAGCGGGTCAGTCCAGTATATCCACCACTGATATACCCATATGCCTGCGTTAGCACCTCATGCTTAACCAGTCTATATACTAGTCTCACATGTACCAGAGCTGTTCCTTATCCACTTAGGTACTTGAGTGGGGACATAAGTTTGAGCACAGATACAGTTTGTCTCTAGGGATATTATCAAGGAAGTACATAGTCGTAGATGTAAACATAGCATAATAACGACAATGCTAGAATTATATATAAAATATCAATGTTAAGTAGTACAAGATAGACCAACAATGGGTCCATGGGCATAAACACCAACACTTAACTCTCCCACACCATCAAATAATGATCCTTCAAACAATATTATCTGTGAGTAAATTTGAGACTTTCCTTATTATCATTATATTGTTTTAATAGACTATTCATTTTCACACATGTTAATAAAATATTTAACTTGTAATTTTACTTTTCTTTGTTGTATAACATCATCAAGATATAGGGCAAATTATGTGTTCTTTTTTTGAACAACATACAATGAATTTATTAGTTTAAATGATGAAAATACACATATCATCATATTTAGTCTATTTTCACTATATGATTTTTTACACATCATTTTGTATACACTAAAATACTTCCAATAAGCTCAACTCAGATAGATATTCTAATTATTTGACTTTATGCAGCTACCATCCGTATATTTGGACAAAATGGATTTGATTATATAATTTTGAAGGTGAAGCCATTTGCATAGGGTAGACTTTTTAATGTTGCGGGAGAATCATTTTATTAAAGAATTGTGCACATCGTTGTATCAACTGTTTGGCATATTCATTTTCAAAACTTAATAATAAAAATATAATTTAATCTCATAAATTTTGTTGTTCATCTAAGAAATCATATTACTCATTGTAATTTTTCACAAACTAAATGACATATTTGTTTTAAAGACAACTTTTTCAAATAATAAGTTAAAAAATTTTTTTTTATCAGCATATCACATTCTCATTAAGTAGTATTTTTTTCACAAAATGTCCTTAATATTTTTATAATAAATTACTACATTCCACATTTATAACACATTAGGGTACGTTCAAATGTTGTTGAAGCGGTTATTATTATGCATCATTTAAATAGGTAGAGTAACATATCGTATGAAAATCAAGCAAGGTGCGCTTTTTATAATATTGAATACTAAATTATTTTCCATCACCACCACAACCCAACTAAAGCTTAGCCTCATTATTGTCCTTATCCTATCTCTAGTAATTTCCTTTGCAACTCTTATAACCTTGCTTCTCCTACATTATTTGATCCGTTGGCTAATGATATATGTGAGTAAATTTTGCACTTTCCTCATTATCATTTTATTGTTATTGTAGACATTTCATTTTCGTGCATAATAATTAAAATACCTAGAAAGTTATTATAGTTTTATACGGAATAGAGCATCATCATGATATAGGGAGAATTAAGAGTTCTATTTTCAAAAAATTTTCATTGAATTTATTAGTGATTTTTTTTTTTTAAAAAAAGCACATCTTCAAATTAAGTGGATTTTAGCAATTGGAATTTTTTACTCCAGAATTTAAGTAAACTACGATCTTCTTAATAAATTCGAGTGAGATATTTATTATAACGATTTTCCTTTATATAACTATCATCTATGTATTTGAAAAAGATGGATATGGGTATATAATTTTGGAAGCGAAGCAATTTGTGCATGATAGACTTTTACGCTATGATGTAGGGGGTTCAAACACAACTCAGGGTGCATGCAAACAATGCCTTTGAGAAACTATGTTTTTGTATTTTATAGTAAAAACCGAGATTAACACTAACGAGGTTGAGAAAATATATTTTTTTGTATTTTATCAATAGGAAACCGAAATTAATTACTTGCAAAATTAAATGACTTGAAAATAAAAACTCACCTTGGACCCCTTGAGAATAGAAGGGGTCACCTTCCCATTCTTCACTGGTCCAATGGTTGATGGCAACGAAGTAGGGCCCTATGAGCTTACACACATGCAATCCAAACAAGCCCACACAGGTGTGGGTGAGTTTTAATAAAAAGTTTAAATGTCCAACAAAAGATTCAAATCAAGAGGGGAATTAGGCTCCCAAGTTCTCTTGCTAACATGATTATGAGACTATCTAATTTGAGAGGGGGGTGGAAGAGAAGTCTTGCGCCAAGAGAGATCACCACACCTTGCTCCTTCCTACAAAAAGCACTTAGATTATTGTAGAAACAAGTTCTAGAACTTATGGAAGATTGAAGGGAAGGAACTTAGCCGAATAGATGTGTCCTTGATGTCCTTCTTCATGATGGCCGAGGGTGATGGATGCCTTCAAGGTTTTATGTTGCCTTGCCGAGATGAAGTGATGATGAAACTTCCTTAAGGTCTCGTCCAAGGATGTAAAAGAGCCTTCAAAGATTTCGGTTGAGTGAAGGGTTGAGGAAGAAGAGGGAAGAGAGGAAGGGAAAGGGCTAGGCCCTTTAGAGAAGGGGGAGGTACAGATCACTGGGGGACACAAGCACATTGCAAACACTTGGTTTTTCATCTAGGCAACTACTCGACAAACCAAAGAGATTACAACTTATAGGCTGCATAAGCCAACGGCAAGGGTGACATTCCACCCTAGGCGCAATTACAAGAAAAGAAGGAGAATTAATGCTCTAATAAACCTTTCCTTCTAGCAATTGGAATTTGAATTTCGAATTTCATCTATTCGGCTTGCTCTTGATGTGGCCGAATTCTTCTTGGTCTCCTTCCTTGTTTGCTTGGATGAGATGGCGTCTTCATGCATTGAATCCATTTGAATTTGAAAACCTTTCCTTCAAGAGCATTGGTGGCTAGTAGATTTCCAAAGATGATTCCACAAATTGGGGATCTAGATGGGAATCCCTTCATTTGTGGATCTTGATTGATCCCGGATGGTTAGGTGCATTGAAGGCTCCTCAATTGGCAAGTTGTGGGCTGGCTCTTCATGCATTTGAATTCATCCTCATATTAGGTGGCGCCTTGGGCTGATTTGGAAGGTGGAGTTGCATTCAATGTAAGCTCCTTCAACTTGAAGTCTCTAGTTAAAGTGTTGAAGTGCTTCTTTCCATAATTGGAGCTCCACTTGAGTTGCTTAGCTTGAGCTTCTTTAGCTTCTCCTTGACCTGGGCTTTAACCTGCCCAATTATTGACAACAAACTAGTAGACTATTCTAGAAGGCAATGCATGACCTAATAAGGAAACTACAAGGTGCACTAAAGCTTATTCAAAGCAAATTGCAAATATGGAAAGAAAGGGTGATCTAGGAGGAGAAGCCATATCTGATGGGCTTCCTCCTGGTCCTACCAGACCTTCTAGGGGAAGGGTTGGTCCCTCCATCATTTCTCCCCGGGTGGGAAAAGTTCTCCTCTAGAGAATTATCCTTGTACCCTTGGAGCAACGCTGGACCGGCCTGTGCCAACTCACTCTCAGGGAACCAAGCCTCCTCACCCGAAGTAAACTTAACACGATAATATACTTGTACCTCATCCGGGGTGAGTCGGGTCTGATCCTCAAGTATGCTCTGTGGCTCGAGCCTGTCAGTCAACTCCTCAATGAGTATCGGCTCCTCATAGTGTGTGAGATCCTCCACGTTAACAGTGGTGGGGATCCCTAAGTCCCGTGGTAGATCCAAGACATAGGCATTATCGTTGATCTTCTCCACGATGGTAAAGGGTCCAAGTCCCTTTGCATCCAACTTGTGGCCAGATCCATGGATGCGCTCCTCCTTGACCCGCAATATAACCTATTCACCTACAGAAAATTTCCTTTCTCGGCGTTTCTTGTTAGCACTCTTGCGATAGGAATCAACAGCATCGAGCATTTGATAATGTATTTGATGATGTAAATGTGACATGCGAGTAGCAAAATCTCTAGCAGACATAGAAATATGAGAGTGCCTAGGTAAAGGAAATAAATCAACAGGTTTTCTAGGTTGGTACCCTAAGTTGGCTTGAAAGGGGGATAATCCTGTGGTCTTGTTAACAATACTATTGTAGGAGAACTCGGCAATGGGTAACAGCTTATCCCGTGTGCCTGGATGCTCTCCTACCAAACTCCTCAAAATGCTCCCAATTGATCGGTTGACCACTTCGGTCTGCCCATCCGTCTGAGGATGATAGGCCGTGGAGAATTTGAGTTTGGTTCCTAACATAGCCCAAAGGGTTTTCCAGAAATATCCAACAAACCTGGAATCCCTATCAGAAACTATAGTCAGAGGGGTACCTCTAAGTCTAACAACTTCTTTAAAGAATAACCTAGCTACATGTGATGCATCTGTGGTCTTGTAGCAAGGTATAAAGTGTGCCATCTTGGTAAACCTATCCACTACGACAAATATAGAATCATGCCTAGAGGAAGTCCTTGGTAAACCTAAGATGAAATCCATGCTAAGATCCTGCCAAGGTGCTTGAGGAATGGGTAGGGGCATGTACAGACCAAAGTTATGTTTCTGAGTTTTACTTGTCTGGCAGGTCCTACAATGTTTGACAACCTTAGCCACATCCCTATGGAGGTTTGGCTAGAAGAACCGCTCCTCCACTAAGGCTTGAGTCTTGTCCCGGCCATGGTGCCCGGCAAACCCTCCTCCATGAATCTCCCAAACAAGGAAGTCTCTGATTGAGGTCTTGGGAATGCACAACTTTGGCCCGAGAAACAGAAACTCATCCCTTAGGGTATAGAGGGGATGACTCAAAGGGTCTATGCTAAGCTCAGCGTATATGCTTGTAAAATCAAGGCATTCTAAGTAATCATGTTTCATGCAATCAAATCCAACAATTTCAATAGATAATTTTTGCACAAGTGAGGTTACTCTACTCAAAGCATCAGCAACTTTATTTTCAGTTCCAGACTCGTGTTTTAAAACAAAAGTATACTGCTGAAGGAATTCTACCCATTTGGCATGCCTAGCATTTAATTTCTTCTGAGCACTTAGAAAAGATAGAGCCTGGTGGTCACTATTCAAAATAAATTCATTATGTATTAGGTAGTGTCTCCAGTGCCTTAAGGATTGAACTACAGCATATAACTCTTTATCATAGGTGGTATATCTTTGCTTTGCCTCATTTAATTTCTCACTAAAATAGGCTACTAGGTGGCCCTCCTGACTAAGGGTACCTCCTATCCCTACTCCTGAGGCATCACAATCCACTATGAAAACTTTTGAAAAGTCAGACAGTCTTAAAACTGGGGTAGTGATCATTCTAGCCTTAAGCTCCTCAAAGGCCCTACCAGCAGACTTAGGCCAACTAAACTCACCTAGCTTCATACAATTGGTTATAGGGGCTACTATGGTACTAAAGTTTATAATGAATCTCCTATAAAAGGTAGCTAGACCATGGAAACTCCTAATTTCAGTTAAGGTTTTGGGCTCAGTCTAGTCTAAGATGGCTTGGATCTTGCTAGGGTCAACTTGAAGTCCTTGGTCAGATACTATGAAGCCTAAGAAAACAACCCTAGGGGAGAGGAAAGAACACTATTTCAGGTTAAGATATAACTTTTCCTACTGAAGTAAGTCTAGGGTTTTCCTGAGGTGTTCCATGTGTTCTTCTTGGGTCTTGCTATAAATTAGGATGTCATCAAAGTAAACTACTAAGAATCTTCCTATGTATGGCTTCAAGACTTGGTTCATCAATCTCATAAAGGTAGAGGGGGCATTAGAGAGACCAAAGGGCATGACTAGCCACTCATATAAACCATCCGTAGTCTTAAAGGCTGTCTTCCACTCATCACCTAGCCTTATCCTGACTTGATGGTATCCACTTCTAAGGTCTAGTTTGCTAAACCACTTAGAACCTACCAGCATGTCAAGCATATCATCTAACCTTGGGATGGGGAACCTATATTTGATGGTTATCTTATTCATTGCCCTACAGTCTATACACATGCGCCAGCTTCCATCCTTCTTTGGTGTAAGAAGGGCAGATACTGCACATGGGCTAAGGCTTTCCCTAATGAAACCCTTGTTTAAAAGTTCATCTCCTTGTCTCTTGAGCTCTTGATGCTCAGTGGGGTTCATCCTATAATGGGCCAAATGTGGGAGAGTGGAACTCGAGACAAGGTCTATGGTATGTTGGATTTCTCTAAGGGGGGTAGGCCATTGGGAAGTTCATCTCTAGTGAGCTCAGAGTACCCTGAGAGTAGGGTCTCAACTTCTTTGGGTATAGGTGACTCCTCATCTGAGTTGGTTTCCTTAATGACTAAGGAGTACACTTGTTTGGACTCTACGCAGTCTTGGGTGAAGGCATGGGACCTTATGAGTTGGATGGTAGGTTTGGGTTCCTTAGGTTCTTCTATCCTACCCTTATTAGTGGAAGCCGTAAGTTCCTTAGGCATGGAAGGCTTCAGTTTGATCTTTTGCCCATCATGGCTAAAGACATAGGTGTTAGGCCGACTGTAGTGGATAACATCCATGTCAAATAACCAAGGGCGACCGAGTAAGACTTGGGCGACATCCATGGTTATGACGTCACACCAAATCTTGCCTTGGTAGATGCCAAACTGAAGAGGCACTAAGCACCTATGGGTAACTGGGACACTAGACTGGTTGACCCAGGATATGCTATAGGGACTAGGGTGCGGTTCTGCCTTAAGGTTGAATTTCACTAAGGCTGTGTGAGAGACCGCGTTTAGACTACTTCCCCCATCTATCACTACTTTGCACATGTTGCCATTGCATTTCGTGTAGGTGTGGAAAATACTGGTCCTACGCCAGTCCTCAGTTGGGGTAGGTTTAATCAGGGTGCATCTAACCACTCATAAGGTATCTTGGGTTTGCTCTTCACCACTATCATAAATTAATTCTTCACATGTCATACATGCAGAGTCAGGGTTGTGGGTTTCTTCATGGTTTTCCTCATATGTTTCCTCATGTTTTTCTTCACCTAAGTATAGGACTCTCTTGGGGCAGTCTTTCATGTAATGTCCTACTTGGTGACAAGCATGGCAAGTGACTCTAGGTTCTTGGACAGTTCTAGGTCTAGAGGGTGTTGATGTTGGGGCTTTGGGTTGGGAGCTTGAGGGGTTTGATGTAGGTGTTTTAGGATAAGTTCTAGGTGAACTAAACTCCCTCCTAAAAGCTCTCTTAAGGTTTTCCTCTACCTCTAAGGCTCTTTGGTAGGCGATTTCTCTAGACTCTATTTGGAAATAGGTCATTCCTCTTTTGATCTCGGGTCTAAGTCCATTCTCATATCTGCTAAGGGAGACATGGGATTCTTCATGGATGCCACTCCTTAAAAAGAGCTCATCAAACCTAGTGGTGTAATCAGTGACAGATTGGCTACCTTGGACTAGGCTCATGGCTTCATCAATTATCTTGAGTTAGAAGTAAGGAGGGACATACTTTTCCCTAAGCTTTTCTCGCATATCTTCCCATCTCTCAATAGGAGTGCGCCTAAACATTTCTTGGTTTCTCTCTACACTTGTCCAGTATAATCTAGTAGTACCCTCTAAGAGGCAACAGGTGAACCTAACCTTAGATTGACTTGGCATCATGTGTTGGGGTATGCCCTTAAGGCTAATGTTTGAGGCCTTGGGATTGTAAAAGTATCATGTAATAAACTCTTGTGTTTATAAAGGCATGGTTATTATTCAGTTTGTTACCTTGTCTGCAGTAATAAGTGTACTTCTGAATAATGTCTCAATGCTGTTCAGCTAGGCTGACATGCAGTAAAGTCCTTAGTCGATATATCTTGGTGAACATGAGACAGCCTTGATATGGTTAAGACTAATATGTGTTCTAATCTTATAGGATGCTTCGAGCATGGAATAAGATGTAGACTCATGGGTGCATTGGATGTACTGGACAGACCCTACTAGGATATTCAATTGCTTGTCACAATATGAATAAATCCTTGAATGTAACAAGTAGCACATTTCCTCTGACTTGAGATCACTTGTGTTTTCTAAATGATGATTGTCATTGTTTTGAGGTAGTTCAATATCATTTGAAACATAATGATTATAGACTATCTTGGATGGTGAGCTTGAGTCAGGTTAGGGCACTGGTGATAGACATAGGATTGCCGTCTCCTTGTTTAAGGAGTGTGATGTTCTAAAGGGGCCCCCTAGATGAGATGATTGAGAAAAGAGTATGGCCATACCCAGGTGACTATGTTCATCTGATCTAATCATGCTCATCATATTGGAGTTACAGGCTTGACACGCTTGTCCAATAAGAACATCCAGTGGCAAAGGAAAGATGCATGCCTTGTGAGTTAGATTCACACTTGTGCTGTGGTTTGGGTGTAGTCTTGGAAGACTCTTTCCTTTCTATCGGGAGACAGTGATGTGTTGCTAGATACCCCTCACTGATCGTGATAACGAAAGTTATCGTTACCGACATTTAAAGGAAACCCTCAGGGTCGCACAATTTGATGATATGGCTTACTTAAGTCAGATCGTGTGGACTGAATTGTTTGGGTTCAGTTTAAAGGGATTTAATCTCTGATTGTAAGTGAGATCTAGTCTGATCATGTTTGATTGATTAGGGCTTCAGATCGGTAAGCTTCGATTGAGAGAATAGATGCTAGATCGGTGAGATCAGAAGCATCAAGAGATCAACGGTCAGATCAAGAACCTTAGGGTTCAATTGTGATCTAGGCTAAGTCGCTTGGTTTATTTGGTCATTGAGCCAAATGAAATTGAACCGGCTCATGGGTTGAGCGCATGGTTCAAAGAGAAGAGGTAAATGCGGTTTGTTCATGATCGCATGAATGCATGAACTTATGGTTTTGCTATTTTTGGAAGATGCGTTTCCAAGATAGAAAAACGCCTCCACGTTCATGAGTTGCGTTACACTCTTGCTCGCATCTTGCTCTCTCGTCGCCTCAAGGATTCATCTTGTGTAGTGAAGGTGGACGAAAGAAGGAGCAAGAAATCGCCAAGCAAAGAAGGTCTCCTTCCCTTCCATTCGACAAGCACTTCTTGGAGCCTTGCTAGCACAAGGAGCACCAAGGAAAAGTAGGCGACATCAATTGTGTGCGTCACCTTTGGAGGAGATCTCTCTTGCTCTCTCCTTCCAAGACACCATCCAAGAGATGGCGATGGTATGGATCCTTCTCTTGTCAATTCTAATGTGTGAAAGTTGATCATATGCGATATTAAGATCTCTTGAAACCCTAGCTTCCATGCGAAATTTATACATGCGCCACCAATAGGGTTTCGCCCCCCTCTTGAAAGGGGTCCTTCAATTGGTATCAGAGCATAGGTTTCTCTATATGCATATGATTGCTTGATGATATTTTTGTGATCCATGTTTGCGCAAAATGCTTAGATCTTTTGGTTACATGCGAAAATGATTACATATGTTTTTCATGTTTGCGCATGTATGATGTTAGCGCATCTTTGTTGTTGATGTTTTATCCAAACGTATATCACTTGCGCGCCTATCATTAGACTAAGCACCTACTATAAACCCTTAGACGGGTTAGTAGGGTTGAAGTCATCCTAGAGATTAGATCCAACTAGTCTGATCAGACCATCTGACAGCCTAGATGGGTCGACCAGATAGCACCATTGCGCAAGCAAGTGGTGGCTATAGGTCGACTGCATCACAGGCGTGTAGCGATGTCTGGTTGAGACGAATGTTGAACGCACATGAGTTAGGCCCGGGCTCACACCCGTTTGCCAGACCTCATAGTGGTCGTTCAGCCCTTATCGCATGCATAGTTGACCACTGGGTCGACACAAGTCAGTTAAGACTTGGTGCATGCAAGGGCACTGGATCTGACTAGATTGGATGAGTGGATCCCTATTGATGGACCGTTGTAAGGTTGTAGGGCATATAAGAAAATTAAAATTGAGGCCAATGGGGTTTTCAAAAATTTATTTTCTTATTGGATCACATGCTGATTGGATGCCATATGTTTGTTTATTTAATCTTATGTGGGCTGCCCATGTTTAATGTGTGCTGTGCTGGGGCCTGCGTGCCTGGGATGTGATTGTAAATTATTTTATTTTTGTGATCTGCGAGTCACAGTTTAATTAATTTATAATGTGAAATTGACCTGCGTGTCAATCTTGTCTAGATAGTTAAATTGTAATTTAATTAGACAAGAGCACAAAAGCACACATGGCAGAGGCGCATGCAGCACTGGCTTGACCAGGTGGGAGGTCTAGGGTTCGACCCTAGGACAGGCGCATTTACCTGGTGGGTGCACCTGAGCTGCAGTTGGCGCTTGGGCCCTGATTTGGGCCAGATGAGCAGCAAAAGACCCATGAAGAAAAGCTAGTGAAGACTTAAATGATATTAAGGTCTAACTTAGGCTTATGGGCTTTTACCACATAAGATCCATGCTTTCTTTTATTGTTTAAATATTAGAATTGCATGATTAGTTTATCTTCTGCTATCACCATAGGAATTGCATGATAGTGAAGAAGATAAAAGACCGTTAAAATCCAACGCTAAAATATCAAGCTCGTATGCCTTCTGACGCGAAACCTCACTGTTCTGATTATCGTTGGAGCCGTGTTGTACCCACTCAGTGGGCACGTCCATCTATCTTCAGACGGTGCGGGATTACACCTGCGTGTTACAAAGAAGGGATTTATCGCTTCTCGTTGCTCAGCATAACACGTGGTGGACCAGGGAGTAGGTCGGGTCAGCTTGACCATGTAGGCTACATATGTGGCGCATATGGTAGCACATGGAGGCAGCCATCTGTGGGGTCAGAGATTGTGTTGTACCAACTCAGTTGGCACAGTCTGCTGGATTGCCCAGATGAAGGGGAATCGCACGGGTTGGCGATTGGCTGGGACAGCCTACCAGAGATTAGTGCTTGTACTCTCTGTGCATCTTATCTCGCCTGAGCGGGATGCGGAGACCAAGTATGAAATCTGGATCCCATCTCACTAAAAGAGTGTTACTCTTTCGGGCTGTTTTGCTGGATTTTTCAGCCAGATAAAATAGTGAGAAAAGAATCTTTCTTAAGTCCTGGATTGATTCTAAACATTGATACTGACCTTGCTGTTCTTGCATTGTTGTAGATTCCTGCAGCAACGAACACCATGAGCTTCAATGTGCGATCCCTACTGGAAAGGGAGAAGTTTGCTGGGCCAAACTTCTCAGACTGGTTCGGACACCTTAAGATCGTTCTTAAGGCAGAGAGGAAACTGTATGTCCTCGAGACGGCTGTGCCGCCTCAACCCGCTGCGAACGCCGCAAGGGCGGTTCGTGAAGCCTATGAAAAGCACGTCAATGATAGCATTGATGTCGCTTGCCTGATGCTAGCGTCTATGACGCCACCGCTGCAGCGTCAGCATGAGGATATGTCTGCTATAGAAATTATAGCGAACCTCAAGATGCTGTATGCTGCACAGGCGAGGACAGAACGCTATAATCTGACAAAGCTTTTCTTTCAGAGCAAACTGGCTGAAGGGAGCCCAGTGGGAGCTCACGTGCTCAAGATGATTGGGCACAAAGAAGCTTTAGAGAAACTGGGGCATACCATCAATCAGGAGCTTGCTGTAGATATTATTCTGCAGTCTCTCCCGCCCTCTTTCGATGCGTTCATTATTAACTTTAATATGAACAAAATCGACTGTACTCCGGCAGAGCTGCTGAATATGCTCTTGACTACTGAGGAAACTCTGAAGGGAAAGCCTTCAACCTCTGTCTTAATGGTTCCTTCAAGGAACAAGAAGAAGGGGAAGAAGGGCAAGGCCCCTGTCAAGAACTACAGCAAGGCTCTGAAGCAAAAGGTCAAGCGGTCCAAGGAATACAGATGTTTTCACTGTGGCCAGCTAGGTCACTGGAAAAAGGACTGTAAAGCGCTCCAAGGAGATAAGAGGGGAAGCATCGCTTCTGGCTCAGGTATATACGTGACGGAAGTCATGGTTTCATCTTCTTCTATATCATGGGTGTTGGACACTGCATGTGGAGTTCACATTTGTTCAAATGTACAGGAACTCAAGAGAAGAAGGCAGGTGGGACAGCATGAGGTGGACCTACGAGTTGGAAACGGGGCATGGGTTGCTGCTGTTACTGTAGGGGATTATTACATCTCATTACCATCTGGCATTGTATTAGAACTAAACAGTTGTTACTTTGTTCCCAGTATTACCAAAAATATTATCTCTATTCCTGCTCTTGTCAGGAAAGGGTTTTCCTTTGAATGCAAGATTTCAAAGTGTTATCTTACTCTTGATAATATTGTTTATGCTACTGGTTCAATTAACAATGGGTTATTCATGTTGGACATGGAATATTCTATATAGAACATTGATAATAAGAAAGCCAAGTATGCTGATGACAGCACCTTGCTATGGCATAGTCGTTTAGGCCATATTAACAAGAAATGCATTAAGCGGTTGCATGATAATGGACTGCTGGGATCATTCTCCTATGAGGAGATTGATACATGCAAAGCTTGTTTAATGGGTAAAATGACGAAGTCACCTTTTCCTCACAAAGGTCAAAGGGCTTCAGGTTTACTTGACCTTATACACAGTGATGTGTGTGGGCCGTTTAGTAAACATGCCAGAGGTGGCTATTCATACTTCATTACCTTTACTGATGATTTCAGTAGATATGGGTATGTCTATCTAATGAGACATAAGAGTGAATCTTTTGACAAGTTCAAAGAGTTCAAAAATAAAGTACAGAATCAGCTAGGCCGAAATATCAAGGCACTTCGTTCTGATCGAGGTGGAGAATACTTGAGTCATGCGTTTACTGACTATCTGAAGGAGTGTGGGATTATCTCACAGCTCACTCCGCCAGGAACACCGCAATGGAATGGTGTGTCCGAGAGGAGAAATAGAACGTTACTAGACATGGTTCGTTCTATGATGAGTCAGGCTACTCTACCTTACTCCTTTTGGGGTTTTGCACTAGAAACAGCTGCAAAGGTACTAAACCGAGTGCCATCCAAGGCAGTTTCAAAGACGCCATATGAGTTATGGTATGGGAAACAGCCGAGCTTGACATTTATCAGGATCTGGGGCTGCGAGGCTTATGTTAAAAAGCTCGCCTCTGGGAAACTAGAGAGCAGATCTGACAAATGCATCTTTGTCGGTTACCCTAAGGAAACTAAGGGTTATTATTTCTACGATCCCAAAGAGAACAAGGTTTTTGTTGCTCGGACGGCCATTTTTCTTGAGAAGGAGTTTCTTCTGCAAGAGGCCAGTGGGAGAGAAATAAAGTTGGATGAGAATCCAGAGGAAGGACAAAGTGCTCAAGCACAGTTGGATGAGCCTGAGCCGGTAGAACAGGTTATTGAACAACCTGAGGCTCAGATATCACGGGAACCGCGAAGATTGGGAAGGATCCGTCGACAGCCTGAGCGCTATGACGAAGTCTACATCATTGACAATGATGAACCCCTCACTTATGCGGATGCGGTCAGTGGACCGGAGTCAGCGAGATGGCTTGAAGCTATGCGAGCCGAGATGGACTCCATGTCAGATAACCAAGTTTGGGATTTGGTTGATCCGCCTCCGGGAGTAATCCCTATAGGCTGTAAATGGATCTTCAAGAAGAAGATTGACATGGATGGTAACGTGGTTACCTATAAAGGCAGGCTTGTTGCGAAAGGTTTCAAACAAATCTACGGGATAGATTATGATGAAACTTTCTCACCTGTAGCCATGTTTAAGTCTATTCGGATTCTTTTCGCGATAGCAGCATATTACGATTATGAGATCTAGCAGATGGATGTGAAGACAGCTTTCCTTAATGGAAATCTGGATGAGGATGTGTATATGACACAACCAGAAGGTTTCACTAATCCATCAGATCGTCATAAGATATGCAAGTTAAAGAGGTCCATTTATGGACTTAAACAAGCATCTAGAAGCTGGAATATTCGTTTTGATGAATCAATCTCTGAGTTTGGTTTCATCAAGAACGAAGATGACCCGTGTGTATATAAGAGGTTTAGTGGGAGCGTGATTACTTTCCTAGTCCTCTACGTCGATGATATCTTGATCATTGGAAATGACATTCCTGAAATGCATGCGGTTAAGGCATGGTTAAGGAAATGTTTCCAGATGAAAGATCTAGGAGAAGCAGCCTATGTATTAGGTGTGAAGATCTACAGGGATAGATCTAAGAGGCTTCTCGGGCTGTGCCAGAGTACTTACATCGATAAAGTCCTGGAGAGATTTCATTTAGAGAATTCTAAAAGAGGATATCTTCCAGTCAGACATGGTCTGAATCTTTCGAAGAGTCAGTGTCCACAAACACAGACTGAGAAAGATGAAATGGACAATACGCCTTATGCTTCGGCTATTGGGTCCATAATGTATGCGATGTTGTGTACTCGCCCTGACGTCGCTTACGGGTTAAGCGTGACCAGTCGGTTCCAAAGTAATCCAGGTATGGCGCACTGGATTGCAGTCAAGAACATTTTAAAATATCTGCGGAGGACCAAAGATATGTTCTTGATATATGGTGGTCAGGAAGAACTCAGTATAGAAGGATATACTGACGCTTCATTCCAGTCTGACCAGGATGATTTCCGATCGCAATCAGGCTATGTCTTTAGCTTGAATGGTGGAGCAGTGGTGTGGAAGAGTTTCAAACAGTCAACTGTTGCTGATTCCACAACAGAAGCCGAGTATGTTGCAGCCTCGGAAGCATCCAAGGAGGCAGTGTGGATTCGTAAGTTCGTGAGAGAACTTGGTGTCGTTCCTTCGAGTGCAGATCCTTTGGTTATCTTATGTGATAACACTGGAGCAATAGCACAAGCAAAGGAACCACGGTCGCATCAGAAGTCCAAGCACATACAGAGACGGTTTCATTTGATCAGGGAGATCATTGATCGTGGCGAGATCAAAGTGTGCAAGGTTCATACAGATGACAATCTGGCAGACCCGCTTACCAAGCCTCTGGCGCAGCAGAAGCATGAGAAGCACTGTAATAATATGGGTTTGAGATTTCTCAACCATTAGATTAAGTGCAAGTGGGAGATTGTTGGGGTATGCCCTTAAGGCTAATGTTTGAGACCTTGGGATTGTAAAAGTATCATGTAATAAACTCTTGTGTTTATAAAGGCATGGTTATTATTCAGTTTGTTACCTTGTCTGCAGTAATAAGTGTACTTCTGAATAATGTCTCAATGCTGTTCAGCTAGGCTGACATGCAGTAAAGTCCTTAGTCGATATATCTTGGTGAACATGAGACAGCCATGATATGGTTAAGACTAATATGTGTTCTAATCTTATAGGATGCTTCGAGCATGGAATAAGATGTAGACTCATGGGTGCATTGGATGTACTGGACAGACCCTACTAGGATATTCAATTGCTTGTCACAATATGAATAAATCCTTGAGTGTAACAAGTGGCACATTTCCTCTGACTTGAGATCACTTGTGTTTTCTAAATGATGATTGTCATTGTTTTGAGGTAGTTCAATATCATTTGAAACATAATGATTATAGACTATCTTGGATGGTGAGCTTGAGTCAGGTTAGGGCACTGGTGATAGACATAGGATTGCCGTCTCCTTGTTTAAGGAGTGTGATGTTCTAAAGGGGCCCCCTAGATGAGATGATTGAGAAAAGAGTATGGCCATACCCAGGTGACTATGTTCATCTGATCTAATCATGCTCATCATATTGGAGTTACAGGCTTGACACGCTTGTCCAATAAGAACATCCAGTGGCAAAGGAAAGATGCATGCCTTGTGAGTTAGATTCACACTTGTGCTGTGGTTTGGGTGTAGTCTTGGAAGACTCTTTCCTTTCTATCGGGAGACAGTGATGTGTTGCTAGATACCCCTCACTGATCGTGATAACGAAAGTTATCGTTACCGACATTTAAAGGAAACCCTCAGGGTCGCACAATTTGATGATATGGCTTACTTAAGTCAGATCGTGTGGACTGAATTGTTTGGGTTCAGTTTAAAGGGATTTAATCTCTGATTGTAAGTGAGATCTAGTCTGATCATGTTTGATTGATTAGGGCTTCAGATCGGTAAGCTTCGATTGAGAGAATAGATGCTAGATCGGTGAGATCAGAAGCATCAAGAGATCAACGGTCAGATCAAGAACCTTAGGGTTCAATTGTGATCTAGGCTAAGTCGCTTGGTTTATTTGGTCATTGAGCCAAATGAAATTGAACCGGCTCATGGGTTGAGCGCATGGTTCAAAGAGAAGAGGTAAATGCGGTTTGTTCATGATCGCATGAACGCATGAACTTATGGTTTTGCTATTTTTGGAAGATGCGTTTCCAAGATAGAAAAACGCCTCCACGTTCATGAGTTGCGTTACACTCTTGCTCGCATCTTGCTCTCTCGTCGCCTCAAGCATTCATCTTGTGTAGTGAAGGTGGACGAAAGAAGGAGCAAGAAATCGCCAAGCAAAGAAGGTCTCCTTCCCTTCCATTCGACAAGCACTTCTTGGAGCCTTGCTAGCACAAGGAGCACCAAGGAAAAGTAGGCGACATCAATTGTGTGCGTCACCTTTGGAGGAGATCTCTCTTGCTCTCTCCTTCCAAGACACCATCCAAGAGATGGCGATGGTATGGATCCTTCTCTTGTCAATTCTAATGTGTGAAAGTTGATCATATGCGATATTAAGATCTCTTGAAACCCTAGCTTCCATGCAAAATTTATACATGCGCCACCAATAGGGTTTCGCCCCCCTCTTGAAAGGGGTCCTTCATCATGCTCCAGTCAAAATATCTTTCAAGCTTGTCTACCTAGTCTAAGAACTCACTTGGGTCAAGGGAACTGCTAAAGGTAGGGGGTGTGAGTTTGATGTTGCGTTGCACATCATCGTCCCTAGGTCTTTGGTAGGGGCGAGCATGTTGCTCTTCCCACTCGGGCTCATGGGTTCTCCTTTGATGATCCCTATTGTCTTGGGTTACTCACCTAAGATGGGTTCACTTGCATGTTGGCTAGGGGGTCTATCATCTCTAGGAATTTCATTGTCTTGGGATCTAGATCTAAGGTCTCTAACTTCATCCTGAAGTTCCATAAGCATGTTAAACATCATTTCCATCCTATCCATCTCATTAGGATTAGAGTTGTTATTATAATTTGCACCGGATCTAGTAGTCATGGTAGGAAATAGTTTCGAAAAAAAAAATTGAAGTTTTCAAATAAGGCTCCTAAAATTTCTGATAGATGTAATAGCTAATTATGAAAAACCACTTTCTTTAAAACACCTAGGTCCAAAGAAAGTCTTAGAAGTCGAAATTAGTTTTTGAGGCTAAAAATCTATTCTAAGAAGGGCTCTGATACCAACTGATGTAGGGGGTTCAAACACAACTCTGGGTGCATGCAAACAACGCCTTTGAGAAAGTATGTTTTTGTATTTTATAGTAAAAACCGAGATTAACACTAACGAGGTTGAGAAAATATATATATTTTTTATTTTATTAATAAGAAACTGAAATTAACTACTTGCAAAATTAAATGACTTGAAAATAAAAACTCACCTTGGACCCCTTGAGAATAGAAGGGGTCACCTTCCCGTTCTTCACCGGTCCAATGGTTGATGGCAACGAAGTAGAGCCCTATGAGCTTACACACATGCAATCCAAACAAGCCCACACAGGCGTGGGTTAGTTTTAATAAAAAGTTTAAACGTCCAACAAAAGATTCAAATCAAGAGGGGAGTTAGGTTCCCAAGTTCTCTTGCTAACATGATTTTGAGACTATCTAATTTGAGAGGGGGGTGGAAGAGAAGTCTTGCGCCAGGAGGGATCACCACACCTTGCTCCTTCCTACAATAAGCACTTAGATTAGTGTAGAAACAAGTTCTAGAACTTATGGAAGATTAAGGGGAAGGAACTTAGCCGAATAGATGTGTTCTTGGTGTCCTTCTTCATGATGGCCGAGGGTGATGGATGCCTTCAATGTTTTATGTTGCCTTGCCGAGATGAAGTGATGATGAAACTTCCTTAAGGTCTTGTCCAAGGATGTAAAAGAGCCTTCAAAGATTTCGGTTGAGTGAAGGGTTGAGGAAGAAGAGGGAAGAGAGGAAGGGAAAGGGCTCGGCCCTTTAGAGAAGGGGGAGGTACAGATCAATAGGCGACACAAGCACCATTGCAAACACTTGGTTTTTCATCGAGGCAACTACTCGACAAACCAAAGAGATTACAACTTATAGGCTGCATGAGCCAAGGGCAAGGGTGACATTCCACCCTAGGCACAATTACAAGAAAAGAAGGAGAATTAATGCTCTAATAAAACCTTTCCTTCTAGCAATTGGAATTTGAATTTCGAATTTCATCCATTCGGCTTGCTCTTGATGTGGCCGAATTCTTCTTGGTCTCCTTCCTTGTTTGCTTGGATGAGATGGCGTCTTCATGCATTGAATCCATTTGAATTTGAAAACCTTTCCTTCAAGAGCATTGGCGGCTAGGAGATTTCCAAAGATGATTCCACAAATTGGGGATCTAGATGGGAATCCCTTCATTTGTGGATCTTGATTGATCCTTGATGGTTAGGCACATTGAAGGCTCCTCAATTGGCAAGTTGTGGGCTGGCTCTTCATGCATTCGAATTCATCCTCATATTAGGTGGTGCCTTGGGCTGATTTGGAAGGTGGAGTTGCATTCAATGTAAGCTCCTTCAACTTGAAGTCTCTAGTTAAAGTGTTGAAGTGCTTCTTTCCATAATTGGAGCTCCACTTGAGTTGCTTAGCTTGAGCTTCTTTAGCTTCTCCTTGAGCTGGGCTTTAACCTGCCCAATTATTGACAACAAACCAGTAGACTATTCTAGAAGGCAATGCATGACCTAATAAGGAAACTACAAGGTGCACTAAAGCTTATTCAAAGCAAATTGCAAATATGGAAAGAAAGGGTGATCTAGGAGGAGAAGCCATATCTGATGGGCTTCCTCCTGGTCCTACCAGACCTTCTAGGGGCAGGGTTGGTCCCTCCATCACACTACATTTCAGGAGGGAAAGAAATCAAGAAGGAATGAAAATAACAATATAAAGGAAATAAGGAGTGAAAGAAATAACTGTTTTCTCTTTTAGGCCCTATGTTTTAGTGATAGGAAAGAAAACCAAGAAAGACATAATTTTAAAACTAGTTATATTATGGATAATAAATAAATAATTAGTAATATTATAAATAATATTACTAAATATTATTTATAATATTATTAATATTATTATAAATAATATTAGTAATATTATAATATAATATAATGAGAGATTTGGGAGATCGAGGAGACAGTTGACTCTACTATAATAATAATAATATTGTAATATTATAATATTATATTATATCATATTATATTATTATAATATATTAATAATATAATATAATATAATATACGAAGAGATTTGGGAGGTGGAGGGAGACAAGCAACTCTGCTAAAAATTGGGCGAGTGAATGGAAATGTATTTCCATCCGATTTCGAGAGAACAAAATTGAGGGAAAGGAATTAGATTTTTTTTCTTTCCTTTCACTCATTCCCTCCTTTGAAACCAGGGAAATCAAAGGAAATAATTTCATTTCCTTCATTTCTCTCCTGATTTTCCTCCTTCGAAACAGACCGTTAATAATATGGGAAAGATGGTTTTTTTAATTCATTTTATAAAATTAATAATAAAAATCTATTTTTCTCTCATAAATTTTCATGTTCCACTAACAAATTATATTAATCCAATTTAATATTCACAAACATAATAAATGAAAATTGCTTCCTAACTAAAAAAAATGGTCAATGGAATCGTGAGAGTACTAATTAATTTGAAATTAAATGTTGAAAAACGATAAAGTCATTATGCTTTTTATTCATTTGATATGCAAACTACACGTCACTCTAACTTACTAAGAACATTTATTTAAAAATAGTAAAAAAATTTTGAAAATTTTGATAAGGTTTATTATCAGATAATTTAGATTGGTTAGGTATGTATATCATGCATCACTAAAGTGCAATGATTAATATTAGATTCACTATAAATCAATATTCACAAAAGGCAAAATTGTATACTCTTGAGTTTTGATCAATTTTGAAGATAATTAGTCAACCATCATTATGATTTTCCTAGAGGTATTAAATATTATATTATAAAAAGTTGTACACATGAATTTTCATAGCTTTCAAAGTACACTTTAATTAAATACAATGAACACCAAGAGTAAAAGATATGAAAATTAATTTATTATTTGGTTATAGTTCTTCTAGTTTTAAAAATTGACTCACCTTGTTGACGTAGACTTTTATAATTTCAAATGATGTACCAAATATTCATAGTATAATTTTTCATAAAGTCAATATATGAGAAAAGTACATGTTATAGTTAAATATTTATTAACATCAAGTATATAAGAATATAATTTTATTTTCTATATACAGATTTAAAACTCTTAATTACCAATAATTTCATGATAGAACCAATAAAGTTCTAGAATGAATTCAAGCTTTTTCATGAATATGAATGGAAAAAATAATGTTATTAATTTAGATTAAATGATAACAAACATACTTCATGTATATTTTTGCATGATAATAATTTTTTTTTATTAAATTAGTCAATATAAATTAATTTTATGCTCTCTTCCAAATGGAATCTTTCTTATGAAATAGTAAAAATATAGAGAACCTTTTAGTTCAAAAATAAATTGCTCCAGTGAAAAAGTTTTGTATTAAAGGAAAAGATTTATCCTTATGGAGGAGGATCATCAAATAATGCAAAAATTTGTTAAAAAGAAAAAAAATACATGTTGTGAAAGGTGTCCTCAATTCTTATATTTAAATCTCAAATTCTTTCACGTGACTTTCTAAGTCTTGAAGTTTATCTAAGCCATAAGTGCTTAATTTGTAATTTGATCAAATTTTATTTTCTTATACTATGGCTACTCTAAAGCACAATTTAATTTTAAAGGTGTTATATAAAATAATAAGTTACAAAATATTTTATTTTCATTTATATATGCAAAGCAAATGAAAGAAAGAAAAAATTCATCCTCTTGTAGGAGGATCATGCAATCAGATAGATAATTTGTTGAAAATAAAGAATTCATGTTGCAAATGTTGGTGTTTATTCCCTGGACTCGTTGTTGGTCTATCTTGTACTACTTGACATTGATATTTTATATATCATCTTGGTATTGTCGTTATTATGCTATGTTTACATTTGCGACTATGTCCCCAGTCAAGTGCCTGAGTGGATAAGGGACAGCTCTGGTACATGTGAGATTGGTATATGGGCTGGTTAGGCATGAGGTGCTAATGCAGACATATGGGTATATCAATGGTGGATATACTGGATTGACCCACTATGAGGCTCTAACTTGGTGTCATGAGTTTACCTCACAAGTGACAAGAGATGCATTGATCCCTTGACTTGAGGTCATTGACTCTTCTATATGGTTAGAGACATGATTAGATATAGACTAACACCTCGCCGTAGTTGGGAGGTTATAACGGTTGTCATTGGGTATGTAACAACCCATATGAGAAGATCAATGGACAGACATACGATTTGCCCCTTCATGAGGGAAGATTGATATCCATGGGGCCCCCTACAGTTGCATGACTAAAAGTATATGGCCATACCAAGGTGAAAGCCTGATTTAGTCATGCCCATGAGATTGGGTGAAAACAAAGTTGTGACACACTTTGTCCAATCGGATTTCGATATGGCAAAGAGACTGTATTGCATCGGTATCTTATTGCGATGATGGGGATGTCGATGTTGATATTCATTCCGAAGACTTAGGAAGCAACGATGCACTACTAGGTGCCACCCACTACTTGTGATGACCTGAGTTCATCACTGCCAACGTCTGAGGAACCTACAAGGTCGCACATCTTGATACTCAAGTTTTTGTATTGATTGAGTAGCCTTATGATCGAATTATTGGATAACTCGAATCTATTTGGAAAAATTCATCAGTACCATTGTGCTTGATGAGATGGAAGGGACTTATTGAAGGTAAACTTTATTTGTTGCAAGTTGACCCCGAGTTAACCATGGTTAGCCGTATTTAACTAGGGTTGCTTCAGATTGAGTCTGATGGCTTAATTAGCTTACTTAATGAAGTCTGGCATGGACCAATGGGCCATGAGGTCCAACAGGCCATGAGGCCTAATGGGCCATGAGGATAAATCGCCTGGGCCCAATAGTTATCATGGGAATTAAATTATGTATTTAATTCTATATTTAATTCTGAATTTAATTCTGAATATGAAGAGTTATGCCATTAAGGGCCATAATGAGATTTTAATTCAGGATTTAATTCTATATTTAATTTTGAATTTAATTTAGAGATTAATTCTGAATTTAATTCGGAATGTGAAGGGTCACTATGATTTCTATAAAAGGAGAGGGTTGAGAGGAGAGGCGCATTCTTGATTCAAAAAGCTCTCTCCTTGGCGACATCTCTCTCCTTCCTTCTTGTCTTGGTGCATTCTCCTTGAGGGTGGCGCAAGTACTTGAGAAGAACTCCCAAAGGCATGGATCTTCTTCCCGAGGCTAGCACTGGGCATGGAAGAAGAGAACTTGAGCATCTGTTGTATGCAAGATTGTAGAGGGCATGTGCTTGAGCTCCTACATCGCAATGTTGGTGCATATGCCCTAGGACCTGTGGCTGGTCTGATTTATGTCACATTCATTTGTGGTATACTTCCTGGCATGGTCATTGTTATGCATTTCGTATATCTGCGTCATATGTACATTTGCATATACAATGTCCCTAGAGATAGATTTTATCTAATCTCAAAGGATAATCCCTGGTCAAGTGCCACAGTGGATAAGGGACAATTGTGATGCAGTTGAGACTAGTATATGAGCTGGTTGAGCATGGGTTGCTAACGCAGGCATATGGATATATCAAGGAAGATATACTGGATCGACCCGCCGTGAGATTTTCACATGGTGTCACAGGTCAAATCTCACAATGACAGAGATTCACTCGTCCTTGACTTGAGGGCATTGATATCACTATATGGTAGGGGATGTAATTTGATACAACCTAATGGTCCATCCTTACAGGGGAGTCATAACGGCTGTCATTGGGCATATCTTGAGCCATATTAGAGATTCAATGAGTCAATAGAGGATTTGCCCCTTCCCTGCCGAGAAGTTTGATATCCATGGTGCATGACTAAAAGTGTGTGGCCACGCCCAGGTTTAGCCTGAATAGAGTCACGACCATTAATGTTGGAATTAACAATTGTGACACACTTGTTCAATTTGGACGATTAGCCTGGCAAAAGGACTAGAGTGTACATATATCTTGTCACAGTTTTAGGGGATGTCAATGACAACTCCATTTCGCAGACTTGGGTAGCAATGATATACTGCTAGGTGCCACTCATTTCTTGTGATGACTTGTTGTTGTGATCCGCAAGTGTACGGATACTCGAAGTAATAAAAGATATCGAACCCACGGAGACCTATGTCGCCAAATACTGATCAATTGATTTTTCACTATCTAGGTAATCCACTGAAAGTCAGGTAAATATCGCAAACACACGGAAAGATACTATCAGAGAGAGAAAACTGGGACTAGGGTTTCATTCACTTAGATTTTCATGACTAGATGTACAAAGATGTTCATTAATTAAATTCTATTTTGATAAAGACATAATTTACCTAAAAAGGGATGATCTCACTCTCGTGCAGATAACCATGCAAGAATAAATCCTCACTTTCGCGCAAGATTCATCCCAAGCTAATGATAGGTAAATCATCAATCGAAGAACTCGAGGATCACTTTCGTGCATCCGAATTCTAAGTTGATCGTCTCAAGCAGAAACTCAATGATCACCGTCGTGCATCCGAGTCTCAACACAAGTTTTGCTTATAGTTCTCCAACGTTCCGATCCTCACTCTCGTGCAAGATCTCCATGTTTGACATAATAACTCAATCCTAAGTTTGTAATTGTTATCATGGCAATACAAATCACTAAAATTAAATAATAAGAACAATCCTAAGAAAATTCCTATCATAAAGTTCTAGGGTTCCAAGTTCTCAAGCAAGTCACCTTTCGATCCTTATTGCGAGAACTCTAAAACATGATGACAAAAATAAACTTAAGAGAATCTTAGAACAATAATCACATATGCAAAATTATCAAAGTAGAACAATCATGATGAAAATAAAAATTATCTAGTCATTAAGAAAATTAAAGGGAATTACTCCCCCATGTCCCAAAAGTAGTTTAAGCTAGAATCGTGAAGGAATTACAATAAGTCATGGTTTCAGAAGATCGAAAATCAAGGAAAAAGAAGAGTTTAAGAAAATACAGCACGGCTGTGAAATAAAACACAGCCGTAATTTGCAATTTGAGGCGATGAACAGTTCGATGCCTCTTCTTTTTTCGATTCCTCTTCCAATTGATCTCCTTTCTATCTGAAACTTCTGGCATGCCCTCTCCTCCTTCAGACGAAGCTTCAGTATCAAAATCACAGCCGGAGGTGGTCTGGATTGATCGCAGCGGCGGAACCCTAGGCGGCGGCGTGAATCCTGATTTCTCTCTTCACCGTCAATGAAAATTGGGGCTTTCCGTGTGTGTGTGTGTAATCCTCTCGTCCCCCCCCCCTCGCGGATTGCTTCATACGGCTTTGAACATAGAGCCTTGGATCGTTCATAATCATCTCCGCAAGAATTGGGTGTCGGGATTGACCTCGGAGTCGCGTTCAGAATGAGAATTACGGCAGTGTAATAGTTCACGGCAGTGCCGTAAAATCGGTCGAGTTTTCTAATCTGCTGTCATCTGGGAAATACGGCACCATAATATGGTTTACGGTACTGCCATAAAATCATCTGAACTCTCTGTTCGGAACTGACTGGAAAATACGGCCCGTGTAATCCTTTACGGTGATGCTGTAAAATCATGCAAAGTTTTTGTTCTGAAGCGCTCTACAATACAGTACTGTGTAATAGTTTACGGCCGTGCTGTAAAATTCGAAAATCCTTCTGTTCGAAAACTCGTCAAAATATGGTAGTGGCTCGGATTTTACGGTAACGTACGAAAATACGGTACCGTAAACTAGGTTACGACACTGCCGTAATTAGCTGACCTGCTCCGTTTTGCGTGAAATTTCTTGGGTGGTCTCCTCTTGATGATGGTAACTCTTCTATGTGTTTGATTTTGCTTGAAAATGCCTTGAAATAGTGACCTTTTACCTGAAAATCATGAAAAACCAAAATAGAAGTAGACTTTGCAATATTCAATGAATTTAGCATGAAAACAAGTAAAAGATCCTCAATTTAGCATGAAAAGATATCTGGAATGATACAAAATATACTATATATTTTGGTGTCATCAAAATACATAAGGCTCAAACCTTGCTTGTCCTCAAGCAAAAATTAAAATTTGAAATCAAAGATTGATTAAAAGAATAACGTTTTCATGCTCAATAAATTTCTAAAATACAACTCATCAATGAAAAACTCTGTCAATTGATTTGTAAAGCTTCAAATAAACATATCATCCTTAGAACTCAATCCTCTAGATCTACAATTCCATCAAATAAAACTTCGCAACATGTACAATAAATAGAATTTTCAATCTTATGATTTCACCCAATTTTCAGTTCAAATCTATTGTGCTTTTGTTTACAGGAATTAGGTTTCGAAGATCTTTTTCCACTCATCATTTTTTTTTCATCATTCACATTCTCCAATTCGATTACCACCTTTTTTTTTTCTGGTGACGAGATTAGAGTGCACGGATCACATAATCAATGCAATAGAACTCATATCCTCTAATTTGGAAAGAATTTACCAAGGATAGCGGAGTTTGTGTGAAATGATTTCTCTCATGGCATGTACCCACATAGATACATACTTTTTCTATTTATTACTTCAACCCATGACCTTCGGTACCACTGCGCTTTCCCACAGTGCCAAGTAGGGGAGTCTTTCACTATTTTTATGGATCTTGGATTCTTCCTTCCCTACAAACAGCAAAATAGACTAAACATCTACTGGGTTGATCAATTGATCTCAATTCTCAAATCATACTCATATGCTCATTTTATTCAAAAGAATAGGTTCACTTTTAGATTTTATCCCTCAAATAATACATCTATCCAAAATTTCATGCATCAACTAATGTCATATTTCAATAGACAGATATATATTGAAGAAATAAATTTAAAATGATGAGGCTATATCTCTAATCAAGAATTTGAGTTCATTCATCATCAAAAATCATCAACACACCTCAAAACATGACCATATATCACATTAGTCAAAATATATTCAACATCACATCATGTCAAAAAGAAATAATATGATCATCATGTAGTACAACCATATCGAAAAATCAACGTAATTATCATCAAAGTACAACCACATCGAAAAATAAAAATAGGCGTGTCAAGTAGAACAGCAGTAGTGGTAGTCGTGAAGCATTATCCTTCCCTTTAAATCATATGTAATGTCAAAGAAGTAAGGGAAATTAATACTCACAAAATTTTCTTCATCATTGTCCGGTCTAATTTCTTTCTGTATCCCCAGGTGAGTAGTCAGCATTGATGCTCCTCCCTTTTCTTATCTTTCTCTAATATATACCTTTTTAAAAAAAATAAAATATGGTACCGTAAAAGATATTATGGCACTACCGTATTTTCAAAAGAACTATCAGGATGATTTTGGCCACAAAATATGGTACCGTAGAACACATTACGGCCGTACCGTAATTTCGAGGCAACTTTCTGATCGAAAGTGGACTGGAAATACGGTACCGTAAAATACTTTATGGTAGTGCCGTAATTTGCACCAAATCACACTTTTCCTACAAAAATAAAGGAAAAATTAGTATTAAGTTAAAGTAAACAAAATAGAGGTTAGAAAGCTTGGGTTGCCTCCCAATAAGCACTAATTTAAAGGTCATTAGCTTGACCGTTCTGCACTCAGATTTGATCTTGGTTCGTCGAGGTAAAAGCTCTCCTTTTCTTTAATCAGTTCTTCTTGATAATAGTGTTTCAATCTTTGTCCATTAACTTTAAATTCTCCTGTATCTTTACTCCATATGTCCACAGCTCTGTAGGGATAATTTTTCTTCACCTGAAAAGGTCCAGATCATCGAGATTTAAGTTTTCCAGGAAAAAGTCTCAATCTAGAATTGAAGAAAAGAACTAAGTCACCTGGTTGGAAATCTCTCCTGAAAATATGTCGATTGTGCTATCTTTTTGTCCTCTCCCTGTAAATTTTTGCATTCTCATACACAGAGAGTCTAATTTCATCTAGCTCATTTAATTGTAATCTCCGTTTTTCTCCCTCACTCTTCAAGTCAAAATTCAGCATCTTGATTGCCCAGTATAATTTATGCTCAAGTTCTACAGGCAAATGACATGATTTTTATAAATCAATTGAAATGGAGACATTCCTATTGGTGTTTTGAAAGCAGTCCGGTATGCCCACAAGGCATCATCAAGTTTGAATGCCCAATCTTTCCTAGTGCGTGACACTGTCTTCTCTAAAATTGCCTTGATTTCTCTGTTTGATATCTCCACTTGTCCACTTGTTTGAGGATGATAAGGCGTTGCCACTCTATGATTCACCCCATATTTTCTAAGTAAGGCTGAAAATTTGTGTTCTATGAAATGCGAGCCCCCATCACTGATTACTACTCGCGGGGTCCCATACCGTGGAAATATGATCTTTTTGAAAAATTTAGCAACAACTCTTGAATCATTGGTAGGTGAAGCAAGAGCTTCAACCCATTTTTAAACATGGTCAACTGCTACCAGAATGTACTTGTTACCTCTTGAAGATGGGAAATGTCCCATAAAGTCTATCCCCCAAACATTAAATATTTCAACTTCAAGAATGTTGGACAGTGGCATCTCGTGTCTTCTGCTGATGTTCCCCGTTCTTTGACATCTATCACAAGATAACACAAAGTTTCTAGCATCCTTGAAAATGGTGGGCCAATAAAATCCTAATTGTAACACTTTATAAATAGTCTTTTCAGTACTAGCATGACCGCCATAAGAGGATCCATGACATTGGCATAATATATCTGTGATCTCTTCTTCAGGCACACATCATCTATAAATACCGTATGTACATCTTCTAAACACATAAGGCTCATCCCAAAAATAGTGTTTTGCCTCAGTCATGAATTTCTTCCTTTTTTGGTAGTTCAAATCAGGAGGAAAAACATTAGCAACAAAGTAATTCACTATGTCCGCATACCAGGGGGCTCTTGTTAGGGAATGCCGGGTGTAATTTAAAATTTTTGCAGTCCCAGGACGCAGCGGAAGAAGCATTACACCCGAAACACATTCCAGTCCCAAGGATCCATGCGAGGGAGAGAACACAAGGATGTGTTAGGGTTAGTACCTTTATTGCTTGTTAGGATGAAGGTGCCAAGTTGAAGACGCCCAAGTGTTCGTCCTCTACAAGTATCCACGTGTCGACTCCTTGATCGTTGCTCCCTTCCACGCTTGGTGCTAGCCTCGGGAAGAGAATCAAGCCTTATCACTCTCTTCAAAACTTGCGCCACCTCCAAGGTAGAAGCGCCAAGAAGAGATGAGGAGGAAGATGATGCGCCAAGTACTTCCTTCTTCTTCTTTGCTTGCGCCACCTCCAAGGTGCGCCTATGGCCAAGGGACGATGAGGGCTTGTGGCAAGAAGACGCCACCAAGCTCAAAGAATCCTTGCGCCAAGAAGATGAGAAGAAGAACAAGAAGAACTTGCTTGCGCCTTTGATGGAAGAAGGAGAGCTCCAAGCCCTCAAGTTGTCGCCACCTTAAACTTCCAATTCTCTCCAAGAGATGTCGCCACCAAGCCCTTCTCCAAGTTGCGCCAAGAGGAGAAGAAGGAGAAGAAGGCTTGCGGCTACAAAGAGGAGGAAGGTTGCGCCACCTTGATGTTGTCGCCCTTTGCCCTAGCTCACACCTCTCTATGTTTGTTCACACCTCCAAGGAATCGAACCAACAACCACAAGAGAGGGCGGCAAGGGTCCTATTAATAGGACAAGGGGCGGCTAGGGCAATGACTAGGATCATGCCAAGTGGGCGGTTAGGATGAGAGGGGTTTGTGGTAAGGAAAGTCTCCAAGACTTTGCCATAAACCTCATTCAACCTATCCTTATTTGCCCAATAGCCATATCAGCCCAAGACATGCCTTAGAGGCATTCTTTCCATCCAAGGAGAAGGGCTAGGCGCAACATGCAAGAGGTATTTGGCTAGGGTAAGGGTTTGGGTGCATGTAGGGTTTATGAGATAAGGAAAGTCTCCAAGACTTTACCATAAACATCTCCCTACTTCTCATATGCGCTCAAGCTCTTTCCAAAAGAGTCCTCAAGCCATATCAGCCCCAATACTTACCATAGAGACAAGATACCATGAATGGATGAAGGGGGAGGCACCACTTCCTTCCAAAGGAAGCAATTTATGCCACCCACACCCCATTATGCCCCTAGGCGCCAATGGGGTTGGGTTTCTCCCCATTATACCCTTTTAAGCCAATTCCCTCTTCATGACAACTTATTATTGGGCCTCATTGGATAATGAGCTAGCCCAAACTTCATGGCATGGGTTGATTAAGCCATTGGATCCAATCCAATGCAACCCTAATCCAAATGTGACCAATTAAGGTCAATTTCGGGTCAACCTGCCAAAAATGAAGTTTGGCTCCAATAACTTTCTTCCAACTCATCAGGCCCATTGGCGCTGATGAAATCTTCCAAATGGATCCAAGTTATCCAATAACTTGATCCAAAGGCTTCTGATTAAAGCAACGTCAAGAGTCTATTGCGTGTGACCCCGTAGGATCCATATGACGATGGCAATGATGTAAACCTCATAAGTAGTGAGGGGTATCTAGCAACACATCACTACTACCCATGTCATAGGACTTAAGTCATTATGGCAACAACTCCTAACAAGCAACGAGGATTCCCATTGCATTATAGATCCCTTTGCCTAACTGATATCCCGCCATTGGATTTAGTCCATATTTATTAATCCAATCTACTGGTCATGACTCAATCAGTGTGGCCACACATTCCTGTCATGCACCAATGAGGTGGGGTGCCCCTAAGTGGATATCATGCTTCCTCTGAAGGAAGGGGCAAATCCTACTATTGGTCATCCATGTCTCTACATGACTTATGACATGCCCAATGACAGTCGTTTTGATCTCCCAATTACGGAGAGACGTAAGACTGTATTAAAGCATATCCATCATCAAATCTAGACATGAATACCTCAAGTCTAAGGATCAATGCAAACCTCTTGCATGTGAGATTGACTCGTTGACTAGACAAGTCAATCCTCACGGTGGATCACTCCAGTGCATCCAATGCACCTGTATGTCTGCGTTACTGTGCCCTGCACCTAACCAGCCCATACACCAGTCTCACATGTACCAAAGCTGTCCCATATCTGCTAAGGTACCTTGACTGGGGATAGCTTGTGAGAATGGATCCAATCCAAACTCCTGGGACATTATATATGCAATTCAATACATCTACGCAGGTAAAGCAATCTGCATAATAACGACCATGCCTTTATTGATTATATCAATTTCATTAATTCTATCAAAGTACATTCAAGCAATGCCTGACCATGTCCATACATTGGTCTATAGGGCATATACACCAACAATCTCCCACTTGCACTAAGACCAAGGGCAACTGATGTTTAATCAGTCCCTATGTCTCTAGTATGACTTATTTAGCTTCCGCTGCGCCAGAGGCTACGTCAGTGGGTTTTTCCAGATTGCTATCTGTGTTTATTTTAACTAGTTTGAATCATCATCCTTATCCACGATCTCCAAGATCAGATGATATTGCTGCAGTACATACTTGAGTGCTAAGTTCCCTTACACATGCTTACGGCCCCAGTAAGAACTATACTGGACCATCAAGCATCAGGGACTAAATCAAGTTCAAATGAATGAAGCTGCTTCCTTGGCTGCCACAAGAAGCTGCAATGTACTCAGCCTTATTGTAGAATTTGCCACTGCAGTTTGCATAAAGCTCTTTCAGCCAACAACACCACATCAAGGCAAAAAGCAAATCCTGACTGTGAACGATAGTCATTAGACCGGAACGAAGTGTCAGTGTACCCAGTACACAAAGTTCTTCCTGTCTATCACAGACTAAAATTCAATCCTTTATACTTCCCAAGTACGAAGGATTGCTTTCACAGCTATCCAGTGTTTGAACACTAGGATCTGATTGAAACTTACTGGCCATGCTCCAAGCATTCGCCACACATAGTCTTGTGCTAGTTGCACAAAACATGATCTATCCTATACCCAATGTATTAGGACTATAGAATCATGTTGTCTCTCTCCTGCTGTGTCAAAAGACATTGCATCATGCAGAGAATCAGACCATGTCTCTCTGGAAGGTATCATCCTTTGGAATGATCCAACATGAACCTCTCCAGAATCTCTTGGATGAACGTAGATTGACTAAAGGGCAATGACTTTCTTGGATCCCAGTTGATCCACATGCCTAGGATGTAGGCTGCATTCCCTAGGTCATTCTTCTCGAAATACATTCCAAGCCTGTACTTCACCGCGTGAAGAGCTGGGATGTCATTTCAAGTGAGGAGAATATCGTCAATCAATTAGAACAAGAAACATTATGATGCTCCCACTGATCTTCTTGTAAACACAGGATACTTGTATAATACCATACATATCTTTATGGCGACTGTATGAAAATATTTTGGCTATTTCCATCTAGTCATCCTCTTCCAGACGTCCATTAAGAAAAGAAATTTTCATAACAACACGCTATAACAGAACATGCAATTAAGACAAGTAGATACCTAATGGACTCAAACAAAGCTATCGGTGAAAATTTTCATCAATATCCACCCAGTGGACTTATCCGAAATTTCATTCACTAGCTTGTCATCATAGGTAACAATGTTACCTTTCATGTCTATCTTCCAAGAAGATCCACATACAGCCTCTGGCTGTTACCCCTTTGGCGGCTCAATCAAGTCCCACACTTGATTAGCAGACATGGAGTCCATTATGGTTCTTATGGCGCTCAGCCATTTCTTGGAATCTGGTCCACTGACCGCTTCCATTTCCTCATAAGTCTTTAGGTTCATCCTAGATGAAAAATTCGTCATGCCCACAACCTGTGAGAGTATTTCGAATCCATTCAGACTCATGTGATTCCTGTGTTACTTGAACCTCAGGTTGACTTTTCAACCTGCATGTGTGAATCTACTCTCCATTTGTGTCTAACTGTATTGTGGTTGATTTTTGGACCTTGTCCTAATCAAATCTACTCCCACCAGCTTCTTTCAAAAAAATATCTCCTCAAGAAAGACAGCAGTTTGAGCAACAAATATTTTTGTTCTCATCGGGATAGAAGCAGCACTTTCAGTGCCCCACAAGTACACACTATGGAGTGTCAGAACAGTTGCTTGCATGGCCTCTAAAGGAAGTAAATTTGCATGACTATTCAAAGGTGGAACCACATCCAATGTGTTCCCTTTTCTTTCTTTGAATTTCACCACACAGTTGTGGTGTTCCAAGTAAGCTGTGAGACAACCCCACACTCCTCAAGATAGTCATCAAATTCTTCACTTCCTACTTTGATCCAATCAAAGGGTTTTAATAGATTCTCCAATTCGATTCTATACTTCATTTCTTAACTTCTTGGATTTCTCCAAAGTTACGTGTTGGATATGACATATCCCAACTTAATGAAGTATACCACTTAGTGCTTGTCTCCATGGGTCTACACACATTGCCGTGCACTAGATCCAACAAGCATCTAACCTCTCTCTCCTTCCTAAATGAAGGTAGCATCTGCCATCTTGTCCATTAGACAAGGCTCACATATATCATAACCCTGAAAGGATAATAATCCCAATAGTCCATGGACTTTTGGATGTGACTTATGTCTTATGGCCCAAGAGACAATGCAAAGAGCTGGTATTGATTGAATCATTGGACTTGATCTATCCAGTGTTACATACAGAACTACAAGCTATCATCAATTGTACCACTACTATAGAACATTCCAGATTTAAGGAAATACCAATTTATTTCAAACTGAAAATCCATTCAAAATAATGGACATAATGTTCTAATACAAAATAATGGACATAATGTTCTAATCCATTCAGTATCCACCATTATGCTTGAAAGATGATGTACAACAAAGTTCTCTGATCCCTTTTTATCTTTAATTTCCAAATCAAATTCTTGTAAAAGTAATATCCATCTGAGCAATCGTGGTTTGCTGTCTTTTTTCTGCATTAAGTATTTCACAGCTGCATGGTCTGTGTATACTACCACTTTGGAGTTAATCAAGTATGATCTAAATTTGTCAAAAGCAAATACAATAGCCAAAAGTTCCTTTTCAGTGGTAGTGTAATTCCTTTGTGTTTCAACCAAGGTCCTGCTAGCATAATGGATAACATATGGCTTTTTATCCTTCCTTTGCCCTAAAACTGCTCCAATTGCATAATCACTAGCATCGCACATGAGTTCAAAAGGTAAATCTCAATCTGGGGACTAAATGATAGGTGCTGAGACTAAAGCCTTCTTCAATTCCTGAAAAGCAGATAAACAACTTTCATCAAAAGAAAATTTTACATCTTTACAAAGTAAATTTGTAAGAGGTCCAGCAAGTTTAGAGAAATCCTTGATGAATCATCGGTGGAATCCTGCATGTACTAGGAAACTTCGGATCTCCTTCACAGTTGTGGGTGGTTCCAATTTCTCTATCACCTCAATTTTTGCCTTGTCAACTTCAATTCCTCTCTCCGAGATTAAGTGTCCCAAAACTATACCTTGCTTAACCGTGAAATGACATTTTTCCCAATTAAGCACAAGGTTAGTTTCCTCGCATCTCTGCAATACCCGAGATAAATTAGCTAAACACACATCAAAAGAAAAGCCATATACAGAAAAATCATCCATAAAGACATCCATAAAATATTCAATAAAATCAGAAAAAATAGCCATCATGCATCTTTGAAATGTAGCAGGAGCATTACATAACCCAAAGGGCATTCTCCTGTATGCAAAAGTTCCATATGGGCATGTGAAAGTGGTTTTATCTTGATCATCATGATGTATAGGAATTTGAAAAAAACTAGAATATCCATCTAAAAAACAAAAATGAGAGTGGTTTGCTAATCTTTCAACCATTTGATCAATAAAGGGTAAAGGGAAGTGGTCTTTTCTAGTGGCAGCATTCAGTTTTCTATAATCTATGCACATTCGCCAACTAGTAATAGTTCTAACAGGAATTAGTTCATTATCTTTGTTTTTCATGACAGTTACCCCTCCTTTCTTAGGAACACAATGTATAGGACTTACCCATTTGCTATCAGAGATAGGATAGATAATACCTGCATCAAGTAATTTCAGAACTTTCTTTTTTACAACTTCTTTCATGGAGGGGTTCAACCTTCTTTGGAAATCTGCATGTGGCTTGTGCTCTTCTTCCATCAAGATCCTGTGCATACAAAAAGAAGGATTAATTCCTTTCAGGTCATCAATAGAATACCCAATTACCTTTCTATGAATCCTTAATTCCTTGAGAAGCAACTCTGTTTCCCTTCTTCCAAGCTGTGCATCAACTATAACAGGATAAGTAGAATTAGGACCAAGAAACTCATAACGAAGGTTATCAGGTAAAGCTTTGAGCTCTATTTTTGGAGTTTGTTCTTTTTCATCACAAGTATTGCAATCTAGAAATTCATTACTTTCAGAATTGGTTCCTTCCTTAAGAACAAAATCAGAATTATATTCAGGGGTTTCAGCAAATAAATCATTAAGATCATAAATAATGTCATCCATATCATGTACACTACAACAATATTCAGAATTTGAAGGATTTTTCATGGCTTCATGCAAATCATACTCGATCTTTTCACCCCCAATGTTAAGTGAAAGCTTACCATTTTTTACATCAATGAGTGCACCTGCTGTGGCTAAAAATGGTCTACCAAGTATTATGGGGATTTTTGCATCTTCCTCCATCTCAAGAACTACAAAATCTGCTGGGATGAAATATTTGCTTATTTGAACAGGCACATCTTCAAGAATCCCCACAGGATATTTAACTGAACGATCAGCAAGCTGCAAAGATATTGAAGTTGGTTTAAGCTCTCCCATGTCCAGCCTCCTGCAAACAGATAATAGTATTAGACTCACACTAGCTCCCAAATCACATAAGGCTCGGTCAAAAGCCATACTACCAATAAAACAAGGGATAGAGAAACTACCTGGATCCTTCAACTTAGGTGGCAACTTGTTTTGAATAATAGCGCTATATTCCTCAGTCAAAGCCACAGTACCAAAGTCTTCTATTTACCTCTTATTAGATAGAATTTCTTTTAAAAATTTAGCATATGTAGGCATTTGCAATAAAGCTTCAGTAAATGGAATGTTAATGTAAAGCTTTTTCAAAATATCTAAAAATTTCCCAAATTGTTTGTCTAGTTTTTCCTGTACTAACCTTTGAGGAAAAGGTATTGGTGGTCTATAGGGTGGAGGCAAATTAGATTTAGAATTATCTACTTTACATGGCACATCCCCTTTTGGTTCATCACCCTTTTGAGGTGTTAAACTAGGTAGGGTTTGTTCATGTTTAGAGGATTTTTTAATTCTAATTCTTCATCCTGATCACAATAAGACTCTTTTTCTTTAAGTTCAACCTTCCTGTTAAGTTCTCCTAGCTTCTTTCCACTTCTAGTGACAACAACATTGCAATGTTCATTAGGCATCTGATTTTCTATGAAGTTCTCGTGAGCAATTAAAGATTCTACTTGAGAAGCAATTTGGTTAACCATTCCCTTAAGATTTTCAATTGTTTCATTTTGATTTTGCATAAATTGAGTTTGATGAGTCATAAACTTGTCAAGCCAAGATTCTATACTAAAAGAATTTACCTCTTTAGTTGGAGTTTGCAATTCCTCATTCTTATTCTTACCATGTGATGACCATGTAACATTCTTTCCTCAGGATTCCATTGGTTATGGTTCAAGGATATTTCTTCAAACAGTGCAAAAGCATCTTCCACGGTCTTACTCATAACGGCTCCTCCTGCAGAAGTATCAGCAATTAGACGGGTATCATCAAGTAAGCCATAATAAAATGTATGAAGTAAAATCCAATTTTCAAGGCTATGGTGCGGGCACTTCCATTGCAATTCATTAAATCTCTCCCATGCCTCATTGAATGACTCCCCATCTTTTTGTTGAAAGCTTGTAATTTAATTTAGAGATTAATTCTGAATTTAATTCGAAATGTGAAGGGTCACTATGATTTCTATAAAAGGAGAGGGTTGAGAGGAGAGGCGCATTCTGTTAGGGTATGCCCTTAAGGCTAATGTTTGAGGCCTTGGGCTATTTTCAGTATCATGTATAAACAATATATATGTTTTTGAAGGCATTCGTTGTTATTCAGATTGTTACATAATCTGCTGCTATATGTATACTTCTGAGTAATGTCTCAATGATGTTCAGTTTAGCTGACATTCAGTATTGTCCTTAGTCGAGATATCTTGGTGAACGTGAGACAGCCTTGGTATGATTGAGACTAATATGTTTTCTAATCTTATAGGATGCTTCGAGCATGGAATAAGATTTAGACACATAGGTGCATTGGATGTACTGGACTGACCCTTCTCAGGATATTCAATTGTTTGTCACAATGTGAATAATCCTTGTATGCAAGCAAGTGGCATATTCCCTCTGACTTGAGATCACTTGTGTTTCTAAGTGATGATTGGCATTATCTTGAGGTAGTTCCATATCATTTGAAAGATAATGATTAAGGATTATCTTGGATAGTGGGCATGAGTCATGTTAGGGTACTTGTGATAGATATAGGATTGCCTCTCCTGGTTGGAGTGTGATGTTCTAAGGGGGCCCTATGGATGAAATGGTTGAGAATGTGTATGGCCATACCCAGACGACTATGTTCATCTGATCTAACCATTTTCATCATGTTGGAATCACAAGCTTGACACGCTTGTCCGACGAGAACATCCAGTGGCAAAGGGAAACATGTATGCCAAGTGAATGAGATTCACACTTGTGCTGTGGTTTGGGAGTAGTCTTAGAAGACTCTTTCCTTCATATTGGAAGACAGTGATTTGTTGCTAGATACCTCTCTCTGGTCGTGATAACGTAAGTTATCGTTACCGACATTGAAGGAAACCCTTAGGGTCGCACAATTTGATGATATGGCTTACTTATGTCAGATCGTGTGGACTGGAATTATTCTAGTTCAGTTTAAATGAATTTAAGCTCTGATTAAAAGTGAGATCTAGTCTTATCATGTTTGATTGATTAGGACATGTGATCGGTAAGCTTTGATCAGAGGATTGATGCTTGATCGTAAAGATCAGGGGTTCAATGTGATGTGTGGTTAGATCTTGAGCCATTTGGTTCAAAGAAGATTATAACCAGGACTGGTTTGATTTGGTGCTTGAACCAAATTGAAATTGAACCGGTTCAATTTAAGAGCATGGTTCAATTTAAGAGGAGTTTTCAATCGCTTAAAAGGGAGTTATGGAGGGAGTTACATGTTCGGTTCACCATATGTGGTGGCCGAATTTTCCTTTTGGGTATCCACGGTTTTCAAAAGCTCCTCTCGCTTCCTCCTCTCTTCGCTCTCTCGTGTGGATCATCTTCACGCAAGGAAGAGAAGTTCGACCAGCCAAGGGGACACACATCATCCTTTCCAAGAGACGATCAAGACTCCTTGGTGTCTTTGCTAGCACAAGGAACACAAGGAAGAAAGTCTTTCTCATCTTCTGTGTGACATCTTTGGAGAAGAGGCACTCACCCCTTTCATCTTCCAAGTCGCCTCTCACATCATGGCACAGGTAATATTCTAACTTGTTCTATACAAGTTATACAAGGTTGATCATGTGCTCATGTCATGCGATTCTATGGATTCCTAGTTTTGCTATGAATTTTTCATTGAAGTCACTTGTGACCTAGGTATCCTTTTAGTGGTATCAGAGCAGGTTTTCTGACTTGATGCATATGGTTGCCTTCTTGTGATCCATGCTTGAGTTATTGGGTAGATCTTGTTTATGTTCACATGCGACTACATGATGCACAGTTTACATACATAGCTTGCGCATGTGATGTTAGATGAATCTTTGCATACATAGTTTGCGCATATATCATAGTTGTTTTTCAAACAAAAATTATCTTCATGCGCGACTCCACTAGATCTATCTGTGCGCCTACTTCAAACACTTAGACGGGTTAACAGTTTTGAAGTCGTTAGTCAAGTATGGACCCAACAGCCTAATCAGACTATCTGACAGCCTGGATGGGCGGCTGGATAGCACCTGTGCGCAAGCTGTACAGGTGGCTATAAGCCGACTGCAGAAGGGCTTGTAGCGATGTCTGTTTGAGGCGCCTAGTGAACAATCATGATTATGGCCCGGGGTCACACCCGCTTGCCGGAAATCATGTGGGACGTTCATTTCTTAAGGCATGCATAGTCGACCATTGGGTCGACGCAAGTCAGTTATCACTGGGTGCATGCAAGGGCAGTGGGTCTGACTTGGTCTGACGAGTGGATATCTGTTAATGGACCGTTGCAAGGTAGTGGGGCACATAAGGAAATAAAATTGATGCCATGGGTTTTTCTAAAATTTTATTTCTGTTTGGATCACATGTAGTACATGTTTAACATGTTGCATTGAGTATATTGAGTGTTTATTTAATCCTATGTGGGCTGCCCTATTTTGTATGCTGTGCTGGGGCCTGCGTGCCTGGAAATTAATATATTTGATGTGATCTGCGAGTCACATTTGAAATTATATGAATGTATAATTGACCTGGGTGTCAAACCATGTCTAGATAGTTTAAAATGTAATTTGATCAGACATGAGCACACAGCACATTTGGCAGAAGCGCTTGCAGCAATTGGCTTCACTAGGAGGGTGGTCTAGAGGTCGACTCTAGAACAGGCCCATTCTGTCTTGTGGGCGCATTTGGGCTGCAGATGGCGTTTGGGCCCGGGCTGGGCCGGATGAGGTACAAGAGTCCCATAAAGAGCTCAAGTAAAGACTTTTGTTAAACTAGGGTTTTACTTAAGTTTTATGGGGGCGTTTACCACATAAGATAATTGTGCTTTCTATTTACTGTTTTAAGTAATATTAGCACATGCATGTTTTATTCTTCAGCTATCACTATATAATTTGCATGATAGTAAGAAGATAAAAGACCGTTAAAATCCAACGTAAATATCAAGCTATCGATTGCCTTCTGACGCGAAACCTCACTGTTCTGACTATCGTTGGGGCCGTGTTGTACCCACTCAGTGGGCACGCCCAGCTATTTTCAGACGGTGCGCGATTACACCTACATGCTACAGAGAAGGGATTTATCGCTTCTCGTTGCTCAGCATAGCACGTGGTGGTCCAGGAAGTAGGTCAGGTCAGCTTGACCATATAGGCTACAAGTTGAGCATATGATAGCTATATGGAGGCAGCCATCTGAGGAATCAGAAACTATGTTGTACCAACTCAGTTGGCACAGTCTTCTGGATTGCCTAGATGAAGGGGAATCGCACGGGTTGGCGATTGGCATGGATTGCCTACCAGTGATTAGTGCTTGAACTCTCTGTGCATCTTATCTCGCCTGAGCGGGACGCGGAGATCAAATATGAAATCTGGATCCCATCTCACTAAAAGAGTTTTACTCTTTCGGGCTATTTTATTGGATTTTCAGTCAGATAAAATAGTGAGAAAAGAATCACTCTTAAGTCCTGGAATGATTCTAACATGGATATTGACCTTGTTGTTCTTGCTATGTCGTAGATTCCTGCAGCAACGAACACCACAGGGCTCAACTTGCGATCCATATTGGAAAAGGAGAAGTTTACTGGGCCAAACTTCTCAGAATGGTACAGACAGCTGAAGATTGTCCTCAAAGCTGAGAGGAAGCTGTACGTCCTTGAGCCGGCAATGCCGGCTCAACCCGCTGCGAACGCCGCAAGGGCGGTTCGAGATGCTTATGAGAAGCACGTCAGTGATAGTACTGATGTCGCTTGCCTTATGCTTGCGTCAATGACGCCCGAGCTCCAGCGTCAGCATGAGGATTTGTCTGCTATTGATATTATAGCAAATCTGAAAATGCTGTATGCTGCACAGGCAAGGACAGAACGCTATAACTTGACGAAACTTTTCTTTCATAGCAAACTGACTGAAGGGAGTCCAGTGGGAGCTCACGTACTCAAGATGATTGGGTACAAAGAAGCTCTAGAAAAACTGGGTCATACCATCAATCAAGAACTTGTTGTAGACATTATCTTGCAGTCTCTTCCGGCTTCTTTCGATGCGTTCATCATTAATTTTAATATGAACAAAATCGACTATACTCCGGCAGAATTACTGAATATGCTCTGCACAACAGAGCAGACTATTGAGAAGGGAAAGCCTTCATCCTCTGTCTTGATGGTCCCTTCTGGGAATAAGAAGAAGGGAAAGAAGGGCAAAACCCCTATCAAGAGCTACAACAAGGCTTTGAAACAAAAGGTGAAGCGGTCAAAGGACAACAGATGCTTCCATTGTGGCCAGCTGGGTCACTGGAAGAAGGATTGTAGAGCGCTCCGAGGAGAGAAGAAGGGAAGCAAGCCTTCCACTTCTGGCTCAAGTATTTTCGTGACTGAAGTCATGGTTGCTTCTTCTATTTCATGGGTGTTGGACACTGCATGTGGAGTTCACATTTGTTCAAATGTGCAGGAACTCAAGAGAAGAAGACAGGTGGGACAGCATGAGGTGGACCTACGAGTTGGAAACGGGGCACGAGTTGCTGCTGTTGCAGTAGGAGAATATCACATCTCTTTACCATCTGGATTTGTATTAGAACTTGACAATTGTTATTTCGTACCAAGCATAACAAAGAATATTATCTCTATTCCTGCTCTTGTCAGGAAAGGTTTTTCATTTGAATGCAAAACTTCACAGTGCTGTATTTCATTTGATAGTATTGTTTATGCAACTGGGTTGATTGTCAATGGGTTATACATGTTGGACATAGAATGTTCTGTACAACAAATTGATAATAAGAAAGCCAAGCATGCTGATGACAGCACCTTGTTATGGCATAGTCGTCTAGGCCATATTAACAAGAAGCGTATTAAGCGGTTGCATGACTATGGACTACTGGGATCATTCTCCTATGAGGAGCTTGATACATGCAAAGCTTGTTTAATGGGTAAGATGACGAAGACTCCTTTTACTAATAAAGGTGAAAGGGCTTCAGGTTTACTTGACCTTATTCACGGTGATGTGTGTGGGCCATTTAGTAAACATGCCAGAGGTGGCTATTCATACTTCATTACTTTTACTGATGATTTCAGTAGGTATGGTTATGTCTACTTAATGAGACTTAAGAGTGAATCTTTTCACAAGTTCAAAGAATTCAAAAATGAAGTACAGAATCAGTTAGGCCGAAATATCAAGGCACTTCGATCAGATCGAGGTGGAGAATACTTGAGTCATGAGTTTACTGACTATCTGAAGGAGTGTGGGATCATCTCACAGCTCACTCCGCCTGGGACACCGCAATGGAATGGTGTGTCCGAGAGGAGGAATCGAACCTTATTGGATATGATTCATTCTATGATGAGTCAGGCTACTCTACCTTACTCCTTTTGGGGATTTGCACTGGAAACAGCTGCAAAGGTGCTAAACCGAGTGCCATCCAAGGCCGTTTCAAAGACACCATATGAATTATGGTATGGGAAACAGCCGAGCTTGACATTTATCAAAATCTGGGGTTGCGAGGCTTATGTTAAAAAACTCGCCTCAAGGAAACTAGAGAGCAGATCTGATAAATGCATCTTTGTCGGATACCCTAAAGAAACTAAGGGTTATTATTTCTACGATCCCAAAGAGAATAAAGTATTTGTTGCTCGAACGGCTATTTTTCTTGAGAATGAATTTCTTCTGCAAGAGGCCAGTGGGAGAGAAATAAAGTTGGATGAAATTCCAGAAGAAGGACAAAGTAGTCAAGCACAGTTGGATGACCCTGAACCAATAGATCAGGTTAATATTCAACCTGAGGCTCAGATATCACGGGAACCGCGTAGATCAGGAAGGATTCGTCGTGAGCCTGAGCACTATGACGGAGTCTACATCATTAATGATGAACCCCTCACTTATGAGGATGCGGTATGTGGACCGGAGTCAGCAAGATGGCTTGAAGCTATGCGAGCCGAGATGGACTCCATGTCAGATAACCAAGTCTGGGATTAGGTTGATCCGCCTCCGGGAGTAATCCCTATAGGCTGTAAGTGGATCTTCAGAAAGAAGAAAGACATGGATGGTAACGTAGCTACCTATAAGGGCAGGCTAGTTGCGAAAGGTTTCAAACAAATCTACGGGATAGATTATGATGAAACTTTCTCTCCTGTAGCCATGTTCAAGTCCATTCGAATTATTCTCGCGATAGCAGCATATTATGATTATGAGATCTGGCAAATGGATGTTAAACCGCTTTCCTTAACGGAAAATTAGAAGAGGATGTGTACATGACACAACCTGAAGGTTTCATTAACCCATCAGAACGTCATAAAATATGCAAATTAAGGAAGTCCATTTATGGACTAAAACAAGCATCGAGAAGCTGGAATATTCGTTTTGATGAATCAGTTTCTGAATTTGGTTTCATCAAAAATGAAGATGACCCGTGTGTATATAAAAGGTTTAATGGGAGCGTGATTACTTTCCTAGTCCTCTACGTCGATGATATTTTAATCATTGGAAACGGTATTCCTGAACTGCATGCAGTCAAGGCATGGTTAGGAAAATGTTTCCAGATGAAAGATTTAGGAGAAGCAGCCTATATACTAGGCGTGGAGATCTATAGAGATAGATCTAATAGGCTTCTCGGGCTATGCCAGAGTACTTACATCGATAAGGTCCTGAAGAGATTCCATTTAGAAAATTCTAAAAGAGGATATCTTCCAGTCAGACATGGTCTGAATCTTTCAAAGAGCCAGTGTCCTCAAACACAGTCTGAGAAAGATGAGATGGACAATATGCCTTATGCTTCGGCTATTGGGTCCATCATGTATGCGATGTTGTGTACTCGCCCAGACGTCGCTTACGGGTTAAGCGTAACCAGTCAGTTCCAAGGTAATCCAGGGAAGGCACACTGGATTGCAGTCAAGAACATTTTAAAATATCTTCGGAGAACCAAATATATGTTCTTGATTTATGGAGGTCAGGGAGAACTCAGTATTGAGGGATATACTAATGCTTCGTTCCAATCTGACCAAGACGATTTCCGATCGCAATCAGGCTATGTTTTTAGCTTGAATGGAGGAGCAGTGGTGTGGAATAGTTTCAAACAATCAATTGTTGCTGATTCCACAATAGAAGCCGAGTATGTTGCAGCCTCAGAGGCTTCAAAGGAGGCAGTATGGATTCGTAAGTTCATTCAGGAACTTGGTGTCGTTCCTTCGAGTGCAGATCCATTGGTTATCTTCTGTGACAACACTGGAGCGATTGCACAAGCGAAGGAACCACGGTCACACCAGAAGTCCAAGCACATATAGAGAAGGTTTCACCTGATCCGTGAGATCATTGATCGAGGAGACATCAGGCTCTGCAAGGTTCATACAGATGACAATCTAGCTGACCCGCTTACAAAGCCTCTGGCGCAGCAGAAGCATGAGACGCACTGTAACAATATGGGTTTGAGATTACTCAACCATTAGTTTAAGTGCAAGTGGGAGATTGTTAGGGTATGCCCTTAAGGCTAATGTTTGAGGCCTTGGGCTATTTTCAGTATCATGTATAAACAATATATATGTTTTTGAAGGCATTCGTTGTTATTCAGATTGTTACATAATCTGCTGCTATATGTATACTTCTGAGTAATGTCTCAATGATGTTCAGTTTAGCTGACATTCAGTATTGTCCTTAGTCGAGATATCTTGGTGAACGTGAGACAGCCTTGGTATGATTGAGACTAATATGTGTTCTAATCTTATAGGATGCTTCGAGCATGGAATAAGATTTAGACACATAGGTGCATTGGATGTACTGGACTGACCCTTCTCAGGATATTCAATTGTTTATCACAATGTGAATAATCCTTGTATGCAAGCAAGTGGCATATTCCCTCTGACTTGAGATCACTTGTGTTTCTAAGTGATGATTGGCATTATCTTGAGGTAGTTCCATATCATTTGAAAGATAATGATTAAGGATTATCTTGGATAGTGGGCATGAGTCATGTTAGGGTACTTGTGATAGATATAGGATTGCCTCTCCTGGTTGGAGTGTGATGTTCTAAGGGGGCCCTATGGATGAAATGGTTGAGAATGTGTATGGCCATACCCAGACGACTATGTTCATCTGATCTAACCATTTTCATCATGTTGGAATCACAAGCTTGACACGCTTGTCCGACGAGAACATCCAGTGGCAAAGGGAAACATGTATGCCAAGTGAATGAGATTCACACTTGTGCTGTGTGTTGGGGTATGCCCTTAAGGCTAATGTTTGAAGCCTTGGGATTATTTCAGTATCATGTATAAACTCTATGTTTATAAAGACAATGGTTGTTATTCAGGTTGTTACATCATCTGCTGCAATATGTATACTTCTGAATAATGTCTCAATGCTGTTCAGCTTGGCTGACATGCAGTTTTGTCCTTAGTCGAGATATCTTGGTGAACATGAGACAGCCTTGATATGATTGAGACTAATATGTGTTCTAATCTTATAGGATGCTTCGAGGATGGAATAAGATCTAGACTCATGGGTACATTGGATGTACTGGACAGACCCTACTTAGGATATTCAATTGCTTGTCACAATCTGAATAATCCTTATATGCAAACAAGTGGCATATTTCCTCTGACTTGAGATCACTTGTGTTTCTAAATGATGATTGGCATTGTTTTGAGATAGTTCGATATCATTTGAAATATAATGGTTATAGACTATCTTGGATGGTGAGCATGAGTCATGTTAGGGCGCTAGTGATAGATATAGGATTGCCGTCTCCTTGTTTGGAGTGTGATGTTCTAAAGGGGCCCTCTGGATGAGATGATTGAGAAAGTGTATGGCCATACCCAGATGACTATGTTCATCTGATCTAATCATTCTCATCATATTGGAATTACAGGCTTGACACGCTTGTCCAATAAAGAACGTCCAGTGGCAAAGGAAACACATATGTCAAGTGACTTGTGTTCACACTTGTGCTATGGTTTGGGTGTAGTCTTGGAAGACTCTTTCCTTTATATCGGGAGACAGTGATGTGTTGCTAGATACCCCTCACTGATCGTGATAACGTAAGTTATCGTTACCGACATTTAAAGGAAACCCTTAGGGTCGCACAATTTGATGATATGGCTTACTTAAGTCAGATCGTGTGGACTGAATTGTTTTGGTTCAGTTTAAAGGGATTTAAACTCTGATTGTAAGTGAGATCTGGTCTGATCATGTTTGATTGATTAGGGCTTGAGATCGGTAAGCTTTGATCGAGAGATTTGATGCTAGATCGGTGAGATCAGGAGCATCAAGAGATGAACGGTTGGATCTTGAACCTTTAGGGTTTATTGTGATCTGACCAGGTGCTTGGCTTAATTGGTCTTTGAACCAAACCGAAATTGAACCAGCTCATCATGTGAGCGCATGGTTCAAGGGGAGAGCAAAATGCGTTGGGGTAAACCCATGGTCGCATGAGCGTTGGTGGTTTGCTATTTTTAGAAGCCATGAGGCCACGCCTCACGTTCACGCCAAGAGAAGTTCTATTCTCGCCTCTCGCCCCTCTCTCTCGAGGTTCACTCGTTGTGTGTCGCCTTGACGTTTTTGGAGAGGATTCGGCCAAGAGGAAAAAACATCTCCTTCCCTTCCATTCGATCAGGAGACCTTGGAACCTTGCTAGCACAAGGAGCACTAAGGGAGTAGGCGCATTGATCACCTTGTGTGCGCACCATTTGGAGGAGAAGCGTTTAACTCTCTACTTCCTAGATGCCATCCAAGAAATGGCATCGGTAAGGATTGATTCTCATGTATACAAAATTTAAAGTTGATCATACTGCATGCATCGATCTAGAAACCTTTTCCGCTGTGTTAAAACCTCTGCATGCGTCTATTAGGGTTTCGCCCCCTTTGTTTAGGGGACTTTCACTGTGGTTTGGGAGTAGTCTTGGAAGACTCTTTCCTTCATATTGGAAGACAGTGATGTGTTGCTAGATACCTCTCTCTGGTCGTGATAACGTAAGTTATCGTTACCGACATTGAAGGAAACCCTTAGGGTCGCACAATTTGATGATATGGCTTACTTATGTTAGATCGTGTGGACTGGAATTATTCAAGTTCAGTTTAAAGGAATTTAAGCTCTGATTAAAAGTGAGATCTAGTCTAATCATGTTTGATTGATTAGGACATGTGATCGGTAAGCTTTGATCGGAGGATTGATGCTTGATCGTAAAGATCAGGGGTTCAATGTGATGTGTGGTTAGATCTTGAGCCATTTGGTTCAAAGAAGATTATAACCAGGACTGGTTTGATTTGGTGCTTGAACCAAATTGAAATTGAACCGGTTCACTTGTGAACGCATGGTTCAATTTAAGAGGAGTTTTCAATCGCTTAAAAGGGAGTTATGGAGGGAGTTACATGTTCGGTTCTTACCATATGTGGTGGCCGAATTTTCCTTTTGGGTATCCACGGTTTTCGAAAGCTCCTCTCGCTTCCTCCTCTCTTCGCTCTCTCGTGTGGATCATCTTCACGCAAGGAAGAGAAGTTCGACCAGCCAAGGGGACACACATCATCCTTTCCAAGAGACGATCAAGACTCCTTGGTGTCTTTTCTAGCACAAGGAACACAAGGAAGAAAGTCTTTCTCATCTTCTGTGTGACATCTTTGGAGAAGAGGCACTCGCCCCTTTCATCTTCCAAGTCGCCTCTCACATCATGGCACAGGTAATACTCTAACTTGTTCTATACAAGTTATACAAGGTTGATCATGTGCTCATATCATGCGATTCTATGGATTCCTAGTTTTGCTATGAATTTTTCATTGAAGTCACTTGTGACCTAGGTATCCTTTTACATTCTTGATTCGAAAAGCTCTCTCCTTGGCGACATCTCTCTCCTTCCATCTTGTCTTGGCGCATTTTCCATGAGGGTGGCGCAAATACTTGAGAAGAACTCCCAAAGGCATGGATCTTCTTCCCAAGGCTACCACTGGGCGTGGAAGAAGAGAACTTGAGCATCTGTTGTGTGCGAGATTATAGAGGGCGTATGGTTGAGCTCCTACATCACATTGTTGCTGCATATGCTCTAGGACCTGTGGCTAGTCCGATTTATGTCACATTCATTTGTGGTATACATCCTGGCATGGTCATTGTTATGCATTTCGTATATCTGCGTCATATGTACACTTTCATATAGAGTGTCCCTAGAGATAGATTTAATCTAATTTCAAAGGATAATCCCTGGTCAAGTGCCACAGTGGATAAGGGACAATTGTGATGCACTTGAGACTAGTATATGAGCTAGTTGAGCATAGGTTGCTAACGCAGGCATATGGGTATATCAACGAAGATATACTAGATCGACCCGCCGTGAGATTTTCACATGGTGTCACAGGTCAAATCTCACAATGATAGAGATTCACTCGTCCTTGACTTGAGGGCATTGATATCACTATATGGTAGGGGATGTACTTTGATACAACTTAATGGTCCATCATTACAGGGGAGTCATAACGGCTGTCATTGAGCATATCTTGAGCCATATTAGAGATTCAATGAGTCAATAGAGGATTTGCCCCTTCCCTGCTGAGAAGTTTGATATCCATGAGCCCCTACATGGTGTATGACTATAAGTGTGTGGCCACGCCCAGGTTTAGCCTGAATAGAGTCATGACCATTAATGTTGGAATTAACAAGTGTGACACACTTGTCCGATTTGGACGATTAGCCTGGCAAAAGGACTGGAGTGTACATATATCATATCACAGTTTTAGGGGATGTCAATGACAACTCCATTCCGCGGACTTGGGTAGAAATGATGTACTGCTAGGTGCCACTCATTTCTTGTAATGACTTGTTGTTGTGATCCGCAAGTATACGAATACTCGAAGTAATAAAAGATATCGAACCCACAGAGACCTAAGTCGCCAAATACTGATCAATTGATTTTTCACTATCTAGGTAATCAAATGAAAGTCAGGTAAATATCGCAAACACACGGAAAGATACTATCAGAGAGAGAAAACTAGGACTAGGGTTTCATTCACTTTGATTTTCATGACTAGATGTACAAAGATGTTCATCAATTAAATTCTATTTTGATAAAGACATAATTTACCTAAAAAGGGATGATCTCACTCTCGTGCAGATAACCATGCAAGAATAAATCCTCACTTTCATGCAAGATTCATCCCAAGCTAATGATAGGTAAATCATCAAACTAAGAACTCGAGGATCACATTCGTGCATCCGAATTCTAAGTTGATCATCTCAAGTGGAAACTCAATGATCACCGTCGTGCATCCGAGTCTCAACACAATTTTTCCCTATGGTTCTCCAATGTTCCTATCCTCACTCTCGTGCAAGATCTCCACGTTTGACACAATAACTCAATCCTAAGTTTGTAATTGTTATCATGGCAATACAAATCACTAAAATTAAATAATAAGAACAATCCTAAGAAAATTCCTATCATACAATTCTAGGGTTCCAAGTTCTCAAGCAAGTCACCTTTCGATCCTTATTTCGAGAACTCTAAATCATGATGACAAAAATAAAAATAAGAGAATCTTAGAGCAATAATCACATAGGCAAAATTATCAAAGTAGAACAATCATGATGAAAATAAAAATAATCTAGTCAAAGTAGAGCAATAATCACCTTTCGATCCTTCTTTCTTCGATTCCTCTTCCAATTGATCTCCTTTCGATCTGAAACTTCTGCCGTGTCCTCTCCTCCTTCAGACGAAGCTTCAGTATCAAAATCACGGCCGGAGGTGGTCTGCATGGATCACAGCGGTGGAACCCTAGGCGGCGGCGTGAATCCTGTTTTCTCTCTTCACCGTCAATTAAAATTGGGGCTTTTGGTGTGTGTGTAATCCTCTCGTCCCCCCCTCGCGGATTGCTTCTTATGGCCTTGAACATAGAGCCTTGGATCATCCGTAATCATCTCCGCAAGAATCGGGTGTCGGGATTGACCTCGGAGTCGCGTTCAGAATGAGAATTACGGCAGTGTAATAGTTCACGGAAGTGCCGTAAAATCGGTCGAGTTTTCTGATCTGATGTCGTATGGGAAATACGGCACCGTAATATGGTTTACGATACTATCAAAAAATCGTCTGAACTCTCTGTTCAGAAGTGACTGGAAAATACGGCCCGTGTAATCCTTTACGGTGGTGCCGTAAAATCAAGCAAAGTTTCTGTTTTGAAGCGCTCTGCAATACGGTACTGTGTAATAGTTTACGGCCGTGCCTTAAAATCCGAAAATCCTTCTGTTTGGAAACTCGTCAAAATACGGCAGTGGCTCGGATTTTATGGTAGCGTATGAAAATACGGTACCGTAAACTAGGTTACGGCACTATCGTAATTTGCTGACTTGCTCCGTTTTGCATGAAATTTCTTGGGTGATCTCCTCTTGATGATGGTAACTCTTCTATGTGTTTGATTTTGCTTGAAAATGCCTTGAAATAGTGCCTTTTTACCTGAAAATCATGAAAAACCAAAATAGAAGTAGACTTTGCAATATTCAATGAATTTAGCATGAAAACAAGTAAAAGATCCTCAATTTAGCATGAAAAGATATCCGGAATGATACAAAATATACTATATATTTTGGTGTCATCACCTGTGGTTATCACTACCAACGTCTGAGGAACCTAAAGGGTCGCACACCTAGACACTCGAGATCTCGTAATGATCGAGTTGCTTATGATCGAGTCATTTGGTTAATTCGAGTCAGTTTGGGAGTCAGATGCATCGCGGATGTGTCTGATGAGTTGGAGATGATAATTTGGAGTGATGTTACATTTTCACTTCAGTTGACCCCAGTTGACCTTCGGGTGACCACATTTGACCTTGATGGACTGGGTTCAGTCGAGTGGTCAAATATTGGGTTTAAGCTCTGATTTTGTTCGGAGGCTTTTATGATTGATTTAAATGTAACATAGAGGCCCGCAACTTAAGTGTTAAAATGAATATCTATATTCAGTTAAGGCGCAACTTAAGTAGCGGGGGCCACGCGCAACTTAAGTGAATATTTATATTAAATATATTCATCACTTTAGTTGCGGATCCGCATCAATTAGGCAATAATGGATCTAGGTGCTTATTAATTATGAATTTTCGTAATTAAAACTTGCGCTAGCCGAAATCATCAAATAACTCCTTTCTAACCTAGCCGCCCACCTCTAGAACTCTTAGTGCATCTTTTGGGAAGTTGGCAGTAAGAAGGAGCTCTCATCATGGTGGTGCATCTTCATGAAGATGGCGCATGCTTTGAAGAAGTGGAAGGAGGTTTGTGAGATCATCCATTCATCTAGGCGCATACCCTAGGAGGATTGGTGTATGATGAATAGGAGTATCCTCTAGGAGGATCGGTGCATCTTCTAGGAAGATGGCGCATGATCTCTAAGATGATTCGCACATCTTCTAGGAAGATACGCATGGTATTCTCTTCATCTTCTTCATGGGTGCATCTCCATGGTGGCACATAACATGAGGAAGAATATGTGTGGCTAGACTGACACAAGTTGTAGAGCTACCCTCTCCTTGTGGTCAATCTCCTGCCTTCATCATCTCTTTGGTGTATCTTGGAGATGGTACAAGCAAAGAGGGCAGTGACATAGGCAACAAGATATATTACTTTAACAGTCTGTGTGTGTACGATTATAGAGGGTGGACACTTGTGCGCCTCTTCTTTGTCATCATCAGCCCCTTGGATTATGCGAATAAAGGTATATTACTTTAACACATCCTGTGGATCACTCATAAGGGATCCAGGCTCTTAGGGTTATCTTGTTTCGGGCCATCGCTTTCGCTATTATTAAAAATTTTAAAATTGGCTCGGGGATTCCCAACAGTGGTATCAAAGTGAAGTTACGAGACCCACGCGGTGTATTTTGCTTATCTACATGCGCCCATGTCATAAAAGATTTTTAAAATTTTTATGCCATGATTTTTCTACTTAGAAAAATATAGGTTTATTAATTCTGACGACTTGTATAAATTTAGTGACTTTGATTTTCCTTGTTTATCAAGGATAGACCTTGCATACAAGTCATGTAGAATTGAATATATTTTATATGATAAGTTTGTCATGGATAGGCGCCTTGCATGCCAAAAGCATGCTTGTGCCACTCTCATGAAAGCGTAGAAAATTTATTAAGTCCAAGAGAAATTTATGAAGAGTTGTTAAGAGTTAATAGATAGGTTTATGAAAAACTAAAATTAATTTTAATTGTTGGTTTTTCCTTGCATATAGAAGAGCATGAGTAGGTGCTTTTGTTATTGCATTATGATATGGTTATAGACAAGCCCTTATGCATGCCTGGGGATGTATTTTTGTGAGGCCTGCGTGCCGCCCTATTTCCTTTATTTGTTTTGTAATTAGAGTTGAAGATTAGGGATGACAAAGAGCACATCATGACTTCTTGTTGGCGCATCTAAATCATATGGGGGCAGCCTCTTACCTAGCCGAATCCTTGGTGGCTTCTAGGGTTTACCCTAGTGACGCACCTTGATGATTAAGGGCTGGTGAAGAAGGCTTGTGCATACCTCTTGATTAGCCAATACTTTGGTGGCTTCTAGGCCTTTCTAGAGGCGCATCAAGCATGGTTTCAAGGGCTGATCTAAGAGGTGATGGAAACAGCCCCTCATGGTGATGTTTCTATGCAAGTGGCACACCTTGATGGTGGCACAACATGCTAGATGAGATGGCACCCCTATGATTGGCCGAACCCTAGGAGGAGCCTAAGGTTTGCGAGCAAGCATAGGTAGAGGAGAGTGTTGGCCAAACCCTAGGAGGAGTCTAGGGTTTGCGAGCTAACACAGATGGAGCATAAGGCTGGAGGAACTTGAGGGGGCATCTAGGTTTTCATAGATGGCGCCTCTAAGGTTTGTGAGCTAACCCTTAGAGCTGAAGACCTAGGCAGTGCACCCAGGGTTTGGACCAGAGTCCTTAGAGTACACTAGGGCGAGCCGAGGACTTTGTGGCATGGGCCCATAGCTTGTGCCTTAGAGTAGCTAGGTGATTATCTGGGTCTAGGGGCGTGTTACCCATATTTGGGCTATAACCATATCATATTTTATTTTCTGCACAGTTTTAAGCATGCCTATGATGTTTTATTTTTCATACTACTCAATATAGGATTGCATGCATTTATTGTTAGATGAAAGATAAAACTAAATGGTGAGACTACAAAAATCCTCGATCAAAATATCAAGTCTGTTAACCGCCTTCTGACGCATAGCCCTCATCATACTATTGATCGATGTTGATGTACACTGTTTCCCACCCTCGTGGGACACACCCATCTATCTTTAGGAGGCATGTGGTGACAATGATTTCCCTAGTCCGGTTAAAACTCTAGATGCGCCTTTCGCAAGAAAATCATTAGCCCTGAGCATAACGATCAGGTTGGACTTGATTAGATGTTTCATATGTGGATGGACCACATGATGAAAGTTTGGAGGCAACCTCAAGAGGTCAAGGCTTTGTGCTGTATCTAGCCCTCGTTGGACACAAAGTGCCTGAATTGTCTTGAGAAGGGGAATTGCCAAGTTGCAATTGGTTGGCATGCCTATCTCACAAAGCAAGCGTCACCTTCTGCAGTCCATCACCCCCTCGTGGGACACAAGGCCGTGTACGGAATGAGGATCCCATCTCACTAAGGGAATCTAGTGATTTCCTGATCGACTTTTGAGGGTTGTCGATTCGACCAAAATAGTGGGAGCCCAATCATTTATAAAAGGCCAGATTAAATGATTGTTTTGTAGATCTGCTTATGACTATGCAGATGGTCACTGCAACCCATCCTAAGTTGGTTGGAACCAACTAAGTGGACTGGTATTTGAGGATTGTCCTCAAGCTCGAGGAAAAGCTGTATCTCCATGAGCAGCCTTTACCTAAACCCATATCATCTACAGCCTTGTTGGCTGATGAGGATGCTTAAGGGGTAGTTTTTCTATTGATAGCATGTCGCCTTCCAGGGACAAGATAGAATAGAAAGCTGTAACTTCTAAAGCAGTCCTACAATACAAAGGTAGGCCTTAGTGCTTGACTGATGCATTAAAGATGAAATAGGTATAGGAGATAAGGTGCTCAATATTGATTGCTAACAACCTCAAACAAGGAGAAGAGAAATAGCCCTTCGTCTTTTGGCTCAAGTAATTGTGTTGCCTAAGTCTAGCTGTCTATTTCTGACACATGGGTATGTCGTACCACATAATGAGACCAAAACTTGCAAAAGTATCTTGTTGCTAAATGGAAATAGGGCAATGCTGATGCAGAGAGACAGACCTACCAGTTGGAGCATACGCTGCGGCCACAACGGTAGGAAATCTCACTCTCTCCAAGGTCAAGATTCTGTAGGTGATGCTAAAAGCTTGTTCCACACTGAACTTAATTTCATCTTAAATGTATCTCCAAGTTAGGAGATGACATGACGCAGTATTTGGATCTAGAGATATGAGACTTTGGGTCATATATATGAGGTTCTACTTGTTAGGGTATGCCCTTAAGGCTAATGTTTGAGACCTTGGGTTATTTTCAGTATCATGTATAAACTATATATATATGTTTTTATAAAGGCAATTGTTGTTATTCAGATTGTTACATTATCTGCTGTTGTATGTATACTTCTGAGTAATGTCTCAATGATGTTCAGCTTAGCTGACATTCAGTGTTGTCCTTAGTCGAGATATCTCGGTGAACATGAGACAGCCTTGATATGATTGAGACTAATATGTGTTCTAAACTTATAGGATGCTTCGGGCATAGAATAAGATTTAGACACATAGGTGCATTAGATGTACTGGACTGACCCTACTTAGGATATTCAATTGTTTGTCACATTGTGAATAATCCTTGTATGCAAGCAAGTGGTATATTCCCTCTGACTTGAGATCACTTGTGTTTCTAAGTGATGATTGGCATTATCTTGAGGTAGTTCAATATCATTTGAAAGATAATGGTTAAGGATTATCTTGGATAGTGGGCATGAGTCATGTTAGGGCACTTGTGATAGATATAGGATTGCCTCTCCTAGTTGGAGTGTGATGTTCTAAAGGGCCCCCTGGATGAAATGGTTGAGAATGTGTATGGCCATACCCAGACGACTATGTTCGTCTGATCTAACCATTTTCATCATGTTGGAATCGCAGGCTTGACATGCTTGTCCAATGGGAACATCTACTGGCAAAGGGAAACATGTATGCCAAGTGAATTAGATTCACACTTGTGCTGTGGTTTGGGAGTAGTCTTGGAAGACTCTTTCCTTCATAACGGGAGACAGTGATGTGTTGCTAGATACCCCTCTCTGATCGTGATAACGTAAGTTATCGTTACCGACATTGAAGGAAACCCTTAGGGTCACACAATTTGATGATATAGCTTACTTATGTCAGATCGTGTGAACTAGAGGAATTTAAGCTCTGATTGGAAGTGAGATCTAGTCTAATCATGTTTAATTGATTAGGGCATATGATCGGTAAGCTTCGATCGGGAGGATTGATTCTTGATCGTAAAGATCAGGGGTTCAATGAGATGTGTGGTTAGATCTTGAGCCATATGGTTCAAAGAGATCATAACCAGGGCTGGTTCGACTTGATGCTTGAACCAATTCGAAATTGGACCGGTTCATTAGTGAACGCATGGTTCAATTAAGAGGGAAGTTTTCGATGGGTTGAATGGGAGTTAAGGAGGGAGTTACATGTTTGGTTCTTACCATATGTGGTAACCGAACATTCCTTCTTGGTCTCTCTCTCTCTCTCACGGTTTCCAGAAGAGCTCTCATTTTTCTTCCTCTTTTCGGCTCTCTCTCGTGTGGATTTTTTTTCACGCAAGGGAAGAACTTCGACCAGCCAAGAGTGCACATCTTCCTCTCCAAGACACGATTAAAGACTCCTTGGTGTCTTTGCTAGCACAAGGAACACAAGGAAGGAAGTCGACATCATCTTGTGTGTGACATCTTTGGAGAAGAGGCACTCGCCCCCTTTCATCTTCCAAGCCGCCTCTTACATCATGGCAATGGTAATACTCTAACTTGTTCTATACAAGTTTTATAAGGTTGATCATGTGCTCAATCCATGCGATTCTATGATAACCTAGTATTTCCGCTACAACAAGTTTCTGAATGATGCTTGTGACCAAGGTTTCCCAACACTACTGACATAGAACCAAGATCTGATAAAGTGTAAGTGATGTATCCTAAGTTCGCTTAGGGATACAAATTTCCATAGACCCACAGGAGAACAAGTAATTATTGCTCATAGTGTTCTTTTTCCTGGAAATGTCTTTCCTTGAAAAAGACTAGTGAGAGGAAGTTGTGACTTGGATTTAGTCCAAGGTCGATCACTTAGCACAAAATGGTCAAAGATGGAATCTGAATCATGTATGTACGTTATGGGCAACCTAGGGTTCAAAAAATGTGGAAATAAGGGTTGAATATGTACGTTATGGGCAACCTAGTATTGGTCCATCTTTGTACTACTTGAATATGATATTTATATATCATTCTGGCATTGTCGTTATCATTATTTGTCTACATCTGTGATTGTGTACTTACATGATAATGTCCCTGGAGACAGATTGGATCCAATACCTAATTTATTATGACTCATTAATTCTTCCTATATCAGATTATCAACAAGTCAATAAACTTCTAAGAATTAGAAATAAGAACAAACTTAATTTCTTACGATGAGTTCCTAAGTCTCAACAAAATTCATGAATGCCCACAACAAAATTCTTGAAAATCAAATTGCACAACAAGCTAGTGTACCTTACAGACCCCCTAGAAAATTGCCTGCAAAACCTGAGATAAACCCTAGGGAGCACTGTAATGCCATTATAACTAGAAGTGGGAGACAACTAAGAGAACTTAAGGAAAAAAGAGTCTCTTGATGATCATGATGAGGCTTCATAAGTAGGATCCATGAATGCCCACAACAAAATTCTTGAAAATCAAATTGCACAACAAGCTAGTGTATCTTACAGACCCCCTAGAAAATTGCCTGCAAAACCTGAGATAAACCCTAGCGAGCACTGTAATGCCATTATAACTAGAAGTGGGAGACAACTAAGAGAACTTAAGGAAAAAGAGTCTCTTGATGATCATGATGAGGAATTAGAATTAGACAAATCCTCTGAACATGAACAAACCCTATCTAGTTCAGCACTCCAAAATGGTGATGAACCTAAAAGGGATGTACCATGTAAAGAAGATAATTCTAAGTCTAATCTACCTCCACCCTATAGACCACCAGTGCGTTTTCCACAAAGGTTGGGTCAGAATAAACTAGACAAACAATTTGGCAAATTTCTTGATGTCCAGAAAAAGCTTTACATTAACATCCCTTTTACTGAAGCTATTTCCCAAATGCCATCTTATGCTAAATTTTTAAAAGAGATTTTGTCTAGTAAGAGAAAATTGGATGATTATGGCACTTGCACTGTAACTTTGACTGAAGATTGTAGTGCCATCATATAGAACAAATTGCCTCCTAAACTAAAAGATCCAGGTAGTTTTTCTATACCATATTCTATTGGCACTATGGCTTTTGACCGGGCCTTATGTGACCAGGGTGCTAGCGTGAGTCTAATGCCTCTTTCTACTTACAGGAAACTAAACATTAGAGAGCTAAAGCCTACATCCATATCCTTACAACTCGCAGATTCATCGGTAAAGTATCCTGTAGGTATATTAGATAATGTTCCAATCAAGATAGGTGAGTTTTTCATACCTGCAGATTTTGTGGTATTAGATATGGAAGAAAATCACAAAAACCCTATAATTCTTGGTAGACCACTGTTAGCCACTGCTAAAGAAAACATAGATGTGAAAGAAGGAAAGATCACTCTTGATATCTGTGACAACAAAATTGAATTCAATCTTAATGATTCACTTAATAAACTTTCTTACTCTAGTTCATGTTGCAGTATTGAAATATTTGATGATGCTGTTCTTGATGTTTCTAGTTTGTTTGATGAGACCTCAAATTCTGAAACTAACAATCTTTCTGAGGATATTCATAAGAAATTGCAGAAGAAAAAGGCAAGAAGAAAGAAAAGAAGATCTAAGCTGAAAGACAAAGGAAAGAAAATCCTAAGCAAATTTAGCGACTATTTCAAGGTTGAGCCTTATGTTATTCGAAGAGATGCCCAACCAAAAGAAATATCAGAAGGGCGATTGAGGAGTCCATGATCAAATCCGAGTGCAAAAGGGTCAAGTTAATGATCTTTAAATTAGCGCTTCTTGGGAGGCAACCCAAGCTTTCTAACTTTAGTTTTGCTTTCTTTTATTTACTTTGTTTTAATTTTCTTTTAGAGCTAATTTTTACAATTTTTTTTCTTTTTCTTTTTTGTAGGAATCAAGATTTGGCGCAAAATTATGGCACTACCGTAATCTCCTTTACGGTACCATAATCTCGGTTATTTTCGAACAAAGGATCTTAACCCGTTATGGTACCGCCGTAAGTATGTTAACGGTACCGTATTTTACGACAAAATCTTCCCGTAAGTTTTCTTATTTTTATGGCACTACCGTAACTTGCTTTACGTGCCGTAATGTTTGAATTTTGATTTTCAAATTTTGGAAAAAAAAATCTCTGATCGATATTACGGCCCCACTGTAAAACTATTTACGGTACCGTAATGGACACTTGTTTCCAACCCGAGAGTTTCGACGGTACTGGCGTAAACATTTTAACGCTACCGTAATCTTTGCAATTTTTGAGCCAAAAGTTTTTTACCCATTACGGCACTGCCGTAAACATTGTTACAGGTGTAATTATATTCGCGACGCGCGATAAACGTGCAGTAAACCTAGGGTTCTTAGTGCCGTTTTGAGCTTTTCCTCGCTCGCTCGTGTGCCGATCTTGGAGCTCTGACCTTCAGAAGACACCGGCGACCCTTCCCGTCCGGTGATTGCCACCGATTTGGTACTCTCTCATCTGATTTCACTGTTTTAGCGAGTTTTGACCTAGATTTCGCCCCCTTTGCTCGTGCGTCTTCGTCTCTCAGTCATTTTTGGGGATTCTTGTTTCCATCTGCTCGAGAGAAGATAGGCTACCATTTTCTTGTTGTTTTGAGAGTTTTGAACTGATTTCTAGGGAGATCTGAGTTGAAACATGATGAACGTGCTTAAAGTTTACTGTTCACAGTCGCCCTTTTTGATTTTTCAGTGATTTTCTGAGTTCAAGCATGATTTTAAGTTGACATCTTACCTGATTAGTGTGTTGATGATGATTGGGAGTGTTATCTTTGTTTGCTTGCTATATATTTAGCATATCTATGTTGAATCTTGGTGCAGCTTGTGATTGTAACAATGCCACCAAGAACCAAGGCACTTGTTGCCAAGAGAAAACGAAAGGCACGAGCTGAGCCTTCCTTTCGACCCAATCCTCATGGCATTGAGTTTGGAAATGAGATACAAGCTGCAAGATACAATCAACTGGTTGAAAGAAGAGTAGTTGCCACTAAGTATGTTGATAAGAGAACATTGGAGGCATTGGGTTTATATGAGGATGTCATGTGGATGTTTGATGAGATCAGAGCCCAGAAATTATTCCAGATAACTCCACAGACATATCTGCCACTTGTTCTATAATTTTTAAGCAGTTTCGATATGGAGCTTAATACTTATCCTACTAGGCATTCGGATGGTGAGATCACCTTTCGTATGGCCAATGAAGAGAGGAAGCTATCTATGAGAGATTTGAGGACTATCTATCAGCTTGGTAATGGAGGGCACACCTTTGTTTCACCTGGGTATGCTGAAGATGTATTCTGGAACCAGATCACTCAAGAAAACAACTTTTATGCACTTAATGCCAGGGCATCAAAGATTTCAAATCCCTGCATCCGATATGTCCATAGAGTTTTAGCACACACTGTCTTTGGTAGAGGTGACAGTGATGGGATGGTCAGACAAACAGAGTTGTTTTTCCTCTGGAGCATGTTATTTGGATACCCTTTGGATGTTGCTTTCTTTTTCATGAAGCATATTGAGAAGGTCTCTAGGGCAAAGAAAGGTGCTATTGTGATAGGTGGTTTCATTACACCTATAGCACTCTACTTGAGAGTTGAGCCATATGGGACACAAGTTGCAAAAGGGAGTCCAAGACTTGACATGGAGTCTTGCATAGCAATGAGGATGATAGTGAAGGAAGGGGATGGATTTTCAATGATCCTTGGAACAGGAGAGCAGAAGTTGCCTTTGCCATGCATAGAAAAGACAACAGTGAAGAATCATGCAAATTGGAGTTTGAGCCTAGAAGATGCTGACTATGCGATGCCACCATCGCTGAACACTGTACCACCACCACCTTGGGGTAGCAGTGATGATCCTTTTGGGATAAGCACAGAGCAGCCACCACAGGGACCATTAGGTTCTTCCACACACCCAGACTCAGGCAGAGGATTCTCCAGTACTTATGATCTAGGATTCAGATATCTCTCCACTCAGCTGTACCGTCAGGAGTAGAGGATGGAGAGAATGATGAGCACAGTGAGTGATATGCAAGGCTTCATGAGCTAGATGCAAGATACAATGCATCACATGCAACAGGACATTGAAAATCTCAGCACCTACATGGAGGAGATGGGGAACTTCTTATACGAGCATTTCGATTTTCAGGACCCCAGGAGGAGTGGACAGTATGGAAGGCACCAGAGAACACCACCTATTGATCCTATGGACACCGCAGAGCAGAGAACCGAAGAGATAGGATCTGATGGCGGTGAAGATTGGTAGAGTCTTGTGAGTATCTCTTTTCCCTTTTGTCTTTTGTCTGTCACTTTCCGTATCTTATTGATATTTTATGTGTTGAAGGGAAGGATGCTTCCTCTGCATATCTGTGTCTGCTGGCACTACTACTCTGTTTTTCATGCTTATCTTTTTGATCTTCGATGGAGTTGTATAATGATGTTGATGATTTATCTTTCATATGGTTGTATAATACTCGATGAAATTTTTTATGATGATATTCTTTTCAATATGGTTGTATTCACTTGATAATATTTTGATGACATGACATGTTAATATTTGATGATGATGAGTAAATTTTGATATGAATGGCCTTGATCTAACTTTTGAAATTATTGTATATGACTTGATTGATATTTGATGTTGATAAGTGAATTCAAAATTGAGATTAGAAATAGACCTATCATGCCAAATTTATTTCTCTTATACATATATGCTTTTGAGATTTTTCATTAGTTGATAAGTGAGATTTTAGGGAGATATGTTGTTTGAAGAATTTTATTTAAAAGTGAAGCTACTTTTTGAATAAAATTTGCATATGAGTATGCAATTTTGAATTGATGTCAATTGATAAATCTCATTGAAGTTTTGTTTATTTTACTATTTGTTGGGAAGAAAGAGTCCAAAATCCACAAAAAAAAAAAATAGTAAGTGACTCCCCTACTTGGCACTGTGTAAAATTGACAGTGGTACCTAAGACATGGGTTGAAGTCTGAAAAAGAAAAAAAAATAATGAGAAGAATCTATTCACATTAACTCTGTTGTCTTTAGTAAAATTCTTTCTAAAAAGACATGAGTTCTATTACACTGACTATGTGGTGAGTGTACTCTAACTTCGTCACTAGAAAAAAGGTGGTAATCGAATTAGAGAATGTGAATAATGCAAAAAGAAAAAAAAATACGTATCTATGGGAAAGAAAAAAATTAGAGTGGAAAAAGATTTTGGATACCCAATTCCTGTAAACAAAAGAATGATAAATTTAAACTGAAATTTGAATGAAGTCATGAGATTGAGATTCTGTCTTTTATACAAGTTGCGAAGATTTATTCAACTAATTTGTGGATCTTGAGAATTGGATTTAGAAGATGATATATCTGTTTAAAATTTTATAATGCAATTAATGAGAATTTTTCATTAGTAATTGTGTGTTAGAAATTTATTTTCCATAAGAAAGTCTATGTCTATGACCAATTTTTAGAATTTTCTTGGTTTTTGCTTGAGGACAAGCAAAGTTTGAGCCTTATGTGTTTGATGACACCGAAATTCATAGTAATTTATATGCTATTTTGTTGGTGATTTTGTGTCATATTCATAAACTTTGCTTATTTTTATGCCCTTTTTTTATCAATATTTGCAGAATCTACACTATTTTCTGTTTTTAATGATTTTTAGGCAAAAAGGCATGTTTTTTAGTCGATTTGAAGCAATCCAAGTGCATAATTGAATTCACAACATCAAAAGGAGATCACACGTAAAATTTCAGAAAATTTGGAGCTTTAGAGAAAATTACGGCACCCCCAACAAGACCTTTACGGTACCGTAATTTGGAATTTTTCCGGGCAGAAGATTTCGTATGATTACGACACTACCATAAACATCACTATGGTGCCGTATTTTGGATTGTTTTTTATCAAAGAATCGATGGAGTTTACGGTACTACCGTAAGGAACTTTACGGTACCGTAATTCGGGTCGATTTTCAACCCAAAAGATTGTTGACATTATGACACTGCCATAAAACATGTTACGGTACCGTAATTTTGGAAGTTTTGAACCCGAGAGTTTACTGTCCAGATTACGGCACCACCGTAAAATCCTTTATGGTCGTAATTACAACCCAGTTCGCGACTTTCCCGGTCAACTCCGAAGCCCAATTTTTGCGTAGATGATTGCGATCGATCCAGGCCACTAAATATGTTTCTGTAAGAAGCAAAGAGGGAGCCATCACCGAGACGAAGACAAGCAGCCAAAAAGCCCTAATTTTCATCCACCAGAGAGGGAGAAATCGAGTTTGACACGTCCGCCTTAGGGTTTGCTACCGGGAAGCCTCCAGCGCATCTCCGGCCGTGAAATTTGAGTGGAAGCTACGCATAGAGGAGGAGAAGGTGTCCCAGAAGTTTCAGCGTGATTGGAGATCCGACAGAGGAGAAATCAACACAAATCCGAGCACCTCCACTGTTGCGCCAAGATTACGGCCGTAAACTTCTTTACGGCCATACCGTAATTTTTCCTTCTTCTCTGTTTTCGATTTCCTTCAACATGAATTATTGTAATCTTCCTTCCATGCAAGCTTAGACACTCTTTGGGACATGGGGGAGTAATTCACTTGAATTTTAATGACTAGATGACTATTTTTCCATTATTCTGTCACGTTTAATCTTAGCATGATAATTTTACTCATGTGGTAATTGATCTTAGACTCTTTTTAGATCCATATTATTGTGCATGTTTTAGAGTTTTCACAATAGACTAAAAAGTAATTTGCTTGAGAACTTGGAACCCTAGAATTGCATATTAGGAACCCTCTTATGTTAGTTCTTATTTGTTTAATTCTAGTAGATTAGTTGCCATGATAATGATATGAATCTAAATATTGAGCCTAAGTTATCAAACGTGGAGATCTTGTGCGAAAGCAAGGATTGAAACGTTGGAGAACCATGAGTAAAACTAGTATCGAGACTCGGATGAATGAAAGTGATCCTTGAGATTCCACTAGAGATTATCAACCTAGAATTCGGATGCACGAAAGTGATCTTTGAGTTCTTCGTTTGATGATTTACTTATCTTTAGCTTGGGATAAATCTTGCGTGAGAGAAAGGATTGATCTCTGCATGGTTGTCTGAATGAAAGTGAGACAATCATTTTATTAAAGTAAATTACATCTTTATCATGTTGACATTAAACTGACAAAATCATTATTCATGTCTAGTCATAGAAATTAGAGTGAATGAAACCCTAGTCCCTGCTTCTCTCTCTGATAATTCCGTTTCAGTGCTTTGGTCTTCGTTTGCTTGTTTGCACTCTTTTGATTGCCTAGATAGTGAAAAATCAATTATTCGGTGCTCAGCAACATAGGTCCCTATGGATTCGATACTTTCTTTATTACTTCGAGTATCCATACACTTGCAGACACAACACACCTCTACAAAACTCGAGATAAATTAGCCAAACAATCATAAAAGAAGAACCATATACAGAGAAGTCATCCATAAAGACATCCATAAAATCCTCAATAAAGTCAGAAAAAATAGCTATCATACACCTCTGAAAAGTAGTAGGTGCATTACATAAACCAAAAGGCATTCTCCTATATTCAAAAGTACCGTAAGGGCAGGTGAAAGTGGTCTTATCTTGGTCATCAGAATGTATAGGGATTTGGAAAAATCCAGAATATCCATCTAAGAAACAAAAATGAGAATGATTTGCAAGCCTTTCAACCATCTGATAAATAAAAGGTAAGGGAAAGTGGTCTTTCCTAGTGGGTGCATTCAATTTTCTATAATCTATGCACATGTGCCAACTAGTTACTGTTCTAACAGGAATCAATTCATTGTCGTTATTTTCATCACAGTTACCCCCCTTTCTTAGGAACACAATGAACAGGACTTACCCATTTATTGTCAGATATATGATAGATAATACCTACATTAAATAATTTTGGACTTCCTTCTCCACAACTTCTTTCATAGAGGGGTTAAGTCTCCTTTGAAAATCTGTATGTGGCTTGTGTTCCTCTTGATGGAACCCTTTCAAGAGGGGAGCGCAAACCCTATTGTGAGAAGAACCCCTTTCATGAGGGGGGCGCAAGTCATATCTTTCTTTCTCATAGCAGCGGAATTAGGGTTTCCACATAAGATCGCATTCTATACTTTCATATAATCAACTTGAATAACAAGTGAGAGATTCGTTACCATGGCCATGGGAAGGAGTCGGCTTGGAAGCTAGAGAACGATAGGGTTCTCCTCCAAAGTGTGCCACACACAAGAAGAAAAATGGCCTACACCTTGTCGTCCTTGTGCTAGCAAGGCTTCAAGGTTCTTTGCCGTATGGAAGGGAGAGAATAGCTTGCTTGGCGAGACTCCTTTTTTTTTTCTTCGTCCTTGTCGTGCTTCACCGAAAATTGGAGAAGCCTTCACAAGCGCATTCAACAAGTGAGTAACCTCCCACACTTATGTGGAGGCGTTACACACATCCCATTTGAAAACCGAATTCCAAATATGGAATGTGTTGAAGGCTTAAGCGTTCACGCCAAGTGAACCAAGCCCTTAACTCACCTTACATGAACCATGCGCTCATCCATGAGCCGGTTCAATGTCGGTTTGGTCCAAGACCAATTAACCCAAGCCAAGCCAATAAATGGTCTAGACCATCTATGAACCTAATGGTTCAAGATCTAACCGTTCATCTCCTGATGCTCTTGATCTCACCGATCTAGCATCATCTCTCTCGATCGAAGCTTACCGATCTCAAGCCCTAATCAATCAAACATGATCAGACCAGATCTCACTTACAATCAGAGATTAAATCCCTTTAAACTGAACCCAAACAATTCAGTCCACACGATCTTACTCAAGTAAGCCATATCTCCAATTTGTGCGACCCTGAGGGTTTCCTTTAAATGTCGGTAACGATAACTCACGTTATCACGATCAGTGAGGGGTATCTAGCAACACATCACTGTCTCCCGATATAAAGGAAAGAGTCTTCCAAGACTACTCCCAAACCATAGCACAAGTGTGAATCAAACTCACGAGGCATGCATGTTTCCTTTGCCACTGGATGTTCTTATTGGACAAGCATGTCAAGCCTGTAACTCCAATACTATGAGCATGATTAGATCAGATGAACACTGTCATCTGGGTATGGCCATACACTTTCTCAATCATCTCTTATAGAGGGGGGGCCCCTTTAGAACATCACACTCCTTGAACAAGGAGACGGCAATCCTTTATCTATCACAAGTGCCCTAACCTGACTCAAGCTCACCATCCAAGATAGTCTATAATCATTATGTTTCAAATGATATTGAACTACCTCAAAACAATGACAATCATCATTTAGAAACACAAGTGATCTCAAGTCAAAGGACATGTGCCACTTGCTGCTTACAAGGATCATTCACATTGTGACAAGCAATGGAATATCCCAGTAGGGTCTGTCCAGTACATCCAATGTACCCATGAGTCTACATCTTATTCCATGCTCGAAGCATCCTATAGGAGTAGCACTCATATCAGTCTCAATCATATCAAGGCTGTCTCATGTTCACCAAGATATCTCGACTAAGGACTTATGGCCTGTCAGCCTAGCTGAACAGCTTTGAGACATTATTCAGAAGTACACTTATTACAGTAGACAAGGTAACAACCTGAATAATAACCATGCCTTTTATAAACATAAGAGTTTATTACATGATACTTTTACAATCCCAAGGCCTCAAACATTAGCCTTAAGGGCATACCCCAACAATCTCCCACTTGCACTTAATCTAATGGTTGAGAAATCTCAAACCCATATTATTACAGTGCTTCTCATGCTTCTGCTGCGCCAGAGGCTTGGTAAGCGGGTCTGCCAGATTGTCATCTGTATGAACCTTGCATATTTTGATCTCGCCACGATCAATGATCTCCCGGATCAAGTGAAACCGTCTCTGTATGTGCTTGGACTTCTGGTGCGACCGCGGTTCCTTTGCTTGTGCGATGGCTCCAGTGTTATCACAGAAGATAACCAAAGGATCAGCACTCGAAGGAACGACACCAAGTTCTCTCACGAACTTACGAATCCACACTGCCTCCTTGGATGCTTCCGAGGCTGCAACATACTCGGCTTCTGTTGTGGAATCAGCAACAGTTGACTGTTTGAAACTCTTCCACACCACTGCTCCACCATTCAAGCTAAAAATATAGCCTGACTGCGATCGGAAATCATCCTGGTCCGACTGGAACGAAGCGTCAGTATATCCCTCTATACTGAGTTCTTCCTGACCACCATATATCAAGAACATATCTTTGGTCCTCCGCAGATATTTTAAAATGTTCTTGACCGCAATCCAGTGCGCCAAACCTGGATTACTTTGGAATCGACTGGTCACGCTTAACCCGTAAGCGACGTCTGGGCGAGTACATAACATCGCATACATAATGGACCCAATAGCCGAAGCATAAGGCGTATTGTCCATTTCATCTTTCTCAGTCTGTGTTTGTGGACACTGACTCTTTGAAAGATTCAGACCATGTCTGACTGGAAGATATCCACGTTTAGAATTCTCTAAATGGAATCTCTCCAGGACCTTATCGATGTAAGTGCTCTGGCACAGCCCGAGAAGCCTTTTAGATCTATCCCGGTAGATCTTCACACCTAATACATAGGCTGCTTCTCCTAAATCTTTCATCTGGAAACATTTTCCTAACCATGCCTTAACAGCATGCAGTTCAGGAATATCATTTCCAATGATTAAGATATCATCGACGTAGAGGATTAGGAATGTAATTACGCTCCCACTAAACCTTTTATATACACACGGGTCATCTTCGTTCTTGATGAAACCAAACTCAGAGATTGATTCATCAAAACGAATATTCCAGCTTCTTGATGCTTGTTTAAGTCCATAAATGGACTTCTTTAACTTGCATATTTTATGACGATCTGCTGGATTAGTGAAACCTTCCGGTTGTGTCATATACACATCCTCATCCAGATTTCCATTAAGGAAAGCTGTTTTCACATCCATTTGCCAGATCTCATAGTCGTAATATGCTGCTATCGCGAAAAGAATCCGAATAGACTTAAACATGGCTACAGGAGAGAAAGTTTCATCATAATCTATCCCGTAGATTTGTTTGAAACCTTTCGCAACTAGCCTGCCTTTATAGGTAACCACGTTACCATCCATGTCAATCTTCTTCTTGAAGATCCATTTACAGCCTATAGGGATTACTCCCGGAGGCGGATCAACCAAATCCCAGACTTGGTTATCTGACATGGAGTCCATCTCGGCTCGCATAGCTTCAAGCCATCTAGCTGACTCCGGTCCACTGACCGCATCCGCATAAGTGAGGGGTTCATCATTATCAATGATGTAGACTCCGTCATAGCGCTCAGGCTGTCGACGGATCCTACCCGATCTTCGCGGTTCCCGTGATATTTGAGCCTCAGGTTGCTCAATAACCTGATTTACCGGCTCAGGCTCATCCAACTGTGCTTGACTACTTTGTCCTTCTTCTGGATTCTCATCCAGCTTTATTTCTCTCCCACTGGCCTCTTGCAGAAGAAATTCCTTCTCAAGAAATATGGCCGTCCGAGCAACAAACACCTTGTTCTCTTTGGGATCGTAGAAATAATAACCCTTAGTTTCCTTAGGGTAACCGACAAAGATACATTTTTCAGATCTGCTCTCTAGTTTCCCAGAGGCGAGCTTTTTGACATAAGCCTCGCAACCCCAGATCCTGATAAATGTCAAGCTTGGCTGTTTCCCATACCATAGTTCATATGGCGTCTTTGAAACTGCCTTGGATGGCACTCGGTTTAGTACCTTTGCAGCTGTTTCCAGTGCAAAACCCCAAAAGGAGTATGGAAGAGTAGCCTGACTCATCATAGAACGAACCATGTCTAGTAACGTTCTATTTCTCCTCTCGGACACACCATTCCATTGCGGTGTTCCTGGCGGAGTGAGCTGTGAGATAATCCCACACTCCTTCAGATAGTCAGTAAACGTATGACTCAGGTATTCTCCACCTCGATCAGAACGAAGTGCCTTGATATTTCGGCCTAACTGATTTTGTACTTCATTTTTGAACTCTCTGAACTTGTCAAAAGATTCACTTTTATGTCTCATTAAATAGACATACCCATACCTACTGAAATCATCAGTAAAGGTAATGAAGTACTGATAGCCACCTCTGGCATGTTTACTAAATGGCCCACACACATCACTGTGTATAAGGTCAAGTAAACCTGAAGTCCTTTGACCTTTGTTAGAAAAAGGTGACTTCGTCATTTTACCCATCAAACAAGCTTTGCATGTATCAATCTCCTCATAGGAGAATGATCCCAGCAGTCCATGATCATGCAACCGCTTAATGCGCTTCTCGTTTATATGGCCTAAACGACTATGCCATAGCAAGGTGCTGTCATCAGCATACTTGGCTTTCTTATTATCAATGTTTTGTATAGAATTTTCCATGTCCAACATGTATAATCCATTGTTAATTGAACCAGTTGCATACACAATATTATCATGAGATAAAACACACTTTGAAATATTGCATTCAAAGGCAAATCCTTTCCTGACAAGAGCAGGAATAGAGATAATATTCTTGGTAATACTCGGTACAAAATAACAATTGTTTAATTCTAATACAACGCCAGATGGTAAAGAAATGAAATAGTCTCCTACAGCAACAGCAGCAACCCGTGCCCCGTTTCCAACTCGTAGGTCTACCTCATGCTGTCCCACCTGCCTTCTTCTCTTGAGTTCCTGTACATTTGAACAAATGTGAACTCCACATGCAGTGTCCAACACCCATGAAATGGTAGAAGAAGATAACATGACCTCAGTCACATATATACCTGAGCCAGAAGCGATGCTTCCCCTCTTATCTCCTTGGAGCGCTTTACAGTCCTTTTTCCAGTGACCCAGCTGGCCACAGTGGAAACACCTGTTATCCTTCGACCGCTTCACCTTCTGTTTCAGGGCCTTGCTGTAATTCTTGACAGGGGCCTTGCCCTTCTTCCCCTTCTTCTTGTTCCTAGAAGGAACCATCAAGACAGAGGTTGAAGGCTTACCCTTCAGAGTTTCCTCAGTGGTCAAGAGCATATTCAGCAGCTCTGCCGGCGTACAATCGATCTTGTTCATATTAAAGTTAATAATGAACGCATCGAAAGAGGGCGGAAGAGACTGCAGAATAATGTCCACAGCAAGCTCCTGGTTGATGGTATGCCCCAGTTTCTCCAGAGCCTCCTTGTGCCCAATCATCTTGAGCACGTGAGCTCCCACTGGGCTCCCTTCAGCCAGTTTGCTCTGAAAGAAGAGCTTCGTCAGATTATAGCGTTCTGTCCTCGCCTGTGCAGCATACAGCATCTTGAGGTTCGCTATAATCTCTATAGCCGACATATCCTCATGCTGACGCTGCAGCGGTGGCATCATAGACGCTAGCATCAGGCAAGCGACATCAATGCTATCATTGACGTGCTTTTCGTAGGCATCCCGAACCGCCCTTGCGGCGTTCGGAGCGGGCTGCGGCGGTATCGCCGTCTCGAGGACATACAGTTTCCTCTCTGCCTTAAGAACAATCTTAAGGTGTCCGAACCAGTCAGAGAAGTTCGGCCCAGCAAACTTCTCCCTTTCCAGTAGGGATCGCACATTGAAGCTCATGGTGTTCGTTGCTGCAGGAATCTACAACAAGCAAGAACAGCAAGGTCAGTATCAATGTTTCAGAATCAATCCAGGACTTAAGAAAGATTCTTTTCTCACTATTTTGTCTGACTGAAAAATCCAGTAAACAGTCCGAAAGAGTAAACACTCTTTTAGTGAGATGGGATCCAGATTTCATACTTGGTCTCCGCGTCCCGCTCAGGCGAGATAAGATGCACAGAGATGACAAGCACTAGTTTCTGGTAGGCTGTCCCAGCCAATCGCTAACCCGTGCGATTCCCCTTCATCTTGGCAATCCAGCAGACTGTGCCAACTGAGTTGGTACAACACAGTCTCTGATCCCAGAGATGGCTGCCTCCATGTGCTACCATATGCGCCACATATGTAGTCTACATGGTCAAGCTGACCTGACCTACTCCCTGGACCACCACGTGCTATGCTGAGCAACGAGAGGGGATAAATCCTAACTCTGTAACACGCAGGTGAAATCCAGCACCGTCTGAAGATAGATGGACGTGCCCACTGAGTGGGTTCAACACGGCTCCAACGATAGTCAGAAAGGTGAGGTTTCGCGTCAGAAGGCTTACGAGCTTGATATGTTAGCGTTGGATTTTAACGGTCTTTTATCTTCTTACTATCAGGCATGTCCTATGGCTATAGCAGAAGATAAACATAAATATGCAATTCTAATTATTAGCAATAAGTAGAAAGCATGATCTTATGTGGTAAAAGCCCATGAACCCTAGTAAGACCTTAATATTACTTAAGTCTTCACTTGAGCTTCATGGCATCTCATCTGGTCCAACCCAGTGCCCTAGCGCCAAGAGCACCTCAGGTGCACCACCAGGTGAATGCCCCTCTTGGATGTGTGCCTTTGTTCTTGTCTAATCAAAGTACATTTGATCTATCTAGACAAGGTTGACTCGCAGGTCAACAACATATTATAAATTAAGTACAATGTGATTCGCAGATCACAAATTAATTTACAATTTTTAAGTCCAGGCACGCAGGCCCCAGCACAGCACACAATTAGGCAACCCACATAAGACTAAATAAACAAGCATATGGTTCAATCAACATGTGATCCAATCATCTTGAAATTAAAAGTTTTGAAAACCCCATGGCATCAATTTTAATTTCCTTATGAGCCCTACAACCTTACAATGGTCCATTGATAGGGATCCACTCATCCATCTAGTTAGATCCTGTGCCCTTGCATGCACCGAGTCCTAACTGACCCGAGTTGACCTAATGGTCAACCATGCATGCCCCAAGGGCTGAACCACCTTCAAGAGGTTTGGCAAGCGGGTGTGACCCCGGGCCTAACTCAAGAGTGTTCACTGGTTGTCTCAACCAGACCTCGCTACACGCCTAAGATGCAATCGACCTATGGCCACCTAGTGCTTGCGCACAGGTGCCATCTGGTCGATCCATCTAGACTGTCAGATGGTCTGATCAGACTAATGGATCTAACCTAGAGGTGACTTCAGCCCCATCAACCCATCTAAGGGTTTATAGTAGATGCATATAGATCTAAATGTTTGCGCGCAAGTAGGTATAAGATTTGATGAAATATCATTCAACCATTCAACATACTTATCATGCGCCAACACAACAACATGCGCAACTCATGAAGAAACATACATCTTGCGCAACTCATGAAGAAACATACATCTAAGTTCTAAACTAGCATGTAGGTTTCGGCATGTAAGCAATCACCTTTAGATCTATTCACAAACATATTCATGGATCAAACATGATGATCTACTCATTAGAACCGCAAGCAATCATATGAAAAAGTATAGATTCGCTCTGATACCAATTGATGGAACCCTTTCAAGAGGGGAGCGCAAACCCTATTGTGAGAAGAACCCCTTTCATGAGGGGGGCGCAAGTCATATCTTTCTTTCTCATAGCAGCGGAATTAGGGTTTCCACATAAGATCGCATTCTATACTTTCATATAATCAACTTGAATAACAAGTGAGAGATTCGTTACCATGGCCATGGGAAGGAGTCGGCTTGGAAGCTAGAGAACGATAGGGTTCTCCTCCAAAGTGTGCCACACACAAGAAGAAAAATGGCCTACACCTTGTCGTCCTTGTGCTAGCAAGGCTTCAAGGTTCTTTGCCGTATGGAAGGGAGAGAATAGCTTGCTTGGCGAGACTCCTTTTTTTTTTCTTCGTCCTTGTCGTGCTTCACCGAAAATTGGAGAAGCCTTCACAAGCGCATTCAACAAGTGAGTAACCTCCCACACTTATGTGGAGGCGTTACACACATCCCATTTGAAAACCGAATTCCAAATATGGAATGTGTTGAAGGCTTAAGCGTTCACGCCAAGTGAACCAAGCCCTTAACTCACCTTACATGAACCATGCGCTCATCCATGAGCCGGTTCAATGTCGGTTTGGTCCAAGACCAATTAACCCAAGCCAAGCCAATAAATGGTCTAGACCATCTATGAACCTAATGGTTCAAGATCTAACCGTTCATCTCCTGATGCTCTTGATCTCACCGATCTAGCATCATCTCTCTCGATCGAAGCTTACCGATCTCAAGCCCTAATCAATCAAACATGATCAGACCAGATCTCACTTACAATCAGAGATTAAATCCCTTTAAACTGAACCCAAACAATTCAGTCCACACGATCTTACTCAAGTAAGCCATATCTCCAATTTGTGCGACCCTGAGGGTTTCCTTTAAATGTCGGTAACGATAACTCACGTTATCACGATCAGTGAGGGGTATCTAGCAACACATCACTGTCTCCCGATATAAAGGAAAGAGTCTTCCAAGACTACTCCCAAACCATAGCACAAGTGTGAATCAAACTCACGAGGCATGCATGTTTCCTTTGCCACTGGATGTTCTTATTGGACAAGCATGTCAAGCCTGTAACTCCAATACTATGAGCATGATTAGATCAGATGAACACTGTCATCTGGGTATGGCCATACACTTTCTCAATCATCTCTTATAGAGGGGGGGCCCCTTTAGAACATCACACTCCTTGAACAAGGAGACGGCAATCCTTTATCTATCACAAGTGCCCTAACCTGACTCAAGCTCACCATCCAAGATAGTCTATAATCATTATGTTTCAAATGATATTGAACTACCTCAAAACAATGACAATCATCATTTAGAAACACAAGTGATCTCAAGTCAAAGGACATGTGCCACTTGCTGCTTACAAGGATCATTCACATTGTGACAAGCAATGGAATATCCCAGTAGGGTCTGTCCAGTACATCCAATGTACCCATGAGTCTACATCTTATTCCATGCTCGAAGCATCCTATAGGAGTAGCACTCATATCAGTCTCAATCATATCAAGGCTGTCTCATGTTCACCAAGATATCTCGACTAAGGACTTATGGCCTGTCAGCCTAGCTGAACAGCTTTGAGACATTATTCAGAAGTACACTTATTACAGCAGACAAGGTAACAACCTGAATAATAACCATGCCTTTTATAAACATAAGAGTTTATTACATGATACTTTTACAATCCCAAGGCCTCAAACATTAGCCTTAAGGGCATACCCCAACACCTCTTCCATCAAAATCCTGTGCATACAAAAAGAGGGGTTAATTTCCTTTAAGTTGTCAATGGTATACCAAATTACCTTCCTATGAATCCTCAATTTTTTGAGAAGAAACTCTGTCTCTCTGATGTGTACTTTATTATACCACTAACCGCAAGCGTGACGGCTTTGTCGTGGCAGTATTTTAGAAGTCGATCCCACAGGGACAGTGATCAAATACCAAGTAATTGTGAGTCAATATCTAGACAATCGATCGAATGATTCAAAATTGCGAAGAACGAAGTAAGCAAACCGAGTCAAGCAAGAGAAAGTTTTTAGTGTAAAAACTGGGCTAGAGATATCGGAACTTTGGGTTAATCTCGTTGATGGATCTCAAATTCAAACGAGTTAAAATCATAACAAGATAATTTTATAAGCGCTCAAGTAAGTATCTAAAGGTACAGATTACCCTCTTTCGACAGCGCAATCCGGTGTCAATCTAGACCGACGTCCTACCTTCGTGGCTCACCGTGCCTAGATTGACCCATTGGGATGAGAGATACTATAAAATTCCTCATACAAATCCGACCCCATTTCTTGACGGCTCAGAGTATGTCCGAACTAGCAGATCAAGCATCGCAATTCACCTTTCGGTCCTTCTTGCGGCGCCTGAGAAAAGATATTACGTGATCAAGGTAACACTAGCAGTAAAATAGAATAGAACGGATAAACACAAGGTAAAATTTATTCTTGCTATGAAATTATAAGTTCAAACAAAAGATACAAACAATGAGACTACACCCTTAGTTCCGACAAAGAGATTATGCTATCATAGCGTCGTTGAGTACAAATCTCTAGAAAAATAAGAAAGATTGAAGATAGAAAACCACAAATTCTTCAAAGAGGGTTGAAATCTTCTTCCTCCAAGCCTTCACGAGCTTAAGCACAAGAGATCTTCTTCTCCCAAAGTTTTAACTGAAGACTTCACACCAAGCCCAGAATTATCGTCCTTCCAAGCCAGATTTAGACCTTTAAATAGAATCCAAACCCATTTCTGAACGCATTCTTTGATGGAGAATTTAATTATCTACGTTTTGATACCAAGATCATTAAAATCGGAGCCATAATGAGGAAGTTATGGCCAATTTATTGTAGGCGGCTCCATAAATACGGGCATAATGGGCCATTATGGTTGTAACCGCAATGCAACTGTTATGCATTAATTGCAACCTCATTAATCTTTGTAACCCTATAGCATTAAATCTCATTTAATCCTCTTCGTTTCAACTCCAAAAACGTCCGAATCAGAGTTAAAACGAAGGAGTTATGAGCATTTAAAGCGGTGCGGTCCGTAATAAATTCCGGCGGCTGCGAGATTATGATCGACAGGGCAGATTATGGTCGTGATGTAGATTATGACCACGCCCATAACGTTGATGTAGAAGTCCAATTTATCTCTAAATTTGTGGGTGAGTAGTATGGCCTCGGCTTGATTTGCGGCCCTAGTCGTGTCGCCGAAAATCGCCGATCAAAAGATCGCGACTATGCTGAATTATGGCTGTGCCCGTAATCTCTTTGTGAAAGTCGTCTTCATCCGAAAGGTTGTCGTTAAGGAAATCATGGGCACATCTTCTAAATATGATCATGCTTGCATCAAAATGGGTCCATCATGTAGCCAATTAGAGGATTACAGTCTTGATGTAGATTATAGCCTCAGCCGTAATTCTCGAAATTAATCCCGTTTGAAGCCGAACTCCTCGTCAAGATTCTTGATTCACTCGGAGATGCGAATATACTTCTGTATTGCTCTAAAAGTGAGTGAATTATCCTGTATTCAATCAAACATGACAAGTCGTGAAGCTTCGGAAGAAAATCAATGAAATAAACTGGAAAGAGATGCAAGATCATAAAAATATGTCTCGATTTGCAGGTAAATATAGGTCTAAAAGACAATATAAATACGAGACATCAAAATCTCTCAGACTTAGATCAATGCTTGTCCTCAAGCATAGAAGAGTAGGTAAAAGTGTAGATCAAAAAGATGAAATCATGTCAAGCTTGTAAAATATTTTGTCCCAGGAAGATATCATTATAAGCAAACCTCAGCAAGTTAGGGAATTCAAGGAAATCATCTATCGTCAGGAAGAAAGGTGTGAAGATCCAAATACCAAAGTTCGATAAGGCTTACCTTCATGAGCTGCAATAATCCTCTGTTTGGAGAATACACTCTGTTCAGACCTGATTCAACCAGAAATACGAATTGGAAAAAAAATCAATGCACTCTTATTTGTATTTTCATCCCCTCTAAATTTGTTTCTATTTTGACTTCAACTCATGTCTTAGGTACCACATCTAATTTTACATAGTGGCAAGTAGAGAAGTCTTATTATTTATTTTTCTCATAGACTTCAACTCATTTCTTCGGTACCACTGCCAATTTTACGCAGTGCCAACTAGAGGAGTTTGTTTATTTTCTTATGCTTCTTTTTAAGATAAAATTTTGAGGGTATTATAACCATGGACAAGTGCATTGATTATTTCCAGAAGTAATAAGGAGAATCGAGTCGATAGAGTTATATACTTCTAAAGAAAGATTGTAAGCATGCTTTGAAAGCAAAAACCTTAATCAAAATTCGGATCTATCACTCCATAACCTTTTTCCATCAAAAGATAATCAATTAAATTACCTAACTTTGGACTAAGATTCAGAACATAATGATAATGTCCTAGAAAATTTTTAAGCAATCATGAGTTCCAATAGAAATCAGAAATAGTACCATCATGAATAATATCACCACTTATCAAGAAAAATTCAAATAAAGTAATCCATCTATCAAAAGCAAGGGGGTAACTCAATATTTAAAATACATCATCACATCATTATTTAACACAAGTACTGAATTAACTAAAGTGCTAACATAACAAAGTTACTACATAAGCATCTTCAAAAAGAGAGTTTTGAAATTCACCAACAACCCACAATCTCCCAGACTTAAATTATGCATATTCCCTATGCATCACAAACAAGGTGCTCAAAATTTGGAGATTTGGGGTAAAATACTCACTAGATCAGTCAGAGTCAACTGAACTGATTTCCTCAAGATCCTCATCATCATCATCATCGCCATCACCTCGTAGGTCTGGCTCATCATCTGTGTCAGGAAGTAATGTGGTCTTCAGCTTACTAAATGAAGTCCATAGGGCATTCAGAAACTTGATGGTTCCCCAAAGGGGGCGAAAACCCTATGGTGGCGCAAACAAGAAAGGGGGCAGCGGATAAAGGGTTTCATAGGATCAATGAGCATGCATTATATGATCAACTTAACAAAACCGATTGTAAAGAAGTGATTCGATTCATACCATGGCCATTTCAAGATGGTGCCTTGGAAGTAAGAGAACAACGAAGATCTCCTCCAAATCGTCACACACAAGATGAAGATGTGCTTCTTCTTGTCGTCCCTTGTGCTAGCAAGGATCGTCCAAAGCGTCTTGATCGAATGCAAAGGGAAAGGAGAGCATTTCTTCTTGGCGTTTTTCTCTCTTGTCGCCTTAGACTTCCTCTACACGAGAATGCCACTCGAACACAACCCAAGGAGGCGTCAAAGGCGTGAAGAGGCAAGAGAGGGGCGACGTGAGATCATGGCCACGTTTGAGAAGTGCTATCCAAAAATAGCATCCCACTTCTCCACATGCGATCTTGGGTTTACCCCAATCGCAAATGCCACATCACCTTTGAACCATGCGCTCATCCATGAGCTGGTTCAAACCGATTTGGTCCACTAACCAAATAAACCAAGAAATAAGTCCAGATCAAAATAAACCCTAAGGCTCTTGATCTGACCGTCAATCTCTCAATGCTCCTGATCTGACTGATCTAGCATTCATTCTCTCAATCGAAGCTTACCAATCTCAAGCCCTAATCAATCAAACATGATCAGACCAGATCTCACTTACAATCAGAGATTAAATCCCTTTAAACTGAACCCGAATAATTCAGTCCACACGATCTGACTTAAGAAAGCCATATCATCAAATTGTGCGACCCTAAGGGTTTCCTTTAAATGTCGGTAACGATAACTTACGTTATCACGATCAGTGAGGGGTATCTAGCAACACATCACTGTCTCCCGATATAAAGGAAAGAGTCTTCCAAGACTACACCCAAAAACAGCACAAGTGTGAATCAATTCACAAAGCATACAAATTTCCTTTACCACTGGATGTTCTTATTGGACAAGCAAGTCAAGCTTGTAACTCCAATATGATGAGCATGATTAGATCAGATGAACATAGTCATCTGGGTATGGCCATACACTTTCTCAATCATCTCATCCAGGGGGCCCCTTTAGAACATCACACTCCAATTAAGGAGACGGCAATCCTATGTCTATCACTAGTGCCCTAACCTGACTCAAGCTCACCATCCAAGTGAAGAGTCCCCTTCGAGGGGGAGCAAAACCCTAATAATGGCGCAATCAAAGTAGGGGGGCAGCGGATAAAGGGTTTCATAGATCGAAGAGCATGTATCATATGATCAACTTAACAAAAACCGATTGTAAAAGAAGTGATTCGATCCATACCATTGCCATTTCTAGATGGCGCCTTGGAAGAAAGAGAGCAATGAAGATCTCCTCCAAATCGTCACACACAAGATGAGTCTTGGCTCCTTCTTGTCGTCCCTTGTGCTAGCAAGAGTCGTCCAAGGTGTCTCTGATCGAATGCAAAAGGGAAAAGAGAGCTTTTTCTTTCTTGGCGTTTTTCTCTTGTCGCCTTAGACTTCCTCACACAAGAATGCCGCTCGATGACAACCCAAGGAGGCGTCAATTGCGTGAAGAGGCAAGAGAGGGGCGACGTGAGTTCATGGCCACGTTTGAGAAGTGCTAAAAATAGCATCCCACTTCTCCATATGCGATCTTGGGTTTACCCCAATCGCAAATGCCACATCACCATTGAACCATGCGCTCATCCATGAGCTGGTTCAAACCGATTTGGTCCACTAACCAAATAAACCAAGAAATAAGTCCAGATCAAAATAAACCCAAAGGCTCTCGATCTGACTGTCAATCTCTCAATGCTTCTGATCTGACTGATCTAGCATTCATTCTCTCGATCGAAGCTTACCGATCTCAAGCCCTAATCAATCAAACATGATCAGACCAGATCTCACTTTCAATCAGAGATTAAATCCCTTTAAACTGAACCCAAACAATTCAGTCCACACGATCTGACTTAAGTAAGCCATATCATCAAATTGTGCGACCCTGAGGGTTTCCTTTAAATGTCGGTAACGATAACTCACGTTATCACGATCAGTGAGGGGTATCTAGCAACACATCACTGTCTCCCGATATAAAGGAAAGAGTCTTCCAAGACTACACCCAAAAACAGCACAAGTGTGAATCAACCTCACTAGGCATGCATATTTCCTTTGCCACTGGATGTTCTTATTGGACAAGCCTGTCAAGCCTGTAACTCCAATATGATAAGCATGATTAGATCAGACGAACATAGTCATCTGGGTATGGCCATACACTTTCTCAATCATCTCATCCGGGGGGGCCCCTTTAGAACATCACACTCCTTAAACAAGGAGACGGCAATCCTATGTCTATCACTAGTGCCCTAACCTGATTCAAGTTCACCATCCAAGATAGTCTATAATCATTATGTTTCAAATGATATTGAACTATCTCAAAACAATGACAATCATCATTTAGAAAACACAAGTGATCTCAAGTCAAAGGAAATGTGCCACTTGTCTCACTCAAGGAATATTCACATTGTGACAAACAATTGAACATCCTAGTAGGGTCTGTCCAGTACATCCAATGTACCCATGAGTCTACACCTTATTCCATGCTCGAAGCATCCTATAAGATTAGAACACATATTAGTCTCAATCATATCAAGGCTGTCTCATGTTCACCAAGATATCTCGACTAAGGACTTATAGCACGTCAGCCTAGCTGAACAGCTTTGAGACATTATTCAGAAGAACATATATTGCAGCAGACAATGTAAACAACTGAATAATAACCATGCCTTTATAAACATAACAGTTTATTACATGATACAGATACATTCCCACAGGCCTCAAACATTAGCCTTAAGGGCATACCCCAACAATCTCCCACTTGCACTTAATCTAATGGTTGAGAAATCTCAAACCCATATTATTACAGTGCTTCTCATGCTTCTGCTGCGCCAGAGGCTTAGTAAGCGGGTCTGCTAGATTGTCATCTGTATGAACCTTGCAGATTTTGATCTCGCCACGATCTATGATCTCCCTGATCAAATGAAACCGTCTCTGTATGTGCTTGGACTTCTGGTGCGACCGTGGTTCCTTTGCTTGTGCGATTGCTCCAGTGTTATCATAAAAGATAACCAAAGGATCTGCACTCGAAGGAACGACACCAAGTTCTCTCACGAACTTACGAATCCATACTGCCTCCTTGGATGCTTCCGAGGCTGCAACATACTCGGCTTCTGTTGTGGAATCAGCAACAGTTGACTGTTTGAAACTTTTCCACACCACTGCACCTCCATTCAAGCTAAAAACATAGCCTGATTGCGATCGGAAATCATCCTGGTCAGACTGGAACGAAGCGTCAGTATATCCCTCAATACTGAGTTCTTCCTGACCACCATATATCAAGAACATATCTTTGGTCCTCCGCAGATATTTTAAAATGTTCTTGACTGCAATCCAGTGCGCCACACCTGGATTACTTTGGAAACGACTGGTCACGCTTAACCCGTAAGCGACGTCTGGGCGAGTACACAACATCGCATACATAATGGATCCAATAGCCGAAGCATAAGGCGTATTGTCCATTTCATCTTTCTCAGTCTGTGTTTGTGGACACTGACTCTTCGAAAGACTCAGACCATGTCTGACTGGAAGATATCCTCGTTTAGAATTCTCTAAATGAAATCTCTCCAGGACCTTTTCGATGTAAGTACTCTGGCACAGCCCGAGAAGCCTCTTAGATCTATCCCTGTAGATCTTCACACCTAATACATAGGCTGCTTCTCCTAGATCTTTCATCTGGAAACATTTCCTTAACCATGCCTTAACAGCATGCATTTCAGGAATGTCATTTCCAATGATCAAGATGTCATCGACGTAGAGGACTAGGAAAGTTATCACGCTCCCACTAAACCTCTTATATACACACGGGTCATCCTCGTTCTTGATGAAACCAAAATCAGTGACTGATTCATCAAAACGAATATTCCAGCTTCTTGATGCTTGCTTAAGCCCATAAATAGACTTCTTTAACTTGCATATCTTATGACGATCTGCTGGATTAGTGAAACCCTCAGGTTGTGTCATGTACACATCCTCATCCAGATTTCCATTTAGGAAAGCTGTTTTCACATCCATCTGCCAAATCTCATAATCATAATATGCAGCTATCGCGAAAAGAATCCGAATAGACTTAAACATAGCTACAGGTGAGAAAGTTTCATCATAATCTATCCCGTAGATTTGTTTGAAACCTTTCGCAACTAGCCTGCCTTTATAGGTAACCACGTTACCATCCATGTCAATCTTCTTCTTGAAGATCCATTTACAGCCTATAGGGATAACTCCCGGAGGTGGATCAACCAAATCCCAAACTTGGTTATCTGACATGGAGTCCATCTCGGCGCGCATAGCTTCAAGCCATCTCGCTGACTCCGGTCCACTGACCGCATCTGCATAAGTGAGGGGTTCATCATTATCAATGATGTAGACTCCGTCATAGCGCTCAGGCTGTCGACGAATCCTTCCCGATCTTCGCAGTTCCCGTGATATCTGAGCCTCAGGTTGTTCAATAACCTGATCTACTGGCTCAGGCTCATCCAACTGTGCTTGAGCACTTTGTCCTTCCTCTGGATTCTCATCCAGCTTTATTTCTCTCCCACTGGCCTCTTGCAGAAGAAACTCCTTCTCAAGAAATATGGACGTCCGAGCAACAAAAACCTTGTTCTCCTTGGGATCGAAGAAATAATAACCCTTAGTTTCCTTAGGGTAACCGACAAAGATACATTTGTCTGATCTGCTCTCTAGTTTCCCAGAGGCGAGCTTTTTGACATAAGCCTCGCAGCCCCAGATCCTGATAAATGTTAAGCTCGGCTGTTTCCCATACCATAACTCATATGGCGTCTTTGAAACGGCCTTGGATGGCACTCGGTTTAGTACTTTTGCAGCTGTTTCCAGTGCAAAACCCCAAAAGGAGTTGGGTAAAGAAGCCTGACTCATCATAGAACGAACCATATCAAGTAACGTTCTATTTCTCCTCTCGGACACACCATTCCATTGCGGTGTTCCTGGCGGAGTGAGCTGTGAGATAATCCCACACTCCTTCAGATAGTCAGTAAACGTATGACTCAAGTATTCTCCACCTCGATCTGAGCGAAGTGCCTTGATATTTCGGCCTAGCTGATTCTGTACTTCATTCTTGAACTCTTTGAACTTGTCAAAAGATTCACTCTTATGTCTCATCAGATAGACATAGCCATACCTACTGAAATCATCAGTAAAGGTAATGAAGTACTGATAGCTACCTCTGGCATGTTTACTAAATGGCCCACACACATCACTGTGTATAAGGTCAAGTAAACCTGAAGCCCTTTGACCTTTGTGAGGAAAAGGTGACTTCTTCATTTTACCCATTAAACAAGCCTTGCATGTATCAATCTCCTTGTAGGAGAATGATCCCAGCAGTCCATAATCATGCAACCGCTTAATGCGTTTCTCGTTTATATGGCCTAAACGACTATGCCATAGCAAGGTGCTGTCATCAGCATACTTGGCTTTCTTAATATCAATATTTTGTATCGAACTTTCCATGTCCAACACGAATAACCCATTGTTAATTGAACCAGTTGCATAAACAATATTATCAAAAGACAAAATACACTTTGAAATATTGCATTCAAAGGAAAATCCCTTCCTGACAAGAGCAGGAATGGAGATAATATTTTTAGTAATACTGGGAACAAAGTAACAATTGTTTAGTTCCAATACAAGTCCAGATGGTAAAGAAATGAAGTAGTCTCCTACAGCAACAGCAGCAACCCGTGCCCCGTTTCCAACGCGTAGGTCCACCTCAGGCTGTCCCACCTGTCTTCTTCTCTTGAGTTCCTGTACATTTGAACAAATGTGAACTCCACATGCAGTGTCCAACACCCATGATATAGAAGAAGAAAACATGACCTCAGTCACGAATATACCAGAGCCAGAAGCGAAGCTTCCCCTCTTATCTCCTTGGAGCGCTTTACAGTCCTTTTTCCAGTGACCCAGCTGGCCACAGTGGAAACATCTGTATTCCTTGGACCGCTTGACCTTTTGCTTCAGAGCCTTGCTGTAACTCTTGACGGGGGCCTTGCCCTTCTTCCCCTTCTTCTTGTTCCTAGAAGGAACCATTAAGACAGAGGTCGAAGGCTTACCCTTCAGAGTCTCCTCAGTGGTCAAGAGCATATTCAGCAGCTCTGCCGGAGTACAATCGATTTTGTTCATATTAAAATTAATAATGAACGCGTCGAATGAAGGCGGGAGAGACTGCAGAATAATATCCACAGCAAGCTCCTGGTTAATGGTATGCCCCAGTTTCTCTAGAGCCTCCTTGTGCCCAATCATCTTGAGCACGTGAGCTCCCACTGGGCTCCCTTCAGCCAGTTTGCTCTGAAAGAAGAGCTTCGTCAAGTTATAGCGTTCAGTCCTCGCCTGTGCAGCATACAGCATCTTGAGGTTCGCTATAATCTCTATAGCCGACATATCCTCATGCTGACGCTGCAGCGGTGGCGTCATAGACGCTAGCATCAGGCAAGCGACATCAATGCTATCATTGACGTGCTTTTCATAGGCTTCCCGAACCGCCCTTGCGGCGTTCGGAGCGGGCTGCGGCGGTATCGCCGTCTCGAGGACATACAGTTTCCTCTCTGCCTTAAGAACGATCTTAAGGTGTCCAAACCAGTCAGAGAAGTTCGGCCCAGCAAACTTCTCCCTTTCCAGTAGGGATCGCACATTGAAGTTCATGGTGTTCGTTGCTGCAGGTATCTACAACAATGCAAGAACAGCAAGGTCAGTATCAATGTATAAGAATCAATCAGGACTTAAGAAAGATTCTTTTTCTCACTATTTTATCTGGCTTGAAAAATCCAACAAAACAGCCCGAAAGAGTAGAACTCTTTTAGTGAGATGGGATCCAGATTTCATACTTGGTCTCCGCGTCCCGCTCAGGCGAGATAAGATGCACAGAGAGTACAAGCACTAATCTCTGGTAGGCAGTCCCTGCCGATCGCCAACCCGTGCGATTCCCCTTCATCTGGGCAGTCCAGCAGACTGTGCTAACTGAGTTGGTACAACACAGTCTCTGACCCCACAGATGGCTGCCTCCATGTGCTACCATATGCGCCACATATGTAGCCTACACGGTCAAGCTGACCCGACCTACTCCCTGGACCACCATGTGCTATGCTGAGCAACGAGAAGGGATAAATCCCTACTCTGTAACACACAGGTGTAATCCCGCACCGTCTGAAGATAGATGGACGTGCCCACTGAGTGGGTACAACACGGCTCCAACGATAATCAGAACAGTGAGGTTTCGCGTCAGAAGGCTTACGAGCTTGATATTTCAGCGTTGGATTTTAACGGTCTTTTATCTTCTTCACTATCATGCAATTCCTATGGTGATAGCAGAAGATAAACTTAATCATGCAATTCTAATATTCAAACATTAAATAAAAGAAAGCATGAATCTTATGTGGTAAAAGCCCATAGCCCTAGTGAGACCTTAACCTAACTTAAGTCTACACTTGCTCTTCATGGGTCTTTAGCTGCTCATCTGGCCCAAACCAGGGCCCAAGCGCCATCTGCAGCTGTGGTGCGCCCACCAGGAATTTGCGCCTGGTCCCAGAGTCGAACCCTGGACCTCCCACCTGGTCAAGCCACTGCTGCATGCGCCTCTGCCATGTGTGCTCTGTGCTCTTGTCTAATTAAATTACAAATTTAACTATCTAGACAAGATTGACACGCAGGTCAATTTCACATTATAAATCAATTGAACTGTGATACGCAGATCACAAAACTAAAAATTAATTTACAATTAATTCCAGGCACGCAGGCCCCAGCACAGCACACATTAAAATGGGCAGCCCACATAAGATTAAATAAACATACATATGCATCAATCAACAATCATGTGATCCATCATAAAAATTAAAATTTTCGAAAACCCCATGGGATCAATTTTAATTTTCCTTATTTGCCCTACAACCTTACAACGGTCCATTACTAGGGATCCACTCATCCATCCTAGTCAGATCCACTGCCCTTGCATGCACCAAGTCCTAATTGACTTGAGTCGACCAAAAGGTCAACCATGCATGCGCCAAGGGCTGAACGACCACACTGAGGTCTGGCAAGCGGGTGTGACCCCGGGCCTAACTCAGGTGCGTTCATGGGTCGTCTCAATCAGACATCGCTACACGCCTGTCTGCAGTCGACCTATAGCCACCTCAAGCTTGCGCCAAGGTGCTATCCAGTCGACCCATCAAAGCTGTCAGATAGTCTGATCAGACTAATTGGATCTAACCTAGGGGATAACTTCAACCCTAATAACCCGTCTAAGGGTTTAATGCAGGCGCATCTTAGATCTACAATGAGTCGCGCAAGTGATATATTTTTTTTTTTTTTTTTTTTTGAGAAAAACTACATCATGCGCCAACATACATGCGCAAAGAAAACAAACACAAGTTTCGCTTATGACATGTAAACATGTATTTTTTGCATGTATGAAAGATCTAAGCATTTTCGCAAGCATGGATCACAAAATGGCTTAAGCAATCATACAAAAACATGCGTTAACTCCCGCTCTGATACCAATTGAAGAGTCCCCTTCGAGGGGGAGCAAAACCCTAATAATGGCGCAATCAAAGTAGGGGGGCAGCGGATAAAGGGTTTCATAGATCGAAGAGCATGTATCATATGATCAACTTAACAAAAACCGATTGTAAAAGAAGTGATTCGATCCATACCATTGCCATTTCTAGATGGCGCCTTGGAAGAAAGAGAGCAATGAAGATCTCCTCCAAATTGTCACACACAAGATGAGTCTTGGCTCCTTCTTGTCGTCCCTTGTGCTAGCAAGAGTCGTCCAAGGTGTCTCTGATCGAATGCAAAAGGGAAAAGAGAGCTTTTTCTTTCTTGGCGTTTTTCTCTTGTCGCCTTAGACTTCCTCACACAAGAATGCCGCTCGATGACAACCCAAGGAGGCGTCAATTGCGTGAAGAGGCAAGAGAGGGGCGACGTGAGTTCATGGCCACGTTTGAGAAGTGCTAAAAATAGCATCCCACTTCTCCATATGCGATCTTGGGTTTACCCCAATCGCAAATGCCACATCACCATTGAACCATGCGCTCATCCATGAGCTGGTTCAAACCGATTTGGTCCACTAACCAAATAAACCAAGAAATAAGTCCAGATCAAAATAAACCCAAAGGCTCTCGATCTGAGCGTCAATCTCTCAATGCTTCTGATCTGACTGATCTAGCATTCATTCTCTCGATCGAAGCTTACCGATCTCAAGCCCTAATCAATCAAACATGATCAGACCAGATCTCACTTTCAATCAGAGATTAAATCCCTTTAAACTGAACCCAAACAATTCAGTCCACACGATCTGACTTAAGTAAGCCATATCATCAAATTGTGCGACCCTGAGGGTTTCCTTTAAATGTCGGTAACGATAACTCACGTTATCACGATCAGTGAGGGGTATCTAGCAACACATCACTGTCTCCCGATATAAAGGAAAGAGTCTTCCAAGACTACACCCAAAAACAGCACAAGTGTGAATCAACCTCACTAGGCATGCATATTTCCTTTGCCACTGGATGTTCTTATTGGACAAGCCTGTCAAGCCTGTAACTCCAATATGATAAGCATGATTAGATCAGACGAACATAGTCATCTGGGTATGGCCATACACTTTCTCAATCATCTCATCCGGGGGGGCCCCTTTAGAACATCACACTCCTTAAACAAGGAGACGGCAATCCTATGTCTATCACTAGTGCCCTAACCTGATTCAAGTTCACCATCCAAGATAGTCTATAATCATTATGTTTCAAATGATATTGAACTATCTCAAAACAATGACAATCATCATTTAGAAAACACAAGTGATCTCAAGTCAAAGGAAATGTGCCACTTGTCTCACTCAAGGAATATTCACATTGTGACAAACAATTGAACATCCTAGTAGGGTCTGTCCAGTACATCCAATGTACCCATGAGTCTACACCTTATTCCATGCTCGAAGCATCCTATAAGATTAGAACACATATTAGTCTCAATCATATCAAGGCTGTCTCATGTTCACCAAGATATCTCGACTAAGGACTTATAGCACGTCAGCCTAGCTGAACAGCTTTGAGACATTATTCAGAAGAACATATATTGCAGCAGACAATGTAAACAACTGAATAATAACCATGCCTTTATAAACATAACAGTTTATTACATGATACAGATACATTCCCACAGGCCTCAAACATTAGCCTTAAGGGCATACCCCAACACCAAGATAGTCTATAATCATTATATTTCAAGTGATATTGAACTATCTCAAAATAATGACAATCATCATTTAGAAAACACAAGTGATCTCAAGTCAGAGGAAATGTGCCACTTGTCGCATTCAAGGATTATTCACATTGTGACAAGCAATTGAATATCCAAGTAGGGTCTGTCCAGTACATCCAATGTACCCATGAGTCTACATCTTATTCCATGCTCGAAGCATCCTATAAGATTAGAACACATATTAGTCTTAACCATATCAAGGCTGTCTCATGTTCACTAAGATATCTCGACTAAGGACATAACTGCATGTCAGCCTAGCTGAACAGCTTTGAGACATTATTCAGAAGAACATATATTGCAGCAGACAATGTAGCTTACTGAATAACAACCATGCCTTTATAAACATAACAGTTTATTACATGATACTGTTACAATCCCAAGACCTCAAACATTAGTCTTAAGGGCATACCCCAACAATCTCCCACTTGCACTTAATCTAATGGTTGAGAAATCTCAAACCCATATTATTACAGTGCTTTTCATGCTTCTGCTGCGCCAGAGGCTTAGTAAGCGGGTCTGCCAGATTGTCATCTGTATGAACCTTGCAGACTTTGATCTCGCCACGATCTATGATCTCCCTGATCAAATGAAACCGTCTCTGTATGTGCTTGGACTTCTGGTGCGACCGTGGTTCCTTTGCTTGTGCGATTGCTCCAGTGTTATCACAAAAGATAACCAAAGGATCTGCACTCGAAGGAACAACACCAAGTTCTCTCACGAACTTACGAATCCACACTGCCTCCTTGGATGCTTCCGAGGCTGCAACATACTCGGCTTCTGTTGTGGAATCAGCAACGATTGACTGTTTGAAACTCTTCCACACCACTGCTCCTCCATTCAAGCTAAAAACATAGCCTGATTGCGATCGGAAATCGTCCTGGTCAGACTGGAACGAAGCGTCAGTATATCCTTCAATACTGAGTTCTTCCTGACCACCATATATCAAGAACATATCTTTGGTTCTCCGAAGATATTTTAAGATGTTCTTGACTGCAATCCAGTGTGCCTGTCCTGGATTACTTTGGAAACGACTGGTCACGCTTAACCCGTAAGCGACGTCAGGGCGAGTACACAACATCGCATACATAATGGATCCAATAGCCAAAGCATAAGGCGTATTGTCCATTTCATCTTTCTCAGTCTGTGTTTGTGGACACTGACTCTTCGAAAGATTCAGACCATGTCTGACTGGAAGATATCCTCATTTAGAATTCTCTAAATGAAATCTCTCCAGGACTTTATCGATGTAAGTACTCTGGCACAGCCCGAGAAGCCTCTTAGATCTATCCCTGTAGATCTTCACACCTAATACATAGGCTGCTTCTCCTAGATCTTTCATCTGGAAACATTTCCTTAGCCATGCTTTAACAGCATGCATTTCAGGAATATCGTTTCCAATGATTAAGATATCATCGACGTAGAGGACTAGGAAAGTAATCACGCTCCCACTAAACCTCTTATATACACACGGGTCATCCTCGTTCTTGATGAAACCAAATTCAGTGACTGATTCATCAAAACGAATATTCCAGCTTCTTGATGCTTGCTTAAGTCCATAAATGGACTTCTTTAATTTGCATATCTTATGACGATCTGATGGATTAGTGAAACCTTCAGGTTGTGTCATATACACATCCTCATCCAGATTTCCATTCAGGAAAGCTGTTTTCACATCCATTTGCCAGATCTCATAATCATAATATGCTGCTATCGCGAAAAGAATCCGAATAGACTTAAACATGGCTACAGGTGAGAAAGTTTCATCATAATCTATCCCGTAGATTTGTTTGAAACCTTTCGCAACTAGCCTGCCTTTATAGGTAACCACGTTACCATCCATGTCAATCTTCTTCTTGAAGATCCATTTACAGCCTATTGGGATAACTCCCGGAGGCGGATCAACCAAATCCCAAACTTGGTTATCTGACATGGAGTCCATCTCGGCGCGCATAGCTTCAAGCCATCTCGCTGACTCCGGTCCACTGACCGCATCCGCATAAGTGAGGGGTTCATCATTATCAATCATGTAGACTCCGTCATAGCGCTCAGGCTGACGACGAATCCTTCCCGATCTTCGCGGTTCCCGTGATGTCTGAGCCTCAGATTGTTCAATAACCTGTTCTACCGGCTCAGGCTCATCCAACTCTGCTTGAGCACTTTGTCCTTCCTCTGGATTCTCATCCAGTTTTATTTCTCTCCCACTGGCCTCTTGCAGAAGAAACTCCTTCTCAAGAAATATGGCCGTCCGAGCAACAAAAACCTTATTCTCTTTGGGATCGTAGAAATAATAACCCTCAGTTTCCTTAGGGTAACCGACAAAGATGCATTTGTCAGATCTGCTCTCTAGTTTCCCAGAGGCGAGCTTTTTGACATAAGCCTCGCAGCCCCAGATCCTGATAAACGTCAAGCTTGGCTGTTTCCCATACCATAATTCATATGGCGTCTTTGAAACGGCCTTGGATGGCACTCGGTTTAGTATTTTTGCAGCTGTTTCCAGTGCAAAACCCCAAAAGGAGTAAGGTAGATTAGCCTGACTCATCATAGAACGAACCATATCAAGTAACGTTCTATTTCTCCTCTCGGACACACCATTCCATTGCGGTGTTCCTGGTGGAGTGAGCTGTGAGATGATCCCACACTCCTTCAGATAGTCAGTAAATGCATGACTTAGGTATTCTCCACCTCGATCAGAATGAAGTGCCTTGATATTTCGGCCTAGCTGATTTTGTACTTCATTCTTGAACTCTTTGAACTTGTCAAAGGATTCACTCTTGTGTCTCATTAAAAAGACATACCCATATCTACTGAAATCATCAGTAAAGGTGATGAAGTACTGATAGCCACCTCTGGCATGTTTACTAAATGGCCCACACACATCACTGTGTATAAGGTCAAGTAAACCTGAAGCCCTTTGACCTTTGTGAAGAAAAGGTGACTTCGTCATTTTGCCCATCAAACAAGCTTTGCATGTATCAATCTCCTTATAGGTGAATGATCCCAGCAGTCCATAATCATGCAACCGCTTAATGCGTTTCTCGTTAATATGGCCTAAACGACTATGCCATAGCAAGGTGCTATCATCAGCATTCTTGGCTTTCTTAATATCAATTTTCTGTATAGAACATTCCATGTCCAACATGTATCACCCATTGTTAATTGAACCAGTTGCATAAACAATATTATCATAAGATAAAACACACTTTGAAATATTGCATTCAAAGGAAAATCCCTTCCTGACAAGAGCAGGAATAGAGATAATATTTTTAGTAATACTGGGAACAAAGTAACAACTGTTTAGTTCTAATACAAGTCCAGATGGTAAAGAAATGAAATAGTCTCCTACAGCAACAGCAGCAACCCGTGCCCCATTTCCAACGCGTAGGTCCACCTCATGCTGTCCCACCTGTCTTCTTCTCTTGAGTTCCTATACATTTGAACAAATGTGAACTCCACATGCAGTGTCCAACACCCATGATATAGAAGAAGAAAACATGACCTCAGTCACGTAAATACCTGAGCCAGAAGCGAAGCTTCCCCTCTTATCTCCTTGGAGCGCTTTACAGTCCTTTTTCCAGTGACCCAGCTGGCCACAGTGGAAACACCTGTATTCCTTGGACCGCTTAACCTTCTGCTTCAGAGCCTTGCTGTAGCTCTTGACAGGGGTCATGCCCTTCTTGCCCTTCTTCTTGTTCCTAGAAGGAACCATTAAGACAGAGGTCGAAGGCTTACCCTTCAGAGTCTCCTCAGTAGTCAAGAGCATATTCAGCAGCTCTGCCGGAGTACAATCGATTTTGTTCATATTAAAGTTAATAATGAACGCGTCGAATGAAGGCGGGAGAGACTGCAGAATAATGTCCACAGCAAGCTCCTGATTGATGGTATGCCCCAGTTTCTCTAGAGCCTCCTTGTGCCCAATCATCTTGAGCACGTGAGCTCCCACTGGGCTCCCTTCAGCCAGTTTGCTCTGAAAGAACAGCTTCGTCAAATTATAGCGTTCAGTCCTCGCCTGTGCAGCATACAGTATCTTGAGGTTCGCTATAATCTCTATAGCCGACATATCCTCATGCTGACGCTGCAGCGGTGGCGTCATAGACGCTAGCATCAGGCAAGCGACATCAATGCTATCATTGACGTGCTTTTCATAGGCTTCCCGAACCGCCCTTGCGGCGTTCGGAGCGGGCTGAGGCGGTATCGCCGTCTCGAGGACATACAGTTTCCTCTCTGCCTTAAGAACAATCTTAAGCTGTCCAAACCAGTCAGAGAAGTTCGGCCCAGCAAACTTCTCCCTTTCCAGTAGGGATCGCACATTGAAGTTCATGGTGTTCGTTGCTGCAGGTATCTACAACAATGCAAGAACAGCAAGGTCAGTATCAATGTTAAGAATCAATCAGGACTTAAGAAAGATTCTTTTTCTCACTATTTTATCTGGCTGAAAAATCCAGCAAAACAGCCCGAAAGAGTAGAACTCTTTTAGTGAGATGGGATCCAGATTTCATACTTGGTCTCCGCGTCCCGCTCAGGCGAGATAAGATACACAGAGAGTACAAGCACTAATCTCTGGTAGGCTGTCCCAGCCAATCGCCAACCCGTGCGATTCCCCTTCATCTGGGCAATCCAGCAGACTGTGCCAACTGAGTTGGTACAACACAATCTCTGACCCCACAGATGGCTGCCCCCATGTGCTACCATATGCGCCACATATGTAGCCTACATGGTCAAGCTGACCCGACCTACTACCTGGACCACCACGTGCTATGCTGAGCAACGAGAAGGGATAAATCCCAACTCTGTAACACGTAGGTGTAATCCCGCACCGTCTGAAGATAGATGGACGTGCCCACTGAGTGGGTACAACACGGCTCCAACGATAGTCAGAACAGTGAGGTTTCGCGTCAGAAGGCTTACGAGCTTGAAATTTTAGCGTTGGATTTTAACGGTCTTTTATCTTCTTCACTATCATGCAATTCCTATGGTGATAGCAGAAGATAAACTAATCATGCAATTCTAATATTTAAGCAATAAAAGAAAGCATGGATCTTATGTGGTAAAAGCCCATAGCCTAAGTAAGACCTTAAGAAACTTAAGTCTTCACTTGCTTTTCTTCATGGGGCTTTCGCTGCTCATCTGGCCCAAACCTGGGCCCAAGCGCCATCTGCAGCTCTGGTGCGCCCACCAGGGAAAATGCGCCAGGTCCTAGGGTCGAACCCTAGACCTCCCACCTGGTCAAGCCACTGCTGCATGCGCCTCTGCCAAGTGTGCTCTGTGCTCTTGTCTAATTAAATTACAAATTTAACTATCTAGACAAGATTGACACGCAGGTCAATTACATTTTATAAATTAAAAGCAATGTGATGCGCAGATCACAATAATTAATTTACATATTAATACAGGCACGCAGGCCCCAGCACAGCACAGATTTAACATGGGCAGCCCACATAAGAATAAATAGACAAACACATGGCATCAATCATCATGTGATCCAGTCATTAAAATAAAATTTTCGAAAAACCCCATGGGCATCAATTTTATTTTGCTTATATGCCCTACAACCTTACAACGGTCCATTACTAGGGATCCACTCATCCAACCTAGTCATATCCACTGCCCTTACATGCACCAAGTCCTAACTGACTTGAGTCGACCAAAAAGGTCAACCATGCATGCGCCAAGGGCTGAACGACCACAATGAGATCTGGCAAGCGGGTGTGAGCCCGGGCCTAACTCATGTGCGTTCACAGGTTGTCTCAATCAGACATCGCTACACGCCTTTGATGCAGTCGACCTATAGCCACCTTTAGCATGCGCCAAGGTGCTATCTGGTCGACCCATCTAGGCTGTCAGATGGTCTGATCAGACTGTCTGGATCTAACCTAGGGGATAACTTCAACCCTAATAACCCGTCTAAGGGTTTAATGCAGGCGCATCTTAGATCTACAATTAGTCGCGCAAGTGATATTTGTTTGAGAAAAACTACATCAAGCGCCAACATACATGCGCAAGAAAAACAAATACAAGTTTCGCTTATGACAACTAAACATGTATTTATGCATGTATTGAAGATCTAAGCATTTTCGCAAGCATGGATCACAAAATGGCTTAAGCAATCATACAAAAACATGCGTTAACCATCTCTCTGATACCAATTGATGGTTCCCCAAAGGGGGCGAAAACCCTATGGTGGCGCAAACAAGAAAGGGGGCAGCGGATAAAGGGTTTCATAGGATCAATGAGCATGCATTATATGATTAACTTAACAAAACCGATTGTAAAGAAGTGATTCGATTCATACCATGGCCATTTCAAGATGGCGCCTTGGAAGTAAGAGAACAACGAAGATCTCCTCCAAATCGTCACACACAAGATGAAGATGTGCTTCTTCTTGTCGTCCCTTGTGCTAGCAAGGATCGTCCAAAGCGTCTTGATCGAATGCAAAGGGAAAGGAGAGCTTTTCTTCTTGGCGTTTTTCTCTCTTGTCGCCTTAGACTTCGTCTACACGAGAATGCCACTCGAACACAACCCAAGGAGGCGTCAAAGGCGTGAAGAGGCAAGAGAGGGGCGACGTGAGATCATGGCCACGTTTGAGAAGTGCTATCCAAAAATAGCATCCCACTTCTCCACATGCGATCTTGGGTTTACCCCAATCGCAAATGCCACATCACCTTTGAACCATGCGCTCATCCATGAGCTGGTTCAAACCGATTTGGTCCACTAACCAAATAAACCAAGAAATAAGTCCAGATCAAAATAAACCCTAAGGCTCTTGATCTGACCGTCAATCTCTCAATGCTCCGGATCTGACTGATCTAGCATTCATTCTCTCAATCGAAGCTTACCAATCTCAAGCCCTAATCAATCAAACATGATCAGACCAGATCTCACTTACAATCAGAGATTAAATCCCTTTAAACTGAACCCGAATAATTCAGTCCACACGATCTGACTTAAGAAAGCCATATCATCAAATTGTGCGACCCTAAGGGTTTCCTTTAAATGTCGGTAACGATAACTTACGTTATCACGATCAGTGAGGGGTATCTAGCAACACATCACTGTCTCCCGATATAAAGGAAAGAGTCTTCCAAGACTACACCCAAAAACAGCACAAGTGTGAATCAATTCACAAAGCATACAAATTTCCTTTACTACTGGATGTTCTTATTGGACAAGCAAGTCAAGCTTGTAACTCCAATATGATGAGCATGATTAGATCAGATGAACATAGTCATCTGGGTATGGCCATACACTTTCTCAATCATCTCATCCAGGGGGCCCCTTTAGAACATCACACTCCAATTAAGGAGACGGCAATCCTATGTCTATCACTAGTGCCCTAACCTGACTCAAGCTCACCATCCAAGATAGTCTATAATCATTATATTTCAAGTGATATTGAACTATCTCAAAATAATGACAATCATCATTTAGAAAACACAAGTGATCTCAAGTCAGAGGAAATGTGCCACTTGTCGCATTCAAGGATTATTCACATTGTGACAAGCAATTGAATATCCAAGTAGGGTCTGTCCAGTACATCCAATGTACCCATGAGTCTACATCTTATTCCATGCTCGAAGCATCCTATAAGATTAGAACACATATTAGTCTTAACCATATCAAGGCTGTCTCATGTTCACCAAGATATCTCGACTAAGGACATAACTGCATGTCAGCCTAGCTGAACAGCTTTGAGACATTATTCAGAAGAACATATATTGCAGTAGACAATGTAGCTTACTGAATAACAACCATGCCTTTATAAACATAACAGTTTATTACATGATACTGTTACAATCCCAAGACCTCAAACATTAGTCTTAAGGGCATACCCCAACAAAACTTTCCCTGGTGAGTCTATTCAGCAGCCATTTTTTCCATTATAGAGCCCTGGTTAGATAACTCCTGGTGAATCATATGTTGTGTGCCCTCCAGATGTGAAAATACTTGTTGAATGTACTCCCCAGGGCGTTTTTGCTCATCAAGTAGATTTTTCAGTAGGGAGTCAATATTTGAAGAGGAGGGATATGTTGTGTCCACAAGTGTACGGATACTCGAAGTTTTAAAGAAAGTATCGAATCCACATGGACCTATGCTGCTGAGTACTGAATAATTGATTTTTCACTATCTAGGCAATCGAAAGAGTGTAAACTAGCAAATGAAGACCAAAGCGCTAAAACGGAATTATCAGAGAGAGAAGTTGGGACTAGGGTTTCGTTCACTTTAATTTTTATGACTAGACATGAATAGAGATTTCATCGGTTAAATTTCAACATGACAAAGATGCAATTTACTTGAATAAAAGGATTATCTCACTTTCGTGCAGACAACCATGCAGGGATAAATCTTCGCTCTCGCGCAAGAGTTGTCCCAATGCTAATAATAAGTAAATCATCAACTGAGAACTCAAGAATCACTTTCGTGCATCCGAGTTCTAAGTCGATAATCTCTAGTGGAATCTCAAGGATCACTTTCGTGCATCTGAATCTCGACACTAGTTTTACTCAAGGTTCTCTAACGTTCCGATCTTTGCTTTCGCACAAGATCTCTACGTTTGAAAGCTTAGACTCAATCCTAGATTTATATTATTATCATGGCAGTTAGCTTACTAGAATCAAACAAACAAGAACTAACCTAAAAAGGGTTCCTATCATGCAATTCTAGGGTTCCAAATTCTCAAGCAATTACTTTTCAGTCAATAGCGAAAATTCTAAAACACAAATAGTAATATAGATTTGAGGAGAGTCTAAGGACAAAACATCACATGAGTAAAATCATCATGCTAAGATTAAACAAGATGAAATAATAGAAAGATATCTAGTCATTAAGACTCAAGAGAATTACTCCCCCATGTCCCAAAAGAGGTTTAAGCTATCATAGAGAGAAGATTACAATGATTCAAGATGAAGAAAATCGAAATAGAGGAGGAGTAAAAATTATGGTACGACCGTAAGGATGTTTACGGCTGTAATCTGGGCGAATAATGGTGGCGCTCAGTTTTCTGGTGATTTCTCCTCCGTCTGATCTCTGATCACGTTGAAACTTCAGGGGAGTCTTCTTCTCCTCTATGCGTAGCTTCCACTTAAAGTTCACGGCTGGAGATGCTCAGAATTGGTCGCGGCGGCGGAACCCTAGGCGGCGGCGTGAACTCTGATTTATCTCTGGCCAGTGGATCAAAATTGGGGCTTTTGCTGTGCTTGGCTTCGTCTCGTCGATGGCTCCCTTTCTCCTTCATACAGCTTCCCTTTTAAACGCCTGGATCGTTTGAAATCATCTAAGTAAAAATCGGACTTCTGAGTTGACCGGGAAAGTCGCGAGCAGCGATGAAATTATAGCCGTAATGATCCTTACGACAGGGTCGTAATCTTGACACCGAGCTCTTGCGTGAAATTCTTCTGGGATTACGGTACTGTATTGTTCTTTACGGTAGTCCCGTAGTGTGAACAATCACTCGGGTGGAAAATCGACTAGAATTACTGTGCCGTAGAGAGGATTACGGTAGTGCCGTAAGCGTCTCAAAGTCTCTGTCCAAAAATGTCTATTAATTACGGCACCGTAAAGATATTTACGGCTGTGCCGTAATGTTCATCGATTCTCTGCCCGATTAAAGCTCCAAATTACGGTACCGTAAAGCATTTGTTGGTGGTGCCGTAATTTCCTCTGAAGCTCCAAATATTCTGAAATTTGACGTGTGATCTTTTTTTGATGTTGTGAGTTCGATTATGCACTTGGATTGCCTGAAAGCGACTGAAAAATATGCCGTTTTGCCTAAAAATCATCAAAAACAGAAAAGAATGTAGATTCCGTAGATATTGATAAAATATGACATAAAAACAAGCAAAGTCTATGAATATGACACATAAATAGCAATAAAATGGCATAGAAATCACGATGAATTTCGGAGTCATCAAACACATAAGACTCAAACTTTGCTTGTCCTCAAGCAAAAACCAAGAAAATTCAAAAATTGATCATAGGCATAGACTTTCTCATGGAAAATAAATTTCTAACATACAATCACCAATGAAAATTCTTCATTAATTGCATCATAAAATTTTAAAACAGATATATCATCTTCTAAATCTAATTCTCAAGATTCACAACTTAGTCAAATAAAACTTCGCAACTTGCATAAAAGAAAGAATTTCAATCTCAAGATGTAACATCCCGTTATCTTAACCCCAAACAAGCAACACAAATCATGAAAGAAACAGGATGTTATCATACAAGATCGATACATATGCTAGGTAAAACCCCGTTCAGGAAACCCGATCTGAAAATTTTCAAAAATCCATACATATAAATCTCCACAAAAACACAATTTCATAAAGGTACCTGCCACCACGCATTCCTTGCACTAGACATATGCAAGGCAACAGTTATATCAAATCCGTATCAAATCCATAAAATCCATAAAGGTACCTGCCACCAGGCAATACTTGCACTAGACATATGCAAGTTACAGGTATATCAAAACCGATTACAAAGAATACACCACAAACCGAATTTCAAAACAAAATCACAAAATCGATTTTTATAAACTCATACCAAACACCGAAACCAGGCTGAAGCCCGCGGTGACACAAAAATCAAACTCATTAAACAGCCACAATCTGACATCACAAGTTCACATAGTTCACATGGTTCACATAGCTCATATCATTCCTATAGTTCTGCCACAACCAGCCCCAAATAATTAAGCACAAAAGTTCTTAGACAGCAAACTAGCGATATCCACGCCAATGCTAATTCAAGAAATGCGCCCCTGCTCTATGCCTGAAAATAGTGAGGGGTGAGCTACACAGCCCAGTGAGTGGATAGTCTAAATCGACCATCCATAACATACACTCAAAAATATAGACAGATTATTTTAAAAATCTTTAACAGGAACATTATGTCAATATATAACAACATAAAGAAAACAGAAGTCATATAAACAGTCAGATGTACACACCAACATATAACAAACTCAGGTTCTAGAGTTATACTCTAAACCAACTCAGATGTACACACCAACATATAACAAACTCAGGTTCTAGAGTTATACTCTAAACCAACTCAGATGTACACACCAACACTTAATTAACCTAGTTGTCCAGCATATTCAGTAGTGACCATTATGGTCTAACCCGGCTTTGGCCTAAGCACTGGGAGACTGCAAAATTTCATGCAACATATAAACATGGACAGTGAGTAGAATCAAGAGGTGGCCCCCGCCAGGTCACGACGTGGCACTTTGCTCTAAAACACCCCATAACACATCGATGGATAGTGTGTAGATTCAAGAGGTGGCCCCCGCCGGGTCACGACGTGGCACTTTGCTCTACGACACCCCATATCACAAAAAGAGTGATGACATCAAGAGGTGGCCCCTGTCCGACCAAGACATGGCACTTTGCGTCAAAACCCGTTCTCCCAAAAGGTTCCTACTGGACAACAGACACATCTTATATCTTATTTCACAACGGTGGACTTCTAAGTGTCAACTAGACTCTAGGATAGTCATCCCAATAATCATATCGGGCAGGCTGAACATCAACCCCCATCACAATAATCATAACAGGCAGGCTGAACAACAACCCCCTCACATATCACAATACAGGGCTGAAATTCAAACCCTTAACATATCACATATAGACTATCCCCTTGAGTACTTCTGTTACACTTAGCCTTAGTCCTAACCATTCCATGATCACAACACATAATATTCATAATTCACATAACCACATAATATTGAAAATCACATAATCACATGATATTCATAAATCACATAATATTCAAACATCACAAAGTAGTGTAGTCCTTAGATTTCATGCTGATTAATTCAGTCTAACCTTGCTAAATTATCACCCAATGTTCTCAAACATGAATACATGGTCTTAGATAAATAAACATGAGTTTTATAACATTATTAGTATTTATCAAGCACCCATAAAATCGACATATAGCATTTATCAAGCATACATAAAAATCAACATAAAATTAAACATAAAATTAAACATAAAATTAAAACATGTATTCATACAATTGCTTTACAAATCACTACATGTAACCCACGGTTAACATAACATATTATCTACTAAATTTTAAACCTTAGTTAACATGAATATCATGCTCAAAATCATTGGTTTAAAACTTCCTAAATTCCATAAATTAATACCTTAAATTTCATATTACAAACTTTCGGTTTTCATAAAACAATCATCAAGATTTCGGTTGAAAGTTTTCATAAAACAATCATCAAGATTTCGGTTTCATAATTAACATCAAAATTTCAGTTTTCATAAATAATTATCAAGATTTCGAGTCTCATAATTATTATCAAGAATTCGGTTTTCATAACAATTATCAAGATTATTTCGGTTTTAAACATGGAAAGATTTCAAGCAACCAAATTTATCATGTAGCACAACCATAATCATATTGATGTAAATTTCGAATAAGACACCCCACTCACCTCTTAACCGTGATCACCAATATGTAAAAACCTTTCCAAAAATTCGTCTAAAGCTTTGAGAGACACCACCAAACACCAAGGAATGCCGGCCAAAGGAAGAAGGAAGAGGAAAATCGCCAAGTTCTTCATGAACCGCCCACTTCTTTGCCCTAGCCGCCCCAAGATTTTCTCAAGCCAACATCGCCAAATTTTTCTCCTTCCCTAACCGAATTACTAATTTGAATTTTCGGTTTTTAATTCTTTAACCCGCTAACCAACTAATTCAAATAGGGTTTAACCCATTTAACTAATAAATTCAAATTTTAAAACCCAATTAGTGCAAACCCAATAACCCATGGTTTAAGTGAAAATCCAATAAGAATTTAAATTAACATCCATTTAATGAATTCACTTAAACGCAAATCCAATAAGGATTTAATTAATATCCAATAAACTAGTTAATTAACCAATAAGGTCTAATTAATTAACCAATAAACTCTAATTAATTAACTATAAGTTAACAACCAAAATCTCTAGTTAATTAACTATAATTTATCAACCAAGAATCTCTAGTTAATTAACTATTAACAACCAATACATAGAAAAATATCACAGTCAATAATTCCATTTAAATCAAAAATAATGCTTACCAGGACTTAAGATCCTTGGATCTTACACAAGACTTTTTCCAATTTCTAGTTTAGGTTTATCATACTTTTGCTTACAAGAATAGGATATCCAAAATCTTTTTCCACTCATATTTTTCTTTTTCTTTTTGTTTTCGATGGTATGTACCTACATAGATACATACTTTTTGTTTCTTTTTGCATCAATCACATTCTCTAATTCGATTACCACCTTTTTTCTGGTGACGAAATCGGAGTACACTGACCACATAGTCAGTGTAATAGAACTCATGTCTTTTTAGTATTGGGAATCTTTACCAAAGACAACGGAGTTAATGTGAATAGATTCCTCTCATTTCTTTTTAGACTTCAACCCATGTCGTTCGGTACCACTGTCAATTTTACACAGTGCCAAGTAGGGGAGTCTCTCACTATTTTTGTGGATTTTGGATTCTTTTTCCCAACAAATAGAAAAATAAACAAAACCTCAATTAGACTAGTCAATCAATATCAATTCAAGTATTCATACTCATATGCTAATTTTATTCAAGAAGTAGTTTCACTTTTAAATCAAATTTTCAAACAGCATATCTCCCTAAAATCTTACTCCTCAACCAATGAAGAATTTCAAAAGTAGATATGCATAAGAGAAATAAATTTGACATGATAGGCCTTATTCTAGTCTCAATTTTGGATTCACTCGTCAACATCAAACATCAATCAAGCCATATACAATAATCCCAAAGGTAGATCAAGGCCATTTATATCAAAATTTGCTCATCATCATCATGTAATGTCATCAAAATATTATCAAGTGAATACAACCATATTGAAAATAATATCATCATAATCATTATACAACCCCATCGAAGATCGAAAGGATAAACATGAAAAATACAGTGGTAGTGCTGGCGGACACAAAGGTGTAGAAGAAGCATCCTTCCCTTCAACACATGAAATATCAATAAGATACTTAAAGTGAAAGACAAAAGATAAAAGGAAAAAAGTGATACTCACAAGACTCTACCAATCTTCACCGCCATCAGATCCTATCTCTTCGGTGCACTATGCTGCGGCGTCTATAGGATTAGTAGGTGGTGCTCTCTGATGCCCTCCATACTCTCCACTCCTCCAGGGATAGCACATATCTCCCTAGAAATTTGTCCGAATTTCTTGAAACAAGAAAGAATCGAAAGCCTACCCTATCACGAGCAGATAGAAACAAAAAGCCCCAAAATTGGTTGAGAAACGAAAGCACACGAGCGAAAGGGGCGAAAGTTAGGTTAAAACTCGCCAAAACAGTGAAATCGGATGAAAGGTTACCAAATCGGCGGTGATAACCAGACGAAAAGAGTCGCCTGAGCCTTCCGAAGGTAGGGGAAGGTCGGAACTCCCAGATTGGTGCACGAGCGAGTGAGAAGACACGAAAACGGCAGCGGAAGAAATGGTGTTACAACATCTTTATCGTGTTTGCCAGATACATTTACGGCTGTAAAGAATGTTACAGCGGTGCCGTAATGGTAAAAACTTTCGGGTCGAAAAGCAACAGCGGTTATGGTACCGTAAAGAATGTTACGGTGGTGCCGTAAAATCTATCAGAAATTTTTTTTTTTTTTTTTATTATTATTATTATTATTATTATTTAGAAAGATTCAAAATTCAAAAAAAATTCAAAAATAAAAAAAAAGTAAAATTCATAAATTACGGCATCGTAAGGATGTTTACAGTACTACCGTAAAACGAAAAACTCTCGGGAAGATTTTGTCACAAAATACGGTACCGTAAAGGCATTTACGGCGGTATCGTAACGGGTTAAAACTCTTTGCTTAAAATTGACCGGCATTACGGTACCGTAAAGAATGTTATGGTAGTGCCGTAATTTTGCGCCAATTCTTGATTCCTACAAAAAAAATTTACAAAAATTAGTCCTAAAAGAAAATTAAAATAAAGTAAATGAAAGAGAGCAAAACTAAAATTAGAAAGCTGGGGTTGCCTCCCAAGAAGCGCTAATTTAAAGGTCATTAGCTTCACCCTTTAACACTCGGGTGTGATCGTGAATTCCTTTATTGCCTTTCTGATTTTTCTTTTGTTTGGGCATCACATTGAGCCACATAAGGCTCAGCCTTGAAACACTCTCCAATTTTATTCCATATCTTTTTTCCTTGTCAATTAATCTAGATCTTCTTCTCCTTTTTCTCCTTCTTCTAGAATTTTTGTTCTTCTTCTCCTGCATCCCTTTATCAACATCCTCAGAAGAATTGTTAATTTCAGAATTTGAGGGTTCATCAAATAAGCTTGAAACATCATAAGTGTCATCATTAAATATTTCAACACTACAACAAGATCCTGAGTTTGAAAGTTTGTTAAATGAATCATTAAGATTAAATTCAATCTTGTTGTCACAAATATCAAAAGTAATCTTTCCCTCTTTCACATCTATGTTTGCCTTAGCAGTGGCCAATAGTGGTCTCCCAAGAATTATAGGATTTCTAGAATTTTCTTCCATGTCTAACACTACAAAATCAGCGGGTATGAAAAACTCACTTATCTTTATTGGCACATTTTCCAAAATACCTACAGGATACTTAACCGATGAGTCTGCGAGCTGCAAGGATATAGATGTAGGCTTTAGCTCTCCAAGATTCAGTTTCCTGTAAGTGGAAAGAGGCATTAGACTAACACTTGCACCGAAGTCACATAAGGCTCGGTCAAAAGCCATAGTGCCTATAGAACATGGTATAGAAAAACTACCTGGATCCTTCAGTTTAGGTGGCAGTTTATTTTGAATGACTGCACTACAATCTTTAGTTAGAGTAACGATAGCCCGAAAGGGAACACTACAAGTCTGGCACACGTTTACCTTGGACTAATCCCCGGCAACAGTGCCAAAAACTTGATAGCCCAAAAGGGAACACTACAAGTCTGGCACGCGTGTACCTTGGAGTAATCCCCGGCAACGGCGCCAAAAACTTGATAGGATTCCGCAAGTGCACGAAATTATCGAAGTAATAAAAATATCGATCCACAGGGACCTTATTGTTAAGTACCGAATAATCGTATTCTTACTAGCTAAGTAAACCAAATATGATGCAAATAAGTAATAGAAATAACACGAAAGATAATCAGAGAGATAAACATGGGACTAGGGTTTCATCCACCTTTACTTCAATGATTAGATATATAAAAGGTTCATCAATCAAATCTTGCTAAAATAAAGACCTAATTTTCTTCATAAAAGGATTATCTCACTTTCGTGTAGATAACAACGCAGAGATAAATCCTCACTTTCGCGCAAGATTTATCCCAGTCAAAAGCTAAGTAAATCATCAATCAGAGAATTCAAAGATCACTTTCGTGCATCCAAATTCTAGATTGATAATCTCTAGTGGAGTCTCAAGGATCACTTTCGTGCATCCGAGCCTCAACACTAGTTTTACTCATGGATCTCCAACGTTCCGATCCTCACTTTCGTGCAAGATCTCCACGTTTGACAAATAGACTCGATCTATAGATTCATGTTATAATTATGGCAATTAATTTACTAGAACAGATCAAATTAGATCTAACCTAGGGAAGGGATCCTAATATGCAATTTGTTAGCCCGGGAGGGAATCACTACAAGTTTGGCATGCGTGTACCTTGGACTAATCCTTGGTAACGGCACCAAACCTTGATGTTAAACCGCAAGTGTACGGGTATACGAAGTAATAAAAAAAAGTATCGAATCCACAGGAACCTACGTTGTCGAATACTAAATAGTCGATTTCTTACTATCTAGGCAAATCGAGATCGTGAAAATAGCAATCGGAGCTAAGAGAGGGATTATCAGAGAGAAAAGCTGGGACTAGGGTTTCGTTCACTTAAACTTTTATGACTAGATATGTATAAGGATTTCGTTGATTCAATTTTATCATGATGAAGATATTATCAAACGATGAACTCAAGGATCACTTTTGTGCATCCGAGTTCTAGGAATCTCTAGTGGAGTCTCAAGGATCACTTTCGTGCATCCGAGTCTCGCAACTAGTTTTGCTCAAGGGTCTCCAACGTTCCGATCTTTTCTTTCGCACAAGATCTCCACGTTTGACAAATAGACTCGATCTAAAGATTCATATTATAATTATGGCAATTATCTTAATAGAAAAGATCAAGATGGATCTAACCTAAGGAAGGGATCCTAACATGCAGTTCTAGGGTTCCAAATTCTCAAGCAATCACCTTCCGGTCTCAAGCGAAAATTCTAAGAACATAATTAATAACATGAACTTAAAGAGATTCTAAGCACAGTTAACACATGAGCAAAACCATCATGTTAAGATCAAACTCAACGATCTATTGAAAAAAAAAGAAGTTATCTAATCATTGAAAGTCAAGTGAACTACTTCCCCATGTCCCAAAAATAGTTTAAGCTAGCATGGTGAAGATATTACAGAATTCCATAATTTTAGAAAATTGAGATTCAACAAAAGAAAAAGTTCTCAGAAAATACGACACGGCTGTGAAGTATTTCACAGCCGTAATTTGCGAAGAAATCGGTGGCGATTCTTCTTTCTCTGATTTCTCCTCCAATTCGTCTCCTTTTGAACTGAAACTTTTGGCACGTCCTCTCCTTCACCAGGCGCAGCTTCGGTAGCAAGATCACGGCCGGAGATCGTCTGGATCGAGCGCGGCGGCAGAACCTGAAGGGAACCCCTTTCAAGAGGGGGGCGAAACCCTAGTTGGCGCAAACTCGATAGGCAGCGAATTCAAGAATCGAAAACATGCAATATATGATCAACCTTTAAAACATGAAAGAAGGAGATGCGATTCATACCAATGCCATTTAAAGATGGCGCCTTGGAAGATAGAAAGCAACGAAGATTTCCTCCTTAGGACGCGCACACAAGATGAGGATGCGCTTACTCCCTACGGAATATCTTGTGCTAGCAAGATTCCTAGGTGTCTTTGATCGCGTGAGAAGGGAAGAAGATCGCCTTTCCTTGCTTGATTCTCGAGTCTCCAAGACGTGAAAGAGAAGTCTCTTACGAGAGAGAGCGACGAGAATTAGAGGTTGAGGCAACAAGAGATGCGCTCCATGTAAACATGGGGGGCGTGGTTGCTAAAAATAGCCAACCTCTCTTACATGCGATCATGTGTTCATGCCCTCATGAACCAATCGCATTTTCCTCATTACTTTGAACCAAGCGCTCACATCTAGAGTCGGTTCAATTCGGTCTGGTCTATAAACCAAATAACCCAAGCAATTAGTCCAGATCACATTAAAAACCCTAAGGTGCTTGATCTGACCGTCGATCTCTTGATGCTTCTGATCTGACCGATCTAGCATCCGTTCTCTCGATCGAAGCTTACCGATCTCAAGCCCTAATCAATCAAACATGATCAGACCAGATCTCACTTACAATCAGAGATTAAATCCCTTTAAACTGAACCCGAACAATTCAGTCCACACGATCTGACTTAAGTAAGCCATATCATCAAATTGTGCGACCCTGAGGGTTTCCTTTAAGCGTCGGTAACGATAACTCACGTTATCACGACCAGTGAGAGGTATCTAGCAACACATCACTGTCTCCCGATATAAAGGAAAGAGTCTTCCAAGACTACACCCAAAAACAGCACAAGTGTGAATCAATTCACAAGGTATGCATATTTCCTTTGCCACTGGATGTTCTTATTGGACAAGCCTGTCAAGCTCGTAACTCCAATATGATGAGCATGATTAGATCAGATGAACACTGTCACCTGGGTATGGCCATACACTTTTCTCAATCATCTCATCCAGGGGGCCCCTTTAGAACATCACACTCCTTAAACAAGGAGACGGCAATCCTTTGTCTATCACTAATGCTCTAACCTGACTCAAGCTCACCATCCAAGATAGTCTATAATCATTATGTTTCAAACGATATTGAACTATCTCAAAACAATGACAATCATCATTTAGAAAACACAAGTGATCTCAAGTCAGAGGAAATGTGCCACTTGTCATAATCAAGGAATATTCACATTGTGACAAACAATTGAACATCCTAGTAGGGTCTGTCCAGTACATCCCATGTACCCATGAGTCTACATCTTATTCCATGCTCGAAGCATCCTATAAGATTAGAACACATATTAGTCTTAACCATATCAAGGCTGTCTCATGTTCACCAAGATACATCGACTAAGGACTTAATAGCATGTCAGCCCAGCTGAACAGCTTTGAGACATTATTCAGAGAAACATATATTGCAGCAGACAATGTAGCTAACTGAATAACAACCATGCCTTTATAAACATAAGAGTTTATTACATGATACTGATACATTCCCACAGGCCTCAAACATTAGCCTTAAGGGCATACCCCAACAGAACCCTCGGCGGCGGCGTGGATCGAGATTTCTCCTTCGACAGTGCACAAAATTTAGGGCTTTTGGTCTCTCTGTAATCCTCTCGTCCAAAGCTCCCCCTTTGCTTCTTACAACTTCAAATATTAAGCCCTCGATTGCCCGCAAGAATCTCCGCAAAAATTGGGCGTGGAAACTGACCGGGCATCGCGTTCAAAACGGGTTTTACGGTAGTGTAATTGTTTACGGCTGGTGCCGTAAAATCTCTTGAGTCTTGTACCGATGTTGTCTCAGAAAATACGGCCCGTAAAATAGTTTATAGCCCGTGCCGTAATATCAGCTGAGCTCTCTAGTTGGATTCGTCGGGAAAATACGGCCGTGTAATTCTTTACGGCGGGTGTCGTAATTTCAGGGCAACTTTCTGTTCTGAAACGGCTGGAAAATACAGTACCATAATACGGCCGGTACCGTAAAATCGGGAAATCTTTCTGTTGGAAAATCTTTACAAATTACGGCAGTGTTCAAATTTTACAGTACCATGTGGAATTACGGTACCGTAAAATAGATTACGACACTACCGTAATTCACTGGCTTGCTTCGATTTGCGTGAAATTTCTTGGATGACTTCTTCTTGTTGATGAGAACTCTTCCATGTATTCATACAGCAAGTTAACCAAATTCCAGATCGTGGAAAAATACATCAACATGGTGGAAAATTCATAAATTCACATTCATACAAGTTAACCAAATTCCAGATCGTGGAAAAATACATCAACATGGTGGAAATTTAATAAATTCACATTCATATAAGTTAACCAAATTCCAGATCGTGGAAAATACATCAACATGGTGGAAAATTTCTGTATTCACATTCATTCAATAAGTTAATCAAATTTCAAATCATGGAAAAATACATCAACATAGTGGAAAATTCCTGTATTCACATTCATACAACAAGTTAACCAAATTCTAGATCGTTAAAAAAATACATCAACATGGTAGAAAATTCATAAATTCACATTTATACAACAAGTTAACCAAATTCCAGATTGTGAAAAAATACATCAACATGGTGGAAAATTCATAAATTCGCATTCATACAGTAAGTTAACCAAATTCCATATCATGGAAAAATATATCAACATGGTGGAAATTTAAAAAATTCACATTCTTACAGCAAGTTAACCAAATTCCAGATCATGGAAAAATACATCAACATGGTGAAAAATTCATAAATTCACATTCATATAGAAAGTTAACCAAATTCCAGATCGTGGAAAAATATATGAACATGGTGTAAATTTAATAAATTCACATTCATACAACAAGTTAACTAAATTCAGATCTTGGAAAAGTACATCAACATGGTGGAAAATTCATAAATTCACATTCAAACAGCAAGTTAACCAAATTCACAAAAATATCATTTCTACTCCTTGGTCGGTGTGCATACAAAATAATCATCACATCCGCAAATGATCAGCTTCAACTGTTTGGGTTTTGCTGTTATAAAATCTAGATATATTGGTGCCTGCAATATGAACAGTTGTTTAGGGTTAATTTTCATATAACCGATTTATTGGCATCTTCTGATTGAACCAAGAAAGAACTTACAAATATACTTATTCTGATAGGTGTGGGAGTAACATGAGTGAATGATTTGATTAAGTAATATCCCATGCCTGATATGCAGAGGCCCTAATCCTAAAAAGGTTTCAGCATAACAAAAGTAGATGAAATGATCATAAAACAACATTGCTTATTAGTAAATTACTCACATTGAATATTTTCTTATTTGAAAAAATTTTCACTTTGCCCGCTCTATTCATTTATCCCTTCCAAATCAAATGGCGATTAAAGAGCCACCAAGTAATATTAAACCATAAGGCTCAAGATCTAACCATTCATCTCTTGATGCTCTTGATCTTACCGATCTAGCATCAATTCTCTCGATCGAAGTTTACCGATCTCAAGCCCTAATCAATCAAACATGATCAGACCAGATCTCACTTACAATCAGAGTTTAAACTCCTTTAAACTGAACCAAAACAATTCAGTCCACACGATCTGACATAAGTAAGCCATATCATCAAATTGTGCGACCCTAAGGGTTTCCTTTAAATGTCGGTAACGATAACTTACGTTATCACGAACAGAGAGGGGTATCTAGCAACACATCACTGTCTCCCGATATGAAGGAAAGAGTCTTCCAAGACTACACCCAAACCATAGCACAAGTGTGAACTTAATTCACTAGGCATACATGTTTCCTTTGCCACTGGATGTTCTCGTTGGACAAGCGTGTCAAGCCTATAACTCCAACATGATGAGAATGATTAGATCAGATGAACATAGTCATCTGGGTATGGCCATACACTTTCTCAATCATCTCATCCAGGGGGCCCTATAGAACATCACACTCCAATCAAGGAGAAGGCAATCCTATATCTATCACTAGCGCCCTAACATGACTCATGTTCATTATCCAAGATAGTCTATAACCATTATGTTTCAAATGATATTGAACTACCTCAAAACAATGCCAATCATCATTTAGAAACACAAGTGATCTCAAGTCAGAGGAAATATGCCACTTGTTTGCATATTAGGATGATTCACATTGTGACAAGCAATTGAACATCCTAAGTAGGGTCTGTCCAGTACATCCAATGTACCCATGAGTCTACATCTTATTCCATGCTCGAAGCATCCTATAAGATTAGAACACATATTAGTCTCAATCATATCAAGGCTGTCTCATGTTCACCAAGATATCTCGACTAAGGACAATACTGCATGTCAGCCAAGCTGAACAGCATTGAGACATTATTCAGAAGTATACATATGACAGCAGATAATGCAACAACCTGAATAACAACCATTGCCTTTATAAACATTAAGTTTATACATGATACTGATATAATCCCAAGGCCTCAAACATTAGCCTTAAGGGCATACCCCAACAATCTCCCACTTGCACTTAATCTAATGGTTGAGAAATCTCAAACCCATATTATTACAGTGCTTCTCATGCTTCTGCTGTGCCAGAGGCTTTGTAAGCGGGTCAGCTAGATTGTCATCTGTATGAACCTTACAGATCTTGATCTCTCCTCGATCAATGATCTCCCGGATCAAGTGAAACCTTCTCTGTATGTGCTTGGACTTCTGGTGCGACCGTGGTTCCTTTGCTTGTGCTATTGCTCCAGTGTTATCACAGAAGATAACCAATGGATCTGCACTCGAAGGAACAACACCAAGTTCCTGAACGAACTTACGAATCCACACTGCCTCCTTGGATGCTTCTGAGGCTGCAACATACTCGGCTTCTGTTATGGAATCAGCAACAATTGATTGTTTGAAACTTTTCCACACCACTGCTCCTCCATTCAAGCTAAAAACATAGCCTGATTGCGATCGGAAATCATCCTGGTCAGATTGGAACGAAGCGTCAGTATATCCTTCAATACTGAGTTCTTCCTGACCTCCATAAATCAAGAACATATCTTTGGTCGTCCGAAGATATTTCAAAATGTTCTTGACCGCAATCCAGTGTGCCTTCCCTGGATTACTTTGGAACCGACTGGTCACGCTTAACCCGTAAGCGACGTCTGGGCGAGTACACAACATCGCATACAAAATGGACCCAATAGCCGAAGCATAAGGCGTATTGTCCATTTCATCTTTCTCAGTCTGTGTTTGTGGACACTAACTCTTTGAAAGATTCAGACCTTGTCTGACTGGAAGATATCCTCTTTTAGAATTTTCTAAATGGAATCTCTCCAGGACTTTATCGATGTAAGTACTCTGGCACAGCCCGAGAAGCCTCTTAGATCTATCTCTGTAGATCTTCACACCTAATACATAGGCTGCTTCTCCTAAATCTTTCATCTAGAAACATTTTCTTAACCATGCCTTGACGGCATGCAGTTCAGGAACATCATTTCCAATGATCAAGATATCATCGACGTAGAGGACTAGGAAAGTAATCACGCTCCCACTAAACCTCTTATATACACACGGGTCATCTTCATTCTTGATGAAACCAAACTTACAGATTGATTCATCAAAACGAATATTCCAGCTTCTCGATGCTTGTTTAAGTCCATAAATGGACTTCTTTAATTTGCATATTTTATGACGATCTGATGGATTGATGAAACCTTCAGGTTGTGTCATATACACATCCTCTTCTAGTTTTCCATTAAGGAAAGCGGTTTTCACATCCATTTGCCAGATCTCATAATCATAATATGCCGCTATCGCAAGAATAATCCGAATAGACTTGAACATGGCTACAGGAGAGAAAGTTTCATCATAATCTATCCCGTATATTTGTTTGAAACCTTTCGCAACTAGCCTGCCTTTATAGGTAACCACGTTACCATCCATGTCAATCTTCTTCTTGAAGATCCACTTACAGCCTATAGGGATTACTCCCGGAGGCGGATCAACCAAATCCCAGACTTGGTTATCTGACATGGAGTCCATCTCGGCTCGCATAGCTTCAAGCCATCTTGCTGATTCCGGTCCACTGACCGCATCCGCATAAGTGAGGGGTTCATCATCAATGATGTAGACTCCGTCATAGCGCTCAGGCTGTCGACGGATCCTTCCCGATCTTCGCGGTTCTCGTGATATCTGAGCCTCAGGTTGTTCAATAACCTGTTCTATTGGCTCAGGCTCATCCAACTGTGCTTGACTACTTTGTCCTTCTTCTGGATTCTCATCCAGCTTTATTTCTCTCCCACTGGCTTCTTGCAGAAGAAATTCCTTCTCAAGAAAAATAGCCGTTCGAGCAACAAATACTTTGTTCTCTTTGGGATCGTAGAAATAATAACCCTTTGTTTCTTTAGGGTAACCGACAAAGATACATTTATCAGATCTGCTCTCCAGTTTCCCAGAGGCGAGCTTTTTGACATAAGCCTCGCAACCCCAGATTTTAATAAAAGTCAAGCTTGGCTATTTCCCATACCATAATGAAGGGTCCCCTTCAAGGGGGAGCGCAAGCGGATAAAACCCCTTTCAAGAGGGGGGGGGGCCGAAAAACCCTAAACAAGGGGGTGCATGCATTTTGCTAGGGTTTCAAGAATTCAATCGCTTATGTGCTCATATGATCAACTATAATATTTCATTAGATCAAGAATGTGATCATACCAATGCCATAGATCGGATGTCGGCTTGGAAGCAAAGTTCAAAGAGAACATCTCCAAAGGAATCGCACACAAGAAGAAGAAGGCCTACACCTTGAACGTCCCTTGTGCTAGCAAGGCTCCAAAGTATCCCTTGTCGCGTGAAGGAGATTTTGAGATCAAGCTTGGCGAGAGCAACCTTCCTCCTCTTCTCGTCCGAATGCACTCACCTCCAAGGATGAACGTTGAGAAGAGAGGAGTGAAGTCGAGCGTTCAAAACGCTTTGGCGTTAAGGTGAAGTCGCCTTCAATACTTTCCATAAATGGAAGAGATGAAGCTATGCGCCCATTACCGAACCAAAACGCCTAACCCCTTGAACCAAGCGTTCACCCTTGTGAACCGGTTCAAGCCACTTCAATCCATTTCAATTTGGTTCAAGAACCAAATTAAACCAGCCCAAGCCATGGTCTAGATCTCATTGAACCAATGGTTCAATATCTAACCGTTGATCTCGTGATACTCTTGATCTCACCGATCTAGCATCAATACTCTCGATCGAAGCTTACCGATCTCAAGTCCCAATCAATCAAACATGATCAGACCAGATCTCACTTACAATCAGAGCCTCTATCCCTTTAAACTGAACCCAAACAATTCAGTCCACACGATCTGACTTAAGTAAGCCATATCATCAAATTGTGCGACCCTGAGGGTTTCCTTTAAATGTCGGTAACGATAACTTTCGTTATCACGATCAGTGAGGGGTATCTAGCAACACATCACTGTCTCCCGATATAAAGGAAAGAGTCTTCCAAGACTTCACCCAAACCACAGCACAAGTGTGAATCAACTTCACTAGGCATACATGTGTCCTTTGCCACTGGATGTTCTTATTGGACAAGCGGGTCAAGCTTGTAACTCCAATACGATGAGCATGATTAGATCAGATGAACATAGTCATCTGGGTATGGCCATACACTATCTCAATCATCTCATATAGGGGGGCCCCTTTAGAACATCACACTCCTTAAACAAGGAGACGGCAATCCTATGTCTATCACTAGTGCCCTAACCTGATTCAAGCTCACCATCCAAGATAGTCTATAATCATTATTTTTCAAATGATATTGAACTACCTCAAGACAATGACAATCATCATTTAGAAACACAAGTGATCTCAAGTCAGAGGACATGTGCCACTTGGTGCTTACAAGGATCATTCACATTGTGACAAGTAATTGAATATCCTAGTAGGGTCTGTCCAGTACATCCAATGTACCCATGAGTCTACATCTTATTCCATGCTCGAAGCATCCTATAAGATTAGAACACATATTAGTCTCAATCATATCAAGGCTGTCTCATGTTCACCAAGATATCTCGACTAAGGACATATGCATGTCAGCCTAGCTGAACAGCTTTGAGACATTATTCAGAAGTACACTTATTACAGCAGACAAGGTAGCAACCTGAATAATAACCATGCCTTTATAAACATAAGAGTTTATTACATGATACTTATACAATCCCAAGGCCTCAAACATTAGCCTTAAGGGCATACCCCAACACATAACTCATATGGCGTCTTTGAAACGGCCTTGGATGGCACTCGGTTTAGTACCTTTGCAGCTGTTTCCAGTGCAAATCCCCAAAAGGAGTAAGGTAGAGTAGCCTGACTCATCATAGAACGAACCATATCCAGTAAGGTTCTATTTCTCCTCTCGGACACACCATTCCATTGTGGTGTTCCTAGCGGAGTGAGCTGTGAGATAATCCCACACTCCTTCAGATAGTCAGTAAACTCTCGACTCAAGTATTCTCCACCTCGATCTGAACGAAGTACCTTGATATTTCGGCCTAGCTGATTTTGTATTTCATTTTTGAACTCTTTGAACTTGTCAAAAGATTCACTTTTATGTCTCATTAGATAGACATTACCATACCTACTGAAATCATCAGTAAAGGTAATGAAGTATGAATAGCCACCTCTGGCATGTTTACTAAATGGCCCACACACATCACTGTGAATGAGGTCAAGTAAACCTGAAGCCCTTTGACCTTTGTTGGAAAAAGGAGTCTTCGTCATTTTGCCCATTAAACATGCTTTGCATGTATCAAGCTCCTCATAGGAGAATGATCCCAGCAGTTCATGTTCATGCAACCGCTTAATGCGCTTCTTGTTAATGTGGCCTAAACGACTATGCCATAGCAAGGTGCTGTCATCAGCATACTTGGCTTTCTTATTATCAATTTGTTGTACAGAACATTCCATGTCCAACATGAATAACCCATTATTAATCGACCCGGTAGCATAAACAATATTATCAAAAGAAATATAACACTTTGAAGTTTTGCATTCAAAGGAAAACCCTTTCCTGACAAGAGCAGGAATAGAGATAATATTCTTAGTTATGCTCGGTACAAAATAACAATTGTCCAGTTCTAATACAAGACCAGATGGTAAAGAGATGTGATATTCTCCTACAGCAACAGCAGCAACCCGTGCCCCGTTTCCTACTCGTAGGTCCACCTCATGCTGTCCCACCTGTCTTCTTCTCTTGAGTTCCTGTACATTTGAACAAATGTGAACTCCACATGCAGTGTCTAACACCCATGAAATAGAAGAAGATAGCATGACTTCAGTCACAAAAATACCTGAGCTAGAAGCGAAAGGGTTGCTTCCCTTATTATCTCCTTGGAGCGCTTTACAGTCCTTTTTCCAGTGACCCAGCTGGCCACAATGGAAACATTTGTATTCCTTTGACCGCTTTACCTTTTGCTTTAGAGCCTTGTTGTAGCTCTTGATAGGGGCTTTGCCCTTCTTCCCCTTCTTCTTGTTCCTGGAAGGAACCATTAGGACAGAGGATGAAGGCTTTCCCTTCTCACGAGACTGAGTCTACTCTGTAGTCAAGAGCATGTTCAGTAACTCTGCCGGGGTACAGTCGATCTTGTTCATATTAAAGTTAATGATGAACGGATCGAAAGAGGCCGGGAGAGACTGCAAGATGATGTCTACAACAAGATCCTGATTGATGGTGTGTCCCAGTTTCTCTAGAGCCTCCTTGTACCCAATCATCTTGAGTACGTGAGCTCCCACTGGACTCCCTTCAGTCAGTTTGCTCTGAAAGAAAAGTTTAGTCAAGTTATAGCGTTCAGTCCTTGCCTGTGCAGCATACAGCATCTTGAGATTTGCTATAATTTCAATAGCAGATAAATCTTCATGCTGACGCTGAAGCTCTGGCGTCATAGACGCAAGCATAAGGCAAGCGACATCAATGCTATCATTGACATGCTTCTCATAAGCTTCCCGAACCGCCCTTGCGGCGTTCGCAGCGGGTTGAGGCGGTATTGCCGTCTCGAGGAGATACAGTTTCCTCTCAGCCTTAAGAACAATCTTAAGGTGTCCGTACTAGTCTGAGAAGTTTGGCCCAGCAAACTTCTCCCTTTCCAGTAAGGATCGCACATTGAACGCTGTGGTGTTCGTTGCTGCAGTAATCTACAACATTGCAAGAACAGCAAGGTCAGTATCAATGTTAGAATCAATCCAGGACTTAAGAATGATTCTTTTCTCACTATTTTATCTGACTGAAAAATCCAGTAAAACAGTTCGAAAGAGTAAAACTCTTTTAGTGAGATGGGATCCAGATTTCATACTTGGTCTCCGCGTCCCGCTCAGGCGAGATAAGATGCACAGAGAGTACAAGCACTAATCTCTGGTAGGCAATCCCTGCCAATCGCCAACCCGTGCGATTCCCCTTCATCTGGGCAATCCAGCAGACTGTGCCAACTGAGTTGGTACAACACAGTCTCTGATCCCACAGATGGCTGCCTCCATATGGCTACCATATGCTCAATATGTAGCCTTCATGGTCAAGCTGACCTGACCTACTCCCTAGACCACCACGTGCTATGCTGAGCAACGAGAAGCGATAAATCCCTTCTCTGTAACACGCAGGTGTAATCACACACCGTCTGAAGATAGATGGGCGTGCCCACTGAGTGGGTACAACACGGCCCCAACGATAGTCAGAACAGTGAGGTTTCGCGTCAGAAGGCTTACGTGCTTGATATTCATCGTTGGATTTTAACGGTCCTTTTATCTTCTTCCTATCATACAAATGCTATGGTGATAGCAGAAGAATAAATCATGCAGTTACTAAATTACTTAAACAGTAAATTGAAAGCATGATGATCTTATGTGGTAAAAGCCCATTAAGCCTAAGTAAGACCTTAATTTAACTTAAGTCTTCACTTGAGCTCTTCATGGGTCTTTTGCAACTCATCTGGCCCAGGCCAGGGCCCAAGCGCCCTCTGCAGCCCAGATGCACCCACCAGGTAGCATGCGCCTGTCCTAGAGTCGAACTCTAGACCTCCCACTGGTGAAGCCACTTGCTGCAAGCGCCTCTACCATATGTGCTCTGTGCTCATGTCTGATTAAATTACAATTTAATCTATCTAGACATGATTGACACGCAGGTCAATTACACTGTATAAATTAATTAAAATGTGATGCGCAGATCACAATAAAATTTACAATTTAATCCAGGCACGCAGGCCCCAGCACAGCACACATTAATTGGGCAGCCCACATAAGATGAAATAGACATTCATTCATGTTATACAAACAACATGTGATCCAAACAAGAAAATAAAATTTTCAAAAATCCCATTGGCATCAATTTTATTTCCTTATGAGCCCTACTACCTTACAACGGTCCATTAATAGGGATCCACTCATCAGACCTAGTCAGACCCACTGCCCTTGCATGCACCAAGTCATAACCGACTTGAGTCGACCTCATGGTCAACAATGCATGCCTTAAGGGCTGAACGTCCCTCATGAGTTCTGGCAAGCGGGTGTGACCCCGGGCCTTAATCATGAGCGTTCACTGGTTGTCTCAATCAGACATCGCTACACGCCTTTCTGCAGTCGACCAATAGCCACCACATGCTTGCGCATAGGTGCCATCTGGTCGACCCATCTAGGCTATCAGATGGTCTGATCAGACAGTTGGGTCTATACTGGACAATGACTTCAACCCTAATAACCCGTCTAAGTTTTTCAAGTAGGCGCTTAGATCTAATGGATGCGCGCAAGTAAAAGAGTTTGATCAAAAACTACAACATGCGCCAACAATATACATGCGCCAATGTAAAACTTACATCTATTTTCGCATGATCATTTAGATCTATTCATAAGCACAAACAAGGATCACAAAAACAAGCAATCATATGATCATACAGAAACTCGCTCTGATACCAATTGAAAAGGGGTTGAAACCCTAAAACATGCGCATATAAAATTTTCTCAAGGCGGAATCTAGGGTTTCCTAGGATCGCATGTATGAACATATGATCAACATAACATTTTGTATAGATCTAGTGAGAGATCATACCATTGCCATTGCTTGGATGGCGACTTGGAAGAAGAGGGCGAGCGGCTCTCCTCCAAAGGTGACGCACACAAGGTGAAGATGACTACTCCCTTGGCGTCTTTGTGCTAGCAAAGCTTCAAGGTTTCCCTTCGTGAAGGAGACGAGAGATGTCTCTTGGTTTTGTTCTCTTCTCCTTTGCATGAAGTCTCACCACCCCACACGAGAGAGGTCGAGAGAGGAGAAGATGGCGACGAGAGAAGCGTTGCTCTTCGAACGTGGAGGCGTTCCACATTTTGGAAAAACTGATTTCCAAAAATAGCAAATGCTTCAATGTATGCGATCATGCATTCACTCCAAGTGAACCGATCGCAAACTTTTTCTCTCCCATTGAACCATGCGTTCATATGATGAACCGGTTCAATTGGATTTGGTTCAAAGACCAAATCAAACCAAGCATTGGTCTAGATCAAATTAAACCATAAGGCTCAAGATCTAACCATTCATCTCTTGATGCTCTTGATCTTACCGATCTACCATCAATTCTCTCGATCAAAGTTTACCGATCTCAAGCCCTAATCAATCAAACATGATTAGACCAGATCTCACTTACAATTAGAGTTTAAACTCCTTTAAACTGAACCAAAACAATTCAGTCCACACGATCTGACATAAGTAAGCCATATCATCAAATTATGCGACCCTAAGGGTTTCCTTTAAATGTCGGTAACGATAACTTACGTTATCACGAACAGAGAGGGGTATCTAGCAACACATCACTGTCTCCCGATATAAAGGAAAGAGTCTTCCAAGACCACACCCAAACCATAGCACAAGTGTGAACTCAATTCACTAGGCATACATGTTTCCTTTGCCACTGGATGTTCTCGTTGGACAAGCGTGTCAAGCCTATAACTCCAACATGATGAGAATGATTAGATCAAATGAACATAGTCATCTGGGTATGGCCATACACTTTCTCAATCATCTCATCCAGGGGGCCCCTATAGAAGATCACACTCCAATCAAGGAGAAGGCAATCCTATATCTATCACTAGCGCCCTAACATGACTCATGTTCATTATCCAAGATAGTATATAACCATTATGTTTCAAATGATATTGAACTGCCTCAAAACAATGCCAATCATCATTTAGAAACACAAGTGATCTCAAGTCAGAGGAAATATGCCACTTGTTTGCATATTAGGATGATTCACATTGTGACAAGTAATTGAACATCCTAAGTAGGGTCTGTCCAGTACATCCAATGTACCCATGAGTCTACATCTTATTCCATGCTCGAAGCATCCTATAAGATTAGAACACATATTAGTCTCAATCATATCAAGGCTGTCTCATGTTCACCAAGATATCTCGACTAAGGACAATACTGCATGTCAGCCAAGCTGAACAGCATTGAGACATTATTCAGAAGTATACATATGGCAGCAGATAATGCAACAACCTGAATAACAACCATTGCCTTTATAAACATTAAGTTTATACATGATACTGATATAATCCCAAGGCCTCAAACATTAGCCTTAAGGGCATACCCCAACAAGAAGCACTGTAATAATATGGGTTTGAGATTTCTCAACCATTAGTTTAAGTGCAAGTGGGAGATTGTTAGGGTATGCCCTTAAGGCTAATGTTTGAGGCCTTGGATTATTTACAATATCATGTATAAGGCAATTGTTGTTATTCAGATTGTTACATTATCTGCTGTTGTATGTATACTTCTGAGTAATGTCTCAATGATGTTCAGCTTAGCTGACATTCAGTGTTGTCCTTAGTCGAGATATCTCGGTGAACATGAGACAGCCTTGATATGATGGAGACTAATATGTGTTCTAATCTTATAGGGTGCTTCGAGCATGGAATAAAATTTAGACACATGGGTGCATTGGATGTACTGGACTGACCCTACTTAGGATATTCAATTGTTTGTCACAATATGAATAATCCTTATATGCAAGCAAGTGGTATATTCCCTCTGACTTGACATCACTTGTGTTTCTAAGTGATGATTGGCATTATCTTGAGGTAGTTCAATATCATTTGAAAGATAATGATTAAGGATTATCTTGGACAGTGGGCATGAGTCATGTTAGGGCACTTGTGATAGATATAGGATTGCCTCTCCTAGTTGGAGTGTGATGTTCTAAAGGGCCCCCTGGATGAAATGGTTGAGAATGTGTATGGCCATACCCAGATGACTATGTTCATCTGATCTAACCATTTTCATCATGTTGGAATCACAGGCTTGACATGCTTGTCCAACGGGAACATCCAGTGGCAAAGGGAAACATGTATGCCAAGTGAATTAGATTCACACTTGTGCTGTGTTTTGGGAGTAGTCTTGGAAGACTCTTTCTTTCATATCGGGAGACAGTGATGTGTTGCTAGATACCCCTCTCTGATCGTGATAACATAAGTTATCGTTACCGACATTGAAGGAAACCCTTGGGGTCGCACAATTTGATGATATGGCTTACTTATGTCAGATCGTGTGGACTGGAATTATCCTAGTTCAGTTTAAAGCAATTTAAACTCTGATTGGAAGTGAGATCTAGTCTAATCATGTTTGATTGATTAGGGCATATGATCGGTAAGCTTCGATCGGGAGAATTGATGCTTGATCGTAAAGATCAAGAGGTTCAATGAGATGTGTGGTTAGATCTTGAGCCATTTGGTTCAATGAGATCATAACCAGGGCTGGTTCGATTTGGTGCTTGAACCAAATTGGGATTGAACCGGTTCACTTAGTGTGAACGCATGGTTCAATAAAAGAGGGAAGTTTCGATTGGTTCAATGAGTGAACGCATGGGAGTTAAGAGGGAGTTACATGTTTGGTTCTTACCAAATATGGTAACCGAACATTTCCTTCTTGGGCGCTCCCTCACGGTTTTCGAAACCCCTTCTACTCTCTTCCTCCTCTCGCATCTTCATCATCTTCATGCAAGGAAGAAGTTCAACTAGCCAAGGGTGCACATCTCCTCTCCAAGACACGAAAAAGACTCTTTAGTCTCTTTGCTAGCACAAGGAGCATAAAGAAGAAGCCGACTTCATCTTGTGTGTGATACCTTTGGAGAAGAGGCACTTGCCCCTTTCATCTTCCAAGCCGCCACTCACATCATGGCAATGGTAACACTCTTACTTGTCTTTTAAGTTCACAAGGTTGATCATAGTTTTAAGTCATGCGATCTCCATACCTTGTATTTCCGCTGCGACATAGTTCATGATTGATACTAGGTATAACCTTCAGAGTTTGCAAGTGTTTCCAAGTGGCAAAGCACATTTTGACGAATTTGATGTTTTAAGGATGGGTTCTATGCTTAGCGTGGAAAGTTTTTTGCCTGCAAAATTTTTTGGATCATACTATTTCCTAGGACAAGTATACTCTGCTACCCCTGGTGAGTTTGAGAACTCAACTACTTCAGTTTTACTCTAAAAAACTAGAACTATTACAGCCCTATTTTGTAACGTCTACCCTCTTTCTTCGATTTCTGATCAATCTAAACTATGGATTATTGTAATTTCTTCTACATGTCAGCTTAGATATCTTTTGGGACAAAGAGTGTAATCCCCCTTGATATTTCAATGACTAGATAATCTTTATTTCATCATGATATTTTTGGCATGGTAATTTTACTTAAGAGATTATTGTCTTTAATCATTTCTAGTGTCATTCATTAACATGTTTTAGAGGTTTTGTGTATGGACTAAGAAGATGATACGCATAAACCTGGAACCCTATAATTTATGGTAGGAGCTCATCACTAGAGATTGGTTGTGTTCTTATTTTTAGATTTTAGGAGCTTATTTCTTGTTGATGTTTTAACCCAGAAATTATTACTATTTTAGACATGAAAATATGCTAGAGATTGATATTGGATTGTTAGAAAACCTTAAGTAAAACCTGTGAAACTAAGGTGCAAGAGTGCTTAGTTTTGCTTGAGATCTTGACATTGAGATGGAATGCACAAGAGTGATTCTTAATCTCTTTGATCAAAGTTTACTTATATTTAACATTGAATAGATCATGCACGAGAGTGAGGCTCGTTCTTTGTAAATTGACTGCGCGAGAGCGAGTTAATTTCTTTATTAAGTAAGCTATATCTTTACCATAACGAAAATAGATTGATGAATCTTTCATCATATCTAGTCATAAATATTAAGGTGGATGAACCCCCAAGTCCCAATTCTTCCTCTCTGATATTTCATACAAACTTCCTATTCTTTACTTTCATCATACGATTTGCTTAGCTAGTGAGAAAATAATTATTTGGTACTTAACACGTAGGTTTCTGTGGTTTGATATCTTAAATATTACTTCTAGTATCCGTGCACTTGCGGACTACAACAAGTTTTTGGCGCCGTTGTCGGGGACCTTAGTTTTGTTAATATCAAAATAGTTCTTAGTATTGCTAGACTAAGTTTTATTTATTTTAGATTTAACTTTGTTTTTTGTTTTTGCAGGTTTTAGATTTTCACAAGTTGTGACAGAGCTGTGATTTCTAAAATTTGTGAATTTACTTGTGTTTTATATTTTATATTTTTTATATATTCTGAAAAAAAAATTCATATTGATTGGTGTTGGATAATCTTTCTGTTCTTGATAGATTTTAAGATATGTCTTTTAATCACAACTCATAGGCAACTCAAAGAAGTGAGGTATACATGCCACAAGGTTAGCATGAATATGATTCATTGTGCACTCTTGAAGATACGTTAAATTATTTTTTAGACTTTTGTATGCACCCTATTAAGACATCTTATTCTTCTATTAGATGTGGTATTTGTGGAACTAATGATCATTATGCTTCTGATTGTCGATTTAGAAATCATGCAAGTTCTAATTTATCATGGCATCAAGATGATCAGTATAATTCTACATGGGAAAATCAAACTTCTTTTTATGATGATTGCTTAAATCATGTTTCTGAACCATACTTTGAGGATACTGAAAAATCTAACTTAGAGATTATATTTGAAAAGTTCATGAAACAAAGTGAAGATGTGCATGAGACCCTTAAAGAAATGAATTCTAGGATAGATGATATTTGTGCTCATACTGAAATGCTAGAAACCTAGTTAGCACAACAAGCTTGTTTATTTGAGTTTGATTTGGAACCTGAAAAGCATGATTTAGAAAGTTCCCCCACTGATTATGATTGTTTTGAGATTGAGCCTTATGTTAACATAAATGAATCTCACTTTGATTTTGATGATTGTAAAATTGATTCATGCGATGATTTATTTGTGGAAAAATTTGAGAAAATTAATTTTCAAAAATCCCCTCTTGATTCTTATGATAGTTATGACATTGATTCTTTTGATGATATATTATTTGTGGTTAAAACTGATGAAGGATATGAGAAAACCGATTTAGAAAAGTCTTACTCTGATTTTGTTAGTAATTTTGAAATTGATAAATTATTTGATGATAAACATGAGGAACTTGAAAAAGATTTGAATATTACAAACACTGATGAATCTCAATCTTATGTTTTGCCCATATCTAATGTTCAATCTTTTGATTTATTTGAAAAAATATGCTTTATTGGTGAATCTAATGTGAGACAAAGAATTTATTTTGATGATCCAATGCTTGAATCTTTTGATCAAAGTCCTATTGCAATTGAAGATATAAATTTGAAGAAAAGACTTATGATTTTGCTTTTTGATAAATATAGGAAGATCATTGAATATCCATTGAGTGGAATTGAAAATTTTGATTTTGATTTCTACATATTTAAGAAATCCATATTGATCATGATTTATTTGAAATTTTGGATATTTGGATAAGTGGCTAAACTTCTTAGACAAAGGAAATGCAGAAAGCTATATACTATTTACTTTGGTACTGATTCACCTGCTTCACCATGATGTTTGATTTTTGGTCAAGCTAATGACCTAAAAATTAGTACTTCTTGGGAGGCAATCCAAGCACCCGTATTTAGCTTAGTTTCTTTTATTTTAGTTTATTTTTAGAATTAATTTTTCTTCTCTTTTTGCAGGGAAAATCAAATTTTGCGCGAAATACGACACTGCCGTAATCTATTTCACGGTGCTGTAATTTTGATCAAAATTTTTCTAAGAGTTTTTCTTGTTTTACGGCACTACCGTAATTTTTTTATGGTGCTGTATTTTTTAGTGATTTATGACCCAAGAGTTTGTGTATATTACGGCACTGCCGTAAGGAATTTCATGGTACCGTATTTTAACTCTGCATTCTGCTTATTTGAGTAGGTGTTTTCTCGTAGAAATTTTAAGAAACTAGATTGAGAAAGTTTTTGATCTTTGGCTCCATCACGAAATACTCATCTTTTACTATTATTTAGATATTTTTTCTGAATTTTAAAGTCCATGGATCATTCTAAAACACATAGCAACTTTTGGAAACTGATTAATTTCTGCAGCAGTTTTTGTTTGACTAATCTGATTGGCACTTTTGCTGCCGGTATTTCAGCGGCTTTAATGTGTCGTAACCCTGATCTTTCACTTGAAATTGGAAGAACAAATGTCATTCTACATCGTGCATAAGTTGTTTTCATGAAAATATTTTCTGATCATTCTAGGACACATGGCAACTTTTCGAATCTGATTAACTTTTGTGCAGTTTTGGCAGTTTTGTAATCTGATTTGTCTTCTTTCTGCTGATGCCCTAAATTCCTGACATATTTTGACCCTTTAATCTTCACACACCTAGAAAGAACAAGTTTTATTCTTCTACATGGTTCTGTCTATTTTCTTTTTGGATCATTAAATCTTATTCTTAGGCATAGCAACTTTTCGTAAAAAATTAGCAGGCTGCACTACTTTCCATCAACCATAGCAGCTCCTTGTCTTCAGATTTCCACCAGAAGCTGTAGCCCAGCCACAACCACTGCATCCGCCTCTGACGCCACTATTTCCAGCAGCCTCTTGCTTCTTATGTTGCCTCTGTTCTCATTGATTCTATTGATTTTATTTATTCTGCAGCAAGATCTTCATTAGTGACTTTGATATTTTTTATCTTTGCAGTGTCATCTCTGTCCACTCTCCGGCCAACAATCTCACCTCCAGGACTGTAGTCTCTAGCAGGCCACGAGAGATTACTCACTCTACTGTCGGCACCATCATCATTGCTAGCAGCTCTTCAGCTAGCATCTGTTCCATCTCCGCTTCTCGCCTACATCAAATATTTTCATCGGCACCCTCTTGGACCACTGATGATATCTCTGATTTTCCTTTGATAAAAATATTATTTTTTTTAGTAAGGGACTATTTTTTGAATTGAGCCTTATGTATTAAAAATTGTGCAGGAAAATTTTCAAAAGGCGCATCTTTGGACATAGCCGCATCTGCCCTGACGCTATACCACCGGATGATGATTGAGTTGCTATATTGTTTTGTGAGTATTGTTTGCACTTTCTTGAGATTTGATTATTTGATTTGATATGATTGTCTACACTTTTCTTCTCCTAAAATTTCTATCGCTTCACATCCTTTGCATTGTTTGAGTCCAATGTGATTATACACCTTTTTGTTGCTTCACACCATTTGCATTGATTTTGACATTTTTGATGCTTAAAATTTTTATGACTTGAATTTATATGATAAGAGATGTGTAGATTTTTCTATGATAATGCATGTCAATACCTGTGAATGGAAACATACCTATTATGCTAAATTTATTTCTTCAATATATATCTACTTGTTGAAATCCTTCATTGACTGATGCATAAAGTTTTTGGGTAGGTATGTTGTTTGTTGAATGCAATCTAAGAGTGAAACCTCTTTCTTGAATAAAATGAGCATATGAGTATGAATTTTGAATTGATGTCAATTGATTACCTAGTTGATGTTTATTTTATCTTACTATTTGTTGGGAAGAAAGAATCCAAGATCCATGAAAAGATAGAGACTCCCCTACTTGGCACTGTGTAAAATTGACAGTGGTACCTAAGACATGGGTTGAAGTCTATGAAAAAAAAGGAGAGAGAAAAAGAAAATGACTCCTCTACTTGGAACTATGTAAAATTGATAGTGGTATTGAAGAAAAGAGTTGAAGTCCAAATAAAAAGTATGTATCTATGTGGGTACATGCCACCCAAAAAGAACCAAAAAAAAAGGAAAAATTTTGTGTGGAAAAAGATTTTGGATATCATATTCCTGTAAACAAAAGTATGATAGATTTAAAAATGAAAATTAGGTGAACTCATGAGATTAAAATTCTTTTTATTATGCGAGTTGTGAAGTTTTATTTGATCAAAGCTGTGAATCTTGAAGATTAAATTCATAGGATGATGTATTTATCTGAAATGTTGTGCAAAAAGTTGATGAAATATTTCATAAGTGATTATATTTTAAAATTTTAATTTTCATAAAAGAGCATATTTTCCTTACTTAGCATTCTTCTTTATTTTATTTGCTTGAAGACAAGCAAAGTTTGAGCCTTATGTATTTGATGACACCAAAATCCATAGTATATTTTGTGTCATTTGATGTGTCTTTTTGTGTCATATTTGCGCTCTTTTGCTTGTTTTTAAGTCTTATTTGTTAAATATTACAAAATCTACATCATTTCTTATTTTTCATAATTTTCAAGTTAAAAGTGCCATATTTTGATAGATTTTGGAAGATTTGAGCACACCAATGGATTCCAGACGTCGAAACGAAGCTACCCGTCAATTTTTATGAAAATCGGAGCCAATTTGCAAAAATACAGCACAACCGTATTTTTAGGACAAACTACAATGGTACCATATTTTTTGAGGATTTTAAACAGAAAGTTTCTGAATTTTTGAGCAAAATGCGGCACTACCGTATTTTTATTACGGTACCGTATTTTGCACCCAGTTTTCTGATTTTTTCGCCCGATTCTTGCGCAAACCATATCTTTTGATCCAGACCTCCAAATTGAGATCTGAAAGATGCTACAGACTCGTCTTAAAGAGGAGAAGACAAAAGAAGTGAAAGCCCCAATTTTTATCTGGAATCCAGAGAGAAATTGAGGGAGGAGTCCTTAGGATTCGACCTCATGCCGAGAGGCGTAGAGACCACCTTAGGCCGCGATATTTACACTGAAGCTTCAATTAGAGGAAGGGACGACACTTCAAAAGTTTCAGATCAAAAGGAGTACGATTGAGAGATAAATCAACAAAACAATGGGCGCCGCCACTATTCACTCACAAAATTACGGGCTGTAATTTTCATTACAGCCCTATTTTGTAACTTCTACCCCTTTTCTTTGATTTCTGATCAATCTAAACTATGGATTATTGTAATTTCTTCTTCATGTTAGGTTAGATATCTTTTGGGACAAAGGGTGTAATCCCCCTTGATATTTCTATGATTAGATAATCTTTATTTCATCATGATATTTTTGGCATGTTAATTTTACTTAAGAGATTATTGTCTTTAATCATTTCTAGTGTCATGCATTAACATGTTTTAGAGTTTTTGTGTATGGACTGAGAAGATATTACGCATAAACTTGGAATCCTAGAATTTATGGTAGAAGCTCATCGCAAGAGATTGGTTGTGTTCTTATTTTTAGATTTTAGAAGCTTATTTCTTGTTGATATTTTAACATAGAAATTATTATTGTTTTAGACATGAAAATATGCTAGAGATAGATATTGGATTGTTAGAAAACCTTAAGTAAAACCTGTGAAACTAAGGTGCAAGAGTGCTTAGTTTTGCGTAAGATCTTGACATTGAGATGGAATGCACGAGAATGATTCTTAATCTCTTTGATCAAAGTTTACTTATATTTAACATTGAATAGATCTTGCACGAGAGTGAGGATCGTTCTTTGTAAATTGACTGCGCGAGAGCAAGTTAATTTCTTTATTAAGTAAGCTATATCTTTACCATAACGAAAATAGATTGATGAATCTTTCATCATATCTAGTCATAAATATTAAAGTAGATGAACCCCCAAATCCCAATTCTTCCTCTCTGATATTTCATACAAACTTCATATTGTTTACTTTCATCATTCGATTTGCTTAGCTAGTGAGAAAACAATTATTTGGTACTTAACACGTAGGTCTCTGTGGTTCGATATCTTAAATATTACTTCGTGTATCCGTGCACTTGCGGACTACAAACAGATCCATGCTCGAACAAGGTAAAATCGAAAAGGGCGACTTTCGGCAGATGAACAAGAACAGAGCTTGCTTGAGCTCAAAATACTCAAGATCTATGGCAAAAATTGGTTCAAAAACTTGGGGAATCGATCAGGAAAGTTCGCACGAAGGTTAGGGAAGTGAAAAATCAAAAATCGATGAAAAATCGTGAAATCCCTAAACCTAGCGAAGAAAACCCTAAATACAGCGCCTTAATCGCGTGTGGCCGGGCGAATTACGGTAGTGTCGTAATCTGTGAGAAAAACCTGTGATTTGAAAAAGAAAGACATTATGACACCGTGATGAAAAAAACGGCACTGCCGTAATTTGCATGAAAACTCAGAAACTCTCGAGTCAAAAATTGTTCGAAATTACAGTGCCGTGAGGAAATTTTTGGTACTGCCGTAATTTGGTGAAAAACTTGAAAACTCTCGGATGGAGAAAAGACCAAAATTACGGTACTGTGAGGAAAAATACGACACCGCCGTAACTCGTCCAAAAATATGAAACTATCTGTAAAGAAAAGACCTGAAAATACAGCAGCGTGAAAATCGTTACGGCGGTACCGTATAATCATTACGGTACCGTGAAAAACGTTATGGCATGGCCGTAATTTGTAGAAAAACACTTAAAACTCTCTAATAAAAAATCGACCAAAACTACGGCATCGTAACGAAATTACGTTACTGCCGTAATTTTCGCAAAAATTTAGAAAACCCTGAAAAACTCAGAAAATTCAATCTTGATTCACCTACAAAGAGAAAAATAAAAAGTTAGTATAAAACTAAAATAAAAATTAAGACAAAAATAAGAAAAACAAAAGAAAGACAAAAAGAGTGCTTGGGTTGCCTCCCAAGAAGCGCTAATTTTCGGTCATTAACTTGACCATTCAACACTCGGATTTGTTCGTGATTGTGTCTTCAGTCGCCATAATGATTGCTTAGTGTGTTGTTCGTGGCTTTTAAGAACATAAGGCTCATTTATGAAACAGTGTCCAAATTTACTCAAGAGCCTTTTTTCTTTCTCAAACAACATTGATTTTCCTTTTCTTTTTCGTCTTTTCTTCTTCTTTGTTGCTCTCTCCTGCAATTCTTCATTCAAACACTCAGAATATTTGTCAGTTTTAGAATCAGAAGGATCATCAAATAAATTATGAACATCACAAACAAAATCATCAATAATATCAATGCTACAACATGTTCCTGAGTGTGATGCTTTTTTCAAAGAATTAGTTAAATCAAATTCAATTGTATTTTCACAAATTTCAAAAGTTAATTTCCCTTTTCTAACATCAATTATTGCATCAGCTGTGGCTAAAAATGGTCTACCAAGAATAATTGGATTTTTGGAACTCTCTTCCATCTCAATAACCACAAAATCTGCTAGTATGAAAAACTTACCAATTTGAACTGGAACATTCTCTAAAATACCAACCGAATATTTAACCGATGAATCAGCAAGTTGCAAAGAAATTGAGATTGGTTTAAGCTCTCCAATGTTCAGTTTCTTGCAAATAGAGTATGGAATTAGGCTTACACTAGCACCGAGATCACATAAGGCTCGGTCAAAAGCCATGCTCCCAATAGACAAAGGTATAGAGAAACTACCTAAATCCTTTAATTTTGGTGGCAATTTGTTTTGAATAATAGCACTGCATTCCTCAGTCAATGCCATTGTACCAAGTTCCTCTATCCTTCTTTTGTTAGACAAGATCTCTTTCAAAAATTTTGCGTATGAAGGCATTTGAGATAAAGCTTCAGTAAATGGAATGTTAATGTAAAGCTTTTTAAGAACATCAAGAAATTTGCCAAATTGCTTGTCTAACTTGGCTTGAACAATCCTTTGGTGAAAAGGAATAGGTGGCCTATATAGTGGTGGTGAACTAGTTTTAGGATCATCAACCGTAGAAGGCAAATCACCATCTTGTGAAGGGTCATCCCCCTTAGAAGGTGGTGAACAAGGATGGGACTGCACTTGTGCAGGTTGTGATTCCAAAACAGGATCACTACTAATTTCAAGTCTTGGCTCTACCTTATCATCATCAAGAGATTCCCTAGGATCTTCCAATTGTTTTCCACTCCTAGTTGTGATAGCATTGCAATGTTCCCTAGGGTTAGGTTCCGATTTAGCAGGTAATTTCCCTAGGGGTCTATAAGATGTACTAGCTTGTTGTGCTATCCAGTCTAGAATTGATTTGTTTCAAACTCTCATTCACATCATCATTTTGTTTTTTCTGCGCTCCCAAAAATTGTCCAAGCATATCCTCTAGATTAGGGTTTTGGGGTTGACACTGATTTTCTTGTTTCTGTTGGTACCCCCCTATTTTCATTCTGTGCCCCTTGGTAATTCTTGCTCTTCCAAGATAAATTTGGGTGATTTTTCCAACCAAAGTTGTAGGTACTAGAATAAGGGTCATTAGATCTACCTTGATTGTAACCCCCTACTGCATTCACTTGTTCTTCACCCCTATCAACAATAATCTTACACTCTTCAGCACAGTGCCCATGATTTTCACAAATTTCACATGTAACAGAAGAAACAACAATAGTTTGCATTTGAAAAGTATCAAAACGATTGCATAAAGAATCTACCTTCTCAGCCTATGCGCGCCAGCTATCACTATCAGTCTTACCATGTGGAGGGGGATAAAAAACTCCTCTCTCAGTAGTCCACTGGTTATGATTCAAGGCCATCTCTTCAATCAATGTATAGGCTTCTTCCATGGTCTTGTTCATCAGGGCTCTACCTGCAGCAGCATCAACAGTAAGTCAGGTATTATAAAGAAGAGCATAAAAAAAAGTTTGAATCAAAACTCATTTCTCTAAGCCATGGTGAGGACACTTCCGTTGCAATTCATTAAATCGCTCCCATGCTTCGCTCAAAGACTCCCCATCCTTTTGTGCAAAATTTGTAATTTGATTCCTCAGTTGGATGGTTTTGCCTGGTGGAAAGTACTTCATCAAAATGGCATTAGACAGCTAATCCCAAGTAGTGAATGTCCCTGACGGCTGTGAATAAAGCCAATCGCGTGCTCTATTTGAAGGGTCCCCTTCAAGGGGGAGCGGAAGCGGTTAAAAACCCCTTTCAAGAGGGGGGGGGCCGAAAACCCTAAACAAGGGGGTGCATGCATTTTGCTAGGGTTTCAAGAATTCAATCGCTTATGTGCTCATATGATCAACTATAATATTTCATTAGATCAAGAATGTGATCATACCAATGCCATAGATCGGATGTCGGCTTGGAAGCAAAGTTCAAAGAGAACTTCTCCAAAGGAATCGCACACAAGAAGAAGAAGGCCTACACCTTGAACGTCCCTTGTGCTAGCAAGGCTCCAAAGTATCCCTTGTCGCGTGAAGGAGATTTGGAGATCAAGCTTGGCGAGAGCAACCTACCTCCTCTTCTCGTCCGAATCCCCTCACCTCCAAGGATGAACGTTGAGAAGAGAGGAGTGAAGTCGAGCGTTCAAAACGCTTTGGCGTTAAGGTGAAGTCGCCTTCAATACTTTCCATAAATGGAAGAGATGAAGCTATGCGCCCATTACCGAACCAAAACGCCTAACCCCTTGAACCAAGCGTTCACCCTTGTGAACCGGTTCAAGCCACTTCAATCCATTTCAATTTGGTTCAAGAACCAAATTAAACCAGCCCAAGCCATGGTCTAGATCTCATTGAACCAATGGTTCAATATCTAACCGTTGATCTCGTGATACTCTTGATCTCACCGATCTAGCATCAATACTCTCGATCGAAGCTTACCGATCTCAAGTCCCAATCAATCAAACATGATCAGACCAGATCTCACTTACAATCAGAGCCTCTATCCCTTTAAACTGAACCCAAACAATTCAGTCCACACGATCTGACTTAAGTAAGCCATATCATCAAATTGTGCGACCCTGAGGGTTTCCTTTAAATGTCGGTAACGATAACTTTCGTTATCACGATCAGTGAGGGGTATCTAGCAACACATCACTGTCTCCCGATATAAAGGAAAGAGTCTTCCAAGACTTCACCCAAACCACAGCACAAGTGTGAATCAACTTCACTAGGCATACATGTGTCCTTTGCCACTGGATGTTCTTATTGGACAAGCGGGTCAAGCTTGTAACTCCAATACGATGAGCATGATTAGATCAGATGAACATAGTCATCTGGGTATGGCCATACACTATCTCAATCATCTCATATAGGGGGGGCCCCTTTAGAACATCACACTCCTTAAACAAGGAGACGGCAATCCTATGTCTATCACTAGTGCCCTAACCTGATTCAAGCTCACCATCCAAGATAGTCTATAATCATTATTTTTCAAATGATATTGAACTACCTCAAGACAATGACAATCATCATTTAGAAACACAAGTGATCTCAAGTCAGAGGACATGTGCCACTTGGTGCTTACAAGGATCATTCACATTGTGACAAGTAATTGAATATCCTAGTAGGGTCTGTCCAGTACATCCAATGTACCCATGAGTCTACATCTTATTCCATGCTCGAAGCATCCTATAAGATTAGAACACATATTAGTCTCAATCATATCAAGGCTGTCTCATGTTCACCAAGATATCTCGACTAAGGACATATGCATGTCAGCCTAGCTGAACAGCTTTGAGACATTATTCAGAAGTACACTTATTACAGCAGACAAGGTAGCAACCTGAATAATAACCATGCCTTTATAAACATAAGAGTTTATTACATGATACTTATACAATCCCAAGGCCTCAAACATTAGCCTTAAGGGCATACCCCAACACTATTACTAAGGGAAAAAGTAAACAATCTCAATTTTAGTGCATCACTAGAAACTCCATTAATTATAATAGTATCACACAATTCAATAAAAAGAGATAGATGAATATTAGGATCTTTAAGAGGTGCTCTTCCAAACTGGTTTTGTTGGATCATAGACAAGAAGGCTGGTTTGATCTCAAAATTGTTGGCATCAATGGCTAGCCTAGTAACACTAGAGCGAATCCCTTGGGGATTTGAGGCAGCATAGTCATGCAATGATCTCCTCTCTACCATGATTTCTTCTTCTTCTCTCTCCTCTGCAAACCTAAGCTTCCTACGCAATCCAAGAGTTTTGTTAATTTTAGGATCAAAAGGAACTAATGATCTTGACCTTAAATTCCTACGCATACACAAGCAAACTGGTCAAATAGATCAAATATATGCAGTAAAGTTTAAAATATGCAGAAAAATAAAGAAAAATAGAATTAATCTAAGCTTCAAGAAGAACCAAAAAGAAAGGAAAAAAAATAGTAAACAAAAACAAAACTAAATACAAAGACCTAGTCTAGAAATACGCTCAATATCTTCAATATTGACAAAAACCAAGCTCCCCGGTAACGGTGCCAAAAACTTGTTGTATTCCTATAAGGTATTCCTATAAGGCGCCAAAAACCAAGGTCCCCGGCAACGACTCTCAATATCTTCGATATTTTGGCATGGTTCCTATAAGGTGTTACAGAATTAGGGTTAGAATCCTTTTCCTTACATGACAAATCCCCTTTTAGTTCATCACCCTTTTGAGGTGGCAAACTAGGTTGGGTTTGCTCATGTTTAGAAAATTTTTCTAATTATAATTCATCATCATAATCAATGATAGGCTCTTTCTCATTGTTTCCAACCTTCCCTTTGGGTTCTTCTAATTGTTTCCCACTTCTAGTCATGATTGAATTGCAGTGTTCATCAGTCATATGATCTTCTAAATTTTTATTGTGAATAGCTAAGAGTTCTATTTGAGAGGTAAGTTGACTAACCATTACCTTAAGATTTTCAATTTCTTTGTTTTGATTTTGCATGATTTGATTTTGATTAGCCATAAACTTGTCAAGAAAAGATTCTATGCTAAGAGAATTTACCTCTTCAGTTAGGGGCTAATATTCCTCACTTTCATTCTTATGATGATGACAATATAGCAATTCTTCTTCAGGGTCCCATTGGTTGTGGTTCAGGGACATTTCTTCAAACAGGGTAAAAGCTTCTTCAATGGTCTTTCTCATGAGGGCTCCTCCTGCAACAGCATCGACTTCCGTAGTAAATCATTGAATCGCTCCCAAGCCTTGCTAAATGATTCTCCATCTTTTTGTGTAAAACTCGTGATCTAGTTTCTCAACTGGACGGTTTTACTTGGTGGAAAGCACTTCATTAGAAAAGCATTTGATAGTTGCTCCCATGTAGTAAATGCACTAGTGGGTCTAGAATGTAGCCAAAATCGCGCTCGGTCTGAGAGAAAAAGGAAATAATCTAAGTTTTAGTGCATCATCAGAGACTCCATAAATTTTAATGGTATCACAATATTCAATAAAAAGATGTAAATGTTGATAGGGATCTTCAATCGGATATCCTCCAAATTGCTTCTACTGAATCATGGTAAAGAAGGCAGGATTAATCTCGAAATTGTCTGCTTCAATAGTTGGTCTAACGATGCTAAAGTGTATTTCTCGTGGCCTAGGGGCTGCATAGCCCCTTGGTGATCTCTGATCCACCATTAGAACTGAATTTTCTGTGCACACTAGAGTAGATGGATCAAATAACTCAAATAGACATAAAAGAATAGAAAGATAGAACATTAAATAAAACCTAGTCTAGCAATACTCTCAAAATCTTCAATATCAATAAAAGCTAAGGTCCCCGACAAAGGCGCCAAAAACTTGTTGTATCCCAACAAGTAGGTAAACAAAACTTATTTATGAAGTCATAGCCAAAACTGATTGTATGGCGCACAGGGACTTGTCACCCCCTAATACGGCTCCAAAAACTTGTTGAGTTACCACACTTGTTGTTATCTCTGCAAGTGCATGGATACTCGAAGTAATAAAGAAAGAAATCGAACCCACAGAGACCTATGTTGTCGAATACCGAATAATTAATTTCTTACTATCTAGGTTGATCGAAACAGTGTAGAATAGCAATCGGAAACTAAAACGGAAATATCAGAGAGAGAAGTTGGGACTAGGGTTTCATTCACTTTGATTCTTATGACTAGACATGATGATTTTATCAGTTCAATTTTATCATGATGAAGATACAATTTACTTAATAAAAGGATTGTCTCACTTTTGTGCAGACAACCATGCAGGGACTAATCTCCGCTTTTTCTCAAGATATGTCCCAACGCTAAAGATAACTAAATCATCGAACAAAGAACTCAATAATCACTTTCATGCATTCGAATTCTAGGTCGAAAATCTCTAGTGGAATCTCAAGGATCACTTTCGTGCATCCGAGTCTCGGCACTAGTTTTACTCATGGTACTCCAACGTTCAGATCCTTGCTTTCGCACAAAATCTCCACGTTTGAAATCATAGACTCAATCCTAGGTTCATATTATTATCATGGCAATTATTCTACTAAAATCAAACAAATAAGAATTAACCTAAGAGGGTTCCTAATATGCAATTCTAGGGTTCCAAGTTCTCAAGCAAATTGCTTTTCAGTCTATTGTGAAAACTCTAAAACATGCATAGTAATATGAATCTAAAGAGAGTCTGAGATCAATCATCACATGAGTAAAATTATCATGATAAGAATAAACGTGACGAAATAATGGAAAATAGTTATCTAGTCATTAAAAATCAAATAAATTACTTCCCCATGTCCCAAAATAAGTTTAAGCTATCATAGAAAGAAGATTACAATAATCCATTTTTGAAGAAAATCAAAAAGAAGAAGGAGGGAAAATTACGTTACGGCCGTAAAGATGTTTACAGCCGTAATTTCGAGCGAACAGCGGCGGCGCTCGATCTTCAGGTGATTTCTCCTCTGTCAGGCCTCCTTTCACTCTGAAATTTCTGGGACACCTTCTCCTCTATTAAGTTTCACGGCCGGAGATGCGTTGTACGCTTCCCGGCGGCGAACCCTAAGGTGGCTCCCTGGTTGCTTCTTATAGCAAGGTATTTAATTGCCTGGATCGATCACAATCTTCTCCGCAAGAATCGGCTTTGAAGTAGACCGGGAAAGTCGCGAGCAACTTTGTAATTACGGCCGTAATGAAGTTTACGGCAGTGCCGTAATCTGGACAGCGAGCTCTCGGGTCGAAAATCTTCCGGAATTACAGTACCGTGATGTGCTTTACGGTAGTGCTGTAATGTGAACAATGTCTTCGGGTGGAAAATCGACCCGAATTACGGCACCGTAATTGATTTTACGGCAGTGTCGTAATCTTCATCCAATCTCTGCCCGAAAATGCGTCAAAATACGGCACCGTAAAGATGTTTACGGTAATGCCATAATTACACGAACTTCTCTGCCTGGAAAAATCCCAAATTACGGCACCGTAAAGATGATTACGGTAGGGCCGAAATTTTGCTCTACGAGTGCAGTCAAATTACCCTTCCGTAAAAACCATAATGGGGGTGCCGTAATTTGCTCTGAAGCTCCAATTCCTCTAAAATTTGCTGTGTGATCTCTTCTTGATGTCGTGAATTCAATTATGCATCTGGATTGCTCGAAATCGACTAAAAAACAAGCCTTTTTTACCTGAAAATTATCAAAAACAGAAAAGAGTGTAGATTCTGCAAATATTGATAAAAAAAGGCATAAAAATAAGCAAAGTGTATGAATATGACACAAAAATACTAATGAAATGGCATGAAATTTTCTATAAATTTAGGTGTCATCAAATACATAAGGCTCAAACTTTGCTTGTCCTCAAGCAAAAACCAAAAATCTTCAAAAACTTGTCATAGGCATAGACTTTCTTATGGAAAATAAGTTTCTAACAAACCATCACTAATGAAAACTTTTCATCAAATGAATCATAAAATTTTAAACAGATATATCATCTTCTAAATCCAATTCTTAAGATCCACAATTTAGTCAAATAAAATTTTGCAACTCACATAAAAGAAAGAATTTCAATCTCAAGACTTCATCCAATTTTCAATTTAAATTTATCATACTTTTGTTTACAGGAATATGATCTCCAAAATCTTTTTCCACTCAATTCTTTTTCTTTTTCTCTCTCTCCCTTTTTTTTCTTTTTAGATGGCATGTACCCACATAGATACATACTTTTATTCCTTTTTTTGCATCATTCACATTCTCTAACTCGATTACCACCTTTTTTCTGGTGACGAAGTTAGAGTACACTGACCACATAGTCAGTGTAATAGAACTCATGTCTTTTCAGTAGAAAGAATTTTACTAAAGACAGCGGAGTCAATGTGAATAGATTCCTCTCATCATTTTTTCTTTTTCAGACTTCAACCCATGTCCTTTGGTACCACTGTCAATTTTACACAGTGCCAAGTAGGGGAGTCACTCACTATTTTTGTGGATTTTGGACTCTTTCTTCCCAACAAATAGTAAAATAAATAAAACCTCAATCAAATTCATCTATTGACATCAATTCTAAATTTCATACTCATATGCTAATTTTATTCAAAGAAATGACTTCACTTTCAAATTAAATTTTTCAAACAACATATCTCCCTAAAATCTCACTCATCAATCAATGGAAAATTTCAAAAAGAGATATGTGTGAGAGACATGATAGGTCTAATTCTAATCTCAATTTTGAATTTACTCATCAACATCAATCATCAACAAGTCACATAGAACAATTTCAAAGGTAGACCAAGGCCACAAATCATTCATATCAACATATATTCATCATCATCAGAATAGTATAGATCAATATCATCATGTCCAAAATAGTGAATTAGCAGTGGTGGACACAAAAAGATGAATCAATGATGAAATACAAAAGGTTAAAGGAAGGGGATACTTACAAAATTCTATCAATCCTTGTCGTCGGGTCCTCTTTCTCTTCTTCTCTCTCTTTTTCTTTCTCCCTTTAACTTTCAAAAAGGAAAATAAAAATTAGTTTTAAGATAAAACTAAGATAAAAGTAAAGAAAATGAACTAAAGCAAGAAAGCTTGGGTTGCCTACCAAGAAGTGCTAATTTAAAGGTCATTAGCTTGACCCTTTTGCCCTTGGATTTGATCGTGGTTCATCTAAGTAAAAAACTTTCCTTTTCTTCAATTCGCTCTTCTTGATAATAGTGCTTTAGCCTTTGACCATTAACCTTGAATTCTCCTGTTTCCTCACTCCATATATCCACGGCCCCGTAAGGATAAGCTTTCTTTACCTGAAAAGGCCCAGACTATCGAGACTTAAGTTTTCCAGGGAAAAGTCTTAATCTAGAATTGAATAAAAGAACAAAGTCACCTGGTAGGAAATCTCTTCTGAAAATATGTCGATCATGCCATCGTTTAGTCCTCTCTTTGTAAATTCTTGCATTCTCATATGTAGAGAGTCTAATTTCATCTAGCTCATTTAATTAGAATCTACATTTTTCCCCCACATTATTCAAGTTGAAATTCAGCATCTTGATTGCTCAGTATGCCTTATGTTCAAGTTCTACAGGCAGGTGACATGATTTTCCATAAATCAATTAAAATGGAGACATACCTATTGGTGTTTTGAAAGCAGTCCGGTAAGCCCACAAGGCATCATCAAGTTTGAATGTCCAATCTTTCCTAGTGTGTGACACAATCTTCTCTAAAATTCCCTTGACCTATTTGTTTGATATCTCCACTTGTCCACTTGTTTGAGGATGATAAGGTGTTGCCACTCAATGATTTACCCCATATTTTCTAAGTAAGGCTGAAAACTTGTTTTCTATGAAATGCGAGCCTCCATCACTGATTATTATCCATGGGGTCCCATACCGTGGAAATATAATCTTCTTGAACAATTTAACAACAACTCTTGAATCATTGGTAGGTGAAGGAAGAGCTTCAACCCATTTTGAAACATAGTCAACTGCTACCAGAATGTACTTGTTACCTCCTAAAGATGGGAAAGGTCCCATAAAGTCAATCCCCCAAATATCAAATATCTAAACTTCAAGAATATTGGACAGTGGCATCTCATGTCTTCTGCTAATGTTCCCCGTTTTTTGACATCTATCACAAGATAACACAAAGTTTCTAGCATCTTTGAAAATGGTGGGCCAATAGAATCCTAATTGTAACACTTTATAAGCAGTCTTTTCAGTACCGGCACGACCACCATAAGAAGATCCATGACATTGATACAATATATCTGTGATCTCTTCTTCAGGCACACATCTTCTAAAAATATCATCTGCACATCTTCTAAACACATAAGGCTCATCCCAAAAATAGTGTTTTACCTCAGCCAAGAATCTCTTTCTCTTGTGGTAATTCAAATAAGGAGGAAAAATATTAGCAACAAGGTAATTTACTATGTCAGCATACCAGGGGCTCTGATTTGTTCAATGGTTAAGAGTTGTTCTTCAGGGAAGGAATCATTGATCTCATTATTCTTTTCAGTATCCACCATTATCCTCGAAAGATGATCTGCAACAAAGTTTTCTGATCCCTTTTTATCTCTAATTTCCAAATCAAATTCTTGCAAGAGTAAAATCCATCTGAGAAAGCGTGGTTTGCTATCCTTTTTCTGCATTAAGTATTTCATAGCTGCATGGTCAATATACACTATCACCTTGGAGTTAATCAAGTATGATCTAAATTTATCAAAAGCAATACAATAGCCAAAAGTTCCTTTTCAGTGGTAGTGTAATTCCTTTGTGTTTCATCCAAGGTCCTACTAGCATAATGGATAACATAGGGCTTTTTATCTTTTCTCTGCCCTAAGACTGCTCCAACTGCATAATCACTGGCATCACACATGAGCTCAAAGGGTAAATCCCAATCTGGGGGCTGGATGATAGGTGCTGAGACTAAAGCCTTCTTTAATTCCTGAAAAGCAGATAAACAATTCTCATCAAAAGAAATTTTACGTCTTTACAAAGTAAATTTATAAGAGGTCTAGCAAGTTTAGAAAAATCCTTAATGAATCGTCGGTAAAATCCTACATGACCTAGGAAGCTTCGGATCTCCTTCACTATGGTGGGTGGCTCCAATTTCTCCATTACTTCAATTTTGGCTTTGTCAACTTCAATTCCTCTATCTAAAATCAAATGCCCCAAAACTATACCTTGGTTAACCATGAAATGGCATTTTTCCCAATTAAGCACAAGGTTAGTTTCTTCGCATTTCTGCAACACCCGAGATAAATTAGCCAAACACACATCAAAAGAAGAGCCATATACAGAGAAATCATCCATAAAGTCTTCAATAAAATCAGAAAAGATAGCCATCATGCATCTTTGAAATGTAGCGGGAGCATTACACAAACCAAATGGCATTCTTCTATATGCAAAAGTTCCATATGGGCATGTGAAAGTGGTTTTCTCTTGATCATCAGGATGTATAGGAATTTGAAAAAAACCAGAATATCCATCTAAAAAGCAGAAGTGAGAATGGTTTGCTAATCTTTCAACCATCTGATCAATGAAAGGTAAAGGGAAGTCGTCTTTCCTAGTGGCAGCATTCAGTTTTCTGTAATCTATGCACATGCGCCAACTGGTAACAGTTCTAACAGGAATTAATTCATTATCTTTGTTTTTCATGACAGTTACACCTCCTTTCTTAGGAACACAATGCATAGGGCTTACCCATTTGCTATCAGAGATAGGATAGATAATACCTGCATCAAGTAATTTTAGAACCTCTTTCTTTACAACTTCTTTCATAGAGGGGTTCAGTCTTCTTTGGAAATCTGCATGTGGTTTATGCTCTTCTTCCATCAAGATCCTGTGCATACAAAAAGAGGGGTTAATTCCTTTCAAATCATCAATTGAGTACCCAATTACCTTTCTATGAATTCTTAATTCCTTGAGAAGCAAATCTATCTCCCTTTTTCCTAACTGTGCATCAACAATAACAGGGTAAATAGAATCAGGACCAAGAAACTCATAGCGAAGGTTATCAGGTAAAGCCTTAAGTTCTATTTTTGGAGTCTTTTGTTCTTTATCACGAGCATTGCAATCTAAAAGTTCATCATTTTCAGAATTGGTTCTTTCATCAAATACAGAGTTATAATCAAGTTCAGAGAGTTCAACAAACAAATCATTAAGATCATAAATATTATCATCCACATCATGTATACCACAACAAGATTTAGAATTTGAGGGGTTTTTCATGGCTTCATGTAAGTCAAACTCAATTCTATCATCCCCAATGTTAAATGTGAGCTTACCGTTCCTTACATCAATAAATGCTCCTGCTGTAACGCCCTTGATTTTCTGAATTATGATTTAAGGTTAGAAATTCAGTTTCTGTATTTTTATCGGTTAAAATTTTGGGATTTTTGCCTAATTGTAGGACTTTTCCCTACAGGGCAAAAATAATTATTTTTGTTGGGGCTTCGAACCCTCAACCTTGACTATTTACTCCTGGAATTCTTCCACCATGGTGGCGCATATTTCTGTGTTATTGGAGTGGCGCATGGTGGTTAAGCCCAGGTAAGCCCATTAAAGCCGATTTCCACTTAAGTTAATTGGGTTATTGGATCTTGGATCCGTTTGGGGTGGAAAAAAAATAAAAAAAAAGGGGGAAAATTCGTGAGAGCTCCTCTCCCTCACGATTTTTGGTTTGTTTCTTGCCCTAGCCGCCTGTGTTGTCGCCCCTCACTGTGCTTGGCGCTCCTGCAAATTTCTGACGCTGGTGGTGGCAGACTGGTGGTGGACGAACTTTCTGGAGATCCCTGATCCTCTGTTTTGGCGTTTTCTCTGTGGGCGATTTTTTTCTGGTGAGTAATTCGATCCTAAGGAGTCTAATCCGAATTAAAATTCGTTATTTGCCATGATTATTCGTATGGGGTTGAATTCAAATAATTATAGGGTTTTAAAATCCTGTTCTGCTGAAATCTGCATTCGTTAATCTGACCTTTGTGTACTATAACCCCAATATCTCATGGCCTATAGATCCAAATCGCACGAGATAAATTTTGTATGAAACTAGATATGTTTGGCTTTAATTTGAATATGATATCGACCATATCCGAGCGGTATTCGTATTTCAATCTGTATTGCAATCCAGCTGTACAAAATCAGTTTTCTGAAATTCTGGATTTCGACCTTTATGTGTTCGAACCATCATATCTCCCTAGGTATAGCTCGAAATCTTGTCAAATCAGTTTTATTAGACCTTAGGCTCGAAGAGCTTTATTTTGACTCCCATAACGCCTATTTTCGATTAGTTATTGGATCTGAAATAAATGTCGCAAGTCTGATATATGAATCTGTTTTCTTGAAATCTGAAATTCTGACCTTCCTATGTTCGAACCCTTATATCTTCGTGTCTAAAATTCGAAATCTTGTGAAACCAGTTTTATTGGAAACTAGATTCAGAGAGCTTCATTTTGAATACAATATTGACTAGCTTTGGTTCGAAATTGGACTAAAAATATATTTTGCAAACTGACAATATAAATCTGCTATGTTTTGGTTAGACGAATATTCCTTTGTGAGAAAAATTTACATTGTATGGTTTAACCTCTTAAATTATGGTCTGTAGTTCTTCTAAAATTTATTTGTTTGATGAGAAATTTTAGAGAAAACAAAATTGGGGATTTAACTAAGAACTTAGGAATTTTCGAAAATATAGTTCGAGCCAATTTTGGGGCTTTTGTCAATTTTCTTCACAAACGTGTAATTAAAATTATCTGTAGTGGGGGACTGAAATTAATTACATAAAATTTGTACGTTCTGTTAAGGTTCTGAAAGTGGCGCCCCTTACAGTAATTTTATAGCTCACGGTTTTAGGAATTTTGAGGAGATTATTTCATGAATAATTTCTGTTCTGTATTTAAATGTTTGTTATATGAATAATTTCTGTTCTGTATTTAATTGTTTGTTATGTGGATATTTCCTGTTCTGTTTATATGTTGTGAAGTTTCTGAAAACCTTGAATGTGTTAAAACATTTGTGAGAACATAGAATGGTTTGACATGAATTAAGGTTAGTTGTAAGGAATTCACTCATATAATTTCTGTTCTGTGTTTAAGGACTGGATATTGGGGTGTGTCATTTTCTGGTTTGTTAGACTTTGGGCATAATGTAAGAATTAAGTAGTGGTTGATCCTACTTCTCTGTTTCAGTATAATCTGTTCTGTAAAATTATGCCCTAGTGTAGCACTCTTCCGTGTCCTTACCCTCCTTCTGTGGCGCTGTAATGGTGCTGATAGTCTACTACGACCCTTGAGACACTATTTCTGTTCTGGGTATTGGAGGCCAGAGTGCCACGTCCTAACAAGACGGGGGCCACCCACTGATACCTCCTCTACCATTCAGTTCTGGGTATTGGAGGCCAGAGTGCCACGTCCTAACAAGACGGGGGCCACCCACTGATACCTCCTCTACCATTCAGTTCTGGGTTTTGGAGGCCAGAGTGCCACGTCCTAACAAGACGGGGGCCACCCACTGATACCTCCTCTACCATTCAGTTCTGGGTTTTGGAGGCCAGAGTGCCACGTCCTAACAAGACGGGGGCCACCCACTGATACCTCCTCTACCATTCAGTTCTGGGTTTTGGAGGCCAGAGTGCCACGTCCTAACAAGACGGGGGCCACCCACTGATACCTCCTCTACCATTCTGTTCTGGGTATTGGAGACCAGAGTGCCACGTCCTGACAAGACGGGGGCCACCCACTGATATCTCCTCTACCATTCTGTTTCTGATATGCATGCATTGTCTCGTCCTCGGCAGAGGTGGGGTCAGACCTTCTGTGGTCATCAGGCCTTCTGTGGCCTTTCTGTTTCCGATGTAGACTATCCTTTTGGACTCTGAAAATTCTGATTTTCTGTCTGTCAGTTCTGATTTCTGTAGTTCTGTTTCGATCTGTATTTAGATGTATTAGGCGGTGTGGATAGTTGGTATGGGTTGGTATATTCATATCCTACCTGTTTGATGCCTATTGTTACAAGTATCTGTATTTGATTGTGTTTGTTTCTGATATGAGCATGCATGTTAAGTTGATTTATCTTATCTGTTAAATAAAAAGAATTTCAACTTAAGTATGATATTTTTGATGTGTACTATGGATGACTTTTAGTGTCTTTTACTCACTGAGCTTTTTAGCTCACCTCCGTTGTTTAAATGTTTTCAGGTGAGACATCAAGACAGTAATTGCTACAGCTAATATGACGCTAATGTTTGATGTCATTTCTAAGAATAGTCTTCTAAAGATTTATCAGGTCTGCGTGCCTAATTTATTATGACCTATATGACATGTTTTATCTCCTGAGGGCTTATGCCTGTTTTCAGGATACTATATTATAGTTGTTTCGTTTAAATTATTGGATACAAGTCTTGGATTCTTTTATTGAATTGGTTCTTATTTTGAAATGTCCGATTTGAGATGTGTAACCGAATTTGTGTTGTTTATTTTAGTATCTGAATAATCAGTTCTGTATATTTCTGAAATTCCACATATGTGTAGTGTGGACGTTTGTTGTTGTTACAAGATATGTGTCTGTGCAGCAGTAGTTTAGAATACTTGCTGCCGGATTTTTCTGGATTTCCGGATTTCTATTTCCTAGTAATCGATCCTATTCAGTTCTGTGCGGTTTTCTGTTCCGTAGTAATGTCCTTCGATGCCGCTTTCTTCTTGTGTTTTAATGGAAGAGTAAAAAAAATTTTTGAAACCCCGTATTTTACTTGTATGCGTGTGGGGTGTGATTCTGAGGGATGTTACAGATGGTATCAGAGGAATTTTACTAGCAATTAGAAACTCCGGGGAAGGAAAACTCTGTTTGTGTATTGCTAGAAACCAAGTTAGGATCTGATTTGTGATTGAACATTGGTTGTTATTCTACCGTGTTATGTGATGCAGGTAAAAAAAAAATGGTGCGACCAAGAGCTAGCAGTAGCAACGGTGATCAACAGTCTGATCTGAGGCAGGCCATGGAGGCTATGACTGCTATGATGCAACAACAGAACGCATTCATCCAGCAGCAAACTCAGATGATGCAGCAGCAGCAGGCGCAACACATGGAGGTTCAGCAACAGTTATTGCAGCGGCTGACGCAGACACCGTCTCAGACACAGTCACAACCGGCTGGTTCTCCTCTGGGTGATGGCGCACATCAACGATATGCTCGGTTGGTTCGAGAGTTTCAGCATCTGAACCCGACTGCATTTTATGGTAGTCCGGGGCCTAGAGCTGCTGAGGATTGGCTTTTGACACTGGAGAAGATTTTCCAGGTTTTGCGCTGTGATGATGCAGACAAGCTATGTTTGTCTGTCTTTATGTTGCGTGGAGATGCTGAAGACTGGTGGAAGGGAGTCGTCAGACTGGCGGCAACTGAATCCAGAGATGTTGATTGGCAGTACTTCATGATGAAGTTCAATGCCAAGTTTTTCCCCTCTAGCTTATCTGAGGAGCGCGAGGTGGAGTTTATTCATCTTGAGCAGGGCGACATGACGGTGGATCGGTATGAGGCCACATTCGCTCGGTTGTCGGGGTATGCTCCTCACTTAGTCAACACCGAGGAAAGAAGAGCCAAGAAGTTTCAGCGGGGTTTGAGGAAAGATATCAGGACAAGGGTAGCTATGCTACACTTGGAAACTTATGCTGAAGTGGTAGACAGGGCTCGCACTGCTGAGAGGTGCATTGTTGAGATGGCTGCAGATACTATTCCAGTCACTGCATCCGCCCCTACTTCTGTGACTTACGCACCCACTCTGGGTGGTAAGGATAAGAAGAATTTCAAGAGGAAGAAAGACAATAAGGGCAGATACCAACCTTATCAGAAGCCAGCCAGCACAGTTTCTCAGAATGGCAAGAAGTGTCTCCACTGTGGGAGCACTAAACATCAGGATAATGAGTGCTACAGGAAGACTGGCACTTGCTTCAGATGTGGTAAGGCGGGGCATATGATTAGGGACTGTCCTATGCCGGATGCTAGAGGACAGGGTCAGGGTGAGAAGCCTACTGTGCAGACTCGCGTGTATGCCATCGCGGAGAGGGATGCTTCGGCTTCGAAGTCCGTGGTGGAAGGTACACTTTATGTGTTTAGTTATTTGGCACGCATTCTTTTTGATCCTGGTGCCAATTTATCCTTTGTGTCTGCATGTTTTGCATCATGTCTGCCTGTGTTGCCTAGGATACTTGATTTCTGTATTTCTGTTCATACACCTATAGGTGAGGCCGTATCTACAGATATAGCATATCCTGACTGTTTGATTAAGGTTGAAGGTTATGATTTACCTATTGATTTGATTAGTCTTCCTATGAAAGACTATGACATCATTCTGGGCATGGATTGGCTGTCTGCCTATCATGCTACTTTAGATTGTTTTGAAAAGCTAATTACTCTGCATCTAAGTGATGGACAGCAACTGGTTATCCAAGGCCGGATTTTAGAACAAGAGCCTTTGGTGATATCTCATCTGCAGGCCAGGAAGCTTTTAGCCCAGGGCTGCAAGGGGTATCTGGCGCATGTCAAGGTGCAGACTGAGCCTGATTTGGATCTGGCTAAAATTCCTGTGGTAAGAGAGTTTGCTGACGTCTTCTCTGATTTATCTGGGTTACCACCCAGCAGAGAAGTTGAGTTTGGTATCGAGTTGTTGCCGGGCACAGCACCGATATCTAAAGCTCCTTACAGGATGGCAACTTCAGAACTGACAGAGCTGAAGAAGCAACTGGAAGAACTATTAGAGAAGGGGTATATTCGACCTAGTGTTTCTCCATGGGGAGCACCTGTGTTATTTGTGAAGAAGAAGGATGGTACTTTGCGCATGTGCATCGATTACCGTCAACTCAATCAAGTGACTGCTAAGAATAAGTACCCATTACCCCGTATTGATGATCTCTTTGATCAGTTGCAGGGTGCTACTGTATTCTCTAAAATTGACCTGAGGTCTGGCTATTATCAGATGAGTGTTCGGGAGGAGGATGTACCTAAAACTGCATTCAGGACCAGGTATGGGCACTATGAATTTCTTGTTATGCCATTTGGACTGACAAATGCTCCTGCGGTGTTTATGGATCTGATGAACAGGGTATTTCATGAGCTCCTGGACAAATGTGTGGTCGTCTTCATTGATGATATTCTTATCTACTCCAAGAATGCGCAAGACCACTCTCAGGATTTGCGCAAGGTGCTGGAGATTCTGCGGCTGAAGCGGCTATATGCTAAGGCCAGCAAATGTGAGTTCTGGCTAGATCAGATTGGTTTTCTGGGGCACATTATTTCTAGCCAGGGTGTGTCTGTGGATCCAGTGAAGGTGGAGGCCATTCTTCACTGGGGAAGACCAACTACAGCGACTGAGGTCAGAAGTTTTCTGGGCTTAGCTGGATACTACCGCCGTTTTGTGGAAGGTTTTTCCAAGTTGGCTAGTCCTCTGACTAAGTTAACTAAAAAGAATTTGAAGTTTTTGTGGTCTGATGATTGTGAGTCTAGTTTTCAGGAACTGAAAAAGAGACTGACCAGTGCTCCTATCCTCATCATTCCCTGTGATGGAGAGAAGTTCATTGTTTACACTGATGCCTCTGGTAAGGGTCTGGGTGCTGTACTGATGCAGCAAGGAAAAGTAGTCGCTTATGCTTCAAGGCAACTCAAAGATTACGAAGTAAACTACCCCACTCATGATCTGGAGTTGGCAGCTGTAGTTTTTGCCTTGAAAATCTGGAGGCACTATCTGTTTGGACAGACATTTGAATTGTTTACAGATCACCAGAGCTTGAAGTATATCTTCACTCAGAAAGAGCTGAATATGAGACAGAGGCGATGGCTTGAATTGATAAAGGATTATGACTTCACCATCCAATATCAGTATGGTAAAGCCAATGTGGTGGCTGATGCGCTTAGTCGGTATCCTGTGACTCAGATAGCTGCACTGCGAGTCCAGGAGTGGCGACTATTGCAGGAGTTCAATGACATGCATCTGAGTGTGACTCCGGGTGAGAGAGGCGGTCTTCTGGCTTCTCTCAGGGTTCAGTCAGACTTACTGCAGAGACTGAGATCAGGGCAGCAGTCAGATCAGGATATTCTACGGTGGAAAGAGAGGTCTGAGCAAGGCTGGGATGAGAATTTCAGTATGTCGGATGATGGTCTCCTCAGATTTCGTGGAAGGGTCTGTGTCCCTGAGGACCCTGAGTTGAGAAATGACATTCTTAAGGAAAGTCATTGCACTAAGTATACCGTTCATCCTGGTAGTACCAAGATGTATCAGGATCTGAAAAAGACTTTCTGGTGGCATGGTATGTGTAACATCCCACATTCTTAACCCCAAACAAAGAACACAATCACAAAGGGAATAGGATGTTTCATATAAGATCGATCAAATGCTAGGTAAAACCGAGTTCAAGAAAACACGATCTGAAAATTTTCAAAACTCCAAACACATAAAATCTTCGAATCACAAATCATAAATCTCATAAAGGTACCTGCCACCACGCAATACGTGCACTAGACATATGCACGTTACAGTTGTATCAAAACCGATTGCAAAAATACACATCAACTCCAATTTCAAAACAAATCCACAAAATCGATTTTATAAACTAATACCAAACACCGAAACCAGGCTGAAGCCCGCGGTGACACAAGAATCAACATCATTTAACTGCCACAGTCTGGCAACACAATTTTTCATAGTTCACATGGTTCACATCACATGGTTCACATAAATCATAAAATTCATATTCGGCCACAGCCAGCCTCAAATTAATTAAGCATAAACATGGGGCCACAACCGGCATCATAAGCATAAATCACAACATCAATATCATGCTAACTGCGCTCCTGCTCTATACCTGAAAATAGTGAGGGGTGAGCTACACAGCCCAGTGAGTGGATAGTCTAATTGACCATCCATAACATACACTCAAAAATATAGGCAGATTGTTTTAAAAATCTTTAACAGGAACATAATGTCAACATATCACCAGATTAAATATACAGAAGTCACATAAACAGTCAGATGTACACACTAACATAATCAACTCAGGTTCTAAACAAACTCAGGTTCTAGAGTTATACTCTAAACCAACTAAACACACATATTCTAAACCAACTAAACACACCAACACATTTTTAACCTAGTTGTCCAGCATATTCAGTAGTGACCAATATGGTCTAACCCGGCTTGGCCAAAGCACTGGGAGCTGCAAAATCTCGTGCAACACATAAACATGGACAGTGAATAGAATCAGGAGGTGGCCCCCGTCAGGTCACGACGTGGCACGCTGGTCTATCACGCCATAACATAAAACGAGAATAGAATCAGGAGGTGGCCCCCGTCAGGTCACGACGTGGCACGCTGGTCTATCACGCCATAACATAAAACGAGAATAGAATCAGGAGGTGGCCCCCGTCAGGTCACGACGTGGCACGCTGGTCTATCCCGCCATAACATAAAACGAGAATGATGACATCAAGAGGTGGCCCCTGTCTGACCAAGACATGGCACTTTGGGTCTTATATCATTCCCAACACATAAAAGAGTAATGACATCAAGAGGTGGCCCCTGTCTGACCAAGACATGGCACTTTGGGTCAAAACCCGTTCTCCCAAAAGGTTCCTACTGGACAACACACATATCTTATTTCACATTTCACAAAGGTGGACTCCTAAGTGTCAACTAGACTCTAGGATAGCCATCACAAAATCACATCGGCAGGCTGAACATCAACCCCCATCACAATAATCACAATAGGCAGGCTGAACATCAACCTCCTCACATATCACAATACAGGGCTGAAATTCAAACCCTTAACATATCACATAACAGGGCTATCCCCTTGAGTTCATAGTTACACCTAGCCTTAGTCCTAACCATCACATAATCACAACACATAATATTCGAACCTCATAACCACATAATTTTCGAATTTCACATAACCACATAATATTCACATATTCAAAGATCACTTAACATGCCAAAAATCACAAATCACAATATTTAAAAATCACATAACATAGTGTAGTCCTTAAATTTCAGGCTGGTCAGTTCAGTGTAATTTTGCTAAGTTATCAACCAATGTTCTCTATCAATATTTCATGTCATTACTTTCTACATACACCACTCAATTAAAAATACATAATAATACAGAAAATTCACCAAATTTCGTTCACAATTAACATAAATGTAGAATATCACAACTTCATAGTTTTCTACTAGTTCTGATAACAAAAGACAGAAATACCCCTAGTTCAAAGTTTAAGTCATGCAGGAAAAGTTATCCAAAAATTTCGTAAAAATATTCATTACATCCCTCATGATCCCTAGATTCGAAATTTCAAGTTTTCCCCAATTTTAACTAGAAAATTTACCGAATTACCCCTAGGTCAATGTCAGTCAACAGAAACTTTTATTTCTAAAAATTCTCAAAAAATTACAGTAGAGTCCTCATATACCTAATTTCATGAATATCAAGTTTTCCCCAAATTTTACCCATGCATTTGGGCGTAACTTCATGAAGAAGGGTCGAAATTCTCATTCAAGCCCTAAACTTCATGCAATTGAAAAACTAAAGCTACATACATGCTTAAACAAGGTCTAATTGATGATTAGAAGCCTTAAAAATGAAAAGCCCTAATTCTCATACAATCTAGGGTTTTCGAAATTTTAGGGAAAACATAGAAACATGTACAAAAATTGAAATTAAGGGTTCATGCCATGTTTCTAAGCAATAATCTCAAGCATACATGGATTAAGTGGAAGAGAAAATCCACTCACCTCTTAAACCAAAAATTTTCCACAAAAGAAATCGTTCAAAGCCTTTGATGTCACCACCAAACACCAAGGAAATTTCTTCACTTCAAGGAAAAATCGCCAAGGGGAAGAAGATGAAGAAAATCACCTCAACAACTCCAAGAATCGCCTTCTTCTTTGCCCTAGCCGCCCCAAGATTTCCTCAAGCCAAAAAAAACGCCCACAATCTCACCCTAGTCGATATTACCACTTAAACTTTGGGTTTTTAAATTTTAAACCCATTAACCAATTAATTCCAATAGGGTTTAACCCATTTAACTCATAATTTCGAATTTTTCAAACCCAATAACCCATAGTTAACCAATTAATTTAATTAACTTAACCATTAACCATTCACTTAACCGAAATCCAATAAGGACTTAATTAATATCCAATAAGGATTTAATTAACCAATAAGGTCTAATTAATTAACTTACAATTTACAACCCATAAATCCTAATTAATTTATCATGGACAACCAATAATAATTTATCATAAATTAACAGCCAATAATCAAATCAATAATCTCTAATTAATTTACAATAAATTAACAACCAAATAAACTCAAATCCATTAATTACAAATTAACAATCAATAAATCAGTTAATTAACAACAAAATCTCTAGTTAATTTATCATAAATTAACAATCAATACTCAGGAATAATAACTCAGTCAATAATTTTATTTACATCAATAATTTATCATAATTTATCATAGAAAATAATGCTTACCAGAACTTAAGATCCTTGGATCTTACATTCCTCCCTCCTTATAAAGCTTTAGTCCTCTAAAGCTCAGCATCCATATCATCAAAGAGGTAAGCATAATTTTTCCTCATATCAGCTTCAGTCTCCCAAGTCGCTTCTTCAACTGATTGATTTCCCCAGATAACCTTCACCAAAGGTATAGTCTTGTTCCTCAGAACTTTATCTTTTCTATCCACAATCCGGAGAGGTCTTTCCTCAAAAGTCAAGTCACTCTGAATCTGAAGAGGTTCCAACTCCAACACATGAGATGGATCAGGATGATATTTCCTCAAAGCAGAGACATGGAATACATTATGCACATGATCCATAGCAGGAGGTAAAGCCAATCGGTAAGCCACTGGACCAACTCTCTCAATAATATCAAAAGGGCCTACAAACCTAGGGCTCAACTTGCCCTTTTTGCCAAATCTCATAACACCCTTAGTAGGTGACACCTTCAAGAACACATGATCCCCTACCATAAACTCCAAGGAACGACGACGGTCATCAGCATAACTCTTCTGTCTGTCCCGAGCAATTTTCAATTTATCCTGAATCTCTCTGACCTTATCAGTAGTCTCCTGAACTGCATCAGATCTCAAAATCATTCTGTCACCAGTTTCTTCCCAACACAAGGGAGTCCTACACCTTCTTCCATACAAAGCCTCATAAGGAGCCATCTGAATACTGGAGTGGAAACTATTATTATAAGTGAACTCTATCAAAGATAGATCCCGGTTCCACTCAGAACTCCAATCAACCACATAGGCTCTCAACAGATCTTCTAGAGTCTATATAGTACGCTCCGTCTGGCCATCAGACTGAGGATGGTATGCTGTACTAAAACTCAACTTAGTACCCAAACCCTCCTGTAAGCTCTTCCAAAATCTGGACAAAAATCGAGAGTCCCTATCAGACACAATATCAACAGGCACTCCATGCAGTCTGACTATCTCATCAATGTATAATCTAGCCAGCCTCTCTAAAGGATAAGTCATCTTAATCGGGAGAAAATGGGCTGATTTAGTGAGTCTATCAACAATCACCCAAATAGCATCATGACCCAATCTGGTTCTGGGCAAACCACACACAAAATCCATACTGATGCATTCCCACTTCCACTCAGGAATAGGAAGGGGCTGCAACAAACCACCAGGCTTCTGGTGTTCAGCCTTTACAGTCTGACAGGTTAAACACCTAGAGACAAAATCATATACCTCTTTCTTCATACCCGGCCACCAAAAACTTTTCTTGAGGTCTTGATACATTTTAGTCACACCAGGATGTAGAGAATATTTGGAGTTATGGCTGTCCTCCAATATTTCTTTCCTCAAGCTCGGTTCCTCAGGGACACATACCCTTCCACGAAACCGAAGAATACCATCATCAGACAGGCTAAAATCCTGAACTGCGCCATCAACCAGACTATCCCTGATCTGAACTAATTTCGGATCCACAGACTGCTGATCTCTGATCTTCTGCAACAAAGCAGACTGTACTCTGAGAAAAGCTACATAACCAGTCTGAACTCTAGGAGAAACACTGATCCTGAGATCGCTGAACTCCTGCAGTAACCGCCACTCACTGACTCGTAAAGCAGCTACTGAAGTAACTGGATGTCTGCTCAGTGCATCCGCCACTACATTGGCCTTTCCAGCCTGATACTGAATAGAGAAGTCATAGTCTTTGATCAACTCCATCCATCTTCTCTGTCTCATGTTCAACTCCTTCTGAGTGAAGATATACTTGAGACTCTGGTGATCAGTGAACAGATCAAACTCCTGACCCAACAAATAGTGACGCCATATCTTCAAAGCAAAGACTACGGCCGCCAACTCTAAATCATGAGTAGGGTAGTTCAATTCATACTCCTTCAGTTGTCTCGAAGCATAGGCTACTACAGAACCCTTCTGCATCAAGACACAACCCAACCCTTTGCCAGAAGCATCCGTATAAACAGTAAACCTTTCCCCATCACTAGGAATAATGAGAATCGGTGTACTAGTCAACCTTCTCTTCAGCTCCTGAAAGCTCTCTTCACACGTATCATCCCAAATAAACTTGGCTTCTTTTCTGGTCAATTTAGTTAAAGGACCCGCCAACTTGGAGAATCCCTCAACAAATCTCCGGTAATAACCTGCCAAACCCAGAAAACTCCTGATCTCAGTAGCACTAGTCGGTCTTCCCCAATCAAGAATGGCTTGCACTTTAACTGGATCCACAGACACACCCTGACCAGAAATCACATGTCCCAGAAAACTGATCTTCTCTAGCCAGAACTCACACTTACTAGCCTTGGCATATAACCGGTTCTTCCTCAGAACCTCCAGTACCTTGCGCAAATCACTGACATGATCTGAAGTAGTCTGAGAGTACACCAAGATATCATCTATGAAGACTACTACACAAGAATCAAGCAATTCATGGAATACCCTGTTCATCAAATCCATGAAGACAGCAGGTGCATTTGTCAGTCCAAAAGGCATAACTAAAAATTCGAAATGCCCATACCTGGTCCTGAAAGCAGTCTTGAATATATCCTCATCCTTGACTCTAAGCTGATAATACCCTGATCTCAGATCAATTTTAGAGAACACTGTAGCTCCCTGTAATTGATCAAATAGATCATCAATTTTGGGAAGAGGATACTTATTCTTGATAGTCACTTGGTTCAATTGCCTGTAGTCTATACACATTCTCAGGGTTCCATCTTTCTTCTTTACAAATAGCACTGGCGCTCCCCAAGGTGAAGCACTAGGCCGAATGTACCCTTTCTCTAACAATTCCTCCAGTTGTTTCTTAAGCTCGGCCAACTCTGAAGTAGCCATACGGTAAGGAGCTCTGGAGATAGGTGCCGTACCTGGCGCCAACTCAATGCCAAACTCCACTTCTCTAACTGGTGGCAAACCTGAAAATTCTTCAGAGAACACATCAGGAAATTCTTTCACCACCGCCATCTGAGTCAGATCAGAAGTAGAATCATCCTGCACCTTAACATGTGCAAGATAACCCTTGCAACCACTGGCAAGTAACTTCCTGGCCTGCAGGAAAGATATCACATGTGGTCCTTGGTCTGACACTAGACCTCTCACAAAGATCCGGTTCCCATCAAGCATATTCAAAGTGATCACTTTCTCAAAGCAATCCACAGAGGCATGATGTGAAGACAACCAATCCATTCCTAGGATGACATCATAATCTTGCATGTCTAAAAGGATTAGATCTACCAAAAACTCATAACCCTCTACATGTACTACACAGTCAGCACAAACAGTGTCTGTAGACAATGACTTTCCCAAAGGAGTACTAATAGACACAGCATAATCTAGCATCTTAGGTACAACAGGTAAACATGCAGCAAACTTAACAGAGACAAAAGACAAGTTTGCACCAGGATCAAATAGAATGCGAGCTAACTGATCAAATACAAATAATGTACCTTCCACAACGGATCGGGAAGCTCGTGTATCCTTCTCAGCCACAGCATAAACTCTAGTCTGGACTGTAGGCTTATCTGCGCCTCTAGGCTGCATCTCAGGCTCCTTGCAGTCCCTGGCCATGTGCCCAGGTTTCTTACATTTGAAGCACACGCCATTCTTCCTATGACAATCTTTCACCAGATGTCCTCTGAGCCCACAATAACTACAAGTCCCGTTCTCAGTGTTGCTATTTCTTACATCCCTGATATCTCTGAACTGCTGCGGTGCATCCCTGTAAGAGTAAGGCTTATACCGGCTCTTCTTGAAATCCTTGTGCCTAGGGTACTTCTTACCCTTGCCGCCACTGCCAAACTGAGGAACCGCCGCCTCAGCTGCAGGAACCACTGCCACCGTAGCATGAGAACTCCTCTCAGATATATACCTCTCTATAGTGCGTGCTCGCCCAACTGTCTCAACATAGGTCTCCAAGTGTTGAGCACCAACCTGCTCTCGAATATCCCATCTGAGACCTCTCAGAAACTTGGTAGCTCTCCTCTTTTCAGTGTTTATCAGGTGAGGAGCATATTTTCCCAATTTCGTGAACTGTACTTCATACTGGTCCACTGTCATATTACCCTGCTCCAGGTGAATAAATGCTACCTCTCGGTCCTCTACCAAGCTATCTGGAAAATACTTCTCATTAAATCGAGACAAGAAGTAAGGCCAATCTACAGTCTCATGTCTTTCTTCGGCAAGTCTCACCACGCCCTTCCACCATTCATCTGCGTCAGCACGCATCATATAGGTGGTCAGACATAACTTGTCTTCGTCCGAGCAACGCATAACTTGGAAAATCTTTTCCAAGCACAACTGCCAGTTCTCGGCAGTACTGGATTCTGAGCCCCCATAAAAAGAACTAGGACCCAGTTTCTGGAATTCACTCACAAGTGAGGCATAGCGCCATCTTAAATTCCTACACACACATTCCATAGTAAGGAAATCAAACATAAACCTATCAGGTGTCTAGCAATACACAAACATGTTTTCCCCCAAACTAAGTTTTAGCTAACCAACTGCTCTGATACCATTCTGTAACATCCCACATTCTTAACCCCAAACAAAGAACACAATCACAAAGGGAATAGGATGTTTCATATAAGATCGATCAAATGCTAGGTAAAACCGAGTTCAAGAAAACACGATCTGAAAATTTTCAAAACTCCAAACACATAAAATCTTCGAATCACAAATCATAAATCTCATAAAGGTACCTGCCACCACGCAATACGTGCACTAGACATATGCACGTTACAGTTGTATCAAAACCGATTGCAAAAATACACATCAACTCCAATTTCAAAACAAATCCACAAAATCGATTTTATAAACTAATACCAAACACCGAAACCAGGCTGAAGCCCGCGGTGACACAAGAATCAACATCATTTAACTGCCACAGTCTGGCAACACAATTTTTCATAGTTCACATGGTTCACATCACATGGTTCACATAAATCATAAAATTCATATTCGGCCACAGCCAGCCTCAAATTAATTAAGCATAAACATGGGGCCACAACCGGCATCATAAGCATAAATCACAACATCAATATCATGCTAACTGCGCTCCTGCTCTATACCTGAAAATAGTGAGGGGTGAGCTACACAGCCCAGTGAGTGGATAGTCTAATTGACCATCCATAACATACACTCAAAAATATAGGCAGATTGTTTTAAAAATCTTTAACAGGAACATAATGTCAACATATCACCAGATTAAATATACAGAAGTCACATAAACAGTCAGATGTACACACTAACATAATCAACTCAGGTTCTAAACAAACTCAGGTTCTAGAGTTATACTCTAAACCAACTAAACACACATATTCTAAACCAACTAAACACACCAACACATTTTTAACCTAGTTGTCCAGCATATTCAGTAGTGACCAATATGGTCTAACCCGGCTTGGCCAAAGCACTGGGAGCTGCAAAATCTCGTGCAACACATAAACATGGACAGTGAATAGAATCAGGAGGTGGCCCCCGTCAGGTCACGACGTGGCACGCTGGTCTATCACGCCATAACATAAAACGAGAATAGAATCAGGAGGTGGCCCCCGTCAGGTCACGACGTGGCACGCTGGTCTATCACGCCATAACATAAAACGAGAATAGAATCAGGAGGTGGCCCCCGTCAGGTCACGACGTGGCACGCTGGTCTATCCCGCCATAACATAAAACGAGAATGATGACATCAAGAGGTGGCCCCTGTCTGACCAAGACATGGCACTTTGGGTCTTATATCATTCCCAACACATAAAAGAGTAATGACATCAAGAGGTGGCCCCTGTCTGACCAAGACATGGCACTTTGGGTCAAAACCCGTTCTCCCAAAAGGTTCCTACTGGACAACACACATATCTTATTTCACATTTCACAAAGGTGGACTCCTAAGTGTCAACTAGACTCTAGGATAGCCATCACAAAATCACATCGGCAGGCTGAACATCAACCCCCATCACAATAATCACAATAGGCAGGCTGAACATCAACCTCCTCACATATCACAATACAGGGCTGAAATTCAAACCCTTAACATATCACATAACAGGGCTATCCCCTTGAGTTCATAGTTACACCTAGCCTTAGTCCTAACCATCACATAATCACAACACATAATATTCGAACCTCATAACCACATAATTTTCGAATTTCACATAACCACATAATATTCACATATTCAAAGATCACTTAACATGCCAAAAATCACAAATCACAATATTTAAAAATCACATAACATAGTGTAGTCCTTAAATTTCAGGCTGGTCAGTTCAGTGTAATTTTGCTAAGTTATCAACCAATGTTCTCTATCAATATTTCATGTCATTACTTTCTACATACACCACTCAATTAAAAATACATAATAATACAGAAAATTCACCAAATTTCGTTCACAATTAACATAAATGTAGAATATCACAACTTCATAGTTTTCTACTAGTTCTGATAACAAAAGACAGAAATACCCCTAGTTCAAAGTTTAAGTCATGTAGGAAAAGTTATCCAAAAATTTCGTAAAAATATTCATTACATCCCTCATGATCCCTAGATTCGAAATTTCAAGTTTTCCCCAATTTTAACTAGAAAATTTACCGAATTACCCCTAGGTCAATGTCAGTCAACAGAAACTTTTATTTCTAAAAATTCTCAAAAAATTACAGTAGAGTCCTCATATACCTAATTTCATGAATATCAAGTTTTCCCCAAATTTTACCCATGCATTTGGGCGTAACTTCATGAAGAAGGGTCGAAATTCTCATTCAAGCCCTAAACTTCATGCAATTGAAAAACTAAAGCTACATACATGCTTAAACAAGGTCTAATTGATGATTAGAAGCCTTAAAAATGAAAAGCCCTAATTCTCATACAATCTAGGGTTTTCGAAATTTTAGGGAAAACATAGAAACATGTACAAAAATTGAAATTAAGGGTTCATGCCATGTTTCTAAGCAATAATCTCAAGCATACATGGATTAAGTGGAAGAGAAAATCCACTCACCTCTTAAACCAAAAATTTTCCACAAAAGAAATCGTTCAAAGCCTTTGATGTCACCACCAAACACCAAGGAAATTTCTTCACTTCAAGGAAAAATCGCCAAGGGGAAGAAGATGAAGAAAATCACCTCAACAACTCCAAGAATCGCCTTCTTCTTTGCCCTAGCCGCCCCAAGATTTCCTCAAGCCAAAAAAAAACGCCCACAATCTCACCCTAGTCGATATTACCACTTAAACTTTGGGTTTTTAAATTTTAAACCCATTAACCAATTAATTCCAATAGGGTTTAACCCATTTAACTCATAATTTCGAATTTTTCAAACCCAATAACCCATAGTTAACCAATTAATTTAATTAACTTAACCATTAACCATTCACTTAACCGAAATCCAATAAGGACTTAATTAATATCCAATAAGGATTTAATTAACCAATAAGGTCTAATTAATTAACTTACAATTTACAACCCATAAATCCTAATTAATTTATCATGGACAACCAATAATAATTTATCATAAATTAACAGCCAATAATCAAATCAATAATCTCTAATTAATTTACAATAAATTAACAACCAAATAAACTCAAATCCATTAATTACAAATTAACAATCAATAAATCAGTTAATTAACAACAAAATCTCTAGTTAATTTATCATAAATTAACAATCAATACTCAGGAATAATAACTCAGTCAATAATTTTATTTACATCAATAATTTATCATAATTTATCATAGAAAATAATGCTTACCAGAACTTAAGATCCTTGGATCTTACAGTATGAAGAAGGATGTGCATTTGTTTGTGTCCAGATGTTTGACTTGCCAAACCGTGAAGACTGAGCATCAGAGGCCAGGCGGTTTGATGCAGTCTCTCCCTATTCCTCAGTGGAAGTGGGAGCATATCAGTATGGACTTTGTGTGTGGGCTGCCCAATACCAGAAGGAATCATGATGCCGTATGGGTGATTGTGGACAGACTCACGAAGTCAGCTCACTTCTTACCGATCAAAATGACTTACAGTTTGGATCGGTTAGCAAAACTGTACATCGATGAGATTGTCAGATTACATGGAGTTCCCTTGGACATTGTCTCTGATCGTGATCCTCGATTTCTATCCAGGTTTTGGAAGAAATTACAGGAAGATTTGGGAACTAATCTGAGTTTCAGCACTGCATATCATCCTCAATCTGATGGTCAGACAGAGAGAACTATTCAGACACTTGAGGATCTTCTGAGATCTTATGTGATTGACTGGTCTGTTGAGTGGGATCTGGACTTATCACTGATAGAGTTCACCTACAACAATAGCTTCCACTCTAGCATACAGATGGCTCCGTATGAGGCCCTATATGGGAGGAAATGCAGAACACCTATATGCTGGGAGGAAACTGGGGACAGAACAGTGCTAAAGTCTGATGCTGTTCAGGAAGCCACTGAGAAGATCAGAGAAATTCAGAAAAAGATGAAGATTGCTCAGGATAGACAGAAGAGTTATGCTGATGTGAGGCGGCGTCCTCTTGAGTTTTTGGTGGGAGAGCATGTTTTCCTAAAGGTCTCGCCTATGAAAGGGGTGATGAGATTTGGGAAGAGAGGAAAATTGAGTCCCAGGTACATTGGTCCCTTTGATATCATTGAGAGGATTGGACCTGTGGCATATCGACTTGCTCTGCCCCCATCACTGGAACACCTCCATAATGTGTTCCATGTTTCTGCACTCAGAAAATATTGTTCTGATCCTTCTCATGTTCTGGAGTTGGAACCTCTCCAGCTTGAAGAGAACATGACTTTTGTGGTGAAACCTCTCAGAATTGAAGATAGAAAAGAGAAAGTGCTGAGGAATAAGGTTATTCCACTTGTGAAAGTCATCTGGGGAAATCAGTCTGTTGAAGAAGCCTCTTGGGAGGTTGAAGCAGAGATGAGAAAGGAGCATCCTCACCTGTTCAGTGACGGGCTTGGTCAGCTTTAGAGGACTAAAGCTCTATAAGGGGGGGAGGATGTAACGCCCTTGATTTTCTGAATTATGATTTAAGGTTAGAAATTCAGTTTCTGTATTTTTATCGGTTAAAATTTTGGGATTTTTGCCTAATTGTAGGACTTTTCCCTACAGGGCAAAAATAATTATTTTTGTTGGGGCTTCGAACCCTCAACCTTGACTATTTGCTCCTGGAATTCTTCCACCATGGTGGCGCATATTTCTGTGTTATTGGAGTGGCGCATGGTGGTTAAGCCCAGGTAAGCCCATTAAAGCCGATTTCCACTTAAGTTAATTGGGTTATTGGATCTTGGATCCGTTTGGGGTGGAAAAAAAATAAAAAAAAAGGGGGAAAATTCGTGAGAGCTCCTCTCCCTCACGATTTTTGGTTTGTTTCTTGCCCTAGCCGCCTGTGTTGTCGCCCCTCACTGTGCTTGGCGCTCCTGCAAATTTCTGACGCTGGTGGTGGCAGACTGGTGGTGGACGAACTTTCTGGAGATCCCTGATCCTCTGTTTTGGCGTTTTCTCTGTGGGCGATTTTTTTCTGGTGAGTAATTCGATCCTAAGGAGTCTAATCCGAATTAAAATTCGTTATTTGCCATGATTATTCGTATGGGGTTGAATTCAAATAATTATAGGGTTTTAAAATCCTGTTCTGCTGAAATCTGCATTCGTTAATCTGACCTTTGTGTACTATAACCCCAATATCTCATGGCCTATAGATCCAAATCACACGAGATAAATTTTGTATGAAACTAGATATGTTTGGCTTTAATTTGAATATGATATCGACCATATCCGAGCGGTATTCGTATTTCAATCTGTATTGCAATCCAGCTGTACAAAATCAGTTTTCTGAAATTCTGGATTTCGACCTTTATGTGTTCGAACCATCATATCTCCCTAGGTATAGCTCGAAATCTTGTCAAATCAGTTTTATTAGACCGTAGGCTCGAAGAGCTTTATTTTGACTCCCATAACGCCTATTTTCGATTAGTTATTGGATCTGAAATAAATGTCGCAAGTCTGATATATGAATCTGTTTTCTTGAAATCTGAAATTCTGCCCTTCCTATGTTCGAACCCTTATATCTTCCTGTCTAAAATTCGAAATCTTGTGAAACCAGTTTTATTGGAAACTAGATTCAGAGAGCTTCATTTTGAATACAATATTGACTAGCTTTGGTTCGAAATTGGACTAAAAATATATTTTGCAAACTGACAATATAAATCTGCTATGTTTTGGTTAGACGAATATTCCTTTGTGAGAAAAATTTACATTGTATGGTTTAACCTCTTAAATTGTGGTCTGTAGTTCTTCTAAAATTTATTTGTTTGATGAGAAATTTTAGAGAAAACAAAATTGGGGATTTAACTAAGAACTTAGGAATTTTCGAAAATATAGTTCGAGCCAATTTTGGGGCTTTTGTCAATTTTCTTCACAAACGTGTAATTAAAATTATCTGTAGTGGGGGACTGAAATTAATTACATGAAATTTGTACGTTCTGTTAAGGTTCTGAAAGTGGCGCCCCTTACAGTAATTTTATAGCTCACGGTTTTAGGAATTTTGAGGAGATTATTTCATGAATAATTTCTGTTCTGTATTTAAATGTTTGTTATATGAATAATTTCTGTTCTGTATTTAATTGTTTGTTATGTGGATATTTCCTGTTCTGTTTATATGTTGTGAAGTTTCTGAAAACCTTGAATGTGTTAAAACATTTGTGAGAACATAGAATGGTTTGACATGAATTAAGGTTAGTTGTAAGGAATTCACTCATATAATTTCTATTCTGTGTTTAAGGACTGGATATTGGGGTGTGTCATTTTCTGGTTTGTTAGACTTTGGGCATAATGTAAGAATTAAGTAGTGGTTGATCCTACTTCTCTGTTTCAGTATAATCTGTTCTGTAAAATTATGCCCTAGTGTAGCACTCTTCCGTGTCCTTACCCTCCTTCTGTGGCGCTGTAATGGTGCTGATAGTCTACTACGACCCTTGAGACACTATTTCTGTTCTGGGTATTGGAGGCCAGAGTGCCACGTCCTAACAAGACGGGGGCCACCCACTGATACCTCCTCTACCATTCAGTTCTGGGTATTGGAGGCCAGAGTGCCACGTCCTAACAAGACGGGGGCCACCCACTGATACCTCCTCTACCATTCAGTTCTGGGTTTTGGAGGCCAGAGTGCCACGTCCTAACAAGACGGGGGCCACCCACTGATACCTCCTCTACCATTCAGTTCTGGGTTTTGGAGGCCAGAGTGCCACGTCCTAACAAGGCGGGGGCCACCCACTGATACCTCCTCTACCATTCAGTTCTGGGTTTTGGAGGCCAGAGTGCCACGTCCTAACAAGACGGGGGCCACCCACTGATACCTCCTCTACCATTCTGTTCTGGGTATTGGAGACCAGAGTGCCACGTCCTGACAAGACGGGGGCCACCCACTGATATCTCCTCTACCATTCTGTTTCTGATATGCATGCATTGTCTCGTCCTCGGCAGAGGTGGGGTCAAACCTTCTGTGGTCATCAGGCCTTCTGTGGCCTTTTTGTTTCCGATGTAGACTATCCTTTTGGACTCTGAAAATTCTGATTTTCTGTCTGTCAGTTCTGATTTCTGTAGTTCTGTTTCGATCTGTATTTAGATGTATTAGGCGGTGTGGATAGTTGGTATGGGTTGGTATATTCATATCCTACCTGTTTGATGCCTATTGTTACAAGTATCTGTATTTGATTGTGTTTGTTTCTGATATGAGCATGCATGTTAAGTTGATTTATCTTATCTGTTAAATAAAAAGAATTTCAACTTAAGTATGATATTTTTGATGTGTACTATGGATGACTTTTAGTGTCTTTTACTCACTGAGCTTTTTAGCTCACCTCCGTTGTTTAAATGTTTTCAGGTGAGACATCAAGACAGTAATTGCTACAGCTAATATGACGCTAATGTTTGATGTCATTTCTAAGAATAGTCTTCTAAAGATTTATCAGGCCTGCGTGCCTAATTTATTATGACCTATATGACATGTTTTATCTCCTGAGGGCTTATGCCTGTTTTCAGGATACTATATTATAGTTGTTTCGTTTAAATTATTGGATACAAGTCTTGGATTCTTTTATTGAATTGGTTCTTATTTTGAAATGTCCGATTTGAGATGTGTAACCGAATTTGTGTTGTTTATTTTAGTATCTGAATAATCAGTTCTGTATATTTCTGAAATTCCACATATGTGTAGTGTGGACGTTTGTTGTTGTTACAAGATATGTGTCTGTGCAGCAGTAGTTTAGAATACTTGCTGCCGGATTTTTCTGGATTTCCGGATTTCTATTTCCTAGTAATCGATCCTATTCAGTTCTGTGCGGTTTTCTGTTCCGTAGTAATGTCCTTCGATGCCGCTTTCTTCTTGTGTTTTAATGGAAGAGTAAAAAAAATTTTTGAAACCCCGTATTTTACTTGTATGCGTGTGGGGTGTGATTCTGAGGGATGTTACACCTGCTATGGCTAAAAATGGTCTACCAAGTATAATAGGGATTTTTGTATCTTCCTCCATCTCTAGAACTACGAAATCCGTTGGAATGATATATTTACCTACTTGAATGGGCACATCTTCAAGAATCCCTGCAGGATATTTAATTGACCGATCGGCGACCTGTAAGGATATTGAAGTGGTTTTAGCTCTGCTTTGTCTAGTTTCCTACAAATAGACAAAGGCATTAGGCTTACACTAGCACTCAAATCACATAAGGCTCGTTCAAAAGCCATACTACCAATAAAACAAGGGATAGAAAAACTACATGGATCCTTCAATTTGGGCGGCACTTTGTTTTGGATAACAGCACTACATTCTTCAGTTAAAGCCACTGTGTCATAGTCCTCTATTTTTCTTTTATTAGACAATATTTCTTTCAAAAATTTGGCATAGGTGGGCATTTGAGATAAAGCTTCAGTAAATAGAATGTTAATGTAAAGCTTTTTCAAAACATCTAAAAATTTTCCAAATTATTTGCCTAACTTTTCTTGTACTAACCTTAAATTCCTGCGCATACACAAGCAAACTGGTCAAATAGATCAAATATATGCAGTAAAGTTCAAAATATGCAGAAAAATAAAGAAAAACATAATTAACCTACGCTACAAAAAGAACCAAAAAGAAAGGAAACAAATAGTAAACAAAAACAAAACTAAATACAAAGACCTAGTCTAGAAATACTCTCTATATCTTCAATATTGACAAAAACTGAGGTCCCCGGCAACGGTGCCAAAACTTGTTGTATTCCTATAAGGTATTCCTATAAGGCGCCAAAAACCAAGGTCCCCGGCAACGGCTCTCAATATCTTTGATATTTTGGAATGGTTCCTATAAGGTGTTAGAGAATTAGGGTTAGAATCCTTTTCCTTACATGACACATCCCCTTTTGGTTCATCACCCTTTTGAGGTGGCAAACTAGGTTGGGTTTGCTCATGTTTAGAAAATTTTTCTAATTCTAATTCATCATCATAATCAATGATAGGCTCTTTCTCATTGTTTTCAACCTTCCCTTTGGGTTATTCTAATTGTTTCCCACTTCTAGTCATGATTGCATTGCAGTGTTCATCAGTCATATGATCTTCTAAAGTTTTATTGTGAATAGCTAAGAGTTCTATTTGAGAGGTAAGTTGACTAACCATTCCCTTAAGATTTTCAATTTCTTTGTTTTGATTTTGCATGATTTGATTCTGATTAGCCATAAACTTATCAAGAAAAGATTCTATACTAAAAGAATTTACCTCTTCAGTTAGGGGCTGGTATTCCTCACTTTCATTCTTATGATGATGACAATATAGCAATTCTTCTTCAGGGTCCCATTGGTTGTGGTTCAGGGACATTTCTTCAAATAGGGTAAAAGCTTCTTCAATGGTCTTGCTCATGAGGGCTCCTCTTGCAGCAGCATCGACGATTAGACGGGTATTATAAAGTAGATCATTATAGAATGTATGAATTAAAACCCAATTTTCAAGGCTATGGTGTTGGGAAACCCCGGGGATATTTTACAAATTTTCAGAGCTTTATTGACATAAATACATAGCACAGCGGAAGAATTGTTGGGGTATGCCCTTAAGGCTAATGTTTGAGGCCTTGGGATTGTATCAGTATCATGTATAAACTCTATGTTTATAAAGGCAATGGTTGTTATTCAGGTTGTTACATTATCTGCTGCAATGTGTATACTTCTGAATAATGTCTCAATGATGTTCAGCTAGGCTGACATGCAGTATAATCCTTAGTCGAGATATCTTGGTGAACATGAGACAGCCTTGATATGATTGAGACTAATATGTGTTCTAATCTTATAGGATGCTTCGAGCATGGAATAAGATGTAGACTCATGGGTACATTGGATGTACTGGACAGACCCTACTAGGATATTCAGTTGCATGTCACAATGTGAATAATCCTTGTATGCGAACAAGTGGCATACTTCCTCTGACTTGAGATCACTTGTGTTTCTAAATGATGATTGGCATTGTTTTGAGATAGTTCGATATCATTTGAAACATAATGGTTATAGACTATCTTGGATGGTGAGCATGAGTCATGTTAGGGCGCTAGTGATAGACATAGGATTGCCATCTCCTTCATTGGAGTATGATGTTCTAAAGGGGCCCCCTGGATGAGATGATTGAGAAAGTGTATGGCCATACCCAGATGACTATGTTCATCTGATCTAATCATTCTCATCATATTGGAGTTACAGGCTTGACACGCTTGTCCAATAAGAACATCCAGTGGCAAAGGAAACATGTATGTCTAGTGAAATGGATTCACACTTGTGCTGTGGTTTGGGTGTAGTCTTAGAAGACTCTTTCCTTTATATCGGGAGACAGTGATGTGTTGCTAGATACCCCTCACTGATCGTGATAACGTAAGTTATCGTTACCGACATTTAAAGGAAACCCTTAGGGTCGCACAATTTGATGATATGGCTTACTTATGTCAGATCGTGTGGACTGAATTGTTTTGGTTCAGTTTAAAGGGATTTAAACTCTGATTGTAAGTGAGATCTGGTCTGATCATGTTTGATTGATTAGGGCTTGAGATCGGTAAGCTTCGATCGAGAGAATTGATGCTAGATCGGTGAGATCAGGAGCATCAGGAGATGAACGGTTAGATCTGGAGCCTTAGGGTTTAATTGTGATCTAGACCAAAGGCTTGGGTTAATTGGTCTTTGAACTAAACCAACTTGAACCGGTTCACATGTGTGACCGCATGGTTCAAAGGGAGAAGAATGAGCGTTCGGTTCACTTGGAGTGAACGCATAACGCATGAACGCATGAAGCTTGCTATTTTTGGAAGTTCCAAAATAGAAACGCCTCACGTTCGCTCCTCACGCCTATTGTCGCCTCTTCCTCTCGATGCTCTCGCACTTTTCGTGCATTGAAGGAGTTGACGACAAGGAGGTCTCGGCCAAGCAAGACATCTCTTCTTCCCTTCCATTCGATCAGGAGACTTGAAGGTCTTTGCTAGCACAAGGATCAACAAGGAGTAGGCGATCTTCTTCTTGTGTGCGCATCTTCTGGAGGAGATCCCTTTCGCTCTCTTCTTCCAAGGCACCATCCAAGCAATGGCGATGGTATGACTCTTATCAATGTATACAAGTCTTAATAGTTGATCATATAACATGCAGGGGTCCCCTTCAAGGGGGAGCGAAAAACCCTAATGGGCGCATGTGTTTCAACGCAGCGGAAATAAGGGTTTTAGGGATCATTAGCATGATATATGATCAACTATGAAAAATCGATTGCAAAATGCCAATAAGATTCATACCATCGCCATCTATGGATGAAGTGTTGGAAGCAAAAACCGAAAGGGGTCTTCTCCCTAGTCGACGCACACACGATGAAGAATGGCCTCTCCTTGTCGTCTTTGTGCTAGCAAAGCTTCAAGGGTCCTTTGCGCATGGAGGAGATGAGATCCTTGGGCTTGGCGAAGAAGAAGTTCCTCTACACTCGTCAAGACTTTTGTCACACGAGAAGGGAGGAGATGTCGTCCGAAGTTGATGATCGACAAGGGAGTAAACACGTTGTAATCAACGTGGGCGTTGCTATCCAAAAATAGTAACCCATTACTCACTTCGGTTATGCGTTCACATGAAGTGAACCGCAACCCTCTTCTCCCATTCGAACCTTTGAACCAAGCGCTCATAACATGAGCCGGTTCAAGTGACTTTGGTTCAAGACCAAATCGGCCCAAGCAATGGTCGATCTTATTGAACCACAAGGTTCAAGATCACCGTTGATCTCTCGATGCTCTAGATCTCACTGATCTAGCATCATAACTCTCGATCGAAGCTTACCGATCTAAAGCCCTAATCAATCAAACATGATCAGACCAGATCTCACTCTCAATCAGAGTTTAACACCCCTTTAAACTGAACTAAACAATTCAGTCCACACGATCTGACTTAAAGAAGCCATATCATCAAATTGTGCGACCCTAAGGGTTTCCTTTAAATGTCGGTAACGATAACTCACGTTATCACGATCAGTGAGGGGTATCTAGCAACACATCACTGTCTCCCGATATAAAGGAAAGAGTCTTCCAAGACTTCACCCAAACCACAGCACAAGTGTGAATCCAATTCACTAGGCATGCATACTTCCTTTGCCACTTGATGTTCTTATTGGACAAGCCTGTCAAGCTTGTAACTCCAATATGATGAGCATGATTAGATCAGATGAACACTGTCACCTGGGTATGGCCATACACTCTCTCAATCATCTCATCCAGGGGGGCCCTTATAGAACATCACACTCCTTAAACAAGGAGACGGCAATCCTATGTCTATCACTAGTGTCCTAACCTGACTCAAGCTCATCATCCAAGATAGTCTATAATCATTATGTTTCAAATGATATTGAACTACCTCAAAACAATGACAATCATCATTTAGAAAACACAAGTGATCTCAAGTCAGAGGAAATGTGCCACTTGTCGCAATCAAGGAATATTCACATTGTGACAAACAATTGAACATCCTAGTAGGGTCTGTCCAGTACATCCCATGTACCCATGAGTCTACATCTTATTCCATGCTCGAAGCATCCTATAAGATTAGAACACATATTAGTCTTAACCATATCAAGGCTGTCTCATGTTCACCAAGATACATCGACCAAGGACATAATAGCATGTCAGCCCAGCTGAACAGCTTTGAGACATTATTCAAAAGAACATATATTGCAGCAGACAATGTAGCTAACTGAATAACAACCATGCCTTTATAAACATATGAGTTTATTACATGATACTTGTTACACTCCCATAGGCTTCAAACATTAGCCTTAAGGGCATACCCCAACAATCTCCCACTTGCACTTAATCTAATGGTTGAGGAATCTCAAACCCATATTATTACAGTGCTTCTCATGCTTCTGCTGCGCCAGAGGCTTGGTAAGCGGGTCTGCCAGATTGTCATCTGTATGAACCTTGCATACTTTGATCTCGCCACGATCAATGATCTCCCTGATCAAATGAAACCGTCTCTGTATGTGCTTGGACTTCTGGTGCGACCGTGGTTCCTTTGCTTGTGCAATTGCTCCAGTGTTATCACAGAAGATAACCAAAGGATCTGCACTCGAAGGAACGACACCAAGTTCTTTCACGAACTTACGAATCCACACTGCCTCCTTGGATGCTTCCGAGGCTGCAACATACTCGGCTTCTGTTGTGGAATCAGGAACAGTTGACTGTTTGAAACTCTTCCACACCACTGCTCCACCATTCAAGCTAAAAACATAGCCTGATTGCGATCGGAAATCATCCTGGTCAGACTGGAACGAAGCGTCAGTATATCCTTCAATACTGAGTTCTTCCTGACCACCATATATCAAGAACATATCTTTGGTCCTCCGCAGATATTTTAAGATGTTCTTGACTGCAATCCAGTGCGCCATACCTGGATTACTCTGGTAACGACTGGTCACGCTTAATCCGTAAGCGACGTCTGGGCGAGTACACAACATCGCATACATAATGGATCCAATAGCCGAAGCATAAGGCGTATTGTCCATTTCATCTTTCTCAGTCTGTGTTTGTGGACACTGACTCTTCGAAAGACTCAGACCATGTCTGACTGGAAGATATCCTCGTTTAGAATTCTCTAAATGAAATCTTTCCAGGACTTTATCGATGTAAGTACTCTGGCACAGCCCGAGAAGCCTCTTAGATCTATCTCTGTAGATCTTCACACCTAACACATAGGCTGCTTCTCCTAGATCTTTCATCTGGAAACATTTCCTCAGCCATGCCTTAACAGCATGCATTTCAGGAATGTCATTTCCAATGATCAAGATGTCATCGACGTAGAGGACTAGGAAAGTAATCACGCTCCCACTAAACCTCTTATATACACACGGGTCATCCTCGTTCTTGATGAAACCAAATTCAGTAACTGATTCATCAAAACGAATATTCCAGCTTCTCGATGCTTGTTTAAGTCCATAAATGGACTTCTTTAACTTGCATATTTTATGACGATCTGCTGGATTAGTGAAACCTTCAGGTTGTGTCATATACACATCCTCATCCAGATTTCCATTAAGGAAAGCTGTTTTCACATCCATCTGCCAGATCTCATAATCGTAATATGCAGCTATCGCAAAAAGAATCCGAATAGACTTAAACATGGCTACAGGTGAGAAAGTTTCATCATAATCTATCCCGTAGATTTGTTTGAAACCTTTCGCAACTAGCCTGCCTTTATAGGTAACCACGTTACCATCCATGTCAATCTTCTTCTTGAAGATCCATTTACAGCCTATAGGGATTACTCCCGGAGGCGGATCAACCAAATCCCAGACTTGGTTATCTGACATGGAGTCCATCTCGGCGCGCATAGCTTCAAGCCATCTCGCTGACTCCGGTCCACTGACCGCATCCGCATAAGTGAGGGGTTCATCATAGTCAATGATGTAGACTCCGTCATAGCGCTCAGGCTGTCGACGGATCCTACCCGATCTTCGCGGTTCCCGTGATATCTGAGCCTGTTCTACCGGCTCAGGCTCATCCAACTCTGCTTGAGCACTTTGTCCTTTCTCTGGATTCTCATCCAGTTTTATTTCTCTCCCACTGGCCTCTTGCAGAAGAAACTCCTTCTCAAGAAATATGGCCGTACGAGCAACAAAAACCTTGTTCTCCTTGGGATCGAAGAAATAATAACCCTTAGTTTCCTTAGGGTAACCGACAAAGATACATTTCTCAGATCTGCTCTCTAGTTTCCCAGAGGCGAGCTTTTTGACATAAGCTTCGCAACCCCAGATCCTGATAAATGTCAAGCTTGGCTGTTTCCCATACCATAACTCATATGGCGTCTTTGAAACTGCCTTGGATGGCACCCGGTTTAGTACCTTTGCAGCTGTTTCCAGTGCAAAACCCCAAAAGGAGTATGGAAGAGTAGCCTGACTCATCATAGAACGAACCATATCTAGTAACGTTCTATTTCTCCTCTCGGACACACCATTCCATTGCGGTGTTCCTGGTGGAGTGAGCTGTGAGATAATGCCACACTCTTTTAGATAGTCAGTAAATGCATGACTTAGGTATTCACCACCTCGATCTGAGCGAAGTGCCTTGATATTACGGCCTAGCTGATTTTGTACTTCATTTTTGAACTCTTTGAACTTGTCAAAAGATTCACTTTTATGTCTCATCAGATAGACATAACCATATCTACTGAAATCATCAGTAAAGGTAATGAAGTACTGATAGCCACCTCTGGCATGTTTACTAAATGGCCCACACACATCACTGTGTATAAGGTCAAGTAAACCTGAAGCCCTTTGACCTTTGTGAGGAAAAGGTGACTTCGTCATTTTACCCATTAAACAAGCCTTGCATGTATCAATCTCCTTGTAGGAGAATGATCCCAGCAGTCCATGATGATGCAACCGCTTAATGCGTTTCTCGTTAATATGGCCTAAACGACTATGCCATAGCAAGGTGCTGTCATCAGCATACTTGGCTTTCTTGATATCAACGTTCTGTATAGAACATTCCATGTCCAACATGTATAACCCATTGCTAATTGAACCAGTTGCATAAACAATATTATCTAAAGACAAAACACACTTTGAAATATTGCATTCAAAGGAAAATCCCTTCCTGACAAGAGCAGGAATGGAGATAATATTTTTAGTTATACTGGGAACAAAGTAACAACTGTTTAGTTCTAATACAATTCCAGATGGTAAAGAAATGAAGTAGTCTCCTACAGCAACAGCAGCAACCCGTGCCCCGTTTCCAACGCGTAGGTCCACCTCATGCTGTCCCACCTGCCTTCTTCTCTTGAGTTCCTGCACATTTGAACAAATGTGAACTCCACATGCAGTGTCCAACACCCATGATATAGAAGAAGAAAACATGACTTCAGTCACGAATATACCTGAGCCAGAAGCAAAGCTTCCCCTCTTGTCTCCTTGGAGCGCTTTACAGTCCTTTTTCCAGTGACCCAGCTGGCCACAGTGGAAACACCTGTATTCCTTAGACCGCTTGACCTTCTGCTTCAGAGCCTTGCTGTAATTCTTGACAGGGGCCTTGCCCTTCTTCCCCTTCTTCTTGTTCCTTGAAGGAACCATTAAGACAGAGGTTGAAGGCTTACCCTTCAGAGTCTCCTCAGTGGTCAAGAGCATATTCAGCAGCTCTGCCGGAGTACAATCGATTTTGTTCATATTAAAATTAATAATGAACGCGTCGAATGAAGGCGGGAGAGACTGCAGAATAATGTCCACAGCAAGCTCCTGGTTGATGGTATGCCCCAGTTTCTCTAGAGCCTCCTTGTGCCCAATCATCTTGAGCACGTGAGCTCCCACTGGGCTCCCTTCAGCCAGTTTGCTCTGAAAGAAGAGCTTCGTCAAATTATAGCGTTCAGTCCTCGCCTGTGCAGCATACAGCATCTTGAGGTTCGCTATAATCTGTATAGCCGACATATCCTCATGCTGACGCTGCAGCGGTGGCGTCATAGACGCTAGCATCAGGCAAGCGACATCAATGCTATCATTGACGTGCTTTTCATAGGCTTCCCGAACCGCCCTTGCGGCGTTCGGAGCGGGCTGCGGCGGTATCGCCGTCTCGAGGACATACAGTTTCCTCTCTGCCTTAAGAATAATCTTAAGGTGTCCAAACCAGTCAGAGAAGTTTGGCCCAGCAAACTTCTCCCTTTCCAGTAGGGATCGCACATTGAAGTTCATGGTGTTCGTTGCTGCAGGTATCTACAACAATGCAAGAACAGCAAGGTCAGTATCAATGTATAAGAATCAATCAGGACTTAAGAAAGATTCTTTTTCTCACTATTTTATCAGGCGTGAAAAATCCAGCAAAACAGCCCGAAAGAGTAGAACTCTTTTAGTGAGATGGGATCCAGATTTCATACTTGGTCTCCGCGTCCCGCTCAGGCGAGATAAGATGCACAGAGAGTACAAGCACTAGTTTCTGGTAGGCTATCCCAGCCAATCGCCAACCCGTGCGATTCCCCTTCATCTGGGCAATCCAGCAGACTGTGCCAACTGAGTTGGTACAACACAATCTCTGACCCCACAGATGGCTGCCTCCATGTGCTACCATATGCGCCACATATGTAGACTACACGGTCAAGCTGACCCAACCTACTCCCTGGACCACCATGTGCTATGCTGAGCAACGAGAAGGGATAAATCCCTGCTCTGTAACACACAGGTGTAATCCCGCACCGTCTGAAGATAGATGGACGTGCCCACTGAGTGGGTACAACACGGCTCCAACGATAATCAGAACAGTGAGGTTTCGCGTCAGAAGGCATTCGAGCTTGATATTTTTAGCGTTGGATTTTAACGGTCTTTTATCTTCTTTTTCTATCATACAATTCCTATGGTGATAGCAGAAGATAAATTTAATCATGCAATTCTAATATTAACAAATAAAAGAAAGCATGTATCTTATGTGGTAAAAGCCCATAGCCCTAGTGAGACCTTAACCTAGCTTAAGTCTACACTTGCTCTTCATGGGTCTTTTGCTGCTCATCTGGCCCAAGCAGGGCCCTAGCGCCGTTTGCAGCACTGGTGCGCCCACCAGGAATTTGCGCCAGGTCCTAGGTTCGAACCCTAGACCTTCCACCTGGTCCAGCCACTGCTGCATGCGCTTCTGCCAAGTGTGCATTGTGCTCTTGTCTAATTAAATTACAATTTAACTATCTAGACAAGAGTGACACGCAGGTCACTTTCACATTATAAATTAATCAAAATTGTGATTCGCAGATCACAAAAATAAAATTAATTTACAACAATTAATCCCAGGCTCGCAGGCCCCAGCACAGCACACATTAATAACGGGCAGCCCACATAAGACTAAATAGACAAACATATGCATCAATCAAGAATCATGTGATCCATACATAAAAATTAAAATTTTTCGAAAACCCCTTGGGATCAATTTTAATTTTTCCTTATTTCCCCTACAACCTTACAACGGTCCATTACTAGGGATCCACTCAACCAACCTAGTCAGATCCACTACCCTTGCATGCACCAAGTCCTAACTGACTTGAGTTGACCATAAGGTCAACCATGCATGCGCCAGGGCTGAACAACCACACAGAGGTCTGGCAAGCGGGCGTGACCCCGGGGCTAACTCAGGTGCGTTCATTAGTCGTCTCAATCAGACATCGCTACACACCTGTCTGCAGTCGACCTATAGCCACCATAGGCTTGCGCCGAGGTGCTAACTGGTCGACCCATTCAGGCTGTCAGATAGTCTGATCAGACATTCTGGATCTAACCTAGGGGTGACTTCAACCCTAATAACCCGTCTAAGGGTTTACAGTAGGCGGCTTAGATCTAAGGTGATACGCGCAAGAGATATAAGTTTTTGATAAAAACTCTATAACAAGTGCCAAGGCATCATACATGCGTAACACATAAACTTACATCATGCGCAACCTTACAACATGCGTCAACTACAAGTAAAGGTTCGCATGTATTCTAGATCTAGCAAGATGGCGCATACAAGGATCACAAATCATAGCAAACATATTATCTTGCGATTTAGCCTCCTCTGATACCAATTGCAGGGGTCACCTTCAAGGGGGAGCGAAAAACCCTAATGGGCGCATGTGTTTCAACGCAGCGGAAATAAGGGTTTTAGGGATCATTAGCATGATATATGATCAACTATGAAAAATCGATTGCAAAATGCCAATAAGATTCATACCATCGCCATCTATGGATGAAGTGTTGGAAGCAAAAACCGAAAGGGGTCTTCTCCCTAGTCGACGCACACACGATGAAGAATGGCCTCTCCTTGTCGTCTTTGTGCTAGCAAAGCTTCAAGGGTCCTTTGCGCATGGAGGAGATGAGATCCTTGGGCTTGGCGAAGAAGAAGTTCCTCTACACTCGTCAAGACTTTTGTCACACGAGAAGGGAGGAGATGTCGTCCGAAGTTGATGATCGACAAGGGAGTAAACACGTTGTAATCAACGTGGGCGTTGCTATCCAAAAATAGTAACCCATTACTCACTTCGGTTATGCGTTCACATGAAGTGAACCGCAACCCTCTTCTCCCATTCGAACCTTTGAACCAAGCGCTCATAACATGAGCCGGTTCAAGTGACTTTGGTTCAAGACCAAATCGGCCCAAGCAATGGTCGATCTTATTGAACCACAAGGTTCAAGATCACCGTTGATCTCTCGATGCTCTAGATCTCACTGATCTAGCATCATAACTCTCGATCGAAGCTTACCGATCTAAAGCCCTAATCAATCAAACATGATCAGACCAGATCTCACTCTCAATCAGAGTTTAACACCCCTTTAAACTGAACTAAACAATTCAGTCCACACGATCTGACTTAAAGAAGCCATATCATCAAATTGTGCGACCCTAAGGGTTTCCTTTAAATGTCGGTAACGATAACTCACGTTATCACGATCAGTGAGGGGTATCTAGCAACACATCACTGTCTCCCGATATAAAGGAAAGAGTCTTCCAAGACTTCACCCAAACCACAGCACAAGTGTGAATCCAATTCACTAGGCATGCATACTTCCTTTGCCACTTGATGTTCTTATTGGACAAGCCTGTCAAGCTTGTAACTCCAATATGATGAGCATGATTAGATCAGATGAACACTGTCACCTGGGTATGGCCATACACTCTCTCAATCATCTCATCCAGGGGGCCCTTATAGAACATCACACTCCTTAAACAAGGAGACGGCAATCCTATGTCTATCACTAGTGTCCTAACCTGACTCAAGCTCATCATCCAAGATAGTCTATAATCATTATGTTTCAAATGATATTGAACTACCTCAAAACAATGACAATCATCATTTAGAAAACACAAGTGATCTCAAGTCAGAGGAAATGTGCCACTTGTCGCAATCAAGGAATATTCACATTGTGACAAACAATTGAACATCCTAGTAGGGTCTGTCCAGTACATCCTATGTACCCATGAGTCTACATCTTATTCCATGCTCGAAGCATCCTATAAGATTAGAACACATATTAGTCTTAACCATATCAAGGCTGTCTCATGTTCACCAAGATACATCGACCAAGGACATAATAGCATGTCAGCCCAGCTGAACAGCTTTGAGACATTATTCAGAAGAACATATATTGCAGCAGACAATGTAGCTAACTGAATAACAACCATGCCTTTATAAACATATGAGTTTATTACATGATACTTGTTACACTCCCATAGGCTTCAAACATTAGCCTTAAGGGCATACCCCAACATAACATGCATGCAACCGATCACCTAGAAACCCTTATTTCCGCTGCCCAAAATTTTACATGCGCCACTTTAGGGTTTCCCCCCCCCCCCCCCCACCCCCCCCCCCTTTGAGGGGACTTTCAATTGGTATCAGAGCAGGTTATTAGCATGTTTTTATGATTGCTTGAGGCTTTTGTGATCCATGTTTGCACTTGTATGCTTAGATCTAAACTATATGCGAAAATTACATGTTAAGTTGTTCATGCGAAAACTTGATGAACATGTTTTCTAGTTGGCGCATGTTGTAGTTTTTCTTCAAAAACTTGTTAACTTGCGTGCCTCACTTAGATCTATAGGCGCCTACTGTAAAACCTTAGATGGGTTATTAGGGTTGAAGTCACAGTCGAGTCTAGATCCAACCAGTCTGATCAGACTATCTGACAGCCTAGAAGGGTCGACCAGATGGCATCTGTGCGCAAGCACAAGGTGGCTATAGGTCGACTGCAGACAGGCGTGTAGCGATGTCTGGTTGAGACAACCAGTGAACGCTCTTGAGTTAGGCCCGGGCTCACACCCGCTTGCCAGAACTCATGAGGCTCGTTCAGCCCAACGCATGCATTGTTGGCCACTGGGTCAACTCAAGTCAGTTAGGACTTGGTGCATGCAAGGGCAGTGGGTCTAACTAGGTCTGATGAGTGGATCCCTATTAATGGACCGTTGTAAGGTAGTAGGGCACATAAGGAAAATAAAATTGATGCCAATGGGTTTTTGAAAACTTTATTTTCTTATTGTTGGATCACATGTTGATTGTATACCATGATGATTGTCTATTTAATCTTATGTGGGCTGCCCATTTTAATGTGTGCTGTGCTGGGGCCTGCGTGCCTGGATTAAAATGTAAATTATTATAATTGTGATCTGCGCATCACATTTTAATTAATTTATTGTGTAATTGACCTGCGTGTCAATCTTGTCTAGATAGATTAAATTGTATTTTAATCAGACAAGAGCACAGAGCACACTTGGCAGAGGCGCATGCAGCTTGATGCTTGACCCGGTGGGAGGTCCAGGGTTCGACTCTGGGACAGGCGCATTTACCTAGTGGGCGCACCTGAGCTGCAGTGGGCGCTTAGGCCCAGGTTTGGGGCCAGATGAGATGCAAAAAACCCATGAAGAGCTCAAGTGAAGACTTAAGTTAAATTAAGGTCTTACCTAGGCTTATGGGCTTTTACCACATAAGATCTGCATGGTTTATTCTTCTGCTATCACCATAGGATTTGTATGATAGTTAAGAAGATAAAAGGACCGTTAAAATCCAACGCTAAAATATCAAGCTAGTAAGCCTTCTGACGCGAAACCTCACTGTTCTGACTATCGTTGGGGCCGTGTTGTACCCACTCAGTGGGCACGCCCATCTATCTTCAGACGGTGTGAGATTACACCTGCGTGTTACAGGGAAGGGATTTATCGCTTCTCGTTGCTCAGCATAGCACGTGGTGGTCCAGGGAGTAGGTCGGCTGAGCTTGACCATGTAGGCTACATATGTGGCGCATATGGTAGCTATATGGAGGCAGCCATCTGTGGGATCAGAGACTGTGTTGTACCAACTCAGTTGGCACAGTCTGCTGGATTGCCCAGATGAAGGGGAATCGCACGGGTTGGCGATTGGCAGGGATTGCCTACCAGAGATTAGTGCTTGTACTCTCTGTGCATCTTATCTCGCCTGAGCGGGACGCGGAGACCAAGTATGAAATCTGGATCCCATCTCACTAAAAGAGTTTTACTCTTTCGGACTGTTTTACTGGATTTTTCAGTCAGATAAAATAGTGAGAAAAGAATCTTTCTTAAAGTCCTGGATTGATTCTAAACATTGATACTGACCTTGCTGTTCTTGCATTGTTGTAGATTACTGCAGCAACGAACACCACGAATTTCAATGTGCGATCCCTACTGGAAAGGGAGAAGTTTGCTGGACCAAACTTCTCAGACTGGTACGGACACCTTAAGATTGTTCTTAAGGCAGAGAGGAAGCTGTATGTCCTCGAGACGGCTATACCGCCTCAACCCGCTGCGAACGCCGCAAGGGCGGTTCGTGATGCTTATGAAAAGCATGTCAATGATAGCATTGATGTCGCTTGCCTGATGCTTGCGTCTATGACGCCAGAGCTGCAGCGTCAGCATGAGGATCTATCTGCTATACAAATTATAGCAAACCTCAAGCTGCTGTATGCTGCACAGGCTAGGACTGAACGCTACAATTTGACTAAGCTTTTCTTTCAGAGCAAACTTGCTGAAGGGAGTCCAGTGGGAGCTCACGTACTCAAGATGATTGGGTATAAGGAGGCTCTAGAGAAACTGGGACATACCATCAATCAGGAGCCTGCTGTAGACATCATATTGCAGTCTCTCCCGACCTCTTTCGATCCGTTCATCATTAACTTTAATATGAACAAGATCGACTGTACGCCGGCAGAGTTACTGAATATGCTCTTGACTACAGAGTTGACTCTAAAGGGAAAGCCTTCATCCTCTGTCTTAATGGTTCCTTCAAGGTACAAGAAGAAAGGGAAGAAAGGCAAAGCCCCTGTTAAGAGCTACAGCAAGGCTCTGAAACAAAAGGTTAAGCGGTCGAAGGAATACAGATGTTTCCATTGTGGCCAGCTGGGTCACTGGAAGAAGGACTGTAAAGCGCTACAAGGAGATAAGAAGGGAAGTAATCCTTTCGCTTCCGGCTCAGGTATTTTTGTGACTGAAGTCATGATATCTTCTTCTTCTATTTCATGGGTGTTGGACACTGCATGTGGAGTTCACATTTGTTCAAATGTACAGGAACTCAAGAGAAGAAGACAGGTGGGACAGCATGAGGTGGACCTACGAGTTGGAAACGGGGCACGGGTTGCTGCTGTTGCTGTAGGAATTTATTACATCTCATTACCATCTGGACTTGTATTGGAACTGGACAATTGTTATTTTGTACCAAGCATAATGAAAAATATTATCTCTATTCCTGCTCTTGTCAGGAAAGGATTTTCCTTTGAATGCAATATTTCAAAGTGTGTTATTTCTTTTGATAATATTGTTTATGCTACTAGATCGATTAACAATGGGTTATTCATGTTGGACATGGAATGTTCTATACAAAATATTGATATTAAGAAAGCCAAGTTTGCTGATGACAGCACCTTGCTATGGCATAGTCGTTTAGGCCATATTAACAAGAAACGCATTAAGCGGTTGCATGACCATGGACTGCTGGGATCATTCTCCTATGAGGAGATTGATACATGCAAAGCTTGTTTAATGGGTAAAATGACGAAGTCTCCTTTTCCTAAGAAAGGTCAAAGGGCTTCAAGTTTACTTGACCTTATACACAGTGATGTGTGTGGGCCATTTTGTAAACATGCCAGAGGTGGCTATTCATACTTCATTACCTTTACTGATGATTTCAGTAGGTATGGTTATGTCTATCTAATGAGACATAAAAGTGAATCTTTTGACAAGTTCAAAGAGTTCAAGAATGAAGTACAGAATCAGCTAGGCCGAAATATCAAGGCACTTCGATCGGATCGAGGTGGTGAATACTTGAGTCGAGAGTTTACTGACTATCTGAAGGAGTGTGGGATTATCTCATAGCTCACTCCGCCAGGAACACCGCAATGGAATGGTGTGTCCGAGAGGAGGAATAGAACCTTACTGGATATGGTTCGTTCTATGATGAGTCAGGCTACTCTGCCTTACTCCTTTTGGGGATTTGCACTGGAAACAGCTGCAAAGGTAATAAACCGAGTGCCATCCAAGGCAGTTTCAAAGACTCCATGTGAGTTATGGTATGGGAAACAGCCGAGCTTGACATTTATTAAGATCTGGGGTTGTGAGGCTTATGTCAAAAAGCTCGCCTCTGGGAAACTAGAGAGCAGATCTGACAAATGCATCTTTGTCGGTTACCCTAAGGAAACTAAGGGTTATTATTTCTACGATCCCAAAGAGAACAAAGTATTTGTTGCTCGGACGGCTATTTTTCTTGAGAAGGAATTTCTTCTGCAAGAAGCCAGTGGGAGAGAAATAAAGTTGGATGAGAATCCAGAAGAAGGACAAAGTAGTCAAGCACAGTTGGATGAGCCTGAGCCAGTAGAACAGGTTATTGAACAACCTGAGGCTCAGATATCACGGGAACCGCGAAGATCGGGAAGGATCCGTCGACAGCCTGAGCGCTATGACGGAGTCTACATCATTGACAATGAACCCCTCACTTATGCGGATGCGGTCAGTGGACCGGAATCAGCGAGATGGCTTGAAGCTATGCGAGCCGAGATGGACTCCATGTCAGATAACCAAGTCTGGGATTTGGTTGATCCGCCTCCGGGAGTAATCCCTATAGGTTGTAAATGGATCTTCAAGAAGAAGATTGACATGGATGGTAACGTGGTTACCTATAAAGGCAGGCTAGTTGCGAAAGGTTTCAAACAAATCTACGGGATAGATTATGATGAAACTTTCTCTCCTGTAGCCATGTTCAAGTCTATTCGGATTATTCTCGCGATAGCAGCATATTATGATTATGAGATCTGGCAGATGGATGTGAAGACTGCTTTCCTTAATGGAAATTTGTAGGAGGATGTGTATATGACACAACCTGAAGGTTTCACTAATCCATTAGATCGTCATAAAATATGCAAGTTAAAGAAGTCCATTTATGGACTTAAGCAAGCATCGAGAAGCTGGAATATTCGTTTTGATGAATCAATCTGTGATTTTGGTTTCATCAAGAATGAAGATGACCCGTGTGTATATAAGAGGTTTAGTGGGAGCGTAATCACTTTCCTAGTCCTCTACGTCGATGATATCTTAATCATTGGAAACGATATTCCTGAACTGCATGTGGTTAAGGCATGGTTAAGGAAATGTTTCCAGATGAAAGATTTGGGAGAAGCAGCTATGTATTAGGTGTGAAGATCTACAGAGATAGATCTAAGAGGCTTCTCGGGCTGTGCCAGAGTACTTACATCGATAAAGTCCTGGAGAGATTCCATTTAGAAAATTCTAAAAGAGGATATCTTCCAGTCAGACATGGTCTGAATCTTTCAAAGAGTCAGTGTCCACAAACACAGACTGAGAAAAATGAAATGGACAATACGCCTTATGCTTCGGCTATTGGGTCCATTATGTATGCGATGTTATGTACTCGCCCAGACGTCGCTTATGGGTTAAGCGTGACCAGTCGGTTCCAAAGTAATCCAGGTCAGGCGCACTGGATTGCAGTCAAGAACATTTTGAAATATCTGCGGAGGACCAAAGATATGTTCTTGGTATATGGTGGTCAGGAAGAACTCAGTATTGAAGGATATACTGACGCTTCGTTCCAATCTGACCAGGATGATTTCCGATCGCAATCAGGCTATGTTTTTAGCTTGAATGGAGGAGCAGTGGTGTGGAAAAGTTTCAAACAATCAATTGTTGCTGATTCCACAACAGAAGCCGAGTATGTTGCAGCCTCGGAAGCATCTAAGGAGGCAGTGTGGATTCGTAAGTTCGTTCAGGAACTTGGTGTTGTTCCTTCGAGTGCAGATCCATTGGTTATCTTCTGTGATAACACTGGAGCAATTGCACAAGCAAAGGAACCACGGCCGCACCAGAAGTCCAAGCACATACAGAGACGATTTCACTTGATCCGGGAGATCATTGATCGTGGTGAGATCAAAGTTTGCAAGGTTCATACAGATGACAATCTAGCTGACCCGCTTACAAAGCCTCTGGCGCAGCAGAAGCATGAGAAGCACTGTAATAATATGGGTTTGAGATTTCTCAACCATTAGATTAAGTGCAAGTGGGAGATTGTTGGGGTATGCCCTTAAGGCTAATGTTTGAGGCCTTGGGATTGTATCAGTATCATGTATAAACTCTATGTTTATAAAGGCAATGGTTGTTATTCAGGTTGTTACATTATCTGCTGCAATGTGTATACTTCTGAATAATGTCTCAATGATGTTCAGCTAGGCTGACATGCAGTATAGTCCTTAGTCGAGATATCTTGGTGAACATGAGACAGCCTTGATATGATTGAGACTAATATGTGTTCTAATCTTATAGGATGCTTCGAGCATGGAATAAGATGTAGACTCATGGGTACATTGGATGTACTGGACAGACCCTACTAGGATATTCAGTTGTATGTCACAATGTGAATAATCCTTGTATGCGAACAAGTGGCATACTTCCTCTGACTTGAGATCACTTGTGTTTCTAAATGATGATTGGCATTGTTTTGAGATAGTTCGATATCATTTGAAACATAATGGTTATAAACTATCTTGGATGGTGAGCATGAGTCATGTTAGGGCGCTAGTGATAGACATAGGATTGTCATCTCCTTCATTGGAGTGTGATGTTCTAAAGGGGCCCCCTGGATGAGATGATTGAGAAAGTGTATGGCCATACCCAGATGACTATGTTCATCTGATCTAATCATTCTCATCATATTGGAGTTACAGGCTTGACACGCTTGTCCAATAAGAACATCCAGTGGCAAAGGAAACATGTATGTCTAGTGAAATGGATTCACACTTGTGCTGTGGTTTGAGTGTAGTCTTAGAAGACTCTTTCCTTTATATCGGGAGACAGTGATGTGTTGCTAGATACCCCTCACTGATCGTGATAACGTAAGTTATCGTTACCGACATTTAAAGGAAACCCTTAGGGTCGCACAATTTGATGATATGGCTTACTTATGTCAGATCGTGTGGACTGAATTGTTTTGGTTCAGTTTAAAGGGATTTAAACTCTGATTGTAAGTGAGATCTGGTCTGATCATGTTTGATTGATTAGGGCTTGAGATCGGTAAGCTTCGATCGAGAGAATTGATGCTAGATCGGTGAGATCAGGAGCATCAGGAGATGAACGGTTAGATCTGGAGCCTTAGGGTTTAATTGTGATCTAGACCAAAGGCTTGGGTTAATTGGTCTTTGAACCAAACCAACTTGAACCGGTTCACATGTGTGACCGCATGGTTCAAAGGGAGAAGAATGAGCGTTCGGTTCACTTGGAGTGAACGCATAACGCATGAACGCATGAAGCTTGCTATTTTTGGAAGTTCCAAAATAGAAACGCCTCACGTTCGCTCCTCTCACGCCTATTGTCGCCTCTTCCTCTCGATGCTCTCGCACTTTTCGTGTGTTGAAGGAGTTGACGACAAGGAGGTCTCGGCCAAGCAAGACATCTCTTCTTCCCTTCCATTCGATCAGGAGACTTGAAGGTCTTTGCTAGCACAAGGATCAACAAGGAGTAGGCGATCTTCTTCTTGTGTGCGCATCTTCTGGAGGAGATCCCTTTCGCTCTCTTCTTCCAAGGCACCATCCAAGCAATGGCGATGGTATGACTCTTATCAATGTATACAAGTCTTAATAGTTGATCATATAACATGCATGCAACCGATCACCTAGAAACCCTTATTTCCGCTGCCCAAAATTTTACATGCGCCACTTTAGGGTTTCGCCCCCCCCCCCCCCTTTGAGGGGACTTTCAAGAATATCCCCGAAACAGGTCAGTCCCAAAAACCCAGTGAAGATCGCATGCGAAGGAGTCGACACGATGAGATAGAAAATACCTTTAAAGTGAGATGAGGCCGATGTCAAGGTAGGCGCCCAAGCGTGCGCCCTCTGCAGTCTCACACACACGGATGCCTCGAGCCTCTTCTTCCACGCTCGGTGCTAGCCTCGGGAAGAAGATCCAAGCCTTGGGAGAGCCCTCCAAGAGACTTGCGCCACCACCAAAGGGAGATGCGCCAAGAACAAGGAGGAAAAAGGAGATGCCGCCAAGAACAAGTTCACCTTTTGCCAAGGAGAAGGGAAGATGAACACTTGTGGTTTGATGGAAAGGATGGAGCCACTCGCCCTCACTTGATCGCCCTCTCAATTGATCACGCCTTCAAGAGAAATTAGTGTGTTGAGAGGGGCGGCCAAGGTCTCTATTTATAGAGACCATAAGCGGTTTACTTGTGGCCTCAATTCAAACAAATTGGGTGGCTAGGAGAAGAAGTAGGAATTTAAATCCTAATTTAATTAGGACTCATGTGGGCGCCTTGATCATGTCCTAATCCTATTAGGATTTACATGGATGGTTTGATCAAGACTAGTCCTAATCCAATTAGGACTTAAGTGGGCGACTTGATCAAGTCCTAATTCAATTAGGACTCAAGGGGTAGTTTGATCATGATTCAAATTAAGCTTTGAATCAAGTCCTAATCCAATTAGGACTCTAATTATTTATATAATTAATTGAATCCTAATCCAATTAGGACTCTAATTAATTCAAATAAATCAGCCCATTTAATCCCACAAAAATAAGACTCTAATTAATTAATTAATTAGCCCTTATTTTATCATGATCAATTAAACTCACATGAGGTATAAGCGCTAACCCTAGTCTAACTAGGGTTAAGCATGCGCCATCCCTTTTCTTCTCCTTCAGCCCATTAAGCTCAACCTTTTCAATGGGCCCAGCCTAAGGTCCATTTTTCATGTTAACCAAGCCCTTGGATCCAATCCAATTTAACCCATGGTCAAATTGGGCTAACCATGGTTAAAATACCGTAAATAGAAGTTGGCTCCAATAAGTGTCTTCCATCTCATCAGGCCCATTGGCGCTGATGAAATCTCCAAAACAGTTCCGAGTTATCCAATAACTCGATCATAAGGCTTCCCGATCAATGCGAGAACTCGAGTATCAAGGTGTGCGACCCTGTAGGTTCCTCTAACGTTGGCAGTGCTGACCTAAGGTCACCACAAGCAGTGAGTGGCACCTAGCAGTGCATCGTTGCTATCCAAGTCATCGGAATGGATATCGACATCGACATCCACATCATCGCAACCAGGTATAGATGCATTACAGTCTCTTTGCCGAACTGATATCCGATTGGCCAAGTGTGTCACCACTTGTTTCTATCCAATCTCATGGCTATGACTAAATCAGGTCTAACCTGGGTATGGCCATACACTTTCAGTCATAGAACCATAGAGGAGCTCCATGGATATCATGCTTCCATTAGGAAGGGACAAATCTTATGTCTGTGCATTGACCTTCTCATATGGGTCGTGACATGCCCAATGACAACCGTTATTACCTCCCAACTACGGCAAGGCGTTAGGTTGTATCAAAGCATATCCCTAACCATATAGAATGGCCAATGGCCTCAAGTCAAGGGATCAATGCATCTCCTATCACTTGTGAGGACAACTCGTGACACCAAGTCATTGTCTCACAGTGGGTCGGTCCAATATATCTACCACTGATATACTCATATGCCTGCGTTAGCACCTCGTGCCTAACCAGCCCATATACCAGTCTTACAAGTACCATAACTATCCCATATCCACTAAGGTACATTGACTAGGGATAATAGTTTGAGCACAGATCCAATCTGTCTCTAGGGACATTATCATATAAGTACATGTTCGCAGATGTAAACAAATAACGATAACGACAATGCCAGTATGATATAAATATCAATGTCAAGTAGTACAAGTAACGGACCAAAATTAGGTCCTTAGGGCATATACACCAACAATCTCCCACTTGCACTAAGACCTAGAGGTTGAGAAATCTTAACCCCATATCTCTAGCGTGACCATCATGCTTCTGCTGCGCCAAAGCCTTGGTCAATGGGTCTGCTAGATTGTTCTCTGTGTCACCTCTGCTAATCTTGAGATCACCTCTGTCGATGATCTCTCTGATCAGGTGAAATCTCCTGAGTATGTGTTTGTATTTTTGATGAGACCTTGGTTCCTTGGCTTATGCAATTGCTCCATTGTTATCACAGAAGATTTCAATGGGATCCACTGCACTGGGAACCACCTGAAGTTCAGAAAAGAACTTCCTTATCCAAACGGCTTCTTTGGCTGCCTCAGAAGCGGCCACATACTCAGCCTTGGTTGTAGAATCAGCGATGGTGGATTGCTTGAAGCTCTTCCAGCACACAGCGCCTCCATTCATCTTGAACACATAGCCAGCTTGCAATCTAAAGTCGCCAGGGTCAGACTGGAAAGATGCATCAGTGTAGCCCTGCATACTGAGCTCTTCCTGCCCCCCATAGACTAGGAACAAATCCTTAGTTCTTCTCAGATACTTCAGGATGTTCTTTACAGCCACCGAGTGTTGTATTCCAGGATTGGATTGGTATCAGCTGGTTATGCTCACAGCATAAGCCACATCTGGTCTAGTACACAACATTACATACATGATCGATCCTACTTCCGAAGCATAGGGTACTCAACTCATGTCATCCCTCTCAGCCTGTGTGGTGGGACACTGGCTCTTTGAGAGAGTAAGGCCATGTCTCACTGGAAGGTACCCTTTCTTGGATTACTCCAAGCTAAACCTCTCTAGGACCTTATCAATGTATGTACTCTGACTAAGGGCTAGGAGCTTCTTAGATCTATCCCTATAGATCCTCACGCCTAGGATATAGGTGGCCTCCCCTAAGTCTTTCATCTCAAAACACTTCCCTAACCATGTCTTCACAGCTTGAAGACTAGGGATGTCGTTCCCGATGAGCAGTATGTCATCGACATACAAGACCAGAAAAGTCACCAAGCTCCCACTGAATTTTCTGTATACATAGGCGTCATCTTCGCATTTGATAAAGCCATAATCTCTCACAGCTTCATCAAATCGAAGATTCCAACTTCGAGATGCTTGCTTTAATCCATAGATAGATCTCTTTAGCCTACAGACCTTATTGGCCTCTGCAGGATGGACGAAGCCATCAGGTTGTGTCATATACACATCCTCAGCTAGCTTCCATTAAGGAAAGCTGTCTTCACATCCATCTATCATATCTCGTAATCATGATATGCAGCTATAGCAAGCAGAATTCGAATGGATTTGAACATGGCAACTCGCAAGAAGGTTTCATCATAATCCACCCCGTGGATTTGTTTGAATCCCTTAGCCACTTGTCTACCTTTATAGGTAATTATGTTGCCATCCATGTCTGTCTTCCTCTTGAAGACTCATGTACACCCTATGGGCTTTACCCATCAGGTAGCTCAACCAAATCCCAGACTTGGTTAGCTGACATGGAATCCATCTCGGATCGCATGCCCTCAAGCCATCTCTCGGAGTCCGGTCCACTGACCGCCTCATCATAAGTCCTGGGTTCATCCTCAATGATGAAGATCCCGTCATGTTGGGTCGGCAGCGACCCATACCTCTCAGGTGCATGATGAATTCTCCCAGACCTACGTGGGGCCTGTGTCTGAGCCTCAGGTTGCCTAGCAACTAGTACAGGTGGCTCAGGTTCAATCTCTATGTCTTGTGGTTGCACTTGGACCTCATCCATGTCAAACTTCCTCCCACTAACTTCTATCATGAGAAATTCTTTCTCTAGAAAGACAGCACCCCGAGCAACAAAAACTTTGTTCTCGGTGGGAACATAGAAGTAGTAACCCTTAGTTTCCTTAGGATACCCCCACAAACACACATTTATCAGATCTAGGTTCTAGCTTGCTAGAATCCTGACGCTTGACATATGCCTCGCATCCCCAGATCTTGATAAAAGATAGATTAGGGCGTCTCCCACTCCATACCTCGAATGTAATCTTTGAGACACTCTTAGATGAAACGTTATTCAGTATCAGAGAAGCTGTCTCTAGTGCATGTCCCCAGAATAAGGGAGGTAGAGTTGCATGACTCATCATACATCGAACCATGTCCAACAGAGTTCGATTTCTCCTTTCAGACACACCATTCCATTGAGGTGTTCCAGGCGGAGTGAGTTGGGATAGAATCCCACACTCTTTTAGATAGTCAAGGAACTCACCACTCAGGTACTCTCCACCATGATCTGATCGAAGAGCCTTAATGGATCTACCAAGCTGGTTCTCTACTTCATTCTTGAATTCCTTGAATTTCTCAAAGGATTCATATTTATGTCTCATCAAGTAGACATAACCATACCTACTGAAATCATCAGTAAAGGTAATGAAGTAGTTGTGTCCTCCTTTGGCTTGTTTAATGAATGGTCCACACACATCACTGTGTATAAGGTCCAATAAACCTCCTGCCCTCTCACTTGTCTTGGTGAAGGGCGTCTTTGTCATTTTCCCTAATAAACATGGCTCACAAGTATCAAATTCCTCCAAGGAACTTGAATCTAACAACCCATTTGCATGGAGTTGTTGAATGCGATTCTTGTTTATATGGGCTAATCGACAATGCCATAGGAAAGCACCAACTGAACCACTCAATTTGGTCCTTTTGTGATTTATGTTACATATAGAGTTATCCATGTCCAACACATATAGACCATTGCATAATGTACCCTTTCCATAGAACATATTTGCAAACGAAAAAAGAACAAGAGTTCTTATTTATTTCAAATTTAAATCCTTTCCTTGCCAAGCAAGGAATGGATACAATGTTCTTAGTAAGCGAAGGTACACAATAGCAATTATCTAACTCTAATTGAAGTCCAGAAGGCAAGGAGAGAGTCAAAACTCCTACAGCAATAGCAGCAACCTGTGCCCCGTTTCCTATACGTAGGTCAATCTCTCCAGTCTACACCGATCTACTTTTCTTGAGCCCCTGCATATTTGTACAAATATGAGCTCCACATGCGGTATCCAATACCCATGACATAGAAGTAGAAAGGTTGACTTCTGTAACATAAATACCTGAGCATGAAGACGAAGCCTTGCTTCTCTTCTTCTCATTCTGAAGTCGCACCATGTCCTTTAAAATGTGAAGTGGTCCTCCACATGACAGGCACCTGTGATTTCTGGCCCTTTCCATTTTTAATTCCATTTCCTTTGTTAAGCCAATCGGCTCAACACATGGAATTTCAACTTTAGGAGGATTGAGCCTAACCAATTCATCAAAGAGCTGCTTTAGATTAGAAATAATCTCAGAAGCACACTTTAATTCATATTGCCCTCGAAGCTCAGGCGACATGTTAGTTAGCATCAATTGTGCAACCTCCAAAGTATCAGCCTGATGCTTATCGTAAGCATCTTTCTCAGCCACTGAGGCCGAGCATGGAAGTGGGTCAGGAATAGGCTGCCTAAGGACATGGAGCTTCTTTTCAAGCTTGAGAACGATTCTCAAGTTTATATAGCAATCCATCAAGTTGGATCCAACCAACTTGTCCTTCTCTAGAAGGCATCGCAGTGACAGTCTGCTATTGTTTATAGTCATTATTCTACAATAACCAAGAAAAGCATATTAGTACTACTTCAAATCATTTAAACTAGACTTGTTTTAAATGATCATGGCTCCCACTATTTTAATCGAATTGACAACCCACAAAGTCAATCAAGAAGATAAAGACTTCCTAGTGTGATGGGATCCTTATTTCATATGAGGCTTCGCGTCCCACGAGGGTGGGATGAGATGCACAAAGTAACTCATGCTTCCTAAGGTGGGCACGCCGGCCGATTGCTCCAAGCAATTCCCCTTATTGAAACAGTCTAGGCATTTTATGTCCGGCGAGGGCTGGATACAGCATGAAACCCTAACCTTTCAACGATGCCTCTAGACTTTCATCATGTGCCCAGCACATACGAACGTCTAGTCAAGTCCATTCCTAACCATTATGCCCAGGGCCAACGAGTTTCCTTGCAAAGGCGCGCCCGATTAAAACGGACTGGGGAAACCATTGCCACCACGCACTTTCTAAAGATAAGTGGGTGTGTCCCACGAGGGTGGGAAACAGTTCACAACACCACTGATCGATAGCTTAGTGAGGGCTACGCGTTAGAAGGCTACTAGACTTGATATTTTGAATGAGGGTTTTTTTTTTGAGGTCTCAATTAGTTTTATCAAATGTCTAGCATTACAGGCATGCATTCCTATAGTGATAACATAACGATAAAACAATACAAGCATGCTTTAGCAGATAAGATAAGCAGTTAAAGAATGATGTGATCATGACCTATTCAAGACATTGAACCAACCCATGCCAAGAAGGAGGTTCAACTCTTGACCTAAGACTAAAGCCCCAAGAACTAGACCTAACCTAGCCGACCTCTATTTTGAACTTCAAGGTTGGCTCCAAGGTCCTCCAAGGGTGAATCGCCATCTTGCAAGGTCCAACATAGATAGCTCACAAGCCCTAAGGCTCGGCCATGCTATGTTTGCGCCACCAAGCAAGCTTGCACCATCTTGCATGCGCCACCAATCCAAGTAGGGTGCTTGTTGCGCCACCATCCAAGATGCGCCACCAAGCTCCTTCCCTTAATCTTCATCTTACTTTTACAAAAATAAAGAAAAAGATGGCACACAGGCTGAAGAAACCCCTTTCAAGAGGGGGGCCGAAACTTGTAGAAAACCCCTTTCAAGAGGGGAGCCGAAACCCTGATTGTGGCGCACATATAGAGTTTTGCAAGCGGAAGATAGGGCTTCATGGGATCGCAATCATAAAAGCATATGATCAACTTGTATAAGAGGAATAGATCTAAAAGATCATACCAATGCCATCGATTTGATGATGCCTTGGAAGCAAAGGTTCAAGTGCTCCTTCTCCAAAGGTGACGCACACAACCGATGAAGATAGCTTGCTCTTTGAGCCCTTTGTGCTAGCAAAAGCACTTCAAAGAATCCTTGTCGCGTGAGGGTGTTGAGAGATGAAGCTTGGCGAGAGTAACCTTCTTCTTCTCCTCCTTCTCGTCCGAATCCCATCGCCCCCAAAGAGGAACGTTGAGAAGAGAAGAGTGAAGTCGAGCGTTCAAAACGCTTTGGCGTTAAGGTGAAGTGGCCTTCATTACATTCCATAAATGGAAGATATGAAGCCATGCGCCATAACCAAACCAAAAACGCCTAACGCCTTGAACCAAGCGTTCACCCTTTGTGAACCGGTTCAAGCCACTTTAATCCACTTCAATTTGGTTCAAGAACCAAATTAAATCAGCCCAAGCCATGGTCTAGATCTCACTCTGAACCAAAAGGTTCAAGATCTAACCGTTCATCTCTTGATGCTCTTGATCTCACCGATCTAGCATCAACTCTCTCGATCGAAGCTTACCGATCTCAAGCCCCAATCAATCAAACATGATCAGACCAGATCTCACTTACAATCAGAGTCTCTATCCCTTTAAACTGAACCCAAACAATTCAGTCCACACGATCTGACTTAAGTAAGCCATATCACCAAATTGTGCGACCCTGAGGGTTTCCTTTAAATGTCGGTAACGATAACTTATCACGACCAGTGAGGGGTATCTAGCAACACATCACTGTCTCCCGATATAAAGGAAAGAGTCTTCCAAGACTACACCCAAATCACAGCATAAGTGTGAATCAACTCACTAGGCATACATGTTTCCTTTGCCACTGGATGTTCTTATTGGACAAGCGTGTCAAGCCTGTAGCTCCAATATGATGAGCATGATTAGATCAGATGAACATAGTCACCTGGGTATGGCCATACACTATCTCCATCATCTCATTCGGGGGGGCCCCTTTAGAACACCACACTCCTTCAACAAGGAGACGGCAATCCTTTATCTATCACTAGTGCCCTAACCTGACTCAAGCTCACCATCCAAGATAGTCTATAATCATTATGTTGCAAATGATATTGAACTACCTCAAAACAATGACAATCATCATTTAGGAAACACAAGTGATCTCAAGTCAAAGGACATGTGCCACTTGTAGCATACAAGGATTATTCACATTGTGACATGCAATTGAATATCCTAGTAGGGTCTGTCCAGTACATCCAATGTACTCATGAGTCTACATCTTATTCCATGCTCGAAGCATCCTATAAGATTAGAACACATATTAGTCTCAATCATATCAAGGCTGTCTCATGTTCACCAAGATATCTCGACTAAGGACTTTATAGCATGTCAGCCTAGCTGAACAGCTTTGAGACATTATTCAGTAGTACACTTATTACAGCAGACAAGGTAACAACCTGAATAACAACCATTGCCTTTTATAAACACAAGAGTTAAACACAAGAGTTTATTACATGATACTGATACAATCCCAAGGCCTCAAACATTAGGCTTAAGGGCATACCCTAACACATGCCGCACAAGGATACATCACAGGCATGCAAGGGGGCTTGACTCATGATCACAACATTATGCACAATCAAGGTATTTACACATGCAATTCGACATGCTCATGAAAAACATAAAATCTGAAATTTTACTTTTTCATAAAACCAGTTTCTTTTCCTCATCTTCTTCTCACAAATCTTTTAGTTATTCGCGATTAATTTTCATGATGATTTCAAATATCCTCTCAGCTGGTAATTTTGTCAGATCAAGAGACTAAGCCAGTCCGAAGACACAATGTCCGTCCTACTTGACAAAACCACGTGCGCCTTTGATCCTAAAATCATGCAAGAAAAATAACCCAAAAATCCAAAAGAGATTGAAAAGGTGATAGAGACAAGAAACCCTAATTTTTCTACTTTAGAAAAACCATGCGCCATGCATCATACAATTTCGAACATTGAAATATGGCATGTGAGCATGAAAAACATCATTCGAGTTTCGCAAGTCGCTCTGATACCACTGTTGGGAAACCCCGGGGATATTTTACAAATTTTCAGAGCTTTATTGACATAAATACATAGCACAGCGGAAGAATATCCCTGAAACAAGTCAGTCCCAAAAACCCAGTGAAGATCGCATGCGAAGGAGTCGACACGATGAGATAGAAAATACCTTTAAAGTGAGATGAGGCCGATGTCAAGGTAGGCGCCCAAGCGTGCGCCCTCTGCAGTCTCACACACACAGATGCCTCGAGCCTCTTCTTCCATGCCCGGTGCTAGCCTCGGGAAGAAGATCCAAGCCTTGGGAGAGCCCTCCATGTTGGGGTATGCCCTTAAGGCTAATGTTTGAGGCCTTGGGATTGTAACAGTATCATGTATAAACTCTTATGTTTATAAAGGCATGGTTGTTATTCAGTTTGTTACATTATCTGCTGCAATAAGTGTACTTCTGAATAATGTCTCAAAGCTGTTCAGCTGGGCTGACATGCTATAAAGTCCTTAGTCGAGATATCTTGGTGAACATGAGACAGCCTTGATATGATTGAGACTAATATGTGTTCTAATCTTATAGGATGCTTCGAGCATGGAATAAGATGTAGACTCATGGGTACATTGGATGTACTGGACAGACCCTACTAGGATATTCAATTGCTTGTCACAATGTGAATAATCCTTGATTGCAACAAGTGGCACATTTCCTCTGACTTGAGATCACTTGTGTTTCTGAATGATGATTGTCATTGTTTTGAGGTAGTTCAATATCATTTGAAACATAATGATTATAGACTATCTTGGATGGTGAGCTTGAATCAGGTTAGGGCACTAGTGATAGATATAGGATTGCCGTCTCCTTAATTGGAGTGTGATGTTCTAAAGGGCCCCCTGGATGAGGTGATTGAGAAAGTGTATGGCCATACCCAGGTGACTATGTTCATCTGATCTAATCATGCTCATCATATTGGAGCTACAAGCTTGACACGCTTGTCCAATAAGAACATCTAGTGGCAAAGGAAATATATATGCCTTGTGAGTTGGATTCACACTTGTGCTGTGGTTTGGGTGTAGTCTTGGAAGACTCTTTTCTTTATATCGGGAGACAGTGATGTGTTGCTAGATACCCCTCGCTGATCGTGATGACGTAAGTTATCGTTACCGACATTTAAAGGAAACCCTTAGGGTCGCACAATTTGATGATATGGCTTACTTAAGTCAGATCGTGTGGACTGAATTGTTTGAGTTCAGTTTAAAGGGATTTAATCTCTGATTGTAAGTGAGATCTGGTCTGATCATGTTTGATTGATTAGGGCTTGAGATTGGTAAGCTTCGATCGAGAGAATGGATGCTAGATCGGTGAGATCAGGAGCATCAAGAGATGAACGGTTAGATCTGGAACCTTTAGGTTTAATGAGGTCTAGACCAAAAAGGCTTGGTTTAATTTGATCTTTGAACCAAAAATTAAATTGAACCGGCTCATTAGTTGAGCGCATGGTTCAAAGAGGAGAGATTTGCGCTTGGGTAAACCCATGGTCGCATGAAGAGAAGTGGTTTACTATTTTTGGAAACCATGTTTCCAAATCGTGACCACGCCTCACGTTGAGTGTTTCATGCTCTATTCTCGCTTCTTGCCTTTCCTCTCTCGACGCTCTCGTGTGTGGCGACTTCTTCACACCTTGGAGTGAGTTCGACAAGCAGAGGAGAACGTCTCTTCCCTTCCATTCAACAAGGACTCCTTAGAACCTTGCTAGCACAAGGAGCACTAAGGGAGTAGGCGATCACATCTTGTGTGCGAGCCATAAGGAGGAGAAGCACTTGAGTCTCTTCTTCCTAGACGCCATCCAAGCAATGGCTTTGGTAAGAATCGATTCCTTCATTCATGTTTGCAATCGGTTTTTATAGTTGATCATATCTCATGCAAATGATCCCTAGAAACCCTCTTCCGCTGTTTAAAAATCTTATAGGCGCCATGCTTTAGGGTTTCGCCCCCTTCTGGGGACTTTCAATTGGTATCAGAGCCAAGTTATATGCATGATTTATATGATTGCTGAACTGAAGTGATCCATGTTTGCGCAACACCTTAGATCTTTCTTACATGCGACACTTACATGTATGTACATTGTTCATTCATGCTGAAACTTGTATGTTTCCTTGGCGCATGTGTGTTGATAGCGCATCTATGTTGTTGTAGTTGTTTTTCTAAAAACCCTAATGACATGCGCGACTATCATTAGATCTAAGCCGCACCTACATTAAACCCTTAGACGGGTTAGTAGGGTTGAAGTCATCTCTAGTCAAGATCCAACTAGTCTGATCAGACCATCTGACAGCCTAGATGGGTCGACCAGATGGCACCTATGCGCAAGCATAAGGTGGCTATAGGTCGACTGCATCAAAGGTGTGTAGCGAGGTCTGGTTGAGACAACTAGTGAACACGCATGAGTTAGGCTCGGGGTCACACCCGCTTGCCAAAACTCATGTAGGTTGTTCAGCCCTAGCGCATGCATAGTTGACCACTGGGTCGACTCAAGTCAGTTAGGACTTGGTGCATGCAAGGGCAGTGGATCTGACTAAGTCTAATGAGTGGATCCCTATTAATGGACCGTTGTAAGGTAGTAGGGCACATAAGGAAAATAAAATTGGTGCCAATGGGGTTTTGAAAAATTTTATTTTCATGAATGGATCACATGTTGATTGTAAGCATGTGCTTGTTTATTTAATCTTATGTGGGACGCCTAATTAATGTGTGCTGTGCTGGGGCCTGCGTGCCTGGTTAAAATTTGTAAATTAATTTTTATTGTGATCTGCGCATCACATTGCATTTAATTTATAAAATGTAATTGACCTGCGAGTCAATCTTGTCTAGATAGATTAATTTGTAAATTAATCAGACAAGAGCACAGAGCACACTTGGCAGAGGCGCTTGCAGCAGAGGCTTGACCAGGTGGGAGGTCCAGGGTTCGACTCTGGGACCAGGCGCATTTACCTGGTGGGCGCACCTGAGCTGCAGTGGGAGCTTGCGCCCTGGTTTGGGCCACATTAGCAGCAAAAGACCCATCAAGAAAAGCAAGTGAAGACTTAGGTTTATTTAAGGTCTAACTTAGGCTTAATGGGCTTTTACCACATAAGATCAGCATGCTTTCTATTTATTGCTTTTATAATTAGAATTGCATGAGTTTATCTTCTGCTATCACCATAGGAATTGCATGATAGTCAAGAAGGTAAAAGACCGTTAAAATCCAACGCTAAAATATCAAGCTCGTAAGCCTTCTGATGCGAAACCTCACTGTTCTGATTATCGTTGGAGCCGTGTTGTACCCACTCAGTGGGCACGTCCATCTATCTTCAGACGGTGCGGGATTACACCAGCGTGTTACAGAGAAGGGATTTATCGCTTCTCGTTGCTCAGCATAGCACGTGGTGGTCCAGGGAGTAGGTCGGGTCAGCTTGACCATGTAGGCTACATATGTGGCGCATATGGTAGCACATGGAGGCAGCCATCTGTGGGGTCAGAGACTGTGTTGTACCAACTCAGTTGGCACAGTCTGCTGGATTGCCCAGATGAAGGGGAATCGCATGGGTTGGCGATTGGCAGGGACTGCCTACCAGAAATTAGTGCTTGTACTCTCTGTGCATCTTATCTCGCCTGAGCGGGACGCGGAGACCAAGTATGAAATCTGGATCCCATCTCACTAAAAGAGTTCTACTCTTTCGGGCTGTTTTGCTGGAATTTTCAGCCAGATAAAATAGTGAGAAAAAGAATCATTCTTAAGTCCTGAATTGATTCTTTACATTGATACTGACCTTGCTGTTCTTGCATTGTTGTAGATACCTGCAGCAACGAACACCATGAGCTTCAATGTGCGATCCCTACTGGAAAGAGAGAAGTTTGCTGGGCCAAACTTCTCAGACTGGTTCGGACACCTTAAGATTGTTCTTAAGGCAGAGAGGAAACTGTATGTCCTCGAGACGGCGATACCGCCTCAGCCCGCTCCGAACGCCGCAAGGGCGGTTCGGGAAGCTTATGAAAAGCACGTCAATGATAGCATTGATGTCGCTTGCCTGATGCTAGCGTCTATGACGCCACCGCTGCAGCGTCAGCATGAGGATATGTCGGCTATAGAGATTATAGCGAACCTCAAGATGTTGTATGCTGCACAGGCGAGGACAGAACACTATAATCTGACAAAGCTGTTCTTTCAGAGCAAACTGGCTGAAGGGAGCCCAGTGGGAGCTCACGTGCTCAAGATGATTGGGCACAAGGAGGCTCTAGAGAAACTGGGGCATACCATCAATCAGGAGCTTGTTGTAGACATTATTCTGCAGTCTCTCCCGCCCTCTTTCGATGCGTTCATCATTAACTTTAATATGAACAAAATCGATTGTACTCCGGCAGAGCTGCTGAATATGCTCTTGACTACTGAGGAGACTCTGAAGGGAAAACCTTCGACCTCTGTCTTAATGGTTCCTTCAAGGAACAAGAAGAAGGGGAAGAAGGGCAAGGCCCCTGTCAAGAGTTACAGCAAGGCTCTGAAGCAAAAAGTTAAGCGGTCAAAGGAATACAGATGTTTCCATTGTGGCCAGCTGGGTCACTGGAAAAAGGACTGTAAAGCGCTCCAAGGAGACAAGAGGGGAAGCATCGCTTCTGGCTCAGGTATATACGTGACGGAAGTCATGGTTTCATCTTCTTCTATTTCATGGGTGTTGGACACTGCATGTGGAGTTCACATTTGTTCAAATGTACAGGAACTCAAGAGAAGAAGACAGGTGGGACAGCATGAGGTGGACCTACGAGTTGGAAATGGGGCACGGGTTGCTGCTGTTGCTGTAGGAGACTATTTCATCTCTTTGCCATCTGGGCTTGTATTAGAACTAAACAGTTGTTACTTTGTTCCTAGCATTACTAAGAATATTATCTCCATTCCTGCTCTTGTCAGGAAGGGATTTTCCTTTGAATGCAATATTTCAAAGTGTGTTTTATCTTTTGATAATATTGTTTATGCTACTGGTTCAATTAACAATGGGTTATTCATGTTGGACATGGAATGTTCTATACAAAATATTGATATTAAGAAAGCCAAGTATGCTGATGACAGCACCTTGCTATGGCATAGTCGTTTAGGCCATATTAACAAGAAACGCATTAAGCGGTTGCATGATCATGGACTGCTGGGATCATTCTCCTATGAGGAGATTGATACATGCAAGGCTTGTTTAATGGGTAAAATGACGAAGCCACCTTTTCCTAACAAAGGTCAAAGGGCTTCAGGTTTACTTGACCTTATACACAGTGATGTGTGTGGGCCATTTAGTAAACATGCCAGAGGTGGCTATCAGTACTTCATTACCTTTACTGATGATTTCAGTAGGTATGGGTATGTCTATCTGATGAGACATAAGAGTGAATCTTTTGACAAGTTCAAAGAATTCAAGAATGAAGTACAGAATCAGCTAGGCCGAAATATCAAGGCACTTCGTTCTGATCGAGGTGGAGAATACTTGAGTCATGCGTTTACTGACTATCTGAAGGAGTGTGGGATTATCTCACAGCTCACTCCGCCAGGAACACCGCAATGGAATGGTGTGTCCGAGAGGAGAAATAGAACGTTACTTGATATGGTTCGTTCTATGATGAGTCAGGCTACTCTACCTTACTCCTTTTGGGGATTTGCACTGGAGACAGCTGCAAAGGTACTAAACCGAGTGCCATCCAAGGCAGTTTCAAAGACGCCATATGAGTTATGGTATGGGAAACAGCCGAGCTTGACATTTATCAGGATCTGGGGCTGCGAGGCTTATGTCAAAAAGCTCGCCTCTGGGAAACTAGAGAGCAGATCTGACAAATGTATCTTTGTCGGTTACCCTAAGGAAACTAAGGGCTATTATTTCTACGATCCAAAGAGAACAAGGTATTTGTTGCTCGGACGGCCATATTTCTTGAGAAGGAGTTTCTTCTGCAAGAGGCCAGTGGGAGAGAAATAAAGCTGGATGAGAATCCAGAGGAAGGACAAAGTAGTCAAGCACAGTTGGATGAGCCTGAGCCGGTGGATCAGGTTATTGAACAACCTGAGGCTCAGATATCACGGGAACCGCGAAGATCGGGAAGGATCCGTCGACAGCCTGAGCGCTATGACGGAGTCTACATCATTGATAATGATGAACCCCTCACTTATGCGGATGCGGTCAGTGGACCGGAGTCAGCGAGATGGCTTGAAGCTATGCGCGCCGAGATGGACTCCATGTCAGATAACCAAGTCTGGGATTTGGTTGATCCGCCTCCGGGAGTAATCCCTATAGGCTGTAAATGGATCTTCAAGAAGAAGATTGACATGGATGGTAACGTGGTTACCTATAAAGGCAGGCTAGTTGCGAAAGGTTTCAAACAAATCTACGGGATAGATTATGATGAAACTTCTCTCACCTGTAGCTATGTTTAAGTCTATTCGGATTCTTTTTCGCGATAGCTGCATATTATGATTATGAGATCTGGCAAATGGATGTGAACAGCTTTCCTTAATGGAAATCTGGATGAGGATGTGTATATGACACAACCAGAAGGTTTCACTAATCCATCAGATCGTCATAAGATATGCAAGTTAAAGAAGTCCATTTATGGACTTAAACAAGCATCTAGAAGCTGGAATATTCGTTTTGATGAATCAATCAGTGAGTTTGGTTTCATCAAGAACGAGGATGACCCGTGTGTATATAAGAGGTTTAGTGGGAGCGTGATTACTTTCCTAGTCCTCTACGTCGATGATATCTTGATCATTGGAAACGATATTCCTGAAATGCATGCGGTTAAGACATGGTTAAGGAAATGTTTCCAGATGAAAGATCTTGGAGAAGCAGCCTATGTATTAGGTGTGAAGATCTACAGGGATAGATCTAAGAGGCTTCTCGGGCTGTGCCAGAGTACTTACATCGATAAAGTCCTGGAGAGATTTCATTTAGAGAATTCTAAAAGAGGATATCTTCCAGTCAGACATGGTCTGAATCTTTCGAAGAGTCAGTGACACAAACACAGACTGAGAAAGATGAAATGGACAATACGCCTTATGCTTTGGCTATTGGGTCCATTATGTATGCGATGTTGTGTACTCGCCCAGACGTCGCTTACGGGTTAAGCGTGACCAGTCGGTTCCAAAGTAATCCAGGTCAGGCACACTGGATTGCAGTCAAGAACATTTTAAAATATCTGCGGAGGACCAAAGATATGTTCTTGATATATGGTGGTCAGGAAGAACTCAGTATTGAAGGATATACTGACGCTTCGTTCCAGTCTGACCAGGATGATTTCCGATCGCAATCAGGCTATGTTTTTAGCTTGAATGGAGGAGCGGTGGTGTGGAAGAGTTTCAAACAGTCAACTGTTGCTGATTCCACAACAGAAGCCGAGTATGTTGCAGCCTCGGAAGCATCCAAGGAGGCAGTGTGGATTCGTAAGTTCGTGAGAGAACTTGGTGTTGTTCCTTCGAGTGCAGATCCTTTGGTTATCTTCTGTGATAACACTGGAGCAATCGCACAAGCAAAGGAACCACGGTCGCACCAGAAGTCCAAGCACATACAGAGACGGTTTCACTTGATCCGGGAGATCATAGATCGTGGCGAGATTAAAGTCTGCAAGGTTCATACAGATGACAATCTGGCAGACCCGCTTACCAAGCCTCTGGCGCAGCAGAAGCATGAGAAGCACTGTAATAATATGGGTTTGAGATTTCTCAACCATTAGATTAAGTGCAAGTGGGAGATTGTTGGGGTATGCCCTTAAGGCTAATGTTTGAGGCCTTGGGATTGTAACAGTATCATGTATAAACTCTTATGTTTATAAAGGCATGGTTGTTATTCAGTTTGTTACATTATCTGCTGCAATAAGTGTACTTCTGAATAATGTCTCAAAGCTGTTCAGCTTGGCTGACATGCTATAAAGTCCTTAGTTGAGATATCTTGGTGAACATGAGACAGCCTTGATATGATTGAGACTAATATGTGTTCTAATCTTATAGGATGCTTCGAGCATGGAATAAGATGTAGACTCATGGGTACATTGGATGTACTGGACAGACCCTACTAGGATATTCAATTGCTTGTCACAATGTGAATAATCCTTGATTGCAACAAGTGGCACATTTCCTCTGACTTGAGATCACTTGTGTTTCTGAATGATGATTGTCATTGTTTTGAGGTAGTTCAATATCATTTGAAACATAATGATTATAGACTATCTTGGATGGTGAGCTTGAATCAGGTTAGGGCACTAGTGATAGATATAGGATTGCCGTCTCCTTAATTGGAGTGTGATGTTCTAAAGGGCCCCCTGGATGAGGTGATTGAGAAAGTGTATGGCCATACCCAGGTGACTATGTTCATCTTATCTAATCATGCTCATCATATTGGAGCTACAAGCTTGACACGCTTGTCCAATAAGAACATCCAGTGGCAAAGGAAATATATATGCCTTGTGAGTTGGATTCACACTTGTGCTGTGGTTTGGGTGTAGTCTTGGAAGACTCTTTTCTTTATATCGGGAGACAGTGATGTGTTGCTAGATACCCCTCGCTGATCGTGATGACGTAAGTTATCGTTACCGACATTTAAAGGAAACCCTTAGGGTCGCACAATTTGATGATATGGCTTACTTAAGTCAGATCGTGTGGACTGAATTGTTTGAGTTCAGTTTAAAGGGATTTAATCTCTGATTGTAAGTGAGATCTGGTCTGATCATGTTTGATTGATTAGGGCTTGAGATCGGTAAGCTTCGATCGAGAGAATGGATGCTAGATCAGTGAGATCAGGAGCATCAAGAGATGAACGGTTAGATCTGGAACCTTTAGGTTTAATGAGGTCTAGACCAAAAAGGCTTGGTTTAATTTGGTCTTTGAACCAAAAATTAAATTGAACCGGCTCATTAGTTGAGCGCATGGTTCAAAGAGGAGAGATTTGCGCTTGGGTAAACCCATGGTCGCATGAAGAGAAGTGGTTTACTATTTTTGGAAACCATGTTTCCAAATCGTGACCACGCCTCACGTTGAGTGTTTCATGCTCTATTCTCGCTTCTTGCCTTTCCTCTCTCGACGCTCTCGTGTGTGGCGACTTCTTCACACCTTGGAGTGAGTTCGACAAGCAGAGGAGAACGTCTCTTCCCTTCCATTCGACAAGGACTCCTTAGAACCTTGCTAGCACAAGGAGCACTAAGGGAGTAGGCGATCACATCTTGTGTGCGAGCCATATGGAGGAGAAGCACTTGATTCTCTTCTTCCTAGACGCCATCCAAGCAATGGCTTTGGTAAGAATCGATTCCTTCATTCATGTTTGCAATCGGTTTTTATAGTTGATCATATCTCATGCAAATGATCCCTAGAAACCCTCTTCCGCTGTTTAAAAATCTTATAGGCGCCATGCTTTAGGGTTTCGCCCCCTTCTGGGGACTTTCACTCCAAGAGACTTGCTCCACCACCAAAGGGAGATGTGCCAAGAACAAGGAGGAAGAAGGAGATGCCGCCAAGAACAAGTTCACCTTTCACCAAGGAGAAGGGAAGATGAACACTTGCTGTTTGATGGAAAGGATGGAGCCACTCGCCCTCACTTGATCGCCCTCTCAATTGATCACGCCTTCAAGAGAAATTAGTGTGTTGAGAGGGGCGGCCAAGGTCTCTATTTATAGAGACCATAGGCGGTTTACTTGTGGCCTCAATTCAAACAAATTGGGTGGCTAGGAGAAGAAGTATGAATTTAAATCCTAATCTAATTAGGACTCATGTGGGCGACTTGATCAAGTCCTAATTCAATTAGGACTCAAGGGGTAGTTTGATCATGATTCAAATTAAGCTTTGAATCAAGTCCTAATCCAATTAGGACTCTAATTATTTATATAATTAATTGAATCCTAATCCAATTAGGACTCTAATTAATTCAAATAAATCAGCCCATTTAATCCCACAAAAATAAGACTCTAATTAATTAATTAATTAGCCCTTATTTTATCATGATCAATTAAACTCACATGAGGTGTAAGCGCTAACCCTAGTCTAACTAGGGTTAAGCATGCGCCATCCCTTTTCTTCTCCTTCAGCCCATTAAGCTCAACCTTTTCAATGGGCCCAGCCTAAGGTCCATTTTTCATGTTAACCAAGCCCTTGGATCCAATCCAATTTAACCCATGGTCAAATTGGGCTAACCATGGTTAAAATACCGTAAATAGAAGTTGGCTCCAATAAGTCTCTTCCATCTCATCAGGCCCATTGGCGCTGATGAAATCTCCAAAACAGTTCCGAGTTATCCAATAACTCGATCATAAGGCTTCCCGATCAATGCGAGAACTCGAGTATCTAGGTGTGCGACCCTGTAGGTTCCTCTAACGTTGGCAGTGCTGACCTAAGGTCACCACAAGCAGTGAGTGGCACCTAGCAGTGCATCGTTGCTACCCAAGTCATCGGAATGGATATCGACATCGACATCCACATCATCGCAACCAGGTATAGATGCATTACAGTCTCTTTGCCGAACTGATATCCGATTGGCCAAGTGTGTCACCACTTGTTTCTATCCAATCTCATGGCTATGACTAAATCAGGTCTAACCTGGGTATGGCCATACACTTTCAGTCATAGAACCATAGAGGAGCTCCATGGATATCATGCTTCCCTTAGGAAGGGACAAATCTTATGTCTGTGCATTGACCTTCTCATATGGGTCGTGACATGCCCAATGACAACCGTTATTACCTCCCAACTACGGCAAGGCGTTAGGTTGTATCAAAGCATATCCCTAACCATATAGAATGGCCAATGGCCTCAAGTCAAGGGATCAATGCATCTCCTATCACTTGTGAGGACAACTCGTGACACCAAGTGATTGTCTCACAGTGGGTCGGTCCAATATATCTACCACTGATATACTCATATGCCTGCGTTAGCACCTCGTGCCTAACCAGCCCATATACCAGTCTTACAAGTACCATAACTATCCCATATCCACTAAGGTACATTGACTAGGGATAATAGTTTGAGCACAGATCCAATCTGTCTCTAGGGACATTATCATATAAGTACATGTTCGCAGGTGTAAACAAATAACGATAACGACAATGCCAGTATGATATAAATATCAATGTCAAGTAGTACAAGTAACGGACCAAAATTAGGTCCTTAGGGCATATACACCAACATATGGTGCGGGCACGTCCGTAGTAAATCATTGAATCGCTCCCAAGCCTTGCTGAATGATTCTCCATCTTTTTGTGTAAAGCTCGTGATCTGGTTTGTCAACTAGATGGTTTTACTTGGTGGAAAGTACTTCATTAGGAAAGCATTTAACAATTGCTCCCATGTAATAAATGCACCAGTGGGTCTATGTAGCCAAAATCGCGCTTGGTCTTTGAGAGAAAAAGGAAATAATCTATGTTTTAGTGCATTATCAGAGACTCCATAAATTTTAATGGTATCACAATATTCAATAAAAAGATGTAAATGTTGATAAGGATCTTCAATCGGATATCCTCCAAATTGGTTCTGCTGAATCATGGTCAAGAAGGCAGGATTAATCTCAAAATTGTCTGCTTCAATAGTTGGTCTAACGATGCTAAAGTGTCTTTCTCATGGCCTAGGGGCTGCATAGTCCCTTAGTGATCTCTAATCCACCATTAGAACTGAATTTTCTGTGCACACTAGAGTAGATCGATCAAATAACTCAAATAAACATAAAAGAATAGAAAGATAGAACATTAAATAAAACCTAGTCTCGCAATACTCTCAAAATCTTCAATATAAACAAAAGCTAAGGTCCCCGGCAACGGCGCCAAAAACTTGTTGTATCCCAACAAGTAGGTAAACAAAACTTATTTATGAAATCGTAGCCAAAACTGACTGTATGACGCATAGGGACTTGTCACCCCCTGATACGGCTCCAAAAACTTGTTGAGTTACCACACTTGTTGTTATCTCCACAAGTGCACGAATACTCAAAGTAATAAAGAAAGATATCGAACCCACAGAGACCTATGTTGTCGAATACCAAATAATTGATTTCTTACTATCTAGGTTGATCGAAACAGTGTAGAATAGCAATCGGAAACTAAAACGGAAATATCAGAGAGAGAAGCTGGGACTAGGGTTTCATTCACTTTGATTCTTATGACTAGATGTGAATAATGATTTTATCAGTTTAATTTTATCATGATGAAGATACAATTTACTTAATAAAAGGATTGTCTCACTTTTGTGCAGACAACCATGCAGGGACTAATCTCCGCTTTTGCTCAAGATATGTCCCAACGCTGAAGATAAGTAAATCATCGAACAAAGAACTCAAGGATCACTTTCGTGCATTCGAATTCTAGGTTGAAAATCTCTAATGGAATCTCAAGGATCACTTTCGTGCATTCGAGTCTCGGCACTAGTTTTACTCATGGTACTCCAACGTTCAGATCCTTGCTTTCGCACAAGATCTCCACGTTTGAAAACATAGACTCAATCCTAGGTTCATATTATTATCATGGCAAATATTCTTGATGTGGGGTGGAGACACGTGATGAGCAAACTAGAAAAAAAAAAGTAAGTAATTAAAACCTAAAATTACAGTAAGCAGCCAAAATTCTAGGGCAACAAAGATAATCAGTTAGGAAAAGTTGTTATGCCATAGAATGGGTTCCAATGAACCGAAATTCAAATAGACAAATCCAAGATATTGAATTAAATGAGTTCTTTTGAATTGTGTAAAAATTGGAATGTGAAGAGCAACAAGATAGCTAATGAGATTAGAAAATAAGATTTGTGCAGGAATGTATCATTCATCAAAATTTGCCATGCAGCTTAGGTTAATCTGTTGAAGCTCGGTTCGATTCATTTAGTCCAAATGACAGAATAAGATGCATTCTTCTTGATCGTGCCAAGCTTATAAATTTGTGGTCCACCACATGCTCAGAATACCTGCAGAAAGAAGCTTAGTTAGATTAGTATCATTAGAAAACCAAATTTGAAGCAGCAGACACGGGGAAATCTGGAGGAACAGGGGAAGTTGCGTAAGGGGCGGAAGTCGTCGGCGTTCGTTCGGTGGTGTATGACTGGAGGTCGTTCTGTTGAGGGCCAAGTGGTGGCCAGAATTTGGATGCATGTGGTAGCAGGTCGGAGGAGGACGGTGTCGGAAGGCGAAGACGCGCTGTTCAGCAGAACAGGGGAGTAGCGATTTGAGCAGAGGTCTCTAGCGGTCATCCGGTGATGCTCCAAATCAAAACCTACTACGATTGGAGATTGCTGTGATGATGATAGAGAGGTGGACGGAGTTTCAGGGAGGACGATGGCCGGTCAGAGGAGGACGACGATTAAAGGCGGAACTAGGGCGGAAACAGGGGAACACGTCTGTGTTTCGATTCTGGCGATCGCTGCAGTGGATGGACGGATGCCGGAGGCAGAAGGTTATTAACGGGAAGGAGGCGTGGTGGCTGAAGTTTTGTGGAGATCCGACGGCTGGATCGTCGGCGGCGGCACTCGAAAGTTTAGTAAGATCTGGGTTGTTGTTGAAGTGTGTGGGTGTTTGTAGCGAAACAGAGAGGGAGAAGAGAAGATTAGAGAAGAGAGGAAGAGGGAGGGGCTCAATCCTAGAAGGAGGAGGAGAAGACAAGGGTAGGTGACACAAGCGCCTCAGAGGAGAAAGGAGACATCTGATTCCATGGACGAAGAAACTATTTCATTCAACAAATTCTGTCTATTACAAGCATGGATGCATGATACATATAGAGAAGATGGGAGAGACGTTGGGGTGAATGTTGAAGCTTCTATCTTTGGCTGCAGGGAGAGACGTTGAGGGAATACGTTGGAGGAGCTTCCTTTCTTGGCTGAAGATGAATGTTGGCTGCAAGCGTGCGTTGGAGAGCTTCCATCTTTACAGCGCTGAAGGTGAGCGTTGGCTGCAGATGTGGGTTGGGCCGAACATTCTTAGCAGGCCTTGGCATTGATGCAGATTGTTGGTGATGAAGAACTCCTCTTTGATGAGTGAAAACATGAGGATGACTGTTGGATGAGCTTCTTGATTGGCTGATTTAAAGCGCATTTGGATATTGCTGGATTGGCTTGAAAATATGCGGCAGCTTCTGTGAAAGTAACCCTAGGTCACATATGCATATAAAATTTTTCGCATGACAAGGTCCAAAATCGAATGACTTAAACATATGATCAACATATGAAGGCTTGTATAGAACAAGTGAGGATGTTACCATGGCCATGAGAGGCGGCTTGGAAGAAAAAGGGCGAGCGGCTCTTCTCCAAAGGAATCACACACAAGATGGATTTTCGCTTCTTCCTTGTAATCCTTGTGCTAGCAAAGATCCAAAGAGTCTTTGATCGTGTGAGGAGATGTCCTCTTCTTGCTGGCCGCACTACTCCCTCTCTTGGCGTGAAGACGAACCAAAAACCCGAGAGGAGCAAGGGGCGAGAGGGGCATTCATACGTTCGAAAACGTGGGACGTTTCTCAAGAGAAAAATTGGCTTCCAAATATAGTAAGTGTTTAACTCCCCATGAAGCCATCGAAACTCCTCTCCCCTTTGAACCATGCGTTCACTTAAGTGAACCGGTTCAATTCCATTTGGTTCAAGGACCAAATCGAACCAGCCATGGTCTTGATCTCTTTGAACCTCATGGTTCAAGATCTAACCACACATCTCAATGAACCTCTTGATCTCTACGATCAAGCATCAATTTTCCCAATCGAAGCTTACTAATCATATGTCCTAATCAATCAAACATGATCAGACTAGATCTTACTTCCGATCAGAGTTTAAATTGCTTTAAACTGAACTAGAATAATTCCAGTCCACACGATCTGACATAAGTAAGCAATATCATCAAATTGTGCGACCCTGAGGGTTTCCTTCAATGTCGGTAACGAAAACTTAAGTTATCACGATCAGAGAGAGGTATCTAGCAACACATCACTGTCTCCCGATATGAAGGAAAGAGTCTTCCAAGACTACTCCCAAACCACAACACAAGTGTGAATCCAATTCACTCAGTATACATGCTCCCTTTGCCACTAGATGTTCTCGTTGGACAAGCATGTCAAGCCTGTAATTCCAACACGATGAGAATGGTTAGATCAGATGAACATAGTCAACTGGGTATGGCCATACTCTTTCTCAACCATCTCATCCAGGGGGCCCCTTTAGAACATCACACTCCAACTAGGAGAGGCAATCCTATATCTATCACTAGTGTCCTAACATGATTCATGCCCACTATCCAAGATAATCCTTAACCATTATCTTTCAAATGATATTGAACTACCTCAAGACAATGTCAATCATCACTTAGAAACACAAGTGATCTCAAGTCAAAGGGAATATACCACTAGCTTGCTTATAAGGATTTATTCACATTGTGACAAACAATTGAATATCCTAAGTAGGGTCAGTCCAGTACATCCAATGCACCTATGTGTCTAAATCTTATTCCATGCTCGAAGCATCCTATAAAATCAGAACACATATTAGTCTCAATCATATCAAGGCTGTCTCATGTTCACCAAGATATCTCGACTAAGGACAACTCTGAATGTCAGCAAAGCTGAACATCATTGAGACATTACTCAGAGGTATACATACAGCAGCAGATAATGCAACAATCTGAATAACAACAATTGCCTTTATAAACATATACATAGTTTATACATGATACAGATAATAGCCCAAGGCCTCAAACATTAGCCTTAAGGGCATACCCCAACAATCTCCCACTTGCATTTAAACTAATGGTTGAGAAATCTCAAACCCATATTATTACAGTGCTTTTCATGCTTCTGCTGCGCCAGAGGCTTTGTAAGCGGGTCAGCTTGAAGAGTCCCCTTCAAGGGGGAGCGAAACCCTACTTGGCGCAAATTAAGTTTTGGCAGCGGAAATTAGGGTTTCAAAGATAAGATCGCATGTAGTTCATATGATCAACTTATCACAATGGAATAGATCATAAGGGATCATACCAACGCCATTGGATTGGATGGTGTTTTGGAAGCAAAGACGCAATTGCTTCTTCTCCGAAGATGACGCACACAACGAATGAAGATGGCTTCTCCTTGTCGTCTTTGTGCTAGCAAAGCTTCAAGGGGTCCTTTGTGTGGAGGAAGATGGAGATGCGAGAGTGATGTTCACCTTGGCCGAAATCTTCTCAACTCTCTCGTGAAGACAAGCCACACACGAGAGCGCAAATGAGAGAGACGAGCGTTGAAGCGTTTTTGGCGTTGAAGAGAACATGCGCTAATGACTTTCCAAAAATAGGAAAGACACGAAGCCATGCGCCCATGATGTCAAAACCGATCGAAAATGCCTCAAGCATTGAACCATGCATTCACTCTCTTGAACCGGTTCAATGCAATTGCATTTGGTCCAAAGACCAAATCAAACCAGCCCAAGCCATTTGGTCTAGATCATCTTAAACCCTAAGGCTCCAGATCTAACCGTTCATCTCATGATGCTCTTGATCTCACTGATCCAGCATCAATTCTCTCGATCGAAGCTTACCGATCTCAAGCCCCAATCAATCAAACATGATCAGACCAGATCTCACTTACAATCAGAGTTTAAACTCCTTCAAACTGAACCAAAACAATTCAGTCCACACGATCTGACTTAAGTAAGCCATATCATCGAATTGTGCGACCCTAAGGGTTTCCTTTAAATGTCGGTAACGATAACTTACGTTATCACGATCAGTGAGGGGTATCTAGCAACACATCACTGTCTCCCGATATAAAGGAAAGAGTCTTCCAAGACTACACCCAAACCACAGCACAAGTGTGAATCCACTTCACGAGGCATACAAATTTCCTTTGCCACTGGATGTTCTTATTGGACAAGCGAGTCAAGCCTGTAACTCCAATATGATGAGCATGATTAGATCAGATGAACATAGTCACCTGGGTATGGCCATACACTTTCTCAATCATCTCATCCAGGGGGGCCCCAGAAGAACATCACACTCCTTAAACAAGAAGACGGCAATCCTATATCTATCGCTAGTGCCCTAACATGACTCATGATCATTATCCAAGATAGTCTATAACCATTATGTTTCAAATGATATTGAACTACCTCAAAACAATGACAATCATCATTTAGAAACACAAGTGATCTCAAGTCAGAGGATATGTGCCACTTGTTGCATTCAAGGATTATTCACATTGTGACAAGCAATTGAATATCCTAGTAGGGTCTGTCCAGTACATCCAATGTACCCATGAGCCTACATCTTATTCCATGCTCGAAGCATCCTATAAGATTAGAACACATATTAGTCTCAATCATATCAAGGCTGTCTCATGTTCACCAAGATATCTCGACTAAGGACTTTATAGCATGTCAGCCTAGCTGAACAGCATTGAGACATCATTCATAAGTACACTTGTTGCAGCAGACAATGTAACAACCTGAATAACAACCATTGCCTTTATAAACATAAGAGTTTATACATGATACTGATACAATCCCAAGGCCTCAAACATTAGCCTTAAGGGCATACCCCAACAATCTCCCACTTGCACTTAATCTAATGGTTGAGAAATCTCAAACCCATATTATTACAGTGCTTCTCATGCTTCTGCTGCGCCAGAGGCTTGGTAAGCGGGTCTGCCAGATTGTCATCTGTATGAACCTTGCAGATTTTGATCTCACCACGATCAATGATCTCCCGGATCAAGTGAAACCGTCTCTGTATGTGCTTGGACTTCTGGTGCGACCGTGGTTCCTTTGCTTGTGCCATTGCTCCAGTGTTATCACAGAAGATAACCAAAGGATCTGCACTCGAAGGAACAACACCAAGTTCCTGAACGAACTTACGAATCCACACTGCCTCCTTGGATGCTTCCGAGGCTGCAACATACTCGGCTTCTGTTGTGGAATCAGCAACAATAGACTGTTTGAAACTCTTCCACACCACTGCTCCTCCATTCAAGCTAAAAACATAGCCTGATTGCGATCGGAAATCATCCTGGTCCGACTGGAACGAAGCGTCAGTATATCCTTCTATACAGAGTTCTTCCTGACCACCATATACCAAGAACATATCTTTGGTCCTCCGCAGATATTTTAAAATGTTCTTGACTGCAATCCAGTGCGCCTGACCTGGATTACTTTGGAATCGACTGGTCACGCTTAACCCGTAAGCGACGTCTGGGCGAGTACACAACATCGCATACATAATGGACCCAATAGCCGAAGCATAAGGCGTATTGTCCATTTCATCTTTCTCAGTCTGTGTTTGTGGACACTGACTCTTTGAAAGATTCAGACCATGTCTGACTGGAAGATATCCTCTTTTAGAATTTTCTAAATGGAATCTCTCCAGGACCTTATCGATGTAAGTACTCTGGCACAGCCCGAGAAGCCTCTTAGATCTATCCCTGTAGATCTTCACACCTAATACATAGGCTGCTTCTCCTAGATCTTTCATCTGGAAACATTTTCTTAACCATGCTTTAACAGCATGCAGTTCAGGAATATCGTTTCCAATGATTAAGATATCATCGACGTAGAGGACTAGGAAAGTAATTACGCTCCCACTAAACCTCTTATATACACACGGGTCATCTTCATTCTTGATGAAACCAAATTCACAGATTGATTCATCAAAACGAATATTCCAGCTTCTCGATGCTTGCTTAAGTCCATAAATGGACTTCTTTAATTTGCATATTTTATGACGATCTGATGGATTAGTGAAACCTTCAGGTTGTGTCATATACACATCCTCATCCAGTTTTCCATTAAGGAAAGCAGTCTTCACATCCATCTGCCAGATCTCATAATCATAATATGCCGCTATCGCAAGTATAATCCGAATAGACTTGAACATGGCTACAGGAGAGAAAGTTTCATCATAATCTATCCCGTAGATTTGTTTGAAACCTTTCGCAACTAGCCTGCCTTTATAGGTAACCACGTTACCATCCATGTCAATCTTCTTCTTGAAGATCCATTTACAGCCTATAGGGATCACTCCCGGAGGCGGATCAACCAAATCCCAGACTTGATTATCTGACATGGAGTCCATCTCGGCTCGCATAGCTTCAAGCCATCTAGCTGACTCCGGTCCACTGACCGCATCCGCATAAGTGAGGGGTTCATCATGATCAATGATGTAGACTCCGTCATAGCGCTCAGGCTGTCGACGGATCCTTCCCGATCTTCGCGGTTCCCGTGAAATCCGAGCCTCAGGTTGTTCAATAACCTGTTCTACTGGCTCATGCTCATCCAACTGTGCTTGACTACTTTGTCCTTCCTCTGGATTCTCATCCAGCTTTATTTCTCTCCCACTGGCCTCTTGCAGAAGAAACTCCTTCTCAAGAAAAATAGCCGTCCGAGCAACAAATACCTTGTTCTCTTTGGGATCGTAGAAATAATAACCCTTAGTTTCCTTAGGGTAACCGACAAAGATGCATTTCTCAGATCTGATCTCTAGTTTCCCAGAAGCGAGGTTTTTGACATAAGCCTCGCAACCCCAGATCTTAATAAATGTCAAGCTAGGCTGTTTCCCATACCATAACTCATATGGAGTCTTTGAAACTGCCTTGGATGGCACTCGGTTTAGTACCTTTGCAGCTGTCTCCAGTGCAAATCCCCAAAAGGAGTAAGGTAGAGTAGCCTGACTCATCATCGAACGAACCATATCCAGTAAGGTTCTGTTCCTCCTCTCGGACACACCATTCCACTGCGGTGTTCCTGGCGGAGTGAGCTGTGAGATAATCCCACACTCTTTTAGATAGTCAGTGAACTCTCGACTTAGGTATTCACCACCTCGATCAGAACGAAGTGCCTTGATATTACGGCCTAGCTGATTCTGTACTTCATTTTTGAACTCTTTGAACTTGTCAAAAGATTCACTCTTATGTCTCATTAGATAGACATACCCATATCTACTGAAATCATCAGTAAAGGTAATGAAGTACGAATAGCCACCTCTGGCATGTTTACTAAATGGCCCACACACATCACTGTGTATCAGGTCAAGTAAACCTGAAGCCCTTTGACCTTTGTTAGGAAAAGGTGACTTCATCATTTTACCCATTAAACAAGCTTTGCATGTATCAATCTCCTCATAGGAGAATGATCCCAGCAGTCCATGATCATGCAACCGCTTAATGCGTTTCTTGTTAATATGGCCTAAACGACTATGCCATAACAAGGTACTGTCATCAGCATACTTGGCTTTCTTATTATCAATATTTTGTATAGAACATTCCATGTCCAACATGAATAACCCATTGTTAATTGATCCAGTAGCATAAACAATATTATCACAAGATAGAACACACTTTGAAATATTGCATTCAAAGGAAAATCCTTTCCTGACAAGAGCAGGAATAGAGATAATATTTTTCGTAATACTCGGAACAAAATAACAATTGTCCAATTCTAATACAAGTCCAGATGGTAATGAGATGTAATAAACCCCTACAGCAACAGCAGCAACCCGTGCCCCGTTTCCTACTCGTAGGTCCACCTCATGCTGTCCCACCTGTCTTCTTCTCTTGAGTTCCTGTACATTTGAACAAATGTGAACTCCACATGCAGTGTCCAACACCCATGAAATAGAAGAAGAAAACATGACCTCAGTCACAAAAATACCTGAGCCAGAAGCGATGCTTCCCTTCTTGTCTCCTTGGAGCGCTTTACAGTCCTTTTTCCAGTGACCCAGCTGGCCACAGTGGAAACATCTGTATTCCTTCGACCGCTTAACCTTCTGTTTCAGAGCCTTGTTGTAATTCTTGACAGGGGCTTTGCCCTTCTTCCCCGTCTTCTTGTTCCTGGAAGGGAACATCAAGACAGAGGTTGAAGGCTGGTGTAATCCCGCACCGTCTGAAGATAGATGGACGTGCCCACTGAGTGGGTACAACACGGCTCCAACGATAGTCAGAACAGTGAGGTTTCGCGTCAGAAGGCTATCGAGCTTGATATTTTAGCGTTGGATTTTAACGGTCTTTTATCTTCTTAACTATCATGCAAACCCTATGGTGATAGCAGAAGATAAATAAATCATGCAAGTCTAATTATTTAAACAATAAAAGAAAGCATGATGATCTTATGTGGTAAACGCCCATTAAGCCTAAGTAAGACCTTAAGGTATCTTAAGTCTTCACATGCTTCTTGGGTCTTCTGCCTCTCATCTGGCCCAGACCAGGGCCCAAGCGCCCTCTGCAGCTCAGGTGCGCCCACCAGGTAAATGCGCCTGTGCTAGGGTCGAACCCTAGACCTCCCACCTGGTCAAGCCACTGCTGCATGCGCCAATGCCATGTGTGCTCTGTGCTCTTGTCTGATTAAATTACAATGTAATCTATCTAGACAAGATTGACTCGCAGGTCAATAACATTTTATAAATCAATTAAAAAGTGATTCGCAGATCACAATAAAAATTAATTTACAAGTTTAAACCAGGCTCGCAGGCCCCAGCACAGCACACATTAAAAGGGCAACCCACATAAGATGAAATAAACATATATCATGGCATCCAATCATCATGTGATCCATTAACAAGAAAATAAAATGTTTGAAAACCCATTGGCATCAATTTTAATTTTCTTATGTGCCCTACAACCTTACAACGGTCCATTGATAGGGATCCACTCATCATGTCTAGGCAGATCCACTGCCCTTGCATGCACCAAGTCCTAACTGACTTGAGTTGACCTAATGGTCAACCATGCATGCGCCAAGGGCTGAACAACCCTCATGAGTTCTGGCAAGCGGGTGTGACCCCGGGCCTAACTCATGTGCGTTCACTGGTTGTCTCAACCAGACCTCGCTACACGCCCTTGATGCAGTCGACCTATAGCCACCTCGTGCTTGCGCACAGGTGCTATCTGGTCAACCCATCTAGGCTGTCAGATGGTCTGATCAGACTATTTGGATCCTACCTAGAGGATGACTTCAACCCCATCAACCCGTCTAAGGGTTTATAGTAGACGCATTAGATCTAAAGTAGGGGCGCGCAAGTTAAGTTTTGAAAAACATCTAACATGCGCAACAATACATCATACATGCGCAAAGGAGTAAACAAAAACATACTTCATGTATTTTCATTACTCTACATGTAGATGCGCAAGATGCTTCCTACTAGATCTACTTATCAAACACAAACAAGGATCACAAATCATCAAGCAATCATATGATTCTACAAGAACCAGCGCTCTGATACCAATTGAAGAGTCCCCTTCAAGGGGGAGCGAAACCCTACTTGGCGCAAATTAAGTTTTGGCAGCGGAAATTAGGGTTTCAAAGATAAGATCGCATGTAGTTCATATGATCAACTTATCACAATGGAATAGATCATAAGGGATCATACCAACGCCATTGGATTGGATGGTGTTTTGGAAGCAAAGACGGAATTGCTTCTTCTCCGAAGATGACGCACACAACGAATGAAGATGGCTTCTCCTTGTCGTCTTTGTGCTAGCAAAGCTTCAAGGGGTCCTTTGTGTGGAGGAAGATGGAGATGCGAGAGTGATGTTCACCTTGGCCGAAATCTTCTCAACTCTCTCGTGAAGACAAGCCACACACGAGAGCGCAAATGAGAGAGGCGAGCGTTGAAGCGTTTTTGGCGTTGAAGAGAACATGCGCTAATGACTTTCCAAAAATAGGAAAGACACGAAGCCATGCGCCCATGATGTCAAAACCGATCGAAAACGCCTCAAGCATTGAACCATGCGTTCACTCTCTTGAACCGGTTCAATGCAATTGCATTTGGTCCAAAGACCAAATCAAACCAGCCCAAGCCATTTGGTCTAGATCATCTTAAACCCTAAGGCTCCAGATCTAACCGTTCATCTCCTGATGCTCTTGATCTCACTGATCCAGCATCAATTCTCTCGATCGAAGCTTACCGATCTCAAGCCCCAATCAATCAAACATGATCAGACCAGATCTCACTTACAATCAGAGTTTAAACTCCTTCAAACTGAACCTAAACAATTCAGTCCACACGATCTGACTTAAGTAAGCCATATCATCGAATTGTGCGACCCTAAGGGTTTCCTTTAAATGTCGGTAACGATAACTTACGTTATCACGATCAGTGAGGGGTATCTAGCAACACATCACTGTCTCCCGATATAAAGGAAAGAGTCTTCCAAGACTACACCCAAACCACAGCACAAGTGTGAATCAATCCTCACAAGGCATGCATGTATCCTTTGCCACTGGATGTGCTTATTGGACAAGCGGGTCAAGCTTGTAACTCCAATATGATGAGCATGATTAGATCAGGTGAACATAGTCACCTGGGTATGGCCATACACTTTCTCAATCATCTCATTCGGGGGGGGCCCCTTTAGAACATCACACTCCTTAAACAAGGAGACGGCAATCCTATATCCATCACTAGTGTCCTAACCTGACTCATGATCATTATCCAAGACAGTCTATAACCATTATGTTCCAAATGATATTGAACTACCTCAAAACAATGACAATCATCATTTAGAAACACAAGTGATCTCAAGTCAGAGGACATGTGCCACTTGGTGCAAACAAGGAATATTCACATTGTGACAAGCAATTGAATATCCTAGTAGGGTCTGTCCAGTACATCCAATGTACCCATGAGTCTACATCTTATTCCATGCTCGAAGCATCCTATAAGATTAGAACACATATTAGTCTCAATCATATCAAGGTTGTCTCATGTTCACCAAGATATCTCGACTAAGGGCATATAGCATGTCAGCCTAGCTGAACAGCATCGAGACATTATTCAGAAGTATACTTATTGCAGCAGACAATGTAACATACTGAATAACAACCATTGCCTTTATAAACATCACAGTTTATACATGATACTGTTACAATCCCAAGGCCTCAAACATTAGCCTTAAGGGCATACCCCAACAATCTCCCACTTGCACTTAATCTAATGGTTGAGAAATCTCAAACCCATATTATTACAGTGCTTCTCATGCTTCTGCTGCGCCAGAGGCTTGGTAAGCGGGTCAGCCAGATTGTCGTCTGTATGAAACTTGCATATTTTGATCTCGCCACGATCAATGATCTCCCGGATCAAGTGAAACCGTCTCTGTATGTGCTTGGACTTCTGGTACGACCGTGGTTCCTTTGCTTGTGCGATTGCTCCAGTGTTATCACAGAAGATAACCAAAGGATCTGCACTTGAAGGAACGACACCAAGTTCCTTTATGAACTTACGAATCCACACTGCCTCCTTGGATGCTTCCGAGGCTGCAACATACTCTGCTTCTGTTGTGGAATCAGCAACAGTTGACTGTTTGAAACTTTTCCACACCACTGCTCCTCCATTCAAGCTAAAGACATAGCCTGATTGCGATCGGAAATCATCCTGGTCAGACTGGAACGAAGCGCCAGTATATCCTTCAATACAGAGTTCTTCCTGACCACCATATATCAAGAACATATCTTTGGTCCTCCGCAGATATTTTAAAATGTTCTTGACTGCAATCCAGTGCGCCATACCTGGATTACCTTGGAACCAACTGGTCACGCTTAACCCGTAAGCGACGTCTGGGCGAGTACACAACATCGCATACATAATGGACCCAATAGCCGAAGCATAAGGCGTATTGTCCATTTCCTCTTTCTCAGTCTGTGTTTGCGGACACTGACTCTTTGAAAGATTCAGACCATGTCTGACTGGAAGATATCCTCTTTTAGAATTCTCTAAATGAAATCTTTCCAGGACTTTATCGATGTAAGTACTCTGGCACAGCCCGAGAAGCCTCTTAGATCTATCCCTGTAGATCTTCACACCTAATACATAGGCTGCTTCTCCTAGATCTTTCATCTGAAAACATTTTCCTAACCATGCTTTAACAGCATGCAGTTCAGGAATATCGTTTCCAATGATTAAGATATCATCGACGTAGAGGACTAGGAAAGTAATCACGCTCCCACTAAACCTCTTATATACACACGGGTCATCCTCGTTCTTGATGAAACCAAACTCAGAGATTGATTCATCAAAATGAATATTCTAGCTTCTTGATGCTTGTTTAAGTCCATAAATAGACTTCTTTAACTTGCATATTTTATGACGATCTGATGGATTAGTGAAACCTTCAGGTTGTGTCATATACACATCCTCTTCCAGATTTCCATTAAGGAAAGCTGTCTTCACATCCATTTGCCAGATCTCATAATCGTAATATGCTGCTATCGCGAAAAGAATCCGAATATACTTAAACATGGCTACAGGTGAGAAAGTTTCATCATAATCTATCCCGTAGATTTGTTTGAAACCTTTCGCTACTAGCCTGCCTTTATAGGTAACCACGTTACCATCCATGTCAATCTTCTTCTTGAAGATCCATTTACAGCCTATAGGGATTACTCCCGGAGGCGGATCAACCAAATCCCAGACTTGGTTATCTGACATGGAGTCCATCTCGGCTCGCATAGCTTCAAGCCATCTAGCTGACTCCGGTCCACTGACCGCATCCGCATAAGTAAGGGGTTCATCATTATCAATGATGTAGACTCCGTCATAGCGCTCAGGCTGTCGACGGATCCTTCCTGATCTTCGCGGTTCCCGTGATATCTGAGCCTCAGGTTGTTCAATAACCTGATCCACCGGCTCAGGCTCATCCAACTGTGCTTGACTACTTTGTCCTTCCTCTAGATTCTCATCCAGCTTTATTTCTCTCCCACTGGCCTCTTGCAGAAGAAACTCCTTCTCAAGAAATATGGCCGTCCGAGCAACAAATACCTTGTTCTCTTTGGGATCGTAGAAATAATAACCCTTAGTTTCCTTAGGGTAACCGACAAAGATGCATTTCTCAGATCTACTCTCTAGTTTCCCAGAGGCGAGCTTTTTGACATAAGCCTCGCAACCCCAGATCCTAATAAATGTCAAGCTAGGCTGTTTCCCATACCATAACTCATATGGAGTCTTTGAAACGGCCTTGGATGGCACTCGGTTTAGTACCTTTGCAGCTGTTTCCAGTTCAAAACCCCAAAAGGAGTAAGGTAGAGTAGCCTGACTCATCATAGAACGAACCATGTCAAGTAACGTTCTATTTCTCCTCTCGGACACACCATTCCATTGCAGTGTTCCTGGCGGAGTGAGCTGTGAGATAATCCCACACTCTTTTAGATAGTCAGTAAACGCATGACTCAAGTATTCTCCACCTCGATCAGAACGAAGTGCCTTGATATTTCGGCCTAGCTGATTCTGTACTTCATTTTTGAACTCTTTGAACTTGTCAAAAGATTCACTCTTATACCTCATCAGATAGACATAACCATATCTACTGAAATCATCAGTAAAGGTAATGAAGTACTGATAGCCACCTCTGGCATGTTTACTAAATGGCCCACACACATCACTGTGTATAAGGTCAAGTAAACCTGAAGCCCTTTGATCTATATTAGGAAAAGGAGACTTCGTCATTTTACCCATTAAACAAGCTTTGCATGTATCAATCTCCTCATAGGAGAATGATCCCAGCAGTCCATGATCATGCAACCGCTTAATGCGCTTCTTGTTAATATGGCCTAAACGACTATGCCATAGCAAGGTGCTGTCATCAGCATACTTGGCTTTCTTATTATCAATGTTTTGTATAGAACATTCCATGTCCAACATGAATAACCCATTGTTAATTGAACTAGTAGCATAAACAATATTATCAAGAGTAAGATAACACTTTGAAATCTTGCATTCAAAGGAAAACCCTTTCCTGACAAGAGCAGGAATAGAGATAATATTTTTTGTAATACTGGGTACAAAGTAACAATTGTTTAATTCTAATACAATGCCAGATGGTAATGAGATGTAATAAGTTCCTACAGCAACAGCAGCAACCCGTGCCCCGTTTCCAACTCGTAGGTCCACCTCATGCTGCCCCACCTGTCTTCTTCTCTTGAGTTCCTGTACATTTGAACAAATGTGAACTCCACATGCAGTGTCCAACACCCATGAAATAGAAGAAGAAGATATCATGACTTCAGTCACAAATATACCTGAGCCAGAAGCGATGCTTCCCTTCTTGTCTCCTTGGAGCGCTTTACAGTCCTTTTTCCAGTGACCCAGCTGGCCACAGTGGAAACACCTGTTGTCCTTTGACCGCTTAACCTTCTATTTCAGAGCCTTGCTGTAACTCTTGACAGGGGCCTTGCCCTTCCTCCCCTTCTTCTTGTTCCTTGAAGGAACCATTAAGACAGAGGTTGAAGGCTTTCCCTTCAGAGTTTCCTCAGTAGTCAAGAGCATATTCAGCAGGTCTGCCGGAGTACAATCGATTTTGTTCATATTAAAGTTAATAATGAACGCATCGAAAGAGGGCGGGAGAGACTGCAGAATAATGTCTACAGCAAGCTCCTGATTGATGGTATGCCCCAGTTTCTCCAGAGCCTCCTTGTGCCCAATCATCTTGAGCACGTGAGCTCCCACTGGGCTCCCTTCAGCCAGTTTGCTCTGAAAGAAAAGCTTTGTCAGATTATAGCGTTCTGTCCTCGCCTGTGCAGCATACAGCATCTTGAGGTTTGCTATAATTTCTATAGCAGACATATCCTCATGCTGACGCTGCAGCGGTGGCGTCATAGACGCTAGCATCAGGCAAGCAACATCAATGCTATCATTGACGTGCTTTTCATACGCATCGCGAACCGCCCTTGCGGCGTTCGCAGCGGGTTGAGGCGGTACAGCCGTCTCGAGGACATACAGTTTCCTCTCTGCCTTAAGAACAATCTTAAGGTGTCCGTACCAGTCCGAGAAGTTTGGCCCAGCAAACTTCTCCCTTTCCAGTAGGGATCGCACATTGAAGCTCATGGTGTTCGTTGCTGCAGGAATCTACAACAATGCAAGAACAGCAAGGTCAGTATCAATGTTTAGAATCAATCCAGGACTTAAGAAAGATTCTTTTTCTCACTATTTTATCTGACTGAAAAATCCATTAAAACAGTCCGAAAGAGTAACACTCTTTTAGTGAGATGGGATCCAGATTTCATACTTGGTCTCCGCGTCCCGCTCAGGCGAGATAAGATGCACAGAGAGTACAAGCACTAATTTCTGGTAGGCAGTCCCTGCCAATCGCCAACCCGTGCGATTCCCCTTCATCTGGGCAATCCAGCAGACTGTGCCAACTGAGTTGGTACAACACAGTCTCTGATCCCACAGATGGCTGCCTCCATGTGCTACCATATGCGCCACATATGTAGCCTACATGGTCAAGCTGACCCGACCTACTCCCTGGACCACCACGTGCTATGCTGAGCAACGAGAAGCGATAAATCCCTTCTCTGTAACACGCAGGTGAAATCACACACCGTCTGAAGATAGATGGGCGTGCCCACTGAGTGGGTACTGAAGGAACCCCTACAAAGGGGAGCGAAACCCTAATAGGCGCATTTTGGAGGATTTGAAGCAGCGGAGAGGGTTTCTAGATCTATTGCATGCTATATGATCAACATAAAACATTCTATAGAAAGAATGAGATTCATACCGATGCCATTTCTAAATGGCGACTTGGAAGCAGAAAGCGATGTGGCTTTCCTCCAGAGGTGACGCACACAAGATGAGTCTTGGCTCCTCCTTGTCGCCCCTTGTGCTAGCAAGGATCGTCCAAGTATCCTGATCGAATGAAAGGGATGAGATCTTCTTGGCGATTTCTTCCTTCTCCTTTTCGTCCACCTTCTTCACCACACGAGAGAGAACTTGTGTCGACTCGTGGAGAGGCGAGGCGAGAAGAGGCGTGAAGAGGTGAAACGTGAGGCATGGTCACGTTTAGAGAAGTGCTATCTAAAAATAGCATGCCACTTCTCAATATGCGATCATGGGTTTACCCAATCGCAAACCTCTTATCTCATGAACCATCCACTCACTTAATGAGCTGGTTCAATTCGGTTCAGTTCAAGAACCAATCAAGCCAAGCGATCCAGTCTAGATCATGATTAAACCCTAAGGCTCCAGATCTAACCGTTGATCTCTTGATGCTTCTGATCTCACCGATCTAGCATCCATTCTCTCGATCGAAGCTTACCGATCTCAAGCCCTAATCAATCAAACATGATCAGACCAGATCTCACTTACAATCAGAGATTAAATCCCTTTAAACTGAACCCAAATAATTCAGTCCACACGATCTGACTTAAGTAAGCCATATCATCAAATTGTGCGACCCTGAGGGTTTCCTTTAAATGTCGGTAACGATAACTTACGTTATCACGATCAGTGAGGGGTATCTAGCAACACATCACTATCTCCCGATATAAAGGAAAGAGTCTTCCAAGACTACACCCAAACCACAGCACAAGTGTGAATCCAACTCACAAGGCATGCATATTTCCTTTGCCACTGGATGTTCTTATTGGATAAGCGTGTCAAGCTTGTAGCTCCAATATGATGAGCATGATTAGATCAGATGAACATAGTCACCTGGGTATGGCCATACACTTTCTCAATCATCTCATCCAGGGGGGCCCTTTAGAACATCACACTCCTTAAACAAGGAGACGGCAATCCTTTGTCTATCACTAGTGCCCTAACCTGACTCAAGCTCACCATCCAAGATAGTCTATAATCATTATGTTTCAAATGATATTGAACTACCTCAAAACAATGACAATCATCATTTAGAAACACAAGTGATCTCAAGTCAGAGGACATGTGCCACTTGTTGCAATCAAGGATTATTCACATTGTGACAAGCAATTGAATATCCTAGTAGGGTCTGTCCAGTACATCCAATGTACCCATGAGTCTACATCTTATTCCATGCTCGAAGCATCCTATAAGATTAGAACACATATTAGTCTTAACCATATCAAGGCTGTCTCATGTTCACCAAGATATCTCGACTAAGGACTTAACTGCATGTCAGCCTAGCTGAACACCATTGAGACATTATTCAGAAGTACAATTATTGCAGCAGACAATGTAACAACCTGAGTAATAACCATGCCTTTATAAACATAAGAGTTTATTACATGATACTGATACAATCCCAAGGCCTCAAACATTAGCCTTAAGGGCATACCCCAACAGGTACAACACGGCCCCAACGATAGTCAGAACAGTGAGGTTTCGCGCCAGAAGGCATTACGTGCTTGATATTTTAGCGTTGGATTTTAACGGTCTTTTATCTTCTTACTATCAGGCAAATCCTATGGCTATAGCAGAAGATAAATAAATCATGCTTTTCTACTTATATAAACAATAAAAGAAAGCATGGATCTTATGTGGTAAAAGCCCATAGAGCCTAAGTAAGACCTTAAATCAACTTAAGTCTTCACTTGCTCTTCTTGGGTCTTTTGCATCTCATCTGGTCCAACCCAGGGCCCTAGCACTCAATGGAGCTTAGGTGCGCCCACCAGCTGAATGCGCCTCTGCGCTGTGTGCTTTTGTGCTCTTGTCTAATTAAAATACATTTTAATCTATCTAGACAAGCTTGACTCGCAGGTCAATTACATTTTATAAATTAAATACAATGTGATTCGCAGATCACAAAAATAATAATTTACCAGGCTCGCAGGCCCCAGCACAGCACACATTAAAAGGGCAACCCACATAAGATTAAATAAACAAGCATCATGGCATCATTCAATCAACATGTGATCCATTACAAAGAAAATAAAATTTTGAAAACCCATTGGCATCAATTTAATTTTCTTATGTGCCCTACAACCTTACAACGGTCCATTGATAGGGATCCACTCATCAATCTAGTCAGATCCACTGCCCTTGCATGCACCAAGTCCTAACTGACTCGAGTTGACCTAATGGTCAACCATGCATGCGCCAAGGGCTAAACAACCCTCATGAGTTCTGGCAAGCGGGTGTGACCCCGGGCCTAACTCATGTGTGTTCACTAGTCGTCTCAACCAGACCTCGCTACACACCTTTGATGCAGTCAACCTATAGCCACCTCGTGCTTGCGCACAGGTGCTATCTGGTCGACCCATCTAGGCTGTCAGATGGTCTGATCAGACTGGTTGGATCTATTCAAGATGATGCTTTCAACCCTATCAACCCGTCTAAGGGTTTATAGTAGGCGCTTATTAGATCTAATGAAGGGCGCGCAAGTTCTTTTGATTTGAGAAAACAAAGCATGCGCCAACATATGCGCAACAAGAAAACTTGCATGTAAACTTAAGCATGCGCCAATACATGCGCAACATGATAACTTGCATGTAAACTATGCGCATGATAACAAACCTTAGATCAAAGCTATAAGCACATACAAGGATCACACATAAACAACAAGCAATCATATGAACATACGATACCATGCTCTGATACCAATTGTTGGGTCCCCTTCAAGGGGGAGCGCAAACCCTAATTAGGCACATATATGTGCACATAGCGGAAGCTAGGGCTTCAAGATCGGTTAGCATGACACATGATTAACTTGTAAACGAGGATTGCAAAGAATCAACTCATACCATAGCCATTAGATTGGATGCGGCTTGAAAGCAAGAGGGCAAACAAGCTCTCCTCCAAAGAAGACACACACTAGATGAGAGATAGCCCCTTCTTGTTACTCCTTGTGCTAGCAAGGAACGCCAAGTCTCCTAACCGTGTGAAGGAGATCGATATATTCTTGGATAGCCGAATGCTTTTTATTCATCTACCTCTCGTCGAGAGCAACCACACTCAAGAGAGGGCAACGCCAAAAGCATTGAAGCATTGAGGCGTTTTCATGGTTTGAGGCGTTTTTGCGTTGAGACTTCCAAATATGGTAAGTCTTAAATCTTCACATGTTCACGCATAGTGAACTAATCAAAACGCCCATCAAAACGAACCATGCGTTCACAAAAGTGAACCGGTTCAACTTGACTTTGGTTCAACAACCAAATCAAACCAAGATCAAACCAAGACATGGTCTAGATCTCATTAAACCAAACAGGTTCAAGATCTAACCACACATCATTTGATGCACTTAATCTCATCGATTAAGCATCAGATCTCTCGATCGAAGCTTACCGATCTCATGCCCTAATCAATCAAATATGATCAGACCAGATCTCACTTCCAATCAGAGTCTAAACTCCTTTAAACTGAACCAAAACAATTTAGTTCACACGATCTGACATAAGTGAGCCATATCACCAAATTGTGTGACCCTGAGGGTTTCCTTTAAATGTCGGTAACGATAACTTACGTTGTCACGACCAGTGAGGGGTATCTAGCAACACATCACTGTCTCCCGATATAAAGGAAAGAGTCTTCCAAGACTACGCCCAAACCACAGCACAAGTGTGAATCAATCCTCACAAGGCATGCATGTATCCTTTGCCACTGGATGTGCTTATTGGACAAGCGGGTCAAGCTTGTAACTCCAATATGATGAGCATGATTAGATCAGGTGAACATAGTCACCTGGGTATGGCCATACACTTTCTCAATCATCTCATTCGGGGGGGGCCCCTTTAGAACATCACACTCCTTAAACAAGGAGACGGCAATCCTATATCCATCACTAGTGTCCTAACCTGACTCATGATCATTATCCAAGACAGTCTATAACCATTATGTTCCAAATGATATTGAACTACCTCAAAACAATGACAATCATCATTTAGAAACACAAGTGATCTCAAGTCAGAGGACATGTGCCACTTGGTGCAAACAAGGAATATTCACATTGTGACAAGCAATTGAATATCCTAGTAGGGTCTGTCCAGTACATCCAATGTACCCATGAGTCTACATCTTATTCCATGCTCGAAGCATCCTATAAGATTAGAACACATATTAGTCTCAATCATATCAAGGTTGTCTCATGTTCACCAAGATATCTCGACTAAGGACATATAGCATGTCAGCCTAGCTGAACAGCATCGAGACATTATTCAGAAGTATACTTATTGCAGCAGACAATGTAACATACTGAATAACAACCATTGCCTTTATAAACATCACAGTTTATACATGATACTGTTACAATCCCAAGGCCTCAAACATTAGCCTTAAGGGCATACCCCAACAACACTTTCTCAATCATCTCATCCAGGGGGGCCCCAGAAGAACATCACACTCCTTAAACAAGAAGACGGCAATCCTATATCTATCGCTAGTGCCCTAACATGACTCATGATCATTATCCAAGATAGTCTATAACCATTATGTTTCAAATGATATTAAACTACCTCAAAACAATGACAATCATCATTTAGAAACACAAGTGATCTCAAGTCAGAGGATATGTGCCACTTGTTGCATTCAAGGATTATTCACATTGTGACAAGCAATTGAATATCCTAGTAGGGTCTGTCCAGTACATCCAATGTACCCATGAGCCTACATCTTATTCCATGCTCGAAGCATCCTATAAGATTAGAACACATATTAGTCTCAATCATATCAAGGCTGTCTCATGTTCACCAAGATATCTCGACTAAGGACTTTATAGCATGTCAGCCTAGGTGAACAGCATTGAGACATCATTCAGAAGTACACTTGTTGCAGCAGACAATGTAACAACCTGAATAACAACCATTGCCTTTATAAACATAAGAGTTTATACATGATACTGATACAATCCCAAGGCCTCAAACATTAGCCTTAAGGGCATACCCCAACACAGCTAGATTGTCATCTGTATGTACCTTGCAGATCTTGATCTCTCCTCGATCTATGATCTCACGGATCAAATGAAACCTTCTCTGTATGTGCTTGGACTTCTGGTGTGACCGTGGTTCCTTTGCTTGTGCAATCGCTCCAGTGTTATCACAGAAGATAACCAATGGATCTGCACTCGAAGGAACAACACCAAGTTCTTGAATGAACTTACGAATCCACACTGCCTCCTTTGATGCTTCTGAGGCTGCAACATACTCGGCTTCTGTTGTGGAATCAGCAACAATTGATTGTTTGAAACTCTTCCACACCACTGCTCCTCCATTCAAGCTAAAAACATAGCCTGACTACGATCGAAAATCGTCTTGGTCAGATTGGAACGAAGCGTCAGTATATCCTTCAATACTGAGTTCTTCCTGACCTCCATAAATCAAGAACATATCTTTGGTTCTCCGAAGATATTTCAAAATGTTCTTGACTGCAATCCAGTGAGCCTTCCCTGGATTACTTTGGAACCGACTGGTCACGCTTAACCCGTAAGCGACGTCTGGGCGAGTACATAACATTGCATACATGATAGACCCAATAGCCAAAGCATAAGGCATATTGTCCATCTCATCTTTCTCAGACTGTGTTTGAGGACACTGGCTCTTTGAAAGATTCAGACCATGTCTGACTAGAAGATATCCTCTTTTAGAATTTTCTAAATGGAATCTCTCTAGGACCTTATCGATGTAAGTACTCTGGCATAGCCCGAGAAGCCTATTAGATCTATCTCTATAGATCTTCACACCTAATACATAGGCTGCTTCTCCCAAATCTTTCATCTGGAAACATTTTCTTAACCATGCTTTGACTGCATGCAGTTCAGGAATATCGTTTCCAATGATTAAGATATCATCGACGTAGAGGACTAGGAAAGTAATCACGCTCCCACTAAACCTCTTATATACACACGGGTCATCTTCATTTTTGATGAAACCAAATTCACAAACTGATTCATCAAAACGAATATTCCAGCTCCTCGATGCTTGTTTTAGTCCATAAATGGACTTCTTTAATTTGCATATTTTATGACGGTCTGATGGATTGATGAAACCTTCAGGCCGTGTCATATACACATCCTCTTCTAGTTTTCCATTAAGGAAACCGGTCTTCACATCCATTTGCCAGATCTCATAATCATAATATGCTGCTATCGTGAGAATAATCCGAATGGACTTGAACATGGCTACATGAGAGAAAGTTTCATCATAATCTATCCCGTAGATTTGTTTAAAACCTTTTGCAACTAGCCTGCCCTTATAGGTAACCACGTTACCATCCATGTCTTTCTTCTTTTTGAAGATCCACTTACAGCCTATAGGGATTACTCCCGGAGGCGGATCAACCAAATCCCAGACTTGGTTGTCGGACATGGAGTCCATCTCGGCTCACATAGCTTCAAGCCATCTTGCTGATTCCGGTCCACTGACCGCATCCGCATAAGTGAGGGGTTCATCATTAATGATGTAGATTCCATCATAGCGCTCAGGCTGACGACGAATCCTTCCCGATCTACGCGGTTCCCGTGATATCTGAGCCTCAGGTTGAACATTAACCTGATCTATTGGCTCAGGCTCATCCAACTATGCTTGACTACTTTGTCCCTCTTCTGGAATTTCATCCAGCATTATTTCTCTCCCACTGGCCTCTTGCAGAAGAAATTCCTTCTCAAGAAAAATAGCCGTTCGAGCAACAAATACTTTGTTCTCTTTGGGATAGTAGAAATAATAACCCTTAGTTTCTTTAGGGTAACCGACAAAGATACATTTATCTGATCTGCTCTCCAGTTTCCCAGAGGCGAGCTTTTTGACATAAGCCTCGCAACCCCAGATTTTGATAAATGTCAAGCTCGGCTGTTTCCCATACCATAACTCATATGGTGTCTTTGAAACGGCCTTGGATGGCACTCGGTTTAGCACCTTTGCAGCTGTTTCCAGTGCAAATCCCCAAAAGGAGTAAGGTAGAGTAGCCTGACTCATCATAGAACGAACCATATCCAATAAGGTTCTATTTCTCCTCTCGGACACACCATTCCATTGTGGTGTTCCTGGCGGAGTGAGCTGTGAGATGATCCCACACTCCTTCAGATAGTCAGTAAACTCATGACTCAAGTATTCGCCACCTCGATCTGAACGAAGTGCCTTGATATTTCGGCCTAACTGATTTTGTACTTCATTTTTGAATTCTTTGAACTTGTCAAAAGATTCACTCTTATGTCTCATTAAATAGACATAACCATACCTACTGAAATCATCAGTAAAAGTGATGAAGTATGAATAGCCACCTCTGGCATGTTTACTATAAGGCCCACACACATCACTGTGAATAAGGTCAAGTAAACCTGAAGCCCTTTCACCTTTATTAGAAAAAGGAGTCTTCGTCATTTTACCCATTAAACAAGCTTTGCATGTATCAAGCTCCTCATAGGAGAATGATCCCAGCAGTCCATGATCATGCAACCGCTTAATGCGCTTCTTGTTAATATGGCCTAAACGACTATGCCATAACAAGGTGCTGTCATCAGCATACTTGGCTTTCTTGTTATCAATTTGTTGTACAGAACATTCCATGTCCAATATGTATAACCCATTGTTAATCGACCCAGTTGCATAAACAATATTATCATATGAAATACAACACTGTGAAGTTTTGCATTCAAAAGAAAAACCTTTCCTGACAAGAGCAGGAATAGAGATAATATTCTTAGTTATGATTGGTACGAAATAACAATTGTCAAGTTCTAATACAAAACCAGATGGTAAAGAGATGTTATATTCTCCTACAGCAATAGCAGCAACCCGTGCCCCGTTTCCAACTCGTAGGTCCACCTCATGCTGTCCCACCTGTCTTCTTCTCTTGAGTTCCTGCACATTTGAAAAAATGTGAACTCCACATGCAGTGTCCAACACCCATGAAATAGAAGAAGCTAGCATGACTTCAGTCACGTAAATACCTGAGCCAGAAGTGAAAGACTTGCTTCCCTTCTTTTCTCCTTGGAGCGCTCTACAGTCCTTCTTCCAATGACCCAGCTGGCCACAATGGAAGCATCTGTTGTCCTTTGACCGCTTCATCTTTTGTTTCAAAGCCTTGTTGTAGCTCTTGATAGGGGTTTTGCCCTTCTTCCCCTTCTTCTTATTCCTAGAAGGAACCATTAAGACAGAGGATGAAGGCTTTCCCTTCTCAAGAGTCTGCTCTGTGGTGCAGAGTATGTTCAGTAACTCTGCCGGAGTACAGTCGATTTTGTTCATATTAAAATTAATAATGAACGAATCGAAAGAAGCCGGGAGAGACTGCAAGATAATGTCAACAACAAGTTCTGAATTGATGGTATGTCCCAGTTTCTCCAGGGCCTCTTTGTACCCAATCATCTTGAGCACATGAGCTCCCACTGGACTCCCTTCAGTCAGTTTGCTATGAAAGAAAAGTTTTGTCAAGTTATAGCGTTCTGTCCTTGCCTGTGCAGCATACAGCATTTTGAGATTTGCTATAATATCAATAGCAGACAAATCCTCATGCTGACGCTGGAGCTCGGGCGTCATTGACGCAAGCATAAGGCAAGCGACATCAGTACTATCACTGACGTGCTTCTCATAAGCATCCCGAACCGCCCTTGCGGCGTTCGCAGCGGGTTGAGCCGGTATTGCCGACTCAAGGACATACAGCTTCCTCTCAGCTTTAAGCACAATCTTAAGCTGTCTGTACCAGTCTGAGAAGTTTGGCCCAGCAAACTTCTCCTTTTCCAATATGGATCGCAAATTGAGCCCTGTGGTGTTCGTTGCTGCAGGAATCTACAACATGGCAAGAACAACAAGGTCAGTATCCATGTTAGAATCATTCCAGGACTTAAGAGTCATTCTTTTCTCACTATTTTGTCTGACTGAAAAATCCAATAAAACAGCCCGAAAGAGTGAAACTCTTTTAGTGAGATGGGATCCAGATTTCACACTTGATCTCCGCGTCCCGCTCAGGCGAGATAAGATGCACAGAGAGTTCAAGCACTAGTCACTGGTAGGCTATCCATGCCAATCGCCAACCCGTGTGATTCCCCTTCATCTAGGCAATCCAGAAGACTGTGCCAACTGAGTTGGTACAACACAGTTTCTGATTCCTTAGATGGCTGCCTCCATATAGCTATCATATGCTCAATATGTAGCCTATATGGTCAAGCTGACCTGACCTACTTCCTGGACCACCACGTGCTATGCTGAGCAACGAGAAGCGATAAATCCCTTCTCTGTAGCATGTAGGTGTAATCCTGCACCGTCTGAAGATAGCTGGGCGTGCCCACTGAGTGGGTACAACACGGCCCCAACGATAGTCAGAACAGTGAGGTTTCGCGTCAGAAGGCAATCGAGCTTGATATTTATGTTGGATTTTATCGGTCTTTTATCTTCTTACTATCATGCAAAATCTATGGTGATAGCAGAAGAATAAATATGCTTGTGCTAATATTACTTAAAACAGTAAGTAGAAAGCACAATTATCTTATGTGGTAAACGCCCATAAAAGCCTAAGTAAAACCCTAGTTTTACAAAAGTCTTCACTTGAGCTCTTTATGGGACTCTTGTACTTCATCTGGCCCAACTCGGGCCAAAGCGCCCTGCAGGCAGTATGCGCCTGTTCTAGAGTCGAACTCTAGACCTCCCACCTGGTGAAGCCACTGACATCAAGCGCCTCATCCATGTGTGCTGTGAGCTCATGTCTGATCAAATTACATTTTAATCTATCTAGACATGGTTTGACTCGCAGGTCAAATATACATTTTCATAAATTAAAGTGTGATTCGCAGATCACAGCAAAATTTATATTAAATTCCAGGCACGCAGGCCCCAGCACAGCACACCAAAAATAAGGGCAGCCCACATAAGATTAAATAAACACCCAATGAACATGTCAAACATGCATACATGTGATCCTGTTGGGGTATGCCCTTAAGGCTAATGTTTGAGGCCTTGGGATTATATCAGTATCATGTATAAACTCAATGTTTATAAAGGCAATGGTTGTTATTCAGGTTGTTACATCATCTACTGCAATATGTATACTTCTGAATAATGTCTCAATGCTGTTCAGCTTGGCTGACATGCAGTCTTGTCCTTAGTCGAGATATCTTGGTGAACATGAGACAGCCTTGATATGATTGAGACTAATATGTGTTCTAATCTTATAGGATGCTTCGAGCATGGAATAAGATGTAGACTCATGGGTACATTGGATGTACTGGACAGACCCTACTTAGGATATTCAATTGCTTGTCACAATGTGAATAATCCTTATATGCAAACAAGTGGCATATTTCCTCTGACTTGAGATCACTTCTGTTTCTAAATGATGATTGGCATTGTTTTCAGGTAGTTCAATATCATTTGAAACATAATGGTTATAGACTATCTTGGATAATGAGCATGAGTCATGTTAGGGCGCTAGTGATAGATATAGGATTGCCATCTCCTTGATTGGAGTGTGATGTTCTATAGGGGCCCCCTGTATGAGATGATTGAGAAAGTGTATGGCCATACCCAGATGACTATGTTTCATCTGATCTAATCATTCTCATCATATTGGAATCACAGGCTTGACACGCTTGTCCAATAAGAACATCCAGTGGCAAAGGAAACATGTATGCCTAGTGAAGTGGATTCACACTTGTGCTGTGGTTTGGGTGTAGTCTTGGAAGACTCTTTCCTTTATATCAGGAGACAGTGATATGTTGCTAGATACCCCTCACTGATCATGATAACGTAAGTTATCGTTACCGACATTTAAAGGAAACCCTTAGGGTCGCACAATTTGATGATATGGCTTACTTGAGTCAGATCGTGTGGACTGAATTGTTTTGATTCAGTTTAAAGGGATTTAATCTCTGATTGTAAGTGAGATCTGGTCTGATCATGTTTGATTGATTAGGGCTTGAGATCGGTAAGCTTCGATCGAGAGAATTGATGCTAGATCGGTGAGATCAAGAGCATCAAGAGATGAACGGTTAGATCTTGAACCATTTGGTTCAGTAAGATCTAGACCATGGCTTGGGCTGATTTGATTTGGTCTTTGAACCAAATTGAAATGGATCGAATTGGCTTGAACCGGTTCACATGTGTGAACGCTTGGTTCAAAGCTTGAAGGCGTTTTGGTCGGTTTTGAGATCATGGGCGCATGGCTACATGACTTTCTATTTTTGGAAAGTCATTAACGCCACTTCCTCTCAACGCCAAAAATGCTTGCCTCTTCTCGACGCCCTCTCTCTCGTGTGTGTGATTTCTTCACGCCTTGGAGAGCATTCGGACAAGCCAAGGAAAAAGGAGATCTCATCCCTTCAAGCGATTAGGACACTTAGAGATCCTTGCTAGCACAAGGAGCGACAAGAAGAAAGCTTCTCTCATCTTGTGTGCGGTGCCTTTGGAGAAGAAGCACTCGCATCTTTGCTTCCAAGTCGCCATCCTTGCAATGGCAATGGTATGAATCCCTTTCGCTCTATACAAGCCTTAAGAGTTGATTATATGACATGCATATCGATTTTCTATGAAACCCTTGCTTCCGCATGTATGATCCTTGTTATGCGCCTATTAGGGTTTCTTCCCCCCTATTTTGGGGGCCTTTCAATTGGTATCAAAGCATAGGTTCATTGTATGTTCATATGATTGCTTTTGTGATCCTTGTTTGCGCTTATGATAAGATCTAAGGTTATCATCATGCGAAAATACTAGATGTATGTTCATTACTTGTAGCGCATGTATGATGTTGATTGTTGGCGCAAGTAGATGTTTTTGTCAAAACTTAACTTCTTGCGCGCTCCATCTAGATCTATAAGCGCCTGCTTTAAAACTTAGACGGGTTATTAGGGTTGAAGTCATCAATCGAGTCAAGACCCAACAGTCTGATCAGACTATCTGACAGCCTAGATGGGTCGACCAGATGGCACCTATGCGCGAGCATGAGGTGGCTATAGGTCGACTGCAGACAGGCGTGTAGCGATGTCTGGTTGAGACAACCAGTGAACGCTCATGAGTTAGGCCCGGGGTCACACCCGCTTGCCAGAACTCATGAGGGTCGTTCAGCCCAGCGCATGCATGGTTGACCGTTAAGTCGACTCAAGTCAGTTAGGACTTGGTGCATGCAAGGGCAGTGGGTCTAACTAGGTCTGATGAGTGGATCCCTATTAATGGATCGTTGTAAGGTAGTAGGGCACATAAGGAAATAAAATTGATGCCATGGGGTTTTTCAAAATTTTATTTTCTTGTTTGTGGATCACATGTTGCTTGTATACCATGTTTGGTGTTTATTTAATCTTATGTGGGCTGCCCGATTAATGTGTGCTGTGCTGGGGCCTGCGTGCCTGGATGTATATTATAAATTATTTATTGTGATCTGCGCATCACATTTTAATTAATTTATAAAGTGTAATTGACCTGCGTGTCAATCATGTCTAGATAGATTAAAATGTATTTTGATCAGACATGAGCACAGAGCACACTTGGCAGAGGTGCATGCAGCAAGTGGCTTCACCAGTGGGAGGTCTAGAGTTCGACTCTAGGACAGGCGCATATTACCTGGTGGGCGCCTTTGAGCTGCAGTGGCCGCTTGGGCCCTGGGTTGGGCCAGAAGTAATGTTAAAGACCCATGAAGAGCTCAAGTGAAGACTTAAGTTAATTACGGTCTTACTTAGGCTTAATGGGCTTTTACCACATAAGATCATCATGCTTTTAATTTACTGTTTAGTAATTTAATAACTGCATGATTTATTCTTCTGCTATCACCATAGGGTTTGAATGATAGTAAGAAGATAAAAGGACCATTAAAATCCAACGCGAAATATCAAGCACGATAGCCTTCTGACGCGAAACCTCACTGTTCTGACTATCGTTGGGGCCGTGTTGTACCCACTCAGTGGGCACGCCCATCTATCTTCAGACGGTGTGAGATTACACCTGCGTGTTACAGAGAAGGGATTTATCGCTTCTCGTTGCTCAGCATAGCACGTGGTGGTCCAGGGAGTAGGTCGGGTCAGCTTGACCATGTAGGCTACATATTGAGCATATGGTAGCCATATGGAGGCAGCCATCTGTGGGATCAGAGACTGTGTTGTACCAACTCGGTTGGCACAGTCTGCTGGATTGCCCAGATGAAGGGGAATCGCACGGGTTGGCGATTGGCAGGGATTGCCTGCCAGAAATTAGTGCTTGTACTCTCTGTGCATCTTATCTCGCCTGAGCGGGACGCGGAGACCAAGTATGAAATCTGGATCCCATCTCACTAAAAGAGTTTCACTCTTTCGGGCTGTTTTGCTGGATTTTTCAGCTGGATAAAATAGTGAGAAAAGAATCATTCTTAAGTCCTGAATTGATTCTAACATTGATACTGACCTTGCTGTTCTTGCATTGTTGTAGATTACTGCAGCAACGAACACCACAGCCTTCAATGTGCGATCCCTACTGGAAAGGGAGAAGTTTGCTGGGCCAAACTTCTCAGACTGGTACGGACACCTTAAGATTGTCCTTAAGGCTGAGAGGAAACTGTATGTCCTCGAGACGGCTATACCGCCTCAACCCGCTGCGAACGCCGCAAGGGCGGTTCGGGATGCTTATGAAAAGCATGTCAATGATAGCATTGACGTCGCTTGCCTTATGCTAGCGTCTATGACGCCACAGCTGCAGCGTCAGCATGAGGATTTGTCAGCTATAGAAATTATAGCAAACCTCAAACTGCTGTATGCTGCACAGGCAAGGACTGAACGCTACAACTTGACGAAACTTTTCTTTCAGAGCAAACTGACTGAAGGGAGTCCAGTGGGAGCTCACGTACTCAAGATGATTGGGTACAATGAGGCTCTAGAGAAACTGGGACACACCATCAATCAGGAGCTTGTTGTAGACATCATCCTGCAGTCTCTCCCGGCCTCTTTCGATCTGTTCATCATTAATTTTAATATGAACAAGATCGACTGTACGCCTGCAGAGTTACTGAACATGCTCTTGACAACTGAGCAGACTCAGTCTCGTGAGAAGGGAACGCCTTCATCCTCTGTCCTCATGGTTCCTTCTAGGAACAAGAAGAAGGGGAAGAAGGGCAAAGCCCCTGTCAAGAGCTACAACAAGGCTCTGAAACAAAAGGTCAAGCGGTCAAAGGAATACAGATGTTTCCATTGTGGCCAGCTGGGTCACTGGAAAAAGGACTGTAAAGCGCTCCAAGGAGAGAAGAAGGGAAGCAACTCTTTCGCTTCTGGCTCAGGTATTTTCGTGACTGAAGTCATGATTTCTTCTTCTATTTCATGGGTGTTAGACACTGCATGTGGAGTTCACATTTGTTCAAATGTACAGGAACTCAAGAGAAGAAGACAGGTGGGACAGCATGAGGTGGACCTACGAGTAGGAAACGGGGCACGGGTTGCTGCTGTTGCTGTAGGAGTTTATCACATCTCTTTACCATCTGGTCTTGTATTAGAACTGGACAATTGTTATTTGTACCGAGCATAACTAAGAATATTATCTCTATTCCTGCTCTTGTCAGGAAAGGGTTTTCCTTTGAATGCAAGATTTCAAAGTGTTATATTTCTTTTGATAATATTGTTTATGCTACTGGGTCGATTAACAATGGGTTATTCATGTTGGACATGGAATGTTCTATACAGAAGATTGATATTAAGAAAGCCAAGTATGCTGATGACAGCACCTTGCTATGGCATAGTCGTTTAGGCCATATTAACAAGAAGCGCATTAAGTGGTTGCATGACCATGGACTGCTGGGATCATTCCCCTATGAGGAGCTTGATACATGCAAAGCTTGTTTAATGGGTAAAATGACGAAGTCTCCTTTTTCCAACAAAGGTCAAAGGGCTTCAGGTTTACTTGACCTCATTCACAGTGATGTGTGTGGGCCATTTAGTAAACATGCCAGAGGTGGCTATTCATACTTCATTACCTTTACTGATGATTTCAGTAGGTATGGTTATGTCTATCTAATGAGACATAAGAGTGAATCTTTTGACAAGTTCAAAGAGTTCAAAAATGAAGTACAAAATCAGTTAGGCCGAAATATCAAGACACTTCGTTCAGATCGAGGTGGAGAATACTTGAGTCATGAGTTTACTGACTATCTGAAGGAGTGTGGGATTATCTCACAGCTCACTCCGCCAGGAACACCGCAATGGAATGGTGTGTCCGAGAGGAGAAATAGAACTTTACTGGATATGGTTCGTTCTATGATAAGTCAGGCTACTCTACCTTACTCCTTTTGGGGATTTGCACTGGAAACAGCTGCAAAGGTACTAAACCGAGTGCCATCCAAGGCCGTTTCAAAGACTCCATATGAGTTATGGTATGGGAAACAGCCGAGCTTGACATTTATTAAGATCTGGGGTTGCGAGGCTTATGTCAAAAAGCTCGCCTCTGGGAAACTAGAGAGCAGATCTGAGAAATGTATCTTTGTCGGTTACCCTAAAGAAACAAAGGGTTATTATTTCTACAATCCCAAAGAGAACAAAGTATTTGTTGCTCGGACGGCTATTTTTCTTGAGAAGGAATTTCTTCTGCAAGAAGCCAGTGGGAGAGAAATAAAGCTGGATGAGAATCCAGAAGAAGGACAAAGTAGTCAAGTACAGTTGGATGAGCCTGAGCCAGTAGATCAGGTTATTGAACAACCTGAGGCTCAGATATCACGGGAACCGCGAAGATCGGGAAGGATCCGTCGACAGCCTGAGCGCTATGACGGAGTCTACATCATTGATGATGAACCCCTCACTTATGCGGATGCGAGCCGAGATGGACTCCATGTCAGATAACCAAGTTTGGGATTTGGTTGATCCGCCTCCGGGAGTAATCCCTATAGGCTGTAAGTGGATCTTCAAGAAGAAGATGGACATGGATGGTAACGTGGTTACCTATAAAGGCAGGCTAGTTGCGAAAGGTTTCAAACAAATCTACGGGATAGATTATGATGAAACTTTCTCTCCTGTAGCTATGTTCAAGTCTATTCGGATTATTCTTGCGATAGCGGCATATTATGATTATGAGATCTGGCAGATGGATGTGAAGACCGCTTTCCTTAATGGAAAATTAGAAGAGGATGTGTATATGACACAACCTGAAGGTTTCACTAATCCATCAGATCATCATAAAATATGCAAATTAAAGAAGTCTATTTATGGACTTAAACAAGCATCAAGAAGCTGGAATATTCGTTTTGATGAATCAATATGTGAATTTGGTTTCATCAAGAATGAAGATGACCCGTGTGTATATAAGAGGTTTAGTGGGAGCGTGATTACTTTTCTAGTCCTCTACGTCGATGATATCTTAATCATTGGAAACGATATTCCTGAACTACATGCGGTTAAGGCATGGTTAAGAAAATGTTTCCAGATGAAAGATTTAGGAGAAGCAGCCTATGTATTAGGTGTGAAGATCTACAGAGATAGATCTAAGAGGCTTCTCGGGCTGTGCCAGAGTACTTACATCGATAAAGTCCTGGAGAGATTCCATTTAGAAAATTCTAAAAGAGGATATCTTCCAGTCAGACATGGTCTGAATCTTTCAAAGAGTTAGTGTCCACAAACACAGACTGAGAAAGATGAAATGGACAATACGCCTTATGCTTCGGCTATTGGGTCCATTATGTATGCGATGTTGTGTACTCGCCCAGACGTTGCTTACGGGTTAAGCGTGACCAGTCGATTCCAAAGTAATCCAGGGCATGCACACTGGATTGCGGTCAAGAACATTTTGAAATATCTTCGGAGGACCAAAGATATGTTCTTGATATATGGAGGTCAGGAAGAACTCAGTATTGAAGGATATACTGACGCTTCATTCCAATCTGACCAGGATGATTTCCGATCGCAATCAGGCTATGTTTTTAGCTTGAATGGAGGTGCAGTGGTGTGGAAAAGTTTCAAACAGTCAATTGTTGCTGATTCCACAACAGAAGCCGAGTATGTTGCAGCCTCAGAAGCATCCAAGGAGGCAGTGTGGATTCGTAAGTTCGTTCAGGAACTTTGTGTTGTTCCTTCGAGTGCAGATCCTTTGGTTATCTTCTGTGATAACACTAGAGCAATTGCACAAGCAAAGGAACAACGGTCGCACCAGAAGTCCAAGCACATACAGAGAAGGTTTCACTTGATCCGGGAGATCATTGATCGTGGCGAGATCAAAGTCTGCAAGGTTCATACAGATGACAATCTGGCTGACCCGCTTACAAAGCCTCTGGCGCAGCAGAAGCATGAGAAGCACTGTAATAATATGGGCTTGAGATTTCTCAACCATTAGATTAAGTGCAAGTGGGAGATTGTTGGGGTATGCCCTTAAGGCTAATGTTTGAGGCCTTGGGATTATATCAGTATCATGTATAAACTCTATGTTTATAAAGGCAATGGTTGTTATTCAGGTTGTTACATCATCTGCTGCAATATGTATACTTCTGAATAATGTCTCAATGCTGTTCGGCTTGGCTGACATGCAGTCTTGTCCTTAGTCGAGATATCTTGGTGAACATGAGACAGCCTTGATATGATTGAGACTAATATGTGTTCTAATCTTATAGGATGCTTCGAGCATGGAATAAGATGTAGACTCATGGGTACATTGGATGTACTGGACAGACCCTACTTAGGATATTCAATTGCTTGTCACAATGTGAATAATCCTTATATGCAAACAAGTGGCATATTTCCTCTGACTTGAGATCACTTCTGTTTCTAAATGATGATTGGCATTGTTTTGAGGTAGTTCAATATCATTTGAAACATAATGGTTATAGACTATCTTGGATAATGAGCATGAGTCATATTAGGGCGCTAGTGATAGATATAGGATTGCCGTCTCCTTGATTGGAGTGTGATGTTCTATAGGGGCCCCCTGTATGAGATGATTGAGAAAGTGTATGGCCATACCCAGATGACTATGTTTCATCTGATCTAATCATTCTCATCATATTGGAATCACAGGCTTGACACGCTTGTCCAATAAGAACATCCAGTGGCAAAGGAAACATGTATGCCTAGTGAAGTGGATTCACACTTGTGCTGTGGTTTGGGTGTAGTCTTGGAAGACTCTTTCCTTTATATCGGGAGACAGTGATGTGTTGCTAGATACCCCTCACTGATCGTGATAACGTAAGTTATCGTTACCGACATTTAAAGGAAACCCTTAGGGTCGCACAATTTGATGATATGGCTTACTTGAGTCAGATCGTGTGGACTGAATTGTTTTGATTCAGTTTAAAGGGATTTAATCTCTGATTGTAAGTGAGATCTGGTCTGATCATGTTTGATTGATTAGGGCTTGAGATCGGTAAGCTTCGATCAAGAGAATTGATGCTAGATCGGTGAGATCAAGAGCATCAAGAGATGAACGGTTAGATCTTGAACCATTTGGTTCAGTAAGATCTAGACCATGGCTTGGGCTGATTTGATTTGGTCTTTGAACCAAATTGAAATGGATCGAATTGGCTTGAACCGGTTCACATGTGTGAACGCTTGGTTCAAAGCTTGAAGGCGTTTTGGTCGGTTTTGAGATCATGGGCGCATGGCTACATGACTTTCTATTTTTGGAAAGTCATTAACGCCACTTCCTCTCAACGCCAAAAACGCTTGCCTCTTCTCGACGCCCTCTCTCTCGTGTGTGTGACTTCTTCACGCCTTGGAGAGCATTCGGACAAGCCAAGGAAAAAGGAGATCTCATCCCTTCAAGCGATTAGGACACTTAGAGATCCTTGCTAGCACAAGGAGCGACAAGAAGAAAGCTTCTCTCATCTTGTGTGCGGTGCCTTTGGAGAAGAAGCACTCGCATCTTTGCTTCCAAGTCGCCATCCTTGCAATGGCAATGGTATGAATCCCTTTCGCTCTATACAAGCCTTAAGAGTTGATTATATGACATGCATATCGATTTTCTATGAAACCCTTGCTTCCGCATGTATGATCCTTGTTATGCGCCTATTAGGGTTTCTTCCCCCCTATTTTGGGGACCTTTCAGATCCAAACAGAAAATAAAATTTTTGAAATACCCATGGCATCAATTTTATTTCCTTATGTGCCCTACTACCTTACAACGGTCCATTAATAGGCATCCACTCATCAGACCAAGTCAGACCCACTGGCCTTGCATGCATCTAGTCATAACTGACTTGCGTCGACCTGATGGTCAACTATGCATGCCTTAAGGGCTGAACGTCCCACTTGATTTTTGGCAAGCGGGTGTGACCCCGGGCCTAAATTATGATCGTTCACAAGGCGCCTCAATCAGACATTGCTACACGCCCTTCTGCAGTCGACCTATAGCCACCTGTATAGCTTGCGCTCAGGTGCTATCCGGCCGACCCATCTAGGCTGTCAGATGGTCTGATTAGGCTATTGGGTCCAGACTTGACTAACGACTTCAACCCTATTAACCCGTCTAAGTATTTGAAGCAGGCGCTTAAATAGATCTAGTGAGGGTCGCGCATGATAATAAGTTTTGATTGAAAACTTTTATTATAAGCGCAAACAAACATCACACATGCGCAAGCTTAGTTGAAAACAAAACACATGTAGATCTAACACATGAAATGAATTTGCGCATGATAACTAAAGCATGCGCATCTAGTAGATCTACCAAATCATAAAACAAAACATGGATCACAAGAAAGCAATCATATGTATGAAGCCAAAACCATGCTCTGATACCAATTGAAAGTAACCCTAGGTCACATACGCATATAAAATTTTTCGCATGACTAGGTCCAAAATCGAATGACTTAAACATATGATCAACATATGAAGGCTTGTATAGAACAAGTGAGGATGTTACCATGGCCATGAGAGGCGGCTTGGAAGAAAAAGGGCGAGCGGCTCTTCTCCAAAGGAATCACACACAAGATGGATTTTCGCTTCTTCCTTGTAATCCTTGTGCTAGCAAAGATCCAAAGAGTCTTTGATCGTGTGAGGAGATGTCCTCTTCTTGCTGGCCGCACTACTCCCTCTCTTGGCGTGAAGACGAACCAAAAACCCGAGAGGAGCAAGGGGCGAGAGGGGTGTTCATACGTTCGAAAACGTGGGACGTTTCTCAAGAGAAAAATCGGCTTCCAAATATAGTAAGTGTTTAACTCCCCATGAAGCCATCGAAACTCCTCTCCCCTTTGAACCATGCGTTCACTTAAGTGAACCGGTTCAATTCCATTTGGTTCAAGGACCAAATCGAACCAGCCATGGTCTTGATCTCTTTGAACCTCATGGTTCAAGATCTAACCACACATCTCAATGAACCTCCTGATCTCTATGATCAAGCATCAATTTTCCCGATCGAAGCTTACTGATCATATGTCCTAATCAATCAAACATGATCAGACTAGATCTTACTTCCGATCAGAGTTTAAATTGCTTTAAACTGAACTAGAATAATTCCAGTCCACACGATCTGACATAAGTAAGCAATATCATCAAATTGTGCGACCCTGAGGGTTTCCTTCAATGTCGGTAACGACAACTTATGTTATCACGATCAGAGAGGGGTATCTAGCAACACATCACTGTCTCCCGATATGAAGGAAAGAGTCTTCCAAGACTACTCCCAAACCACAGCACAAGTGTGAATCCAATTCACTCAGTATACATGCTCCCTTTGCCACTGGATGTTCTCGTTGGACAAGCATGTCAAGCCTGTAATTCCAACACGATGAGAATGGTTAGATCAGATGAACATAGTCATCTGGGTATGGCCATACTCTTTCTCAACCATCTCATCCAGGGGGCCCCTTTAGAACATCACACTCCAACTAGGAGAGGCAATCCTATATCTATCACTAGTGTCCTAACATGATTCATGCCCACTATCCAAGATAATCCTTAACCATTATCTTTCAAATGATATTGAACTACCTCAAGACAATGTCAATCATCACTTAGAAACACAAGTGATCTCAAGTCAAAGGGAATATACCACTTGCTTGCTTATAAGGATTTATTCACATTGTGACAAACAATTGAATATCCTAAGTAGGGTCAGTCCAGTACATCCAATGCACCTATGTGTCTAAATCTTATTCCATGCTCGAAGCATCCTATAAAATCAGAACACATATTAGTCTCAATCATATCAAGGCTGTCTCATGTTCACCAAGATATCTCGACTAAGGACAACTCTGAATGTCAGCAAAGCTGAACATCATTGAGACATTACTCAGAGGTATACATACAGGAGCAGATAATGCAACAATCTGAATAACAACAATTGCCTTTATAAACATATACATAGTTTATACATGATACTGATAATAGCCCAAGGCCTCAAACATTAGCCTTAAGGGCATACCCCAACATTCTGGGCTTGAATGTCTTCACCATTATTTGTTGAAAGTAGTTCTTCTATTATTGAGCTAGCTTTATTGATTGAGCTTGCTAGCTTATTTGTGAGACTTCGATCCTTCATCTATGGCACTCGTAGACTCCATTTGTAGCTTCGTGGCTTGTGGTTTCTGCCCCCATCAATTCTCCCCGGGTGAAAAAAATTCTTCCCCGAAGAATTGTTATTGCGGTGGTGTAGAAGTTCTAGAGGGGCAAGAGTCTGTTGGGGTATGCCCTTAAGGCTAATGTTTGAGGCCTTGGGATTATTTCAGTATCATGTATAAACTCTATGTTTATAAAGGCAATGGTTGTTATTCAGGTTGTTACATTATCTGCTGCCATATGTATACTTCTGAATAATGTCTCAATGCTGTTCAGCTTGGCTGACATGCAGTATTGTCCTTAGTCGAGATATCTTGGTGAACATGAGACAACCTTGATATGATTGAGACTAATATGTGTTCTAATCTTATAGGATGCTTCGAGCATGGAATAAGATGTAGACTCATGGGTACATTGGATGTACTGGACAGACCCTACTTAGGATATTCGATTGCTTGTCACAATGTGAATAATCCTTGTATGCAAACAAGTGGCATATTTCCTCTGACTTGAGATCACTTGTGTTTCTAAATGATGATTGGCATTGTTTTGAGATAGTTCAATATCATTTGAAACATAATGGTTATAGACTATCTTGGATAATGAGCATGAGTCATGTTAGGGCACTAGTGATAGATATAGGATTGCTGTCTCCTTGTTTGGAGTGTGATGTTCTGTTGGGGCCCCCTGGATGAGATGATTGAGAAAGTGTATGGCCATACCCAGATGACTATGTTCATCTGATCTAATCATTCTCATCATATTGGAATTACAGGCTTGACACGCTTGTCCAATAAGAACATCCAGTGGCAAAGGAAACACATATGTCAAGTGACTTGGGTTCACACTTGTGCTGTGGTTTGGGTGTAGTCTTGGAAGACTCTTTCCTTTATATCGGGAGACAGTGATGTGTTGCTAGATACCCCTCACTGATCGTGATAACGTAAGTTATCGTTACCGATGTTTAAAGGAAACCCTTAGGGTCGCACAATTTGATGATATGGCTTACTTAAGTCAGATCGTGTGGACTGAATTGTTTTGGTTCAGTTTAAAGGGATTTAAACTCTGATTGTAAGTGAGATCTGGTCTGATCATGTTTGATTGATTAGGGCTTGAGATCGGTAAGCTTCGATCGAGAGAATTGATGCTAGATCGATGAGATCAATAGCATCAAGAGATGAATGGTTAGATCTTGAGCCTTATGGTTTAATTTGATCTAGACCAAGGCTTGGTTTGATTTGGTCCTTGAACCAAATTCAATTGAACCAAGTTCATCAAATGAGCGCTTGGTTCAAGGGGAGAAGAAAAAATGTGATCGTTCACTTGGAGTGAACGCATGAACGCATGATGTTAAGGGCTTGCTATTTTTGGAAGTCATGCTTTCCAAAATAGATAACGCCTCCACATTCGTTCGTGAGCGCATCTTTTTCTCCTCTCGCCTCTTCCTCTCGACTTCTCTCTCGAGTAGTGTGGGTTTTACGCCAAGGAGAGGACTTGACAAAGCCTAGAGATCATCTCAATCTCCTTCACGCGATTAGGAGACCTTGGAGCTTTGCTAGCACAAGGAACGCCAAGGAGTAGCCATCTCTCGTCTTGTGTGCGATTGCCTTTGGAGAAGAAGCACACGCCTCTTTCCTTCCAAGTTGTCATCCAAAGCAATGGCATTGGTATGATCTCTCACTAGATCTATACAAAATGTTAAGTTGATCATATGTTCATACATGCGATCCTAGGAAACCCTAGATTCCGCCTTGAGAAAATTTTATATCTGCATGATTAGGGTTTCCCCCCCCCCCCCCCTTAATGGAACTTTCAGAGTCATTCTCCATTGTCCAAGCTGCAAGTTAGGGATACTCGCATTGAATTCCCTTTCTCGGCCATTGTTATTAGTACACTTGCGATAAGGAACTCTAACATCTAAGTGGCATGGAATGATGAAATCAATATGCTCAATATCTTGAAAAGTAGACAAAGCAGAATTATTTTCAATTCTTCCAAGTTGAGTTGGCCCTAAAGGTGGTTTCAGGGTATGGGTAGAAGGACCTAAGAGGCAAGCCTGAGAATCCAATGGGTCATGGTGCAAGTCTAATGTGTTAATAGGTTGAGGTTGACCTAAGAGTTGAGGTTTAGGGTTGTCTATAGCTTGAGGTATTTTATTCCCTAAATATTGGTCAAACCCAATGAAGTCTATGGGATTAGGTTCACAGCTATCTAGAGGCACATTTCCTATGTCTTTGGATTGGCTAAGTGGTTGAAGTTCTATGGACTCACTATGATCAAGTTGGGTGAGGCCGAAGTTTTCATTGTCTCTGGTATGAGTAGGTTTAGGTTGCTCAAGGAGTTCTAGTGCTATAGGTTGAAGACATCTCTCATAGGCCATTAAAGGTTGGGTTTCTAGAGACATTTGTTCTAAGAGTTCAGGTTGTTCTTTTGTATCCTTTATGTTTAAGTCTAGCCTAATGTCTTTAGGTTCAAGTTCTATCTTAGGCTCAAATTGGGTTGTCCCTATGTGTTCATAGTTTTGTTGGGGTATGCCCTTAAGGCTAATGTTTGAGGCCTTGGGATTGTATCAGTATCATGTAATAAACTCTTATATTTATAAAGGCATGGTTGTTATTCAGGTTGTTATATTGTCTGCTGCAATAATTGTACTTCTGAATAATGTCTCAAAGCTGTTTAGCTGGGCTAACATGCTATAATGTCCTTAGTCGATATATCTTGGTGAACATGAGACAGCCTTGATATGGTTAAGACTAATATGTGTTCTAATCTTATAGGATGCTTCGAGCATGGAATAAGATGTAGACTCATGGGTACATTGGATGTACTGGACAGACCCTACTAGGATATTCAATTGTTTGTCACAATGTGAATAATCCTTGAATGCGACAAGTGGCACATTTCCTCTGACTTGAGATCGCTTGTGTTTTCTAAATGATGATTGTCATTGTTTTGAGTTAGTTGAATATCATTTGAAACATAATGATTATAGACTATCTTGGATGGTGAGCTTGAGTCAGGTTAGGGCACTAGTGATAGATAAAGGATTGTCGTCTCCTTGTTTAAGGAGTGTGATGTTCTAAAGGGGCCCCCTGGATGAGATGATTGAGAAAGTGTATGGCCATACCCAGGTGACTGTGTTCATCTGTTCTAATCATACTTATCATATTGGAGCTACAAGCTTGACACGCTTGTCCAATAAGAACATCCAGTGGCAAAGGAAACATGCATGCCTTGTGAGTTTGATTCACACTTGTGCTGTGGTTTGGGTGTAGTCTTGGAAGACTCTTTTCTTTATATCGGGAGATAGTGATGTGTTGCTAGATACCCCTCACTGATCGTGATAACGTGAGTTATCGTTACTGACATTTAAAGGAAACCCTTAGGGTCGCACAATTTGATGATATGGCTTACTTAAGTCAGATCGTGTGGACTGAATTATTTGGGTTCAGTTTAAAGGGATTTAATCTCTGATTGTAAGTGAGATCTGGTCTGATCATGTTTGATTGATTAGGGCTTGAGATCGGTAAGCTTCGATCGAGAGATTGGATGCTAGATCGGTGAGTGTTGGGGTATGCCCTTAAGGCTAATGTTTGAGGCCTGTGGGAATGTATCAGTATCATGTAATAAACTCTTAAGTTTATAAAGGCATGGTTGTTATTCAGTTAGCTACATTGTCTGCTGCAATATATGTTCTTCTGAATAATGTCTCAAAGCTGTTCAGCTGGGCTGACATGCTATTATGTCCTTAGTCGATGTATCTTGGTGAACATGAGACAGCCTTGATATGGTTAAGACTAATATGTGTTCTAATCTTATAGGATGCTTCGAGCATGGAATAAGATGTAGACTCATGGGTACATGGGATGTACTGGACAGACCCTACTAGGATGTTCAATTGTTTGTCACAATGTGAATATTCCTTGGATATGACAAGTGGCACATTTCCTCTGACTTGAGATCACTTGTGTTTTCTAAATGATGATTGTCATTGTTTTGAGATAGTTCAATATCGTTTGAAACATAATGATTATAGACTATCTTGGATGGTGAGCTTGAGTCAGGTTAGAGCATTAGTGATAGACAAAGGATTGCCGTCTCCTTGTTTAAGGAGTGTGATGTTCTAAAGGGGCCCCCTGGATGAGATGATTGAGAAAAGTGTATGGCCATACCCAGGTGACAGTGTTCATCTGATCTAATCATGCTCATCATATTGGAGTTACGAGCTTGACAGGCTTGTCCAATAAGAACATCCAGTGGCAAAGGAAATATGCATGCCTTGTGAATTGATTCACACTTGTGCTGTTTTTGGGTGTAGTCTTGGAAGACTCTTTCCTTTATATCGGGAGACAGTGATGTGTTGCTAGATACCTCTCACTGGTCGTGATAACGTGAGTTATCGTTACTGACGCTTAAAGGAAACCCTCAGGGTCGCACAATTTGATGATATGGCTTACTTAAGTCAGATCGTGTGGACTGAATTGTTCGGGTTCAGTTTAAAGGGATTTAATCTCTGATTGTAAGTGAGATCTGGTCTGATCATGTTTGATTGATTAGGGCTTGGGATCGGTAAGCTTCGATCGAGAGAACGGATGCTAGATCGGTCAGATCAGAAGCATCAAGAGATCGACGGTCAGATCAAGCACCTTAGGGTTTTAATGTGATCTGGACTAATTGCTTGGATTATTTGGTTTATAGACCAGACCGAATTGAACCAGCTCTAGATGTGAGCGCTTGGTTTAAAGTAATGAGGAAAATGCGATTGGTTCATGAGGGCATGAACACATGATCGCATGTAAGAGAGGTTGGCTATTTTTAGCAACCACGCCCCCCATGTTTACATGGAGCGCATCTCTTGTTGCCTCAACCTCTAATTCTCGTCGCTCTCTTTCGTAAGAGACTGCTCTTTCACGTCTTGGAGACTCGAGAATCAAGCAAGGAAAGGCGATCTTCTTCCCTTCTCACGCGATCAAAGACACCTAGGAATCTTGCTAGCACAAGATATTCCGTAGGGAGTAAGCGCATCCTCATCTTGTGTGCGCGTCCTAAGGAGGAAATCTTCGTTGCTTTCTGTCTTCCAAGGCGCCATCTTTAAATGGCATTGGTATGAATCGCATCTCCTTCTTTCATGTTTTAAAGGTTGATCATATATTGCATGTTTTCGATTCTTGAATCCGCTGCCTATCGAGTTTGCGCCAACTAGGGTTTCGCCCCCCTCTTGAAAGGGGTTCCCTTCAATTGGTATCAGAGCGCAAGGTTTACATGCAAATTTATATGATTGCTTTGATTATGTGTTCCAAGTATTCTAGATCTTCACCATGCGAAATTCATCATGATAACATGTTTCATGCTGAAACTTATTTCATGTTTTACTTGCGCATGTATGTTGGCGCATGTAGTAGTTTTTTCTCAAAAATTATATCATTTGCGCGACTCATTGTAGATCTAAGATGCGCCTGCATTAAAACCCTTAGACGGGTTATTAGGGTTGAAGTCAACCCCTAAGTTAGATCCAAACATGTCTGATCAGATCATCTGACAGCCTGAATGGGTCGACCAGATAGCACCTTGGCGCAAGCCTATGGTGGCTATAGGTCGACTGCAGACAGGTGTGTAGCGATGTCTGATTGAGACGACTACTGAACGCACCTGAGTTAGGCCCGGGGTCACGCCCGCTTGCCACACCTCAGTGTGGTCGTTCAGCCCTGGCGCATGCATAGTTGACCTTATGGTCGACGCAAGTCAGTTAGGACTTGGTGCATGCAAGGGCAGTGGATCTGACTAGGTTGGATGAGTGGATCCCTAGTAATGGACCGTTGTAAGGTTGTAGGGCAAATAAGGAAAATTAAAATTGATCCTATGGGGTTTTCGAAAATTTTAATTTTTATGGATCACATGGTTATTGATTGAAGCATATGCTTGTTTATTTAGTCTTATGTGGGCTGCTCATATTATTTGTGTGCTGTGCTGGGGCCTGCGTGCCTGAATTAAAAAAATTGTAAATTAATTATTGTGATCTGCGCATCACTGTGTTTTAATTTATAAATGTAAGTGACCTGCGTGTCACTCTTGTCTAGATAGTTAAATTTGTAATTTAATTAGACAAGAGCACAAAGCACACTTGGCAGAGGCGCTTGCAGCAAGTGGCTGGACCAGGTGGGAGGTCTAGGGTTCGACCCTAGGACCTGGCGCAATTTCCTGGTGGGCGCATCAGAGCTGCTGATGGCGCTTGGGCCCAGGTTTGGGCCAGATGAGCAGCTAAAGACCCATGAAGAGCAAGTGAAGACTTAAGTTAGGTTAAGGTCTCACTAGGGCTATGGGCTTTTACCACATAAGATTCATGCTTTCTTTTATTGCTTAATATTAGAATTGCATGATTAAATTATCTTCTGCTATCACCATAGGAATTGCATGATAGGCAAGAAGATAAAAGACCGTTAAAATCCAACGCTTAAATATCAAGCTCGTAAGCCTTCTGACGCGAAACCTCACTGTTCTGATTATCGTTGGAGCCGTGTTGTACCCACTCAGTGGGCACGTCCATCTATCTTCAGACGGTGCGGGATTACACCTGTGTGTTACAGAGTAGGGATTTATCCCTTCTCGTTGCTCAGCATAGCACATGGTGGTCCAGGGAGTAGGTCGGGTCAGCTTGACCATGTAGACTACATATGTGGCGCATATGGTAGCACATGGAGGCAGCCATCTGTGGAGTCAGAGATTGTGTTGTACCAACTCAGTTGGCACAGTCTGCTGGATTGCCCAGATGAAGGGGAATCGCACGGGTTGGCGATCGGCAGTGACTGCCTACCAGAAACTAGTGCTTGTACTCTCTGTGCATCTTATCTCACCTGAGCGGGACGCGGAGACCAAGTATGAAATCTGGATCCCATCTCACTAAAAGAGTTCTACTCTTTCGGGCTGTTTTGCTGGATTTTTCACGCCTGATAAAATAGTGAGAAAAAGAATCTTTCTTAAGTCCTGATCGATTCTTATACATTGATACTGACCTTGCTGTTCTTGCATTGTTGTAGATACCTGCAGCAACGAACACCATGAACTTCAATGTGCGATCCCTACTGGAAAGGGAGAAGTTTGCTGGGCCGAACTTCTCTGACTGGTTTGGACACCTTAAGATCGTTCTTAAGGCAGAGAGGAAACTGTATGTCCTCGAGACGGCGATACCGCCGCAGCCCGCTCCGAACGCCGCAAGGGCGGTTCGGGAAGCCTATGAAAAGCACGTCAATGATAGCATTGATGTCGCTTGCCTGATGCTAGCGTCTATGACGCCACCGCTGCAGCGTCAGCATGAGGATATGTCAGCTATACAGATTATAGCAAACCTCAAGATGTTGTATGCTGCACAGGCGAGGACTGAACGCTATAATTTGACTAAGCTCTTCTTTCAGAGCAAACTGGCTGAAGGGAGCCCAGTGGGAGCTCACGTGCTCAAGATGATTGGGCACAAGGAGGCTCTAGAGAAACTGGGGCATACCATCAACCAGGAGCTTGCTGTGGACATTATTCTGCAGTCTCTCCCGCCTTCATTCGACGCGTTCATTATTAATTTTAATATGAACAAAATCGATTGTACTCCGGCAGAGCTGCTGAATATGCTCTTGACTACTGAGGAGACTCTGAAGGGTAAGCCTTCAACCTCTGTCTTGATGGTTCCTTCTAGGAACAAGAAGAAGGGGAAGAAGGGCAAGGCCCCTGTCAAGAGTTACAGCAAGGCTCTGAAGCAGAAGGTCAAGCGGTCTAAGGAATACAGGTGTTTCCACTATGGCCAGCTGGGTCACTGGAAAAAGGACTGTAAAGCGCTCCAAGGAGATAAGAGGGGAAGCTTTGCTTCTGGCTCAGGTATATTCGTGACTGAGGTCATGTTTTCTTCTTCTGTATCATGGGTGTTGGACACTGCATGTGGAGTTCACATTTGTTCAAATGTACAGGAACTCAAGAGAAGAAGGCAGGTGGGACAGCATGAGGTGGACCTACGCGTTGGAAACGGGGCACGGGTTGCTGCTGTTGCTGTAGGAGACTACTTTATTTCTTTACCATCTGGACTTGTATTGGAACTAAACAGTTGTTACTTTGTTCCCAGTATAACTAAAAATATTATCTCCATTCCTGCTCTTGTCAGGAAGGGGTTTTCCTTTGAATGCAATATTTCAAAGTGTATTTTGTCTTATGATAATATTGTTTATGCAACTGGTTCAATTAACAATGGGTTATTCATGTTGGACATGGAATGTTCAATACAGCAAATTGATATTAAGAAAGCCAAGTATGCTGATGACAGCACCTTGCTATGGCATAGTCGTTTAGGCCATATTAACGAGAAACGCATTAAGCGGTTGCATGAAAATGGACTGCTGGGATCATTCTCCTATAAGGAGATTGATACATGCAAAGCTTGTTTGATGGGTAAAATGACGAAGTCACCTTTTCCTAACAAAGGTCAAAGGGCTTCAGGTTTACTTGACCTTATACACAGTGATGTGTGTGGGCCATTTAGTAAACATGCCAGAGGTGGCTATCAGTACTTCATTACCTTTACTGATGATTTCAGTAGATATGGTTATGTCTATCTGATGAGACATAAAAGTGAATCTTTTGACAAGTTCAAAGAGTTCAAAAATGAAGTACAGAATCAGCTAGGCCGTAATATCAAGGCACTTCGCTCAGATCGAGGTGGTGAATACCTAAGTCATGCATTTACTGACTATCTAAAGGAGTGTGGGATTATCTCACAGCTCACTCCACCAGGAACACCGCAATGGAATGGTGTGTCCGAGAGGAGAAATAGAACGCTACTTGATATGGTTCGTTCTATGATGAGTCAGGCTACTCTACCCTACTCCTTTTGGGGTTTTGCACTGGAAACAGCTGCAAAGGTACTAAACCGAGTGCCATCCAAGGCAGTTTCCAAGACGCCATATGAGTTATGGTATGGGAAACAGCCAAGCTTGACATTTATCAGGATCTGGGGTTGCGAAGCTTATGTAAAGAAGCTCGCCTCTGGGAAACTAGAGAGCAGATCTGACAAATGTATCTTTGTCGGTTACCCTAAGGAAACTAAGGGTTATTATTTCTTCGATCCCAAGGAGAACAAGGTTTTTGTTGCTCGGACGGCCATATTTCTTGAGAAGGAGTTTCTTCTGCAAGAGGCCAGTGGGAGAGAAATAAAACTGGATGAGAATCCAGAGGAAGGACAAAGTGCTCAAGCAGAGTTGGATGAGCCTGAGCCGGTAGAACAGGTTATTGAACAACCTGAGGCTCAGATATCACGGGAACCGCGAAGATCGGGTAGGATCCGTCGACAGCCTGAGCGCTATGACGGAGTCTACATCATTAACAATGATGAACCCCTCACTTATGCGGATGCGGTCGGTGGACCGGAGTCAGCGAGATGGCTTGAAGCTATGCGCGCCGAGATGGACTCCATGTCAGATAACCAAGTCTGGGATTTGGTTGATCCGCCTCCGGGAGTTATCCCTATAGGCTGTAAATGGATCTTCAAGAAGAAGATTGACATGGATGGTAACGTGGTTACCTATAAAGGCAGGCTAGTTGCGAAAGGTTTCAAACAAATCTACGGGATAGATTATGATGAAACTTTCTCACCTGTAGCCATGTTTAAGTCTATTCGGATTCTTTTCGCGATAGCTGCATATTATGATTATGAGATTTGGTAGATGGATGTGAAAACAGCTTTCCTTAATGGAAATCTGGATGAGGATGTGTATATGACACAACCAGAAGGTTTCACTAATCCAGCAGATCGTCATAAGATATGCAAGTTAAAGAAGTCTATTTATGGACTTAAACAAGCATCAAGAAGCTGGAATATTCGTTTTGATGAATCAGTCACTGAATTTGGTTTCATCAAGAACGAAGATGACCCGTGTGTATATAAGAGGTTTAGTGGGAGCGTGATTACTTTCCTAGTCCTCTACGTCGATGACATCTTGATCATTGGAAATGATATTCCTGAAATGCATGCTGTTAAGGCATGGCTAAGGAAATGTTTCCAGATGAAAGATCTAGGAGAAGCAGCCTATGTGTTAGGTGTGAAGATCTACAGGGATAGATCTAAGAGGCTTCTCGGGCTGTGCCAGAGTACTTACATCGAAAAGGTCCTGGAGAGATTTCATTTAGAGAATTCTAAACGAGGATATCTTCCAGTCAGACATGGTCTGAATCTTTCGAAGAGTCAGTGTCCACAAACACAGACTGAGAAAGATGAAATGGACAATACGCCTTATGCTTCGGCTATTGGTTCCATTATGTATGCGATGTTGTGTACTCGCCCAGACGTTGCTTACGGGTTAAGCGTAACCAGTCGTTTCCAAAGTAATCCAGGTGTGGCGCACTGGATTGCAGTCAAGAACATCTTAAAATATCTGCGGAGGACCAAAGATATGTTCTTGATATATGGTGGTCAGGAAGAACTCAGTATTGAAGGATATACTGACGCTTCGTTCCAGTCTGACCAGGATGATTTCCGATCGCAATCAGGCTATGTTTTTAGCTTGAATGGAGGTGCAGTGGTGTGGAAAAGTTTCAAACAGTCAACTGTTGCTGATTCTACAACAGAAGCCGAGTATGTTGCAGCCTCGGAAGCATCCAAGGAGGCAGTGTGGATTCGTAAGTTCGTGAGAGAACTTGGTGTTGTTCCTTCGAGTGCAGATCCTTTGGTTATCTTTTGTGATAACACTGGAGCAATCGCACAAGCAAAGGAACCACGGTCGCACCAGAAGTCCAAGCACATACAGAGACGGTTTCACTTGATCCGGGAGATCATTGATCGTGGCGAGATCAAAATCTGCAAGGTACATACAGATGACAATCTGGCAGACCCGCTTACCAAGCCTCTGGCGCAGCAGAAGCATGAGAAGCACTGTAATAATATGGGTTTGAGATTTCTCAACCATTAGATTAAGTGCAAGTGGGAGATTGTTGGGGTATGCCCTTAAGGCTAATGTTTGAGGCCTGTGGGAATGTATCAGTATCATGTAATAAACTCTTAAGTTTATAAAGGCATGGTTGTTATTCAGTTAGCTACATTGTCTGCTGCAATATATGTTCTTCTGAATAATGTCTCAAAGCTGTTCAGCTGGGCTGACATGCTATTATGTCCTTAGTCGATGTATCTTGGTGAACATGAGACAGCCTTGATATGGTTAAGACTAATATGTGTTCTAATCTTATAGGATGCTTCGAGCATGGAATAAGATGTAGACTCATGGGTACATGGGATGTACTGGACAGACCCTACTAGGATGTTCAATTGTTTGTCACAATGTGAATATTCCTTGGATATGACAAGTGGCACATTTCCTCTGACTTGAGATCACTTGTGTTTTCTAAATGATGATTGTCATTGTTTTGAGATAGTTCAATATCGTTTGAAACATAATGATTATAGACTATCTTGGATGGTGAGCTTGAGTCAGGTTAGAGCATTAGTGATAGACAAAGGATTGCCGTCTCCTTGTTTAAGGAGTGTGATGTTCTAAAGGGGCCCCCTGGATGAGATGATTGAGAAAAGTGTATGGCCATACCCAGGTGACAGTGTTCATCTGATCTAATCATGCTCATCATATTGGAGTTACGAGCTTGACAGGCTTGTCCAATAAGAACATCCAGTGGCAAAGGAAATATGCATGCCTTGTGAATTGATTCACACTTGTGCTGTTTTTGGGTGTAGTCTTGGAAGACTCTTTCCTTTATATCGGGAGACAGTGATGTGTTGCTAGATACCTCTCACTGGTCGTGATAACGTGAGTTATCGTTACTGACGCTTAAAGGAAACCCTCAGGGTCGCACAATTTGATGATATGGCTTACTTAAGTCAGATCGTGTGGACTGAATTGTTCGGGTTCAGTTTAAAGGGATTTAATCTCTGATTGTAAGTGAGATCTGGTCTGATCATGTTTGATTGATTAGGGCTTGGGATCGGTAAGCTTCGATCGAGAGAACGGATGCTAGATCGGTCAGATCAGAAGCATCAAGAGATCGACGGTCAGATCAAGCACCTTAGGGTTTTAATGTGATCTGGACTAATTGCTTGGATTATTTGGTTTATAGACCAGACCGAATTGAACCGGCTCTAGATGTGAGCGCTTGGTTCAAAGTAATGAGGAAAATGCGATTGGTTCATGAGGGCATGAACACATGATCGCATGTAAGAGAGGTTGGCTATTTTTAGCAACCACGCCCCCCATGTTTACATGGAGCGCATCTCTTGTTGCCTCAACCTCTAATTCTCGTCGCTCTCTTTCGTAAGAGACTGCTCTTTCACGTCTTGGAGACTCGAGAATCAAGCAAGGAAAGGCGATCTTCTTCCCTTCTCACGCGATCAAAGACACCTAGGAATCTTGCTAGCACAAGATATTCCGTAGGGAGTAAGCGCATCCTCATCTTGTGTGCGCGTCCTAAGGAGGAAATCTTCGTTGCTTTCTGTCTTCCAAGGCGCCATCTTTAAATGGCATTGGTATGAATCGCATCTCCTTCTTTCATGTTTTAAAGGTTGATCATATATTGCATGTTTTCGATTCTTGAATCCGCTGCCTATCGAGTTTGAGCCAACTAGGGTTTCGCCCCCCTCTTGAAAGGGGTTCCCTTCAGTGAGATCAGGAGCATCAAGAGATCGACGGTCAGATCAAGAGCCTTAGGGTTTAATGTGATCTGGACTAATGGCTTGGGTCGATTGGTCTATGAACCAGTCCAAATTGAACCAGCTCATTGAGTGAGCGTGTGGTTCAAATTGAGAGAAGTTTGCGATTGGGGTAAACCCATGATCGCATGTGAGTGAGTGGCTTTCTATTTTTAGAAAGCATGATCACATACGTGACCACTACTCACGTTCACGCCTAAGGCGCCCTCATCTCTCGTTTCTCCTCACTCTCGTCGCCAACTTGGGCATTCAGCACTCGCACTCTCGTGTGGTGAAGAGATTGACGAAAGGAGAAGGAAGCAATCGCCAAGCAAAGGAGATCCCTCCCCTTCCATTCGACAACGGCTTCTTGGAACCTTGCTAGCACAAGGAGCACCAAGGAAGAGTAGGCGACACCAATTGTGTGCGTCACCTTTGGAGAAGGAGCACTTGCGCCTTTCCTTCCAAGACACCATCTAAACGAGATGGCAATGGTGAGAATCGTTTTAAGTTGAACATATTATATGCATAGATCCTTGAAACCCCTTCCGCTGCATCAAAATTGTCATATGCGCCTCCTATAGGGTTTCGCCCCCTTAGTTAGGGGACCTTTCAATTGGTATCAGAGCGAGGTTACATGCATATTTATATGTTTGCTTTCTTTGTGTGATCCTATGCATTGATCTATATGTTACATGCGCATGTTGTGATAGGCGAAATTTACATGCTGGTTAGAGCTATTTTTATTTCTCCTAGGCGCATGTTTTCGTGTTGGCGCATATGTTTGTTTTCTCAAACTTCTTATGACATGCACGACTCATTATAGATCTAATGCCCTGCATTAAACCCTTAGACGGGTTATTAGGGTTGAAGTCATCCCCTAGGTTAGATCCAGACAGTCTGATCAGACCATCTGACAGCCTTGATGGGTTGACCAGATAGCATCTGTGCGCAAGCACGAGATGGCTATAGGTCGACTGCAGACAGGCGTGTAGCGATGTCTGATTGAGACAACCTATGAACGCACATGAGTTAGGCCCGGGGTCACACCCGCTTGCCAGACCTCATTGTGGTCGTTCAGCCCTTGGCGCATGCATGGTTGACCTTTGGTCGACTCAAGTCAGTTAGGACTTGGTGCATGCAAGGGCAAAGGATCTGACTAGGTTGGATGAGTGGATCCCTAGTAATGGACCGTTGTAAGGTTGTAAGGCAAATAAGGAAATTAAAATTGATGCCTATGGGGTTTTTCAAAAATTTAATTTTCTTGACTGGATCACATCTTGGATGATGCCTATGTTTGTTTATTTATTCTTATGTGGGCTGCCCATATTAAATGTGTGCTGTGCTGGGGCCTGCGTGCCTGGACTTTAAAGTTGTAAATTAATTATTGTGATCTGCGTATCACATTGTATTTAATTTATAAAATGTAATTGACCTGCGTGTCAATCTTGTCTAGATAGATTAATTTGTAAATTAATCAGACAAGAGCACAGAGCACATTTGGCAGAGGCGCTTGCAGCAGTGGCTTGACCAGGTGGGAGGTCCAGGGTTCGACTCTGGGACCAGGCGCATTTTCCCTGGCAGGCGCACCTGAGCTGCAGATGGCGCTTGGGCCCTGGGTTGGGCCAGATGAGCAGCAAAAGACCCATGAAGAAAAGCAAGTGAAGACTTAAGTTAATTAAGGTCTTACTTAGGCTATGGGCTTTTACCACATAAGATTCATGCTTTCTTTTATTGTTTAAATAAGTAGAACAGCATGATTTATTTATCTTCTGCTATCACCATAGGAATTGCATGATAGTGAAGAAGATAAAAGACCGTTAAAATCCAACGCTAAAATATCAAGCTCGTAAGCCTTCTGACGCGAAACCTCACTGTTCTGATTATCGTTGGAGCCGTGTTGTACCCACTCAGTGGGCACGTCCATCTATCTTCAGACGGTGCGGGATTACACCTGCGTGTTACAGAGAAGGGATTTATCGCTTCTCGTTTCTCAGCATAGCACGTGGTGGTCCAGGGAGTAGGTCGGGTCAGCTTGACCATGTAGGCTACTTATGTGGCGCATATGGTAGCGCATGGAGGCAGCCATCTGTGGGGTCAGAGATTGTGTTGTACCAACTCAGTTGGCACAGTCTGCTGGATTGCCCAGATGAAGGGGAATCGCACGGGTTGGCGATTGGCAGGCAGCCTACCAGAAATTAGTGCTTGTACTCTCTGTGCATCTTATCTCGCCTGAGCGGGACGCGGAGACCAAGTATGAAATCTGGATCCCATCTCACTAAAAGAGTTTTACTCTTTCGGGCTGTTTTGCTGGATTTTTCAGCCAGATAAAATAGTGAGAAAAAGAATCTTTCTTAAGTCCTGATTGATTCTTAACATTGATACTAACCTTGCTGTTCTTGCATTGTTGTAGATACCTGCAGCAACGAACACCATGAGCTTCAATGTGCGATCCCTACTGGAAAGGGAGAAGTTTGCTGGGCCGAACTTCTCAGACTGGTTCGGACACCTTAAGATTGTTCTTAAGGCAGAGAGGAAACTGTATGTCCTCGAGACGGCTATACCGCCTCAGCCCGCTCCGAACGCCGCAAGGGCGGTTCGGGAAGCTTATGAAAAGCACGTCAATGATAGCATTGATGTCGCTTGCCTGATGCTAGCGTCTATGACGCCACCGCTGCAGCGTCAGCATGAGGATATGTCTGCTATAGACATGATAGCAAACCTCAAGATGCTGTATGCTGCACAGGCGAGGACAGAACGCTATAATCTGACAAAGCTGTTCTTTCAGAGCAAACTGGCTGAAGGGAGCCCAGTGGGAGCTCACGTGCTCAAGATGATTGGGCACAAGGAGGCTCTAGAGAAACTGGGGCATACCATCAACCAGGAGCTTGCTGTAGATATTATTCTGCAGTCTCTTCCGCCTTCTTTCGATGCGTTCATCATTAACTTTAATATGAACAAAATCGATTGTACTCCGGCAGAGCTGCTGAATATGCTCTTGACTACTGAGGAAACTCTGAAGGGAAAGCCTTCGACCTCTGTCTTAATGGTTCCTTCTAGGAACAACAAGAAGAAGGCGAAGAAGGGCAAGACCCCAGTCAAGAGTTACAGCAAGGCTCTGAAGCAAAAAGTTAAGCGGTCAAAGGAATACAGGGGTTTCCATTGTGGCCAGCTGGGTCACTGGAAAAAGGACTGTAAAGCGCTCCAAGGAGACAAGAGGGGAAGCATCGCTTCTGGCTCAGGTATTTACGTGACGGAAGTCATGGTTTCATCTTCTTCTATATCATGGGTGTTGGACACTGCATGTGGAGTTCACATTTGTTCAAATGTACAGGAACTCAAGAGAAGAAGACAGGTGGGACAGTATGAGGTGGACCTACGAGTTGGAAACGGGGCACGGGTTGCTGCTGTTGCTGTAGGAGACTATTTCATCTCTTTGCCATCTGGGCTTGTATTAGAAGTAAACAGTTGTTATTTTGTTCCCAGCATTACTAAGAATATTATCTCCATTCCTGCTCTTGTCAGGAAGGGATTTTCCTTTGAATGCAATATTTCAAAGTGTGTTTTATCTCTTGATAATATAGTTTATGCTACTGGTTCAATTAATAATGGGTTATTCATGTTGGACATGGAATGTTCTATACACGCAATTGATATTAAGAAAGCCAAGTATGCTGATGACAGCACCTTGCTATGGCATAGTCGTTTAGGCCATATTAACAAGAAACGCATTAAGCGGTTGCATGATCATGGACTGCTGGGATCATTCTCCTATGAGGAGATTGATACATGCAAGGCTTGTTTAATGGGTAAAATGACGAAGTCACCTTTTCCTAACAAAGGTCAAAGGGCTTCAGGTTTACTTGACCTTATACACAGTGATGTGTGTGGGCCATTTAGTAAACATGCCAGAGGTGGCTATCAGTACTTCATTACCTTTACTGATGATTTCAGTAGGTATGGGTATGTCTATTTGATGAGACATAAAAGTGAATCTTTTGACAAGTTCAAAGAGTTCAAGAATGAAGTACAGAATCAGCTAGGCCGAAGTATCAAGGCACTTCGTTCTGATCGAGGTGGAGAATACCTAAGTCGAGAATTTACTGACTATCTGAAGGAGTGTGGGATTATCTCACAGCTCACTTCGCCAGGAACACCGCAATGGAATGGTGTGTCCGAGAGGAGAAATAGAACGTTACTTGATATGGTTCGTTCTATGATGAGTCAGGCTACTCTTCCATATTCCTTTTGGGGTTTTGCACTGGAAACAGCTGCAAAGGTACTAAACCGAGTGCCATCCAAGGCAGTTTCAAAGACGCCATATGAGTTATGGTATGGGAAACAGCCGAGTTTGACATTTATCAGGATCTGGGGCTGCGAGGCTTATGTCAAAAAGCTCGCCTCTGGGAAACTAGAGAGCAGATCTGACAAATGTATCTTTGTCGGTTACCCTAAGGAAACTAAGGGTTATTATTTCTACGATCCCAAAGAGAACAAGGTATTTGTTGCTCGGATGGCCATATTTCTTGAGAAGGAGTTTCTTCTGCAAGAGGCCAGTGGGAGAGAAATAAAGCTGGATGAGAATCCAGAGGAAGGACAAAGTAGTCAAGCACAGTTGGATGAGCCTGAGCCGGTAGATCAGGTTAATGAACAACCTGAGGCTCAGATATCACGGGAACCGCGAAGATCGGGAAGGATCCGTCGACAGCCTGAGCGCTATGACGGAGTCTACATCATTGATAATGATGAACCCCTCACTTATGCGGATGCGGTCAGTGGACCGGAGTCAGCGAGATGGCTTGAAGCTATGCGCGCCGAGATGGACTCCATGTCAGATAACCAAGTCTGGGATTTGGTTGATCCGCCTCCGGGAGTTATCCCTATAGGCTGTAAATGGATCTTCAAGAAGAAGATTGACATGGATGGTAACGTGGTTACCTATAAAGGCAGGCTAGTTGCGAAAGGTTTCAAACAAATCTACGGGATAGATTATGATGAAACTTTCTCACCTGTAGCTATGTTTAAGTCTATTCGGATTCTTTCGCGATAGCTGCATATTATGATTATGAGATTTGGCAAATGGATGTGAAGACAGCTTTCCTGAATGGAAATCTGGATGAGGATGTGTATATGACACAACCAGAAGGTTTCACTAATCCATCAGATCGTCATAAGATATGCAAATTAAAGAAGTCTATTTATGGACTTAAACAAGCATCAAGAAGCTGGAATATTCATTTTGATGAATCAATCAGTGAGTTTGGTTTCATCAAGAACGAGGATGACCCGTGTGTATATAAGAGGTTTAGTGGGAGCGTGATTACTTTCCTAGTCCTCTACGTCGATGATATCTTGATCATTGGAAATGACATTCCTGAAATGCATGCGGTTAAGGCATGGTTAAGGAAATGTTTCCAGATGAAAGATCTAGGAGAAGCAGCCTATGTATTAGGTGTGAAGATCTACAGGGATAGATCTAAGAGGCTTCTCGGGCTGTGCCAGAGTACTTACATCGATAAAGTCCTGGAAAGATTTCATTTAGAGAATTCTAAAAGAGGATATCTTCCAGTCAGACATGGTCTGAATCTTTCGAAGAGTCAGTGTCCACAAACACAGACTGAGAAAGATGAAATGGACAATACGCCTTATGCTTCGGCTATTGGGTCCATTATGTATGCGATGTTGTGTACTCGCCCAGACGTTGCTTACGGGTTAAGCGTGACTAGTCGGTTCCAAAGTAACCCAGGTATGGCGCACTGGATTGCGGTCAAGAACATTTTAAAATATCTGCGGAGGACCAAAGATATGTTCTTGATATATGGTGGTCAGGAAGAACTCAGTATTGAAGGATATACTGACGCTTCGTTCCAGTCTGACCAGGATGATTTCCGATCGCAATCAGGCTATGTTTTTAGCTTGAATGGTGGAGCAGTGGTGTGGAAGAGTTTCAAACAGTCAACTGTTGCTGATTCCACAACAGAAGCCGAGTATGTTGCAGCCTCGGAAGCATCCAAGGAGGCAGTATGGATTCGTAAGTTCGTGAGAGAACTTGGTGTTGTTCCTTCGAGTGCAGATCCTTTGGTTATCTTCTGTGATAACACTGGAGCAATCGCACAAGCAAAGGAACCACGGTCGCACCAGAAGTCCAAGCACATACAGAGACGGTTTCATTTGATCCGGGAGATCATTGATCGTGGTGAGATCAAAGTCTGCAAGGTTCATACAGACGACAATCTGGCAGACCCGCTTACTAAGCCTCTGGCGCAGCAGAAGCATGAGAAGCACTGTAATAATATGGGTTTGAGATTTCTCAACCATTAGATTAAGTGCAAGTGGGAGATTGTTGGGGTATGCCCTTAAGGCTAATGTTTGAGGCCTTGGGATTGTATCAGTATCATGTAATAAACTCTTATGTTTATAAAGGCATGGTTGTTATTCAGGTTGTTATATTGTCTGCTGCAATAATTGTACTTCTGAATAATTTCTCAAAGCTGTTTAGCTGGGCTAACATGCTATAATGTCCTTAGTCGATATATCTTGGTGAACATGAGACAGCCTTGATATGGTTAAGACTAATATGTGTTCTAATCTTATAGGATGCTTCGAGCATGGAATAAGATGTAGACTCATGGGTACATTGGATGTACTGGACAGACCCTACTAGGATATTCAATTGTTTGTCACAATGTGAATAATCCTTGAATGCGACAAGTGGCACATTTCCTCTGACTTGAGATCGCTTGTGTTTTCTAAATGATGATTGTCATTGTTTTGAGTTAGTTGAATATCATTTGAAACATAATGATTATAGACTATCTTGGATGGTGAGCTTGAGTCAGGTTAGGGCACTAGTGATAGATAAAGGATTGCCGTCTCCTTGTTTAAGGAGTGTGATGTTCTAAAGGGGCCCTCTGGATGAGATGATTGAGAAAGTGTATGGCCATACCCAGGTGACTGTGTTTATCTGTTCTAATCATACTTATCATATTGGAGCTACAAGCTTGACACGCTTGTCCAATAAGAACATCCAGTGGCAAAGGATGTTGGGGTATGCCCTTAAGGCTAATGTTTGAGGCCTGTGGGAATGTATCTGTATCATGTAATAAACTCTTAAGTTTATAAAGGCATGGTTGTTATTCAGTTAGCTACATTGTCTGCTGCAATATATGTTCCTCTGAATAATGTCTCAAAGCTGTTCAGCTGGGCTGACATGCTATTATGTCCTTAGTCGATATATCTTGGTGAACATGAGACAGCCTTGATATGGTTAAGACTAATATGTGTTCTAATCTTATAGGATGCTTCGAGCATGGAATAAGATGTAGACTCATGGGTACATGGGATGTACTGGACAGACCCTACTAGGATGTTCAATTGTTTGTCACAATGTGAATATTCCTTGATTGCGACAAGTGGCACATTTCCTCTGACTTGAGATCACTTGTGTTTTCTAAATGATGATTGTCATTGTTTTGAGGTAGTTCAATATCATTTGAAACATAATGATTATAGACTATCTTGGATGGTGAGCTTGAGTCAGGTTAGGACACTAGTGATAGACATAGGATTGCCGTCTCCTTGTTTAAGGAGTGTGATGTTCTATAAGGGCCCCCTGGATGAGATGATTGAGAGAGTGTATGGCCATACCCAGGTGACAGTGTTCATCTGATCTAATCATGCTCATCATATTGGAGTTACAAGCTTGACAGGCTTGTCCAATAAGAACATCAAGTGGCAAAGGAAGTATGCATGCCTAGTGAAATTGGATTCACACTTGTGCTGTGGTTTGGGTGAAGTCTTGGAAGACTCTTTCCTTTATATCGGGAGACAGTGATGTGTTGCTAGATACCCCTCACTGGTCGTGATAACGTGAGTTATCGTTACCGACATTTAAAGGAAACCCTTAGGGTCGCACAATTTGATGATATGGCTTCTTTAAGTCAGATTGTGTGGACTGAATTGTTTAGTTCAGTTTAAAGGGGTGTTAAGCTCTGATTGCGAGTGAGATCTGGTCTGATCATGTTTGATTGATTAGGGCTTTAGATCGGTAAGCTTCGATCGAGAGTTATGATGTTAGATCAGTGAGATCTAGAGCATCAAGAGATCAACGGTGATCTTGAACCTTGTGGTTCAATAAGATCGACCATTGCTTGGGCCGATTTGGTCTTAGACCAAAGTCACTTGAACCAGCTCATGTAATGAGCGCTTGGTTCAAATAATCGAAGAGAAGGAATTGCGGTTCACTTCATGTGAACGCATAACCGAAGTGAGTAATGGGTTACTATTTTTGGATAGCAACGCCCACGTTCATTACAACGTGTTTACTCTATTGGCGATCATCACTCTTGAACGAAGTCTCCTTCCTTCTCGTGTGAAAAACTCTCTCGACGAGGGTAGAGAAACTTCTTCTTCGACAAGCCCAAGGATCTTATCCCCTCCATGCGCAAAGGACCCTTGAAGCTTTGCTAGCACAAAGACGACAAGGAGAGGCCATTCTTCATCGTGTGTGCGTCGACTAGGGAGAGGATCCCTTTCGCTCCTTGCTTCCAATACTTCATCCATAGATGGCGATGGTATGAATTTTATTGGCACTCGTAATCGTTTTTCATAGTTGAATATATATCATGCATAATGATCCCTAAAACCCCTATTTCCGCTGCGATGTAACACATGCGCCATTAGGGTTTTCTCGCTCCCCCTCGAAGGGGACTCCTGCAATTGGTATCAGAGCAGGTTAAAATGCATGATAATATGTTTGCTGTGATTTGTGATCCTTGTATGCGCCATATTGCTAGATCTAGGCTACATGCGAACCTTTACTTGTTGTGTATTGTAGTTGACGCATGTAGTAAGGTAGCGCTTCTATATGTTCTTGTTGATGTTTTCTTAAAAACTCAAACGACTTGCGCGCACACCATTAGATCTAAGTGCCGCCTGCATTAAACCCTTAGACGGGTTATTAGGGTTGAAATCATCCCCTGTGTTAGATCCAAACAGTCTGATCAGACCATCTGACAGCCTGAATGGGTCGACCAGTTAGCACTTTGGCGCAAGCCTATGGTGGCTATAGGTCGACTGCAGACAGGTGTGTAGCGATGTCTGATTGAGACACCCAATGAACGCACCTGAGTTAGGCCCGGGGTCACGCCCGCTTGCCAGACCTCAGTGTGGTCGTTCAGCCCTGGCGCATGCATGGTTGACCTTATGGTCAACACAAGTCAGTTAGGACTTGGTGCATGCAAGGGCAGTGGATTTGACTAGGTTGGTTGAGTGGATCCCTAGTAATGGACCGTTGTAAGGTTGTAGGGGAAATAAGGAAAAAATTAAAATTGATCCCAAGGGGTTTTCGAAAATTTTAATTTTTATGATGGATCACATGATGCTGATTGGATGCATATGTTTGTCTATTTAGTCTTATGTGGGCTGCTCATATTAATTGTGTGCTGTGCTGGGGCCTGCGTGCCTGTATTAAATTGTAAATTAATTATTGTGATCTGCGCATCACTGTGTTTTAATTTATAAATGTTAGTGACCTGCGTGTCACTCTTGTCTAGATAGTTAAATTTGTAATTTAATTAGACAAGAGCACAAAGCACACTTGGCAGAGGCGCATGCAGCAGTGGCTGGACCAGGTGGGAGGTCCAGGGTTCGACTCTGGGACCAGGCGCAAATTCCTGGTGGGCGCACCTGTGCTGCAGATGGCGCTTGGGCCCAGGTTTGGGCCAGATGAGCAGCAAAAGACCCATGAAGAGCAAATGAAGACTTAAGTTAGGTTAAGGTCTTCTAGGGCTATGGGCTTTTACCACATAAGATACATGCTTTCTTTTATTGCTTAAATATTGGAATTGCATGATCAAATTATCTTCTGCTATCACCATAGGAATTGCATGATAGGCAAGAAGATAAAAGACCGTTAAAATCCAACGCTAAAATATCAAGCTCGTAAGCCTTCTGACGCGAAACCTCACTGTTCTGATTATCGTTGGAGCCGTGTTGTACCCACTCAGTGGGCACGTCCATCTATCTTCAGAGGGTGTGGGATTACACCTGTGTGTTACAGAGTAGGGATTTATCCCTTCTCGTTGCTCAGCATAGCACATGGTGGTCCAGGGAGTAGGTCGGGTCAGCTTGACCGTGTAGGCTACATATGTGGCGCATATGGTAGCACATGGAGGCAGCCATCTGTGGGATCAGAGACTGTGTTGTACCAACTCAGTTGGCACAGTCTGCTGGATTGCCCAGATGAAGGGGAATCGCACGGGTTGGCGATTGGCTGGGACGCCTACCAGAAACTAGTGCTTGTACTCTCTGTGCATCTTATCTCGCCTGAGCGGGACGCGGAGACCAAGTATGAAATCTGGATCCCATCTCACTAAAAGAGTTCTACTCTTTCGGGCTGTTTTGCTGGATTTTTCACGCCTGATAAAATAGTGAGAAAAAGAATCTTTCTTAAGTCCTGATCGATTCTTATACATTGATACTGACCTTGCTGTTCTTGCATTGTTGTAGATACCTGCAGCAACGAACACCATGAACTTCAATGTGCGATCCCTACTGGAAAGGGAGAAGTTTGCTGGGCCGAACTTCTCTGACTGGTTTGGACACCTTAAGATCGTTCTTAAGGCAGAGAGGAAACTGTATGTCCTCGAGACGGCGATACCGCCGCAGCCCGCTCCGAACGCCGCAAGGGCGGTTCGGGAAGCCTATGAAAAGCACGTCAATGATAGCATTGATGTCGCTTGCCTGATGCTAGCGTCTATGACGCCACCGCTGCAGCGTCAGCATGAGGATATGTCAGCTATACAGATTATAGCAAACCTCAAGATGCTGTATGCTGCACAGGCGAGGACTGAACGCTATAATTTGACTAAGCTCTTCTTTCAGAGCAAACTGGCTGAAGGGAGCCCAGTGGGAGCTCACGTGCTCAAGATGATTGGGCACAAGGAGGCTCTGGAGAAACTGGGGCACACCATCAACCAGGAGCTTGCTGTGGACATTATTCTGCAGTCTCTCCCGCCATCATTCGACGCGTTCATTATTAACTTTAATATGAACAAAATCGATTGTACGCCGGCAGAGCTGTTGAATATGCTCTTGACTACTGAGGAAACTCTGAAGGGTAAGCCTTCAACCTCTGTCTTGATGGTTCCTTCTAGGAACAAGAAGAAGGGGAAGAAGGGCAAGGCCCCGGTCAAGAATTACAGCAAGGCTCTGAAGCAGAAGGTGAAGCGGTCCAAGGAATACAGGTGTTTCCACTGTGGCCAGCTGGGTCACTGGAAAAAGGACTGTAAAGCGCTCCAAGGAGACAAGAGGGGAAGCTTTGCTTCTGGCTCAGGTATATTCGTGACTGAGGTCATGTTTTCTTCTTCTACATCATGGGTGTTGGACACTGCATGTGGAGTTCACATTTGTTCAAATGTGTAGGAACTCAAGAGAAGAAGGCAGGTGGGACAGCATGAGGTGGACCTACGCGTTGGAAACGGGGCACGGGTTGCTGCTGTTGCTGTAGGAGACTACTTCATTTCTTTACCATCTGGAATTGTATTGGAACTAAACAGTTGTTACTTTGTTCCCAGTATAACTAAAAATATTATCTCCATTCCTGCTCTTGTCAGGAAGGGATTTTCCTTTGAATGCAATATTTCAAAGTGTATTTTGTCTTTAGATAATATTGTTTATGCAACTGGTTCAATTAACAATGGGTTATACATGTTGGACATGGAATGTTCGATACAGCAAATTGATATTAAGAAAGCCAAGTATGCTGATGACAGCACCTTGCTATGGCATAGTCGTTTAGGCCATATTAACGAGAAACGCATTAAGCGGTTGCATCATCATGGACTGCTGGGATCATTCTCCTACAAGGAAATTGATACATGCAAGGCTTGTTTAATGGGTAAAATGACGAAGTCACCTTTTCCTCACAAAGGTCAAAGGGCTTCAGGTTTACTTGACCTTATACACAGTGATGTGTGTGGGCCATTTAGTAAACATGCCAGAGGTGGCTATCAGTACTTCATTACCTTTACTGATGATTTCAGTAGATATGGGTATGTCTATCTGATGAGACATAAGAGTGAATCTTTTGACAAGTTCAAAGAGTTCAAGAATGAAGTACAAAATCAGCTAGGCCGTAATATCAAAACACTTCGCTCAGATCGAGGTGGTGAATACCTAAGTCATGCGTTTACTGACTATCTAAAAGAGTGTGGGATTATCTCACAGCTCACTCCACCAGGAACACCGCAATGGAATGGTGTGTCCGAAAGGAGAAATAGAACATTACTAGATATGGTTCGTTCTATGATGAGTCAGGCTACTCTTCCATACTCCTTTTGGGGTTTTGCACTGGAAACAGCTGCAAAGGTACTAAACCGAGTGCCATCCAAGGCAGTTTCTAAGACGCCATATGAGTTATGGTATGGGAAACAGCCGAGCTTGACATTTATCAGGATCTGGGGCTGCGAGGCTTATGTCAAAAAGCTCGCCTCTGGGAAACTAGAGAGCAGATCTGACAAATGTATCTTTGTCGGTTACCCTAAGGAAACTAAGGGTTATTATTTCTTCGATCCCAAGGAGAACAAGGTTTTTGTTGCTCGGACGGCCATATTTCTTGAGAAGGAGTTTCTTCTGCAAGAGGCCAGTGGGAGAGAAATAAAGCTGGATGAGAGTCCAGAAGAAGGACAAAGTGACCAAGCACAGTTGGATGAGCCTGAGCCGGTAGAACAGGTTATTGAACAACCTGAGGCTCAGATATCACGGGAACCGCGAAGATCGGGTAGGATCCGTCGACAGCCTGAGCGCTATGACGGAGTCTACATCATTGATAATGATGAACCCCTTACTTATGCGGATGCGGTCAGTGGACCGGAGTCAGCGAGATGGCTTGAGGCTATGCGCGCCGAGATGGACTCCATGTCAGATAACCAAGTCTGGGATTTGGTTGATCCGCCTCCGGGAATAATCCCTATAGGCTGTAAATGGATCTTCAAGAAGAAGATTGACATGGATGGTAACGTGGTTACCTATAAAGGCAGGCTAGTTGCGAAAGGTTTCAAACAAATCTACGGGATAGATTATGATGAAACTTTCTCACCTGTTGCCATGTTTAAGTCTATTCGGATTCTTTTTGCGATAGCTGCATATTACGATTATGAGATCTGGCAAATGGATGTGAAAACAGCTTTCCTTAATGGAAATCTGGATGAGGATGTGTATATGACACAACCTGAGGGTTTCACTAATCCAGCGGATCGTCATAAGATATGCAAGTTAAAGAAGTCCATTTATGGACTTAAACAAGCATCAAGAAGCTGGAATATTCATTTTGATGAATCAGTCACTGATTTTGGTTTCATCAAGAACGAGGATGACCCGTGTGTTTATAAGAGGTTTAGTGGGAGCGTGATTACTTTCCTAGTCCTCTACGTCGATGACATCTTGATCATTGGAAATGACATTCCTGAAATGCATGCTGTTAAGGCATGGCTGAGGAAATGTTTCCAGATGAAAGATTTAGGAGAAGCAGCCTATGTGTTAGGTGTGAAGATCTACAGGGATAGATCTAAGAGGCTTCTCGGGCTGTGCCAGAGTACTTACATCGATAAGGTCCTGGAGAGATTTCATTTAGAGAATTCTAAACGAGGATATCTTCCAGTCAGACATGGTCTGAGTCTTTCGAAGAGTCAGTGTCCACAAACACAGACTGAGAAAGATGAAATGGACAATACGCCTTATGCTTCGGCTATTGGTTCCATTATGTATGCGATGTTGTGTACTCGCCCAGACGTCGCTTACGGGTTAAGCGTGACCAGTCGTTACCAGAGTAATCCAGGTATGGCGCACTGGATTGCAGTCAAGAACGTTTTAAAATATCTGCGGAGGACCAAAGATATGTTCTTGATATATGGTGGTCAGGAAGAACTCAGTATTGAAGGATATACTGACGCTTCGTTCCAGTCTGACCAGGATGATTTCCGATCGCAATCAGGCTATGTTTTTAGCTTGAATGGAGGAGCAGTGGTGTGGAAAAGTTTCAAACAGTCAACTGTTGCTGATTCCACAACAGAAGCCGAGTATGTTGCAGCCTCGGAAGCATCCAAGGAGGCAGTGTGGATTCGTAAGTTCGTGAGAGAACTTGGTGTCGTTCCTTCGAGTGCAGATCCTTTGGTTATCTTTTGTGATAACACTGGAGCAATCGCACAAGCAAAGGAACCACGGTCGCACCAGAAGTCCAAGCACATACAGAGACGGTTTCATTTGATCAGGGAGATCATTGATCGTGGCGAGATCAAAGTATGCAAGGTTCATACAGATGACAATCTGGCAGACCCGCTTACCAAGCCTCTGGCGCAGCAGAAGCATGAGAAGCACTGTAATAATATGGGTTTGAGATTTCTCAACCATTAGATTAAGTGCAAGTGGGAGATTGTTGGGGTATGCCCTTAAGGCTAATGTTTGAGGCCTGTGGGAATGTATCTGTATCATGTAATAAACTCTTAAGTTTATAAAGGCATGGTTGTTATTCAGTTAGCTACATTGTCTGCTGCAATATATGTTCCTCTGAATAATGTCTCAAAGCTGTTCAGCTGGGCTGACATGCTATTATGTCCTTAGTCGATATATCTTGGTGAACATGAGACAGCCTTGATATGGTTAAGACTAATATGTGTTCTAATCTTATAGGATGCTTCGAGCATGGAATAAGATGTAGACTCATGGGTACATGGGATGTACTGGACAGACCCTACTAGGATGTTCAATTGTTTGTCACAATGTGAATATTCCTTGATTGCGACAAGTGGCACATTTCCTCTGACTTGAGATCACTTGTGTTTTCTAAATGATGATTGTCATTGTTTTGAGGTAGTTCAATATCATTTGAAACATAATGATTATAGACTATCTTGGATGGTGAGCTTGAGTCAGGTTAGGACACTAGTGATAGACATAGGATTGCCGTCTCCTTGTTTAAGGAGTGTGATGTTCTATAAGGGCCCCCTGGATGAGATGATTGAGAGAGTGTATGGCCATACCCAGGTGACAGTGTTCATCTGATCTAATCATGCTCATCATATTGGAGTTACAAGCTTGACAGGCTTGTCCAATAAGAACATCAAGTGGCAAAGGAAGTATGCATGCCTAGTGAAATTGGATTCACACTTGTGCTGTGGTTTGGGTGAAGTCTTGGAAGACTCTTTCCTTTATATCGGGAGACAGTGATGTGTTGCTAGATACCCCTCACTGGTCGTGATAACGTGAGTTATCGTTACCGACATTTAAAGGAAACCCTTAGGGTCGCACAATTTGATGATATGGCTTCTTTAAGTCAGATCGTGTGGACTGAATTGTTTAGTTCAGTTTAAAGGGGTGTTAAGCTCTGATTGCGAGTGAGATCTGGTCTGATCATGTTTGATTGATTAGGGCTTTAGATCGGTAAGCTTCGATCGAGAGTTATGATGCTAGATCAGTGAGATCTAGAGCATCAAGAGATCAACGGTGATCTTGAACCTTGTGGTTCAATAAGATCGACCATTGCTTGGGCCGATTTGGTCTTAGACCAAAGTCACTTGAACCAGCTCATGTAATGAGCGCTTGGTTCAAATAATCGAAGAGAAGGAATTGCGGTTCACTTCATGTGAACGCATAACCGAAGTGAGTAATGGGTTACTATTTTTGGATAGCAACGCCCACGTTCATTACAACGTGTTTACTCTATTGGCGATCATCACTCTTGAACGAAGTCTCCTTCCTTCTCGTGTGAAAAACTCTCTCGACGAGGGTAGAGAAACTTCTTCTTCGACAAGCCCAAGGATCTTATCCCCTCCATGCGCAAAGGACCCTTGAAGCTTTGCTAGCACAAAGACGACAAGGAGAGGCCATTCTTCATCGTGTGTGCGTCGACTAGGGAGAGGATCCCTTTCGCTCCTTGCTTCCAATACTTCATCCATAGATGGCGATGGTATGAATTTTATTGGCACTCGTAATCGTTTTTCATAGTTGAATATATATCATGCATAATGATCCCTAAAACCCCTATTTCCGCTGCGATGTAACACATGCGCCATTAGGGTTTTCTCGCTCCCCCTCGAAGGGGACTCCTGCAAAGGAAACATGCATGCCTTGTGAGTTTGATTCACACTTGTGCTGTGGTTTGGGTGTAGTCTTGGAAGACTCTTTTCTTTATATCGGGAGACAGTGATGTGTTGCTAGATACCCCTCACTGATCGTGATAACGTGAGTTATCGTTACCGACATTTAAAGGAAACCCTTAGGGTCGCACAATTTGATGATATGGCTTACTTAAGTCAAATCGTGTGGACTGAATTGTTTGGGTTCAGTTTAAAGGGATTTAATCTCTGATTGTAAGTGAGATCTGGTCTGATCATGTTTGATTGATTAGGGCTTGAGATCGGTAAGCTTCGATCGAGAGATTGGATGCTAGATCGGTGAGATCAGGAGCATCAAGAGATCGACGGTCAGATCAAGAGCCTTAGGGTTTAATGTGATCTGGACTAATGGCTTGGGTCGATTGGTCTATGAACCAGTCCAAATTGAACCAGCTCATTGAGTGAGCGTGTGGTTCAAATTGAGAGAAGTTTGCGATTGGGGTAAACCCATGATCGCATGTGAGTGAGTGGCTTTCTATTTTTTGAAAGCATGATCACATACGTGACCACTACTCACGTTCACGCCTAAGGCGCCCTCATCTCTCGTTTCTCCTCACTCTCGTCGCCAACTTGGGCATTCAGTACTCGCACTCTCGTGTGGTGAAGAGATTGACGAAAGGAGAAGGAAGCAATCGCCAAGCAAAGGAGATCTCTCCCCTTCCATTCGACAACGGCTTCTTGGAACCTTGCTAGCACAAGGAGCACCAAGGAAGAGTAGGCGACACCAATTGTGTGCGTCACCTTTGGAGAAGGAGCACTTGCGCCTTTCCTTCCAAGACACCATCTAAACGAGATGGCAATGGTGAGAATCGTTTTAAGTTGAACATATTATATGCATAGATCCTTGAAACCCCTTCCGCTGCATCAAAATTGTCATATGCGCCTCCTATAGGGTTTCGCCCCCTTAGTTAGGGGACCTTTCAAGTTTGAGGTGTCATCTTGTTCATTGCTGTTTTCTAGGTTCAAGTCACCTAAAGGGTTCAGCTGAATCTTAGTCTCGGTGTGTGGTTGGGTGACTTCTATGGTTTGATTGGATGCTTGTTGTAGGCACGAAGTTTTTCTAAGAGTTGTATCATATTATTACACTGTTTATCAATTTCTTTTTTCATATTATCAAATTGTTTATTCATCTCATAACGAATGGCATTAGTGCTAGCTTGTGTTGACTCTAGACTTCTAGGATAGATGATGTGTTTTAATCCTCTGAAGTTGACACTATAGGACAAAGGTTCTCTATGATGATAGGCTTGAACACTATGAAGGAATTCATTACCTAGCAAAATATCAAAACCTTCTAAGCTAAGAACATCACACCAAATGTTGAATTTCATACCATCCAGTTGAATAGGGACGAGACATTGAAAGTCAACAAAGGTGGTAAATCTTGGGTAATCCCAGATTATGGCATATGGATGGCTGTGTTTTTCTAAGTTGAGACCAAATTTATCAATAGCCTTAGCAGATATGGCGTTAAAACTAACTTGATGGTCTAACACGGTTCTACCCTTATGTTTATTACACCAAACAAATGTAGTGAAGCTATCAGATGTAAGGGTGAGTCTTTTGTAAGGTTCCCAAGCAAAAATTAAATCACTTTGCTTAAATAGACGCATAATGATAAGCTGGAAATGACTATTGCAGTGCAGGATTACAAGCAAAAAATGAGTAGAAAATTTGATTGCAACATGTGGTAACCAGAATTTGCTATTGAGTGCAGAATTCAGCTTTAATAAGATTAAAATGCAACTTGAGAAATTCCAAAAATCATATGCAGACAACTGGATAAGCAAGTTTTTTTTTTAGTAAAATAAATTAGCAAAAACAACTAAACATGAGAGCATGCAAACAAAATAGCAAGAACAACCAAGCAGAAAAAAACTAAGAATGATTTATTGTTTTTTTTTTGTAACAAATAAAAATTAACTAACATGCAAAGCAACAAAACATGAAATCAAAACTAACATTTTTTTTTTCTTTTTAATGCAAAAAGCAAAGCAACAAGAGTTGCTCACAAACTTACTCTGATACCAAACTGATGTGGGGTGGAGACACGTGATGAGCAAACTAGAAAAAAAAAGTAAGTAATTAAAACCTAAAATTACAATAAGCAGCCAAAATTCTAGGGCAACAAAGATAATCAGTTAGGAAAAGTTGTTATGCCATAGAATGGGTTCCAATGAACCGAAATTCAAATAGACTAATCCAAGATATTGAATTAAATGAGTTCTTTTGAATTGTGTAAAAATTGGAACGTGAAGAGCAACAAGATAGCTAAAGAGATTAGAAAATAAGATTTGTGCAGGAATGTATCATTCATCAAAATTTTCCATGCAGCTTAGGTTAATCTGTTGAAGCTCGGTTCGATTCATTTAGTCCAAATGATAGAATAAGATGCATTCTTCTTGATCGTGCCAAGCTTATAAATTTGTGGTCCACCACATGCTCAGAATACCTACAGAAAGAAGCTTAGTCAGATTAGTATCATTAGAAAATAGAATTTGAAGCAGCAGACACGGGGAAATCTGGAGGAACAGGGGAAGTTGCATAAGGGGCGGAAGTCATCGGCGTTCGTCCGGTGGTGTACGACCGGAGGACCTGTTACGACTGGAGGTCGTTCTGTTGAGGGCCAAGTGGTGGCCTCAATTTGGAGGTGGGTGGTAGCAGGTCGGAGGAGGACGGTGTCGGAAGGCGGAGACGCGCTGTTCAGTAGAACAGGGGAGTAGCGATTTGAGCAGAGGTCTCTGGCGGTCGTCCAGTGATGCTCCAAATCAAAACCAGCTACGATTGGGGATTGCTGTGATGATGATAGAGAGGTGGACGGAGTTTTAGGGAGGACGGTGGCCGATCGGAGGAGGACGACGGTGAAAGACAGAACTAGGGCGGAAACTGCAGTGGATGGACGGATGCCGGAGGCGGAAGGTTATTCATGGGAAGGAGGCGTGGTGGCTAAAGTTTTGTGCAGATCCGACGGCTGGATCGTCGGCAGCGGCACTCGAAAGTTTAGTAAAATCTAGGTTGCTGTTGAAGTGTGCGGGTGTTTGCAGCGAAACAAAGAGGGAGAAGAGAAGATTAGAGAGGAGAGGAAGAGGGAGGGGCTCAGCCCTAGAAGGAGGAGGAGAAGAGAAGGGTAGGCAACACAAGCGCCTCAGAGGAGAAAGGAGACATCTGATTCCGTGGACGAAGAAACTATTTCATTCAACAAATTCTGTCTATTACAAACATGGATGCGTGATACATATAGAGAAGATGGGAGAGACGTTGGGGTGAACGTTGAAGCTTCTATCTTTGGCTGCAGGGAGAGACGTTGAGGGAATACGTTGGAGGAGCTTCCTTTCTTGGCTGAAGATGAACGTTGGCTACAAGCGTGCGTTGGAGAGCTTCCATCTTTGCAGCGCTGAAGGTGAGCGTTGGCTGCAGATGTGGGTTGGGCCGAACATTCTTAGCAAGCCTTGGCGTGGATGCAGATTGTTGGTGATGAAGAACTCCTCTTTGATGAGCGAAAACATGAGGATGACTATTGGATGAGCTTCTTGATTGGCTGATTTAAAGCGCATTTGGATATTGCTGGAATGGCTTGCAAATATGCGGCAGCTTCTGGGCTTGAATGTCTTCACCATTATTTGTTGAAAGTAGTTCTTCTATTATTGAGCTAGCTTTATTGATTGAGCTTGCTAGCTTATTTGTGAGCCTTCGAGCCTTCGTCTATGGCACTCGTAGACTCCATTTGTAGCTTCGTGGCTTGTGATTTCTGCCCCCATCAATTCTACTAGAATCAAACTGAGAATTAACCTAAGAGGGATCCTAACATACAATTCTAGGGTTCCAAGTTCTCAAGCAAATTACTTTTCAGTCTATTGTGAAAACTCTAAAACAAGCATAGTAATATGAATCTAATGAGAGTCTAAGATCAATCATCACATGAGAAAAATTATCATGATAAGAATAAAAGTGACGAAATAATGGAAAATAGTTATCTAGTCATTAAAAATCAAATGGATTCCTTCCCCATGTCCCAAAATAAGTTTAAGCTATCATAGAAAGAAGATTACAATAATCCAAAATATATAGTAATTTTTGTGCCATTTCATGAGTATTTTTGTGTCATATTCATAGACTTTGCTTATTTTTATACCTTTTTTATCAATATTTGCGGAATCTACACTCTTTTCTGTTTTTGATGATTTTCATGCAAAAGGCATGTTTTTCAGTCGTTCGAGCAATGCAGATGCAAAACTGAATTCACAACATCAAGAGGAGATCACACATAAAATTTTAGAAGAATCAGAGCTTCAGAGCAAATTACGGCACCCCCGTAATGGATTTTACGGTACCGTAACTCCACCACAGAATTACGGTATGGCCGTAATCCCTGAGAGGTGTTGGGGTATGCCCTTAAGGCTAATGTTTGAGGCCTTTGGGATGATTTCAGTATCATGTATAAACTATGTATAAGTTTATAAAGGCAATGGTTGTTATTCAGGTTGTTACATTATCTGCTGCTGTTATGTATACTTCTGAATAATGTCTCAATGGTGTTCAGCTTGGCTGACATTAGCATTGTCCTTAGTCGAGATATCTTGGTGAACATGAGACAGCCTTGATATGATTGAGACTAATATGTGTTCTAATCTTATAGGATGCTTCGAGCATAAGATGTAGACTCATAGGTGCATTGGATGTACTGGACAGACCCTACTTAGGATATTCAATTGTTTGTCACAATGTGAATAATCCTTATATGCAAGCAAGTGACATATTTCCTCTGACTTGAGATCGCTTGTGTTTCTAAATGATGATTAGCATTGTCTTGAGGTAATTCAATATCATTTGAAATATAATGGTTATAGATTATCTTGGATAATGAGCATGAGTCATGTTAGGACACTAGTGATAGATATAGGATTGCCTCTCCTTGTTGGAGTGTGATGTTCTAAAGGGGCCCCCTGGATGAGATGATTGAAAAAGTGTATGGCCATACCCAGATGACTATGTTCATCTGATCTAATCATTTTCATCATATTGGAATTACAGGCTTGACACGCTTGTCCAATGAGAACGTCCAGTGGCAAAGGAAACATGTATGTCAAGTGAATTGGATTCACACTTGTGCTATGGTTTGGGTGTAGTCTTGGAAGACTCTTTCCTTCATATCGGGAGACAGTGATGTGTTGCTAGATACCCCTCTCTGATCGTGATAACGTAAGTTATCGTTACCGACATTGATGGAAACCCTTAGGGTCGCACAATTTGATGATATGGCTTACTTATGTCAGATCGTGTGGACTGAATGGTTTTGGTTCAGTTTAAAGGAGTTTAAACTCTGATTGGAAGTGAGATCTGGTCTGATCATGTTTGATTGATTAGGGCTTGAGATCGGTAAGCTTCGATCGGGAGAATTGATGCTTGATCGATGAGATCAAGAGCATCAAGAGATGTGTGGTTAGATCTTGAGCCATCTGGTTCATATGAGATCTAGACCATGGCTTGGTTTGATTTGGTCTTTGAACCAAATGGAATAGAACCGGTTCACTTTGGTGAACGTATGGTTCGATTGAGAGATGAGTTTCGATGGTTACGTGGGAGTTAAAGTAAGAGTAAAACACTTACTATATTTGGAAGGCATGATTCCTTTTGGAAACCCCCCACGGTTTCGAACGTTGAGACGCTCTCTCTCGCCCCCTTCCTCTCGTGCGTGTCTTGCCTCCACGAAAGGGAAGAAGTTTCGCCAGCCAAAGGGGTGAACACATCTCCTCATACACGATCAGGATACCTTGGCGTTTTTGCTAGCACAAGGGACGCGCAAGGAAGCAAGTTCCATCACCTTGTGTGCGACTTCTTTGGAGGAGAGCCACTCGCCCTCTATCTTCTTCCAAGTCACCACTCATGGCCATGGTAACATCTTCACTTGTTTTAAGCAAGTCTTAATGTTGATCATATGATTAAGCCATACGATCATGAAACCTAAAATTTCCGCTGCCTATGAAAATTTTATATGCGCCTATGACCTAGGTTTCGCCACTTTCAAGAGGTGCCGTAATTTGGGGAGATTTCGACCAGAGAACATCGGTGATTTTATGGCACTGCCATAACAAACATTACGGTGCCGTAATTCCAGATGATTTTCTACCCGAGAGATTTCAGAGATTACGGCAATGCCGTAATAATCTTTACATGTCGTAATTTGGCCCAGAAAGTTACAGAAGAAAATATGGCACCGCTGTAATCATTTTTATGGGCCGTAATTTTGACCCAGATTGTAACATCCCACATTCTTAACCCCAAATCAAGCTATACAATTCATAAAAGAACCAGGATGTCTCATATAAGATCGATCATATGCTAGGTAAAACCGAGTTCAAGAAAAACACGATCTGAAAATTTTCAAAATTCATAAACTATCCACAAAACACAAAACTCATAAATCACGTAAGGGTACCTGCCACCACGCAATACTTGCACTAGACATATGCAAGTTACAAGGTATATCAAAACCGATTACACAGAATACACATCAAGCCGAAATCAAAACAAAATCACAAAATCGATTTTTACAAATTCATACCAAACACCGAAACCAGGCTGAAGCCCGCGGTGACACAAAAATCAAAATCATTTAACTGCCACAGTCTGGCAACACAAATTCACACAATTCACATGACTCACAAAGTTCATATAACTCATAGGGTTTAGCCACAACCGGCATCATAAGCATAAACACATTAAGGCCACAACCGGCATCATAAACTCATTAAGCATAATTCACAGCATCCATATAATGCTAACTGCGCCCCTGCTCTACACCTGAAAATAGTGAGGGGTGAGCTACACAGCCCAGTGAGTGGATAGTCTAATTGACCATCCAGAACATACACTCAAAAATATAGGCAAATTATTTTTAAAAATCTTTAACAGGATATCATGTCAACATATAACAACAATTCAATGCAAAAGTCATATAAGCAGTCAAAAGTACACACTAACATATAATAACCTCAGATTCTAGAGTTATACTCTAAACCAACCGAACACACATATTCTAAACCAACTAAACACACCAACACATTTTTAACCTAGTTGTCCAGCATATTCAGTAGTGACCAATATGGTCTAACCCGGCTTGGCCAAAGCACTGGGAGCTGCAAATCACATGCAACACAAACATGGACAGTGAATAGAATCAAGAGGTGGCCCCCGCCTGGTCAAGACGTGGCACGTTGGTCTATCACGCCATAACACAAATCGAGAATGATGACATCAAGAGGTGGCCCCTGTCTGATCAAGACATGGCACTTTGGGTCTTATATCATTCCCAACACAAAACGAGAATGATGACATCAAGAGGTGGCCCCTGTCTGATCAAGACATGGCACTTTGGGTCTTATATCATTCCCAACACATAAAAGAGTAATGACATCAAGAGGTGGCCCCTGTCCGACCAAGACATGGCACTTTGGGTCAAAACCCGTTCTCCCAAAAGGTTCCTACTGGACAACAGACATATCTTATTTCATATTTCACAAAGGTGGACATATTTCACAAAGGTGGACTCCTAAGTGTAAACTAGACTCTAGGATAGTCATCACAAAAAATCACATCGGGCAGGCTGAACATCAACCCCCATCACAATAATCATAATAGGCAGGCTGATCATCAACCCCCTCACATATCACAATACAGGGCTGAAATTCAAACCCTGAACATATCACATAAGGACTATCCTATGAGTACACTGTTACACTTAGCCATAGTCCTAACCAACACATAACACATAATATTCAAAATTCTCATAATCACATAATTTTCAAAAATCTCATAACCACATAATGTTCACAATTTACATAACAACATAATATTCCAAAAATCACATAAACACCTAATATTTAAAAATCACATAATTACATAATATTAACAATCATATAATGTAGTGTGGTCCTTAGGTTTCATGCTGATTAGTTCAGTCAAACCTTACTAGGTTATCATCCAAATTTCTCAAACAATTTCTCAATAATGCAGTTAACAAGCATCCATAAAAATTAACATAAAACTAAAACATGTAGTCATACAAACTATCCATAAAATTAACAAAAATTAAAACATGTATTCATACCAACTATTTTACAAATCTCTACATATAAACCACGGTTAACATAACATACTATCTATTAAATTTTACACCTTGAATTAACATGAATTTCATGCTCAAACCATTGGTCTAAAACTTCCGAATTTCCATAATTTAATACCTTAAATTTCATATTACCAACTTTCGGATTTCATAAAGAAAATCATCAAAATTTCGGTTTTCATGCATATTATCAAGAATTTGGTCTTCATAAATAATATCAAGATTTCGGATTATCATGAATAATTATCAAAGATTCGGTTCACATGAAGAAACATCTTGAATTTGGTTTACATGAAAAATACATCTTGAGTTTCGGTTTTAACATGATAAAAATTCCAATAATTCAATTGTATCAAGTCACAAACACAACCAAACTAATAGATCAAATAAGACATTCCACTCACCTCTTAACCGAGAACACAAGGTGAAAAACTCTCCAAAATAATTCGTCTAAGGCTTGAAGTTCTACCAAGAATCGCCACCAAAGGAAGGAAACACCTCCAACACCAAAGACTCCAAGAGAGAAGGAAGATATTTCACCTCTAAGCCTCCAAGAATCGCCTAAGTTCTTCAAGAAGTCGCCAAGTTCTTCAAGCCGTCGCCCAAGGTTTCTTTCAAGCCAAAAAATCGCCAACACTCTACCCTAACCGAAATTACCTACTTAAATTTTGGTTTTTAACTCTTAACCCATTAACCCATTAATTCAATTCGGGTTTAATCCATTTAATTAATAATTTGAATTTTAAAACCCAATTAGTTTAAACCCATTAATTCAACCATTAACTTAACGAAAATCCAATAAGGTCTAATTAACATCCAATAAGGGTTTAATTAACCAATAGGGTCTAATTAATTAACTTACAAGCTCTAATTAATTAACTTACAATTACAACCCATAAATCCTAATTAATTTATCATGAACAGCCAATAATAATTTATCATAAATTAACAGCCAATAATCAAACAAATAATCCCTAATTAATTTACAATAAATTAACAACCAAAAATCTCTAGTTAAATAACTATTAACAACCAATACATAGAAAAATATCACAGTCAATAATTTTATTTAATTCAAAAATAATGCTTACCAGGACTTAAGATCCTTGGATCTTACATCCCTCCCTCCTTATAAAGCTTTAGTCCTCTAAAGCTCAGCATCCATATCATCAAAGAGGTAAGCATAAAATTTCCTCATATCAGCTTCAGTCTCCCAAGTCGCCTCCTCAACAGCCTGATTTCCCCAGATAACCTTTACCAAAGGTATAGTCTTGTTTCTCAGGACTTTATCTTTTCTATCCACAATCCGAAGAGGTCTTTCCTCAAAAGTCAAATCACTCTGAATCTGAAGAGGTTCCAACTCCAACACATGAGATGGATCAGGATGATATTTCCTCAAAGCAGAGACATGGAATACATTATGCACATGATCCATAGCAGGAGGTAAAGCCAATCGGTAAGCCACTGGACCAACTCTCTCAATAATATCAAAAGGGCCTACAAACCTAGGGCTCAACTTGCCCTTTTTGCCAAACCTCATAACACCCTTAGTAGGTGACACCTTCAAGAACACATGATCCCCTACCATAAACTCCAAGGAACGACGACGGTCATCAGCATAACTCTTCTGTCTGTCCCGAGCAATTTTCAGTTTATCCCGGATCTCTCTGACCTTATCAGTAGTCTCCTGTACTGCATCAGATCTCAAAATCATTCTGTCACCAGTTTCCTCCCAACACAAGGGAGTCCTACACCTTCTCCCATACAAAGCCTCATAAGGAGCCATCTGAATACTGGAGTGGAAGCTATTATTATAAGTAAACTCTATCAAAGATAGATCCCGGTTCCACTCAGAACTCCAATCAACCACATAGGCTCTCAACAGATCTTCTAGAGTTTGTATAGTACGCTCCGTCTGGCCATCAGACTGAGGATGATATGCTGTACTAAAACTCAACTTAGTACCCAAACCTTCCTGTAAGCTCTTCCAAAATCTGGACAGAAATCGAGAGTCCCTGTCAGACACGATATCAACAGGCACTCCATGCAGTCTGACTATCTCATCAATATATAATCTAGCCAGTCTCTCTAGAGAATAAGTCATCTTAATCGGAAGAAAATGGGCTGATTTAGTGAGTCTATCAACAATCACCCAAATAGCATCATGACCCAATCTGGTTCTGGGCAAACCACATACAAAATCCATACTGATACATTCCCACTTCCACTCAGGAATAGGAAGAGGCTGCAACAAACCACCAGGCTTCTGGTGTTCAGCCTTCACAGTCTGACAGGTTAAACACCTAGAGACAAAATCAAACACTTCTTTCTTCATACCCGGCCACCAAAAACTTTTCTTGAGGTCCTGATACATCTTAGTCACACCAGGATGTAGAGAATATTTGGAGTTATGGCTGTCCTCCAATATTTCTTTCCTCAAGCTTGGTTCCTCAGGGACACATACCCTTCCACGAAACCGAAGAATACCATCATCAGACAGGCTAAAATCCTGAACTGCGCCGTCAACCAGACTAACCCTGATCTGAACTAATCTCGGATCCACAGACTGCTGATCTCTGATCTTCTGCAACAAAGCAGACTGTACTCTGAGAAAAGCCACATAACCCGACTGAATTCTAGGAGTAACACTGATCCTGAGATCGCTGAACTCCTGCAGTAACCGCCACTCACTAACTCGTAAAGCAGCTACTGAAGTAACTGGATGTCTGCTCAGAGCATCCGCCACCACATTGGCCTTTCCAGCCTGATACTGAATAGAGAAGTCATAATCTTTGATCAACTCCATCCATCTTCTCTGTCTCATATTCAACTCCTTCTGAGTGAAGATATACTTGAGACTCTGGTGATCAGTGAACAGATCAAACTCCTGACCCAACAAATAGTGACGCCATATCTTCAAAGCAAAGACTACGGCCGCCAACTCTAAATCATGAGTAGGGTAGTTCAATTCATACTCCTTCAGTTGTCTCGAAGCATAGGCTACTACAGAACCCTTCTGCATCAAGACACAACCCAACCCTTTGCCAGAAGCATCTGTATAAACAGTAAACCTTTCCCCATCACTAGGAATAATGAGGATCGGTGTACTAGTCAATCTCCTTTTCAGCTCTTGGAAGCTCTCTTCACACTTGTCATCCCAAATAAACTTAGCCTCCTTTCTGGTCAACTTAGTTAAAGGACCCGCCAGCTTGGAGAATCCCTCAACAAATCGCCGATAGTAACCTGCTAAACCCAGAAAACTCCTGATCTCAGTAGCACTAGTCGGTCTTCCCCAATTGAGAATGGCTTGCACTTTAACTGGATCTACAGACACCCCCTGACCAGAAATCACATGTCCCAGAAAACTGATCTTCTCTAGCCAAAATTCACACTTACTAGCTTTGGCATATAACCGGTTCTTCCTCAAGATCTCCAGTACTCTGCGCAAATCACTGACATGATCTGAGGTAGTCTGAGAGTACACTAATATATCGTCTATAAAGACTACCACACAAGAGTCAAGCAGCTCATGGAATACCCTGTTCATCAAATCCATGAAGACAGCAGGTGCATTTGTCAGTCCAAAAGGCATAACTAAAAATTCGAAATGCCCATACCTGGTCCTGAAAGCAGTCTTAAATATATCCTCATCCTTGACCCTAAGCTGATAATACCCTGATCTCAGATCAATCTTAGAGAACACTGTAGCTCCCTGTAATTGATCAAATAGATCATCAATTCTGGGAAGAGGATACTTATTCTTGATAGTCACTTGGTTCAGTTGCCTGTAGTCTATACACATCCTCAGGGTTCCATCCTTCTTCTTCACAAACAACACTGGCGCTCCCCAAGGTGAAGCACTAGGCCGAATGTACCCTTTCTCTAACAATTCCTCCAGTTGTTTCTTAAGCTCGGCCAACTCTGAAGTAGCCATACGATAAGGAGCTCTGGAGATAGGTGCCGTGCCTGGCGCCAACTCAATGCCAAACTCTACCTCTCGAATCGGTGGCAAGCCTGAAAATTCTTCAGAGAACACATCAGGAAATTCTTTCACCACCGCCATCTGAGTCAAATCAGAAGTAGAATCATCCTGCACCTTAACATGTGCAAGATAACCCTTGCACCCACTAGCAAGTAACTTCCTGGCCTGCAGGAAAGATATCACATGTGGTCCTTGGTCTGACACTAGACCTCTCACAAAAATCCGATTCCCATCAAGCATATTCAAAGTGATCACTTTCTCAAAGCAATCCACAGAGGCATGATGCGAAGACAACCAGTCCATACCTAGAATGACATCATAGTCTTGCATGTTTAGGAGGATTAAATCTACCAGAAACTCATAGCCCTCTACATGCACTACACAATCAGCGCATACAGTGTCTGTAGATAATGATTTTCCTAAGGGAGTACTCACAGACACAGCATAGTTCATCACCTTAGGTATCACAGGTAAACATGCAGCAAACTTAACAGAAACAAAAGACAAATTTGCACCAGGGTCAAATAGAATGCGAGCTAACTGATCAAATACAAATAATGTACCTTCCACAACGGATCGGGAAGCTCGTGTATCCTTCTCAGCCACAGCATACACTCGGGTCTGGACTGTAGGCTTATCTGCGCCTCTAGGCTGTATCTCAGGTTCTTTGCAGTCCTTGGCCATGTGCCCGGGCTTCTTACACCTGAAGCACACGCCATTCTTCCTATGACAATCTTTCACTAGATGTCCCCTGAGCCCACAGTAACTACAAGTCCCGTTCTCAGTGTTACTGTTTCTTACATCCCTGGCACCCCTGAACTGTTGCGGTGCATCCCTGGACTGCTGTGGTGCCTTGTAAGAGTAAGGCCTATACCTGCTCTTCTTGTAATCCTTATGCCTAGGGTACTTCTTACCCTTGCCGCCACTGCCATACTGAGGAACCGCCGCCTCAGCTGCAGGAACTACTGTCACGGCAACATGAGAACTCCTCTCAGCTATGTATCTCTCAATGGTGCGCGCTCGCCCAACAGTTTCAACATAGGTCTCCAAGTGTTGAGCACCAACCTGCTCTCTAATGTCCCATCTGAGACCTCTGAGAAACTTAGTGGCTCTCCTCTTTTCAGTGTTTATCAGGTGAGGAGCATACTTTCCCAATTTCGTGAACTGTAATTCATACTGGTCCACTGTCATATCACCCTGCTCCAGATGAATAAATTCCACCTCTCGGTCCTCAACCAAGCTATCTGGGAAGTAATTCTCGTTAAATCGAGACAAGAAGTAAGGCCAATCTACAGTCTCATGTCTTTCTTCGGCAAGTCTCACTACGCCCTTCCACCACTCATCTGCGTCAGCACGCATCATATAGGTGGCCAGACATAACTTATCCTCATCTGAGCAGCGCATGACTTGGAAAATCTTTTCCAAGCACAACTGCCAGTTCTCTGCATTACTGGATTCTGAGCCCCCATAAAAAGAGCTGGGACCCAGTTTCTGGAATTCACTCACAAGTGAAGCATAGCGCCTGTGAGCACCCTCCTGAGAGTCATCCCCCACCGCTCGAGTAGTAGTCTGGGGTCTCTCTCGAGTTAGCTGCTGCAAAAGCTGCTGTTGTGCTTCTTGGTGCTGAGTCTGCTGCTGCTGCAGCATCTGAGCTTGCCTCTCTATCATAGCACCTTGTTGCTGAACCATGCCAGTCAGAGCCTCAATAGTTCTCGTGAGGTTCGGGGTCTGCTCGCCCTCATCACTAGCATTTCCTCTGGTTCGCACCATCTTAAATGCCTACACACGCATATCATAGTCACACACATATCATAGTCAGGAAAACAATCATAAACCTATTAGGTGTCTAGCAATACACAAACATGTTTTCCCCCAAACTAAGTTTTAGCTAGCCAACTCCTCTGATACCATTCTGTAACATCCCACATTCTTAACCCCAAATCAAGCTATACAATTCATAAAAGAACCAGGATGTCTCATATAAGATCGATCATATGCTAGGTAAAACCGAGTTCAAGAAAAACACGATCTGAAAATTTTCAAAATTCATAAACTATCCACAAAACACAAAACTCATAAATCACGTAAGGGTACCTGCCACCACGCAATACTTGCACTAGACATATGCAAGTTACAAGGTATATCAAAACCGATTACACAGAATACACATCAAGCCGAAATCAAAACAAAATCACAAAATCGATTTTTACAAATTCATACCAAACACCGAAACCAGGCTGAAGCCCGCGGTGACACAAAAATCAAAATCATTTAACTGCCACAGTCTGGCAACACAAATTCACACAATTCACATGACTCACAAAGTTCATATAACTCATAGGGTTTAGCCACAACCGGCATCATAAGCATAAACACATTAAGGCCACAACCGGCATCATAAACTCATTAAGCATAATTCACAGCATCCATATAATGCTAACTGCGCCCCTGCTCTACACCTGAAAATAGTGAGGGGTGAGCTACACAGCCCAGTGAGTGGATAGTCTAATTGACCATCCAGAACATACACTCAAAAATATAGGCAAATTATTTTTAAAAATCTTTAACAGGATATCATGTCAACATATAACAACAATTCAATGCAAAAGTCATATAAGCAGTCAAAAGTACACACTAACATATAATAACCTCAGATTCTAGAGTTATACTCTAAACCAACCGAACACACATATTCTAAACCAACTAAACACACCAACACATTTTTAACCTAGTTGTCCAGCATATTCAGTAGTGACCAATATGGTCTAACCCGGCTTGGCCAAAGCACTGGGAGCTGCAAATCACATGCAACACAAACATGGACAGTGAATAGAATCAAGAGGTGGCCCCCGCCTGGTCAAGACGTGGCACGTTGGTCTATCACGCCATAACACAAATCGAGAATGATGACATCAAGAGGTGGCCCCTGTCTGATCAAGACATGGCACTTTGGGTCTTATATCATTCCCAACACAAAACGAGAATGATGACATCAAGAGGTGGCCCCTGTCTGATCAAGACATGGCACTTTGGGTCTTATATCATTCCCAACACATAAAAGAGTAATGACATCAAGAGGTGGCCCCTGTCCGACCAAGACATGGCACTTTGGGTCAAAACCCGTTCTCCCAAAAGGTTCCTACTGGACAACAGACATATCTTATTTCATATTTCACAAAGGTGGACATATTTCACAAAGGTGGACTCCTAAGTGTAAACTAGACTCTAGGATAGTCATCACAAAAAATCACATCGGGCAGGCTGAACATCAACCCCCATCACAATAATCATAATAGGCAGGCTGATCATCAACCCCCTCACATATCACAATACAGGGCTGAAATTCAAACCCTGAACATATCACATAAGGACTATCCTATGAGTACACTGTTACACTTAGCCATAGTCCTAACCAACACATAACACATAATATTCAAAATTCTCATAATCACATAATTTTCAAAAATCTCATAACCACATAATGTTCACAATTTACATAACAACATAATATTCCAAAAATCACATAAACACCTAATATTTAAAAATCACATAATTACATAATATTAACAATCATATAATGTAGTGTGGTCCTTAGGTTTCATGCTGATTAGTTCAGTCAAACCTTACTAGGTTATCATCCAAATTTCTCAAACAATTTCTCAATAATGCAGTTAACAAGCATCCATAAAAATTAACATAAAACTAAAACATGTAGTCATACAAACTATCCATAAAATTAACAAAAATTAAAACATGTATTCATACCAACTATTTTACAAATCTCTACATATAAACCACGGTTAACATAACATACTATCTATTAAATTTTACACCTTGAATTAACATGAATTTCATGCTCAAACCATTGGTCTAAAACTTCCGAATTTCCATAATTTAATACCTTAAATTTCATATTACCAACTTTCGGATTTCATAAAGAAAATCATCAAAATTTCGGTTTTCATGCATATTATCAAGAATTTGGTCTTCATAAATAATATCAAGATTTCGGATTATCATGAATAATTATCAAAGATTCGGTTCACATGAAGAAACATCTTGAATTTGGTTTACATGAAAAATACATCTTGAGTTTCGGTTTTAACATGATAAAAATTCCAATAATTCAATTGTATCAAGTCACAAACACAACCAAACTAATAGATCAAATAAGACATTCCACTCACCTCTTAACCGAGAACACAAGGTGAAAAACTCTCCAAAATAATTCGTCTAAGGCTTGAAGTTCTACCAAGAATCGCCACCAAAGGAAGGAAACACCTCCAACACCAAAGACTCCAAGAGAGAAGGAAGATATTTCACCTCTAAGCCTCCAAGAATCGCCTAAGTTCTTCAAGAAGTCGCCAAGTTCTTCAAGCCGTCGCCCAATGTTTCTTTCAAGCCAAAAAATCGCCAACACTCTACCCTAACCGAAATTACCTACTTAAATTTCGGTTTTTAACTCTTAACCCATTAACCCATTAATTCAATTCGGGTTTAATCCATTTAATTAATAATTTGAATTTTAAAACCCAATTAGTTTAAACCCATTAATTCAACCATTAACTTAACGAAAATCCAATAAGGTCTAATTAACATCCAATAAGGGTTTAATTAACCAATAGGGTCTAATTAATTAACTTACAAGCTCTAATTAATTAACTTACAATTACAACCCATAAATCCTAATTAATTTATCATGAACAGCCAATAATAATTTATCATAAATTAACAGCCAATAATCAAACAAATAATCCCTAATTAATTTACAATAAATTAACAACCAAAAATCTCTAGTTAAATAACTATTAACAACCAATACATAGAAAAATATCACAGTCAATAATTTTATTTAATTCAAAAATAATGCTTACCAGGACTTAAGATCCTTGGATCTTACACAGATTCACAGAGCAAATATTACAGCACTGCCGTAATATATTTTAGCCGTAATGTCCATTCAAAAACGTAATTTTTACGGGTTTGAATCTTGCGCGGATAATAACTTTTGATCCAGAGCTTCAAACTTAGATCCAAAAGATGCTACAGACTCGACTTTAAGAGGAGAAGACGCACGAAGTGGAAGCACCAATTTTTATCCAGAATTGAGAGAGAAATCGAGAGAGAGGCGCTTAGGGTTTGGCATCACGCCGAGAGGCGTAGAGGGCACCTTAGGCCGTGATTTTCATGCAGAAGCTTTGCCTGGAGGAGAAGATGATATCCCAAAAGTTTCAGAGCAAAAAGGAGTTCAATCGGAGGGGGAATCAATGAAAGAACGGGCGCGGCACTATTCACAGCGTGTTTTGGAGGCAAATTACGGCTGTAATTTCTATTACAGCCGTGTTGTAACGTTGTTTCTTCTTCTTCTTTGATTTCTGAACACTTTGATACTATGGCTTATTGTATTTCTCGTTCCATGCTAGCTTAATCATATTTTGGGACATGGGTGTAATTCACTTTGATTTCTTAATGATTAGATAACTCTTATTTCGTCAGAATAATCTTTGTTATGGTAATTTTTCTTTTGTGATTGATTGCTTTTAATTCTTCATAGTTTTATTTTATCAGCATGTTTTAGAATTTTACAAAATAGACTGAAAGATTGATTGTGAAGTTTGGAACCCTAAAAATCATTGAGTTTCGAACTTATCGTAAGAAATTAGGTTTGTTCTTTGAATTCTGATTTTTAGGGATTTAATTGTCATGTTAGATAATTTAAATCTAAGATTGAGTTATTGTGTCAAACGTGGAGATTTTGCACGAAAGCGAGGATCAGAATATTGGAGACCCTTAAGCAGAACTTATGTTGAGACTCGGACGCACGAAAGTGATCCTTGAGATTCCACTTGAGACAATCAACTTAGAATTCGGATGCACGAAAGTGATCTTTGAGTTCTTTGATTGATGATTTACTTATCTTCAGCGTTGGGATAGATCTTGCGCGAAAGCGAGGATTGGTCCCTGCATGATTGTTTGCACGAAAGTGAGATGATCCCTTTATGAAGTAAATTAAGTCTTTATCATGATATAATTAGTCTGACGACCTTTTATTTATATCTAATCATTGAAATTAAGGTGGATGAAACCCTAGTCCCAGTTTATCTCTCTGATTATTTTCCTGTGTGTTTATCGATTATTCACTTGCATCATATTCGAATTTGCTTAGCTAGTAAGAAAACAATTATTTTGTACTTAACAATAAGGTCTCTGTGGGATCAATATTTTTTTTATTACTTCGAGTATCCATGCACTTGCGGACACTACAAGTTTAGGGACAACAAGTTTTTGTAGTCGTGTGAGGGAGTGACAATAGCCCTGTTCGCCAACACTTAGGTTTTGGCCGCGACACCTGAAATAAGTCTACCTACTTGTATTCATAAGTGTGTCCTTTCGGATCACAACAAGTTTTTGGCGCTGTTGCCGGGGATTACTGATTAGTCCAAGGTCCACGCCAAACTACTTGAGATATGACTTGGATTACGAACAAGTTTTTGGCGCCATTGTCGGGGACCTTAGTTTTGTTAATATCAAAATAGTTGTTAGTATTACTAGACTAACTTTTAGTTGTTTTAGATTTAACACTGTTTTTTATATTTTTGCAGGTTTTGGATTATCAAAAGTTGTGACAGAACTGAGATTTTTTAAAATTTATGAATTTGCTTAAGTTTATTATTTTCTTTTTTATATATATTCTGAACAAAATATATATTTATTTGATTGATTGGTGTTGGATTATCTTTCTATTATAGATAGATTTGAAGATGTCTTTTAATTACAACTCGTGGGCAACTAAAAGAGATGAAGTATACATGTCATATGAAGATGATTCATCATGCACTCTTAAAGATAAGTTAGATTTTATCTCTCGCCAAATAGACACTTTAAATATGCACCCTTTTAGTACATCTTATTCTTCCATTAGCTGTGATATTTGTGGACATTTTGGTCATTGTAGCTCTAATTGCCAAATTTTAATGCCTCCAAATTCTAATTCACCATGTTATGAAGATGATCAATATAATTCAAGATGGGAAAATCAAACTTCTTTTTATGAGGATTGCTCAAATCATGTTTCTGAACCATAGTTTGAGGATACTGAAGAATCTAGGTTAGAATCCATGCTTGAAAAATTCATGACAAATCAAAATAAAGAAATTGAAGATCTTAAGGGAATAATTGGTCAGCTTGCTTCTCAAGTAGAATCTTTAACTGCTAATTCTAAAATTTTGGAAACCCAATTAGCACAACAAGCATGTTTATTTGAGTTTTAAACTGAGGAACTTGATTTAGAAAATTCCCCCACTGATTATGATTGTTTTGAGATTGAACCTTATGTGGACATTAATGCATCTCACTCTTATTTTGATGATTGTAAAATTGATTCTTTTGATAATTTATTTGAGGAAAAGGTTGAGGAAATTGAAATTGAAAAAACCTCTTTTGATGATATATTATTCATGTTTAATACTGATGAGTTTGAAAATTGTGATATTCATGTACCTCAATCTGATTTGGATGAAAATTTTGAAATTGATTCTCAAATTAATTCTTTTGTGAAATTTGATGAATTTGACTTTGATTTTGATGATGAATTATTTATGAAAAGACATGAGGAAATTGATTTTGAAAAGTCTCACATTAATTTTGATGATGATTTTGAAATTGATAAATTGTTTGATGATGAATATGAGGAACTTGAAAAGAATTTGAATATTACAAACATTGATGAATCTCACTCTGATGATTTGCCCATCTCTACTGTTAAATCTTCTTATTTATTTGAGAAAGTGTGCTTTATCGAGGAACCTGATTTGAGACATAAAGTTTATTTTGATGATCCAATACTTGTATATTTTGATCAAAGTCCTATTGAAATTGAAAAGATAAATTTGAAGAAAGGACTTATGATTTTGCTTACTGATAAATATAGGAAGATCATTGAATATCTTTTGATTGAAAATTTTAATTTTAATTTCTGCATATTTAAGAAAGCCATGTCAATCATGATTTACATGAAATTCTGGATATTTGGATTAGTGGCTAAACTTTTTGGACAGCGGAAAAGGAGAAAATTACATGCTATTTACTTTGGTACTATTTCACATGCTTCGCCATGAGATTTGATTTTTGGTCAAGCTAATGACCTAAAAATTAGTGCTTCTTGGGAGGCAACCCAAGCACTTTTGCTTAATTTAGTTGCATTTATTTTAGTTTATTTTTAGAAATAATTTTTCTTTTCTTTTTGCAGGAAAATAAATTTTTGCGCAAATTACGGCACTGCTGTAATCTATTTTATGGTACCATATTTTCGGTCAGCTTTTGACCCCGAGAGTTTATTGCTTTTATGGCACTACCGTAACCATTTTTACGGTGCCGTAATTCTGCGAATTTCTTACTTGAGAGTTTCTGAGATTTCGCCTATTTTATGGTAGTACCGTAATGATTCTTATGATGCCGTAATTTTTGAATTTTGAATTTTGAATTTTTCAAAAAAAAAAATGACTGATTTTACGGCAGTACCGTAACCATTTTTACGGTACCGTATTTCCTGTATAATTTGATCCAAGAATTTTGTGTACATTACGGCACTGCCGTAAAGAATTTTTTGCCCGTAATTCTAAACCTGCAGTTTGCTTAATTGATTTGGTGTTTTCTCGCTGCTATTTTAAGGAACTGGGCTGGGAAAATTTTTGATCTTTGGCACAACATTGAAGTACACATCTTTGTCTATCATCTGGGGATTTTTTCTGAATTTTAAAGTCCATGGATCATTCTAAAACACATAGCAACTTTTCGAATCTGATTAACTTTTGTGCAGTTTTTAATCTGAGTAGCCTTCTTTCTGCTGATGCCCTAAATTCCTGATAGATTTTAATCTTTTGATTTTCATACATCTGAAAAGAACATATCTTATTCTACAACTTGGTTTTGTCCATTTTCTATTTGGATCATTAAATTTTATTTTTGGGTAGGGCTACTTTTCATAAAAAATTTAGAAACTGCTTTGTTTGTTTTCTACCTGTGTTGCTTCTTTTGACTCCAGATTCAGAAATCCTCAAAAGCAATTGTCTTCCACCTCTAGCCACCACTGCATCTGCCTCTGACATCACTGTTTTCGGCCGTCGACACTGGATTATACCATCTGCAGATTATTACTTCTTTTGCTGCCTCTTGTTATATTGATTTTATTTATTTTAGCAGCAGACTCTTCATTAGTGACTGATTTTTTTTATCGATGCAGCATTATCTTTGACACCCATCGGCCGACAATCTCACCTCCATGACTGTAGACTCTAGTAGGCCACTAGAGATTACTCACTCTACTATCGGCACCACCATCATTGCTAGCAGTTTTTTAGAAAATTTTAAAAAGCACATATTTGGACCTTGCAGCATCTGTCCCGACATTATTTTTGGTCTGAGCCTTATGTATTTTCGGTCAGAGATTGCCATATAGTTTTGTGAGTATTGTTTGCACTTTCTTGTGATTATTTGATTTCATATGATTATCTACACTTTTCTTCTCCTAAAACTTCTATCACTTTACATCCTTTGCATTGATTGAGTCTTATGTGATTATACGGATCTACCACTTTACATCTTTTGACTTTTTGAGTTTGATGCTTCACACCTTTTGCATTGATATTGATATTTTGATGTTTAAAAATATTTTATGACTTGAATCCATGTGATAAGAGATATGTGAATTTTTCTATGATAATGCATGTCAATACCTGTGAATGGAAATATACCTATTATGTTAAATTTATTTCTTCAATATATATCTACTTGTTGAAATGCTTCATTGATTGATGCATAGGGTTTTGGGTGGATATGTTTTTGATGAATACAATCTAAGAATGAAACATCTTTCTTTAATAAAATGAGCATATGAGTGTAATTTTTGAATTGATGTCAATTGATTAACCTATTTGATGTTTGGTTTATTTTACTATTTGTTGGAAAAAAAGAATCCAAAATCTACAAAAATAGTGAGAGACTCCCCTACTTAGCACTGTGTAAAATTGACAGTGGTACCTAAGACATGGGTTGAAGTCTGAAAAAAAATTAGAAAAAAAAAAGGAAAAATGACTCCTCTACTTGGCACTGTGTAAAATTGACAGTGGTACCGAAAAAAAAGAGTTGAAGTCCAAATAAAAAGTATGTATCTATGTGGGTACATGCCACCCAAAAAAAAAAGAGAAATAAAAAAATAATTTGAGTGGAAAAAGATTTTGGATATCTTATTCCTGTAAACAAAGGTATGATAGATTTGAACTGAAACTTGGGTGGAATCATGAGACTGAGATTCTTTTTATGCGAGTTGCGAAGTTTTATTTGAGCAAGGTTGTGGATCTTAAAGATTAATTTCAGATGATGATATATTTATCTAAAATTTTGTGCAAAAAGTTGATGGAAAATTTCATGAGTGAATATATTTTAGAAATTTATTTTTCATAAAAAGGCATATTTTCCATAGCAGTTTTCTTTATTCTATTTATTTGCTTGAGGACAAGCAAAGTTTGAGTCTTATGTATTAGATGACACCAAAATATATAGTAATTTTTGTGCCATTTCATGAGTATTTTTGTGTCATATTCATAGACTTTGCTTATTTTTATGCCTTTTATCAATATTTGCGGAATCTACACTCTTTTCTGTTTTTGATGATTTTCATGCAAAAAGGCACGTTTTTTAGTTGATTTCGAGCAATGCAGATGCAAAACTGAATTCACAACATCAAGAGGAGATCACAGGTAAAATTTAAGAAGAATCAGAGCTTTAGAGCAAATTACGGTACCCCTGTAATGGATTTTACGGTACCGTAACTCCACCACAGAATTACGGTACGGCCGTAATCCCTGAGAGGTGTCGTAATTTGGGAAGATTTCGACCAGAGAACTTTTGCGATTCTACGGCACTGCCGCAACAAACATTACGGTGCCGTAATTCCAGATGATTTTCCACCCGAGAGATTTCAGAGATTACGGCACTACCGTAATGATCTTTACGAGCCGTAATTTGGTCCAGAAAGTTACAGAAGAAAATACGGCACCGCCGTAACCATTTTTACGAGCCATAATTTTGACCCAGATTTCACAAAGCAAAAATTACGGCACTGCCGTAATATATTTTATGGCTGTAATGTCCATTCAAAAACGCGATTTTTACGGGTTTGAATCTTGCGCGGACCATAACTTTTGATCCAGAGCTCCAAATTTAGATTCGAAAGATGCTGCGGATTCATCTTTAAGGGGAGGCACGAAGTGGAACCACCAATTTTTATCCAGTATCGAGAGAGCAATAGAGAGAGAGGCGCTTAAGGTTTGGCCTCGCGCCGAGAGGCGTAGAGGGCACCTTAGGCCATGATTTTCATGCAGAAGCTTTGCCTAGAGGAGAAGACAATATCCCAAAAGTTTCAGAGCAAAAAGGAGTTCAATCAGAGGTGGGATTAATGAAAGAATGGGCACGGCACTATTCACAGCGTGTTTTGGAGGCAAATTACAGTTGTAATTTTTATTACAGCCGTGTTGTAATGTTGTTTCTTCTTCTTCTTTGATTTTTGAACACTTTGATACTATGACTTATTGTATTTCTCTTTCCATGTTAGCTTAATCATATTTTGGGACATGGGTGTAATTCACTTTGATTTCTTAATGATTAGATAACTCTTATTTCGTCAGAATAATCTTTGTTATGGTAATTTTTCTTTTGTGATTGATTGCCTTTAATTCTTCATTGTTTTATTTTATCAGCATATTTTAGAATTTTGCAAAATAGACTGAAAGGTTGATTGTGAAGTTTGGAACCCTAAAAATCATTGAGATTGGAACTTATCATAAGAAATTAGGCTTGTTCTTTGAATTCTGATTTTTAGTGATTTAATTGCCATGTTAAATAATTTAAATCTAGGATTGAGTTATTGTGTCAAACGTGGAGATCTTGCACGAAAGTGAGGATCGGAACGTTGGAGACCCTTAAGCAAAACTTGTGTTGAGACTCGGATGCACGAAAGTGATCCTTGAGATTCCACTTGAGATAATCAACTTAGAATTCGGATGCACGAAAGTGATCTTTGAGTTCTTTGATTGATGATTTACTTATCTTCAGCGTTGGGATAGATCTTGCGCGAAAGCAAGGATTGGTCCCTGCATGATTGTCTGCATGAAAGTGAGATGATCCCTTTATGAAGTAAATTAATTCTTTATCATGATAAAATTAGTCTGACGACCTTTTATTTATATCTAATCATTGAAATTAAGGTGGATGAAACCCTAGTCCCAGTTTATCTCTCTGATTATTTTTTCGTGTGTTTATCGATTATTCACTTGCATCATATTCGAATTTGCTTAGCTAGTAAGAAAGCAATTATTTGGTACTGAACAATAAGGTCTCTGTGGGATCGATATTTTTCTTTATTACTTCGAGTATCCATGCACTTGCGGACACTACAAGTTTAGGGACAACACGTTTTTGGAGCCATGTCAGGGAGTGACAATAGCCCTGTTCGCCAACACTTAGGTTTTGACCGCGACACCTAAAATAAGTCTACCTACTTGTATTCATATGTGTGTCCTTTCGGATCACAACAAGAAGAAGGAGGGAAAATTACGGTATGGCCGTAAAGATGTTTATGGCCGTAATTTCGAGCGAACAGCGATGACGCTCGATCTTCAAGCGATTTCTCCTCTGTCTGGCCTCCCTTCACTCTGAAATTTCTGGGACACTTCTCTTCCTCTATGCAAAGCTTCCACTCAAGTTTCACGGCCGGAGATGCGCTGTACGCTTCCCAGCGGCGAATATGGTGATTTATCTCTCTATGGTGGACAAAATTTGGGGCTTTTGGTCTCGTCCTCTTCGTCTCCTCGATGGCTCCCTGGTTGCCTCTTACAGCAAGGTATTTAATGGCCTGGATTGATCACAATCTTCTCCGCAAGAATCGGCTTTAGAGTTGACTGGGAAAGTCGCGAGCAACTTTGTAATTACGGCCGTAATGAAGTTTACGGTAGTGCCGTAATCTGGACAGCGAGCTCTCGGGCAGAAAATCTTCTAGAATTACAGTACCATGATGTGCTTTACGGTAGTGCCGTAATGTGAACAATGTCTTCAGGTGGAAAATCGACCTGAATTACGGTACCATAATTGATGTTACGGCAGTGCCGTAATCTTCATCCAATCTCTGCCCGAAAATGCGTCAAAATACGGCACTGTAAAGATGTTTAGGGTAGTGCCGTAATTACACAAACTTTTCTACCTAGAAGAATCCCAAATTACGGCACCGTAAAGATGATTACGGTAGGGCTGTAATTTTGCTCTACAAGTGCAGTCAAATTACGGTACCGTAAAAACCATAATGGGGGTGCCGTAATTTGCTCTGAATCTCCAATTCTTCTGAAATTTGCTGTGTGATCTCTTCTTGATGTCGTGAATTCAATTATGCATCTGGATTGCTTGAAATCGGCTGAAAAACAAGCCTTTTACCTGAAAATCATCAAAAATAGAAAAGAGTGTAGATTCTGTAAATATTGATAAAAAAAGACATGAAAATAAGCAAAATCTATGAATATGACACAAAAATACTAATGAAATGACATGAAATTTTCTATAAATTTCGGTGTCATCAATGTATTAGCTTGTTGTGCTATCTGTGTCTCTAAAATCTTATTGTGAGCAAAAACACTATCAAGTCTAGAATTGATTTGTTTCAAACTCTCATTCACATCGTCATTTGTTTTTTCTGGGCTCCCAAAAATTGTACAAGCATATCCTCTAGATTAGGGTTTTGGGGTTGACTCTGATTTTTTTGTTTCTGTTGGTACACCCTATTTTCATTCTATGCCCCTTGGTAATTGTTGCTCTTCCAAGATAAATTTGGGTGATTTCTCCAACCAGAGTTGTAGGTACTAGAATAAGGGTCATTAGATCTACCTTGATTGTAACCCCCTACTGCATTCACTTGTTCTTCACCCCTATCAACAATAATCTTACACTCTTCAACACAGTGCCTATGATTACCACAAATTTCACATGTAACAGAAGAAACAACAGTAGTTTGCATTTGAAAAGTATCAAAACGATTGCATAAAGAATCTATCTTCTCAGCCAATGTGCGCCAGCTATAACTATCAGTCTTACCATGTGGAGGGCAATAAAGAACTCCTCTCTCAATAGTCCACTGGTTATGATTTAAGGCCATCTCTTCAATCAATGTATAGGCTTCTTCCATGGTCTTGTTCATCAGGGCTCCACCTGCAACAGCATCAATAGTAAGTCGGGTATTATAAAGAAGACCATAATAAAAAGTCTGAATCAAAACCCATTTCTCCAAGCCATAGTGAGTACATTTCCGTTGCAATTCATTAAATCACTCTCATGCTTCACTCAAGGATTCACCATCCTTTTGTGAAAAATTTATAATTTGATTCCTCAGTTGGATGGTCATGCTGGGTGGAAAGTACTTCATCAAAAAGGCATTAGACAGCTGATCCCAAGTAGTGAATGTCCCTGATGGCTCTAAATGAAGTCAATCACGTGCTCGGTTCCTGAGGGAAAAAGTAAACAATCTCAATTTCAGTGCATCATCAGAAACTCCATTAATTTTAATAGTATCACACAATTCAAGAAAAAGAGATAGATGGATGTTAGGATCTTCAAGAGGTGCTCCTCCAAACTGGTTTTGTTGGATCATAAACAAGAAGGCTGGTTTGATCTCAAAATTGTTAGCAACAATGGCTGGCCTAGTAACACTAGAGCGAATCCCTTGGCAATTCGGGGCAACATAGTCACGCAATGATCTTCTCTCAGCCATAATTGCTTCTCCTTCTCTTTCCTCTGCAAATCTAAGCTTCCTGCGCAACCTTAGACTTTTGTTAATTTCAGGATCAAAAGGAACAAGAGGTCCTGACCTTAAATTCCTGCGCATACACAAGCAAACTGATCAAATAGATCAAATATATGCAGTAAAGTTCAAAATATGCAGAAAAATAAAGAAATACAGAATTAATCTAAGCTTCAAAAAGAACCAAAAAGAAAGGAAAAAAAATAGAAAAAACAGTAAACAAAAACAAATCTAAATACAAAGACCTAGTCTAGAAATACTCTCAATATCTTCAATATTGACAAAAACCAAGGTCCCAGGCAACGGCGCCAAAAACTTATTGTAGTCCGCAAGTGCACGGATACTCGAAGTAATAAAATAGATATCGAACCACAGAGACCTTGTTTACCAAGTACCGAATAATCGATTTCTTACTAGCCAGGCAACCCAAATATGATGAAGCAAACGATCGAAAAGTGCACGAAAAAATATCAGAGAAGAAAACTGAGACTAGGGGTTTATCCACCTTAATTCTAATGACTAGAAGGAAATAAAGGTTGTCTGTCAAATTTCATTACGATAAAGATTTAATTTACTTCATAAAAGGATCATCTCGCTCTCGCACAGACAATCATACAAAGGACCGATCCTCACTCTCGTGCAAGATCTATCCAATGATGAAAATAAGTAAATCATTGAACAAAGAACTCAAGGATCACTCTCGTGCATTTTGTATCCCAACAAGTAGCTAGACAAAAACTTATCTCTAGTGTAGCCGCCAAAAACTTATTGTGTCTTAAAACCTATTGTGTCCGCAAGTACACGGATACTCGAAGTAATAAAAATATCGATCTCATAGAGACCTACGTTTGTCAAGTACCGAATAATCGATTTCTTACTATCTAGGCAATCGAAACTATGCAAGTGAACTAGTGAGGGCTAAACGAAAATACCAGAGAGAAAAACTGGGACTAGGGTTTCATCCACTTTAATTTCTATGACTAAATATGAACAGAAATTCGTCAATTTAATTTTATCATGATAAAGACATAATTTACTTCATAAAAGGATTATCTCACATTCGTGCAGACAATCATGCAGAGACCGATCCTCGCTCTCGCGCAAGATCTATCCCAAGCTAAAAATAAGTAAATCATCCATCAAAGAACTCAAAGATCACTTTCGTGTATCCGAATTCTAAGTGGATTGTCTCGAGTGGAGTCTCAAGGATCACTTTCGTGCATCCGAGTCTCAACACAGGTTCTACTTAAGGTTCTCCAACGTACTGATCTTTGCTTTCGCACAAGATCACCACGTTTGACAAATTGACTCAATCCTAGATTCATATTATTAATCATGGCAATTGTTCTTCTAAAATCAAATAATAAGAAATAACATAATTTCTTAAAGTAAGTTCCTAACATGCAATTCTAGGGTTCCAAGTTTTCAAGCAAGTCACCTTTCGGTCCTTATTGCGAAAACTCTAAAACATGATTACTAACATGAATCTATAGAGAATCAAATAACAATTAGCACATAAGTAGAATTATCATGCTAAAATTATACATGACGAATAAATAAAAATAAAAAAAGGTTATTTAGTCATTAAGAAATAAAAGAGAATTACTCCCCCACGTCCCACAAAAGGTTTAAGCTAGCATGGAGAAAAGATTACAATAAACCATAGTTTCTAGTGATCAGAAATCAAAAAGAGAAGGGAAGAATGAATAACCACACAGCTGTAATGAAAATTACAGCCGTAATAAGCGTGTGAACAGTGTCAGCGCTAGGTTCTTCATCGATTTCTCCTCCAATCGAGAAACTTTCGCGTTAAAACTTCTATAGTATCTTCTCCTCCCTTATGCGCAACTTCCCCTCAAATTTCATGGCCAGAGATGCACTGTACGCCTCCCGGCGGCGGTGTGAAACTAAATTTCTCCTTTGGACTTTTTGTCTCTCTCCCTTCGTCTCCTCGAAAGCACTCTTTTCTCTTCTTTCCACTCTTCAATTTACAGCCTAGATCATCCGCAATCGATCGCGCAAAAATCGGACTCAAATTTAATTGTGAAAATCGCATCTCTATGTTGTAATTACAGTCGTAATAATGGTTACAGCACTGACATAATTTTAGTCAAGTTCTCGGATGGAAATATGTCTGGAATTACGGTACCGTGAGATGGATTATAGCAGTGCCATAATTTCAGAAAATCTCTCGGGTCTAAAGTTGCTTCAAAATACGGCACCATGATTTTTGTTTCGGCGGTGCCATAATTTCTCCAAAATCTTCTGTACAGAAATCCCCCAAAATACGGTAGTGCTCCAGAATTACGGTAGTATTCGAAAATACAGTACCGTAATGTAAATTACGGCACTGTCATAATTTGAGTTTTTACTCTGATTTGCGTGAAATTTGTCATGTAACCTCTTCTTGATGATGGGGATTCTTCTATGTATCTGATTTTGCTTGAAAATGCCTTAAAATCGTACCTTTTACCTGAAAATTATTAAAAACCAAAAAGAGTGTAGATTCCGTAATAATTGATAAAAAAAGGCAAAAAAATAAGCAAAGTGGTATGAATATGACACAAAAATACTAACGAAATGGCACAAAAATTACTATATATTTTGGTGTCATCAGTGCATCCGAATTCTAAGTCAAACATCTCATGTGGAAACTCAAGGATCACTCTTGTGCATCCTGAAACTCATCACATGTTCTACTTAAGGTTCTCCGACAATCAGAAATTTAATCTCTTACAATTTCGAATCAAGTCTAACACATTAACTCAATCCAAAGAATCAGAAAATCAACATGGGAATAAAATCACTAAAAATCAGAATTCAAAGAACAAATCTAATCTCTTACGATAAGTTCCAAACTCAATGATTTTTAGGGTTCCAAATTTCACAATCAACCTCTCAGTCTATTTCGCAAAATTCTAAAATATGCTGATATTTATAAAACTAAGAAGAATTAAAGGAAAGTCATCACATAAGTAGAATTATCATAACAAAATTATCATGACAAAAATAATCAATGTTCTAGTCATTAAGAAATTAAGGGAATTACACTCCCCATGTCCCATTAGAAAATTAAGCTAGTATGATGGAAAGATTACAATAAACCATAATTTTAGAGTATCAAAAATTGAAAAAAGGGAAGAAAAATTACAAAACACAGTGCAGTGATCGAAATTACAGCACCGTAATAGGCTGGAAACGCGATGAATAGTGGTGGCGCCCACTGTTTCATTGATTTATCCCTCGATCGGACTCCTCTTGCTCTGAAACTTCTGGCATGTGTTCTCCTCCTTCAGGCGAAGCTTCCTTGTAAATTTCGTTGCCGGAGGTAGTCTGTAGGCTGAGAACCGATAAACCCTAGTGTGGCGGCAATTCTATGAAATTCGTCGTGGATTTCTGATAAAAATTGTTCCTTTCACTCTCTACTCATCCCCCTCTTCATACTAATCATGCCACTTCTTATAGATCTTCAATTGGTTCCCTAGAGACCGAGAAATCACGAGTTCAAGTTTCAGGCGGAAGAATCGGGCGTCTGGGTAGAAATTACGGTACCGTGATGGAAATTATGGTAGTGCCGTAATTCTTGTCAGTAGTTGCAGTTTGAAATCTTCTCCAAATTACGCACCGTGATGAAAATTACGGTAGTGCCGTAATTGCTTCTAAAAACTCTGAATTCTCGGCAAAGAATTGGGCTGAAATTACGTCACTGTAATGAAAATTACGATAGTGCCGTAATTTACCAAAAACTTCCAAAATCAAGCCACCAAGAAAAACGTTATGGCAGTGCCTTAATTTGTCATTACGGCCGTAAAAATCATTACGGCACTGCCATAATTTTGCCTTGAAACTTGCATTGACTTGAAATTTGATGTGTAGTCTCCTCTTAATGATAAGATCGTGCCCATGTGTTGGATTTGCTTGAAAACCCATGAAAATGATGTCTTTTTACCTGAAATTGACTAAAAACTAGAAGAAGTGTAGATTCCAAAATATATGATAAAAAAGGCATAAAATAAGCAAAAGAGCATGCATATGACTCAAAAAGATGATGAAATAAGCAGGAAATTTGCTAAGAAATTTGGAGTCATCAGATTTCTAGTAGTGGTGGCACAACTTCTTGAATTGGCGTAAACCCTTGAAGAGGCGCAAGCAAGAGAAGAGAACATAGGCATGGATCTAGCCTTCCGAGGCTAGCATCAAGCGTGGAGGTTGAGAGGACTCAAGGAGCCTCTGTGTGCATGATTGCAAAGGACACTCATGTGCATTTCTTTCTGTTGGTAAACCCCAGACAATTTTAAATTTTAATTAATAGTGGAAGCATTGCCCGGAAATAGTTTCTCGCACTATGCAGGATCATCCTTACGAATGTTCCACCGGATGTGCTAGAGTAGTATATCGGAATCGCAAAATCCTAGGGAACACCCTCTACAATCGGGAACACACGAGCTCCTCAAGACCTCTTCCATCCATGCTTGGTGCTAGCCTTCGGGAGGAAGATCCATGTCGCCTATGTTGTCCCTTTACTTGCACCATCTCCAAGATGCGCCAAAGGGATGCTCCTCTTGTTTGTGCCATCACTAAGATGTTCCAAGAGGGAGGGAATCTTCTTCTTCTCATATTTGCGCCAATCTCATGGAAATTGAGCCAAAGAGAAGAGGAATAAGTCTTGGCCGCAAGGAGTAGGCAACACTCCCAATTGCGCCAAGTAGATGCCTTCAATGATCCTCCGAATAAATCCGGAGCTTAAACACAACATTTGACCCATTGACTAGACCTAGTCCACTGAGGTCAAATGTGGTCACCTGAAGGTCAACTGATGTCAAAACGTAACTTCAATCTATAAGATCATCTCCAACTCATCAGACGTGTCTGCAATACATCAAACTCCCAAACTGATCTAAATCAATCAAATGACTCGATCATAGGCAAGTCAATCAATACGAGATCTCGAGTGTCTAGGTATGTGACCCTATAGGTTCCTCAGACGTTGGCAATGATAACATTAAGTCATCACAAGCAATGAGTGGCACCTAGTAGTACATCATTGCGACCCAAGTCCTCGGAATGGAGTCATCATCAATATCCCCTAAAACTACGACAAAGTACATATACACTTGATAACACCAAAATATATAGTATACTGAGGATCTTTTACTTGTTTTTATGTTGAATAGGTCAAATATTGCAAAGTCTACTTCTATTTTGGTTTTTATGATTTTCAGGTAAAAAGGCATTATTTTGAGGCATTTTCAAGCAAAATCGAAGACATGGAAGAGTTACCATCATCAAGAGAAGATCACCCAAGAAATTTCATGCAAAACGGAGCAAATCAGCCAAAATACGGCAGTGCCGTAACTTATTTTACGGTACCATATTTTTCATACGCTACCGTAAAATCCGAGCCCTGCTGTAATTTGGAGACAACCCGACAGAAGATTTTGCAAAAAATACGGCACTGCCATAAACCATTTTACGGGCCATATTTTTAAGTGTTTCCAGAATAGAGACCATTGCTGAATTTACGGCACTGCCCTAAACAATTACATGGGCCGTATTTTTCTAGACGTTTTCGACCAGAGAGTTCAGCCGATATTACGGCCGTCCCGTAAACCATTACATGGTACCGTAATTTCGAGATGACATCGGAACAGAACACGCGAGCAATGTTACGGCACTACCGTGAAAGATTACACTATCGTATTTCCTGTTTTGAACGCGACTCTCAGGTTAATTTCGACGCCCGATTTTTGCGGAGAAGATTGCGGATGATCTAAACCTTTATGTTCGATGCTATAAGAAGCAAAAAGAGAGCTTCACACGCGAGAAAGAGGAGGGGACCAAAAGCCCCAAATTTTGTATACTGTCGAGGGAGAAATCACGATTCACGCCGCCGCCTAGGGTTCCACTGCCGCGATCAATCCAGACCACCACCGGCCATGATTTTCATATTGAAGCTTTGTCTGAAGGAGGAAACGATAGGCCAGAAGTTTCAGATCGAAAGGAGATCAATTGAAAGAGAAATCGAAGAAAGAAGAGACGCCGACACTGTTCATCGCCTCAAATTGCAAATTACGGCTGTGTTTTATTTCACAGCCATGTTGTATTCTTTAAACTCCTCTTGTCTTCTTGATTTTCGATCTTCTGAAATCATGACTTATTGTAATTCCTTCATGATGCTAGCTTAAACTGCTTTTGGGACATGGGGGAGCAATTCCCTTTGATTTTCTTAATGACTAGATTTTTTTACTTTCATCATGATTATTCTACTTTGATAATTTTTCCTATGTGATTACTGCTCTAAAATTCTCTTTAGTTTATTTCTTGCTGTCATGCTTAGAGTTTTCGCAAGAAGGACCGAAAGGTGAATTGTTTGAGAACTTGGAACCCTAAAATTGATTAATAGGAACTCACCGTAGGAAACTAGGTTAAGTCCTTATTTCTCTATTTTAGAAAGCTAAATTGCCATGATGATAATAATAAACTTAGGATTGAGTTATTGTGTCAAACGTGGAGATCTTGCACGAAAGTGAAGATCAGAACGTTGGAGAGCCATAGGTAGAACGCGTGTTGAGTCTTGGATGCACGAAAGTGATCCTCGAGATTCCACTCGAAGCAATCAACTTAGAATTCGGATGCACGAAAGTGATACTTAAGTTCTTTGTCTCATGACATAGGTCTCTGTGGGTTCGATTACCTAGATAGTGAAAAATCAATTATTCAGTACTTGATAACGTAGGTCTCTGTGGGTTCGATATCTTTCTTTATTACTTCGAGTATCCGTGCACTTGCGGAGATAACAACAAGTGTGGTAACTGAACAAGTTTTTAGAGCCGTATCAGGGGGTGACAAGTCCCTGTGCGCCAACACTTAGGTTTTGGCTACGACTTTAGAAATAAGTTTTATTTACCTACTTGTTGGGATACAACAAGTTTTTGGCGCCGTTGCCGGGGACCTTAGTTTTGTCAATATTAAAGATATTGAGATTATTGCTTGAGTTACTTAATCTGTCTGCTTTAGACTATACATGAAATTTAAATCCAATGGCAGGACAGAGATTACTTAGGGACTACGCTGTCCCTAAGCCACGAGAAATACACTCTAGCATTATCAAACTCAGCATTGAAGCCGATAATTTCAAGATTAATCCTGCCTTCTTGACCATGATCCAGTAGAATCGATTTGGAGGAGATCCAATTGAAGATCCCTATCAACACTTTCATCTTTTTCTTGAATATTGTGATACCATTAAGATTCATGGGGTTTCTAATGACGCATTAAAACTAAGATTATTTCCTTTTTCACTCAGGGACCGAGTACGATTTTGGCTACATTCTAGACCTACTGGTGCATTTATTACATGGGAACAATTGTCAAATGTTTTCCTCAAGAAGTACTTTCCAACAAGTAAAACCATCCAATTGAGAAATCAAATCATAAACTTTGCACAGAAAGATGGAGAATCGTTTAACAAAGCATGGGAGCGTTTCAATGATTTACTACGGAAGTGCCCGCACCATGGCCTTGAAAATTGGACTTTAATTCATACATTTTATTATAGCTTATTTTATGACACCCGTCTAATTGTTGATACTTCTGCAGGAGGAGCTATCATGAGTAAGACCGTGGAAAATGTTTTTGCACTGTTTGAAGAAATATCCCTGAACCATAACCAATGGAATCCTGAGGAAAGAATGTTACATGGTCATCATCATGGTAAGAATAAGAATGAGGAATTGCAAACTCCAACTGAAGAGGTAAATTCTTTTAGTATAGAATCTTGGCTTGACAAGTTTTTGGCCAATCAAACTCAATTTATGCAAAATCAAAACAAAGAAATTGAAAATCTTAAGGGAATGGTTAACCAACTTGCTTCTCAAGTAGAATCTTTAACTACTCACGAGAACTTCATAGAAAATCATATGCCTAATGAACATTGCAATGTTGTTGTCACTAGAAGTGGAAAGAAACTAGGAGAACCTAAAGGGAAGGTTGAATTTAGGGAAAAAGAGTTTTATTGTGATCATGATGAGGAATTAGAATTAGAAAAATCCTCTAAACATGAGCAAACCCTACCTAGTCTAACACCTAAAAAGGGTGATGGACCAAAAGGGTATGTGCCATGTAAAGAAGATAATTCTAAGTCTGATTTGCCTCCGCCATATAAGCCACTTATACCTTTTCCTCAAAGGATTGTACAGGAAAAACTAGATAAACAATTTGGGAAATTTTTAGATATTTTGAAAAAGCTTTACATTAACATTCCATTTACTGAAGCTTTATTGCAAATGCCTACATATGCTAAATTTTTAAAAGAAATTCTGTCTAATAAGAGGAAAATAGAAGAATATGGTACTGTGGCTTTAACTGAGGAATGTAGTGTTATTATTCAAAACAAGTTGCCACCTAAGTTGAAGGATCCAGGTAGTTTCTCTATCCCTTGTTTCATTGGTAGTATGGCTTTTGACCGAGCCTTATGTGATTTGGGAGCTAGTGTGAGTCTAATAACATTATCTATTTGCAGGAGGTTGGACATGGGAGAGCTTAAACCAACTTCAATATCTTTGCAGCTCGCTGATCATTCGGTTAAATATCCTGTGGGGATTCTTGAAGATGTGCCTGTTCAAGTAGGCAAGTATTTCATCCCAGCAGATTTCGTAGTTCTTGAGATAGAGGAAGATGCAAAAATCCCCATCATATTTGGTAGGCCATTTTTAGCCACAGCAGGTGCACTCTTTGATGTAAAAAATGGTAAGCTTTCACTTAACATTGGGGGTGAAAAGATTGAGTATAACTTGCATGAAGCCATGAAAAATCCTTCAAATTCTGAGTATTGTTGTAGTATACATGATGGAGATGACATTATTTATGATCTTAATAATTTGTTTGTTGAAACCTCTGATTATGATTTTGATTCTGTCATTAAGGAAGAAACCAATTCTGAAACTAATGAATTTCTAGATTGCAATACTTGTGATGAAAAAGAAAAAACTCAAAAAATAGAGCTTAAGGCTTTACCTGATAACCTTCGTTATGAGTTTCTTGGTCCTAATTCTACTTATCCTGTTATAGTTGATGCACAGCTTGGAAAGAAGGAAATGGAGTTGCTTCTCAAGGAATTAAGGATTCATAGAAAGGTAATTGGGTATTCTATTGATGACCTGAAAGGGATTAATCCTTCTTTTTGTATGCACAGGATCTTGATGGAAGAAGAGCATAAGCCACATGCAAATTTCCAAAGAAGACTGAACCCCTCCATGAAAGAAGTTGTAAAAAAGGAAGTTCTGAAATTACTTGATGCAGGTATTATCTATCCTATCTCTGATAGCAAATGGGTGACTCATGTACATTGTGTTCCTAAGAAAGGAGGGGTAACTGTCATGAAAAACAAAGATAATGAACTAATTCCTGTTAGAACTGTTACTAGTTGGCGCATGTGCATAGATTATAGAAAATTGAATGCTGCTACTAGGAAAGACCACTTTCCTTTACCTTTTATTGATCAAATGGTTGAAAGACTGGCAAACCATTCTCACTTTTGCTTCTTAGATGGATATTCTGGTTTTTTCCAAATTCCTATACATCCTGATGATCAAGAGAAAACCACTTTCACTTGTCTCTATGGAACTTTTGCATATAGGAGAATGCCTTTTGGTTTATGTAATGCACCTGCTACTTTCCAAAGATGCATGATGGCTATCTTTTCTGATTTTATTGAAGATTTTATGGATGTATTTATGGATGATTTCTCAGTATATGGTTCTTCTTTTGATATTTGTTTGGATAACTTATCTCGGGTTTTGCAGAGGTGTGAAGAAACTAACCTTTTGCTTAATTGGGAAAAATGTCATTTCATGGTTAAGCAAGGGATAGTTTTGGGACACTTAATTTCAGAAAGAGGAATTGAAGTGGACAAAGCCAAAGTTGAAGTGATAGATAAATTGGAACCACCCACTACAGTGAAGGAAGTCCGAAGCTTCTTAGGGCATGTAGGGTTCTACCGGCGGTTCATCAAGGATTTCTTTAAACTTGCTAGACCTCTTACGCATTTACTTTGTAAAGATGTTAAATTTTCTTTTGACGAGAACTGTTTATCTGCTTTTCAGGAATTAAAGAAAGCTTCGCTTTCAGCACCCATCATTCAACCCCCAGATTGGGACTTACCCTTTGAACTTATGTGTGATGCCAGTGACTATGCAATAGGAGCGGTCTTGGGGCAAAGGAAAGACAAGAAACCTTATGTTATTCACTATGCCAGCAGAACTTTGGATGAGACACAAAAAAATTACACTACCACTGAAAATGAATTATTGGCTATAGTTTTTGCTTTTGATAAACTTAGATCATATTTGATTAACTCTAAAGTGATAGTATATACTAATCATGCAGCTGTAAGATACTTAATGTAGAAAAAGGATACTAAGCAACGTTTGCTCAGATGGATCCTACTTCTACAGGAATTTGATTTGGAAATTAAAGACAAAAAATGATCAGAGAATTTTGTTGCAGATCATCTTTCAAGGATTGTGGTAGATACTGAAGAAAATGATGTAATTAATGACTCCTTCCCTGAAGAACAACTAATGACTGTCGAACAAATCAGAGCCCCTTGGTATGCTGATGTTGTGAATTACCTTGTAGCTAATGTCATTCCCCCTGATTTGAGTTATCAAAAAAGGAAGAGATTCTTGGCTGAGGTAAAACACTATTTTTAGGATGAGCCTTATGTGTTTAGAAGATATGCAGACGGTATTTTTAAGAGATGTGTACCTGAGGAGGAAGTTACAAATATATTATTCCAATGCCATGGATCTTCTTATGGTGGGCATGCCAGTGCTGAGAAAACTGCCTTCAAGGTGTTGCAATTAGGATTTTATTGGCCTACAATTTTTAAAGATGCTAGAAATTTCATTTTATCCTGTGATAGGTGTCAGAGGACAGGCAACATTAACAGAAGACATGAGATGCCGCTGTCTAATATTCTTGAGGTTGAGATATTTGATGTTTGGGAAATTGACTTCATGGGACCTTTTCCATCTTCGGAAGGTAACAAATATATTCTTGTAGCGGTAGATTATGTTTCAAAATGGGTTGAAGCTATTGCATCCCCGACCAACGATTCCAGAGTTGTTGTCAAATTATTCAAAAAAAATATCTTTCCAAGGTTTGGGACACCACGAGTTGTAATTAGTGATGGAGGCTCACACTTCATAGAACACAAGTTCTTAGCTTTACTTAGAAAGTATGGAGTAAATCATAGAGTAGCTACACCTTATCATCCTCAAACAAGTGGACAAGTTGAAATATCAAATAGAGAAATAAAAGGGATTTTGGAGAAGACAGTTTCACGCACAAGGAAAGATTGGGCATTCAAACTTGATGATGCATTGTGGGCATACAGGATAGCTTTCAAAACACCAATTGGGATGTCTCCTTATCAATTAGTTTATGGCAAGTCTTGTCATCTTCCTGTAGAACTTGAACATAAGACATTCTGGGCTATCAAGGCATTAAACTTTGATTTAAAGAATGTGGGGGAAAAACGAAGACTACAATTGAATGAGCTAGATGAGATCAGACTTTCAGCCTATGAAAATGCAAAAATTTATAAGGAAAGAACCAAAAGATGGCATGATTGGCATATTTTTAGAAGGGATTTCCAACCAAGTGACTTTGTTCTTTTATTTAATTCTAGATTAAGACTATTTCCTGGTAAACTCAAGTTCGTTGGTCTGGACCTTTTCAGGTGAAGAAAATTTATCCCTACGGAGCTGTGGACATATGGAGTAAAGATGCCAGAGAATTTAAAGTTAATGGACAAAGATTGAAACACTATTATCAAGAAGAACTGATTGAAGAAAAGGAGAGTTTTTACCTCGACGAACCAAGATCAACTCTGAGTGTTAAAGGGTCAAGCTAATGACCTTTAAATTAGCGCTTCTTGGGAGGCAACCCAAGCTTTCTAACCTCTATTTTGTTTTCTTTAACTTAATTTTAGTTTCATACTAATTTTTCTTTCATTTTTGTAGGTAAATCGTGATTTGGTGCAAATTACGGCACTACCGTAAAGTATTTTACGGTACCATATTTTCAGTCCACTTTTGAACAGAAAGTTGAGACGAAATTACTGTACTACCGTAAGGTATTCTATGGTACCGTATTTTGCTGCCAAAATCATCCCGAAAGTTTCTTCGTTTTTACGGCACCACCATATCATTTTACACCGCCGTATTTTCGTGATACTTCCCGATGAGAATTTTTGAAATTTTCCCAAAATATGGTAGTGCCGTAATATCTTTTACGGTACCATTTTAAAAAAAAACTTTTTTTGGAGAAAGATAAGAAAAGGGAGGAGCATCAATGCTGACTACTCACCTGGAGATACAGAAAGAAATCAGACCGGGCAATGACGAAGAAAATTTTGTGAGTATTAACTTCTCTTACTTCTTTGACGTTACATATGATGAAGAGAAGGAAGATGCTTCCACGACCATCGCCACTACTATTTGACATGCTTGTACCATGTGATGATGACATTTTTTCGATGATACTATGGATGATGTTTTGATGATGATGAGTATTTCTCTTGATATATATATTGTTGATAACTTGTTTGATTCTTGATGATAAAAATCAAATTCATGATTAAAGATATAACCCTATCATGTTAAATTTATTTCTTCAATACATATTTGTCTGTTGAAATATGACATTGGTTGATGCATGAAATTTGGGTAGATGTATTGTTTAAAGAATAAGATCTAAAGGTAAAACTACTCTTTTAAATAAAATGATCATATGAGTATGATTTCTGAATTGATATCAATTGATCAACCTAATAGATGTTTAGTCTATTTTTCTATTGGTTGGGAAGAATCCAAGATCAACAAAAACAGTGAGAGACTCCCCTACTTGGCACTATGTAAAATTGATAGTGGTACCGAAGGTCATGGGTTGAAGTAATAAATAGAAAAAGTATGTATCTATGTGGGTACATGCCATGAGAGAGATCATTTCACATAAACTCCGGTATCCTTGGTAAACTCTTTCCAAATAGAGGATATGAGTTCTATTGCATTGATTATGTGATCCGTGCACTCTAATCTCGTCACCAGAAAAAAGGTGGTAATCGAATTGGAGAATGTGAATGATGAAAAAAAAAATCTTGGAAACCTAATTCCTGTAAATAAAAGCATGATAGATTTGAACTGAAATTGGGTGAAGTCTTGAGATTGAAAATTCTAATTATTATACATGTTGCAAAATTTTATTTGATTGAGTTGTGGATCTAGAGGATTGAGTTCTAAGGGTGATATGTTTATTTGAAGTTTTATAAATCAACCGATAGAATTTTTCATTGATGAGTTGTATTTTAGAAATTTATTGAGCATGAAAAGGTTATTCTTTTAATTAAATTTTGATTTCAAATTTTGATTTTTGCTTGAGGACATGCAAAGTTTGAGTCTTATGTATTTTGATGACACCAAAATATATAGTATATTTTGTATCATTTTAGATATCTTTTCATGCTACACTGAGGATCTTTTACTTGTTTTTATGTTGAATACGTCAAATATTGCAAAGTCTACTTCTATTTGGGTTTTTTATGATTTTCAGGTAAAAAGGCATTATTTTGAGGCATTTTCAAGCAAAATCGAAGACATGGAAGAGTTACCATCATCAAGAGAAGATCACCTAAGAAATTTCACGCAAAACGGAGCAAACCAGCCAAAATACGACAGTGCCATAACCTATTTTACGGTACCGTATTTTTCATACGCTACCGTAAAATCCGAGCCCTGCCGTAATTTGGAAACAACCCAATAGAAGATTTTGCCAAAAATACGGCACTGCCATAAACCATTTTACGGGCCGTATTTTTAAGTGTTTCCAAAACAGAGACCGTTGCTGAATTTACGGCACTGCCCTAAACAATTACATGGGCCGTATTTTTCTAGACGTTTTCGACCAGAGAGTTCAGCCGATATTACGGCCGTCCCGTAAACCATTACATGGTACCGTAATTTCGAGATGACATCGGAACAGAACACGCGAGCGATGTTACAGCACTGCCGTGAAAGATTACACTATCGTATTTCCTGTTTTGAACGCGACTCTCAGGTTAATTTCGACGCCCGATTTTTGCGGAGAAGATTGCGGATGATCTAAACCTTTATGTTCGATGCTATAAGAAGCAAAAAGAGAGCTTCACACGCGAGAAAGAGGAGGGGACCAAAAGCCCCAAATTTTGTACACTGTCGAGGGAGAAATCATGATTCACGCCGCCGCCTAGGGTTCCACCGCCGCGATCAATCCAGACCACCACCGGCCATGATTTTCATATTGAAGCTTTGTCTGAAGGAGAAAACGATAGGCCAGAAGTTTCAGATCGAAAGGAGATCAATTGAAAGAGAAATCGAAGAAAGAAGAGACGCCGACACTGTTCATCGCCTCAAATTGCAAATTACGGCTGTGTTTTATTTCACAGCCGTGTTGTATTCTCTAAACTCCTCGTCTTCTTGATTTTTGATCTTCTGAAACCATGACTTATTGTAATTCCTTCATGATGCTAGCTTAAACTGCTTTTGGGACATGGGGGAGTAATTCCCTTTGATTTTCTTAATGACTAGATTTTTTTACTTTCATCATGATTATTCTACTTTGATAATTTTGCCTATGTGATTACTGCTCTAAAATTCTCTTTAGTTTATTTCTTGCTGTCATGCTTAGAGTTTTCGTAAGAAGGACCGAAAGGTGAATTGTTTGAGAACTTGGAACCCTAAAATTGATTAATAGGAACTCATCGTATGAAACTAGGTTAAGTCCTTATTTCTCTATTTTAGAAAGCTAAATTGCCATGATGATAATAATAAACTTAGGATTGAGTTATTATGTCAAACGTGGAGATCTTGCACGAAAGTGAGGATCGGAACGTTGGAGAGCCATAGGTAGAACGTGTGTTGAGTCTTGGATGCACGAAAGTGATCCTCGAGATTCCACTCGAGGCAATCAACTTAGAATTCGGATGCACGAAAGTGATCCTTGAGTTCTTTGTCTGATGATTTACCAATCATTAGCTTGGGATGAATCTTGCGTGAAAGCGAGAATTTATTCTTGCATGGTTATCTGCAATGAGAGTGAGATAATCCCTTTTTGGGTAAATTATGCCTTTATCATATTAGAATTTTATTGCTGAATATTTTATTTCATATCTAGTCATGGAAATCAAAGCGGATGAAACCGTAGTCCCAATTTTCTCTCTGACAGTATTCTTCCATGTGTTTGCGATATTTACCTGACTTTCATTCGATTACCTAGATAGTGAAAAATCAATTATTCAGTACTTGATAACGTAGGTCTCTGTGGGTTCGATATCTTTCTTTATTACTTCGAGTATCCATGCACTTGCGGAGATAACAACAAGTGTGATAACTGAATAAGTTTTTAGAGCCGTATCAGGGGGTGACAAGTCCCTATGCGCCAACACTTAGGTTTTGGCTGCGACTTTAGAAATAAGTTTTATTTACCTACTTGTTGGGATACAACAACACTCTAGTCCTTTTGCTAGGCTGATATCCTGATTGGACAAGTGTATCACACTTATTTAACTCAATCTAATGGTCATGACTAAATCGGGTTCTCACCTGGGTATGATAATATACTTTTAGTCATATATCCATATGTGGGGCACACGGATATCAAGCTACCTCAAAAGGAAGGGACAAATCCTCTATTGGCTCATTGAATCTCTCATATGGTTGATGATATATCCAATGATAACCGTTATGACTCCCTTGCTACGGTGGAGCATTAGGTTGTATCAAAGTACATTCCTTACCATATAGAGATATCAATATCCTCAAGTCAAGGATGAATAAACCTCTACCACTATGAGATTTGACCTGTGACACAACTCAAATCCTCATGGCACATCGATCCAGTATATCTACCATAATATACCTATATGCCTAGGTTAGCAACCCGCACTCAACCAGCGCATATGCCAGTCTCAAGTGCATCATAGCTGTCCCTTATCCACTATGATACTTGACCGAGGAAATTTCTTTTGAGACTAGATAAAATATATCTCTAGGGACATTGTCTATGCAAATGTACATATGGCACAGATGTACCAAATGCACAACAATGACCATACTGGGGTACATATCACAAATGAATGTGACATACATCAGACCAACTATAGGTCCTAGGGCATATACACCAACACTTTCATCATCGGTGCACCTCCAAAAATTGCTAAAAGGTACTACTCTTCACATCCATCGGTTTCTCACTCGTAAGATGATCTTGTCTTTTACAGGAATTTTGTTTCGGGCCAATGCTTCCACTGTCCTTTTTGTTTAAATTGACCCGGGAACATCCTTAGTCTGTAAAACTATTATTTATGGATTTTTACTATAACATCATGCCTCCTATAGCGTAAACTTTTTCTCAAGATTTAGGGAGTACCCCTCTAATTATTTGATGATATAAATAATTATATTTTGTTTTGTCATTTAATTTGAAGTTGTGCTAATTCAATTAAAGTGAGTTAATTGTACTTGTAATTGTTTGAATTTAGATCATTGCATGCCTTAGGGATTGTAACAAGGATCCAGAGATGACTTATAATCCAGAACCCTATAATTGGACCTATAGAGTTAGACTACGAGAGTAGTTAGATCATAATAATCTAATTTTTATGTTAATACTACATGTAATAATTCTAGTTCCTATAATTGCATTGTTTCAAACATAATAGTTACACTGAGAAGTGAATTGTAGTGTTAGAAATCCTTTAATTGAACATATAATTTAAGCTATAAAAGTATCTTAATATCACATGAGAGAGGAACCAATGAATTAAGCCATGAGACTGTATCTTAACTCACTATTATCTATCGACTTTGATTAAAAACATTATATTCATCCTAGCTTTGGCTAGGATGGGATTTAGCTTTGAAATAAATGATAAATTATGTTTGTTTTCAAGTGCTAAAATGTTTTCTAGATATGATACATTATGCAATGGTTTATATATATTGGATATGAATAACTCAGTATGTAACATTAATACTAAAGGATAAAACCTACTGGCATTATCAGATTGGTCATATAAACAATAGTCGTATACAACAACTCCATGAAAATAGACTATTGGAATCATCCTCCTTAGAGGAGTTTGATACATGTGAACCATGTTTATCAGGCAAAATGACAGACTACATTTACCAAGGTAGGTGAAAGGGTAGTAGGCTTATTAGATCTTATACACAATGATGTATGTGGACTTATAAATAAGCAAGCTAGAGGAGTACATTAGTTCTTCATCAAATTTATTGATGATTTTAGTAGAAATGGTTATATCCACTTAATGAGATATAGATCTATATCCACTTAAAGTTCGATGATTATCTGAAGGAGTGTGGAATTATCTCATTGCTCACACCTTTAGGGATGCCACAACAGAATGGTATGTCAGAAAGAAGGAACCAAACCTTGTTGGACATCATTTGATCGAGGATAAGTCATGCAACTATATCCGCATCATTCTAGGGTCATGCACTTGAGGCAGCTTTTCTAATCTAAATAATATCTCATCTAAAGGTGTCTCAAAGACTCCATATGAGTTATAGATAGGGAGACATCCCAACCTATCCTTTATTAGAGTCTGAGACTATGAGGCGTTGATGAGTTACATTTACATCATGTTTCTCCCTATATTTTATATGATATTTTAGGCTTAATTGTATGATTTTATACCAATTTTTAGTGTTTTTCTCTCCTTTGGTATAGAATCTTTACTTTTTTTGGTTTTTGTGAAAATGCAAGTAAAATTACACAAAAATTATGAATTTCATGAGTTTTGAGGTCATGGCATAATTCCCGAGGAAAAGACGAGACCGTACGTCAAATTTGGAGTGAAACAGAGGTCAAACACGACATTCACAGTCACGACCCTGAGTCATTCACAGGCCGTGAGTTTCGCCCTACACACCAAAACAGTTCTGTGCCAAAGTCATGTTATTCACAAAAACATTCACGGCCTCACCCGTGAGTCACTCACGAGCCATGAGTTTCTCTGTGTACATTGGTTTTTATTTACATAAACATTCATAGCTGTAGCTGTGAATAGTTCACAGGCTATGAGTGTTTCCGCCCAACTCGATTTTTCGCTCAATTTGGCCTCGAATTGAGTCGAAACTTAACCAAACTCTATAGAAATCTTCCTAGATGAGTTCTAAATGAATTAAAGTATAAAAGAAAAGATTTTTGGAGGGTTAAGGGAGGCTTTTCCGGACGAACACAAACACAAGCGGCAAGTAGGGCAAAATTTAGGCGATTGGGCGAGTTCAAGCAAGAAGATCACGTAAAGGGAGGAATTTTGACGTTCCATCTTCATCTCCAAATCGAGGATAAGGGTTTTCAATTACTTTCCTAATGTCTTCTTGTAATTTTACTAAGTTTTCATGTCAATTTCATTAATATACATGTTGTTTACTATGAACATAAATGCTTAAACCTTTTTTCGGGATTAGGGATATAACCCACTGACAATTTATAAATTAAACTTGTTATTTTAAATCTTTATTATGAATTTTATAGAATTGATTTGATCAGAATTGTGCTTATTTCGTAATTTTACTCTGGCCAAGTAATTGTACATGTTAGACGTCACGAGAAGGACCGAGAGGTGAATCGCGACGTCGGATCTATTCTTGTCAAACATACGAATCCAATCATCAAAGTAGTTTGGATTTGTTTGATGGATTTTCATGATTTGTCACAGAACTTAAGAAGCCTAATTATAATAGCTATCACGAGAGTAGAGAGTTGTTGTGATTAGGTGCCGGATTACGCTTTGGGAGAAGAGAATATGTACACTAGGATATATCCCTTTCAACACTTTAATTTTTCTGTTCAAATATTTATTTTTATTAAATTCATATTCGTCAGCGTGGTGAAATCTCGAGTTTCAACTTTCTCTGTATTGATCTTTATCCAAAATGCTTGCTTTTATTTGCTCCTACTAAAAACTTCCAAACAAAATTACACTTTGAATTGTCTAGCTATAGAAAGATCGTGTAATTGGTACTTGACTGCCAGATCTTTGTTGAAAATGATATCTTATTTATTACTTCGATAAAGTCTTGCACTTGTGGCCGCATTAGGCATATGTGAAGAAACATTAGAACTCTACTCAACTGAAGCTAAGATCTTATAAGTGCATGTTTGTAGCATATCCTAAGGAAACCAAAATATACTACTTTTATCATCTCAATGAGAATAAAATATTTGTTGCTTATGGTGCTATCTATCTTAAGAAGGAATTTTTCTATAAAGAATCTAATGGGAGTAATTTTGAATTAGACAAGGTCTAAGATCAAGCACATGACATATAGGTTGAGATGGAATAGGAGACTACACTACAAGTTGTTACACAAACTAAAGCTCATACATAAGCTCCACATAGGTCTAGTAGGATTTATTGGGAATATAAAAGGTATGATTATTACCCTCTCAGAACGATGAAATGTTCATCATAGAGGTTGAACCTTTGACCTATGAGGAAGTAGTTGGTGGATCAAACTCTGAGAAATGGCTTGACACCATGAAAATCCAGATGGACTCTATATCTACTAAGTCTATAATTTGGTTGAGCCACTAGTATACAGCCAATAGAGTGCAAATGAGTATTCAAGAAGAAGACAGACATAGAAGGTAATGTGGTTTACCTATAAAAGCTAGCTTATAACACAAGGCTTCATGCAAGTCCAAGGAGTGAACTATAATAAGAAATTCTCACTGGTGATTATGTGTAAGTCCATTCGGATTATACTTATTGTAACTATATACTATAACCATGAGATCTGACAAATAGATGTCAAACCCAACCCTAGTCCTAACTAAATTTATAGAAGTCAAGTTTTAATCAAGCCTAACCCAACACTCAGTCAACTTAGATTTACCAAAATAGATCTAGTCTAATTTGGGCATGGGTTTTTTTGTCATCCCCACTTAAGACTTAAGCCTACACCCAAACAATTATGCGTACAAACATAAACCTCTTCTGACACATCATCTTCTAGGAAAGAATATAGAGGCATACGCAAACATCAAATATTACCTAACCGCATGCCTAAAGGACAAAGATATCTTATCCATTCGAAGATTCACGAAAAAAAACTCATCTACATCTTGTTGTTCCAGCATACTAGGAGTCAAGTTTTTCCAATAAAGGAGAACGATAGAGTTTAGTTTAGCTCTAGTATCCCAGATAGTTTATCTAACATGGTACTTATGACAAAAATTTAAATATTTTCTAACTAATAATTATTTTTGCATAAGAAATTGTCTATAAATATAACGTTACTCAAATATAAGGATGAGTTGTTTAATTACAATTCCAAACATGAGAATTTTAAAAAAATTGTAAAAGTAAATGTGAACTTTGAATCAATATTTGTGCATGGATGAAACATACCGCGTGCAACTCTGACTTGATTCTACACCGGCGCCAGATTTCATGCAATTTGGATATTAATAAAGGAAAAAATAACTCTTCAAACATTTTCAGTGATTACTTATTCATTAGCCGCCAAAATTTGACAAGTGATTATGGGTTCACGAGGTGTTAGAACTATTTTCAATGCGACAACCACAATAATCAAAGACATGAACCCAACTTTTTTTTCCCAACAAAATTCTAGGCATCGAGTTAAGGCCATCTGTAGCATTTTCTAAAATAAAACTAAGTTGTACACAAATGGCACCAAGTTCATCATATAGATGACAAATCCTCGTACACCGACTTAATACCTGGCCGCTCCGACAGTGGCCGAATACATCTCAAAGCTATTCCTAGCATCTCTTTCATACCCTTGGAAGCGGAAGGATTTGCCACCTCAGTTGCCATCGCAGGATCAAAGCAATCTGATCCCCGTCCCTCGGCCACCCTCAATCTAATCCAGTCGGTAAGGTCGACGCCTCCCTCCTCGCCTGAGACAACATCACCTGCGCACCTACCAGTCAATAGCTCCAGGAGAACCACGCCAAATGCATAAACATCCGATTTGAAGGATGGGGCTGGCTTCTTTGATGCAGCCAACTCGGGGGCGCGATATCCCAACACTCCAGCATCAAGAATTTGCTCGACAGTTCCTGATTGAGTCATGAGACGGTGAAGACAGTAATCTGCAACACGGGCATTGAGGTCGATACCATCAAGTAGTATATTAGTGGCTTTGAGGTTGCCATGAGGGGTGGCTCTGTCAAAATGGAGATAGTTGAGGCCACGTGCAACATCAACGGCAATTTTGAGACGCTGTGCCCATGTTAATGGTGGACCTTTCCTGCCAGGTCGATCTGAATGGAAACCAACAATCAATAAAAGCAAATACCATTTATATCCAATTGGATACACAGTGAAGTTAATCAAGGACTTATCTTCAGATATTGAGATTTGAGGCTAATCATTTTACTGTGAACCAGAAAAGGAAACATGGAAGAGTTATAAAAGTATGCGATTGGAAGGCTGCGTACCATAAAGAAAGCTAGCAAGGCTTCCAGGTGCTATGTAATCAGATAAGAGAAGTTTCTCATGTTGGGTAGGCCCCCAATAGTATCCACGCAATCCAACCACATTTGGATGTCTGATGTTTGCAAATTTTTTTGCCTCCTTCGCAAACTCTTTCTTCTGCTTGGCTACGCCTTCCCTAAGCCACTTTACTGTCAAGAAGACCCCATTGTCCAATGTAGCCCTATAAGATGTTCCATGACTGCTCCTTCCCAATACTTCTGCTGGCGCCCTAGATAGTTCCTCCGGAGTCAGAGTAATTGTTTCATCCAAGAAATGCAAATCACCAGCCAATCTATCAGGTGAACGGACATCCAACCTTCCAAGATGTTCCTGAGCATATACATCACCAGAATCTGGTGACCATGAAAAGCGACTTTTCTTGGATGGAGAAAAACCAGCAACCGCAGCCATTTTCTCTTCTGGATCAATTATCTCAGACGAAGAACCTTTCTGGGGAGCTATGAGATCATCAGCTGAGATCATCTGCGACCCACCAGATTCCCTACTTTTGCTTCCTGTTGTTACAGGCAAGCTCCTTTTCTGAAGATTCTTGTCTGAAACTTTGTCTGATCCAGAACCCACGGAAGCTCTCTTGTAACGCATGATGATGACTAAGAGAATCAGAATAATCACCACAACTATAGAAGCTGAAATAATTGCAGCTATAATGAAAATTTTTGATGATCTACGGTGACTTTCAGATGGGGAATTACCAGACCCGGGTGGACCACTAGGAACTTCTAATCTGGAATTACCCGGATGAAAAGAAGAATCTGGGAACTTTCTAAGGTTTTCTGGAACTGATCCGGATAGGTCGTTATATGAAGCATTAAAATATTCAAGTGTGTCGGGCAGAGTTGATGGCAGGGAACCAGAGAAATGGTTAAGAGAAATGTCAAGAGACATAAGGGAAACTAGTTTCGTAAGAGCAGGTGGTAATGCACCAGAAAATTTATTTGCAGAAATATCCAGATGTTGGAGACCAGTCAAAGACCCAAGGCTTTCAGGAAAACTACCATTAAAGCGATTTGCAGATATATCAAGCACATGGAGGTTGGACTCATTGGAAAAAGATGGCGAGAGCACAATGTTACCAGAAAACATATTTTTCTGCAGATGAAGCTCTTGCAGTTTGGAGGAACTTAGTAGGACACTTGGAATAGAGTCATCAAGCTGATTAAAACTGAGATCCAAGATGGTAAGCTTGGGATACTGTACAACAACTTCAGGGATAGAATCCATCAGAGCATTATGAGAGAAGTTCAAATAACTAAGTAGTAAAAACTGGGAAGTTATCTCTGGGATGGGTCCGATCAACTGATTCCGGCTAAGGTCAATATACTCAAGGTCATCTCCCCACTTTGCGAGTATAGATAAATTCCCAGTAAACCGATTGTGTGACAAATCAAGGACAGCACAGCTTCCTTGGACCACGGGAAGTTCACCAGAAAGAACATTAGCGGAAAGATTAAGGATGCGGAGAGTTGTTGATGTGATCATGTTAATATGCCCTGCCAATCGTATAAAACACAACATGTCATTCAACAAGTGAAAGATAAACAATAGAAAAAGTATAAAACTCCAGTTTCAAGATGGAAAGATTTTCAAGGACTGAATGGAATCATATTAACCACTAAATAAACTCCTCATGTCGGTGCCAATAGAGAAAAGGTTGTTGCCCATTCAGTTGACAAACGATAATGAAAAGCTACTGCAATAATTAGGATTTCAGCTATATGATGGAGCTGAACATCATAACTGCCAAATAGTGATTTTGCACACACAGCGTGCAACTTTTTGATCTCCTAGCAGATGCCAACTAAGGACAAGCCTAATTGTAGAACCAAAGAGTACAAAAAAAGTAATGGTTAATAAGTATGATGTGTTTATAACAAAATTATTTTCATGTATGCTCTTCAATGTGAGCAATGTTTTGCTGAGTGTTTGTTAAGCATTCAAACTAACCAGTGAAAGTAGACTAATGATTAAAGAACTAATTCTTTCTGCGAAACTATTTAATACAGTGAAGTAAAACAAAGTTACACATCACAACCAGAACATGCATGTTCCAGGGAAACTTGAGTTGGAATTTCGCATGGGTAGCATTTTTAGAAGCAAAATGCACTTTTACTCTCATAATTATGAGCCTTACCTGATAGATGACAACAAGCAAAGAACTTGTTCGTGTAAACTTTACAAAATTTAGTCAATAATGCTCAGATTTGTTTTCGTGTTTTGCTCTAGAAGAAAATCATTTCATGAATCATTTACCAAACTTAATCATGATAGAAAAGCAAGCTATGGGGAAAAAGCAAGGGAGTCCTAAAAATAGTTGAGCAATAAAATTAACTATAAGATACGCACCTGTTAGATTGTTTGCACTTAAATCCAATTCTCGTAAGACCAAAGAATCACCTTTTAGAAGCCCACTTGGTAGGAAACCATTGAATTCATTGTTACCTAACCTTAGAACCTCTAAATCATAAACATAATTAAACCCTGGCAGTTCACCATATAGCTGGTTGTAGCTTAAATCCAATACCTTCAAACTCCCAAAAGTAGCAATTCCAACTCCGATCAATGACCCACTCAATCTGTTGTTACTGAGATTCAAATACTTAATAGTATCTGAAATATCAGATAATGACTTTAGCTCCTTCGGACTTGAAGTTAGCAAATTCGAACTAAAATCAACATGAACACTAGATGACTGCATAAGAAAATTCCAATCAACGCCACCGTCAAGCTGGTTCTGGCGCAGATCTATGGACTCCAGGGTAGGGATCAGCTCCAACCCAGTGGGTATGCTTTTGCTAAAAGCATTGTCCGAGAGATTTAGGGAAGCCAAGTTCCTGAGACCAGCCAGTGCCGCTGGTAAAGGACCGGAGAGAAAGTTGTGACTCAAATCAAGAGACTTAATTGATGCCAGTCCACCTATGGAGTCAGGCAAAGGCCCTGTGAAGTTGTTGGCAGCCAAAGTCAAGTTCTGCAAACTGCGAAGCTTACCAATACCTGAAGGTATCTCGCCTGAGAAGGCATTGCTGGAAATGTCAAGGAACTCCAGGCTCTTCAAATCGGAGACAGCATCAGGCAAGGTTCCCGAAAAGTTATTGTTTGACATGGAGAGCTTCAAAAGCATGGTGAGGTTAGCAAATACAGACAGATCGGCATGCCCAGAAATACCATGGTTATCGAGAATAACACCGGCGACACTCCCACCATTGCAGACAATGCCATTCCAGGATGCGGGGCAGCCATTGAAGTCAATAGACTCTTCATTCCAAGAACCAGAGATGTAGCCAGTGGGATCATGCGTTATCCCCTTCTTGAATGCAAGGAGTGCCAGGATATCCGGCGAAGGGAGCTGCGCCGAGCAAGAGATTGCAAGAAGAAACAAGGTCAAAATTCTTCCAGGGAGTTCCATTTCTCTTCAGGCACCGAATCCAGCAATGCAGTTACGACAATAACTCTTTAACTACAAGAGGGAATCATCGGCTTTTGCAGCCGCAAAACGGTGCTGTGGCCTGAATCTAACAAAAAAATGACCCAGCATTTGCTATTAGAGTAGCGATCTAACTTTCCATACTCTCTAGTGGCAGAGATCTCCCATCGACTAGAGAAGATTCCCAGCTCCAATCTTTCGAGAGCGATTAGAGATAAATAAAAATAAAAATAAAAAGGCCGCAGCTTCCTCAAAGATACGAGTCACGGGCAGCAAAAGATGGCGGCTTTCCAATGGGAACAAAATATTAGCAGGCTAAAAGGCAAATGCCTCGACTTTTCTTCCACGGCGGCAAGGAATGGGGTGCGCATTAAGAGCGCTAACCACTCCACCGCAGCGGGGGGGCCAAAAACATGGAAAAGCTTCAAGATTTCAGCTAGCTGCAATCAATGGCGCGGGCCCGCAAAAGATCCCCCGCCATTAATGATTAAGCCACTACAGCAGCAGAGTGGAAATGATATCAGGGGAGGAGATGAAGCAGGCGACAGGAAAACGAACCCAAACTTCTGAGCGACCGAGAGAGTGAAAAGAGTGAAACCCTAACCCTAGAACGATCGTACGGTATGGCATCTCACTGAGCAGGTCTCTGAGGACTTGCTCCTCCTCTTTTACGCGTTCGCATATAGCACCCGCCAAAACGGCAGTACCCGCCTCGCGGACCCCAAAAGCGTCTAGAATTCGCCTAATTACTTAAAGTGGGTAGATTTCTCTAAAACCACGCCCTATTATTTCTCTCCTTGTGGCGAAAGGACAGAAGGCATTGCCGCTGCAAAAGCCAGAGCAAAAGGGTAAGGAGATCTGATAAAAAAAATAAGGGGGTGCAAGTAGTAGCAGCGTGATTGAGCACAAAGGAAGATAAACAGCAGAGATATCTCCCGCAGAAAAATTCTGGGCAAGGACGTCGCCCAGAAATTTTTCGCCAGCGGAAGGTCCGGCGTGCCAGCGTGGCACTTGAGGGTGGGCCCCATGTTTTTAGAGGATGCTGACACGTTTCTCCATTGACCACATCCCGCTGCATGTCATCCAAGTTAATTAATTATCAAGTATCAGAGGTTGACCAATTCAGCATTGGCCAGCGAAATTCACAAGCGTAAGTTAAAAACGCACACAATTTTATATAGTCACGTATTATTATTATTATTATTATACATAATATATATATACACACCATCAATCATACTCAATTGAATATCAAATATACGGTCACATATCATCCAAACTAATATATATATATACACATGTATACATGTATATACATGTATACATGTATATACATGTATACATGTATATACATGTATACATGTATATGTATATATATGTATATATATATATGTATATATACATTATTTAAAAGAATAAATAATAAGATTGTGTTTCTTTGAACAGAATTCAGAGTGAGAAAAAAAACACATTAAATTTAATAGTAAAATCTACTAGATTTATTTTATATTCCCTTTTTTCTATTGTGATTTCCGTCTAAAAAAACATATATCAAGAATATGATAAAAGTTAAAAGAAGTTTTATGAAAACATAATATGCAATTGAGAACAAAGATTCTTAGAGAGTTATTCAAGATATTGGGTTAAAATTATACTTTTCACTAATTTACACTCTTGCCCAACAAAATTAATTAACACACATTAATATCTACAATATTTTATGTTAAGTTGGGTCAGCTTAATGTAGTTGAAGCTTATAGCTAAAGTTAGTTTGATCAGAACTGGTTGAAAAAATTTTAAATTATTTAAGTAAAATAGTTTATAGTTTTTGCTAGTAGAATTCTTTAATATAATCTAAAAATTAGCATAATAATAAATCAAACATTAATATGTATGAATCAAAATAGAATCAAATCATACATTTGGGTTGAAATTCAAGGATATGAGAAGTGTGATACTTATTTTAACTATCAAGTAGTCTAATATAAAGAAAGCCGATGAATCCCGAGAAATTTACCAAATATCTCCTTATAAAAAATACTTCTAACCGTTACAAAAGCAATGGAAAAGGGCTTCTCGATTCATGGTAGAAACTTATGGTCTCCTACATTAATCTGTGCGCAGCCCTCTCCATCAGTGCATTTCCCAAACAAGGAATCCGCTTCACTCGGATTCTCCGCAGCACAAGAAAAGCATCGGCTGACGAGATAGGGAAGAACTCGTTGTAGCGTCAGAAGGCATAGCGAAAGGCGGGCTTCCACCCACGGAAGGCGGAAGGCAGAGTGGCGGAGCTAAGAAGGAAGAATCTCACGTAGGTGTCTCGCCGAGTGGTCGAGTAGGAATGTCTGGCAGCAAAGGCAGAGCGGCGGAGCTTTGGTTGGCCAAGAAGGAGGCAATGCCCATGTTGGCGGCCAGAGGCAGGGCTTTGGCTGGCAAAGAAGGAGGGAACACCCATGTTGGCTGGCGGAGCTTTGGCTGGTCCTCGAACAGCATCGCCAGGTCACCGAGAGCTCACCTACGTCTCAAGAGAGGTCGCTGGTCGCCGATTTTATGCCTAAAGCTGAGAGAGGTAGTGGGTCACCGGAAGAAGGCAGTAGGCATGAGATGAGATGTCGCAGTCGTCGAGGAAGAGACGTATCAGCTTCTCTGGTTGTTCGCCGAGCATGAGATGTCGCAGCCGTCGAACTCATCTCTTTGGATTTCCAAGGAGAGGATCTGGGAAGCTGCCGGATTCAACAACTTATAATCCAGCTTCTGTTTCAACTAGAGAAGTTGCATTTCCAAACGGCTAATTTAACCATAAGTTGCTGACCGCTTCAGTAGAAATTGAAAAGCTACCAATGGCAAATAGAAACTGAGAAGCTACCAATCCAAACGCAGCCGACATTGGTTAGATCTTATAATTGTTGCTCAATTCTCCAACAGCTATCAAAAGAGCTCTATCACAAGGAAAAGCCCATTTGAAGCAATTATGGTTCAACAACTAATAAACATCTATATGTTGTGAAGGAGTTGAAATTGCATAGGTATAATTGAATAAGGCAAACCTAGAAAGAAACCCTCGAGACTTCAAGAAATATGACATGGTTCTTGTAAAACAACTAAAGTCACCCGAGGTCTATTAAAAGCCCATCCAAAAGGCCTTTGTACATAAATGCAAATGCCCTTTTCCAATTTTGGGAATGTTTTGTATAGATTTTAACTCTAAGCTCAATTGAAGTTTTATATGATCTTTCATTTACACTAACCAAAAAGAGTTAGCATGAAGTGTTTTAAATTAACAACCCCTATACTACGTGTTATGCCTTTTTGGTCCATTGGACCGAAATTTGGGCACGGCCCAAAATTCCAGCCAGCCCAGCCCGCTTAGATACTCCTGTGAATCGGGTCGGAGTAGTGGACTGGGCACCGCCTGGATTCGAAACCATAACACCAACAGGCACTACGCGCGAATTTCTTCATATACGTGGGAATGCGGCAGAGGAGGTGTGGGCGGACAAGACAGCTCATGGCCTCGAGCTGCATACATGGCATGCGGCAGGCTGCGCGAAGAGGAAAACGAGGACGGCGCGTCCTCGTTCGAAGCTTACAAGCTTTTCGAACAAAAGGCTCTCCGGCGCTCCCTCTTCTCTCCCCTTCGATCATTGCTTCTCATCGGACGTTCATCCGCGAAGAGCTCCTAGTGTTCTGGTGGTGCGGGTGGGTGGTGAAACGCCAAGAGAGCTTTGTCCCTTTTCTGCTGCCATCTGCGTCATCTCCTCCGTCCCCGATCTCGCCATTGCTGTCGCCAGACTTCACTGCCAGACTGCCTTGGAAGGCGCAGCCGGCATCCACTACTTCAGAAAGAAGGAGCTAGCGCCTAGACTGGAACGAAGTGTCAGTGTACCCCTGTACACAAAATTCTTTCCTGTCTATCATACACTAGACTTCAATCCTTTATACTTCCCAAGTATATATATAAGGATTGTTTTCACAGCTATCTAGTGTTAAACACTAAGATCTGATTGAAACTTGCTGGCTATGCTCCAAGCATTTGCCACAAATGGTCTTGTGTATATTATTCAAAACATGATCCATCCTATACACCATGTATCAGGATTTTAGACCCATGTTATTACTCTCCAGCTGTGTCACAGAACACAACATCCTTGAGAGAGTCAGACCATATCTTCCTAGAAGGTATCAATATTTGGAATCATCCAATATAAACCTCTCCAGAAACTCTTGGATGAACATAGATTGACTAAAGGGCAATGACTTTCTTGGATCTCTATCTATAGATCCTCATGCCTAGGATGTAGGCATCATTCCCTAGATCATTCTTCTCGAAATACATCTCAAGCCTTTTCTTCACCATGTGAAGAGCTGAGATGTCATTCCATGTGAGGAGAATATCATCAATCATCTAGAACAATAAATACTATTAAGGTGCTCCCACTGATCTTCTTGTAAACACAGGCTATTTCAAACATGCTTGCATAACACCATGCATATCTTCATGGCCTTGATATGAAAACCTTCTGACTATTTTCTTATAGATATCTTTTCAGACGTTCATGCAAGAAAGGCAGTTTTCATAACAACATGCCATAATTGATCATGCAATTATAACAAGCAGATCCCTAATTGACTTAAAACTCAGCTATTGGTGAAAAATTTCATCATTATCCACCCAGTGGATTTGCCTGAAATTTCTGTTCACTAGCTTGCCTTTTAAGGTAACAATGTTACCTTCCATGTCTATCTTCCTAGAAGATTTATTTATAGCCTGTGGGAATTACCCCTTTGGCAGCTCATCCAAGTCCCAGACTTGATTAGCAGACATGGAGTCCATTACGGTTCTCATGGCCTTTAGCCATTTCTTGGAATCTAGTCCACCGACTGCTTCCATTTCCTCATAAGTCTTAGGTTCATCCTTGATGAAAAATTCGTCATGCCCAGCATATCGAATCGATCCAGACTTATGTGGTTCCTGTGTTACTTGAACCTCAGGTAGACTTACAACCTGTATGTGAGATTTTGCTCTCCATTTTTGTCTAATTGTATTGTGGTTGATTCTGGACCTTGTCCAAATCAAATCTACTCCCACTAGCTTCTTTCAAAAGAAATACTTTCTCAAGAGAGACAGCAGTTTGAGCAACAAATATTTTTGTTCTCTTTGGGATAGAATTAGCACTCTACAGTGCACCACAAACACATACTTTTGAATCACTGCACATTACATTCCCAATTCCATTGAAGAAATGGGATATTTGCAGTTCGCAACTCAAAAGCTAACTTAGACATTTTCTTATGGAGTGGCAGTACACCTGTTTGCATGGCATCATAGTAGTATATTTGCATGACTATTCAAAGATGGAATCGCATCCAATGTGTTCCTTTTCTTTCTTTGAAATTCACCACACAGTGGTGTACTAAGTAAGTTGTGAGATAACTCCACACTTCTTGGGACAGTCATCAAATTCTCCACTAATTACCTTGATCTAATCAAAGTGCTTTAATAGATCCTTCAATTTGACTCAATACTTCATTTGTGAACTTCTTGGATTTTTCAAAGTTCTTAGGTTGGATAAGGCATACCCACACCTGATGAAGCATGTAACACCTCTTAGTGCTTGTTTATATGGATCCACATACATTGTTATGTAATAGATCCAACAAGCCAATAGTCCTTCCACCCTTTATGGTGAAGGCAGCATCTGTCATATTATTCCTTTGAACTAGGCTCACACGTATCATAATCCTGAAAGGACAATGATCCCAATAGTCCATAGACCTTTGGATGTGACCATTGTTCTATGGTTCAAGAGACAATGCTATAAGAGGATGTTTATTGAATCATTAGATCTGATCTTGTGTTACATATAGAACTACAAACTATTGTCAACTGTATCACTTCAATAGAACATCTCAGAAAATATCATATATTATTTCAAACTGAAATCCTTTCTAAAAGGAATGATGTTCTAATACATAAGCTGATACATAATAGCAAAGTTCTATATAAAGTCTTCAAGGCAGTGAGATGATATCAACAGCAGCATCCAATGCTCCATCCATGACCCGAGAGTCGATCCCATCAAGTCTCTTCGTCCTACTTCCTTTGAGCTCCTGCACATGTAAAACATATGTGAGCCTCACATACGGTACCCAGTACCCATGAATAAGAAGTAGACAAAAGATCTCGGTAACACAATACCTAAAGCAGATGGATTACATCCCTTCTTCTTTGCCATGCACTTCTTGGCCATTAATCCTCTTCGAAATACCCATGCATTCCCAGTCTTCCGAAGTATTAGCTTCGAAGATACAGAACCATGGTCATTCTCAGATTCAGGCATACACTCTGAAGATCCAACAGAACTCTCATGATCATTGTCTATAGAGCATGGTGTGAAGAGACCATTGAGATGTATGATAAGATCATAAATCCCCATCTCATCACATTCAACCTTGACCTCTGGGGTCATGCACTCTAAGACAAGAGCAGTGTACTGTTCGTTATCTTCACAATGTTCAAGATAGACATTCCACTCTCACTCATTAGTGAAATACACACTAGGCTGGGATGGAGGTCTTTTAAGAAGATGCACCTTATTCTCTTGTTCCAGTATCTTGGACAAAATCTTGAACCAATTTGTCCAGTTTGTCCCATCCAACTTATTTTTATAAAGTTTCAATCTTAGATCAGGAGATGCCATCTACAATAAGCAAATAAGTAAAATAAGTACAATGATAAAGCATTTAACAAGGACTTTAAATTAAATGCTATGCTCCCACTACTTCCAAAACAAGTTGAGAACTCTCAAACTCAACATGGAAATAAGTGAGTAGGATCCTAATTTCACATAAGGTCTCCGCGACTCACGAGGGTGAGTTGGGATGCACAGAGAGTCTCATGTTTCCTTAGGTAGGCATACCAGCCAATTGTGCCATGCACAATTCCTCTTAGTCAAGACAGACTAGGCGCCCTGTGTCCAGCGAGGGCTGGATACAACATAGAACCCTATCCTCTCAACAGCTGCCTCTAGTGATTCATCATGTCAGTGTCATATGAAAAACTAGTCAAGTCTGGTCCTAACCGTTATGCCCAGGGTCAACGAATTTCCTTGCGAAGGCATGCCCAGGTTAAAACTGGACTGGGGAAATCATTGTCACCACACACCTTCTAAAGATAAGTGGGTGTGTCCCACGAGGGTGGGAAACAGTTCACAACACCACCGATCGATAATTTGATGAGGGATACGCGTTAGAAGGCTATCGACTTGATATTGTATTGAGAGTTTTTGCATGTTTGTTTTATTCTTTTCTAGCATGCAATTTTTCTATGATTATGGCAGCAAAGGAAAAACATCATAGGCATGCTATGGACAAAATAATAAACCATCACAGGCATGCTAGTTTGGTCGATATGGTCATAGCCCTTTTCATACACATAACTTGTCACGAGCCATGTGACATGTTATCGTGCATCCAAGGGTTGCGAGTCCCTAAAGCAGATCAGCCCATGCCAGAAGCCAAAAGCATGTGTCCTTCCTTCAGCCGCAAGTCCATCACCACGCTTCCAAAGCTGGCGCCACTTCTGACTCCGATTGAAGAAGACTCCTTGTTGTGAAGATGAAGCCTTAACCTATCACATAATTCTACATCTATTCTAAACAAGATGAAAAATTCTTTACAACAAGATAGGGAGAGAACCACACGCAGGTGGAAAGAGATTTTACAAGCATTCATCACAAGTGGAAACATGCTTCCACATCACAACACAGGAGGGCACTCGCTATGACCATATCAACCCAATCAAGTGGCGCATGTAAAATTTGAAAATCCAGAAAAATCAAATTTTAACACCTTATGCGCCAACATCATCCAAAGCACTCTCTTAACTAAATTTATGCCAAAATTTAGATCAAGTTTCATGATGATTTCATAGACCTTATCGGTTGGCAGTTTTGTCAGATCAAGAGACCCGGCCAGTCCGAAGACACAATGCCCGTCCTACTTGACAAAACCACGTGCGCCTTTGGTCTTAAATCAATCATAAACAAAATCCAAGTTTCGGCCACAAAGATAAGAAGAGAGGTCTGGATGAAAACGCTTTCTACGTGAAACACGCATGGATAGAAGAAAAATTTTTAAGAATTTTTCACACAAGCAAACGTACACCTTGTGTTTCTCGCAAGTAGCTCTGATACCACTGTTAGGGAATACCGGGTGTAATTTAAAATTTTGCAGTCCCAGGACGCAGCGGAAGAATCATTACACCCGAAACATATTCCGGTCCCAAGGATCCATGCGAGAGAGAAGACACAAGGATGTGTTAGAGATGTACCTCTTTTGCTTGTCTAGTGGCCAAAGCCATGTTGAAGGCGCCCAAGTGTTCTCCCTCCACAAGTATCCATGCGTCGACTCCTTGATCGTTGCTCCCTTCCACGCTTGGTGCTAGCCTCGGGAAGAGAATCAAGCCTTAGGGTTCCTTCACTACTCTTGCGCCACCTCCAAGGATCATGCGCCAAGTATAAAGAAGATGTCGCCAACTCCTTATCCTCTTCACTCCAAGAGAAGAGGGAGAAGAAGAGTTTCGGCCCTTAGGAAGAGTAAGAGGAATTGGCGCCACCAAGTCCTTCTCCAAGTCACGCCAAGAGGAGAGGAAGGAGAAGACTTGCGGCCACTAGTAGGAAGAAGGGTTGCGCCACCTTGATGTTGTCGCCCTTTGCCCTTGCTCTCGCCCCTCTATGTGTGTTCACGCCTCTAAGCATTCGAACCATTGAGAGGGGGCAGCAAGCGTCCCTTTTATAAGCCAAGAAGCAGTTTAGGGAGGGCCAAGATCATGCCAAGTGGGCGGCTAGGATGATAGGGGTTTGTGGTAAGGAAAGTCTCCAAGACTTTGCCATAAACCTCATTCAACCTATCCTTATTTGCCCAATAGCCATATCAACCCAAGACATGCCTTAGAGGCATTCTTTCCATCCAAGGAGAAGGGCTAGGCGCAACAAGCAAGAGGAATTCGGCTAGGGTGGTGTGTTGGGAGAAATTAGGGTTTGAGGTAAGGTAAGTCTCCAAGACTTTACCATATACTTCTTCCCAACATCCATATGCGCCTAGGAACTTCCCATAAAAGTTCTCAAGCCATATTAGCCCCAAGACTTGCCTTAGAGGCAAGGTTTCCATCAAAGGAGAAAGGGCAAGGCGCCTTTTACTTCCTTAATGAAGCAAAACCGCCCACTTCACCCCATTATGCCCCTAGGCGCTAATGGGTGAAGACTTCTCCCCATTATACCCTTTTAAGCCAATTCTCTCTTCATGACAACTAATTATTGGGCCTCATTGGACAATGAGCTAGCCCAAACTTCATGGCATAGGTTGATTAAGCCATTGGATCCAATCCAATGCAACCCTAATCCAAATGTGATGAATCTAGGTCAATTTCGGGTCAACCTGCCAAAAATGAAGTTTGGCTCCAATAACTTTCTTCCAACTCATCAGGCCCATTGGCGCTGATGAAATCTTCCAAATTGATCCAAGTTATCTAATAACTTGATCCTAAGGCTTCTGATTAAAGCAACGTCAAGAGTCTATTGCGTGTGACCCCGTAGGATCCATATGACGATGGCAATGATGTAAACATCATAAGTAGTGAGGGGTATCTAGCAACACATCACTACTACCCATATCATAGGACTTAAGTCATTATGGCAACAACTCCTAACAAGCAACGAGGATTCCCATTGCATTATAGATCCCTTTGCCTAAGCTGATATCCTGCCATTGGATTAGTCTCAAGTTTATCAATCCAATGCATTGGTCATGACTCAACAAGTGTAGCCACACATTCCTGTCATGCACCAATAAGGTGGGGCGCCCCGAGTGGATATCATGCTTCCAATAAGGAAGGGGCAAATCCTACTATTGGTCACCCATGTCTCTACGTGACTTATGACATGCCCAATGACAGTCGTTTTGATCTCCCAATTACGGAGAGACGTAAGACTGTATCAAAGCATACCCATCATCAAATCTAGACATGAATACCTCAAGTCTAAGTATCAATGCAAACCTCTTGCATGTGAGATTGACTTGCTAACTAGACAAGTCAATCCTCACGGTGAATACTCTAGTGCATCCAATGCACCTGTATGTTTGTGTTACTGTGCCCCGCACTTAACCAGCCCATAACCAGTCTCACATGTACCAAAGCTGTCCCATATCTGCTAAGGTACCTTGTCTGGGGATTTCTTATGAGAATGGATCCAATTCAAACTCCTGGGACATTATATATGCAACTCAATACATCAACGCAGGTAGAGAAGTCTGCATAATAACGACCATGCCTCTATATATAGAATAATAATTCTATCAAAGTACATTCAAACAATGCCTGACCATGTCCATATATTGGTCTTCAGGGCATATACACCAACAGTGAGAACAAGAGGAGGGGCGAGAGCAAGAGGAGCAAGAGGAGTTGGCGCATCTCTTCATCAACCAAGCTGCAAGCACTTCTTCTTCTTCATCCTTGGCGCTTCTTCTATTGAAGGTGGTGCAAGTGTGCCTTGTGCTTGGCGGCATCTCCCTCTTCCTTCTTCATCCTTGGTGCATATACCTTGGAGGTGGCGCAAGTTGAGAAGAAGGTGACCTAAGGCTTGGATCTTCTTCTCGAGGCTAGCACCGGGCGTGGAAGAAGAGGACTCAAGGTGATCCGTGTGTGTGAGACTGCAGAGGGCGCATGCTTGGGCGCCTACTTCGACATCAGCCTCGCCTTGCTCAAGGTATTTTCTATCTCATCGTGTCGACTCTTTCGCATGCGATCTTCACTGGGTTTTTGGGACTGGCCTGTTTCGGGGATATTCTTCCACTGCGCAATGTGTTTGCATCTCTGAAATTTTATAAAATATCCCCGGGGTTTTCCAACAGTGTTATCAGAGCGACTTACGAAACTCGAACGTTGTTTTTCATGCTTTTCATGCTCACATGCCATATTTCAATTTTCGAAATTGTATGATGCATGGCGCACGGTTTTTCTAAAGTAGAAAAATTAGGGTTTCTTGTTTCTATCACCTTTTCAATCTCTTTTGGATTTTTGGGTTATTTTTCTTGCATGATTTAAGGATCAAAGGCGCACGTGGTTTTGTCAAGTAGGACGGGCATTGTGTCTTCGGACTGGCCGAGTCTCTTGATCTGACAAAATTACCAGCTGAGAGGATCTTTGAAATCATCATGAAAATTAATCACGAATAACTAAAAGATTTGTGAGAAGAAAATGAGGAAAAGAAACTGGTTTTATGAAAAAGTAAAATTTCAGATTTTATGTTTTTCATGAGCATGTAGAATTGCATGTGTAAATACCTTGATTGTGCATAATGTTGTGATTATGAGTCAAGCCCCCTTGCATGCCTGTGTTGTATCCTTGTGCGGCCTGCGTGCCATCTTTTTCTTTATTTTTGTAAAAGTAAGATGAAGATTAAGGGAAGGAGCTTGGTGGTGCATCTTGGATGGTGGCGCAACAAGCACCCTACTTGGATTGGTGGCGCATGCAAGATGGTGCAAGCTTGCTTGGTGGCGTAAGCATAGCATGGCCGAGCCTTAGGGCTTGTGAGCTAGCTATGTTGGACCTTGCAAGATGGCGATTCACCCTTGGAGGACCTTGGAGCCAACCTTGAAGTTCAAAATAGAGGTCGGCTAGGTTAGGGTCTAGTTCTTGGGGCTTGAGTCCTAGGTCAAGAGTTGAACCTCTTTCTTGGCATGGGTTGGTTCAATGTCTTGAATAGGTCATGATCACATCATTCTTTTACTGTTTTCAAACATATATGCTAAAACATGCCTGTGATGTTTTATCATTATATTATCACTATAGGATTGCATGCCTGTAATGCTAGACATAAGATAAAACTAAATGAGACCTCAAAAACCCTCATTCTAAATATCAAGTCTAGTAGCCTACTAATGCGTGGCCCTCATCAAGCTATCGATCAGTGGTGTTGTGAACTGTTTCCCACCCTCATGGGACACACCCACTTATCTTTAGAAGGTGTGTGGTGGCAATGGTTTCCCCAGTCCGTTTTAACCGGGCGCGCCTTCGCAAGGAAACTCGTTGGCCCTGGGCATAACAGTTAGGAATGGACTTGACTAGAAGTTCATATGTGCTGGGCACATGATGAAAGTCTAGAGGCATCATTGAGAGGTTAGGGTTTCATTCTGTATCCAGCCCTCGCTGGACATGAAATGCCTAGACTGTTTCAATAAGGGGAATTGCTTGGAGCAACCGGCCGGCGTGCCCACCTTAGGAAGCATGGGTCACTTTGTGCATCTCATCCCACCCTCGTGGGACGCGAAGCCTCATGTGAAATAAGGATCCCATCTCACTAGGAAGTCTTTATCTTCCCGATTGACTTTGTGGGTTGTCAATTCGATTAAAATAGTGGGAGCCATGATCATTTAAAATAAGTCCAGTTTAAATGATTTGAAGTAGTACTAATCTGCTGTTTCTTGACTGTTGTAGAATAATGGCATCGAACAATAGCGGTTGGTCACTGCGATCTATCCTAGAAAAGGACAAGTTGGTTGGATCCAACTTGATGGATTGGTATATCAACTTGAGAATTGTACTCAAGCTTGAGAAGAAGCTCTATGTCCTTGAGCAACCTATTCCTGACCCACTTCCATGCTTAGCCTCAGTGGCTGAGAATGATGCTTATGATAAGCATCAGGTTGATACTTTGGAGGTTGCACAATTGATGCTAACCAACATGTCGCCCGAGCTTCGAGGGCAATATGAATTAAAGAGTGCTTCTGAGATTATTTATAATCTAAAGCAACTCTTTGATGAATTGGTTAGGCTCAATCCTCCTAAAGTAGAAATTCAGTATGTTGAGCCAAAAGGCTTGACTAAGGAACTGAAAATAAAGATGGAAAGGCTCAGGAATAACAAGTGCTATTCATGTGGAGGGCCACCTCACATGTTAAAGGACATGGTGCGACTTCAGAATGGGAAGAAGAGAAGCAAGGCTTCGTCTTCATGCTCAGGTATTTATGTTACTGAAGTCAATCTTTCTACTTCTATGACATGGGTATTGGATACCGCATGTGGAGCTCATATTTGTACAAATATGCAGGGGCTCAAGAAAAGTAGATCGGTGCGGCCTAGAGAGATTGACCTACGAGTTGGAAACGGGGCACAGGTTGCTGCTGTTGCTGTAGGAGTTTTGACTCTCTCCCTGCCTTCTGGACTTCTGTTGGAGTTAGATCATTGCTAATATGTACCTTCCCTTACCAAAAACATAGTATCTATTCCTTGCTTGGCAAGGAAAGGATTTAAATTTGAAATAAAAGAGGACTCTTGTTCTTTTTTGTTTGCAAATGTGTTTTATGGGAAAGGTACATTATGCAATAGTCTATATGTGTTGGACATGGATAACTCTATATGCAACATAAATAATAAAAGGACTAAACTGAGTGGTTCACTTGGTGCTTTCCTATGGCATTGTCGATTAGCCCATATAAACAAGAATCGTATTCAACAACTCCATGCAAATGGATTGTTAGATTCAAGTTCCTTGGAGGAATTTGATACTTGTGAGCCTTGTTTATTAGGGAAAATGACAAAGACGCCCTGCACCAAGACAAGTGAGAGGGCAGGAGGTTTATTGGACCTTATACACAGTGATGTGTGTGGACAATTCAATAAACAAGCCAAAGGAGGACACAACTACTTCATTACCTTTACTGATGATTTCAGTAGGTATGGTTATGTCTACTTGATGAGACATAAATCTAAATCCTTTGAGAAATTCAAGGAATTCAAGAATGAAGTAGAGAACCAGCTTGGTAGATCCATTAAGGCTCTTCGATCAGATCGTGGTGGAGAGTACCTGAGTGGTGAGTTCCTTGACTATCTAAAAGAGTGTGGGATTCTATCCCAACTCACTCCGCCTGGAACACCTCAATGGAATGGTGTGTCTGAAAGGAGAAATCGAACTCTGTTGGACATGGTTCAATGTATGATGAGTCATGCAACTCTACCTCCCTCATTTTGGGGACATGCACTAGAGACAGCTTCTCTGATACTGAATAACGTTCCATATAAGAGTGTCTCAAAGATTCCATACGAGGTATGGAGTGGGAGGCGCCCTAATATCAAGATCTGGGGATGCGAGGCATATGTCAAGCGTCAGGATTCTAGCAAGCTAGAACCTAGATCTGATAAATGTGTGTTTGTGGGGTACCCTAAGGAAACTAAGGGTTACTACTTCTATGTTCCCACCAAGAACAAAGTTTTTGTTGCTCGGGGTGCTGTCTTTATAGAGAAAGAATTTCTCATGAAAGAAGTTAGTGGGAGGAAGTTTGACTTGGATGAGGTCCAAGTGCAACCACAAGACATAGAGATGGAATCTGAGCCACCTGTACCAGTTGCTAGGCAACCTGAGGCTCAAACACAGGCCCTACGTAGGTCTGGGAGAATTCATCATGCACCTAAGAGGTATGGGTCACTGTCGACCCAACATGACGGAATCTTCATCATTGAGGATGAACCCAGGACTTATGATGAGGCAGTCAATGGACAGGACTCCGAGAGATGGCTTGAGGCCATGCGATCCGAGATGGATTCCATGTCAGCTAACCAAGTCTGGGATTTGGTTGAGTTACCTGATGGGGTAAAGCCCATAGGGTGTAAATGGGTCTTCAAGAGGAAGACAGACATGGATGGCAACATAGTTACCTATAAAGGTAGACTAGTGGCTAAGGGATTCAAACAAATCCACGGGGTGGATTATGATGAAACCTTCTCGCCAGTTGCCATGTTCAAATCCATTCGGATTCTGCTTGCTATAGCTGCATATCATGATTACGAGATATGGCAGATGGATGTGAAGACAGCTTTCCTTAATGGGAAGCTAGCTGAGGATGTGTATATGACACAACCTGATGGCTTCATCCATCCTGCAGAGGCCAATAAGGTCTGCAGGATAAAGAGATCCATCGATGGATTAAAGCAAGCATCTCGAAGTTGGAATCTTCGATTTGATGAAGCTGTGAGAGATTATGGCTTTATCAAAAGTGAAGATGATGCCTGTGTATATAGAAAATTCAGTGGGAGCTTGGTGACTTTTCTAGTCTTATATGTCGATGACATACTGCTCATCGGGAACGACATCCCTAGTCTTCAAGCTGTGAAGACATGGTTAGGGAAGTGTTTTGAGATGAAAGACTTAGGGGAGGCCGCCTATATCCTAGGCGTGAGGATCTACAGGGATAGATCCAAGAAGCTCCTAGCCCTTAGTCAGAGTACATACATTGATAAGGTCCTGGAGAGGTTTAGCTTGGAGCAATCCAAGAAAAGGTACCTTCTAGTGAGACATGACCTTACTCTCTCAAAGAGCTAGTGTCCCACCACACAGGCTGAGAGGGATGACATGAGTCGAGTGCCCTATGCTTCGGCAGTAGTGGCCATTCTATATGGTTAGAGATATGTTTTGATACAACCTAACGTCTTGCCGTAGTTGGGAGGTAATAACGGTTGTCATTGGGCATGTCACAACCCATATGAGAAGGTCAATGCACAGACATAGGATTTGCCCCTTCCTAAGGGAAGCATGATATCCATGGAGCTCCTCTATGGTTCTATGACTGAAAGTGTATGGCCATACCCAGGTTAGACCTGATTTAGTCATAGCCATGAGATTGGATAGAAACAAGTGGTGACACACTTGGCCAATCGGATATCAGTTCGGCAAAGAGACTGTAATGCATCTGTACCTGGTTGCGATGATGGGGATGTTAATATCGATATCCATTCCGATGACTTGGGTAGTAGCGATGCACTGCTAGGTGCCACTCATTGCTTGTGGTGAGCTTAGGTCAGCACTGCTAACGTCAGAGGAACCTACAGGGTCGCACACCTTGATACTCGAGTTCTCGTATTGATCGAGAAGCCTTATGATCGAGTTATTAGATAACTCGGATCTATTTGGGAAATTTCATCAGCGCCGATGGGTCTGATGAGATGGAAGAGACTTATTAGAGCCAACTTTCATTTTTGGCATATTGACCAAATTAACCATGGTTAACTAGGTTTGACCTTGGGTTAAGTTGGATTGGATCCAATGGGTTGAGTGATATGCATAATGGACATTGGGCTAGGCCCATTCTATGATTGGGCTTATTAATAAGTTAAATGGGCTTAAGGAGAAGGATGTGTAGGCGCATGGTTAACCCTAGTTAGACTAGGGTTGGCTCCTACGACACATATGGTTAATATAAGTTGATATTAATTATTTGTGGGTTATTTAATTAATTAATTTAAATAATTATATGGAGTCCTATTTAATAGGGCTGATTATTTAAATTATTAATTAGAGTCCTAATTGGATTAGGACTTGATTATTTAAATGATTAATTAGAATCCTAATTGGATTAGGACTTAATTAAATCATTAAAATAATCCTATTCCTACTTCTTCTCCTAGCCACTACTCTAACCGCTCCTTGCTCTATATAATGAGCCCTAGCCGCCCCCTCTCATGACACACAACTTATTGAAGGCGTGAGAACAAGAGGAGGGGCGAGAGCAAGAGGAGCAAGAGGAGTTGGCGCATCTCTTCATCAACCAAGCTGCAAGCACTTCTTCTTCTTCATCCTTGGCGCTTCTTCTATTGAAGGTGGTGCAAGTGTGCCTTGTGCTTGGCGGCATCTCCCTCTTCCTTCTTCATCCTTGGTCCATATACCTTGGAGGTAGCGCAAGTTGAGAAGAAGGTGACCTAAGGCTTGGATCTTCTTCCCGAGGCTAGCACCGGGCGTGGAAGAAGAGGACTTGAGGTGATCCGTGTGTGTGAGACTGCAGAGGGCGCACGCTTGGGTGCCTACTTCGACATCAGTCTCGCCTTGCTCAAGGTATTTTCTATCTCATCGTGTCGACTCTTTCGCATGCAATCTTCACTGGGTTTTTGGGACTGGCCTATTTCGGGGATATTCTTCCGCTGCGCAATGTGTTTGCATCTCTGAAATTTTGTAAAATATCCCCGGGGTTTCCCAACACCTGACAACACCGATCTTCGGTGAATCATCTGCGTTAATCTTAGTCAAGGTGGAACAGTAGAGATCTTCTGCAAAGTCCTTAGACGGGCTGGGAGTCGGTTCGAGGAATCGTCTCGACTAGTCACCTCCAATTCAGCAGTTTCGATCGTTACGACCCCTATGTGGGTGTATTTGGACTCAAGTCAAGTGTTGACTCACGGGTAAAAATTGTAAAAAAATTATTACTGTAATTGAGGGCGTGACAGCTTAGTATCAGAGCCCAGGGTCTACGCGTTCCAAATTGTACGAGCGTCGTACTCACAATTCGGCTGACCTCTCTACTTGAGTGTAGATGCAGTCTTCAATTGACAGCAGACTATTGTCCGTCCTGGACATAATCAGAGATGAGGTTTTGGACCCACGCATCTCAATGGAGATCATCTCCACACTGCTCGTCTCCAATGAGCGCCTCATAGCTCAGGTGACTCAGCTCACCGAGGAGCAAGAAGCATGCCAGGCAGAGGTGGCATTGTTGAAGCACGCTACAGCGGCTTCGATAGCACCGATCGCCGCTGATTTCGGCCAGGGGATTATCGTGCGACGACATGTCCCGAAGCCTACCCCCTTCCGAGGGGTGCACTGCTCCACGGGAGTTGAGAACTTCCTTTGGGATATGGAAACATATTCCCAGGATATTCAGATCCCCGAGGGGGAGCAAGCCCAAGCTTGCATCACGTATCTCTCTGGAGACGCGAAGTTGTGGTGGCGGACTCGGTCCACTCGCAACTTATTCGAGATCAATCTAGCCCGTAAGCTCTCTTGGGAGGAGCTTAAAACGAAGATCGAGGCTCAATTCCTTCCAAGGAACTTGATGAGTTCTGCGAGGGGCGCCTTCGAGAAAGTCCGGCATGTTACGAACATCCAAGACTATACGCAGCAGTTTTACCATTCTGCGAAATCTTTGATAGACCACATGGGATCCGAGGAACATGTCCCCTTCTTAGCCCCTACCACTATGAGTGGTATGGATTCTACCTTGCGAATGGAGAGTTCGTTCACCGTGAAGGGCAATGAGCCAGTCACGTGGGAGAGTCAGCCCACGACAGCAAAGCCGACAAAGACAGTCGGAAACAGCCCACATTCTACAATAGCAGAAGAGGAGAGCAGTGTACGGGATCAGGAGGCGCTCCTGAATCCCCCTAGTTTTAGGCACTGCCTCTACTAGTAGTGGGAGACCTATGTTGCTTTATATTGCCTCCCACATAAATTCTCTACCGGTGAACGCTATGATTGATATAGGTGCGTCGCACCTTTTCATAAGCGTAGCCATGGCTAAAAGAGTTTGACTTAAGATGTCCCCAGCACAGGACCAAGTGAGGTCGGTTGGTGTAGTAGACCATGAGGTCTTAGGGATATCATACGATGTGGATATCATAATTGGCAGTTGGTAGGGCCTCTGCCATGCAAAGATTCCGAAACTCCCAGATTACGAACCTATCTTCAGCCTTGAACTATTGGTCAAGGCAAAGATAGTCGTGATGCCATATCTGTATGGGATATAGATATATGATGAGGACTCTCCTTGCCTCATGCCTTGCATTAGAAGCACGGAGCCGAAGAAGGGAAAGAAGAGGGAGTGCCCTTGTCTGTAAACGCCTTGGCTGTAGGGTTGCGCTAAGGAGATCCACCGCTTATGGCCATTTAGGTGGAGGGCCCCTCACTCGGCAAGGAGTGAGACTCCCTTGGTGGTCAAGAAAGTGTTGGAGGAGTTTGCTGATGTGATGCCTTCGGAATTGCCAAAGCACCTCTCACCTAGGAGAGGGATCGACTATAAAATAAAGCTTGTGGCAGGATCTACTCCCTCATCCAAGGCTCCATATAGGATGCCGCCGGTGGAGTTGGCCGAGCTCCGCAAACAACTCGACGAGTTGTTGGAAGCAGGGTTTGTGCGGCCAGCCATGTCACCGTATAGAGCCCCGGTCCTATTCCAAAAGAATGAAGATAACAGTCCGGGACTGCTATCCTATTCCACTGATCCTAGATCTGTTGGATAGACTGGAAAAGCTAGGATATTCTCCAAGCTTAATTTGAGATCAGGCTACTGGTAGGTTTATATCGCCGAGGGCGATGAACGAAAGACAGCCCATGTGACCCGTTATGGAGTATTTGAGTTCCTAGTCATGCCCTTTGGGCTAACAAATGCTCCAGCGATGTTTTGTCATCTGATGAATCAGGTGTTAACACCTTTTCTAGATGACTTCGTCGTGGTATATCTGGACGATGTAGTGGTGTATTTTTCAAGCATTGAGGAACATTTGGCACACTTGAAGAGGGTTCTTCAAGTTTTGAAGGAAAATTAGCTTTATTTAAAGCTGAAAAAATGCACTTTCATGTTGTAAGAGATATCCTTCCTTGGACATATGGTTGGTCACGGCCAAGTGCAAATGGACAAGGGCAAGGTCCGAGCCATTGTGGAATGGCAAGTTCCCTCAAATCAGACTGAGTTGAGGAGTTTTTTCGGTGTGGTGAACTTTCAAGTTCATCCGGGTTTGATTGAGAGTGACTACACCCCTCAACAATTTGCTAAAAAATAATACCAACTGGGGTTGGAATGATTGGTGTTAGTTGGCTTTTCAGGACTTGAAAGAGCGCATAGCTTCTGAAACAATCCTAAAATTACCAAATTTCGAAAAACCTTTTGAGGTTCACACCGCTCTTCGGATCAGACGATCGGTGGTGTGCTGATACAGGATGGGCATCCTATAGCTTTCGAGAGTCGAAAGCTAAATAAGACAGAGCAAAGGTACTCTGCGCATGAAAAGGAGATGGTAGCAGTGGTGCACTACCTCCAAACATGGAGGATTTATCTCTTGGGTAACGCCTTCGTGGTGAAAACCGACAATGTGGTGAATACATATTTCACCACACAGAAGAAATTATCGGCAAAACAAGCCAGATGGTAGGAATTCCTAGTAGAATTCCAGTTCTAGTGGGAACACAAGCCTGGAAAGGCTAATGTGGTGCCTGATGCACTGAGTAGGCTTAACGCCTTAGTTTGCTTTGCGATCTTCAGACTGTAGGAAATCTCCTTATGAGGATAAAAGCAACATTCACTGTCGATGAGGCATATAGGAAACTTGTTCAGCAGATCAAGTCGGGTACGACCCGACGATATTATTTGGACGCCGATGACATTGTCATGGCCCGTGGCAAAAGGCCACTAGTCACTACATCCGGTGGGTTGTGACGAGAGCTACTTACGGAGCTCCATGATACCGCACGGGCGGGTCATCTGGGACAAAGGCACATACTCGCCTTGTTGTCCAAGTCCTGTTATTGGCCGGACATGCGTGCTGACATTGAGATGTATGTCCGCACGTGTCTTGTGTGTCAATAAGACAAGGTCGATTGGAGGTTACCGACTGGGTTGTTGCAACACTTGCCTATACCCGAGACCCCCTGGACAAGTGTGTCCATGGACCTTATTGGTGGGTTTCCCAAGGTCGAGGGGAAGACATCGATATTCGTGGTTATAGATAGATTCTCCAAGTATGGAGTTTTCATTCCAGCACCCGAACCATGTTCAACTGTGATGGCTGCAGACTTATTCTTTTAGAATGTGGTGAAAGATTTTGAGATCCCGATGGATATTGTGAGCGATAGGGATGCGTGGTTCACCGGACGTTTCTGGTCGACGCTGTTCGATAAGCTGGGAATGAAGTTAAACTTCTCCACAGCAAATCATCCCCAGACGAATGGACTACCTTGGTGTTGTAATCCGCAAGTGCACAGATACTTCGAAGTAATAAAATAGATATCGAACCACAGAGACCTACGTGTTAAGTACCAAATAGATGTTTTCTCACAAGCTAAGCAAACCGAATAGTGTTAAACAATCAATCGAAAAGAACGCGGAAAAGTATATCAGAGAGAAACTAAGACTAGGGGTTCATCCACCTTAATTCTAATGACTAGAAGGAAATAAAGGCTGTCAGTCAAATTTCATTACGATAAAGATTTAATTTACTTCATAAAAGGATCATCTCGCTCTCGCGCAGACAATCATACAAAGGACCAATCCTCACTCTTGTGCAAGATCTATCCAATGCTGAAAATAAGTAAACCATTGAACAAAGAACTCAAGGATCACTCTTGTGCATCCGAATTATAAGTCAAACATCTTATGTGGAAACTCAAGGATCACTCTCGTGCATCCTGAAACTCATCACAAGTTCTACTTAAGGTTCTCCGGCGATTAGAAATTTAATCTCTTACAATTTCAAATCAAGCCTAACACATTAACTCAATCCAAAGAATCAGAAAATCAACATGGCAATAAATCACTAAAAATCAAAGTTCAAAAAACAAACCTAATCTCTTACGATAAGTTCCAAACTCAATGATTTTTAGGGTTCCAAATTTTACAATCAACCTCTCAGTCTATTTTGCAAAACTCTAAAACATGCTAATATTTATAAAACTAAAGAGAATTAAAGGAAAGTAATCACATAAGCAGAATTATCATAACAAAAATCTCATGACGAAAAAATGAATGTTTAGTCTTTAAGAAATTAAGGGAATTACACCCCCATGTCCCAAAAGAAATCTAAGCTAACATGGAAGAAGAATTACAATAATCCATAGTTTAGAACGATTAGAAATCAAAGAGAAAGGGTAGAAGTTACAAAATAGGGCTGTAATGAAAATTACAGCCCGTAATTTCGCGTGTGAATAGTGCCAGAGCCCGCTCTTTTGTAGATTTCTCCTCCGATCGATCTCCTTTCACTCTAAAACTTCTGGGGGTATCCTCTTCTCCTCTAGGTGAAGCTTCAGTACAAATTTCACGCCCTGAGGTGGCCTCTATGGCTCTTGGCGTGAGGCCAAACCATAGGGATGCCTCCCTCGATTTCTCTCTCGAAAGTGGATAACAATTAGGGCTTTCAGTCCCTTTCTCTTCTTCTCATTGAGACGAGTCTGTAGCTTCTTTCGGATCTCAATTTGGTGCCCAAATCTTGAGATATCATCTTTTTAAGTTTTCGGTGAAAAAATTAGAAAACTGGGTGCAAATTACGGTACCGTAAAAATAATTACAGTACTACTGTAATTTCCTCAAAAACTCAGAAACTTTCTAGTCAAAATCGCCCAAAAATATGGTACCTTAAAATTCTAGACCAACATTACGATAGTGCCCCAATTTCTCAAACTGGCTCCGATTTGCATGAAATTTGGCATGCAGCTTCATCTCGACGTCTGGAATCCATTAGTGTGCTCAAATCTTTCAAAATCCATCAAAATATGGCACTTTTTAACCTGAAAATGATCAAAAACAAGAAATAGTATAGATTCTGCAATATTTGACAAATAAGGTTTAAAAACAAGCAAAAGGGTATAAATATGACACAAAAAGATCAATGAAATGACACAAAATATACTATGAATTTTGGTGTCATCAAACACATAAGGCTCAAACTTTGCTTGTCCTCAAGCAAATAAATAAAAAATAATGCTAAGTATGGAAAATATGCTCTTTTATGAAAAATGAATTTCTAAAATATAATCATTCATGAAATATTCCACCAACTTTTTGCACAAAATTTCAGATAAATACACTGTCCTCTGAATTTAATCTTTAAGATTCACAACTTTGATCAAATAAAATTTCGCAACTCGTATAATAAAAAGAATCTCAGTCTCATGATTTCACCCAAGTTTCGGTGTAAATTTATCATACTTTTGTTTACAGGAATAGGATATCCAAAATCTTTTTCTACACAAAATCTTTTATTTCTCTCTCTTTTCTCTTTTTTATTGCTTTTGATGGCATGTACCACATAGATACACACTTTTTATTTGGACTTCAACTCTTATCTTCGGTACCACTGTCAATTTTACACAGTGCTAAGTAGAGGAATCATTTTCTTTTCTCTCTTCTTTTTTATTTTTGTTTTAACTTCAACCCATGTCTTTGGTACCACTGTCAATTTTACACAGTGCCAAGTAGGGGAGTCTTTCACTCTTTTTGGATCTTGGATTCTTTCTTCCCAACAAATAGTAAGATAAACTAAACATCAACTAGGTTAATCAATTGACATCAATTCAAGAATTACACTCATATGCTCATTTTATTCAAGAAAGATGCTTCACTCTTAGATTGCATTCATCAAACAACATACCTACCCAAAATCCTTATGCATCAATCAATGAAGAATTTCAACAAGTAGATATATATTGAAGAAATAAATTCAGCATAATAGGTATATCTCCATTCATATGCATCGGCATGCATAAACATTCATCATAGAAAAAATCCACACACCTCTCATCACATGGATTCAAGTCATAAAAAATTTTTCCACATCAAAAATATCAAATCAATGCAAAAGGTATGAAGCATGAAACTTATAGTCAAAAGTGTAAAATGACATATTCAAGAAATGTCATCGAATAGAAATCTCAGAAGTGATACAATCATAGCAAATATCAAAACAAATCAAGTAGCAACACCATACAATCATATCGAATAAGATCACTAGAAAGAGCAAACAATACTCACAAAAATATATAGCAAGCTCAATCATCGTCAGGCCCGATGCAGTTGGGTCCAAAGATGTGCCTTCTTAAAAATTTCCTGCACAATTTTAAATACATAAGGCTCAGATCAAAAAATAGTCTCTTACTAAAAAATAATAATGATAAAAATAATTTTCTCAAAGGAAATCAGAGATATCGCTGGAGATCCGAAGAAAGTGCCGATGGAAAGAGCTGATTCAGGCAAGAAGCAGAGGTGGAACAGATGCTAGCTGAAGAGCTACTAGCAATGATGGTGCTGGTGCCGATAGTAGAGTGATGATGAATAGTCTCCAGTGGCCTGCTAGTGACTACAGTCGTGGTGGCGAAGTCATCGGCCGGTGGATGCAAAAGATAGCACTGCAAAAATAAAAATTAGAGTCACTATATGAAGATTCTACTATAAAATAAATAAAATCAAAAGAAACAGAGGTAGTAGAAGAAGTAAGAAGCTGCTGGTGGCGCTCGGCAAGAGGTGGAAGATAGTTGCTCTTGAAGATTTTTGGACCTGGAGGCAAAAGAAGCAATGACAGGTTGAAAGCAAATAGAGCAGCTAGTGATTTTTTTATGAAAAGTAGTCATACACAAGAATAAGATTTATTGATCCAAAAAGAAAACAGACAGAACCATGAAGTTGAATAAAACTTGTTCTTTCTAGGTGTATAAAAATTAAAGGATCAAAATCTGTCAGGAATTTAGGGTATCAGTAGAAAGAGGGCTAATCAGATAAAAACTGCACAACAGTTAATCAGATTTGAAAAGTTGTCATGCTCCCTAGAATGATTAGAAAATATTTTCATGAAAACAACTAATCAATGAGATAGAACGAAACATGTTTTTCCAATTTCAAGTGAAAGATCAGGGTTTCAACTCATTAAAGCATCTTAAAAATCTATAGCAAAAGCGCTAATCAGATTAGTAAAAAAACCGCTGTAGAAATTAATCATTTACCAAAAGATGCTATGTGTTATAAGATGATCCATGGACTTTATAATTCAATAAAAATATACAAATAATAGTAAAAGATGAGTACTTCCATGTTGTGTCAAAGATCAAAAATTTTCGCACTTTAGTTTCTTAAAATCACCGCGAGAAAACAATTAATCAGATAAGCATAATGTAGGAAGCAGGAAGCAGATTTCAAATTACGGCACCGTAAAAAACATTATGACACTGCCGTATTTTTCACAAAATTTTGAAAAACTCTCGGGTAAGAAAACACTCAAAATTACGGTACCATAAAAAAATTACGGTACTACTGTAAAAACCATAAAACTTTCTGTTCAAAAATTACCAAAAATTACGGCATGTAAAATTTCTTACGGTAGTGCCGTAAAATGCTCAAAAGTGTCTAGTCGAAAACAGACGAAATTACGGTACTGTGACTGTAATTACGGTAGTGTCGTATTTTTCACAAAATTTGATTTTCCCTGCAAAAAGAAAAGAAAAATTAATTCTAAAAATAAACTAAAATAAAAGAAACTAAGCTAAGTAAGAGTGCTTGGGTTGTCTCCCAAGAAGCGCTAATTTTTAGGTCCATAGCTTGACTAAAACTCAAATTTCATAGCGAAGTAGGTGGATCAGTGTCATAGTAAATAGCATACAATTTTTTGCATTTCCTTTGTCCAAAAAGTTTAGCCACTAATCCAAACGTCCAAAATTTCATATAAATCAAGAATGACATGACTTTCTCAAGTATGTAGAAATCAAAATAAAAAAATTTCAATTCCACTCAAAGGATATTCAATAATCTTTCTATATTTATTAGTAAGCAAATTCATTAGTCCTTTCTTTATATTTTCAATTGCAATAGGACTTTCATCAAAAGATTCATGTATTGGATCATCAAAATAGTCTTTCTGTCTCACATTAGATTCCTCAATAAAGCATAATTTTTTAAATAAATCAGAAGATTGAACAGTAGATATGGGCAAAATATTAGAGTGAGATTCATCAATATTTGTAATATTCAAATCCTTTTCAAGTTCCTCATGTTCATCATCAAATAATTTACCAATTTCAATTTTATCAACAAAATCAATTTCCTCATGCTTTTCCACAAATAATTCATCATCAAAAGAATCAAAAGAATCAATCTCAGAATTGCAAGAATCAGATTTAACCATAAATAATATATCATCAAAAGAATCAATTTCATCACTATCACTAGAATCAAGAGGGGATTTTTCAAAATCAATTTCTTCGAACTTTTTCACAAATAAATTATCAAATGAATCAATTTTACAATCATCAAAATCAGAGTGAAATTTACCAAATGTTCACATAAGGCTCAATCTCAAAACAATCAAAATCAGAGGAGGAATTTTCTAAATCAATTTTCTCAGTTTCCAAATCAAACTCAAATAAACAATCTTGTTGTGCTATCTGGGTTTTTAACATTTCAGTATGAGCACGCATATTTTCCATCCTATGTTTATGGGTCTCATGTGCTTCCTCACTTTGTTTCATGAATTTTTCAAACATCAACTCTAAACTAGATTTTGCAGTATCCTCAAAGTATGGTTTAGAAATATGATTTGGAGGAGTTAAAAATTGGCAATCAGAAGTATAATGATCAAAATATCCACAATTATCACATCTAATAGAAGAATAAGATGTCCTAATAGGGTGCATATAAGAGTCTAATTTATGAGCCAAATAATCTAACTTATCTGCAACAGTGCACCATGAATCAACTTCATACCTTCCTTGTGGCATGTATACCTCACCTCTTTCAGTTGCCCACAAGTTGTGATTAAAAGACATATCTTCAAATCTATCAAGAATAGAAAGATTATCCAACACTAATCAATCAGAAATTTTTTTTCTCAAAATATGTTAAAAAAATACAAAACACAAGCAAATACAAAATTTTCAGATATCACAGTTCTGTCACAACTGTGAAGATCCAAAACCTACAAAGACAAAAAAACAAAGTTAGATATAAAACAAATAAAACTTATTTTAGTGATGACACTAAAATTCATAGTATATTTTGTGTCATTTCATTTGGTCTTTTTGTGTCATATTTATGCTCTTTTATTTGTTTTTAAGCCTTATTTGTCAAATATTACAGAATCTACACCATTTCTTATTTTTCATCATTTTCAGATAAAAAGTTTCATATTTTGATGGATTTTGAGAGATTTGAGTACAGCAATAGATTCCAAATGTCGAAACGAAGCTACCCGCCAAATTTCAAGTCAAAACGAGCTTTCCAGACAAATTATGGCATTACCGTAAATTTGGGAAAAATCTTCATGGTGCCGTAATTTCAGACAATTTTAACTAGAAGGTTTCTGAATTTTTGAAGAAATTACGGCACCGCCGTAATTATTTTTACGGTACCGTAATCTGTACCCAATTTCTTGATTTTTCTGCCACAAACTTCAAAAGAGCATATCTTGAGATTTAGGGCACCATATTGAGATCTGAAAGAAGCTGCAGACTCATCTCAATGAGGAGAAGATAAAGGGACTGAAAGCCCCAATTTTTATCAATAATCCAGTGAGTAATCGAGGGAGGCGTCCTTAGGGTTCGGCCCCGTGCCGAGAGGCGTAGAGACCACCTCAGGCCGCGATTTTTTACAAGGAAGCTTCGTCTGGAGGAGAAGAATACACCACAGAAGTTTCAGAGTGAAAGGTGATTGATCGGAGGAGAAATCAATAAAAGAGCGGACACCGGCACTATTCACACATGAAATTACGGGCTATAATTTTTATTACAGCCCTGTTTTGTAACTTTTCCTCTTCCCTTTCAATTTTTGATCGTTGTAAACTATGTATTACTGTATTTTGTCTTCTATGTTAGCTTAGATTTCTTATGGGACATGGGGGTGTAATTCCCTTAATTTCTTAATGACTAGATATTGATTATTTTTGTCATGATAATTTTGTTATGATAATTCTGCTTATGTGATGACTTTCCTTTAATTCTCCTTAGTTTTGTAAATATAGGCATGTTTTAGAGTTTTGCAAAATGGATTAAGAGGTTGATTGTGAAATTTGGAACCCTAAAAATCATTGAGTTTGGAACTTATCGTAAGAGATTAGATTTGTTCTTTAAATTCTGATTTTTAGTGATTTTATTTCCATGTTGATTTTCTGATTCTTTGGATTGAGTTAATGTGTTAGGTTTGATTTGAAATTATAAGAGATTAAATTTCTAATCGTCGGAGAACCTTAAATAGATCTTGTGATGAGTTTCAGGATGCACGAGAGTGATCCTTGAGTTTCCACATGAGATGTTTGACTTAGAATTCGGATGCACAAGAGTGATCCTTGAGTTCTTTGTTCAATGGTTTACTTATTTTCAGCATTAGATAGATCTTGCATGAGAGTGAGGATTGGTCCTTCGTATGATTGTCTGCGCGAGAGCGAGATGATTCTTTTATGAAGTAAATTAAATCTTTATCGTACTATTGTTACAACCTGCTTAGTAAACAAACTACTCATTAATTTGGTGAGCCGATTAGCAACGTGACCCAATTTATTTAAATGCTTAAGCCCAAGTTAACAATAGCAAACCTACTAAACTTTATATACCATATAATATTTTTTTCCACTTCCAATGTGTGACTAAATTGAGGTATTATAAGTACTCATTCCCCGATGAGGTCTGGTATAGAATAGTATTTTTGAAATCTGATAGGGTTAAGCTCGGGGCTGGGTACAAGATGTTGGGTACAAAAATCAGAGTCTGGTTTAGAAAAACTTGCCCTCGCCTTAGCTTTTGCCATCTTCACCCCTGTTGTTATCTTTTCTATAGATTGAGGAGTTAAAAATATTTCACCAACCAAGAAGGAGTGGAAAGGACCCAGAGCCCGGTGGGGGTTCTCCGGGTGTTTTGATTGAATCGCAATAAAGAAGCAGCGAGAAGTGCTAGAGTTACACTAGACCTAGGCTCTTGCATGGGAGAGAGTGTTTACTACAACAAAAACTAAAAACACACAAGCCCTCAGCTCTCTTTTATAGAACAAGAGGGAAGGGGAAGCATATGACAATCACATGAGGGTTATTGGCTTCTCCAACAACCCCTAACTTCCTAAAGAGGGTCAAGATGCACTCTAACAAACTAAAAGAAGATGTTAACAACTTCAGCAGGGGATCTGAAAGGTGAGGGGGCGCTTCGGTTGCATGGGCTGCTTCGTGGGCCGTTGTCCAGACCGGGTGTTACACTAGACCATCTCCGAGTAGGCCGCCACGAAGCAACAAAATTTGCTGATCGTGGGCTGATTCTACACGTTGTTGGTCGTCTCCTGGGCTAAATTGAGGACTCGGTTGTTGTAACGGTCTGCGGATAGCTCTTGGGGTGGACCTCGGGGAAGGGTTGTCATGGGAATCAGCTAAACGGACTCCGTTGAGGCGGAGGATGGGCTCACAATGCCCACATAACGGCCTGGAGGGTGGGAGGACCATTGTGAGCATCGAATTTCGTGTAGAACAGAGCCCATCTGGCATTTCGAGGTGTTCACGGCCTGGCCGTGCGAGTGTTCATGGGCGTGAACGGGCTCTAGGAAGTGCGGCAAGGCGGTCACGGCCGGGCCGTGCCCCTTATCCCGGGCGTGACTGGGTGGGTAGTTCTCGGCCAAGCTCATCATGGTAGTGGTCACAGTCATGCTGGGGGCGGTGATGGACGGCGAGCTGATCACGGCCTGGTCGTGCCTTTGGTCACGGGCGTGATGAAGATCTCTGATTTGCACCGAGCTTGTCACGGCAGTGGTCACGGTTGTGTGCGGTGTCGGGCTTCTGTTCGCGTCTGGGGGGTACTCGTGTCATGGACGTGCTGGGGATCACGGCCTGGCCATGTAGGTTGGGTTGGAGTTGTGCTGAGGCGGTCACAGCTGTTGTCATGGCCGTGTGCGGCACCATGCTTCTCCTTGCATCTACTTGCGACTGTGTCACGGCAGTGTCTGGCATCACGGCCGCCGTGATGGTAGTGGCAGTGCTTCGTTTCATCTGGCATTTGTAGGGTGTCTTCCTCTAGTCCTGGGGAGGCATTTCCAGGTATCTTCAACAGTTGTGGGGGTACCCCAAGATGGGTCAATGACTCTGTCAGCGTGACACTAGGTTTGGAAAAAAAAAACCCCAAACCAACTCACCTCAATCTAATTTGACCGGTTGTAGGGTCGAGTTCAGGTAAACACTGACTTTGTAAGTTAGGTTGCTCAAACCAAAACGTACATTCAACCTCAAATAATAATTTATTAAAATGCCTACGAACTTAACCTTATATCGTGCTCACCTTGCTCATTGCTCACCACTCACTATCATTCAATATTGCTCAATATCATTATTGTTGCTTGGAGCTCACTATCACTATGGGATCAAGTTTCCTCATGAGTACTGTTACAACCCGCTTAGTAAGCAAGCAAGCATACTAAGCTTTATATATCATATAATCTTTTCTCTCACTTCCAATATAGAACTACACTAGGGTATTACAATCTCACTATGCTTAGTCGGCAGCATGTGAGGTCAGCCCAATGACGGCTCCACCATCCTTAGGACTAAGTTTTCCTCTGATACTATTGTTACAACCTGCTTAGTAAGTAAACTACTCATTAACTTGGTGAGCCGATTAGTAATGTGACCCAATTTATTAAAATGCTTAAGCCCAAGCTAACAATAGCAAACCTACTAAACTTTATATACAATATAATATTTTTTTTTCACTTCCAATGTGTGACTGAATTGAGGTATTATAAGTACTCATTCTCCCATGAGGTTTGGTATAGAATAGTATTTTTGAAATCTGATAGGGTTAAGCTCGGGGCTGGGTACAAGATGTTGGGTACAAAATCAGAGTCTGGTTTAGAAAAACTTGCCCTCGCCTTACCTTTTGCCATCTTCACCCCTGTTATCTTTTCTATAGATTGAGGAGTTAAAAATATTTCACCAACCAAGAAAAAGACACTCGATAATATAACCATAGAGTCAAAATACATAGTGAATTGGAGGAGACTTTTCATATTAGAATATAATTGAGATTGTAAAGATACCCTTTAATAAAATCAAGAGAAGATTGCTTAATTTCAAATGTCAATTGGAACATTAACATCATATGTGGACAAGAATGTTAGGGAATGAGAGGTAATTGAAGTGCTCCATATAAAAGTTCTTGACATGTGGACATGTGTTAGGGAATGAGCTCATTCCCTAACATTCTTGTCCACATATGATGTTAATGTTCTCATTGACATTTGAAATAAAGCAATCTTCTCTTGGTTTTATTAAAGGGTATCTTTACAATCTCAATTATATATATATATATATTCATTTTGTTAAAATGGATGCAACTAGTGGGCTAGACATATAGGTGGATTTCCTTATTATATGTAAGGATTCTTCAATAAGCAAGATATTAAACAAGTAAAATGTGTAAAATTAGCCCAATTAACCTTTAGGTTCCCACCTACTCAAGCACCAATTGATGCCCTTGTTCCTTTTGTAATACTAGATAGATAGGGCAATATCATATTATTGCTCACTCACCATGCCTCTCATAATTAGGTTCCCACCTTCTATTTTTTTTATCAGAAAAATGCTGTTCCATTTATTCACACATCACATTCCGATTATCTATTGTTAAGCTTAATACTAGAGTGAAGCTAACTTTTTTATTCATATTAATATGACTAACTATCCCATAAAATAATAGCAACTCTTATTGAGCTAACCGGTCATGAGGCGTCTATAGTTTATTGACACAAGCTTTTATCTATGGTAAAGCCTAATGCCGTTTACCATGTTGACCTCCACGTGCGCTGGCACAGAGCGGTTGACATGTGATGTCTAACATTTTTTGTTACTTCAGCATTGCAAAACCATTGACAGTGAAACATAGACATTAGCTGACATAAATAAATCACATACATGAAGCAGAGCGCATGAATCTCACATTTTTTTCTATCCTTTACTAGGCAACATAATTTAATTTTAAATGGAGAGCGAGCAATCTAAGAGGCTTTTGCAAGGTCGTCGCCGGGCAAATCATCTTCGTCGTGGTAAATGTTCTCTGCCATCTGCCATATTTGGAGGATGTTATCTTCAGCAACACTTGAAATTACCCAATCTTCACAGGGATTCCAAGAGAAATCTGATATCTTGCTAGTGTGGCCACCATGAATGAACAGCAATTCCGGAGGGCCGTCCTCCGCATCCTCTGGTGTTTGTTCCTCGTCAATCCTGTTTACACGCATGTTTAGAACACAGCTCAGGAGTAATGGGAAGTAGTATTTTTAACATTGGCAGGCCAGAATTAATCACAGCTGTTAAAAAATTGAGATTGAATCGACCAATCGTAAGTTCACTAAGTAATTTTGTGGTTCATACGAAAAGATTATGAGAAGTAGAGCTGATCTAGAGAACAAGGTCTCCAGAAAATAAACAAAAACAAGAAACATAAGTCACATGATAATATGCAATATTAAATGTTTCAAAATAGTTGATCTAAATAACAATGAGCCAATAACAAACAACAAAGAAAAAATTGTAAGGGAAGAATTGATGTTGAAGTCCCTTTCTAAAATCTTAGACAAATTGACTTTAAGAAGATTAGAAAGTCTTGGCACCATTCTTATGCTATGTTGTTTGTCATTCTTTTTTTCGTTGGATGAATCAGTGACAACTTTAATTCATAAGCACAGCAGAAGATTGTGTAAAGTGTAGAGGCCCAACTAAATCAAACACAATCCTTTAGATTTTTTAGCTAATGACATCCACCCAAAACTGCCAATACTATTTGGAGTAAAAAAGAAACTAAAGATTTTTTTCCAACTATGATGATGAATAACAACCAAATGAGTATTTGAAGAAAAAAGGAGTCATAACTCTGGAACCAAAAACACTGCGAGAAAAGCTATAATTAACGGATTTGGCATATCTAGAAGGAGATGAGTGCTCAAAAGCTTGAATAAAAATGAGGTAATAAAGCATACGAGTGTCTGAGGCACCACCAAAACCTTCTCAAGAAGCTACAGAATTCTGACCTTGTGATGGGAAGTGTTTCACTGAATGATCTAGTTACTGTTTATTCAATAATGTGTTTGAAGAGTAATAAAAAATTCATCGTTTTTCCATCAAAACTGGAAATCATGAAAACAATCAAAGCGACAACATGAGCACAGTAATCAAATATCAACTAAGCTTATGTTGTATTTGAAGGTGGACAAACAAGGGAAATTGTTTTCCAAATTAAACAATAGAAAAGTGGCAGCAATATTTCCAAACAGACAAGCTTCAGATGAACTGTGAAATGTATTTTACTACTTTTTGGTAATACCTGCTAAGATCCCACACCATAAGTCTCCTGCCAAGGCAGCACGATGCTAAAATGGTCTCATTTTTTGGATTCCAACCAACTTGGAAAACCTCCTCTCTAATGACAACACCACAATGTTAATAACACGGATTGCATCAATATAGATAATCAAACAAAACGGGCTATTGAGAAGAACAGCAGTTAAGTGGCAAACCATGACAAAATTGTGCTTACTTGTGGCAGTCCAACGTATGTAGAGCATTTTCAAGCTTTCGAAGATCAAATAATTTGACAGTTTTATCTGTAGAACCTGTTGCCACTACCCACTCGTTGAAGGGATTGAATGCTAGGCAGTTCACCTGCGCTAGTTCAAAAACAAATTTTTAACTAATTTGCAAAACGTAACAAAGGAAATAATTGGTCTCATAAATAAAAATGCACAAAGTTGCAATTTTACAGAATAAGTTCCATCCAAAGAAGTGGTAACAAACATTGATTAAATGGATGATGGTAGAGTTTATGTTATAGCCCATTAGTATTCGTAGGTTATTAATAAGTGGATCCGCTTGTCATACCTAGTCCGCTAAGTAGTAAGAATCTATAAATAAGGGCCTTAGAGTTGTATTAGAGTTTGTCTAGTGTCTTGTTATTTTCTACTTGAGCGTGCTTTGCACGATAGTGTCTATCAATTGGTCCGACCTGCCGGATCGATCGCCGGGGAACCGGTGTTCCGACGACGGATAAAAGCGGAAGAGGTTCCATTGTCGGTAGTAGATCTTATCAGCGGATCTACTGTCGTTGATCAAGTTGAAGAAGAGAAACCCTAAGGGGAAGTCCATCTAAACCCTAGGGAGGAGGTTTGGAAGGCAAAAAGGTGGCGTGGATTCCTCTTAGGCATATCGGCGATCGGATCTGCGGCGGAACCTCGTGTGCTCGAGCGGATTCAGGCGACCCCCGGCGGCATTTCTTCCCTCAGGGAAGCGCGGGCGGCAGCAATTCGCGACAGTGATTCTCGAGCGGTGCGATTGCTCGAGGAGAGCTCAGGTTGTGTATTCCGCGACACTAGGGTTTCGGGCTGCAGGCGCAGCGGCTCATGGAAGCAACCTCGATCTGCCTTTCCAGGCAGTGGATTCTGTTTCCCTGGCAGATTTCGAAGGTGAAGGAGCCGTCTTCGTCTTCTTCTGGCGGCACCGACGACATTGGGCGGCGGCGGCTGCAACTAAGCATCATCGGAGGCTTGCGGAAGCGCAGCATCAAGCGTCGAGGGTCTTCTTCGACGTGGGCTGGAGTCTTCATTGGCGACGCGAGGACGCGAGGACGCGAGGAGACAACTTGCTTCCGACGGTGGAGGCGTCCTCAGTGACAACAGAGGTGGACGAAGGGAGCTCGCAGCGGCTTGTCAGTCAGGCAGACTTCTCCTGCCGGAACCCTAGCCGGCGAAGCTAGGGCAGGCAGAAGGCGGCCGGCGAAGCTAATGCAGGTAGGGGCTGCGCGACGCGGACGCGAGCGTAGGCGGAAGTAGCGGGCGGACGCGGGAGTAGAGGGTGCACTGTAGCTATTTAGGAAAAAAAAACTGAAGATGACTACACATAGTGAGACTAGATTAGAGGCTTTGGAGAAAACAGTAGGAGAAGTGCATAGTTCTCTTGCGATTATACGAGAGGAACTTCAGTCTGCAGGGGAGAAAAGGAGAATTGAAGTGCTGACAGCCGAAGAAGAGCGGAGTTAATATCGAGAGGAAGTAGCGGCTCTTACTAAGCGACAGGATGAGATGGATTGTCACTGGGGGGTTATTGATGTGTTGACGAACTAGATGAGGAACTTGGCTGCAACATTAACAGGCAGGCGAGATGCGCAAAGGGAGGGTTCCACGGGCCCTCATCATCGCCCAGGCAAGGAGTCATACCGTCCACCATCTTCACGGGAGCATTGGTCACCACCAGAGGCAAACATGAGGCCAAACAGAATAGAAATCATTGATGAAGACAGATTAGAAGGTGGAGTGCACTGGGGAGGAGAACCAAATAGGGGGATGGCTTCGGGGGAGAACATGCGATGGATCCATAAGCGCATAGAGCTGCCAGGATTTGATGGATCTGATCCCGTAGGATGGATTGCACGGGCTGAGCAGTATTTTGATATCCAGGGAACGATAGATGAATACAAAGTCCCGATGGCTTTCGTGAGTATGGAGGGCTCAGCAGGACATTGGTTTGGGTGGTTGAGACTGAAGGGAGAAATGCTACAGCTCTATAGTGAGTTCTCAGCCACTTCAGCCTATGAGCGTCTGGCAGCCTTAGAACAGGGTCTCCTGTAGGGATGGCAAAAAACCCCATCCCCGATCCGACCCGACCTGAAGTCAACAGGGAAAACCCAAGTTGACTGGGGTCGGGTCGGGTTCGGGGAAAACCCGACGGGGGTATAGTCGGGTCGGGGTCGGGGTCGGGTATGGGAATTTAGATACCCGACCCCGAACCCGCCCCGATTATTAAAATAATAAATTTATCTCTTATAAGTTATAACCTAGTAATTAAATTTTAATAATTTATGTAGAAATGATGATATAGTTTATGTAAAATATTTTTTTATTTATATATTATGAATAAAGAATGTAAATTAATTTTAAAATATTATTTATAATATATATTTATTTTTTAGGTCGGGCGGGGTCGGGTTTTTCTACGGGGTCGGGTTTCCCCGTGGGGTCGGGTGTGGGGCAGGGTTTTCTAAACCCGTTGGGTTCGGGGTCGGGTTCGGGGACGGGTTCGGGGAAGTCGGGGTCGGGTCGAGGATGGCAAAACCCAACCCCGAGCCACCCCATTGCCATCCCTAGTTTCCTGACTGCGACCGAGCACATTTGGAGCTTTTGAAGAGATTGTTTCACAGCTACCTGACCTGTCTGAGGAACAGTACGTGGGTTTCTTCTTAAAGAGCTTAAACAACACTATCAAAGAGAAGATGCAAGCCCTCTTACCCACTACTGGTATGCGTGTCATGACTCTCGCTCGAGTCATTGAGAGAGAGCTGGTTGGGGGATCCACATTACCAGGGCAAACAGGGACAGAAGGGGTGGCAAGCAAAAGCCAGCCAGGCAGTGGCAACTATTCTTGGGGAGGAAGCTTTCCTCCTAATCTAACTATACCAGATTCACCATCCCAAGTGGTTTCGGCCTATAGTGTCCAATAGCCGAGAAGGAGCATTACTGTAAATTCTAGCATTACATTGCCTGCTGAAGGAAAAGGAGGTGTGCCATCTCAGAATGGTTCCAAGGAGGTGGGGGGTCAACGCACATCGTCAAACACCTATGATCAATCTAGAAGGAGTCGAGCTATGTCCCACCAGGAGTACATCAATAAGAAAGAGAAAGGACTATGCTTCGAGTGTGATCAACCATATCATCCAATGCACCGATGTGCAAACAAGCAATTCCGGGTGATGTTGCTAGCTGAAGATGAAGATCTGGAGGGAGATGATCGCGTGCCGTGGGACCCTGGAGACGACACAAGAGGAAGTTTTTAACCTTGAGGACAAAGCTAGTTCAAGAGGGGGGCAATTGTTATGGGCCCATTAGTATTAGTAGGTTATTAATAAGTTGATCCGGGTTGGCTTGTCATACCCGGTCCGCTAAGTAGTAAGAATCTATAAATAAGGGCCTTAGAGTTGTATTAGGGTTTGTCTAGTGTCTTGTTATTTTCTACTTGGGCGTGCTTTGCACGATAGTGTCTATCAATTGGTCCGACCTGCCGGATCGATCGCCGGGGAACCGGTGGTCTGATGACGGATAAAGGCGGAAGAGGTTCCGTAGAACCTGTTGCCACTACCCACTCATTAAAGGGATTGAATGCTAGCAGTTCACCTGCGCTAGTTCAAAAACAAATTTTTAACTAGTTTGCAAAACGTAACAAAGGAAATAATTGGTCTCATAAATAAAAATGCACGGAGTTGCAATTTTACAAAATAAGTTCCATCTAAAGAAGTGGTAACAAACATTGATTAAATGGATGATGGTAGAGTTTATGAGTCAGAGTTAACCTTTTCCTTGATACAAATTTTACATAATTTTGAGTTGCAAAGACATCATTTTTACCAAGCGTAGCACCCTATTTAATTTTCACAAATGGGAGAATTATGACAATATAATATTTAAAGCCTAATAAACTTATGAGCATAGTGCATGGTATCAGTACAATATCGGACAATGAAAAATTTGAAAGTCATATATAAAAGAAGTACCATATTAGAAAATTTTTGAACCAAATAAATAAATTATTAAAAAATAAAAATAACATAAATATAAAGATAACTTTTTCAGAAAATATAAAAATCCTTAAATCTCTTGAGTAAAAATAAATTAAATACAAACATGCTTCATATCAAATAAGAACACATTACATTTTCTATTAGTTATTTATTTTTTACTTCTTATTTTATAATTATATATATATATATACACACATTATAAATATTCAGTTAATTTGTATTTACAATGAAAATATTTTTTTTAGTTATATATGATGAATAATATTTTTTTTTCTTTTGATAGTTTAAACATCAAAGTTTAAATTGTTATAAAAATTAATTAATTCTAAAACAATTTGACTAGCTAATAATTATAATTACACTAAACAGTTTATAAATTTTAACTATTAATCTAACAAAAAAAAACAATTCTTTAATAATTATAATTACACTAAATAGTTTATAATTTGTGCTTAAAATTGGCTTTAGATATCACAAACACTTTTTTTCCTTGAAGAGGCTTAAGATGAGCTTGAGAAACTAGAGTCAGGTATGTTAAAGTTATTATATATAGACATTTCTACTTTGTTTTATATTTTCTTATGTTAGCATTGAATTTGTTTTGTTGCAGATTTGGCATTATCAAGTGCAACTCAAATTGTTACCAATTGTGATTGATGATTATTTGGCGGAACTTGGAAGTGTTATGGTTATTGTTGTTTTTTTTTTTTGGTGGATTGTATTTTCTTTGTTGACATTTAAGTGCTTTCTTCTTTGCTAGTAACTATTTGACTTGGCTTAGTGACTTAACTAAGTTATAACTTAATTTGACTGTTGACTGAGTTATTTGCTACTAAGCAATGAGCATATTTGGTTTTAAATTTGTGTCGATTGTTGTAACTTGTAACTTGCCTCAGCCATTTGCTAGTTGCTAATAAGTAGTGACTAGTGACTACACTTGTTAACTTAAAACATGTGTATTGGTTTATGGTTTATTATTTAAATTTATTATTAACATTTAAGGTACTTGTAGACTATTGCAATTATAGTGTATTATCTATTATCTAGTGTGTATTGTTTAGTTCAATAATTTGTGTAATAATTTGTAATTTCACATTTAAAATTTTATTAACAACTATCTTAATTGTCTTGTAAAATTACGAGTTAACCAAAAATCAGTGGTTAAGCAAACCAAAAATTTAGTTAACCAGTTAATTGGTTAATCAGTTAACCGATCTATCGGGAATGATTTATATATTTTTTTTTGAACTGGTAGGTTTAGTTTGGGACAAAAAATAGCCTCCCGATTAGGTTAGCCGAATCATGAACACCTTTATCTTTTGTTTAGCGATTTGTTGCTATTTGACTTGATTATTTATATCTATATATATTATTATGATTGGACAAGTAATATTTAGGGATTGTATCAAATAATAAAAAAAATCTCAACATATACCAGAATAGGTATCATGGTTTTAAAAACCGGTCTGGCGACTCAGTCCCGGTATAAACAATACATACCAACACAGTGCTACAATGATTTCACCCGTATCGACATGGTGCTACAGTGATTTCATCTCTTACCGAACCGGCACAAACCGAAAATTTCGTATATTGCAATGTTGGTATGTTCGGTACATACTAGTTCGAGATTTAATACCTTGGTGTCAAGCCTTGAAGAAGAAAAAGACTAACCAGCAAGTGTATACTAACACAAAATGTAAAGGCATTTTCAAAAGTGCAAACATGATTTCAGAAATTTAGTGTTCTTTTCTTGCTCTCTTCTATACTTCAACCAAAGTACTTGTGCAAATTGAAGTGAGCAGAATTGATTATGATTGCTTGTTTGAAACAAAAGTACAAACAACAAGGCCTTAATTCATAAATTTCACAAGAATGATTGAAATCACATAATGCTTTGCAGTTACATGTTTATGCAAGAGTGCAAGCTCAAATGGATTTGTAATAATGCATTTGAAAGATTGACTGACTACAACATTTTTTATATTAGCAATAATGTATTGGACTAATTATAACAAAGTGTTCTGTCTTGTTGGAAATATCTAGATAGAATTTTGCCATTTGTGTAAAAACAATAAACCAGAATCCATGCAGATTGTGATACCCACCTCACCTTGATGAGCCACAACAGACTTAACCGGCTTGTTATTTGTTGTTCGGAGATCCCACAGGAGCAGATAATGATCATCACCAACTGAACCAAAATAGTATTCATGCCTCAAATGCCAAGCCACATCCTCAACAACACCATCATGTACCTAATATAAGAGTGATGCAGTAAGTTCAGCAATCAAATTCAATTGTCAACGGTAGATTAATGCAAAGGCAGGTGAGCAAAAAGAGCAATGATGAAAGACTTATTTGTGATCCCTTGAGTTGCTAATAGACAGTTTCTTGCAAGTGTAGGTACTAAGGTCCCTAATCATCATCAGCTAAAATGAGAAGAACTTTGTATGTAGTGCCTTATACAGCTAACGTGCAATCTCATTTTAAAGATTGTTGAAAGTTTGAAGAATTGTAGTTAAGCTATATAAGACTGCTTAGCTTGTAACAGTCAACAGCACCTCAATCTCACCTGATCCCAACTATAGTCAAAATACCTAACAGTGACTAAGAGAAAACTGAACAGCCTTAAATGTGAATATCATAACAAAAAAGAAAGAGCTTTGCACTTTTAACATGCAACAAACTAACAATCAATAAATGAGATGCTTCCAAAAATCAATTTTGATTGCTCTTCAATTCTCTTACTTTGACACTGGGATATAATTGGACGGGAAAAAAAGGTTGATACAATTAATACCAAGAAAAAAAGTACATATATAAAGATTTTCATCCACATAGATGGAGACAGTGTTGGCCTAAATTCTTTGGAGAACGAGAGAAACATACATATATGGTGTTAATAAGTTGTCATCACCAACAAAGTTGCCCACGACAATGACAATAACGATGCTTAGGGGAGGCACAAGGCTTAGAGTGACAACTAGGATTTAGAGAGAACAGGAAACAAGAAAACTAGGGATTCAGAGGTAATTGCTCTTAAACCAAGTTGAATGGAAAGAAGTACATATATAAAAACTCCTACTCGTATAGGCTTAGAGAAACAACTAATGTGGGACTAAACATATGGTAGTAACTCACTCTGGCATATAATAATTGGCATATATAGTTATTGTTCTATCATAGGAAAAGGTGAAAGCAAAGAAGAATCAATGAAGGTTAACAATCAATCATAAACAAATTGATTGTCATCAGAGAGAATGCCAATAATGCAATCTGTATTTTAAGCTCATGCAAACAAGAGATGCACTGTAACTTTGCTGCACTGGATGAGACTTGTAAGGCAAAATGCCAAATTTTGGTATCTCATTTATAGTAAGCTAACGATAAATCAACAATGAAATCAAACATTTCTTTGTTAGTACTTCATTATAATGTGTTATATCCAATAAATGAAATCTTACTCAGAAAAAAAATTCAAGCACTGCATCAACTTCTTCATTAACTGAATCCTGCTACACACTCCGCCAAACAAATATCACCTTGTAGCTGGCAGAACAAATTCCTTTCACAAAATAACTTTATCACATAAACTAAATAATAAGCAATGAAGCATCAAAAACAAAACAGTAGATAGGATATTAACATAACATAATACGTAAGGTTAAGAGAAATTTTAATTAACTAATTAATTAAAGCTAAAGTTCACACCTTAAAAATCTGAAGGGCGTCAAGGGATTTATTTTTAGGGGTAGCATTGATGTCCCACAAACAAATTTGAGCATCATCAGAACCACTCAATAAATGACCTTGCTTAAATTGGCTCCAGGATAAGCCATATCCTTCAGAATTGTGACCCCTCAACCTCAAATCTGGGTTGCACGCACCATCAAGTGGAGGCTTTGATGGGTGTTTGCTGTAGTCAAAGACATAAACCTCGGCACTAACAGTTTTTGTTGCAATTATAAAAGGATTTTGAGGCATATAGCGGGCTCGATTAACCTCTCCTTCGTGATTGATTTGCTGAACAATTTGCACCTGGATACAGTGGCAAAAACATGAGTTGGATGTAAGTAGAGTTAGACAATGCCCGTTAACACAATAAGACTATTATCAAAATAAAGGATAAGCCATTATTAGAAATAAAAATCTTGTCTTTCATTAACCACACAAAAATTTATGACTCCGTTCCTTTTTACAAAAACCAAAAAACACGCCTCTTAGTTAAGAGCTTCATGATCATGTTACCAATAGTGGATCATGAAAAATTATGGAAAGCTAAAAATCCGCAATATGATATGCGTTGAAAAAAGTCACATAGCATTTAAAATATATATTATATATATAAAAATTTAAGTATAAAAACTGAAATATATATTATATATCTAATAAATTAAGTTGCATAAAAATAAAACAAACTATATTAAGAAAGATAACTCAATTCAAATTATAATTTTAATTTTTTAAATTTTAAAATATAAAAATGACAGTGCTATCAGCTATTGCGTTTAAAAACTGCAATGAAGTAATAAAAAAATGCTATAGTGCCACCATAATACTATTCATGATTCAGGAATGAACATTGATGTCAAAAACTTAGGTGTATTTAAAAAAACATAACATTACTACGAGCTCAATAGCAAACAGAATCAGATTAGATATGTACAATGAAATAAAAATTTAAAGTGATGAAAACCTCTATAACCAAAACCATGTAGGGGAAAGAACATACTTGAAAAAAAAACCTAAATTATAACAAATTTAAAAGTGGGTAACCTTTTGCTTCGTCTGGCAACTTCAAACAACCATTTTTTTTAAGCTTCCAAAATTTTCAGACATAATGACCGTGATAAGACAAAAGTAGAAGAGGTGGAGTAATTAGAAGGCGGGAGGGGGACAGTGTTCTAAAAAAAAACCACCTTGCCGCCGGCGCAGCCAAATCCGCCGATCTCGCCGTGCTCATCGTCATACTGACGGGCATCGTACTCGGCGTCCTCAAGGGGCAACTGGACCTGTGCCAGCATGAGGTAGTTAGGCTCATTGTCGGATGTGTGAGTGCCGAGGATCATTTTCTGGACGGAGTAGTCCTTCCCGGCGGGTTCGTCGCGGTCGGGAAGCCACTGGACGGTCAGCGAGGGCCACTCTAGGGCATGGGTGATCACCAGATCGTAGAGGAAGGGCGTGTTCTTCTTCCAAATCTTGTACTCCTCGTTAATCAACCGTTCCTCCATCTCCCCTCGGAACTCCTCCTCGTCCTTCACCATCCACCTGCTCCTTGCTCCTTCCTTGCGGGTGGGAGAGCGATCTGCGCTCGCTTAGGGTTGGATTTTGGCGGGAAGAAAAAAGGTTGTGGCGGGAGAATCGGCGTTGGAGCCTTTGCGAGGTGAGCGAGGGCGTACACAGGCAAGAAGACTTTATGGAATTAAGGAAGAGGAGCGGATAATTTAAATAACTTGGGAAAGGGCTTCAACATTCGCCTTTCAACAATTATATATCTACGCTTACTCGGAGGACCTTTTACTGATTTATAAGAAGTGAGAGGAAATTGCCACAAATATGCTCCCGTGACACGTGTAAATTGGATTAGGGTTCCTTAGTTTTTGACGGGCTCTCGTGCCAAAATCTGAAACGGAAGACCATTTGATAATCGATTTTTTAAAAAAATACTTTATGTTTATTAATCTTTTATTCAATTTAAACGTATTACTTGACAAAATTTAGTACTACACAAGACGATCTAAAAGAATAAATGGGAGCAAACGACAACGAGTGCGAATGATCATAAAAATTCGGAAAAATGTTAAGGACGGGGCACCGCACCATGCGGGCCCCATCCAAGGTTCAAAGCAGCTCCTGATCCATGAATACATCGATCCCAAAGCCTATAAAAAAGCTTTGAACATTGGATGGGCCCCGCATGGTGCGGTGCGGGCTTAAAATTTTTAAGCGGCCCCGACTGCTCCGGCGAGCTCCTTCATAGGTGACGATGAAGCCGAAACCCTCCTACGAACAGTTCGGTGCACTCTTGATTTCTGTTTGGTGACGGATGCATTGTGCATGCGCATCTCTTCCTATGCCAACGAACTCTTCTCCTCCCTTTCCGGGGCCGACGACTTGCCATGAGCTCTGATCTGCTGCCAAACCTAGCTGCTCAATTCAGCAAGACTTGGTGGACGAGAACAGCATCGAACACGTGATTCCAGCGGCGCTGTTTCATCTCTGATGAGCTACTGTACTCATCTCTGGTCTCCGGTGAACGGTGATGCGTTGCATTTATATAATATTTTTGTCTATGTTTTAGATCATATTTTGGGCTTTATTTGCATGATTTTATGCTATTTTTAGTGTTTTTATCTTACTTTGCACAGAATCTTCACTTTTCTTGGTTTTTGTGAAAATATAGGTAAAATGGCCTAAAAATGATGGATTTTGAGGGTTTTGAAGCCAAAGCACGATTCCCGAGGAAATCACAAGCTTACATGTCGAATTTGGAGTCAAAATAGTGAAGAATGCGAGAATTACGGTCTTGGCCGTAATTATGGGTCAGCCGTAATCTTGAGTTCGAGCATAGGGCGAAACACAGCTAAGTTAAAAAGCTCACAGAAACTTTCACGGATGAGACCGTGAATCTATCACGGGCCGTGAATATTTCTGTGGCTTAAGTCCTGTACACACAGAGGCTTTTACGGCTGTGGCTGGTGAACGTGTTACGGACCATGAAAACGTCCGCCCCTTTCGATTTTTCACTCGGTTCGACTCCAAATTAAACCAAAATTGAACCAAACTCTCTAGAAACTCTCCTACATGAGTTCTATACTGATTAGACTATAAAAGGAAGGGTTTCGGGGGCTTCTAGGCATGAAAACGAAGGGCTGTAGCGGCGGTGGCGGAAATCAACTCCAGGGCAGAATTCGATCAGGAAAGCCGCGCAAGGGAAGAATTGGATGCTTCATCTTCGTCTCCACATCGAGGGGAAGCTTTTCTAATTACTTGTCTAGCAATTTCCTGTAATCTTCTAGGGTTTCCATTCGATTTTCATTGATGAACATGCTATTTATTATGAACATGAACGTGTAAGCCATATTTTCGGGATTTGGGGAATAGCCCGTTGAATAATTTATGGATTGAATTAGTTATTTGAATCCTTGACATGATTTTTATAGATTTGATTTGATTAGTATTGTGCTTATTTCGTAAATTACCCTGATCAAGTAATTTTGCGTCTAAGACGTTGCGAGAAGGACCGGGAGGTGAATCGCAACGTCGGAACTATTCTTTTCAAACCTACGAATCCGATCACGGGAGTAGTTCGGATTTGTTTGAAGGATTTATATGGTTTTTCATAAAACTTAAAGGGTCTAACTATGTTAACTGTCACGAGAGTAGGTGATGTAAGATGGAAGCGTGTGACAATTCTACTAATTTGAAATCAATTATTTATTTTTATATTTTTTTCATAAAAACATCATATTCATGAAAGCAGCCAGAAAATAGCTATCAGAATTCTAAAGCAACTCTAATCATTTAGAAAAGTAGCTATACGTTGCAGGAAAAATCCATAAATCAAAAATTTATGCAGACAAAACCAAGATGTAGTACTAAAATAGTTCTTTTGAGTCATATAAAAATTAGAGCATTATGAACTATCAGACAATTGGAACATCTGCCATAAAACAGCTAATCAGATCAGACAACAAATGCGTGCAGAAATGTATAATTCTTCAAAAGTTTCTATGCCTCCGGGGTTGATATGGTGATTCTTCAATGGAACCAAGTTATCTGATCTGTAGAGTGAAACCTGTTCTTCATGATCGTATCAGAGATCAAGGGTTCTATCAAGCCAAAGCACATTGAATACCTGCAAGAAGAAGCCTAGTCAGATTACTCGATATAATAAGTGCAGTAATTATTCACTTATCAAAAATTGCTTTGTCTTTCGGCTTGATCCATTGTTGCTTCGGTTGGATCAACTCGTCCATCTAGTAGAGTAAGATGAGGGCTTCCAATTCATGCCAAAGTTCAAGATTTTTGTTGCGCCGGTTGCTTAAGGTACCTGCGGAAATAAGCGTAATCAGGTTAATAAGAAAGAGCAAACCAGAAACGAAGGATCAGGGAAATCTGGAAGCTGGTTTTGCACCCATCAATGGCGCCGGAACAGGGGTTGCTCGGCAGAGGCATTGGGGATGGAAGAAGAACGACGTGGCGTTGATGACATCAGAGCATGGACAGGTGGTGGTGGAGCGAGGCGAGGATGGTGTCGGAACACTGGCGAAGCGGAGGCGCTGGTCTGTCGGAACAGGGGAAGTGCGCCAGAGAACAGAGGTCGTCGTCGGACGGCCGGTGGTGCGCAATCTTGGAACCTACTACAACTGGAAGCTCGTATGAAGGAGGCGAGGACGTGGCTAAAGTTTGGAGTCGAACGGTGGCGGGTCGAAGGAGGACGACGGTGAGAAGCGGAACTAGGGCGGGAGCAGGGCGGAACAGGGGATGCTGTCGGGGGTTTCGATTCCGGCCATCCAAGCAGCGGATGGATGGATGCCGGCGGCTGGAGGTTACTCAGGGGTAGGATCGATGATGGCCAAAGTCTTGTGGAGATCCGGCCAGTGGATTGTCGGCGGCGAGGTCGCGAGTTTCTGGAAATCCTGGAAACAGGGAACCGTGATTGGTTGGTTTGATTTTTGGAGGAAGGAGGGGGTAGAGAATAGAGGAAGAGAGGAGGATAGGAGGGCTCGGCCCTAGGAGGAGAGGAAGAAGAAGAACATCCGATAGAAAATGAATTATACTAGAAAACTATTTCATTACTCAAATTCATCAAGATCTGTCTGTTCTTTACAATGGTTTATGCGAGAGATACATATAGGCAGAGGTTTGGAGACGTTGACATTTCCTTCTTTGAGCGGCTAGGGGAGAGACGTTGGAGTTTCCTTTGCAGCGACGAAGATGAGCCAGATCAGCAGGGAGAGACGTTGAGCCTTCCTTCTTTGCAGCGACGAAGATTTGTGTCGACGTGCTTTTGATGCACTCCCCAATTGGCTGGCTGATTATTGCCGCATGATTTGTTTCCTTAGCCATGGATGCAAGTCACATTTTGGCAACTTATTGGGCTTGAAAGTCTTTGACCATCACTTTGAAGTAGTTGAAGTAATTATTTCCATTATTTTGAGCTAGCTTTAAAAGTGACCATGCTAGCTTATTCGTGAACTTTCGGGCCTTCGTCTAGGGTAGTCGTAGGCTCCACTTGTATCTTCGTGGCTTGTGGTCCCTGCCTCCATCATTTCTCCCCGGGAGAAAATAATTCTTCTCCGAAGAATTGCACTTGTGTAGGTGGAGAAGTTCTGGAGGGGCGAGAGTCAGTTGCTCCTTAAGGATCTGAAACTTCCAAGTGTTGTTAGCATCACAGCATCCTATCTTGTTGTTCTTTGTCCACGGTCCAAGCTGCAGATCAAGGGTACCTGCATCGAATTCCCTTTCTCGGTCGTACTCATTAGTAAGTTTGTCATAGAAAATCATAGGAGTTAGAAGAGAACAAGGAATGATGAAGTCAATGTACTCAACATCATTAAATGTAAAGAGCAAATCATGTTTGAGTTTATTATGTTCTCTTGATCCTAATGGTGGCTTAAGGGTGTGGGTAGAAGGACCTAAGAGACAAGATTCAAGGATCATAGGGTCCTGGGAAAAATTTTCTAAGCCTAGGTGTTGCCCTAAAGGTTCAGGATTAGGATCTACATCAAGTTGAAAAGGCTTGAGTTTAGGTTCAAAATGTGGTTGAAGAAGACCTAATGGTTTGGGTTCAACTTTAGGCTCTCTAGTAGTAGTGCTAAGCTCAAGTTGAGAACCTATAGGTATGGGCCCTAAAATTGAAGGTAATGGCCTATTTGACACTTAGGTTGAGACAAGCCTACTGTGGTCTCTATAGGCAACTCAGGTGTAGTTTGACTCTCAGACAAGTCAACTATGGTTTCTTTAGCTGGATTGCTAGACTCAGGTTGAGGACCTATGGGTATGGGCCCTAAAATTGAAGGTTGAGGTATGGGTTCTACCTAATGGTTTGCCTATTGAGTTTCACACGTGTTACCTGAGCTTGTTTTTGTTCCCATGGTAGACTCTAAGGTTGGTATATTCTCTTGAGAATTTGAGAGAGTAGGTACCTTAGAGGTTTTAGGTTTGGATCTCTTAATCTTAATCTTTGGGTTTTGGCATCTTAAGACATATGAATCATCTTGCCTTTGGTAATACCCATTAAAATCATATAACCAAAGTGCTCCTAGGTGGACATGGTATGTACCTTCTAAGGGTAAGACATAACACCAAACTTCTAGTAGAAGGGTACCCAACAAAATAGGAACTAAGCACATATGGTTCACTAAGGTTCCACCATCATTTGAATCGTCTAGATATAGATCAAACGTGTAATCGGTACTTGATCGCCTGATCCTCGTGGGATCGATAATCTTTTATTACTTCGATAAAATCTGTGCACTTGCGGATGCTATCAAGTTTTTGGCGCCGTTGCCGGGGATCAGGCCAGTCAATATTGATTTAATCGTGAGATTTATAGACTAGACATTTTTTTTATTTATTTGTTTTTGTTTTTATTTTTATTCTTTATATTTTTTATTTTTTATTTTTTTATTTTTGTTTTCATTTTTGTTTTGTTTATTTTTCGCATTTTTTTTATATTTCTGAATTTTATTGAAAAAAAATGATGTTTAATTAATGTCAACGGTCAGGTCAGACATATGTGCCACCGGCGATGACAAGAGAATATGACACAGTTGCATTTCAATCGCCTGCAGCAAGGGTAAATTCTTTTTCTCAACACACTGAATATATGAGAATGAAATCTTATGTTACTTGTGATATTTGTGGAAGTTATTATCATTGTCCTTTTGAGTGTCAATTTGGAATTCCTGCTAGACCTGCCAGTTCTAATTTTTCATGGTACCAAGATGATGAGTATAATTCTAGATGGAAAAATCACCAAACTTCTTTTTATGAGGATTTCTCAAACAATATTTCAGAACCACACTTTGAGGAATCTGAAGAATCCATGCTAGAATCCATGCTTGAGAAAATTATAATAAATCAGAGTAAGGAACTTGAAGTTCTTAGTGGGATGATTGCTCTGCTTACTTCTCAAGTAGAATCTATATGTGCTAATACTAAAATGCTAGAAACCCAGATAGCACAGCAAAATTGTATACTTGAGTTTGATTTGGAAAGTGAGGATATTCATAGTATGATTGATGGCACTGATAAAAATGACATAAAGGAAGAAATCCATGATGAATTTAAGAATTTTGTAGAGTTAGATCAATCATTATTCATGACTCCTGATTGTGATTTACCTTCTGCAATTTTTGATTTACCTTCTGCAAATTTTGATGATTTTGCAAGTTTTGATGATTTTAAAAATTTTGATGATTGTGATTTACCTTCCTCAAATTTTGATGATTTGGATGATTGTGATTTATTTTCTTCAACAATTCACCAGCCATCTAGTCCCTTCTCACATAATGAAGTGTCTTGCAACACAAATACTTGGGACATGTTTGAAGAGATATATGAATTTTTTGAGTCTTATGAGAAGAAGGATGATGAATTTAAAGATCCTCAAGAAAGAACTAATGATATAGATGGGGATGAAATTGACAGTGTTAAGATGAAATGCCCCATTGAAGAGAAAGAAATTGAGAAAAATTATGAGGAAGAGGATCTTATGCATATTGTACCATCAATTCTTATTCTCTAGGAAAATCCATTAGAAATTTGCATGATTAATGATGAAGATGATAATTTTAAGGATAATGATGATGAAGTGATTGAAATATTATTTGATGCAAATTTAGCTACAGGTACCCAAGAGAAGATAATGAGATTATTGATTTCATTGGCATTGAGGTAAATGAAAAACCAAATTTGAAATTTGAAAACTTTTTGATCAATCCAATGTATGAATTCTTTGATTTTAATTTTAATCTTCTTCCAATTGCTAATATAAATCTAAAGGAAGAACGCATTATATTACTCTTGGATAAATATAGAAAAATTATTGATTATTCTTTGCATGATTTTAATTCTTATTTTTCTATGCATGTATTGGTCACTGCGATGTGGCTCTACCTGCTTAACTGGATACATTTGGTAGACACACTCATGAGACGAAGAAAAAGAAGAAGACTACATGCTCTCTACTATGGCACTGATTCACCAACTCCACCATGACATGAGGCTTTGGTCAAGCTAATGACCTTAAACAAGCGCTTTTTGGGAGGCAACCCAAACTTCTGATTTTTATTACTCTTAGTTTCAGTTTTTGATTTTTTTTTTAAATTTAATAAATTTTTATAGCATGTATTGATGAATTTTTATTGATAGAAAATCTTTTAATAAGTTATTTTATGTGCAGGGATTTTTGGAAAATTTTTACATGAAGAAAAGGTATTTGACGAGATATTCATGGGCGTGGCCGTGAGTCACTCATGGCCATAAATTTAATTTTTGCAGATGGATTTAAGTCACAGAAACTTTTACAGCCACAGCCGTGAAACGGCTTACGGACCATGAAAACTCGATTTCCTGTCGATTCTCTCCACCTCAGGCAGCAAATCTTTGTTTCCAACCTTCCTTCATCATCGGCGACCTTTTCTATTGATCCTCTAACGAGATTTTGGTCAGAATTTCTCAAAAATTGCCGGATGACCTCAGGAACACGACTTCACCACTGAAGCACAATTTCAGCCCAATTTCGCCCAATTTTGTGAGAAATCTTTACCTAGCTATACTTTTTGGATTCCTTAGCATACTTGTAAAATTTGGTGATAGTTTTGATCTCAGATTTCGCTGATTTGTTGGGGTTTCTATTGATTATCGAGCGAGGGTTTTTCTTCGGTACTGTAGTTTATCGATTTTTCAAAAATTCCATATAAATCTGTGTTGATTTGTTAATAAAATCATGAGCTACTAGTTAATTGATGTTGGATGCAATGCACATATTTATTTTTATGATACATATATGTATTTGTGCGTTGTATATATATATATTTTGATATGGTACTTGATGTATTTGTTATGGTATTGTAGTTTGGTGTTGGTATTTGACATTTGTGATGCTTATTTGATATATATGATGTATTTAGATGTATGATGTTGATTTGGGATGTATTTTGGTATTATACTGAATTTTGATTTTTGAAACAGTAAATGTGATTTAGATAATGAAACATGATGGTATTTAATGTTTGAAACTTGTTTACCAAATAAAATATAAATATCTTTAGTGTAATACAGTTTCTAGGTTTTTTCTGAGTCATGTTTTCACATTTTGATATAACTGCATAGGGTTTCACCAACATTTTGAAGGGAATTCTTGTAAAAATTTTTCTGAAATCTATCATTCATTAATTTAATGTTTAAGTATATGCAACAATTAAGTCTAGGGTATCCTTCATATATTGCTTTTTCTTCAAAGCTTTATAAATATGTATTCTGAATGTTCATGATTGTTAAGGATATACAAGTTTGTTTTACCCTTAACTTTAAAACTTAGGAAGCATTTTGAATCATTGATTTGATGACTTAGGAAATTTTTGAAGTTTTATATAGACTTAAATTTTTGAGTAAATTTAATTCTGGTATTGATAAAATACATATGTGAATTGTTATATGTTCATAGGACACATGCATAGTATCTTTATACTTGATGTTTAATTTATCTATTTCTACTTGATGAAAATTTTTATGAAGAGAAAATTGGTGATATTTATTTAAATTGAGATTTGCTCCAACTCCTCTAGTTGAGAAATCTTAAGTCATGAGTTATATTATACCATAAATTGGTATACTTTAAGTCTGTTGCGATCAAGTAACAGAGGGAGAATTTTTAAAACATATATTTAACCCTCTTGTAGAAAGATCAACAACGATTTAAGTACCATGCCACTGACCGGCTTTCTCCATGATTGAGAATAAAAATGAAAAAAAAAGAGAAAGCTGTAGGTCAAGTGGACAACTCCGATGACTTTGTGATTGAGGCTATGAGTTAAATTATATTGCTTTGCAGTATACTTTAAACAATGTTATGATGCTAACAGGAAAGGGCACATAACCGTTAAAGACCAAATTGCATTAAAAGTCTCTTATCTTTAACATCACCGAGATTCTTGAAATAAATTTATATCTATTGAGTAAGATGGATTTATTAAATTGAAAGTATCTGATATTTAGTGTGTGAAGAATGAATATTATAACATGAATTGTGAATTTTATCTTTCTTGGATTGTAACCTCTTGGGAATTTATCTCTATTATGATTTTTCTTGAGTTACTTAAGTTCTGAAAGATTGATTACTTAATTTGTGGACTAAGGATATTATTAAGGCAAAAACAAATGAGTGTTCCTTATCTTTACATTCTTTATACATATCGAGGTATTGCTTGAGGACAAGCAAATTTTAAGTCTAGGGTTTTTGTTGCGTTGCATTTATATAGTGTTTTTGCCTATGTTTTAGATCATATTTTGGGCTTATTTGCATGATTTTGTGCTACTTTTAGTGTTTTTATCTTACTTTGCACAGAATCTTCACTTTTCTTGGTTTTTGTGAAAATGTAGGTAAAATGGCCTAAAAATGATGGATTTTGAGGGTTTTGAAGCCAAAGCACGATTCCCGAGGAAATCACGAGCTTACACGTCGAATTTGGAGTCAAAATAGTGAAGAATGCGAGAATTACGGCCTTGGCCGTAATTATGGGTCAGCCGTAATCTTGAGTTCGAGCACAGGGCGAAACACGGCTAAGTTAAAAAGCTCACAGAAACTTTCACGGGTGAGGCCGTGAATCTATCACGGGCCGTGAATATTTCTGTGGCTTAAGTCCTGTACACATAGAGGCTTTTACGGCCGTGGCCGTGAACGTGTTACGGACCGTGAAAACGTCCGCCCTTTCGATTTTTCACTCGGTTCAACTCTAAATTAAACCAGAATTGAACCAAACTCTCCAGAAGCCTTCCTACATGGGTTCTATACTGATTAGACTATAAAAGGAAGGGTTTTGGAAGGGTTTCGGGGGCTTCTGGGCACGAAAACGAAGGGCTGTAGCGGCGGCGGCGGAAATCAACTCCAGGGCAGAATTTGATCAGGAAAGCCGCGCAAGGGAAGAATTGGATGCTTCATCTTCATCTCCACATCGAGGGGAAGCTTTTCTAATTATTTGTCTAGCGATTTCCTGTAATCTTCTAGGGTTTCCATTCGATTTTCATTGATGAACATGCTGTTTATTATGAACATGAACGTGTAAGACATATTTTCGGGATTTGGGGAATAGCCCGTTGAATAATTTATGGATTGAATTAGTTATTTGAATCCTTGACATGATTTTTATAGATTTGATTTAATTAGTATTGTGCTTATTCCGTAAATTACCCTGAACAAGTAAGACATTGCGAGAAGGACCGGGAGGTGAATCGCAACGTCGGAACTATTCTTTTCAAACCTACAAATCCGATCACGGGAGTAGTTCGGATTTGTTTGAAGGATTTATATGGTTTTTCATAGAACTTAAAGGGTCTAACTATGTTAACTGTCACGAGAGTAGGGAGTTAGCATAGTTAGATACCGGATTATACTTCGGGAGGAGGTAATCTATACCTTAGGAAAAATCTCTTTCAAAACTATAATTTTCTGTTCAAAGAATTTATTTTGCTATAATTCATTTTTGTCAGCGTGGCGAAACCCCAAATCCTGAATTTATCCAAATTGATTTTTGCCAAAATGCTATATCAGTTTCTTTTTATCGTACTTAGAAGTTTTCAAAAACAAAAACCATCATTTGAATCGTCTAGATATAGATCAAACGTGTAATCGGTACTTGACCGCCTGATCCTCGTGGGATCAATAATCTTTTATTACTTCGATAAAATCCGTGCACTTGCGGATGCTATCAAACGGCAAGTCTTTCCCCTTAGTTTCTGGCGAGTTTCAAACTAGGGAAATACTATTCCAGTGACACTGTTCCGGCGGCGCTACTGTTTCAGCGAACTTCGGGTTTCATGCCAAGGACTCGATTTGCGTATTTGGGCTGGTTCTTTGGTCTTCTGGCATTCGCGTGGTATTATTTGTTCGCACGTGGCTGCGAACTAAGTTAGTACCCGATCCTTACTCCATACGTATATATACGAACGCATGCGAACAAATTTGGACATATGTATTAGACAAGCTTGATTAAATAACCTAGATCTGGGCAGAATCACTTAACAAACTCGGATTAGCATGTTAATTGATGATTATAGAAAAATAAATTAAAATGAGATACTATGACTTACACCTTAATTAACCTACTAGGACCTGTTGACTGATTACATGCTTATCGGTTGGATCTATATTATGTACGTCTACTTTTGAGGTAGGGATTCTATATGTTTCCTTTGATACAGTGCCAACCACATGTGTAGTTAGCGGCCAACCACATGTGTAGTTAGTGGCACCTCCTTATTCTTGTTAATATTGTTGATTACCTTCTGATTCTGTTCTACTCATGTCGTTATCCTATTGACATAACATGCTTATATGTAACATGGTATGAGTATCTAGTACTGCATGTTAGTCGGTAGCTGTTAGTTGGTGTATTGTTATATATACATACATTGAGGGCTGGGTGTCTAGCGATAGACATTATAGTATACCTCAGTTTACTACCTATTTAGATTATAAGATGCTGTGTGATCGTCTCCATGTGGGCCTTGTCGATGGATACCAGTGCCAGACTAAGAGAGCCAGTGGATATAGGCTTGAGGTCTCGGATCTGTTGTCAACCCAATGATCGCTTCGGCAAGATGGGTTGTACGAGTGTAGGACGCTACACAAGTGGACTATTGATGACACCAAAATTCATAGTATACTTTGTATCATTTCATTAGTCTTTTTGTGTCATATATATGCCATTTTGCTTTTTTTTAAGTCTTATTTGTCAAATATTGCAGAATCTACACCATTTCTTATTTTTGATGATTTTTAGGTAAAAAGTGCCATATTTTGATGGATTTTGAAAGATCTAAGCACACCAATGGATTTCAGACGTCGAAACGAAGTCACCTGGCAAATTTCATGCGAATCGGAATAAGTTTGCAAAATTACGGTAGTGCCCTAATGAAAATTATGGTACTGTAATTTCCGCCCTAGAAAGCACAGAAAGAAATTATGGTAATGTCGTAATAAATATTATGGTACCATAATTTTGAGCGATTTTTGACTAGAAACTTCTGAAGAAATTATGATACTGCCGTAATAAATATTATGATACAGTAATTTGACCTAGTTTTGCCCGATTCTTCCACTAAAAAATTAAAAAGATGATATCTTGAGATTTATGCCACCAATTTGAGATCTGAAAGAAGCCACGAACTCGTCTTAACGAGGAGAAGACAAAAAACTGAAAGCCCCAATTTTTATCCACATTCCACAGAGAAATCGAGGGAGGTGTCCTTAGGGTTCGGCCTCACGCCGAGAGGTGTAGAGGCCACCTCAAGTCGTGATTTTCACAAGGAAGCTTCGCTTAGAGGAGGAGAGGATACCCCAGAAGTTTCAGAGCGAAATGAGATCAATCGGAGGAGGAATTAACAAAAGAGCGAGCGCTGACACTGTTCACTCGCAAAATTACGGGCTGTAATTTTCATTACAGCCCTGTTTTGTAACTTCTACCCTTTCTCTTTGATTTCTGATCGTTCTAAACTATGATTTATTATAATTCCTCTTCCATGCTAGCTTAGATATCTTTTGGGACATGGGGTGTAATCCTCTTGATTTTATATGACTAGATAATTTTTATTTCGTCATGATAATTTTACTATGATAATGTTACTTATGTGATGATTGTCTTTAATTCTCCAAAGATTTATATTATTAGCATGTTTTAGAGTTTTCGCGATATGGACTGAGAGGTGATTTGCTTGAGAACTTAGAACCCTAAAATTGAATATTATGAACTCACCATAAGAAATTAGGTTAGTTCTTATTTCTTGATTTTAGAAGAATAATTGTCATGTTGATAATCTAAATCTACGATTGAGTCACTATGATAAACGTGAAGATACTGCAAGAGATTGAGTATTGGATCATTGGAGAACCATAAGTAGAACCTGTGTTGAGATTCGGATGCACAAGAGTGATCCTTGAGTTTCCACTTGAGATGATTGACTTAGAATTCGAATGCATGAGAGTGATCCTTGAGTTCTTTGTTAATGGTTTACTTATCTTCAGCATTGAATAAATCTTGCACGAGAGTGAGGATTGGTTCTTTGTATGATTGTCTGTGCGAGAGCGAGATGATCCCTTTATGAAGTAAATTATATCTTTATCATAATAAGATTAGATTGACGAATACATATTTATATATAGTCATAGAAATTAAGGTAGATGAAACCCTAGTCCCAATTTCTCTCTCAGATATATAGTTTACTTTCCGTTTGTGCTTTTATCATATTTGATTTGCTTAGCTAGTGAGAAAATAACTATTTGGTACTTAACACGTAGGTCTCTGTGGTTTGATATCTTTTTATTACTTCGAAGTATCCGTGCACTTGCGGACTACAACAAGTTTTTGGTACTGTTACCGGGGACTTTAGTTTTGTTAATATCAAAATAGTTGTTAGTATTGCTAGACTAAGTTTTATTTGTTTTAGATTTAACTTTATTTTTTATTTTTGCAACTTTTGGATTTTCACAAGTTGTGACAGAACTGTGATATCTGAAAATTTTGAATTTGCTAGTGTTTTCTGTTTTTTATATATTTTGAAAAAAAAATTTCTGATTGATTAGTGTTGGATAATCTTTATGTTCCTGATAGATTTGAAGATATGTCTTTTAATCACAACTCCTGGGCAACTAAAAGAGGTGAGGTATATATGTCACAAGGTCAGTATGAAGATGATTCATTGTGCACTATTGAAGATAAGTTAGATTATTTGGCTCATAAATTAGACTCATATATGCACCCTGTTAGGACATCTTATTCTTCCATTAGATGTGATATTTGTGGATGTTTTGATCATTATACTTCCGATTGCCAATTTTTAATTTCTCAAAATCCCAATTCACCATGGTATCAAGATGATCAATATAATTATAGATGGGAAAATCACCAAACTTCTTTTTATGAGGACTGCTCAAATCATATTTCTGAACCATGATTTGAGAACACTGAAAAATCTAGCTTAGAGATTATGTTTGAAAAATTCATGAAACAAAGTGAGGAGACACATGAGACCCTTAAACAAATGAATTCTATGATGGATAATATGAGTGCTCATACTGAAATGTTAAAAACCCATATAGCACAACAAGATTGTTTATTTGAGTTTGATTTGGAAACTAAAGAAATTGATTTAGAAAAGTCCCCCTCTGATTTTGATTGTTTTGAAATTGAGCCTTATGTGAACATTAATGAATCTCATTCTGATTTTGATGATTGTAAAATTAATTCATTTGATAAATTATTTGAGGAAAAGTTTGAGGAAATTGATTTTGAAAAATCCCCTCTTGATTCTAGTGATAGTGATGAAATTGATTCTTTTGATAATATATTATTTGGGGTTAAATCTGATGAAGGATATAAGGAAACTGATTTAGAAAAATCTTACTCTAATTTTGTTAGTAATTTTGAAATTGATAAATTATTTGATGATGGACATGATGAACTTGAAAAAGATTTGAATATTACAAACACTGATGAGTCTCACCATGAAGTTTTGCCCATATCTATAGTTCAATCTTCTGATTTATTTGAAAACTTATGCTTTATTGAGGAATCTAATATGAGACAGAAAAAATTATTTTGATGATCCAATACATGAATCTTTTGATTAAAGTCTAATTGCAATTGAAGATATAATTTTGAAGAAAGGACTAATGATTTTGCTTACTAACAAATTTAGGAAGATCATTGAATATCCTTTGAGTGGAATTGAAAATATTGATTTTGATTTCTGCATATTTGATAAAGCCATATTGATTGTGATTTACATAAAATTTTGGATGTTTGGATTAGTGGCTAAACTTTTTGGACAGCGGAAAAGGAAACAATTATATGCTATTTACTATGGTACTGACCCACCTGCTTCACCATGATGTTTGAGTTTTGGTCAAACTATGGACCTAAAAATTAGCGCTTCTTGGGAGGCAACCCAAGCACTCTTACTTAGCTTAGTTTCTTTTATTTTAGTTTCTTTTTAGAATTAATTTTCTTTTCTTTTTGTAGGAAAAATTGAATTTTGCTCAAAATACGGCACTGCCGTAATCTTTTACATGGTGCCGTAATTTTGGTCCGATTTCATCCCGAGAGTTTTGCCTCTTTTACGGTACTACCGTAATAATTTTTATGGTACCGTATTTTCGGTCTGTTTTCGACTTCACGTGCCGTAATTTTGTGTGATTTTCAACCCGAGAGTTTTGAGATTTTTGTGAAAATTACAGTAGTGCCGTAACTAAATTTACGGTACCGTAATTCCTGCATAATCTACATTCTGCTTCCTGCATTCTGCTTATCTGATTATGTGTTTTCTTGCTGTGATTTTAAGAAACTGGGTTGGGAAAGTTTTTGATCTCTGGCACATCATGGAACTACTCATCTTTGTCATTGTTTGGATATTTTTATTGAATTTTAAGGTTCATAGATCATCCTATAACACATAGCATCTTTTGGTAACTGATTAATTTCTACAGCAGTTTTTTTTTACTAATCTGATTAGCACTTTTGCTGCAGATTTTTAAGATGCTTTGATGAGTTGAAACCTTGATCTTTCACTTGAAATTGGAAGTACATGTTTCATTCTATCTCTTGGATTTGTTGTTTTCATGAAAATATTTTCTTACAATTCTAAGAAGCATGACAACTTTTCGAATTGGATTAACTTTTGTGCAGTTTTTGATTCTAGTAATCTGATTAGCCTTCTTTCTGCTGATACCCTAAATTCCTGATAGATTTTGATCCTTTGATTTTCATACGCCCTGAAATAACAAGTTTTATTCTACCTTTTGGCTTTGTCTATTTTCTTTTTGGATTATTAAATCTTATTCTTGGGTATAGCTACTTTTCGTAACTGAATCAATAGGCTGCACTGCTTTCCATCGACATTAGCAGCTCCTTGTCTTTAGACTTTCACCAAAAATTGTAGCCCAACCACCACCACTGCATCTACCTCTGACACCAATGTTTCCAGCCGTCGATACTGGATTCTACAACTAGTAGCCTCTTACTTCTTCTGCTGCCTCTGTTTCCATTGATTTTATTTTTGTAGTAGAATCTTCATTTAGTGACTCTGATTCTTTTTTCTGTGCAGCATCATCTCTCGCCACCCACCAGCCAACGACTTTGCCTTCAGGACTGTAATCTTCAGCAGGCCACTGAAGACTACTCTTCATCATCACCCTACTGTCGGCACCATCATCTTCATTGCTAGCAGCTCTTTGGCTAGCGTCTGATCCACCTTTGCTTCTCATCTGCATCTGCTCTTTTCCACCAGCACACTCTTCAAACCTCCAGCGATATCTCTGAGAAAAATTTTATTTTTGCTATGTAAGGTATTATTTTTTGATATGAGCCTTATGTACCTTAAATTGTGCAGGTAAAATTTTTAAAAGACACATTTTTGGACCTAGCAGCACTTGCCCCGACGCTACACCTCTGATGATGATTGAGCTTGCTATATAGTTTTGTGAGTATTGTTTGCACTTTTGATTATTTACAATTTTCTTCTCCTAAAAATTTTTATTTGATGTGATTATACAGATCTATCACTTTACATCTTTTGACTACTTAAGTTTCATGCTTCACACCTTTTTACATTGATATTGATATTTTTGATGCTTAAAATTTTTATGACTTGAATCCATGAGAGGTATGTGAATTTTTCTATGATGATGAATGTTTATGCATGTCAATGCCTGTGAATGGAGTTATACCTATTATGCTGAATTTATTTCTTCAATATATATCTACTTGTTGAAATCCTTCATTGATTGATGCATAAGGTTTGGGGTAAGTATGTTGTTTGATGAATGCAATTTAAGAGTGAAGCATCTTCCTTGAATAAAATGAGCATATGAGTGTAATTTTTGAATTGATGTCAATTGATTAACCTAGTTGATGTTTAGTCTATTTTATTATTTGTTGGGAAGAAAGAATCCAAAATCCAAAATTAGAGAGAGACTCCCCTACTTGGCACTGTGTAAAATTGACAGTGGTATCGAAGATATGGATTGAAGTCCATAAAAAGAAAGAGAAAATGACTCCTCTACTTGGCACTGTGTAAAATTGACAGTGATACCAAAGATAAGAGTTGAAGTCCAAATAAAAAATGTGTATCTATGTGGGTACATTCAATCAAAAATAATAAATAAATAAATAAACAAAATGAAGAGAAAGATTTTGAGTGGAAAAAGATTTTGGATATATTATTCTTGTAAACAAAGGTATGATAGATTTAAACTGAAACTTGGGTGAATTCATGAGACTGAGATTCTTTTTATTATGCGAGGTAAGAAATTTTATTTGATCAAAGTTATGAATCTTAAAGATTGATTTCAGAGGACAGTGTATTTATCTGAAATTTTGTGCAAAAAGTTGGTGACATACTTCATGAGTGATTATATTTTAGAAATTTATTTTTCTTAAAAGCGCATATTTTCCATACTTAGTATTGTTCTTTATTCTAATTATTTGCTTGAGGACAAGCAAAGTTTGAGCCTTATGTGTTTGATGATACCAAAATTCATAGTATATTTTGTGTCATTTCATTAGTCTTTTTGAGTCATATTTATGCCCTTTTGTTTTTTTAAGCCTTATTTGTCAAATATTGCAGAATCTACACCATTTTTATTTTTGATGATTTTTAGGTAAAAAGTGCCATATTTTGATGGATTTTGAAAGATAAGTGCACCAATGGATTTCAGACGTCGAAACGAAGTCACCTGCCAAATTTCATGCAAATCGGAGCAAGTTTGCAAAATTACGGTAGTGCCTTGATGAAAATTATGGTACCGTAATTTCCGCCCCAGAAAGCACAGAAAAAAATTACGGTAGTGCCATAATAAATATTATGGTACCGTAATTTTGAGCGATTTTTGACCAGAAACTTCTGAAGAAATTACGGCACTGCTGTAATAAATATTATGGTACCATAATTTAACCCAGTTTTGCCCGATTCTTCCGCTGGAAAATTAAAAAGACGATATCTTGAGATTTAGGGCACCAATTTGAGATCCAAAAGAAGCCACGAACTCGTCTTAATAAGGAGAAGACAAAAAAACTAAAAGCCCCAATTTTTATCGACAATCCACAGAGAAATCGAGGGAGGTGTCCTTAGGGTTCGGCCTCACGCCGAGAGGCGTAGAGGCCACCTCAAGCTGTGATTTTCACAAGGAAGCTTTGCTTGGAGGAGGAGAGGATACCCACAAGTTTCAGAGCGAAAGGAGATCAATCGGAGGAGGAATCAACAAAAGAGCGAGCGCCGGCACTGTTCACTCGCAAAATTACGGACTATAATTTTCATTACAGCCCTGTTTTGTAACTTCTACCCATTCTCTTTGATTTTTGATCGTTCTAAACTATGATTTATTATAATTCCTCTTCCATGCTAGCTTAGATATCTTTTGGGACATGGGGTGTAATCCTCTTGATTTTATATGACTAGATAATTTTTATTTCGTCATGGTAATTTTACTATGATAATTTTACTTATGTGATGATTATCTTTAATTCTTCGAAGATTTATATTATTAGCATGTTTTAGAGTTTTCGCGTTATGGACCGAGAGGTGATTTGCTTGAGAACTTAGAACCCTAAAATTGAATATTAGGAACTCACCGTAAGAAATTAGGTTAGTTCTTATTTCTTGATTTTAGAAGAATAATTGTCATGTTGATAATCTAAATCTAGGATTTAGTTACTGCAATAAACGTGAAGATACTGCAAGAGGTTGAGTATTGGATCGTTGGAGAACCATAAGTAGAACCTATGTTGAGATTTGGATGCACGAGAGTGATCCTTGAGTTTCCACTTGAGATGATTGACTTAGAATTCGGATGCACGAGAGTGATCCTTGAGTTCTTTGTTAATGGTTTACTTATCTTCAGCATTGAATAAATCTTGCACGAGAGTGAGGATTAGTTCTTTGTATGATTGTTTGTGCGAGAGCGAGATGATCCCTTTATGAAGTAAATTATATCTTTATCATAATAAGATTAGATTGACAAATACATATTTATATTTAGTTATGGAAATTAAGGTGGATGAAACCCTAGTCTCAGTTTCTCTCTCAGATATTTAGTTTATTTTCTGTTTGTGCTTTCATCATATTCGATTTGCTTAGCTAGTGAGAAAACATTCTATTTTATCGTGGATAGGCTCTATTTTATCGTGGATAGAGCCTAGGCTTTGGTGGATAGAGTTTATGCTATGATTGATACATTCTATTTCATAGTGGATGGAGTAATACTATCATGGATAGACTCTATTTTAAAGTGGATAGAGCTTATACTATGGTGGATACAATCTAATCTATAGTGGATGCTATCATGCTATTGTGGATAGACTATATTTTATAGTAGATATAATCTATCATACCATAGATGAGCTCTATTTTATCGTGGACATAGCTTAGGCTATGGTGGATAGAGCTTATACTATAGTGGATGCAATCTATTTTATAGTGGATAGAGTCATGCTATCGTGGATAGACTCTATTTTATAGTGGATAGAGCTTATGCTATGATGGATATAGTCTAATTCATAGTGGATAGGCTATATTTTATAGTAGATATAGTCTATCATACCGTGGATGAGCTTTATTTTATCATGGATATAGCTTAGGCTATGATGGATACAATCTATTTATAGTAGATAGAGTCATGTTATCGTGGATAAACTCTATTTTATAGTGGATAGAGCTCATGCTATGATCGATACAGTCTATTTCATAGTGGATAGAGCTTAGGCTATAGTGGATAAAGCCTATTTCATAATAGACATAATCTATCATACCGTGGATGGTCTCTATCTTATCATGGATTGAGCCTAGGCTATATTGGATAGAGCTTATGCTATAGTGGATAGAGTCTATTTCATAATGGATAGAGTTATGCTATCGTGGATAGACTCTATTTTATAGTGGATAGAGCTTATGTTATAGTAGATAGAGTCTATTTCATAGTGGATAGAGTCATGCTATTATGGATAGACTATATTTTATAGTAGATACAGTCTATCATACTATGGATGAGCTCTGTTTATCATGGATAGAGCCTAGGCTATGGGGGATAGAGCTAATGTTATGATGGATACAATCTATTTCATAGTGGATAGAGTCATGTTATCATGGATAGACTCTATTTTATAGTGGATAAAACTTATGTTATTGTGAATACAGTCTATTTCATAGTGGATAAAGTCATGTTATGGTGGATAGACTATATTTTAGTAGATAAAGTCTATCATACCGTGGATGAGCTCTATTTTATCGTGGACAGAGCTTAGGCTATGGTGGGTAGAGCTTATGATATGGAGGATACAATCTATTTCATAGTGGATAGAGTTATGCTATCATCAGTAGACTCTCTTTGATAGTGGATAGAGCTTATGCTATGGTGGATTCAGTCTATTTCATAGTGGATAAAGTCATGCTATCGTAGATAAACTATATTTTATGGTAGATATAGTCTATCATACTGTGGATGAATTCTATTTTATCATGGATAAAGCTTGGGCTATGGTGGATAGAGCTTATGCTATGATGGATACATTCTATTTCATAGTTGATAAAGTCATACTTGTTGGATCTAATCCTTAACAAAACAAAGAAATGAGATTAGGGTTAGAAGAACCTAGAGGCGATTCTAATGGATCTGTCTTTTGGCAAATTTTCATCCCTCACATAGAATTTGACAGGTATTTCACCTCGAAGATTTAACTAGGATTTCACTACTGCCGGCGTGTCAGTATGGAAGTTATCACAAGGATTTTTTCAATTGACAGTGTAAAAAATGAGAGAGAGAGAGAGAGAGAGAGAGAGAGAGAGAGAGAGAGAGAGAGAGAGAGAGAGAGAGAGAGATGCAGGAGCAAACGGGCCCATGAACACACTTGAGGGCGGCCCAATCCCTCCAAAAGACACTTGGGGAGACTCCCTAGGACCCCAGGAATTTTCCCCGGAATTTTCACCTCAGTCAGAGTTCCCCAGACCCCGACACGGCCACCGTCACGGCCGTGACACGGTCGCCCGAAGACGCAAACGCCGAACACGGGCGTGCTCCTGGTCACGGGCAAGCCGTGCCCGGCTCTGTGGATTTCGACCACGCCGAACATGGGCGTGCTCCTGGTCACGGGCAAGCCGTGCTCGGTTCTGTGGATCCCAGCAACTCCCATCACGGGCGTGCTCCTAGTCACGGGCAAGTCGTGCCCGGTTATGTGGATTTTGGCCACACCGAACACGGGCGTGCTCCTGGTCACGGGTAAGCCGTGCCCGATTCTGTGGACTTTGCCCACTCTGAACACGGCCGTGCTCGCCATCACGGCTAGGCCGTGTCCGCCCCTGGAGATGCGTTGCAGCCCTGACGACCCTGCTTCAATGTGCACCGCCCTCCCTACCATGTTGTTCCACCCCATGACGGCCCAAAGGAGCCCAACAAGGTGGAAATCCGGCGATCCCAATGCCAAAGTAAGCCCCCGGACCGTTTCTTGGCGTCATTAGCCCTCTTTCCATCCCAAGGGCACTACGAGCCAACCCCCTGAAGATCCAACTCCAAGTGGGCCGCATAATCTGATTAGCAACATGGCCCAAGACCAAGCCGCGACGGTGGTGACCCAGCCCACAACATCGAAGTTCTGCTATTTTGTCGCCGTGTGCTCGGAGCGCGTCTAAACCGCCCCCGCACGAAGACGCAAGATCGTGCTACCAGCTTCGAAGAATATTAGATAGTAGTTTGTTAATTTTCGTCTTGTAGTTGCAGCTTGACCACTTTTGTGGCCTACAAGAGTTGGTAGGTGGTTAAAGTAGAGTGTCTCTTGTGTATTTTGTTTATTCCCTCCCCTCTTATTCTATAAAAGAGGAGGTAGGGCTGTTGCTTAGTTCTCTTAGTGATAGGGATCTCCTGGTGAGCTAGAGTGAGCTTCCAACTTGTGTGGAAGGTGAAGTTGCTTCGCCTTTGGAGTTGTAAGAGTCGGCGACCGGTGTCTCGACTCAGCTTGGTTTCCCGCTTTATAAGAAGTAACTCCCACCCTTCGGTGGGTCAGGTTCTCCTATTTTCTTTACGTTTCGTTGCATTCCTTCGCTGTGGTTTACTTTGCTCCTTCACCCCAGCCATCCGCCATTGGAGGCATGGTCGAATCACTTGCTCTTGGTTTGTTTCAGCTGCGTAGGCGCATGAGCTGAACCCCGCAAGCCGCAATCCCCCAACGCGAGCTAAGCTTAAAACGCGTTAAGAGAGCTGCAGGAACTCGCTAAAATTGCTACGAGGTTAGTGCGCTGTATTATTTAGTTGGGTGCCGTTCTCTTCATTCGCATTCGTGTTGCCCTAATCGAACTCGTCGCTATTTCGTCATGCTTTCTATCGGATTCCCTGCACTTTTCTGACGCGTTTTCTCGTCTCACGACCCTCTCCTGTTTTATTAAGCATTGTGTAAAACCCTAGAGTACGGCTTAAGGACCCCCTCACCTATTAGTTGCTACATCACAGAGAGAGAGAGAGAGAGAGAGAGAGAGAGAGAGAGAGAGAGAGAGAGAGAGAGAGAGAGAGAGAGCAAGAGAAAGAGAACACAAGAGTGTGCTTGTCGATGTTTACAAATGGCTGCGCACACCTCATTATATAGAGCAGGCGCCAATGACTGTTTTCCCTAAGAAGCACTATTCTTAGTCGGCCATGCGTTCGCCTGCCTCTAAATAGGTAGGCGTAACGGCCATAATTAAGACGCGAGTTATAATTAATCTTAATTATGAACTAAGAATAGTCATAAATAAATAAATGAGTGAAAATAATAAATAGTAAAATAATGCCTAGTAAACTTAAATTAAATGCACCTGCACCCACTTGGTGTGGTGTGGCGCGTGTGTGTATGTTTGGATCTACTTAGGTAAATATTCGCATGCCTCTGAAAAGCCCTAAAGGGCAAGGGAAAAAAATATAATATAAACCCAAATTTCATCTCATATCCCATCTATGTGGGATTAAATCTTTAAGGCTCTGCTTCCTATAAAGGATAGAAAGCTCAATGAAAAGGAAAGAGAAACGGAAGGGAGAGAGGGGTGGAGAGAAATTAGGACACGTGCTACGCACATGAAAATAAAAAAAAAATTATCCCGTTGTCTTGTTGCGCCCGGAGCTCATTGCCGAGCTCCCCACCACCTCTCCTCCCCGAACGGGGGAGATATCATTGGGAGCAGCGAGTTGGCGGAGGGAAGCGACGCTAAGGGGAGGGAGGAGGGAGGTGCAGGTGGACGGCGGGTGGGGTGCGACGAGAGTGGAGCAAGTAGGAGCATGTACAAGCAGGCGACACAGACGCAGGCGGACGTCTGCTTGCTACAATGAGAGGAGGTAGAAGGGAGGAGGGAGAGGGAAGGAGGAGGGTGGCACCGGTGAGGAGGGGAAGGAACGATGCGGCCCAGCAAAGAGAGAGAGGGAGGGAGGAGGGGCGGGGCAAAGGCGAGGCGAGGAGAGCGCCTGAATAGGCGAGTGATGTAGACATAGGAGGGCGACACAGAGGCAGACCAATGTCTACTTGCTGCGATGGGAGGAGGGAGGAGGGAGGAGGGAGAGGGAAGGAGAAGGGCAACACTAGCGTGGAGGGGAAGGAGGGACGCGGCGCCAGCGAAGAGAGAGAGGGAAGGAGGAGGGGCGAGGCAAAGGCAAGTCGAGGAGAGTGCTTGCGTAAGCAAGCGACGCAGGCGCAGGCGGACGTCCACCTGCTACGACGAGAGGAGGGAGAGGGAAGGAAGAGGATGGCACTGAAGAGAAGGAGAAGGAGCGATGCTGCACTGGTGAAGAGAGAGAGGGAAGGAGGAGGGGCAAGGGCAGCTTGGCATGGTGAGACGAGGAGAGCATGCGACGAGAGTTTGGTTTCCACCCGATTCGGGCGAAAATGTTTTTGACGGAAATGCATGGAAAATATGTGTTAGTTTTATTTCCTTTATTTTCTTTCTGTCAAAGGAAATGATGGAAAGCAGTGCTTTCCATTCCGTCCACTGTGGTTTCCTTCCATGGAAACATAGCCTAAGGGACTATAGGCCTTATTGGGCTTTGGGCTTTTTGAGTTTTCCCCTAAAACTCCAACAGTTCCCCACAAAACGCAAAAGTTTGAACTAAATAAAGTGTTGTCAAATACTTATATCATGTGGTCAAGGAAAAACCATACTTAACACACTTAGTACACGGAACTCCATTGAAAGAAATATAGTGAAATAGGTCTTGAACTACACCTTTTGACCCCATGTTGAACGGTGCACACACGATACAATAGCCTTGTGATGCAGGGTTGTGCATTTTTAGTTGTACGTATAATCTTGTTATTCATGTAACTTTCACTTAGCTAGAGAGATTCAGTCTCTATTCCGCAGCCGCATATAAAAAAGTTACATATAGGAGAAACCCTATGAAGAAGTGTGTAGAAACACTTTTTAGGATATACATTTGGGTTTCTTTGAGAGTTATATACTCAACCTCACATCTACATAGGAGTATAAAATCACTTTAGGAATGGGGTATTGAATAGGGATGAGCAAACAGGAGTTCGGGACTAGTACCGGTACCGAACTCCCAATCTCAAACTCCCGAATTTCAAATCATAGGTACTGGTACCGAATTCTAATTCGGGAGTACCGAACTCCCAAAAATTATTTCGGGAAATTCTTAAAAATCCTGAAATTTTAAATTTCTAATTTTTTAAGTATTTAAGTGTCTAAATTAATAAATAATATAAAAATAAATAATTAATTAGTAAATATACCTTATAAGTTGTAAATATACCTCATAATATGTCTCATAAATTAGTAAATAATATATAAATAAATATATTATTTAATTATTAATATATATTTCAGAACTTCGGGACTATAAATAAGTCCTTAAGTTTTTTTGGGTACCAGTACCGGTACCAAAATCCTGATTTAAAAATTGGTACCGATATCGAAGTACCGAAATACCGAAATACAGGTATCGAAATACCGAATATTGAAAATTTCTGTATTGTACTTCAGTATCGGTACCGAATGCTCACCCCTAGTATTGAAGTTTTATAAATAACTCTAATAAACACACTAGTGTTTTTACTAATTTTAGTTGGTACTCCTTGGCCAACCAGTCACCTTGTTATTACCCATTGAACCTCTTTCCAGAGTCTAACTATCATGAAGGTTGGGTTACCACTACAGGAGGGCCCATTATGGACACACCCCCATTCCCCTAGATGAGGCCATCACTTTGGTTTGAGACAAACTTTTAGTGAGGCAATCAGCAAGATTGTCATCAGTTTTAACAAAAGATAAAGATATCACATTATGTGTTGCCAATCATCTAATAGATTTTTGTCTTAGCTTAACTTTTATGCTCAATTTTGTATTAACTGATTTATTTTTACAAAAATCTATAGTAGCTTTATTATCATAATTTATGGAAATTGGAGAATTTAAAACTGAAGCCACTAGTAAAGAAGAACATAAGTTATTAAGTCATTCAGCTTCAAAACATGCTAAGTCTAATGCAGCTAGTTTAGCTTCCATGGTACTCCTAGCAATTATAGTTTGTTTCATGGATTGTCATGAAATATAGCACCTTCACCTAAAGAGAACACATAACTCGAGGTGGATTTGATGTCATTTGAATCAGAGATCCAATTAGCATTACAAAATCCCTCTAACACAAAAGGATATCCATAGTAGGTTAAGACATAGTTTTTAGTTCCCTTAAGGTATCTAAAAACTCTATTTATTACATTCCAATGATCATTACTAGGGTTACTAGTGTATCTACTCAATCTAGAAACAAAATAGGCAATGTTAGGTCTAGTTCTGTTGGTTAGGAAAAAAAGTGAACTTATAGCCCTAGAGTAGAGTTCTTGGTTTGCAACCTAAGCTTGATTTTTAGTCAAGTGACAAGTATGATCAAAAGGTATACTAAGAGAAGAAGATGAGTTAGGATTGAATTTCTCTAGAATCTTGTCAATATAGTGAGATTGGGAAAAAGAAATTGAGTTTTGATTTCTTATGATTTTCATGCCTACAATTTCATCTGCTTCTTCAATGTCTTTCATATGAAATTATTTGGAAAGAAAATCTTTAGTGTTAGTTACCGTATCCATATTATTAGATAAAATCAAAATATCATTGATGACTCAAAAATTTATAGTAAATTTTATATTAATCGTTTAGTCTTTTTGAGTTATAATTATGTTCGTTTGATTGTTTTTAAACTTAATTGGTCAATTATTTTGGAATCTACACTTCTTCTTATTTTTCATCATTTGTAAGTAAAAAGGGCTAATTTTCAATGGAATTGAAGAAATCGGAGGTCGGAAACGGAATCAACACAAAATTTCTAGCTCAGGAGTTAATTTTAGAATTTTTCTGATTTCACACCCCCATGAAAAATGAACAAAAATTTTCAGGGGGTGTGAAAATTTATTAAACACAAAAGAACAATAGCCGCCTCAACGCCGAGTCTTCCGCCGCTCTTTACATCCAATTTTTTCGAAGCAAAATTAGAGACATCCAGGGCATGATTTCAAAATCTGAAAAAACTGAGCCCTTCTATAAATCGAGGAGGAATCGTCCACTTTTATCAAGAATCGAGGGAGAAATCGAAAGAGACGCTGCTAGGGCTCGGCCTCTCACCGAGAGGTGTAGAGGCCATCTCTGGTGATAAAAATTTTAGGAGAGTTTCGTCTGGAGGAGGAGAAGACACACCAGAAATTTCAGATTGAAAGGAGTTCAAACGAGGGAGAAATCGACGAAACAAAATTCAATTGGAAGGGGAAAATCACAATCACTGTAGCAATACTATAGCAGTTACTTGTTGGGGTATGCCCTTAAGGCTAATGTTTGAGGCCTAGGGATTCTATGAGTATCATGTATATAAACTCTTATGTTTATAAAGGCAACGGTTGTTATTCAGTTTGTTACATTGTCTGCAGCAATAAATGTACTTCTGAATAATGTCTCAAAGCTGTTCAGCTAGGCTGACATGCTAATGTCCTTAGTCGAGATATCTTGGTGAACACGAGACAGCCTTGATATGATTGAGACTAATATGTGTTCTAATCTTATAGGATGCTTCGAGCATGGAATAAGATGTAGACACATGGGTACATTGGATGTACTGGACAGACCCTACTAGGATATTCAATTGCTTGTCACAATGTGAATAATCCTTGTTTGCAACAAGTGGCACATGTCCTCTGACTTGAGATCACTTGTGTTTCTAAATGATGATTGTCATTGTTTTGAGGTGGTTCAATATCATTTGAAACATAATGGTTATAGACTATCTTGGATAATGATCATGAGTCAGGTTAGGACACTAGTGATAGATATAGGATTGCCGTCTCCTTGTTGAAGGAGTGAGATGTTCGAAAGGGGCCCCCCTAAATGAGATGATTGAGAAAGTGTATGGCCATACCCAGGTGACTATGATCATCTGATCTAATCATGCTCATCATATTGGAGTTACAGGCTTGACACGCTTGTCCAATAAGAACATCCAGTGGCAAAGGAAATATGTATGCCTTGTGAATGGATTCACACTTGTGCTGTGGTTTGGGTGTAGTCTTGGAAGACTCTTTCCTTTATATCGGGAGACAGTGATGTGTTGCTAGATACCCCTCACTGATCGTGATAACGAAAGTTATCGTTACCGACATTTAAAGGAAACCCTTAGGGTCGCACAATTTGATGATATGGCTTACTTAAGTCAGATCGTATGGACTGAATTCTTTGGGTTCAGTTTAAAGGGATTTAATCTCTGATTGTGAGTGAGATCTGGTCTGATCATGTTTGATTGATTTGGGCTTGAGATCGGTAAGCTTCGATCGAGAGAGTTGATGCTAGATCGGTGAGATCAAGAGCATCAGGAGATGAACGGTTAGATCTGGAACCTTAGGGTTTGATATGGTCTAGACCAAGTGGCTTGGCTCAATTTGGGTTTTGAACCAAATCTAATTGAACCGGTTCACTATGTGAACGCTTGGTTCAATGAGAGGTTCAATGAGAGGAAGTTTCGAACGTTCACTATGTGAACGCATGAGCCATTGAGACTTACCTATTTTGGAAGGCGGTTTTCAATGTTGAAAACAAAACGCTTCAATGTGGTAACGTTGCTCACTTCACTTCAACGCCTTGCATTTTCGCTTGGAGGTGATTGACGAGAAGGAGAGGTTTCGGACAAGGAGCTCTCGGCCAAAAAGAGAATCATCTCATCCCTTGCATACGACAACCTTTGAAGAAACTTGCTAGCACAAGGATCTCAAAGAGTAGCCGTTGATCATCTTGTCTGTGACGACAAGGAGGAGACCTCTTTTGTTCTCTTGATTCCAAGACACCACTCACACAATGGCTATGGTATGATTTTTCATTCATACTTGCAAGTTTTCGACAAGTTGATCATATGATTCTTCAAATGATCTTTTGGAAACCCTAGCTTCCGCTATGAAAGTCTTGATATGCGCCCCTTTAGGGTTTCACCCCCTTGCGCTCCCCCTTGAAGGGGACCCCTCTTCATTACTGTTGTTGGTGTATATGCCCTAGGACCTAGTTTTGGTCCATCTTTGTACTACTTAACTCTGATATTTATATATCTTTCTGGCATTGTCGTTATTCATGTTTGTCTACATCTACGATTATGTACTTACATCGTAATGTCCCTAGAGACAGATTGGATCTGTGCTCAAATGATTGTCCCCAGTCAATGTACCTGAGTGGATATGGGACAGCTCTGGTACTTGTGAGACTAGTATATGGGCTGGTTAGGCACAAGGTGCTAATGTAGATATATGGGTATATCAGTGATGGATATACTAGATAGACCCACTATGAGGCAATGACTTGGTGTCATAAGTTATCCTCACAAGTGACAGGAGATGCATTGATCCCTTGACTTGAGGTCATTGACCATTCTATATGGTTAGGGGCATGCTTTGATACAACCTAACACCTCGTCGTAGTTGGGAGGTCATAACGGTTGTCATTGAGCATGTCATGTCCCATATGAGAAGGTCAATGGACAGACAAAGGATTTGCCCCTTCCTGAGGGAAGCTTGATATCCATGGAGCTCCTCTATGGTTCTATGACTGAAAGTGTATGACCATACCCAGGTGAGAACCTGATTTAGTCATATCCATGAGATTGGATGAAAACAAGTAGTGACACACTTGTCCAATCAGATGTCAGTTCGGCAAAGAGACTGTAATACATCTGTACCTAGTTGCGATGATGGGGATGTCGATGTCGATATCCATTCTAATGACTTGGGTAGCAGCGATGCACTGCTAGGTGCCACTCACTGCTTGTGGTGACCTTAGGTCAGCACTGCCAACGTTAGAGGAACCTACAGGGTCACACACCTTGATACTCGAGTTCTCGTATTGATTGGGAAGCCTTATGATCGAGTTATTGGATAACTTGGATCTATTTAGGAGATTTCATCAGCGCCAATGGGCCTGGTGAGATGGAAGAATGTTATTGGAGCCAACTTCATTTTTGGCAGGTTGACCCGAAATTGACCATGGTTGGTCACATTTGGTTTTGGGTTGCATTGGATTGGATCCAATTGCTTAATCAACCCATGTAATAAAGTTTGGGCTAGCTCATTACCCAATGGGGCCCAATAACAATGTTGAACCATAAATTTTTACCCGTATATTTGTGTAGATGATAAAGTCAAAATTGATTTTGACTATAGAGTATGAAATTAAAAATATATAAAAAATAGATTAATCAACATGGCAATTGCACTCCAATTCACACCATGAACCATTAATTGTTTTTTATGGAGCACACCAATGGAGTCAAAATTAATTTTGACTAGAAAATTTGGAAACATATCCAATGGAGTCAAAATTAATTTTGACTGAAAAATTTCGAAACATTACCAAAGTCATATAAAAAAAATGTGGACTAAATTCATCTCGATAAGGGAATAAAAAAAAAAGAAAAAATAATTTGAGGATCCAAATGAAAGAGAGCAGGATTGAAAGATGGAAATTGGTTAAGGAAAGATTGATCGGCAAAATCAAAGAAGGAAAGGAGATTAATAAAGGGGATGAAAAGGAAGGAAGTCCAAAAAAAGAAATAAAAAAAAGGGAAAGAAGATTGAAGGATCCACGAAGAGTAATAATAAAAGGAGGTCTCGTTAGCATAAAAGAGGAGGAGACGAATGCATTGGGGGCGTTGGCTCTGGCATTAAGAAATTGGAGGGAGGCCTCGGCTGCAAAAAAAAAAAAAAGGGATGAATTAGAGGAGATCGGCTGGAAGCGGCAAAGGGGCAAGATAAAAAAAAGAGGAGGAGGAGACATCTCTCGGCAAGGTTAAAGAGAGAAGGAAGCGGCCACACAAAAAAAAAGAGGCAATTGAAGAAGGAAGCTGAAAGAAGTCTTCGGCAACACACAAAAGGAGAGCGGCGGTCGGCGCCAAAAAGGGAGAAGGAGGGCTCCTCGGTGGCATGGGTCTCTCTCGGCAAGAAGTGAAGAAGAAGAGGAGAAATTGAGAAGAGAAGAGGGAGGCTCTCGGCAACATTGAGAGAAATTAAGAAATTGAGAGAAAGGAAGAAGGTTGCTCTTGGCAACAAGAAAGAAAAAAGAAGAAAGAGTAAAGAAGGTCTCGGCAAGAGAGGGAGAAGTAAAGAGGGAATAAAAATAAGCTTGATAAAAAAAAAAAGAGAAGAGGGAGTCATTATTCCTAGGATTTCATATCCTAGATTATTTATGGGATCTTTATATCCCCTATTCCTAGGATTTTATATCCTGTATTATTTCTGGGATCTTCATATCCCCTATTTTATTCCTAGGATTTTATATCCTAGATTATTTCTGGGATCTTTATATCCTTAAACAACTTTGGGATTTTATATTCCCTTATCACATTGTCGTTGTTTTGATTTTAAGGGCCGTGCAAAATTGCATGTGATATTTCTTTTTATCTATATGAGAAGAAAAATTTATCATCATCTCTTGAAGCTCCAATGACAAACACTAGTGGGCGAAACAGTATCATCTAACGATGGACACAACCGCTCGCGTACAAAGCTTCGACCTAGAAGTTTTCTCCATCCACTGAAGCTTCTACTATGAGAACTTCATATCCGACCGTCGGATCTTGCTAAAATTACGCCTGCATGCTCTCCTCATACCGGCGAATCTACAGGCGAGAGGATCCGTTCATCTGACCTCAAGATTTCCGGAATCGAATGAATCTACGCTAGAAATCTTGTTTCCACCGACAAAACTTCGAATGCTCGATTCGCCGCCGATTCATCACCGGACGGCACCAAACTCTGGCCACAAGTTCCCTTCGACGTAGAGAGGCTACACCTAGAGCCGATCGGCCGGAGGAGCAGTGAGCGAGCGGCGCCGACGAACCCTAACATTCGAACGCCGCCGCCGTTGTCGAAAGAGATGAAAAACAAGACGGACGGCTGAGATACGTCCACGAAAATCAACGGCCATGATCGCATCATATCTAACGATCCGGATTACTTCAAGCAGAATCTGACGGCTGAGATCAAACCTAATTAATTAATTGGATCCGACGACTGAGATTCATTCATGTAAAATCAATGGTCCAGATCTAAATACAAATTAACGATCGAGATTAAATCAAGTTTAATCGGACGGACGAGATCAACTTGATCAAATAAATTGAATCCAAGGGTTCAGATTCATTCACATAAAATCAACGGTCTAGATCTTAAAGTAAATCAACGATCCACATTATTTCATGCTTAATCAGACGGTTCAGATCAATCCGATCCAAGTTAGAAATCGAACGGATCTGATTATATCAAACTTGATCGAACGGCTCATATTAAAACTTCAAATGAACGGCCAAGAATGATCAGAACGTATCTAGGTCAATCCATCGACGATTGACATGATCAAGGTGTTGATTCCTACTATCTCAACCCTGATCTTTCCAACTACAATATCAGATTTTCGATCCGAGATCTGGATTGAAGCAAATCTATGAATTTAAATGAACGGTTGTGATAAATCAAATCTAAATATACAATCGATGGTTGAAATTGATCTGAACATATCTAGGTCAATCCATTGACGTTTGGCATGATCCAGGAGTCGATTCCTACTAAGTCGAACCTGATATCTCCAAATATGATATCTGATTTCAATTTGAATTCTAGATTGAAACATATATGTGAATTCAAATAAATGATCAAGATGAATTTGATCTAAACTCAAAAGCTGACAATAATCTGGACATAGCTAGGTCAATTGGTTGACATTTGACATGATCAGGGAGTTGATCCCTATTAAATTGAACCCGATCTTTCCAAATATGAACTCGAATTTTCGATCCAAGTTTTGAATTAAATAGATCTGTGAATTTAGATCAACGGCCATGAGGAAATCAAATGTTTGATGGCTAAAGATGATTTTTGTCAACATAAGTCAAAATTAAGTTCAATCTTCCGGTTGAATATGAGCTAATTAACTTACTCAACCTGTTTTGATCAAACCATCATATCACGATATAATATTGTTTGGGAGGTGCATACGTCGATGCTTGTCATCGGGGCGTAGCTCCTCAATATGATATTGTGTATGTGGTGCTCCAAGATAAAATAATTATTTGTCATGATAAATCAAGTTTAAATGTTCATAAGCCGTCAAGGCCGAACATATATCAAATCAAATGTTCATAAGCTGTCATGGCCGAACATATATCAAATCAAATGTTCATAAGCCGTTAAGGCCGAACATATATCAAATCCAAATGCTCATAAGCCATCAAGGCCGAGCCCATATGAACTCCAATGCTCATAAGCCACTAAGGCCGAGTATCAAATCAAGATCAAATACTCACAAATTATTAAATTCAAATGCTCATAAGCCATCAAGGCTGAGCACATGTCTAAATCTAATTTTCATAAGTCATCAAGGCCGAGTACAAATTAAATCCAATACTCATAAGCCATCAAGGTCGAGCACAAATCACAAATCAAATCAAATGTTTATAAGCTATTAAGGCTGAACATAAATTAAATTCAAATGCTCATAAGCCATCAAGGCCGAGCACAAATCAAGATCAAGTACTCACAAGCCATCAAGGCCGAATACCTCAAGTTCAAACACTCAAAGCTATCAAGGCAAAGTATCTCAAGTTCAAGCCATCAAAGCCGAGTGCATGCCAAATCCTAAATACGCCATTAAGGCCGAGTATTCAAATACTCACGAGTCTTTCTTTGACAAATGAAGATTGCTTCAAATTTTAAGTTGTTCATGAGTCATGTATTGATATGACATTTATAAATCATTTTTCCTCCAATTTGTGAAATGTTGTTTATTATATAGATCTCTTAGTCAAAGGTGCCCTGATTTCAGGGGTAATTAATAACGAGTGCTTGCGCTCATTGGAAGCCAGAACCCATTAAACAAAAAGCTTTATTAATTTAAGCTGAATTTAATAAAGGTCATATTACATTTCAATGTAACACTTTTTGACCCCATAAACAAGTTGTCATGAAGGAGTAATGGGCTAAAAGGGTATAATGGGGAGAAGTCTCCTCCCATTGGCGCCTAAGGGCATAATGGGGAGGAGTTGGCGCATGTTGCTTCCTTTGGAAGGAATTGGCGTCTCCCCTTGCATGCTTAGATGGAAAGCTTGCCTCTATGGCAAGGCTTGTGGCATCTAAGGCATGATGGACTTCTATGGTAAGTCTTGGGCGATTGCAAGGTGTTTATGGAAAAGTCTTGGAGACTTTCCAATGCCATAAACCCTAATTGCATCCACTCAACCCTAGCCGCCCCTCTTGATACTTGGCGCCTCTCCCCTTGTGTTGCCGCCCCTTGCTCCATATATACTCTTGTATATGCGTGAGCAAAAGATGATGCAATCATCTTGGTGTGAGCAAGACACAAGGGCTTCAAGGGTTGGCGCAAGCATCCTTCCTCCTCTTCCAAAGCCGCAAGCAATCTTTTCTTCTTCCTCTTGACGCAAGGAGGACTTGTGCTTGGTGGCATCTCCTTCTACCCTCTTCATCCATTGGTGCATACTCTCTTGAAGGTGGCGCAAAGCTTGAAGAAGGAGCACAAGGCTTGGATCTTCTTCCTGAGGTTAGCACCGGGCGAGGAAGAAGAAAACTCGAGGCATCTGTGTGTGTGAGACTGCAGAGAGCGCACGCTTGGGTGCCTACCTCATTGACCTTCACGCTTGCTCTAGGTACTTACTATCTCATCGTGTCAACCCCCTCGCAAGAGATCTTCACTGGGTTTTTGGGACCGGCCTGTTTCGGGGATATTATTCCACTATGCCAATGTATTTGTGTTGATATGACTCTGAAAAATTATAAAATATCCTCGGGGCTTCCCAACAGTTGTAACAACCGAAAAACCATAGGGCTATGAAATTTGAACTAAAATTTTCACACCCCCTTGAAATCAGTAAAATTTTTATTCTTCCTATTTTAAATTCTGATTATTTTAAATAAATTTTTGTTGTGTTTTCAATTCTATGATAGTGTAAAACTTTCTTTGGGACTTAGGGAATGGTTTTTTTTTTTAATTCTGTAATGACTAGATGATTTTTTACTTTATTAGTTATTCTTTGAATGATAATTTTGCCTCTATGATTTATTTGCTTTGAAATTATTATTTGCATATTTTAGGGTTTGTAATATGGACCGAGAGGTGATTTACAAACCTGGAACCCTTCGATTAGATCTAGAAACCTAGACTATGAGAGTAGCTAAGTCCTAGAACCCTAATTCATGATGTTTATTTTACATGTGAGTATTGATTTTATTGTTTCAGATATGATAATATCGACGGAGAGGTGATTTTGATTGTTAGAACCCCTTAGGTAAAACCTGTAAAATTAAGATACGAGAGTATTTAATTTTACTTGAGAAGTAGACTTTGAGAGTTAGTTAAACCACGAGAGTGATTTTAATTTTCTTTGTCTGGTTTACTTTTATTTAACACTAAGCAGCAAGTCACGAGAGTGAAGGCTGTTCTGTGTAAATTGGACATCCGAGAAGAGACAATTTTTTTTAAGTAAGCTTTTCTTTATCATGATTTGAATAACTAATAAAAACTTTATTATATCTAGTCATGAGCATTAAAAAGTGATGAAACCTTAGTCCCAGTTTTCTTTCTCCAATTTTCGATGACAGATTTCGTTATTTCATTTATTTGTTTTTCCTTTATACCCATCGTACATCGATTGCTTAGCTAGTAAGAATTCAATTATTTGGTACTTAACATGTAGGTCTCTGTGGGTTTAATATCTTTTATTACTTCAATGTATCCGTACACTTACGGACACATCAATCATCTACATATAGACATAGTACTACAAAAGGAGAGTTTGAGTCTTTAAAGTAGAGACAATTATCAGAGTCATTGATTTGAAAACCATATGACAACATAGATTTATCGAATTTCTCATGCCACTATTTAGGAGCTTGCTTAAGATCGTAAAGAGAATGGACCAGCTTGTAAAACTTTCCCTCATAGCCACTCATGACAAATCCTTCAAGCTAAGTCATATAAATTATCTCATCAAGGTTTCCGTGGAGAAAAGCATTTTTTACATTAATTTGGTGAATTATTAACTTATGAATTGAGGCAAGAGAAAGAAGGAACCTAATAGTAGTGATCCTAGCAATTGGCGCATATGTATCAAAGTAGTCTATGTCGGCTTTCTAGGGTAAACCTTGGGCTACTAGACACACCTTATACTTCTCAACACACCCATCAGTTTTAATTTCTTCTTAAAAATCTATTTACAGCCTAAGGGTTTGTTGCTAGGAGGAAGGTCAGTTAAGATCCAGGTATTGTTACTAATTATGGATTGAAATTCATTATTTATTGCTTCTTTCCAGAAAGGAGCATCAGGAGAACTAAGAGCTTCTTAGTATGATTTTGGTTTATCTTCAATCTTGTAAGTGTGAAGATCACCCTGCTTTATGATTGATACTGGTCTTGAAAGTAGGAACTAGCCTTGGTGCTCACGATAATGGAGGAGGGAAAGGGAGAGAGGGATAGACTTACTAATGAAGGCCAAATCACTTCCCTGATCACCTAGTTTTAAGAAAATCATGTCTTGCATGGCCGGCCACATTAGCTCCTCATTTTTGAAGTGGCACCTCCATTAGGCACCAAGGCCAAGGGCCCAAGCCTCGGCCAAGGATTAAAGAACATTGCTTCCTCTCTTATAGAGTTTATCCATGCCTTAGTTCATTGAGTTGTTGGCCTAATGAGGTGATCCATCCTATATATGTGTCTCTCTCTTGTTGGACACATGTGCCTATGGCACCTCTTGGTTTAGCTCTAAACTCAATGAGCTCCATCTAGAGCTTATCCATGATCTAGGCCTCCAATACAAGTCTCATAGGCACCCCCAAGCCCTATAGCTTATCCCTTATTAGACCTAAAGCCCAATTAGCTTCTCCAGATCATGGGAATAGGTGCCTAGCCTCATTCTTCTTATAGATTGAATCATATGAACCGTCCATTCAATCTTGCTCTGATCTGACATGTCCAATTATCCAAATGGACTTGAATTAATCCATAATTTGATCCAAGGCTCCTAGATACAACGTAATCTTCAAGTGTCTATGTGTTTGACTATGTAGGTCCCATATGACATTGGCAATGATGATCAGATAGATCATCATAAGCAGTGAATGGCCTCTAGCAAAGTATCGCTGCTATCCAAGCCATAGGAATATGTTGTCATCGGACAATGCCTAAGGAGCGACAAAGTTTCTATATATGCAATACAATCCCTTTGCCTTTATATAATCCTAGACTGGATAAGTGTGCCATACTTGCTATTTCAATCATGTGGGAAATCTAATCTCCTGGGTATGGTCATACATTCTCAGTTAAACACCCACGGTGGGGACCCTAAATTATCAAACTCCGTGTGGGAAGGAAGAGGCAAATCCTCTATTGATCACTCATATTTCACATATGACTTATGACATATCCAATGACAGTTGTTATGACTCCCCAATTACATAGAAGAGTTAGGTTGTATCTATTGGGAAACCCCGGGGATATTTTATAATTTTTAGGGATAGAGTTTACACAAATACATTGCACAGCGGAATCAATATCCCCGAAACAGGCCAGTCCCAAAATCCCAGTGAAGATCGCATGCGAGAGAGTTGACACAATGAGATAGAAAATACCTTAAAGTAAGATGAGGCCAATGTCGAGATAGGCGCCCAAGCGTGCGCCCTCTACAGTCTCACACGCACAGATGCCTCGAGTCCTCTTCTTCCACGCCCGGTGCTAGCCTCGGGAAGAAGATCCAAGCCTTTGTCACCTTCTTCAAGCCTTGTGCCACCTCCAAGGATGAAGCGCTAAAGAAGAAGATGAGGAGAAGGAGAAGCCGCCAAGGTGAAGTCCCTCTTGTGCCAAGAGGAGAGGAAGAAGACTACTTGCGGCTTGATGGAAGAGGAAGAGGTGCGCCTATGTCTCCCTTGCTCTCGCCCGTCTTAGTGTTCTCACTGAAAGTTCCCTAAGGGGGAGGGAAACCCTAAAGCATGCGCATATAAAGCTTGCATGGGCGGAAGCAAGGGTTTCTAAAGGAATCGCATGCATGTCATATGATCAACTTCTTAAAAACTTGTATACAGAAGAAAATTCATACCGATGCCATTTCTTGGATGGCGTCTTGGAAGCAGAGAACAAAGTGGTTCTCCTCCAAAGCGTGCGCACACAAGGTGATAGATCGCCTACTTTCTTGTTGCTCCTTGTGCTAGCAATGATCCAAGATCTCCTGATCGAATGAAGGGAGAAGAGATGATCTTTCTTGCTTGGTCGAATCCTTCTCTTGTCGTCAACACTCACACACGAGAGTGAGTCGTAGTGAGCAAGGGGGCGAGAGGCGAGAATAGGGAGACCTATTCGAACGTGAGGCGTGGTCTCATTTTGAGATCATGGCTTCTAAAAATAGCAAGCCACCACATGCGATCATGTGTTCACACCAAGTGAACGATCGCAATTTCCTCTCCCCTTGAACCATGCGCTCACTTGATGAGCCGGTTCATTTCATTTGGTTCAAGGACCAAATTAAGCCAAGCCTTGATCCAGATCACATTAAACCAAAAGGCTCAAGATCTGACCATTCATCTCTTGATGCTCTTGATCTCACCGATCTAGCATCCAATCTCTCGATCGAAGCTTACCGATCTCAAGCCCTAATCAATCAAACATGATCAGACCAGATCTCACTTACAATCAGAGTTTAAATCCCATTAAACTGAACCAAAACAATTCAGTCCACACGATCTGACTCAAGTAAGCTATATAATCAAATTGTGCGACCCTAAGGGTTTCCTTTAAATGTCGGTAACGATAACTTACGTTATCACGACCAGTGAGGGGTATCTAGCAACACATCACTGTCTCCCGATATAAAGGAAAGAGTCTTCCAAGACTACACCCAAACCACAGCACAAGTGTGAACCCAAGTCACTTGACATATGTGTTTCCTTTGCCACTGGATGTTCTTATTGGACAAGCGTGTCAAGCCTGTAATTCCAATATGATGAGAATGATTAGATCAGATGAAACATAGTCATCTGGGTATGGCCATACACTTTCTCAATCATCTCATACAGGGGGCCCCTATAGAACATCACACTCCAATCAAGGAGACGGCAATTCTATATCTATCACTAGTGCCCTAACATGACTCATGGTCACTATCCAAGATAGTCTATAACCATTATGTTTCAAATGATATTGAACTACCTCAAAACAATGCCAATCATCATTTAGAAACACAAGTGATCTTAAGTCAGAGGAAATATGCCACTTGTTTGCATATAAGGATTATTCACATTGTGACAAGCAATTGAATATCCTAAGTAGGGTCTGTCCAGTACATCCAATGTACCCATGAGTCTACATCTTATTCCATGCTCGAAGCATCCTATAAGATTAGAACACATATTAGTCTCAATCATATCAAGGCTGTCTCATGTTCACCAAGATATCTCGACTAAGGACAAAACTGCATGGCAGCCAAGCTGAACAGCATTGAGACATTATTCAGAAGTATACATATTACAGCAGATGATGTAACAACCTGAATAACAACCATTGCCTTTATAAACATAGAGTTTATACATGATACTGATATAATCCCAAGGCCTCAAACATTAGCCTTAAGGGCATACCCCAACAATCTCCCACTTGCACTTAATCTAATGGTTGAGAAATCTCAAACCCATATTATTACAGTGCTTCACATGCTTCTGCTGCGCCAGAGGCTTTGTAAGCGGGTCAGCTAGATTGTCATCTGTATGAACCTTGCAGACTTTGATCTCGCCACGATCAATGATCTCCCGGATCAAGTGAAACCTTCTCTGTATGTGCTTGGACTTCTGGTGCGACCGTGGTTCCTTTGCTTGTGCTATAGCTCCAGTGTTATCACAGAAGATAACCAAAGGATCTGCACTCGAAGGAACAACACCAAGTTCCTGAACGAACTTACGAATCCACACTGCCTCCTTGGATGCTTCTGAGGCTGCAACATACTCGGCTTATGTTGTGGAATCAGCAACAATTGACTGTTTGAAACTTTTCCACACCACTGCACCTCCATTCAAGCTAAAAACATAGCCTGATTGCGATCGGAAATCATCCTGGTCAGATTGGAACGAAGCGTCAGTATATCCTTCAATACTGAGTTCTTCCTGACCTCCATATATCAAGAACATATCTTTGGTCCTCCGAAGATATTTCAAAATGTTCTTGACTGCAATCCAGTGTGCCTTCCCTGGATTACTTTGGAATCGACTGGTCACGCTTAACCCGTAAGCAACGTCTGGGCGAGTACACAACATCGCATACATAATGGACCCAATAGCCGAAGCATAAGGCGTATTGTCCATTTCATCTTTCTCAGTCTGTGTTTGTGGACACTGACTCTTTGAAAGATTCAGACCATGTCTGATTGGAAGATATCCTCTTTTAGAATTTTCTAAATGGAATCTCTCCAGGACTTTATCGATGTAAGTACTCTGGCACAGCCCGAGAAGCCTCTTAGATCTATCTCTGTAGATCTTCACACCTAATACATAGGCTGCTTCTCCTAAATCTTTCATCTGGAAACATTTTCTTAACCATGCTTTGACCGCATGTAGTTCAGGAATATCGTTTCCAATGATTAAGATATCATCGACGTAGAAGACTAGGAAAGTAATCACGCTCCCACTAAACCTCTTATATACACACGGGTCATCTTCATTCTTGATGAAACCAAACTTACAGATTGCTTCATCAAAACGAATATTCCAGCTTCTTGATGCTTGTTTAAGTCCATAAATGGACTTCTTTAATTTGCATATTTTATGACGATCCGATGGATTAGTGAAACCTTCAGGTTGTGTCATATACACATCCTCATCTAATTTTCCATTAAGGAAAGCGGTCTTCACGTCCATTTGCCAGATCTCATAATCATAATATGCCGCTATCGCGAGAATAATCCGAATAGACTTGAACATGGCTACAGGAGAGAAAGTTTCATCATAATCTATCCCGTAGATTTGTTTGAAACCTTTCGCAACTAGCCTGCCTTTATAGGTAACCACGTTACCATCCATGTCAATCTTCTTCTTGAAGATCCATTTACAGCCTATAGGGATTACTCCCGGAGGCGGATCAACCAAATCCCAAACTTGGTTATCTGACATGGAGTCCATCTCGGCTCGCATAGCTTCAAGCCATCTCGCTGATTCCGGTCCACTGACCGCATCCGCATAAGTGAGGGGTTCATCATCAATGATGTAGACTCCGTCATAGCGCTCAGGCTGTCGACGAATCCTTCCCGATCTTCGTGGTTCCCGTGATATCTGAGCCTCAGGTTGTTCTGTAACCTGATCTACTGGCTCAGGCTCATCCAACTGTGCTTGACTACTTTATCCTTCTTCTGGATTCTCATCCAGCTTTATTTCTCTCCCACTGGCTTCTCGCAGAAGAAATTCTTTCTCAAGAAAAATAGCCGTCCGAGCAACAAATACTTTGTTCTCTTTGGGATCGTAGAAATAATAACCCTTAGTTTCCTTAGGGTAACCGACAAAGATACATTTCTCAGATCTGCTCTCTAGTTTCCCAGAGGCGAGCTTTTTGACATAAGCCTCGCAACCCCAGATCTTAACAAATGTCAAGCTTGGCTGTTTCCCATACCATAACTCATATGGAGTCTTTGAAACGGCCTTGGATGGCACTCGGTTTAGTACCTTTGCAGCTGTTTCCAGTGCAAATCCCCAAAAGGAGTAAGGTAGAGTAGCCTGACTCATCATAGAACGAACCATATCCAGTAATGTTCTATTTCTCCTCTCGGACACACCATTCCATTGCGGTGTTCCTGGCGGAGTGAGCTGTGAGATAATCCCACACTCCTTCAGATAGTCAGTAAACTCATGACTCAAGTATTCTCCACCTCGATCTGAGCGAAGTGCCTTGATATTTCGGCCTAGCTGATTCTGTACTTCATTTTTGAACTCTTTGAACTTGTCAAAAGATTCACTCTTATGTCTCATTAGATAGACATAACCATACCTACTGAAATCATCAGTAAAGGTAATGAAGTATGAATAGCCACCTCTGGCATGTTTACTAAATGGCCCACACACATCACTGTGAATGAGGTCAAGTAAACCTGAAGCCCTTTGACCTTTGTTGGAAAAAGGAGACTTCGTCATTTTACCCAATAAACAAGCTTTGCATGTATCAAGCTCCTCATAGGAGAATGATCCCAGCAGTCCATGGTCATGCAACCGCTTAATGCGCTTCTTGTTAATATGGCCTAAACGACTATGCCATAGCAAGGTGCTGTCATTGAAAGTCCCCTTAACAAAGGGGGCGAAACCCTAGATAGGCGCATATGGAGGTTTTCATGCAGCGGAAGGGGTTTCTAGGATCTTTTTCATATTATATGATCAACTTATAAGTGATTGCAAATAAGAATCAAGGAATCGATTCTCACCAAAGCCATTGCTTGGATGGCGTCTAGGAAGAAGAGACTCAAGCGCTTCTCCTCCAAATGGTGCGCACACAAATGATGTCGCCTACTCCCTTAGTGCTCCTTGTGCTAGCAAGGTTCTAAGGAGTTCTTGTCGAGTGAAAGGGATGAGAAGATTTTTCCTTCTTGGCTGAATCCTCACGAAGCTTCAAGGTGTCGCCACACACGAAAACGTCAAAAGGAATCTCAGGAAAGGCGAGAATAGAACTCACTTCTATTCGAACGTGAAGCGTGTCTCATGTGGAGATCATGGTTTCCAAAAATAGAAACCCACATACGCTTAAACGTTCACGCCAAGTGAACTAGTCGTTACACCCTCTCCCCTTGAACCATGCGCTCACTTGATGAGCTGGTTCATTTTGATTTGGTTCAAATACCAATCAAGCCAAGCCTTTAGTCCAGATCAAATTAAACCCTAAGGTTCCAGATCTAACCGTTCATCTCTTGATGCACCCTGATCTCACCGATCTAGCATCCATTCTCTCGATCGAAGCTTACCGATCTCAAGCCCTAATCAATCAAACATGATCAGACCAGATCTCACTCACAATCAGAGATTAAATCCCTTTAAACTGAACCCTGACAATTCAGTCCACACGATCTGACTTAAGTAAGCCATATCATCAAATTGTGCGACTCTAAGGGTTTCCTTTAAATGTCGGTAACGATAACTTACGTTATCACGATCAGTGAGGGGTATCTAGCAACACATCACTGTCTCCCAATATAAAGGAAAGAGTCTTCCAAGACTACACCCAAACCACAGCACAAGTGTGAATCCATTTCACAAGGCATACATGATTCCTTTGCCACTGGATGTTCTTATTGGACAAGCGTGTCAAGCCTGTAGCTCCAATATGATGAACATGATTAGATCAGATGAACATAGTCACCTGGGTATGGCCATACACTTTCTCAATCATCTCATCCAGGGGGCCCCTTTAGAACATCACACTCCTTAAACAAGGAGACGGCAATCCAATATCTATCACTAGTGCCCTAACCTGACTCATGATCATTATCCAAGATAGTCTATAACCATTATGTTTCAAATGATATTGAACTACCTCAAAACAATGACAATCATCATTTAGAAACACAAGTGATCTCAAGTCAGAGGACATGTGCCACTTGTTGCAATCAAGGATTATTCACATTGTGACAAGCAATTGAATATCCTAGTAGGGTCTGTCCAGTACATCCAATGTACCTATGAGTCTATATCTTATTCCATGCTCGAAGCATCCTATAAGATTAGAACACATATTAGTCTCAATCATATCAAGGCTGTCTCATATTCACCAAGATATCGCGACTAAGGACATATAGCATGTCAGCCTAGCTGAACAGCTTTGAGACATTATTCAGAAGCACACTTATTGCTGCAGACAATGTAACAAACTGAATAACAACCATTGCCTTTATAAACTTAAGAGTTTATACATTATACTGAAAGAATCCCAAGGCCTCAAACATTAGCCTTAAGGGCATACCTCAACAATCTCCCACTTGCACTTAATCTAATGGTTGAGAAATCTCAAACCCATATTATTACAGTGCTTCTCATGCTTCTGCTGCGCCAGAGGCTTGGTAAGCGGGTCAGCCAGATTGTCATCTGTATGAACCTTGCAGACTTTGATCTCACCACGATCAATAATCTCCCGGATCAAGTGAAACCATCTCTGTATGTGCTTGGACTTCTGGTGCGACCGTGGTTCCTTTGCTTGTGCGATTGCTCCAGTGTTATCACAGAAGATAACCAAAGGATCTGCACTCGAAGGAACAACACCAAGTTCCTGAACGAACTTGCGAATCCACACTGCCTCCTTGGATGCTTCCGAGGCTGCAACATACTCGGCTTCTGTTGTGGAATCAGCAACGATAGACTGTTTGAAACTTTTTCACACCACTGCTCCTCCATTCAAGCTAAAAACATAGCCTGATTGCGATCGGAAATCATCCTGGTCCGATTGGAACGAAGCGTCAGTATATCCTTCTATACTGAGTTCTTCCTGACCACCATATACCAAGAACATATCTTTGGTCCTCCGCAGATATTTTAAAATGTTCTTGACTGCAATCCAGTGTGCCTGACCTGGATTACTTTGGAATCGACTGGTCACGCTTAACCCGTAAGCGACGTCTGGGCGAGTACACAACATCGCATACATAATGGACCCAATAGCCGAAGCATAAGGCGTATTGTCCATTTCATCTTTCTCAGTCTGTGTTTGTGGACACTGACTCTTTAAAAGATTCAGACCATGTCTGACTGGAAGATATCCTCTTTTAGAATTCTCTAAATGGAATCTCTCCAGGACTTTATCGATGTAAGTACTCTGGCACAGCCCGAGAAGCCTCTTAGATCTATCCCTGTAATAGGCTGCTTCTCCTAGATCTTTCATCTGGAAACATTTTCTTAACCATGCTTTAACAGCATGCAGTTCAGGAATATCGTTTCCAATGATTAAGATATCATCGACGTAGAGGACTAGGAAAGTAATCACGCTCCCACTAAACCTCTTATATACACACGGGTCATCTTCATTCTTGATGAAACCAAACTCAGAGATTGATTCATCAAAACGAATATTCCAGCTCCTAGATGCTTGTTTAAGTCCATAAATGGACTTCTTTAACTTGCATATTTTATGACGATCTGATGGATTAGTGAAACCTTCAGGTTGTGTCATATACACATCCTCATCCAGTTTTCCATTAAGGAAAGCCGTCTTCACATCCATCTGCCAGATCTCATAATCGTAATATGCTGCTATCGCGAGAATAATCCGAATAGACTTGAACATGGCTACAGGAGAGAAAGTTTCATCATAATCTATCCCATAGATTTGTTTGAAACCTTTCGCAACTAGCCTGCCTTTATAGGTAACCACGTTACCATCCATGTCTATCTTCTTCTTGAAGATCCATTTACAGCCTATAGGGATAACTCCCGGAGGCGGATCAACCAAATCCCAGACTTGATTATCTAACATGGAGTCCATCTCGGCTCGCATAGCTTCAAGCCATCTCGCTGACTCCGGTCCATTGACCGCATCCGCATAAGTAAGGGGTTCATCATGATCAATGATGTAGACTCCGTCATAGCGCTCAGGCTGTCGACGAATCCTTCCCGATCTTCATGGTTCCCGTGATATCTGAGCCTCAGGTTGTTCAATAACCTGTTCTACCGGCTCAGGCTCATCCAACTGTGCTTGACTACTTTGTCCTTCCTCTGGATTCTCATCCAGCTGTATTTCTCTCCCACTGGCCTCTTGCAGAAGAAACTCCTTCTCAAGAAAAATGGCCGTCCGAGCAACAAATACCTTGTTCTCTTTGGAATCGTAGAAATAATAACCCTTAGTTTCCTTAGGGTAACCGACAAAGATGCATTTATCAGATCTGCTCTCTAGTTTCCCAGAGGCGAGCTTTTTGACATAAGCCTCACAACCCCAGATCTTAATAAATGTCAAGCTCGGCTATTTCCCATACCATAATTCGTATGGAGTCTTTGAAACTGCCTTGGATGGCACTCGGTTTAGTACCTTTGCAGCTGTTTCCAGTGCAAATCCCCAAAAGGAGTAAGGTAGAGTAGCCTGACTCATCATAGAACGAACCATATCCAGTAAGGTTCTGTTCCTCCTCTCGGACACACCATTCCATTGCGGTGTTCCTGGCGGAGTGAGCTGTGAGATAATCCCACACTCCTTCAGATAGTCAGTAAATTCTCGACTTAGGTATTCTCCACCTCGATCAGAACGAAGTGCCTTGATATTTCGGCCTAGCTGATTCTGTACTTCATTCTTGAACTCTTTGAATTTGTCAAAAGATTCACTTTTATGTCTCATTAGATAGACATACCCATATCTACTGAAATCATTAGTAAAGGTAATGAAGTATGAATAGCTACCTCTGGCATGTTTACTAAATGGCCCACACACATCACTGTGTATAAGGTCAAGTAAACCTGAAGCCCTTTGACCTTTGTTAAGAAAAGGAGACTTCGTCATTTTGCCCAATAAACAAGCTTTGCATGTATCAATCTCCTCATAGGAGAATGATCCCAGCAGTCCATGGTCATGCAACCGCTTAATGCGTTTCTTGTTAATATGGCCTAAACGACTATGCCATAGCAAGGTGCTGTCATCAGCATACTTGGCTTTCTTATTATCAATATTTTGTATAGAACATTCCATGTCCAACATGAATAACCCATTGTTAATTGACCCAGTAGCATAAACAATATTATCAAGAGAAAGATAACACTTTGAAGTCTTGCATTCAAAGGAAAACCCCTTCCTGACAAGAGCAGGAATGGAGATAATATTTATAGTAATGCTTGGTACAAAATAACAATTGTTTAGTTCTAATACAAGTCCAGATGGTAATGAGATGTAATATTCTCCTACAGCAACAGCAGCAACCCGTGCCCCATTTCCAACTCGTAGGTCCACCTCATGCTGTCCCACCTGTCTTCTTCTCTTGAGTTCCTGTACATTTGAACAAATGTGAACTCCACATGCAGTGTCCAACACCCATGAAATAGAAGAAGAAGATATCATGACTTCAGTCACAAATATACCTGAGCCAGAAGCGAAACTTCCCTTCTTATCTCCTTGGAGCTCTTTACAGTCCTTTTTCCAGTGACCCAGCTGGCCACAATGGAAACATCTGTATTCCTTCGACCGCTTAACCTTCTGTTTCAGAGCCTTGTTGTAATTCTTGACAGGGGCTTTGCCCTTCTTCCCCTTCTTCTTGTTCCTTGACGGAAACATCAAGACAGAGGTTGAAGGCTTTCCGTTTAGAGTCTCCTCTGTAGTCAAGAGCATATTCAGCAACTCCGCCGGAGTACAGTCGATCTTGTTCATATTAAAATTAATAATGAACGGATCAAAAGAGGCCGGGAGGGACTGCAGAATAATGTCTACAGCAAGCTCCTGATTGATGGTATGCCCCAGTTTCTCTAGAGCCTCTTTGTGCCCAATCATCTTGAGCACATGAGCTCCCACTGGACTCCCTTCAGCCAGTTTGCTCTGAAAGAAAAGCTTGGTCAAATTATAGCGCTCAGTCCTCGCCTGTGCAGCATATAGCATCTTGAGGTTTGCTATCATTTCTATAGCAGACATATCCTCATGCTGACGCTGTAGCTGTGGCGTCATAGACGCTAGCATCAGGCAGGCGACATCAATGCTATCATTGACATGCTTTTCATAGGCATCCCGAACCGCCCTTGCGGCGTTCGGAGCGGGTTGAGGCGGTATAGCCGTCTCGAGGACATACAGTTTCCTCTCTGCCTTAAGAACAATCTTAAGGTGTCCGAACCAGTCTGAGAAGTTTGGCCCAGCAAACTTCTCCCTTTCCAGTAGGGATCGCACATTGAAGCTCATGGTGTTCGTTGCTGCAGGAATCTACAACAATGCAAGAACAGCAAGGTCAGTATCAATGTTTAGAATCAATCCAGGACTTAAGAAAGATTCATTTCTCACTATTTTATCTGACTGAAAAATCCATTAAAACAGTCCGAAAGAGTAAGACTCTTTTAGTGAGATGGGATCCAGATTTCATACTTGGTCTCCGCGTCCCGCTCAGGCGAGATAAGATGCACAGAGAGTACAAGCACTAATTTTTGGTAGGCAGTCCCTGCCAATCGCCAACCCGTGCGATTCCCCTTCATCTGGGCAATCCAGCCGACTGTGCCAACTGAGTTGGTACAACACAGTCTCTGATCCCACAGATGGCTGCCTCCATATAGCTAACATATGCCCCATATGTAGCCTACATGGTCAAGCTGACCTGACCTACTCCCTGGACCACCACGTGCTATGCTGAGCAACGAGAAGCGATAAATCCCTTCCCTGTAACACGCAGGTGTAATCCTGCACCGTCTGAAGATAGATGGGCGTGCCCACTGAGTGGGTACAACACGGCCCCAACGATAGTCAGAACAGTGAGGTTTCGCGTCAGAAGGCTTACGAGCTTGATATTTAGCATTGGATTTTAACGGTCTTTTATCTTCTTAACTATCATGCAAACCCTATGGTGATAGCAGAAGATAAATAAATCATGCAAGTCTAATTATTTAAACAATAAAAGAAAGCATGATGATCTTATGTGGTAAAAGCCCATTAACCCTAAGTAAGACCTTAATTTAACTTAAGTCTTCACTTGAGCTCTCCATGGGTCTTTTGCATCTCATCTGGCCCAACCCAGGGCCCAAGCGCCCACTGCAGCTCAGGTGCGCCCACCAGGTAAATGCGCCTGTCCCAGAGTCGAACCCTGGACCTCCCACCTGGTTAAGCCTCTGCTGCATGCGCCTCTGCCATGTGTGCTCTGTGCTCTTGTCTGATTAAATTACAATTTAATCTATCTAGACAAGTCTGACTCGCAGGTCAATTACACTTTATAAATTAAATGAAATGTGATGCGCAGATCACACAAAAAAAATAATTTACAATTTATTAACTAGGCACGCAGGCCCCAGCACAGCACACATTAACACGGGCAGGCCACATAAGATTAAATAAACAAGCATATGCTTACAATCAACATGTGATCCATTATGAAAATAAAATTTTGAAAAACCCCATTGGCATCAATTTTATTTTTCCTTATGTGCCCTACCACCTTACAACGGTCCATTAATAGGGATCCACTCATCATGACTAGTCAGATCCACTGCCCTTGCATGCACCAAGTCCTAACTGACTTGAGTTGACCTAATGGTCAACTATGCATGCGCCAAGGGCTGAACAGCCTTCATGAGTTCTGGCAAGCGGGTGTGACCCCGGGCCTAACTCATGCGCGTTCACTGGTTGTCTCAACCAGACCTCGCTACACGCCCTTGATGCAGTCGACCTATAGCCACCTAATGCTTGCGCATAGGTGCCATCTGGTCGACCCATCTAGGCTGTCAGATGGTCTGATCAGACTAGTTGGATCTTAACTAGAGATGACTTCAACCCGACTAACCCGTCTAAGGGTTTATAGTAGGCGCCACTTAGATCTAATGATAGTCGCGCATGTCATGAAGTTTTTGAGAAAAACAACAAAGCGCAAACAACCATGCGCTAATGAAACATATATCAAGTTTCGGCATGAATAACTTATATGTGAATTTCGCATGTAATGAAGATCTAAGCTTACAAGGATCACAAAAGGTTAAAGCAATCATAAAATATGCATAAAACGATGGCTCTGATACCATTTGAAAGTCCCCTTAACAAAGGGGGCGAAACCCTAGATAGGCGCATATGGAGGTTTTCATGCAGCGGAAGGGGTTTCTAGGATCTTTTTCATATTATATGATCAACTTATAAGTGATTGCAAATAAGAATCAAGGAATCGATTCTCACCAAAGCCATTGCTTGGATGGCGTCTAGGAAGAAGAGACTCAAGCGCTTCTCCTCCAAATGGTGCGCACACAAATGATGTCGCCTACTCCCTTAGTGCTCCTTGTGCTAGCAAGGTTCTAAGGAGTTCTTGTCGAGTGAAAGGGATGAGAAGATTTTTCCTTCTTGGCTGAATCCTCACGAAGCTTCAAGGTGTCGCCACACACGAAAACGTCAAAAGGAATCTCAGGAAAGGCGAGAATAGAACTCACTTCTATTCGAACGTGAAGCGTGTCTCATGTGGAGATCATGGTTTCCAAAAATAGAAACCCACATACGCTTAAACGTTCACGCCAAGTGAACTAGTCGTTACACCCTCTCCCCTTGAACCATGCGCTCACTTGATGAGCTGGTTCATTTTGATTTGGTTCAAATACCAATCAAGCCAAGCCTTTAGTCCAGATCAAATTAAACCCTAAGGTTCCAGATCTAACCGTTCATCTCTTGATGCACCCTGATCTCACCGATCTAGCATCCATTCTCTCGATCGAAGCTTACCGATCTCAAGCCCTAATCAATCAAACATGATCAGACCAGATCTCACTCACAATCAGAGATTAAATCCCTTTAAACTGAACCCTGACAATTCAGTCCACACGATCTGACTTAAGTAAGCCATATCATCAAATTGTGCGACCCTAAGGGTTTCCTTTAAATGTCGGTAACGATAACTTACGTTATCACGATCAGTGAGGGGTATCTAGCAACACATCACTGTCTCCCGATATAAAGGAAAGAGTCTTCCAAGACTACACCCAAACCACAGCACAAGTGTGAATCCATTTCACAAGGCATACATGATTCCTTTGCCACTGGATGTTCTTATTGGACAAGCGTGTCAAGCCTGTAGCTCCAATATGATGAACATGATTAGATCAGATGAACATAGTCACCTGGGTATGGCCATACACTTTCTCAATCATCTCATCCAGGGGGCCCCTTTAGAACATCACACTCCTTAAACAAGGAGACGACAATCCTATATCTATCACTAGTGCCCTAACCTGACTCATGATCATTATCCAAGATAGTCTATAACCATTATGTTTCAAATGATATTGAACTACCTCAAAACAATGACAATCATCATTTAGAAACACAAGTGATCTCAAGTCAGAGGACATGTGCCACTTGTTGCAATCAAGGATTATTCACATTGTGACAAGCAATTGAATATCCTAGTAGGGTCTGTCCAGTACATCCAATGTACCCATGAGTCTACATCTTATTCCATGCTCGAAGCATCCTATAAGATTAGAACACATATTAGTCTCAATCATATCAAGGCTGTCTCATATTCACCAAGATATCTCGACTAAGGACATATAGCATGTCAGCCTAGCTGAACAGCTTTGAGACATTATTCAGAAGCACACTTATTGCTGCAGACAATGTAACAAACTGAATAACAACCATTGCCTTTATAAACTTAAGAGTTTATACATGATACTGAAAGAATCCCAAGGCCTCAAACATTAGCCTTAAGGGCATACCCCAACAGTCATCAGCATACTTGGCTTTCTTAATATCAATCTGTTGTATTGAACATTCCATGTCCAACATGAATAACCCATTGTTAATTGACCCAGTAGCATAAACAATATTATCAAAAGAAATATAACACTTTGAAATCTTGCATTCAAAGGAAAACCCTTTCCTGACAAGAGTAGGAATAGAGATAATATTCTTAGTTATGCTCGGTACAAAATAATAATTGTCCAGTTCTAATACAAGACCAGATGGTAAAGAGATGTGATAAACTCCTACAGCAACAGCAGCAACCCGTGCCCCGTTTCCTACTCGTAGGTCCACCTCATGCTGTCCCACCTGTCTTCTTCTCTTGAGTTCCTGTACATTTGAACAAATGTGAACTCCACATGCAGTGTCCAACACCCATGAAATAGAAGAAGAAACCATGACTTCAGTCACGAAAATACCTGAGCCAGAAGCGAAAGAGTTGCTTCCCTTCTTCTCTCCTTGGAGCGCTTTACAGTCCTTTTTCCAGTGACCTAGCTGGCCACAATGGAAACATCTGTATTCCTTTGACCGCTTTACCTTTTGTTTCAGAACCTTGTTGTAGCTCTTGACAGGGGCTTTGCCCTTCTTCCCCTTCTTCTTGTTCCTTGAAGGAACCATTAGGACAGAGGATGAAGGCGTTCCCTTCTCACGAGACTGAGTCTGCTCAGTAGTCAAGAGCATGTTCAGTAACTCTGCCGGGGTATAGTCGATCTTGTTCATATTAAAATTAATGATGAACGGATCGAAAGAGGCCGGGAGAGACTGCAAGATGATATCTACAACAAGCTCCTGATTGATGGTGTGTCCCAGTTTCTCTAGAGCCTCCTTGTACCCAATCATCTTGAGTACGTGAGCTCCCACTGGACTCCCTTCAGTCAGTTTGCTCTGAAAGAAAAGTTTCGTCAAGATATAGCGTTCAGTCCTTGCCTGTGCTGCATACAGCATCTTGAGGTTTGCTATAATTTCTATAGCAGATAAATCCTCATGTTGACGCTGCAGCTGTGGCGTCATAGACGCTAGCATAAGGCAAGCGACATCAATGCTATCATTGACATGCTTTTCATAAGCTTCCCGAACCGCCCTTGCGGCGTTCGCAGCGGGTTGAGGCGGTATAGCCGTCTCGAGGACATACAGTTTCCTCTCAGCCTTAAGAACAATCTTAAGGTGTCCGTACCAGTCTGAGAAGTTTGGCCCAGCAAACTTCTCCCTTTCCAGTAGGGATCGCACATTGAACGCTGTGGTGTTCGTTGCTGCAGTAATCTACAACAATGCAAGAACAGCAAGGTCAGTATCAATGTTAGAATCAATTCAGGACTTAAGAATGATTCTTTTCTCACTATTTTATTTGACTGAAAAATCCAGTAAAACAGTCCGAAAGAGTGAAACTCTTTTAGTGAGATGGGATCCAGATTTCATACTTGGTCTCCGCGTCCCGCTCAGGCGAGATAAGATGCACAGAGAGTACAAGCACTAATCTCTGGTAGGCAATCCCTGCCAATCGCCAACCCGTGCGATTCCCCTTCATCTGGGCAATCCAGCAGACTGTGCCAACTGAGTTGGTACAACACAGTCTCTGATCCCACAGATGGCTGCCTCCATATGGCTACCATATGCTCAGTATGTAGCCTACATGGTCAAGCTGACCCGACCTACTCCCTGGACCACCACGTGCTATGCTGAGCAACGAGAAGCGATAAATCCCTTCTCTGTAACACGCAGGTGTAATCTCACACCGTCTGAAGATAGATGGGCGTGCCCACTGAGTGGGTACAACACGGCCCCAACGATAGTCAGAACAGTGAGGTTTCGCGTCAGAAGGCTTACGTGCTTGATATTTAACGTTGGATTTTAACGGTCCTTTTATCTTCTTACTATCATTCAAATCCTATGGTGATAGCAGAAGAATAAATCATGCAGTTATAAAATTACTTAAACAGTAAATTAAAAGCATGATGATCTTATGTGGTAAAAGCCCATTAAGCCTAAGTAAGACCTTAATAAACTTAAGTCTTCACTTGAGCTCTTCATGGGTCTTTAGCATTTGATCTGGCCCAACCCGGGCCCAAGTGCCCACTGCAGCTCAGGTGCGCCCACCAGGTAAAATGCACCTGTCCTAGAGTCAAACCCTAGACCTCCCACTGGTGAAGCCACTTGCTGCATGCGCCTCTGCCAAGTGTGCTCTATGCTCATGTCTGATTAAATTACAATTTAATCTATCTAGACATGATTGACTCGCAGGTCAATTACACTTTATAAATTAATTAAAATGTGATGCGCAGATCACAATAATAATTTACAAAAAATCATCCAGGCACGCAGGCCCCAGCACAGCACACATTAAATTTAGGCAGCCCACATAAGATTAAATAAACAATCATTCCTCATGTTATACAAACATCATGTGATCCATTCAAGAAAATAAAATTTTTTGAAAAACCCATTGGCTTCATTTTATTTCCTTATGTGCCCTACTACCTTACAACGGTCCATTACTAGGGATCCACTCATCAGACCTAGTCAGACCCACTGCCCTTGCATGCACCAAGTCATAACCGACTTGAGTCGACCTCATGGTCAACAATGCATGCGTGAAGGGCTGAACGTCCCTCATGAGTTTTGGCAAGCGGGTGTGACCCCGGGCCTTAATCATGAGCGTTCATCGGTTGTCTCAATCAGATATCGCTACACGCCTTTCAGCAGTCGACCAATAGCCACCTCATGCTTGCGCATAGGTGCCATCTGGTCGACCCATCTAGGCTGTCAGATAGTCTGATCAGACTGTTGGGTCTATACTAGATGATGACTTCAACCCTAATAACCCGTCTAAGGTTTTACAGCAGGCGCTTAGATCTAATGAGGGGCGCGCAAGTCATGTTTTGAGAAAAACCATACAACAAGCGCCAATCATAGAGACATGCGCCAACATACATCTAATGTTGAAAAAGAGCATGTAGTTTCGCATGAAGATTACCATTAGATCTAATCTTAGGCGCAAACAAGGATCACAATAAGCAATCATATGAAACATACAAGGAACCATCCTCTAATACCAATTGAAAGTTCCCTAAGGGGGAGGGAAACCCTAAAGCATGCGCATACAAAGCTTGCATGGGCGGAAGCAAGGGTTTCTAAACGAATCGCATGCATGTCATATGATCAACTTCTTAAAAACTTGTATACAGAAGAAAATTCATACCGATGCCATTTCTTGGATGGCGTCTTGGAAGCAGAGAACAAAGTGGTTCTCCTCCAAAGCGTGCGCACACAAGGTGATAGATCGCCTACTTTCTTGTTGCTCCTTGTGCTAGCAAGGATCCAAGATCTCCTGATCGAATGAAGGGAGAAGAGATGATCTTTCTTGCTTGGTCGAATCCTTCTCTTGTCGTCAACACTCACACACGAGAGTGAGTCGTAGTGAGCAAGGGGGCGAGAGGCGAGAATAGGGAGACCTATTCGAACGTGAGGCGTGGTCTCATTTTGAGATCATGGCTTCTAAAAATAGCAAGCCACCACATGCGATCATGTGTTCACACCAAGTGAACGATCACAATTTCCTCTCCCCTTGAACCATGCGCTCACTTGATGAGCCGGTTCATTTCATTTGGTTCAAGGACCAAATTAAGCCAAGCCTTGATCCAGATCACATTAAACCAAAAGGCTCAAGATCTGACCATTCATCTCTTGATGCTCTTGATCTCACCGATCTAGCATCCAATCTCTCGATCGAAGCTTACCGATCTCAAGCCCTAATCAATCAAACATGATCAGACCAGATCTCACTTACAATCAGAGTTTAAATCCCATTAAACTGAACCAAAACAATTCAGTCCACACGATCTGACTCAAGTAAGCTATATCATCAAATTGTGCGACCCTAAGGGTTTCCTTTAAATGTCGGTAATGATAACTTACGTTATCACGACCAGTGAGGGGTATCTAGCAACACATCACTGTCTCCCGATATAAAGGAAAGAGTCTTCCAAGACTACACCCAAACCACAGCACAAGTGTGAACCCAAGTCACTTGACATATGTGTTTCCTTTGCCACTGGATGTTCTTATTGGACAAGCGTGTCAAGCCTGTAATTCCAATATGATGAGAATGATTAGATCAGATGAAACATAGTCATCTGGGTATGGCCATACACTTTCTCAATCATCTCATACAGGGGGCCCCTATAGAACATCACACTCCAATCAAGGAGACGGCAATCCTATATCTATCACTAGTGCCCTAACATGACTCATGGTCACTATCCAAGATAGTCTATAACCATTATGTTTCAAATGATATTGAACTACCTCAAAACAATGCCAATCATCATTTAGAAACACAAGTGATCTCAAGTCAGAGGAAATATGTCACTTGTTTGCATATAAGGATTATTCACATTGTGATAAGCAATTGAATATCCTAAGTAGGGTCTGTCCAGTACATCCAATGTACCCATGAGTCTACATCTTATTCCATGCTCGAAGCATCCTATAAGATTAGAACACATATTAGTCTCAATCATATCAAGGCTGTCTCATGTTCACCAAGATATCTCGACTAAGGACAAAACTGCATGTCAGCCAAGCTGAACAGCATTGAGACATTATTCAGAAGTATACATATTGCAGCAGATGATGTAACAACCTGAATAACAACCATTGCCTTTATAAACATAGAGTTTATACATGATACTGATATAATCCCAAGGCCTCAAACATTAGCCTTAAGGGCATACCCCAACACTCACACCTCCAAGGAATTGAACATTAAGAGAGGGGCGGCTAGGGTCCAATAAATAGGGCAATAGGTGGTTTGGGCAAGGGCTAGGATCATGACAAGTGTATGGCTAGGATGAGGGGGTTTTAGGCAAGGAAAGTCTCCAAGAGTTTACCATAAACCTCATTCAACCTACCATAATTGCCCAAGTACCATATCAGCCCAAGACATGCCTTAAAGGCATTCATACCATCAAAGGAGAATGGCTAGGCGCAAATTCCTTCTTAATGAAGCAATTTTTGCCACCCAAGCCCCATTATGCCCCTTAGGCGCCAATGGGATTAGGTTTCTCCCCATTATACCATTTTAGCCTACTGCCTCTTCATGACAACTTGTTATTGGGCCTCATTGGGTAATGAGCTAGCCCAAACTTCATTACATGGGCTGATTAAGCACTTGGATCCAATCCAATGCAACTTTAATCCAAATGTGACCAACCATGGTCAAATATGGGTCAACCTGCCAAAAATAAAGTTTGACTCCAATAACTCTCTTCCATCTCATCAGGCCCATTGGCACTGATGAAATCTCCCAATTAGATCCGAGTTATCCAATAACTCGATCATAAGGCTTCCCGATCAATACGAGAACTCGAGTATCAAGGTGTGCGACCCTGTAGGTTCCTCTGATGCTGGCAGTGCTGAGGTCACCACAAGCAGTGAGTGGCACCTAGCAGTGCATCGCTACTACCTGTTGGGGTATGCCCTTAAGGCTAATGTTTGAGGCCTATGGGAATGTATCAGTATCATGTAATAAACTGTTATGTTTATAAAGGCATGGTTGTTATTCAGTTAGTTACATTGTCTGCTGCAATATATGTTCTTCTGAATAATGTCTCAAAGCTGTTCAGCTGGGCTGACATGCAATTATGTCCTTAGTCGATATATCTTGGTGAACATGAGACAGCCTTGATATGGTCAAGACTAATATGTGTTCTAATCTTATAGGATGCTTCGAGCATGGAATAAGATGTAGACTCATGGGTACATTGGATGTACTGGACAGACCCTACTAGGATGTTCAATTGTTTGTCACAATGTGAATATTCCTTGAATGTGACAAGTGGCACATTTCCTCTGACTTGAGATCACTTGTGTTATCTAAATGATGATTGCCATTATTTTGAGGTAGTTCAATATCATTTGAAACATAATGATTATAGACTATCTTGGATGGTGAGCTTGAATCAGGTTAGGGCACTAGTGATAGACATAGGATTGCCGTCTCCTTGTTTAAGGAGTGTGATGTTCTAAAGGGGCCCCCTGGATGAGATGATTGAGAAAGTGTATGGCCATACCCAGGTGACTGTGTTCATCTGATCTAATCATGCACATCATATTGGAGTTACAAGCTTGACAGGCTTGTCCAATAAGAACATCCAGTGGCAAAGGAAATATGCATGCCTTGTGAATTGATTCACACTTGTGCTATGGTTTGGGTGTAGTCTTGGAAGACTCTTTCCTTTATATCGGGAGACAGTGATGTGTTGCTAGATACCCCTCACTGATCGTGATAATGAGAATTATCGTTACCGACATTTAGAGGAAACCCTCAGGGTCGCACAATTTGATGATATGGCTTACTTAAGTCAGATCGTGTGGACTGAATTGTTCGGGTTCAGTTTAAAGGGATTTAATCTCTGATTGTAAGTGAGATCTGGTCTAATCATGTTTGATTGATTAGGGCTTGAGATCGGTAAGCTTTGATCGAGAGATTGGATGCTAGATCGGTCAGATCAGGAGCATCGAGAGATTGACGGTCAGATCAAGAACTTAAGTGTTTATTGTGGTCTGGACTGATTGCTTGGTTTATTTGGTTATTGAACCAAACTTAAGTGAACCGGCTCATGGATGAGCGCTTGGTTCAATTCAAAGAAGAGAGGAAAATGCGATTGGTTAAATGCATGAACACATGATCGCATGAAAGAGTGAGGTTGGCTATTTTTAGCAACCACATCTCCATGTCTTGTGTGGAGCGCATATCGTGTGGCCTCCTCTCTATTCTCGTCGCCTTCTCTCGTGTTGATCATTATTCTTCACGCCTTGAAGAGTCGAAAAAAAAAAACAAGCAAGCTCTCTCTCTTTTCCCATACGAAGGACTCCTTGAAGATTTGCTAGCACAAAGTCGCCAAGGAAGTAGTCGCCTTCTCATTGTGTGCGTCATCTAAGGAGAAGAGGCACTTGCGTCTTTGATTCTAAGACACCATCAAACCGATGGCAATGGTATGATTTTATCTCTTGTGCAATCGGTTTTTAAGTTGATAATAATACATGCATCAAAGGTCCTAGAAACCCTCCTTTCCGTTGCTTTAAAAATTACATGCGCCTATCTAGGGTTTCGCCCCCCTTATTTAGGGGTTCTTTCAATTGGTATCAGAGCCATTGTTTGCATGTTTCTATGATTGCTTAAAACTTTGTGATCCATGTATAAGTATGCTTAGATCTATAACATGCGCATATTAGATGTTCCATGCGAAAAATATATCATGTTACATTCAAACCTTGGCGCATGTTCTTGGCGCTTGTTTTTGTATGTTTTTCTCAAAAACTTATATCACATGCGCGTATAACCTTAGATCTAAGGCACCTACTGTAAACCCTTAGATGGGTTATTAGGGTTGAAATCTCAGTCTAGTCAAGATCCAACCAGTCTGATCAGACTATCTGACAGCCTGAATGGGTCGACCAGATAGCACCTTGGCGCAAGCCTGAGGTGGCTATAGGTCGACTGCAGACAGGTGTGTAGCGATGTCTGATTGAGACAACTAATGAACACACATGAGTTAGGCCCGGGGTCACACCCGCTTGCCAGACCTCATTGTGGTTGTTCAGCCCTGGCGCATGCATAGTTGACCTTATGGTCAACTCAAGTCAGTTAGGACTTGGTGCATGAAAGGGCAGTGGATCTGACTGGGTCTGATGAGTGGATCCCTAGTAATGGACCATTGTAAGGTAGTAGGGCGAATAAGGAAAATTAAAATTGATCCCAAGGGGTTTTCGAAATTTAATTTTTCATGAGTGGATCACATGTTGGTTGTAGCATATGCTTGTTTATTTCTTCTTATGTGGGCTGCCCGTTATTAATGTGTGCTGTGCTGGGGCCTGCGTGCCTGGGAGTTAATTGTAAATTAATTTTTATTTTTGTGATCTGCGAATCACAGTTTAATTAATTTATAATGTGAAATTGACCTGCGTGTCAATCTTGTCTAGATAGTTAAATTTGTAATTTAATTAGACAAGAGCACAGAGCACACTTGGCAGAGGCGCATGCAGCAGTGGCTGGACCAGGTGGGAGGTCTAGGGATCGACCCTAGGACCAGGCGCATATTCCTGGTGGGCGCACCTATGCTGCAGATGGCGCTTGGGCCCTGGTTTGGGCCAGATGAGCAGCTAAAGACCCATGAAGAGCAAGTGAAGACTTAATTTAAGTTAAGGTCTCACTAGGGCTATGGGCTTTTACCACATAAGATTCATGCTTTCTTTTATTGTTTAAATATTAGAATTGCATGATTAGTTTATCTTCTGCTATCACCATAGGAATTGCATGATAGTGAAGAAGATAAAAGACCGTTAAAATCCAACGATCAAATATCAAGCTCGTAAGCCTTCTGACGCGAAACCTCACTGTTCTGATTATCGTTGGAGCCGTGTTGTACCCACTCAGTGGGCACGTCCATCTATCTTCAGATGGTGCGGGACTACACCTGTGTGTTACAGAGTAGGGATTTATCCCTTCTCGTTGCTCAGCATAGCACATGGTGGTCCAGGGAGTAGGTCGGGTCAGCTTGACCGTGTAGGCTACATATGTGGCGCATATGGTAGCACATGGAGGCAGCCATCTGTGGGGTCAGAGACTGTGTTGTACCAACTCAGTTGGCACAGTCTGCTGGATTGCCCGGATGAAGGGGAATCGCACGGGTTGGCGATTGGCTGGGACAGCCTACCAGAGATTAGTGCTTGTACTCTCTGTGCATCTTATCTCGCCTGAGCGGGACGCGGAGACCAAGTATGAAATCTGGATCCCATCTCACTAAAAGAGTTCTACTCTTTCGGGCTGTTTTGCTGGATTTTTCAGCCAGATAAAATAGTGAGAAAAAGAATCTTTCTTAAGTCCTGATTGATTCTTATACATTGATACTGACCTTGCTGTTCTTGCATTGTTGTAGATACCTGCAGCAACGAACACCATGAACTTCAATGTGCGATCCCTACTGGAAAGGGAGAAGTTTGCTGGGCCGAACTTCTCTGACTGGTTTGGACACCTTAAGATCGTTCTTAAGGCAGAGAGGAAACTGTATGTCCTCGAGACGGCGATACCGCCGCAGCCCGCTCCGAACGCCGCAAGGGCGGTTCGGGAAGCCTATGAAAAGCACGTCAATGATAGCATTGATGTCGCTTGCCTGATGCTAGCGTCTATGACGCCACCGCTGCAGCGTCAGCATGAGGACATGTCGGCTATAGAGATTATAGCGAACCTCAAGATGCTGTATGCTGCACAGGCAAGGACTGAGCGCTACAATTTGACGAAGCTCTTCTTTCAGAGCAAACTGGCTGAAGGGAGCCCAGTGGGAGCTCACGTGCTCAAGATGATTGGGCACAAGGAGGCTCTAGAGAAACTGGGGCATACCATCAACCAGGAGCTTGCTGTGGACATTATTCTGCAGTCTCTCCCGCCTTCATTCGACGCGTTCATTATTAATTTTAATATGAACAAAATCGATTGTACTCCGGCAGAGCTGCTGAATATGCTCTTGACCACTGAGGAGACTCTGAAGGGTAAGCCTTCGACCTCTGTCTTAATGGTTCCTTCCAGGAACAAGAAGAAGGGGAAGAAGGGCAAGGCCACTGTCAAGAGCTACAGCAAGGCTCTGAAGCAAAAGGTGAAGCGGTCCAAGGAATACAGGTGTTTCCACTGTGGCCAGCTGGGTCACTGGAAAAAGGACTGTAAAGCGCTCCAAGGAGATAAGAGGGGAAGCATCGCTTCTGGCTCAGGTATATTCGTGACTGAGGTCATGTTTTCTTCTTCTATATCATGGGTGTTGGACACTGCATGTGGAGTTCACATTTGTTCAAATGTACAGGAACTCAAGAGAAGAAGGCAGGTGGGACAGCATGAGGTGGACCTACGCGTTGGAAACGGAGCACGGGTTGCTGCTGTTGCTGTAGGAGACTACTTCATTTCTTTACCATCTGGCATTGTATTGGAACTAGACAATTGTTATTTTGTTCCCAGTATTACTAAAAATATTATCTCCATTCCTGCTCTTGTCAGGAAGGGATTTTCCTTTGAATGCAATATTTCAAAGTGTGTTTTATCTTTAGATAATATTTTTTATGCAACTGGTTCAATTAGCAATGGGTTATTCATGTTGGACATGGAATGTTCGATACAGCAAATTGATATTAAGAAAGCCAAGTATGCTGATGACAGCACCTTGTTATGGCATAGTCGTTTAGGCCATATTAACGAGAAACGCATTAAGCGGTTGCATGATAATGGACTGCTGGGATCATTCTCCTATAAGGAGATTGATACATGCAAGGCTTGTTTGATGGGTAAAATGACGAAGTCACCTTTTCCTCATAAAGGTCAAAGGGCTTCAGGTTTACTTGACCTTATACACAGTGATGTGTGTGGGCCATTTAGTAAACATGCCAGAGGTGGCTATCAGTACTTCATTACCTTTACTGATGATTTCAGTAGGTATGGCTATGTCTATCTGATGAGACATAAGAGTGAATCTTTTGACAAGTTCAAAGAGTTCAAGAATGAAGTACAAAATCAGCTAGGCCGAAATATCAAGGCACTTCGCTCAGATCGAGGTGGTGAATACTTGAGTCATACGTTTACTGACTATCTGAAGGAGTGTGGGATTATCTCACAGCTCACTCCGCCAGGAACACCGCAATGGAATGGTGTGTCCGAGAGGAGAAATAGAACGTTACTTGATATGGTTCGTTCTATGGTGAGTCAGGCTACTCTTCCATACTCCTTTTGGGGTTTTGCGCTGGAAACAGCTGCAAAGGTACTAAACCGAGTGCCATCCAAGGCAGTTTCTAAGACTCCATATGAGTTATGGTATGGGAAACAGCCGAGCTTGACATTTATCAGGATCTGGGGCTGCGAGGCTTATGTCAAAAAGCTCGCCTCTGGGAAACTAGAGAGCAGATCTGACAAATGTATCTTTGTCGGTTACCCTAAGGAAACTAAGGGTTATTATTTCTACGATCCCAAGGAGAACAAGGTTTTTGTTGCTCGGACGGCCATATTTCTTGAGAAGGAGTTTCTTCTGCAAGAGGCCAGTGGGAGAGAAATAAAGCTGGATGAGAATCCAGAAGAAGGACAAAGTGACCAAGCAGAGTTGGATGAGCCTGAGCCGGTAGAACAGGTTATTGAACAACCTGAGGCTCAGATATCACGGGAACCGCGAAGATCGGGAAGGATCCGTCGACAGCCTGAGCGCTATGACGGAGTCTACATCATTGATCATGATGAACCCCTCACTTATGCGGATGCGGTCAGTGGACCGGAGTCAGCGAGATGGCTTGAAGCTATGCGCGCCGAGATGGACTCCATGTCAGATAACCAAGTTTGGGATTTGGTTGATCCGCCTCCGGGAGTTATCCCTATAGGCTGTAAATGGATCTTCAAGAAGAAGATTGACATGGATGGTAACGTAGTTACCTATAAAGGCAGGCTAGTTGCGAAAGGTTTCAAACAAATCTACGGGATAGATTATGATGAAACTTTCTCACCTGTAGCCATGTTTAAGTCTATTCGGATTCTTTTCGCGATAGCTGCATACTATGATTATGAGATCTGGCAGATGGATGTGAAAACAGCTTTCCTTAATGGAAATCTGGATGAGGATGTGTACATGACACAACCAGAGGGTTTCACTAATCCAGCAGATCGTCATAAGATATGCAAGTTAAAGAAGTCTATTTATGGACTTAAGCAAGCATCTAGAAGCTGGAATATTCGTTTTGATGAATCAGTCACCGAATTTGGTTTCATCAAGAACGAGGATGACCCGTGTGTATATAAGAGGTTTAGTGGGAGCGTAATTACTTTTCTAGTCCTCTACGTCGATGACATCTTGATCATTGGAAATGACATTCCTGAAATGCATGCTGTTAAAGCATGGCTGAGGAAATGTTTCCAGATGAAAGATTTAGGAGAAGCAGCCTATGTATTAGGTGTGAAGATCTACAGGGATAGATCTAAGAGGCTTCTCGGGCTGTGCCAGAGTACTTACATCGATAAGGTCCTGGAGAGATTTCATTTAGAGAATTCTAAACGAGGATATCTTCCAGTCAGACATGGTCTGAATCTTTCGAAGAGTCAGTGTCCACAAACACAGACTGAGAAAGATGAAATGGACAATACGCCTTATGCTTCGGCTATTGGTTCCATTATGTATGCGATGTTGTGTACTCGCCCAGACGTCGCTTACGGGTTAAGCGTGACCAGTCGTTTCCAAGGTAATCCAGGTATGGCGCACTGGATTGCAGTCAAGAATATTTTAAAATATCTGCGGAGGACCAAAGATATGTTCTTGATATATGGTGGTCAGGAAGAACTCAGTATTGAAGGATATACTGACGCTTCGTTCCAGTCTGACCAGGATGATTTCCGATCGCAATCAGGCTATGTTTTTAGCTTTAATGGAGGTGCAGTGGTGTGGAAGAGTTTCAAACAGTCAACTGTTGCTGATTCCACAACAGAAGCCGAGTATGTTGCAGCCTCGGAAGCATCCAAGGAGGCAGTGTGGATTCGTAAGTTCGTGAGAGAACTTGGTGTCGTTCCTTTGAGTGCAGATCCTTTGGTTATCTTCTGTGATAACACTGGAGCAATTGCACAAGCAAAGGAACCACGGTCGCACCAGAAGTCCAAGCACATACAGAGACGGTTTCATTTGATCAGGGAGATCATAGATCGTGGCGAGATCAAAATCTGCAAGGTTCATACAGATGACAATCTGGCTGACCCGCTTACCAAGCCTCTGGCGCAGCAGAAGCATGAGAAGCACTGTAATAATATGGGTTTGAGATTTCTCAACCATTAGATTAAGTGCAAGTGGGAGATTGTTGGGGTATGCCCTTAAGGCTAATGTTTGAGGCCTATGGGAATGTATCAGTATCATGTAATAAACTGTTATGTTTATAAAGGCATGGTTGTTATTCAGTTAGTTACATTGTCTGCTGCAATATATGTTCTTCTGAATAATGTCTCAAAGCTGTTCAGCTGGGCTGACATGCAATTATGTCCTTAGTCGATATATCTTGGTGAACATGAGACAGCCTTGATATGGTCAAGACTAATATGTGTTCTAATCTTATAGGATGCTTCGAGCATGGAATAAGATGTAGACTCATGGGTACATTGGATGTACTGGACAGACCCTACTAGGATGTTCAATTGTTTGTCACAATGTGAATATTCCTTGAATGTGACAAGTGGCACATTTCCTCTGACTTGAGATCACTTGTGTTATCTAAATGATGATTGCCATTGTTTTGAGGTAGTTCAATATCATTTGAAACATAATGATTATAGACTATCTTGGATGGTGAGCTTGAATCAGGTTAGGGCACTAGTGATAGACATAGGATTGCCGTCTCCTTGTTTAAGGAGTGTGATGTTCTAAAGGGGCCCCCTGGATGAGATGATTGAGAAAGTGTATGGCCATACCCAGGTGACTGTGTTCATCTGATCTAATCATGCACATCATATTGGAGTTACAAGCTTGACAGGCTTGTCCAATAAGAACATCCAGTGGCAAAGGAAATATGCATGCCTTGTGAATTGATTCACACTTGTGCTATGGTTTGGGTGTAGTCTTGGAAGACTCTTTCCTTTATATCGGGAGACAGTGATGTGTTGCTAGATACCCCTCACTGATCGTGATAATGAGAATTATCGTTACCGACATTTAGAGGAAACCCTCAGGGTCGCACAATTTGATGATATGGCTTACTTAAGTCAGATCGTGTGGACTGAATTGTTCGGGTTCAGTTTAAAGGGATTTAATCTCTGATTGTAAGTGAGATCTGGTCTAATCATGTTTGATTGATTAGGGCTTGAGATCGGTAAGCTTTGATCGAGAGATTGGATGCTAGATCGGTCAGATCAGGAGCATCGAGAGATTGACGGTTAGATCAAGAACTTAAGTGTTTATTGTGGTCTGGACTGATTGCTTGGTTTATTTGGTTATTGAACCAAACTTAAGTGAACCGGCTCATGGATGAGCGCTTGGTTCAATTCAAAGAAGAGAGGAAAATGCGATTGGTTAAATGCATGAACACATGATCGCATGAAAGAGTGAGGTTGGCTATTTTTAGCAACCACATCTCCATGTCTTGTGTGGAGCGCATATCGTGTGGCCTCCTCTCTATTCTCGTCGCCTTCTCTCGTGTTGATCATTATTCTTCACGCCTTGAAGAGTCGAAAAAAAAAAACAAGCAAGCTCTCTCTCTTTTCCCATACGAAGGACTCCTTGAAGATTTGCTAGCACAAAGTCGCCAAGGAAGTAGTCGCCTTCTCATTGTGTGCGTCATCTAAGGAGAAGAGGCACTTGCGTCTTTGATTCTAAGACACCATCAAACCGATGGCAATGGTATGATTTTATCTCTTGTGCAATCGGTTTTTAAGTTGATAATAATACATGCATCAAAGGTCCTAGAAACCCTCCTTTCCGTTGCTTTAAAAATTACATGCGCCTATCTAGGGTTTCGCCCCCCTTATTTAGGGGTTCTTTCACTACCCAGGTCATTGGAATGGATATCGACATTGACATCCCCATCATCGTGACTAGGTACAGATGCATTACAGTCTTTTTACCGAACTGATATCCGATTGGACAAGTGTGTCACCTCTTGTTTTCACCCAATCACAGGGTCATGACTAAATCAGGTTCTCACCTGAGTATGGCCATACACTTTCAGTCATGGAACCATATAGGAGCTCCATGGATATCAAGCTTCGCTTAGGAAGGGGCAAATCCTCTGTCTGTCCATTGACCTTCTCATATGGGTCGTGACATGCTCAATAACAACCATTATGACCTCCCAATTACGGTGAGGTGTTAGGTTATATCAAAGCATGTCCCTCATATAGAATGACCAATGACCTCAAGTCAAGGGATCAATGCATCTCCTGTCACTTGTGAGGATAACTCATGACACCAAGTCATTACCTCACAGCGGGTTGTTGACACAAATTTGTATAGAGTTTTATGTGTCAATTTACTTATGGAATCATGCTTATTTCACGACTTTAAGCCTTGCAATTGCCTATATTTGGATACATTTATGGAATCTACACCTGTTTTGGTATTTTCAAGTTTTCAGGTCAAATTGGCCACATAGAGGGTAAATTCTGACACTTTGCTGATAGAAGAGCTCATCCTGACTCAAGATGATCCTAACCAGGAGTTTTCAAATTCATTGAAGCCTTTGTTAGAAATCACGACTGGGTCCCGATCAGAATCTTGACCGTGATCGTCGCTAAGCCTAAATTTGAAATCGACAAATCACGACCGGGTCATGACCAAATTCTCGCTCGAGATCGCGGACCCGCCTACTACGAAATCACTATTTTCTCCCACATTTCTTTGATCTGATCTAAGGAGAGGCTGAAGGGCACCTAGGACCTTTCTCCCCCATTGACGAAGGGGGCGTGGAGCAACTTTCGGCGCTGGATTCGACCACAAAATCATCATTCCACGAAGAAGTTGGCTGCAGCGGCCTTTGCAGGATATGGAAGTTGCAGCGAAGACTTTTTCCTCTGTTAAAAGCTGCAGCGGCTCTGCAGATCTGGAGGATGGCAGCAGCCCACTTGGAGAAGGGGATAAAGAGTCCTTCGAAGAGGGAAAAGACAGAGTTTTTCTGCACGAAGGAACAAGAGGAGTAGAAGGGAAGTGTCGCTGCCAAGGAGAAGAGAGCCACGCATCCATATTTCCTGAAGATCTTCCCCTGTGTGAGCATCTCAGAGCCAAGCTGTAAGAAAGACTTAGATCTGCACTTGATTTGCTACCCTATTGTGTAAACTCTTGCAAGATACCTTATGATCTTACGTTTTTATTGCAACTCCTACGCAAACTTGTTGTTACATGTAATGTTCATGTTTGAGAATATTGTTTATGTTGATACCATGAACATGCTAAGCTAAGCTCCCAATCAGGATATGGGAGTGTAAGATCCAAGGATCTTAAGTCCTGGTAAGCATTATTTTTTATTTAAATAAACTCGTTGGCTGTGATATTGTGTTCATGATTTAAATAAAATTACTGACTGTGATATTTTTCTATGTATTGGTTGTTAATTTATAGTTAATTAACTAGAGATTTTTGGTTGTTAATTTATAGTTAATTAAATTAGAGATTATTGGTTGTTAATTTTGTTGGTCGTTAATTAGCTTAATGGATGTTAAATTTAATTAGTTAACTAGCTTATTGGATGTTAGTTTAACCCTTATTGGATTTTCACTTAAATTATGAGTTATTGGGTTTGCGCTAATTGGGTTTAAAATTCAAATTTATTAGTTAAATGGGTTAAACCCTTTTGAATTAATTGGTTAGCGGGTTAAACAATAAAAACCGAAATTTAAACTTTAAGTTAGTGATTTCGGCTAGGGTAGAGAATAGGCATTTTTTTTGGCTTGGAGAAAAACATTGGGCGACGGCTTGAAGAAGTTGGCGATTCTTGAAGAGTTCTTGGGTGATTTTCTCCTTCCTCTTCCTTTCTTCCTTTAGCCGGCGTCTTTGGTGTTTGGAGACGTTTATTGTCCATTGTTGGCGTCTTCCTAGGATCATTTCAAAGCTCTTAGACGAATTTTGTGGAGGATCTTCATCTTGGTATTCTCGGTTAAGAGGTGAGTGGAGTGTCTATTCGATTCTATCTATTGTTTGTGTTAGATGATGTGTTAAATGATACCTTTGCTTGTTGGAATTTTTACTATGCTAAAACCGATACCTTCACCATGTTAAAACCGAATTTAGGACATGAAAACCGAAATTAATATGTTCTTCATGAAAATCAAATCTAAGGTATTTTCCCATGAAATCGAATAGATATTCTTGTTCTTCATGAAAACCGAATTTAGGGTATTTTCCATGAAAACCTAAAAACCGAAATCTTGATGATCTTGATAATTGTTTATGAAAACCGAATTTTGATGTTTGTAGTTAACATGTTACATGTGGTAATTTGTAAAGTAGTTTATATGAATACTTGTTTTAAATTTTAAGTTGATTTTATGGATGCTTGATATGATTGTTTCTTGGTGTGTGTAACATGTTAAATATTTATGATTCTATATTTATGGCTATGTATTTGTATTTGAGAAACTTGGGTGATAACATAGCAAGGTTTGACTGAACTAATCAGCATGAAATCTAAGGACTACACTATTAGGTGATTATGTGATTTTTGATTATTATGTGGTTATGTGATCCTTGATTATTATGTGGTTATGTGATTTTTTTAAAATTATGTGGTTATGTGATTTTCGGTTATTATGTGTTATGAGATGGGTAGGACTAAGGCTGAGTGTAACTGTGTACTCAATGGGATAGTTGATATGTGATATGATAAGGGTTGGATATTTCAGCCCTGTATTGTGATATGTGAGGGGGTTGTTGTTCAGCCTGCCTGATGTGAATATTGTGATAAGAATGACTATCCTAGAGTCTAGTTGACACTTAGAAGTCCACCGTTGTGAAATAAGATATAAGATGTGTCTGTTGTCCAGTAGGAACCTTTTGGGAGAACGGGTTTTGACGCAAAGTGCCATGTCTTGGTCGGACAGGGGCCACCTCTTGATGTCATCACTCTTTTTGTGATATGGGGTGTCGTAGAGCAAAGTGCCACGTCGTGACCCGGCGGGGGCCACCTCTTGAATCTACACACTATCCATCGATGTGTTATGGGGTGTTTTAGAGCAAAGTGCCACGTCGTGACCTGGCGGGGGCCACCTCTTGATTCTACTCACTGTCCATGTTTATATGTTGCATGAAATTTTGCAGTCTCCCAGTGCTTAGGCCAAAGCCGGGTTAGACCATAATGGTCACTACTGAATATGCTGGACAACTAGGTTAATTAAGTGTTGGTGTGTACATCTGAGTTGGTTTAGAGTATAAAACTGAGTTTGTTATATGTTGGTGTGTACATCTGACTGTTTATATGACTTCTGTTTTCTTTATGTTGTTATATATTGACATAATGTTCCTGTTAAAGATTTTTAAATAATCTGTCTATATTTTTGAGTGTATGTTATGGATGGTCGATTTAGACTATCCACTCACTGGGCTGTGTAGCTCACCCCTCACTATTTTCAGGCATAGAGCAGGGGCGCATTTCTTGAATTAGCATTGGCGTGGATATCGCTAGTTTGCTGTTTAAGAACTTTCGTGCTTAATTATTTGGGGCCGGTTGTGGCCGAACTATATGAATGATATGAGCTATGTGAACCATGTGAACTATGTGAACTTGTGATGTCAGATTGTGGCTGTTTAATGAGTTTGATTTTTGTGTCACCGCGGGCTTCAGCCTAGTTTCGGTGTTTGGTATGAGTTTATAAAAATCGATTTTGTGATTTGTTTTGAAATTCGGTTTGTGGTGTATTCTTTGTAATCGGTTTTGATATACCTGTAACTTGCATATGTCTAGTGCAAGTATTGCCTGGTGGCAGGTACCTTTATGGATTTTATGGAATTGATACGGATTTGATATAACTGTTGCCTTGCATATGTCTAGTGCAAGGAATGCGTGGTGGCAGGTACCTTTATGAAATTGTGTTTACCTGGAGATTTATATGTATGGATTTTTGAAAATTTTCAGATCGGGTTTCCTGAACGGGGTTTTACCTAGCATATGTATCGATCTTGTATGTTAACATCCTGTTTCTTTCATGAATTGTGTTGCTTGTTTGGGGTTGAGATAACGGGATGTTACAGAATGGTATCAGAGGAGTTGGCTAGCTAAAACTTAGTTCGGGGGGGAAAACATGTTTGTGTATTGCTAGACACCTGATAGGTTTATGTTTGTTTTCCTGACTATAGTATGTGTGTGTAGGAATTTAAGATGGTGCGAACCAGAGGAAATGCTAGTGGCGAGGATGAGCAGCCTTCGAACCTCACGAGAACTATTGAGGCTCTGACTGGCATGGTACAGCAACAAGGTGCCATGATAGAGAGGCAAGCTCAGATGCTGCAGCAGCAACAGACTCAGCATCAAGAGGCGCAACAGCAGCTCTTGCAGCAGTTGACTCAAGAGAGACCCCAGACTACTACTCGGGCGGTGGGGGATGACTCTCAGGAGGGCGCTCACAGGCGCTATGCTTCACTTGTGAGTGAATTCCAGAAACTGGGTCCTAGTTCTTTTTATGGAGGCTCAGAATCCAGTACTGCTGAGAACTGGCAGTTGTGCTTGGAAAAGATTTTCCAAGTCATGCGCTGCTCAGATGAGGATAAGTTATGTCTGACCACCTATATGATGCGTGGGGACGCAGATGAGTGGTGGAAGGGCGTGGTGAGACTTGCCGAAGAAAGACATGAGACTGTAGATTGGCCTTACTTCTTGTCTCGATTTAACGAGAAGTATTTCCCAGATAGTTTGGTGGAGGACCGAGAGGTGGCATTTATTCACCTGGAGCAGGGTGATATGACAGTGGACCAGTATGAGTTGCAGTTCACTAAGTTGGGAAAGTATGCTCCTCACCTGATAAACACTGAAAAGAGGAGAGCTACCAAGTTTCTCAGAGGTCTCAGATGGGACATTAGAGAGCAGGTTGGTGCTCAGCACCTGGAGACCTATGTTGAGACTGTTGGGCGAGCACGCACCATTGAGAGATACATAGCTGAGAGGAGTTCTCATGTTGCCGTGACAGTGGTTCCTGCAGCTGAGGCGGCGGTTCCTCAGTATGGTAGTGGCGGCAAGGGTAAGAAGTACCCTAAACATAAGGACCACAAAAAGAGCAGGTATAAGCCTTACTCATACAAGGCACCGTAGCAGTCCAGGGATGTACCGCAGCAGTTCAGGGATGCCAGGGATGTAAAGAACAGCAACACTGAGAACTGGACTTGTCATTATTGTGGGCTCAAGGGACATCTGATGAAGGATTGTCATAAGAAGAATGGTGTATGCTTCAGGTGTAAGAAACCTGGACACATGGTCAAGGACTGTAAAGAACCTGAGATGCAGCAGAGAGGCGCAGATAAGCCTACAGTCCAGACTAGAGTTTATGCTGTGGCTGAGAAGGATACACGAGCTTCCCGATCCGTCGTGGAAGGTACCTTATTTGTATTCGATCAGTTAGCTCGCATTCTATTTGACCCTGGTGCAAATTTGTCTTTTGTATCTGTTAAGTTTGCTGCATGTTTACCTGTGTTACCTAAGGTGCTGAATTATGCTGTGTCTGTGAGTACTCCCTTAGGAACATCATTATCTACAGATACTGTTTGTGCTGATTGTGTAGTGCATGTAGAAGGTTATGAGTTTCTGGTAGATCTAATCCTATTAGACATGCAAGATTATGATGTCATCCTAGGTATGGATTGGTTATCCTCACATCATGCTACTGTGGATTGCTTTGAGAAAGTAATCACTTTAAATCTGCTAGATGGGAATCGGATTTTTGTGAGAGGTCTAGTGTCGGACCAAGGACTGCATGTAATATCTTTTCTGCAGGCCAGAAAGTTACTTGCTAGTGGGTGCAAGGGTTATCTTGCACATGTTAAGGTGCAGGATGATTCTACTCCTGATTTGACTCAGATGGCGGTGGTGAATGAATTTCCTGATGTGTTCTCTGAAGAATTTTCAGGCTTGCCACCAATTAGAGAAGTGGAGTTTGGCATTGAGTTGGCGCCAGGTACGGCACCTATCTCCAGAGCTCCTTATCGCATGGCTACCTCAGAGCTGGCCGAGCTTAAGAAACAACTGGAGGAATTGCTAGAGAAAGGGTACATTCGGCCTAGTGCTTCTCCCTGGGGAGCGCCAGTGCTATTTGTAAAGAAGAAAGATGGAACCCTGAGGATGTGTATAGACTACAGGCAACTGAACCAAGTGACTATCAAGAATAAGTATCCTCTTCCCAGAATTGATGATCTATTTGATCAATTACAGGGAGCGACAGTGTTCTCTAAGATTGACCTGAGATCAGGGTATTACCAGCTTAGGGTCAAGGATGAGGATATATTTAAGACTGCTTTCAGGACTAGGTATGGGCATTTTGAATTTCTAGTTATGCCTTTTGGACTGACGAATGCACCTGCTGTCTTCATGGATTTGATGAACAGGGTATTCCATGATTTGCTTGACTCTTGTGTGGTAGTCTTTATAGATGATATCTTGGTATACTCTCGGACTACTTCAGATCATGTCAGTGACTTGCGCAGAGTGTTGGAGGTTCTGAGGAAGAACCGATTATATGCCAAGGCTAGTAAGTGTGAGTTCTGGCTAGAGAAGATCAGTTTCCTTGGGCAGGTGATTTCTGGTCAAGGGGTGTCTGTAGATCCAGTTAAAGTGCAAGCCATTCTCAATTGGGGAAGACCGACTAGTGCTACTGAGATCAGAAGTTTCTTGGGTTTAGCAGGTTACTACCGGAGATTTGTTGAGGGATTCTCCAAGTTGGCGGGTCCTTTAACTAAATTAACCAGAAAGGAGGCTAAGTTTATTTGGGATGACAAGTGTGAAGAGAGCTTTCAAGAGCTGAAGAGAAGGTTGACTAGTACACCGATCCTCATTATTCCTAGTGATGGGGAAAGGTTTACTATTTATACGGATGCTTCAGGCAAAGGGTTGGGTTGTGTCTTGATGCAGAAGGGTTCTGTAGTAGCCTATGCTTCAAGACAACTGAAGGAGTATGAATTGAACTACCCTACTCATGACTTAGAGTTGGCGGCCATAGTCTTTGCCCTGAAGATATGGCGTCACTATTTGTTGGGTCAGGAGTTTGATCTGTTCACTGATCACCAGAGTCTCAAGTACATCTTCACTCAGAAGGAGTTGAACATGAGACAGAGAAGATGGATGGAGTTGATCAAAGACTATGACTTCTCTATTCAGTATCAGGCTGGAAAGGCCAATGTAGTGGCTGATGCACTGAGCAGACATCCAGTTACTTCAGTAGCTGCTTTACGGGTCAGTGAGTGGCAGTTACTGCAGGAGTTCAGAGATCTCAGGATCAGTATTTCTCCAAAAGTTCAGTCTGGATATGTGGCTTTTCTCAGAGTACAGTCTGCTTTGTTGCAGAAGATCAGAGATCAGCAGTCTATGGATCCGAAATTAGTTCAGATCAGGGATAGTTTGGTTGCGGGTACAGTTCAGGATTTTAGCTTGTCTGATGATGGTGTTCTTCGGTTTCGTGGAAGGGTGTGTGTCCCTGAGGAACCGAGCTTGAGGAAAGAAATATTGGAGGACAGCCATAACTCCAAATATTCTCTACATCCTGGTGTGACTAAGATGTATCAGGACCTTAAGAAAAATTTTTGGTGGCCGGGTATGAAGAAAGAAGTATCTGATTTTGTCTCTAGGTGTTTAACCTGTCAGACTGTAAAGGCTGAACATCAGAAGCCTGGTGGTTTGTTGCAGCCCCTTCCTATTCCTGAGTGGAAGTGGGAATGCATCAGTATGGATTTTGTGTGTGGTTTGCCCAGAACCAGATTGGGTCATGATGCTATTTGGGTGATTGTTGATAGACTCACTAAATCAGCCCATTTTCTTCCGATCAAGATGACTTATCCTTTAGAGAGGCTGGCTAGATTATACATTGATGAGATAGTCAGACTGCATGGAGTGCCTGTTGATATTGTGTCTGATAGGGACTCTCGGTTTTTGTCCAGATTTTGGAAGAGCTTACAGGAGGGTTTGGGTACTAAGTTGAGTTTTAGTACAGCATACCATCCTCAGTCTGATGGCCAGACGGAACGTACTATACAGACTCTAGAAGATTTGTTGAGAGCCTATGTGGTTGATTGGAGTTCTGAGTGGAATCGGGATCTATCTTTGATAGAGTTCACTTATAATAATAGTTTCCACTCCAGTATTCAGATGGCTCCATATGAGGCTTTGTATGGAAGAAGGTGTAGGACTCCCTTGTGTTGGGAGGAAACTGGTGACAGAATGATTTTGAGATCTGATGCAGTTCAGGAGACTACTGATAAGGTCAGAGAGATACAGAATAAACTGAAGATTTCTCGGGACAGACAGAAGAGTTATGCTGATGACCGTCGTCGTCCCTTGGAGTTTATGGTAGGGGATCATGTTTTCTTAAAAGTGTCACCTACTAAGGGTGTTATGAGGTTTGGCAAAAAGGGCAAGTTGAGCCCTAGGTTTGTTGGACCTTTTGATATTATTGAGAGAGTTGGTCCAGTGGCTTACCGGTTAGCTTTACCTCCTGCTATGGATCATGTGCATAATGTGTTCCATGTTTCTGTTTTGAAGAAATATCATCCTGATCCATCTCATGTATTGGAGTTGGAACCTCTTCAGATTCAGAGTGATTTGACTTTTGAGGAAAGACCTCTCCGGATTGTGGATAGAAAGGATAAAGTTCTGAGGAACAAGTCTATACCTTTGGTAAAGGTTATCTGGGAGACTGAAGCTGATATGAGGAAATTTTATGCTTATCTCTTTAATGATATGGATGCTGAGCTTTAGAGGACTAAAGCTTTATAAGGAGGGAGGGATGTAAGATCCAAGGATCTTAAGTCCTGGTAAGCATTATTTTTGATTTAAATAAACTCGTTGGCTGTGATATTGTGTTCATGATTTAAATAAAATTACTGACTGTGATATTTTTCTATGTATTGGTTGTTAATTTATAGTTAATTAACTATAGATTTTTGGTTGTTAATTTATAGTTAATTAAATTAGAGATTATTGGTTGTTAATTTTGTTGGTCGTTAATTAGCTTAATGGATGTTAAATTTAATTAGTTAACTAGCTTATTGGATGTTAGTTTAACCCTTATTGGATTTTCACTTAAATTATGAGTTATTGGGTTTGCGCTAATTAGGTTTAAAATTCAAATTTATTAGTTAAATGGGTTAAACCCTTTTGAATTAATTGGTTAGCGGGTTAAACAATAAAAACCGAAATTTAAACTTTAAGTTAGTGATTTCGGCTAGGGTAGAGAATAGGCATTTTTTTTTGGCTTGGAGAAAAACATTGGGCGACGGCTTGAAGAAGTTGGCGATTCTTGAAGAGTTCTTGGGTGATTTTCTCCTTCCTCTTCCTTTCTTCCTTTAGCCGGCGTCTTTGGTGTTTGGAGACGTTTATTGTCCATTATTGGCGTCTTCCTAGGATCATTTCAAAGCTCTTAGACGAATTTTGTGGAGGATCTTCATCTTGGTATTCTCGGTTAAGAGGTGAGTGGAGTGTCTATTCGATTCTATCTATTGTTTGTGTTAGATGATGTGTTAAATGATACCTTTGCTTGTTGGAATTTTTACTATGCTAAAACCGATACCTTCACCATGTTAAAACCGAATTTAGACATGAAAACCGAAATTAATATGTTCTTCATGAAAATCAAATCTAAGGTATTTTCCCATGAAATCGAATAGATATTCTTGTTCTTCATGAAAACCGAATTTAGGGTATTTTCCATGAAAACCTAAAAACCAAAATCTTGATGATCTTGATAATTGTTTATGAAAACCGAATTTTGATGTTTGTAGTTAACATGTTACATGTGGTAATTTGTAAAGTAGTTTATATGAATACTTGTTTTAAATTTTAAGTTGATTTTATGGATGCTTGATATGATTGTTTCTTGGTGTGTGTAACATGTTAAATATTTATGATTCTATATTTATGGCTATGTATTTGTATTTGAGAAACTTGGGTGATAACATAGCAAGGTTTGACTGAACTAATCAGCATGAAATCTAAGGACTACACTATTAGGTGATTATGTGATTTTTGATTATTATGTGGTTATGTGATTTTTTTAAAATTATGTGGTTATGTGATTTTCGGTTATTATGTGTTATGAGATGGGTAGGACTAAGGCTGAGTGTAACTGTGTACTCAATGGGATAGTTGATATGTGATATGATAAGGGTTGGATATTTCAGCCCTGTATTGTGATATGTGAGGGGGTTGTTGTTCAGCCTGCCTGATGTGAATATTGTGATAAGAATGACTATCCTAGAGTCTAGTTGACACTTAGAAGTCCACCGTTGTGAAATAAGATATAAGATGTGTCTGTTGTCCAGTAGGAACCTTTTGGGAGAACGGGTTTTGACGCAAAGTGCCATGTCTTGGTCGGACAGGGGCCACCTCTTGATGTCATCACTCTTTTTGTGATATGGGGTGTCGTAGAGCAAAGTGCCACGTCGTGACCCGGCGGGGGCCACCTCTTGAATCTACACACTATCCATCGATGTGTTATGGGGTGTTTTAGAGCAAAGTGCCACGTCGTGACCTGGCGGGGGCCACCTCTTGATTCTACTCACTGTCCATGTTTATATGTTGCATGAAATTTTGCAGTCTCCCAGTGCTTAGGCCAAAGCCGGGTTAGACCATAATGGTCACTACTGAATATGCTGGACAACTAGGTTAATTAAGTGTTGGTGTGTACATCTGAGTTGGTTTAGAGTATAAAACTGAGTTTGTTATATGTTGGTGTGTACATCTGACTGTTTATATGACTTCTGTTTTCTTTATGTTGTTATATATTGACATAATGTTCCTGTTAAAGATTTTTAAATAATCTGTCTATATTTTTGAGTGTATGTTATGGATGGTCGATTTAGACTATCCACTCACTGGGCTGTGTAGCTCACCCCTCACTATTTTCAGGCATAGAGCAGGGGCGCATTTCTTGAATTAGCATTGGCGTGGATATCGCTAGTTTGCTGTTTAAGAACTTTCGTGCTTAATTATTTGGGGCCGGTTGTGGCCGAACTATATGAATGATATGAGCTATGTGAACCATGTGAACTATGTGAACTTGTGATGTCAGATTGTGGCTGTTTAATGAGTTTGATTTTTGTGTCACCGCGGGCTTCAGCCTGGTTTCGGTGTTTGGTATGAGTTTATAAAAATCAATTTTGTGATTTGTTTTGAAATTCGGTTTGTGGTGTATTCTTTGTAATCGGTTTTGATATACCTGTAACTTGCATATGTCTAGTGCAAGTATTGCCTGGTGGCAGGTACCTTTATGGATTTTATGGAATTGATACGGATTTGATATAACTGTTGCCTTGCATATGTCTAGTGCAAGGAATGCGTGGTGGCAGGTACCTTTATGAAATTGTGTTTACCTGGAGATTTATATGTATGGATTTTTGAAAATTTTCAGATCGGGTTTCCTGAACGGGGTTTTACCTAGCATATGTATCGATCTTGTATGTTAACATCCTGTTTCTTTCATGAATTGTGTTGCTTGTTTGGGGTTGAGATAACGGGATGTTACAGGGAGTAGCCCTTTTGATGCCTTACTAGCTTGGTAGTCTAGATTTGAATGTTATAATCCAACTCGATCCTATGTGCGCGCCTTGCCTACGTATCCCATCTTGGGTGCGCTTGAGCCTCTGCCTCTTGATCTGAGGTTTGTAAATCAGATAATCACAGGGAAACTCGCTGATTGTCTGTACTCAACCAAGGGGTAGTTAGGGTTTTAGATGTGTCGGGGAGACCACAAGTCCGACCGCGTGTCCGAAGCATTCGATCGAGGGTTTTATCAAATTTGTTTGATCGCTTTGCCTACGTCTCCCGAAAGGGAGCGTTTGAGCCTGTATTTCCTCGTGTGGGATTTGTAAGGCAGGAATTCTTGGGGGAAATCCACTTGACGAACTACACTCTCCTTGTGTTAGCTCTTGGATCTTAAACGCATCTGGCAAACTTCTTGCGCGCCAGTACGTTGGATTATAGGAACTCTATGCCTGCGTAGCCCGAAAGGGCGCGCTTGAGCCAGAAGTTGCGTGGGGGAGGTTTGTAAGCCAGGAATTCTCGTGGAGGACCTCTTTTGTCATCCTGTTCCCATCTTGGAAGTGCTAGGAGCTTAGGCGTATTGGGGAGAAGCATTTCTTACCAAGCGCCAGAACCTAATAGATTTGACCTATAGCAACGGGCTGTAGGAGGGAGCAACTACCTAAGTGACAAGGAAGCCGAGTCCCTTGAACTAGAAAGGATAAAGGCATTAAAGTCTAGACTATTAAGCTATAAGAAGTCAAGGCGGTGAACCCACATCCTGATGTTTTATACTATTAAGACTCTCTTGTGCAAATTCCTCCATTTACATTTTCGTGTATTTAATCAATTAACATTTAGATTTCGTTAATTTCGCATCGTCTAGCTAGCAAATTCGAGATCTGTCGGTATTTGTCCATCAGTCCCTGTGGGATTGATATTTTATTACTTCGATAGACTCGTGCACTTGCGGGTAACGCCTGCCTACATCGGTGGGGGCTATCACGGGTCTATCCAGTATATCCACCACTGATATACCCATATGTCTGCGTTAGCACCTCGTGCCTAACCAGCCCATATACCAGTCTCACAAGTACAAGAGCTGTCCCATATCCACTCAGGTACATCGACTGGGGACAATCATTTGAGCACAGATCCAATCTGTCTCCAGGGACATTATCATGTAAGTACATAATCGCAGATGTAGATAAACAATGATAATGACATTGCTAGAAAGATATATAAATATCATAGTCAAGTAGTACAAAGATAGACCAAAACTAGGTCCTAGGGCATATACACCAACAGTATCAGAATTATCACTTATCTTATATAAGTATAGATGACCTCAAGTCTAAGGACCAGAGCACCTTCTGTCACTTGTGAATCTTGACTTGTGACGCCAAGTCAAATTTTCATGGCGGGTCTGTCTAGTGCATCTTACTCGATGCACCTATATGTCTACGTTAATGCCTAGCATCCAACCAGCCCACATATCAGTCTCACATGTACCAAGGTTGTCTCTTATCCAATGAGGTACATCAACCAATGACTCATTTATGAGATTGAGTCAAATCAATCTTTAGGGACATTATCATGTTATCCAATACTTCAATGCAAGTCATAGCGATCAACATGATAATGATAATTATCTTTATTCAATGAATGAATATTACATAGTACATTTAGTCTTCAGGGTATACACACTAACAAAACATGGTTCATGGGTGACAATTTGAAATTGGAGCCTAGTTGACATGTCTCGAGTAAAATAAAATAAGCAAGAGAATTTTTCTCTCAGCTCAAGTCAAGTTGGCTATTCTAATTAAATTAAATATGTTTTAATTAGAATATTCTTTTAATAATTCTATGGCATTTTATAAATAAGCATAGAGTTATTTTTAGATGTGACGCTTATGCTTGATACCCTAGCCATTTGATGTCTCATATTTACATAGTATTTTTACTATACTTTTTATGCATAATTTCTCCTATTTTTATCATATTTTTACTTATTTTGACATATATCCTTTTGATTGTTCAGAATTTTCACCTTTCTTCACTTTTGGCATGTTTCAGGCAAAAACGACCAAATTTTGGTAGATTTTGAATAATCCAAATGCATAGATGAATTCTACAAGTCAAAACGAAGCTGCCCATCAAATTTCGTGTAAATCAGAGCTTATTTTGAAAATACGGCACTGCCATATTTATAATTATAGCCGTATTTTTGGAAGAGCACAGGAAGAAATACGGCACTGACTGTGATAATTATCACAGCAGTATTTTTTCTCCCAGAAATCCACAGAGATAAATACGGCCTGCCCGTAACAGAAATCACAGCTGTATTTTATTGAAGAAAATCCACAGAAAAAAAATACAACCTGCCGGTGATCATTTTCACAGCCTTATTTCTATTGGGCTTGTTTCTAGAAGAACACTGAATGAAAATACGACCAACCATATTTATTATCACGGCCGTATTTTCGTCTGCCAGTTTCGAGTTTGACTTGGTTTTTCACTCGATTTGATTCCTTTTCACACCGGATTTTGGGGAAAACCTATTCTAAGGATAGAGAACTATATAAGGAAGCTTTGGACCGATTATTGGAACTTTTTGGCCGATTTACAAGGAGAATTCAAAAAAGAGGCAAGACCTAGGGTGAGCGGCGGCAATCTTCAAATTCTGACTAGAAAAGCTTTGTTTTTCCAACTAGCTTGTGTCGATTTTCATCAGGGAGCCTTGATTCTTGTCTTCCTTTGTCAATTTCATATTTATTTGCCAATTTTGTATTCCAACATGGATTCTTACAATGTGAACATGCATAACATGTCAACGTAAACTCTTTATTCAGGATTTTGGGCATAACCCTCTATGTTTTCATCACTTGATTATTTGTTATCTTCTTATGAAGTAATTTATCTGTGTTTAATTCAATTATTATTGTGCTTATTACGTGTTAATTACTGGCCATAATTTGCATGTTTTGAGACGTCGCAAGAAGTACTAAGAAGTGAATTGCGACGTCGGCTCTACAATTTTTGGACAAGTTGATTTGAACACGAGAGTAGTTCGAATCAGCTTGAGTGATCTCTTAGATTTATCAAGAACTCATTGGGTTTATTTCGAATTTATAACCATAAGAGTAGGGGATTGATTCAGATAAACACGAGATTGTACTACTAAGAGGGGGCAATCTATACATGCGGATAAATCCCCTTCAACACAGTAAATCCTTCTTAAGATGCTTTTAATTATAAGAAGTCATGAAACATAGTGTGGTGAACCCAAAGTCCTGAACTTCCATCAAATCGATTACAGCCAAAGTCTTTTTACTATTTCTGCAGTTTAGTTCAGATAAAACTACTCTTTTTCCTAATTGTTTAGCTAACGATCTTAAGTAGAGTCAGTACTTGGTCATTGGTCCCTGTGGGATTGATATTTTTATTACTTCGATTTGTCCGTGCACTTGCAGAACACATCAAGTTTTTGGCGCTGTTGCTGGGACCAATTTCATCAATATTGACTCAATTTAAGGATTGACAGACTAGACTTTTGTTTCCTTTTACTTGTTATTTAACTCTGATTATTTATAGTCTTTCTTTGAACTGATTGTCTATTTTCCATCTTCAGTTTAACTTGTTAATTGTTTATGCCCAGGTGTTCTAGGAAGCTATTTGAGGAAGATCCTAAACTAGAGAGAACTTTTTGCTTGCGTAGAAAGCAATAACAAAGGAAATCTTAAAATATAAGATGGGTGATCAGAGATCTTTAAAAGATTATGCAAACCCAAACCTGCAAGAGATTCACTCTAGTATTGCTCATCCCAACATTGAGGCGAATAATTTTAAAATCAAGCCATCCCTACTTTCTATGGTTCAACAGAACAAGTTTGGAGGCTTGCCATATGAGGATCCTCATATGCACTTTTCTATATTTATTGAATATTGTGATACATTAAAGATGAATTGTGTTTCTAATGATGCTTTTCGACTCAGACTTTTCCCTTTTTCTCTAAGGGATAGGGCTCGTGCATGGCTTCACTCACATCAACCAGGTTCCATAACAACTTGGGAGGAACTCTCCAACGCTTTTCTAAAAAAATATTTTCCCCCAAGGAAAACTGCACCGCTAAGGAACCAGATCATGTGCTTTGCTCAGAAAGAAGGAGAATCATTGTACGAGGCATGAGACCGATTTAAAGAACTTTAGAGAATATGCCCACACCACGACCTCGACAAGTGGATAATCATTCACACATTCTATAAAGCATTGAATTATAATACTCGTATGATAGTTGATGCTGCCGCCGGTGGGGCAATCATGAACAACAATGTGGATGACCACAATTAATTTGTTTGAGGAAATGGCTTTGAATCATTGTCAATGGGTAAGTGAGAGAGGGCCATCTGCCAAGGCGTCAGGTAGGTATGACTTAGATGTTATCACTTCGCTTGCTGCCAAGGTTGACTCTTTAACTGGTAAAATTAATTCTTTAAGTCTTAATCTTGCCACTGTTAATGCTATTTCGTGTAAGATTTATGGTAATGCAAGACATTATACACAGGATTGTCAGTTGGGAGTTTCTACACAGGGTGAGTGCGACTCTAAACAAGCCAATGCAATTGGGAATTATAATGAAAGACCTCAGAATGACCCATCCTCAAACACTTGCAACCCTAGTTGGAGGAACTATCCCAGTCTTTCATGGAGGAGCAATCAAAATCAAGCACCTCAGGGTAATAATCGATAGCCCTCTGGCTTTCAGCAAAGACAGTACAACCAACCTCAACAAGCTCCTTAGAAGTCGAACTTGGAAATTATAATGGAGACATTTATTGCCACACAAACCAAGCAGAATGACAATTTCATACATCAATTCAATGATTTCAGACAAGAATTTAGACATGTTGGTGAGTCTATCAAGAATCTAAGTTCTGAGATGGAATCTATAAAGACCCATCAAAAGATGTTGGAAACTTAGATAGCTCAGTAGGCTAGTTCTTCAAGTAGGCCAATAGGTAGACTACCGGGGAAATCAGAGGTAAACCCATGTGAGCATTGCAATGCCATTACAACACGCAGTGGGAAACAATTGGAAGAGCCACGAGCACTAGATACAACACAAGACAGAGAGGTGCAGAATTTTGAATCCACAGAGGAAGAGGGAAACAATGGCGACACATCTTTGCAAGATAGGGAGCCGAAACTAGTTTATGTACCACCACCTCCCTACAAACCGCCAGTACCTTTCCCTCAAAGATTGGCCACGGCTAAACTTGACAAATAGTACGAAAATTTTTAGAGGTACTTAAAATGCTTTATATTAATATACCTTTCACTGATGCTTTGTCATAGATGCCTTCATATGCCAAGTTTTTGAAAGAGATATTATCCAACAAGAGGAAGTTGGAAAAGCATGGAACGGTCACACTCACTGAAGAATGCAGTGCAATAATTCAGAATAAATTGCCACCGAACCTTAAGGATCCAGGGAGTTTTTCTATTCCTTGTTTGATTGGTGATATGTCTATTGACCGTGCTTTATGTGATCTAGGGGCTAGTGTCAGCTTGATGCCACACTCTGTTTGTAATAAGCTGGACATTGGAGATCTTAAGCCCACTTCTGTTTCTCTACAGCTAGCCGACCGCTCTGTATGGCATCCGGTAGGTATCTTAGAGGATGTGCCTATTAAGGTCGGTAAGTTCTTTATACCTGCTGATTTTGTTGTCACTGAGATGGAGGAGGATTCTAGACTTCTCATAATTTTAGGTCGCCCTTTTTGGCGACAATTGCAGCCATGATTGATGTTAAGAATGGGAAGCTCACTTTTAAGATAGGTGAGGATTCTGTAAATTTTGATTTGAAAGAAAATTTAAATAAGCCTTCTTTTGCATGATCCTGCAGCAGTATTGAAGTCTTGGAAGATACTTCACCGATGACTATTGATTCTAGGATGATCCACTTGAAGTGTGTCTTGTCAAAGGTGATGACAGTGATGAAGAGGAGGAGGTAAGCTCATATTCTGCACTGTTAAATTCTGCATCACCGCTTGAGACCAAAAAATTCAAAGAAGAACACTTGAGCAAGCAAGAAGGTAAACCCGATGAAGGAAAGAGGTATGAATTTAAAACTCTTCCAAGTAACCTCAGGTATGAATTTCTTGGAGAGAACTCTACTTTTACTGTAATTATTAATGCAAATCTTGATGCTTCTCAAACTGCTAGGCTTTTAAATGAACTTCGACAACATAAGAGGGTGATTGGCTATACCCTTGATGATATAAAAGGAATTAATCCTTCTGTTTGAATGCACAAAATATTTTTAGAAAAGGGGAGCAAGCTATCTGTTTTAATTTAATTTCAAAACTAATTTTCTATTTTATTTTTTTTCAGGGCCTAATTGTAATTTATAAAAGCTTATGGGTTTATGTGTAAGTTTACTTTTAAAAGCCCTTTTTTCCTTTGTGGCCGAGAGCTCTTTTTCTCCTTTCCCATTTATTTTCTCCCCTTTTGTGAGCGGTAGCGACAAAGAGTTTCTCTTCTTGGGCAACAACAAGAAATCCAAGCATTCTTTTCGTCTTCTTCGATGGAGCAGCGTGAGGTCTTATCTGATGGCGGATGGATGAGTATCATCTAGCGCAGACATTAATCTCTTTTCTCCTTCTGCCCTATTTCTTTCTCTTCACTGTACCAAGGTAATTTCTCTTTCACATCTCTTCTACCCTATTCTTCTTCCGCCCTCGTGATTTATATTTAATGGATTCTCATTGAATACATGTCATCTTGGAAATGTTTTCTTTAACACATCCACTACTAGCTAATTTCTTAAACAGCCATTTGAAATAATTATATATTTTTGGGTGGATTGCGCTGTGGCAAACATAATGATTTTAGTGGACTGGTTACATTATTTTTTTTCTACTCTTGCATATTACAAAGGATGAAATGGTTCTGATATATGAAATCACCAATTGGGAGATTATGCTGTTGATATTTATGAAATTCTTTCCCTGGAAACAAGCTGCATGTATAAACATTGAGATAAATCTATCTACTATTTGGATTCTGTTTTTGAATGGATCTAATTGTGGTGGAAAATTGATAGAGTAGAGTAGATGAATTTTTATAATTTGTGATTAGGTGCAGAGAGTGGAAAACTAGCTTGACTTAACTTTTAATTTTTAGAACTTACGTGGATCACCCAATGTAATTGTATAGCTACTAAAATTTTATTATTTTACTTGGCTGCAAATTAATCTTGCTTGGATTTGATTTGTGTATTCTTTACCTCTTGGATTTGTGAAGCAATTAGGAGCATAAGCCAATTCCATATTCTGTGAACTTAGTTTCATCTTTTCAAATATTTTTATCACCTATAGTTAATAAATTCTACTTAGATGGATTAGGTGGTAGTCAATTAATTCCTACAATACTTAAGAGCACTCATAAGCTTTAGAAATTAAATTAGGCATGGCTGGACTGCAATGTTAACAGATGATTTCGTTTGTAAAATGTTTGATTATATTTCTCAAGTTCCCACTTAGCATTAAGAATCATGTACCGTATATCCTTTTAAGTGTTTTCTTTTTTTAGTTAGCATGTAATGTTATCAAAAAGGTTCTCGAGAGTCCTTACCATGACAATTAACTCTTGCATCCAAAGAATTGCAAGTCATCTTGGAAATTTGTTGGTCTAGAGCATCTACTACCATTTAATTTCCTAAGCAGCATACATATAGATGCATTTCTTATTCTAAGTAAAATTTATCCACCAGAACTAAAAGATTTGCTGTCATTTATAATATGGAGCATGAATCTAATTATAATCTTATGTTACTTTATTTAATCGCATGTGACTTGTAAATACTCCTTGAAAGATTCTCTTTTAGTCCCTTTAATATATATTGATTCAGGAGACTAATGGAAAAAGGGAATTAATTTATGTGTATAGCATAGCAATCTTATTTACTAATTTTGTTTAAGGACATGATTGGATTAGTGTATAAGTGACATTTTAGCCTCAAAATAGTTAGGTGCATGTATATATTTAATACATGGTTTTCATATTTTAATAAGTAATTAACAAGACATGGTAATACAATTTTTAAGGTAACACAAAAATCAAGATTAGACTTCAAGTGGACCAATAATATTGAGTTTTGGTAAAGCGTTTGATAAGTCAACAATTGAGGTAGGAATCTATTCATTCACCTTTCAATACAGCATTTTGAGTTTTACTTAAAAGTTGTGTTATCTTATTGTTCTTTCCTATGATAATTGTTTCATTTCCTTTGCACTCAACATTATTCATTTATTGATGCATTATGATGACATGACATGACTTGATAGTTACATTAGTGGTTTTGTTAAAATATTGGTGATGGAAATTTTAGTACATTTGATATATGCTTGTAGTCGTGACATTGATTGATCTTATGATACCACCGTGGACTCTATAGTGCCGAGTGTGGATCGGCTATAGAGGTGCTAGCTAGAGGTCACCTGACGGAAAGTCATTAGACTGACCGGGGTCCTGGGTGTTGGACGCGACATCCTCCGTGCTGTCTGGGGCAGTTGTTCCATCGGTTGAGCAACGATGGAAACACTCTAACAAAGAGTGCGGACTCGATTGTGAGGTTATTATGTGGTTACGCTCTTGATTTACACGACTTCATGGTAGTGATGTTTACATGTAGAATAGTAAAGTTGTTTTAATAACCTTTCCTTGATACATGCATTTTGCGATACCTACTTAGCTCTTCTTGCTAACTCCTTTGTTTTGCCTCCAGGTCCAGGTCCGGCCCAAACCCAAAATGAATAGCTAGATAGAAATGGCGGCCTTGGGGAAATAAATAGCTAAAGTGGTTTTTCTCGTATTGTGGTATTTGTAATCTGGGCATTGTTTGCCAAACCTTGAGTTTTGTTGAGAAATTGTAATAAGCATACCTTGATTTGTTTTTGGTTTGAATTGTGAGACTTGAGGTTTTATACATGTTTTGTTAGTGATTGCTATGTTGTGGTGTTATGATATGAAATGTGATATTGTGTTGGCTTTTATCTTTTAAACTCTTGCGTCCTTGGCGGAGCCTTTCGCCGGGGCGTAACAGTTTATTTGGTATCAGAGCTATAGGTTATAGGAACCTAGGACTGATGGGTTAAGGTTAAGGACTTAAGGTTAATAATAAAAAAATAACAAATGGTTATAACAAAAACATAGTAATAAATAAGTAAATAAGTAAACTAATAAAATGTGGTTTTGTTTGACTTTTGTTGTGTAAATTTCAGGATGCCACCTAGGCTTTGTATTGGCCCTACTAGTAGAGGTAGGCGTGGGAGGCGCAATGCATGTGCTGGTCGCACCCAAAACCCAGCAAAATCTGTTGCTCAGAGATCTCCTCAGTATGCCAGAGATCAAATTGAGAACCCTAGTGGGCATATGGACCAGAATGGTCCTTTAGCTGGCTCTGTGGACCTTAGTAGGTTGGCTGGAATGCCAACTCCTGCGCCAGCTATTTTACATGATACAGTTCAGGGTGGAGTTCCTGCCCCAGTTCCACTGTACTATGCTTTTGGTTTTATGACCATGCTGTCTAGTTTTGCTATGCTAGGAAAGGAAAAGTTTGGTAACTTTAGAGGAGATTCAGATCCTTGGGCTGCAAGGAACTGGATAAGGGGACTAGAGGATACTTTTAAAGTAATGAAGTGCCTAGAGGAAGATAAAGTAGGACTAGCTGAGTACTTCTTAATTGATGGAGCTAAGGAGTGGTGGACAGCCAGACAGATTGCTCTTGGAGCTAGGGCATCCTCTTGGGAGGTATTCAAGGAAGTCTTTTTTGAGAAAAATTTTTCAAAGAACTTTCTTGACAGTCAAAGGTAAGAGTTCATGACATTACAGCAATATGGAAAGACTGTATCTCAGTATCTTGTAGAGTTTGACAGATTGGCTGGTTTATTTCCAGAGATAGTAGCCACAGATAGACAGAGGTCCAAGCATTTTGTGAGAGGTTTGACTTTTGCTCTTAAGGACCGTTTGTCAGCTACACCACTTGATGACTTCCAGGTGGTTGTAGACGCGGCCCTTAGAGTGGAGTCAGTTCGCGCCGAGATAATTCAAGACAAAGGGAAATCAGTGGCTCATTCAGACTCAAAAATATCCAGGACATCTTTTAGTCAGGGTCAGAGCAGTGTTCATTCGATAGACTTTTCTGGAAGGCAACCCAAAAGGGGTGGTGCTAGACCTCAGTTGCCTCCTAGACCAGCTCAGAGTTCCTAGACCAACTCAGAGTGTGGGTTCTACGAGTTCAGCAGTGGACAGGAGGTGTTATGCGTGTGGGCAGTTGGGACATTTGGCTCGATCATGTCCCACAAGCAGAGTGCAGTGCCATCATTGCAGACAGATGGGTCATTACCGTAGTGATTTCCCTCAGAGGGATACCCGACCTCAGTATCAGCCAGCTAATAGTGGTCAGTCTGCGGCTCAGCCATCTAGGCCAGCACAGTCAGGTCGTCCACCAGTTCAACATCAGGGTGCCCAGCAGCGAACTTCAGCCCCAGCTCATGTGTTTGCTCTCTCTCAACAGGATGAACAGCAGGCATCAGGCTCTATTCTTAGAGGTATCATTTCCTTATATGATGTTTCTGCATGTTTGTTATTTGATACCGGCAGTATACATTCATTTATAGCATCTACTTTTGTTAAAAAGTTAGGAAAACAACCATCTGCATCTTTGTTTGATTTGATTGTACATGTTCCTTCTGGTGGTGTGTTACAATCTTGCTTAGAACTTAAACAGTGCCCCTTAAATTTTGGTAACACAATTATGCATACAAATTTGATGATTTTAGACTTTTCAGACTTTGACATCATCCTAGGGATGGATTGGATGTCTACCAATAATGCATTGGTAAATTGTTCTAAGCGCACAGTAACTTTCAGTTCTCCTGGTTCGGCCACTTGGACTTTTACAGGAGTTTCTTGACAGGTTGCTCCTGTGATCTCTGCTTTGCAAGCTAGGCGTCTGTTATCTAGCGGATGCCAAGGATACTTGCTATCTGTTATTGGGGCAGATTTGCAGTCTTCTGTGTCTATTGAGCAGATTCCAGTTGTAAGGGAATTCACATATGTTTTCCCTGAGGAATTGCCAGGTTTACCACCTAGGAGACAAATTGAATTTGGCATTGAGTTACAGCCTCGGACAGCTCCAATTTCCAAGGCACCATACAGAATGGCCCCAAGGGAATTGGAGAGCTGAAGGACCAGTTACAAGAGTTGTCGGATAAAGGATTTATCCTCGTAATTTCGCGAGATTACAACACAGCCATAAAAATCTTTACGGTGCCGTATTTTAGAGTGTTTTTGGACAGAGGCTGGATGATGTTTACGGTACCACCGTAAAGGAATTTACGGTACCGTAATGCGGGTCGATTTTCCACCCGAAGGATTGCTGACATTACGGCACCGCCAAAAATGACTTCACGGTATCGTAATTCCGGAAGATTTCAACCCGCGAGTTCACTGTCCAAATTACGGCACGGTCGTAAAATCCATTACGGCCGTAATTACAACCCAGTTCGCGATTTTCCCGGTCAACTCTGAAGCCCGATTTTTGCATAGATGATTGCGATCGATCCAGGCCATTGAATAGGATGCTATAAGAAGCAAAAGGGAGCTTATCGACCAGAGGAAGAGAAAAAAATGAAAAGCCCTAATTTTCGTCCACCACACAGAGAGAAATCGAGTTTCACACGTCCGCCCTAGGGTTCACCGCCGAGAAGCGTACAGGCTATCTCCGGTCGTGAAATTTGGGTGGAAGCTATGCATAGAGGAGGAGAAGGTGCCCTAGAAGTTTTAGTGCGAAAGGAGATCAGACGGAGGAGAAATCAACACAAAACCGAGCGCCGCCATTGTTGCGCCCAGATTACGGCCGTAAACTTCTTTACGGCCATACCGTAATTTCTGTTTTCTTCTTCCTTTTGATTTTCTTCAACATGGATTATTGTAATCTTCCCTCTATGATAGGTTAAACTTATTTTGGGACATGGGGGAGTAATTCACTTGAATTTTTAATGACTATCCGATTATTTTTCATTATTTCGTCATGTTTAATCTTAGCATGATGATTTTACTCAAGTGATAATTGATCTTTGACTCTCTTTAGTTCCGTATTATTATGCATGTTTTCGAGTTTTTGCAATAGACTGAAAAGTAATTTGCTTGAGAACTTGGAACCATAGAATTGCATGTTAGTAACTTTCTTAGATTAGTTCTTACTTGTTTGATTCTAGTAGATTAATTGCCATGATAATGATATGAATATAAAGATCGAGTCTAAGTTATCAAACATGGAGATCTTGTGCGAAAGGAAAAATCGGAACGTTGGGGAACTATGAGTAAAACTAGTGTCGAGACTCGGATGCACGAAAGTGATCCTTGAAACTCCACTAGAGATTATCAACCTAGAATTCGGATGCACGAAAGTGATCCTTGAAACTCCACTAGAGATTACCTACAGCGTTGGGACGAATCTTGCGCGAAAGCGAAGATTAGTCCCTGATGTGTGCCATACTAACGCACAACTAACTGCAAGCGTGACGATTTTGTCATAGTAGTACTTCAGATGTCGATCCCATAGGGACAGTGATCAAGTACCAAAAGATTATGAACTAGCAGCTAGACAATCGGATCAAGTAGTTTGGAATTATGAAAAGTAAAGCAATTATAACTTAAAGTAAACCAAATCTGGCAAGAAAAAGTTTTTGGTAGAAAATAGGGGTTAGAGATATCAAAACAACGGGTTCATCTCGTTGATGGATCTTAGATTCAAACAAGTTAAAATTATAGCAAAGCGATTTTAAAAATGTTCAAGGAAGTATCATAAGGTACAGATTACCCTCTTTCGACGGTGTAATCCGGTATCAATCTAAATCGGCGTCCTTCTTTCATGGCTCACCGTATATAGATTGATCCAATGGGTTCAGAGATTCTATGAGATTCCTCATACAAATCCTGCCTAATTTCTTGACAGGTCAGAGTATGTTCGAACTAGCAGATCCAGCGTCGCAATTCACCTTTCGGTGCTTCTTGCGACGCCCAAGAAAAGAAATTACGGGATCAAGGTAATTCTAGCGATAAAACGGCATAGAATGAATAAACACAAGTAATTTGCATTTGCTTTGAAATAACAAGTTTGAGAATGAGATACAAACAACAAGACTACACCCTTAGTTCCGACAAAAGGATTACGCTATCATAGCGTCATTTAAGTACACAACTCTATACGAAGAAGGAAATATAAGAAAGAATTGAAGATAGAAGACAACAAACTCTTCAAAAAGGGTTGAAATCTTCTTCCTCCAAGCCTTCTAGAGTGGATGCACAAGAGAACTTCTTCTCCAAAGTTTTCACCAAGAACTTCACACCAAGCCAAGATTCGTCGCCAATGCAAGAGGTTTTTCACCCTTTCTATAGAACCGAATCCCATTTCTGAACGCATATCTTAATCGCTCTCTTAATTAGCTGCATTTTGACACCAAGAACGTTCAAAACGGAGCTAATTAAGAGAGCGATTAAGATATGCGTTTTGACACCAAGAACGTTCAAAACGGAGCTATAATGAGAGAGTTATGACTCATTTAAGTTTAGGCTACGCAAGTGAGATTATGGGTGTGATGAAGATTATGGGCATGGCTTGTAATGTCAGCGTCAATTCTCTTCTGAAAAGACCCCTTCAAGGGGGAGGCCGAAACCCTAAGTGTGGCGCATATAACATTTTCGCATGGGATGCTAGGGTTTCAACAAAATCGCATGTAATATATTCTTATGATCAACTTCAAATGATTGAATGGATCAAGAGGAAGTTCATACCAACGCCATTAGATTGGATGGTGCCTTGGAAGTAAGATTGCGAAAGGGCTTTCCTCCAAAGGTGGCACACACAAGAAGATGATGGCTACTCCTTGTGTTCCTTGTGCTAGCAAGGCTTCAAGGCTCTTGTCGTATGAAGGAGATGGAAATACACTTTTCGGCTAGGGCGATGAAGCTCTCCTTCTTGTCGTCGAGAGCAACCTCTACCCGAATGGATAGACGACCAAGCAAGAAGACAACATGCGTTGAGGTGTTTTCTTAGATGAGGCGTTACATGATTTCCCAATATGGAAAGTCATGAAGCTATCGCCCACTCAAAGCAAACCGCCCTAAAACGCTTCCACCTTGAACCAACCATTCGCACATATGTGAACCGGTTCAATGGAATTCGGTCTAATGCTTTTGGTTCAAAGACTAAACCAAAACAACCCAAGCCATGGTCTAGATCTCTCTCTGAACCAAATGGTTCAAGATCTAACCGTTGATCTCTTGATGCTTCTGATCTCACTGATCTAGCATCACTTCTCTCGATCGAAGCTTACCGATCTCAATCTCTAATCAATCAAATATGATCAGATCAGATCTCACTTACAATCAGAGTTTAAACTCCTTTAAAACTGAACCAAAACAATTCAGTCCACACGATCTGACTTACGTAAGCCATATCACCAAATTGTGCGACCCTAAGGGTTTCCTTTAAATGTCGGTAACGATAACTTACGTTATCACGATCAGTGAGGGGTATCTAGCAACACATCACTGTCTCCCGATATAAAGGAAAAAGTCTTCCAAGACTACACCCAAACCACAGCACAAGTGTGAATCCACTTCACTAGGCATACATGTTTCCTTTGCCACTGGATGTTCTTATTGGACAAGTGTGTCAAGCTTGTTATTCCAATATGATGAGCATGACTAGATCAGATGAACATAGTCATCAGGGTATGGCCATACACTATCTCAATCATCTCATGCAAGGGGGGCCCCTTCAGAACATCACTCTCCAAACAAGGAGACGGCAATCCTATATCTATCACTAGTGCCCTAACCTGACTCATGATCATTATCCAAGATAGTCTATAATCATTATGTTTCAAATGATATTGAACTACCTCAAAACAATGACAATCATCATTTAGAAACACAAGTGATCTCAAGTCAGAGGACATGTGCCACTTGATGCAAACAAGGATTATTCACATTGTGACAAGCAATTGAATATCCTAGTAGGGTCTGTCCAGTACATCCAATGCACCCATGAGTCTACATCTTATTCCATGCTCGAAGCATCCTATAAGATTAGAACACATATTAGTCTCAATCATATCAAGGCTGTCTCATGTTCACCAAGATATCTCGACTAAGGACATTACAGCATGTCAGCCTAGCTGAACAGCATTGAGACATTATTCAGAAGCGCACTTATTGCAGCAGACAATGTAACATACTGAATAACAACCATTGCCTTTATAAACATAAGAGTTTATATACATGATGCCTCAAACATTAGCCTTAAGGGCATACCCCAACATCTTCAGCTCCTAAAACATTCATACACTTATGGGACATTAAAATCTCGTCGTAATGACACCAAAAACGCCCAAATCTGAGTTGGAACGAAAAAGTTATGACTCATTTAATGTAGCCCCTCAACGTACTTAATGCTCTTAACACCATTACGGGTGTAATGAGATTATGGGCAGGCCTGTAATTTCTGTAGCGAACTCCGTTTCGTCTGAAATTTTGCGAGTGAGTTGACCTTTGACTTGACTTGAATTCCGGCCAAAGTATGATATGAAAGGTCGCTGGTGTGAAGATTACGAGCAGGGTGAAATTACGGCTATACCCGTAATGTCTTCTGTCGAAGTTTTCGTCTTCCGAAAGGCTTCTTTTGAGAAAATTAAGGGCGCGCCTTCAGAATATGATTACGCTTGAATGAAAACGGACTTCTTGAGAATTTAAACTGGAAAATTACAGCCATAATATAGATTATGGCCTCGGTTGTAATTCTGGAAATTAGCTCCGTTTGAAGCGAAACTTCTCGTTAAGGTTCTTGATTCATCGGGGATGTAAATATACTTCCAAATAGCTCCAAAAGTGAGTGAATTGTCCTGTATTCATCAACATGACAAGAAGTGAAGCTTCTGAAGAAAATCAATGAAATAATCCAGAAAGAGATGTAAAAGCATGAAAATAGGTCTCAATTCACAGGTAAATATAGGTCTAAAAGACTATAAATATACGAGACATCAGTCCCTGCATGATTGTCTGCACGAAAGTGAGATAATCCTTTTATTAAGTAAATTATATCTTTATCATGATAAAATTAAACTGACAATATCTCTATTCATGTCTAGTCATAGAAATTAAGGTGAATGAAACCCTAGTCCCAGCTTCTCTCTCTGATATTTTCGTTCTAGTTTTTGGTTGCCCGTTTTTGCTATTTCGATCGCCTAGATAGTAAGAAATCAACTATTCGGTACTCAACAACATAGGTCTCTATGGGTTCGATATCTATTTTATTACTTCGTGTATCCGTGCACTTGCAGAGATAACAACAAGCCTGGTGACACAACAAGTTTTTAGAGCTGTGTCAGGGAGTGACAACGTCCCTGTGCGCCAAACAAGGTTTTGGCCGCGACATCAAAAATAAATTATGTTTACCTACTTGTCGGGATACAATAAGTTTTTAGCGCTGTTGCTAGGGATCTTAGTTTTTGTTGATATTGAAGACATTGAGAGTATTGCCAGACTAGGTTTTATTTATGTTCTATCTTTCTATTCTTTTATGTCTATTTGAGTTATTTGATCCATCTACTCTAGTGTGCATAGAAAATTCAGTTCTAATAGCGGATCAGAGATCACTAAGTGACTATGCAGCCCCTAAGCCACGAGAAATACACTTTAGCATCGTCAGACCAACTATTGAAGTAGAAAATATTGAGATTAATCCTGCCTTCTTGACCATGATTCAGCAGAACCAACTTGGAGGATATCCGATTGAAGATCCCTATCAACATTTACATCTTTTTGTTGAATATTGTGATACCATTAAAATTTATGGAGTTTCTGATGATGCACTAAAACTAAGACTATTTCCTTTTTCTCTTAGGGACCGAGCACGATTTTGGCTACATTCTAGGCCTACTGGTGCATTTACTACATGGGAGCAACTGTCAAATACTTTCCTGATAAAGTACTTTCCACCAAGTAAAACTACCAATTGAGAAATCAAATCACGAGTTTTGCACAAAAAGATGGAGAATCATTCATCAAAGCATGGGAGTGGTTCAATGATTTACTACGGAAGTGCCCGCACCATAGCCTTGAAAATTGGGTTTTAATTCATACATTTTATAATGGTTTACTTTATAATACCCGTCTAATCGTCGATGCTACTGCAGGAGGAGCCCTTATGAGCAAGACCATTGATGAAGCTTTTACCCTATTTGAAGAAATGTCCCTGAACCATAACCAATGGGATCCTGAAGAAGAACTGCTACATTATCATCATGGTAAGGATGAAAGGGAAGAATGCCAACCCCTAACTAAAGAGGTAAATTCTTTCAGTATAGAATCTTTTCTTGACAAATTCATGGCTAACCAAAATCAACTCATGCAAAATCAAAACAAAGAAATTGAAGAACTTAAGGGAATGGTTAGTCAACTTGCCTCTCAAGTAGAACTCTTAACCATTCACAATAGAACTTTAGAAGATCACATGCCTAGTGAGCACTGTAATGATATCATGACTAGAAGTGGGAAGCAACTAGGAGAACCTAAAGGGAAAGTTGTGGATAAAGAACAAGAGCTTGATGATGATTATGAAGATGAATTAGAGTTAAGAAAGTCTTCTTCACATGAGGAGTCCCAAACTTGTTTGCCACCTCAAAAAGGTGATGAACTGGATGAGAATGATAATCCTAAACCTAATTTGCCTCCTCCTTACAAGCCACCTATACCCTTTCCTCAAAGGTTAGTTCAAAATAAACTAGACAAACAGTTTGGCAAATTCCTTAAAATCCTGAAAAAGCTTTACATTAACATTCCATTTACTGAAGTTTTATCTCAAATGCCCACATATGCTAAATTTTTAAAAGAAATATTGTCTAATAAGAGAAAAATAGAGCACTATGGCACTGTGGCTTTAACTGAGGAATGTAGTGCTGTTATCCAAAACAAAGTGCCACCCAAATTGAAGGATCCAGGTAGTTTTTCCATACCTTGTTTTATTGGTAGTATGGCTTTTGACCGAGCCTTATATGATTTGGGGGCTAATGTAAGTCAAATGCCTTTGTCTATTTGCAGGAAACTGGACATAGGAGAGCTAAAACCCACTTCAATATCCATACAGCTCGCCGATCGTTCAGTTAAATATCCTGCAGGGATTCTTGAAGATGTGCCCATTCAAGTAGGTAAATATTTCATTCCAGCAGATTTCGTAGTTCTAGAGATGGAGGAAGATGCAAAAATCCCTATTATACTTGGTAGACCGTTTTTAGCCACAACAGGAGCATTTATTGATGTAAAAAATGGCAAGCTTACATTTAACATTGGGGATGATAGAATTGAGTTTGACTTGCATGAAGCCATGAAAAACCCCTCAAATTCTGAATCTTGTTGTAGTATACATGATGTAGATGATAATATTTATGATCTTAATAATTTGTTTGTTGAACTCTCTGAATATGATTCTGACTCTGTACTTGATGAAGAAACCAATTCTTAAAATGATAAATTTTTAGATTGCAATGCTTGTGATAAAGAAGAAAAGACTCCAAAAATCGAACTTAAGGTTTTACCTGATAACCTTCGCTATGAGTTTCTTGGTCCTGATTCTACTTACCCCCGTTATTGTTGATGTACAGTTAGAAAAAAGGGAGACAGATTTGCTTCTCAAGGAATTAAGAATTCATAGAAAGGTAATTGGGTACTCAATTGATGTTATAACCCAGATTTTTGAAAAATAATTTTAGAAAATGCAGATTTTTGTTTCAGGATTTTTATGTGATTTTTCTGGAATTTTTCAGAATTTATTTGAGATAAAATAATTGTGTTAGGGTTAAAAAGGTATTTTTGCACTCGCGGGGGCTCGAACCCGCGTCGCGCTTTAGTCGCTGGCTTAGCCGAACCACTGAGCTAGTTTGTATTTTTAGTAGTAAACCGCGTGTATTTAATTTGGTTCCATGTTTTGGTTTTGTTTTGGCGACGAGTCGAATCGTCGTCGTCTCCGAACTTCACGGTGACTGAGTCGCCGCCGCGCCCTTGCTATTTTTGGACGCGCTTCATGTCTATTTAAGGGGGCTTCTGTTCGCCCTAGTCCACCGTCAAACTTAGAGGAGTATCGAGCCGCAACGCGCCGTCAGGAGAAGGAAATCAGAGCTTGAAGGAGTTCGCCGGAGTTGCAGCCGTTTTCACCCTTTGTGCAGCCGGCGACAACGATATCTCTGTTCTGGGCTACGATACAGCTTCGTAGCAAGGTATGTGTGCTTCCTAGAAGTTTTGGTAAAGTTTCGCTTCGGTTTAGATGGGTTTTGGTGTGTCGACGGCAGCGGCGCCACTGTCGATTCTAGCGGCTGCTACGAGGGCTTCGACCGTGTGTCGAAAGCTCGCCGCAGCTAGCAGTGGAGCTCGTCGGCGATGTCAAAAGCTGTCTGGTGAAATCTGGAGGCGAACGGACGCTCGACGGGCTCTCAGGAGCTCATCGGCGAAAGCGACAGACGCAAGTCCAGCCGCCTTGCACGGCAGCGATGGGGCTGCGCGAGCGAGCGGCCGGTTCGGTCTGATTTTAGGTTTTGGGCTTGGTTTATTTGAAATAAACCGCTCAGCTGAGTTTTGAAATCGATTTGAACCAGTTCAACAGATTGGGTGGTTCAATTTCGATTTCGGCCCAGCACTTGTATTCTGACCGGTTCGACCCTAATCCGGTTGAATCTAGGCCGGTTCAGGTAAACATTGGAAAGCTTATGAAAATGCCTACCCAATGGTATCCTGTGTGTCCTTAGATGACTCGTATATGTTGTGTAATTTAGGTTTTAATTGTCAGTTTGCTTTGGTTCAGGTCGAATCTGACCAGTTCACTGCAATCCTAAGCGGTTCAGTGGATTCTGTGTCCGGTTCCCTAGATCCAAGGTTGGTTCCCTAAGTTTTGGGACATTCTCTATCTGTTGGTGGTCTCTGTTTTTAAGTTTGAATCTTATTTGATAGAGTTCATGTACAAATTTTTATTTCAGACTAAATGATCCATTGTTCGGCTTGCGTTGTTTGATAACGGTTCATTGGTTTTTCAAAGGTAAGACCTCAAACCAGATTTCTGTAGTTAAAGACTTGTTATTCTTATTCCCATTGACTTAAAAAGAACAGTATCCTATACATATCGATGATAATGCTATATCAGCTTTCTGTTTATATACCAGTCAAGTTCAAAGTATGTTATTTGTTTTAGTATCCACGTTGTAGATAGTATTTTCTAGTATCCACGTTTGTGGATAGTGAGCACATACCCAGTAGTATCCACTATGTGGACAGACCGGGGTCCCAAGTTAGCATGCACCGGGATTCGTGACGCATGGTAGCGCGTGTGTTCACCATGTAAGGTGAATGATTCACCTTATCATGCGTATTCGGGGTGACGACCCCACAAGCCAGTAGGTATTGCTCCTAGTGTTTACTTGCATAATATTTTGATCTTGTATAAATCAATTGATTCAATTCCTTCAGTTGCAATTCAGTTTACAGTTTTCAGTATTCAGTTTGTTATAATCTTATTGTTCCTGCTTTTTGCTAGTTTCTTCCTCCTTTGGTTCTAAGGGGTTACCCTTTCTTCTAGGGAGAGGCTTGCTTAGCATTTATTTGCTAACCCGGGAGGGATGTTTCTGTAGTTGCAGTTCAGGAGGAGTTAGATCGTCCAGCAAATCCCCGCAAGCGCAGTTACGCTTGAAGTGCTTTAGGAGGCAAGAGAATCCATGAAATAGTTGTTAGAGTTTAGTTGTTAGTTATTTTTGTTATTCCTAAAAAGCTAAAGTGTTAGCTAGTTGAATCAGTTGTACACCTTTTACTATTGGATATGTTTTCTTAGATTTGAGTTAATAATAAAAAGACATGTTTTCTTCCGCTCTTCTTGGATTTAGATTATTTATCTTTAACTGCTTTATGGAGGTGTAACAATTGATGACTTGAAAGGAATTAACCCCTCTTTTTGTATGCACAGGATCCTGATGGAAGAAGAGCACAAACCACATGCAGATTTCCAAAGAAGACTAAACCCTTCCATGAAAGAAGTTGTAAAGAAAGAGGTTCTAAAATTACTTGATGCAGGTATTATCTATCCTATCTCTGATAGCAAATGGGTAAGTCTTACACATTGTGTTCCGAAGAAAGGAGGGGTAACTGTCATGAAAAACAAAGATTATGAATTGATTCCTATTAGAACTATCACCAGTTGGCGCATGTGCATAGATTATAGAAAACTGAATGCTGCCACTAGGAAAGACCACTTCCCTTTACCTTTCATTGATCAGATGGTTGAAAGATTGGCAAACCATTCCCACTTTTGCTTTTTAGATGGATACTCTGGTTTTCTTCAAATTCCTATACATCCTGATGATCAAGATAAAACTACTTTCACATGCCTGTATGGAACTTTTGCATATAGGAGAATGCCCTTTGGTTTATGTAATGCTCCTTCTACATTTCAAAGATGCATGATGGCTATCTTTTCTGATTTTATTGAAGACTTTATGGATGTATTTATGGATGATTTCTCTATATATGGCTCTTCTTTTGATGTCTGTTTGGCTAATTTATCTCGGGTTTTGCAGAGGTGTGAAGAAACTAACCTTGTGCTTAATTGGGAAAAATGTCATTTCATGGTTAAGCAAGGTATAGTTTTGGGGCATTTGATTTCTGAAAGAGGAATTGAAGTTAACAAAGCCAAAATTGAAGTGATAGAGAGATTGGAGCCACCCACCACAGTGAAGGAGATCCGAAGCTTCCTAGGACATGCAGGATTCTACCGGCGATTCATTAAGGATTTCTCTAAACTTGCTAGATCTCTTATAAATTTACTTTGCAAAGATGTAAAATTTTCTTTTGATGAGAATTGTTTATTTGCTTTTCAGGAATTAAAGAAGGCTTAGGTTTCAGCACCTATCATTCAGCCCCCAGATTGGAATTTACCCTTTGAGCTCATGTGTGATGCCAGTGATTATGCAATTGGAGCAGTTTTAGGGCAGAGAAAAGATAAAAAGCCTTATGTGATCCATTATGCTAGTAGGACCTTGGATGAAACACAAAGGAATTACACTACCACTGAAAAGGAACTTTTAGCTATTGTATTTGCTTTTGATAAATTTAGATCATACTTGATTAACTCCAAAGTGGTAGTGTACACTGACCATGCAGCTGTGAAATACTTAATGCAGAAAAAGGATAGCAAACCACAATTACTCAGATGGATTTTACTCTTGCAAGAATTTGATTTGGAAATTAAAGATAAGAAGGGATCAGAAAACTTTGTTGCAGATCATATTTCAAGGAGAATGGTAGATACTGAAAGGAATGATGAGATCAATGATTCCTTCCCTAAAGAACAACTCTTAACCATTGAACAAATCAGAACCACTTGGTACGCTGACATAGTAAATTACCTTGTTGCTAATGTTTTTCCTCCTGATTTGAGCTACCAAAAAAGGAAGAGATTCTTGGCTGAGGTAAAACACTATTTTTGGGATGAGCCTTATGTGTTTAGGAGATGTGCAGATGGTGTTTTTAGAAGATGTGTGCCTGAAGAGGAGATCACAGATATATTGTATCAATGCCATGGATCTTCTTATGGTGGTCATGCCGGTACTAAAAAGACTACTTATAAAGTGCTACAATTAGGATTTTATTGGCCCATAATTTTCAAAGATGCTAGAAACTTTGTGTTATCTTGTGATAGATGTCAAAAAATAGGGAACATTAATAGAAGACATGAGATGCCACTGTCCAATATTCTTGAGGTTAAGATATTTGATGTTTGGGGGATTGACTTCATGGGACCTTTCCCATCTTTAGGAGGTAATAAGTTCATTCTGGTGGTAGTTGACTATGTTTCAAAATGGGTTGAAGCTCCTGCTTCACCTACAAATGATTCAAGAGTTGTTGTTAAATTGTTCAAAAAGATTATATTTCCAAGGTATGGGACCCCATGGGTAGTAATCAGTGATGGAGGCTCGCAGTTCATAGAACACAAATTTTCAACCTTACTTAGAAAATATGGGATAAATCATAGAGTTGCAACACCATATCACCCTCAAACAAGTGGACAAGTTGAGATATCGAATAGAGAGATCAAGGGAATTTTAGAAAAGACTGTATCGCATACTAGGAAAGATTGGGCATTCAAACTTGATGATGCTTTGTGGGCTTACCGGACTGCTTTCAAAACACCAATAGGTATGTCTCCATTTCAATTGATTTATGGAAAATATGTCACCTACCTGTAGAACTAGAACATAAGGCGTATTGGGCAATCAAGATGTTGAATTTCGATTTGAAGAATGCGGGTGAAAAACGGATATTACAATTGAATGAGCTAGATGAGATTAGACTCTCTGCATATGAAAATGCAAAAATTTACAAGGAGAGGACTAAAAGATGGCATGATCGACATATTTTTAGGAGAGATTTTCAACCAGGTGACTTTGTTCTTTTATTCAATTCTAGATTGAGACTTTTCCTTGGAAAACTTAAGTCTCGATGGTCTGGGCCCTTTCAGGTAAAAAAGGCTTATCCTTACGGAGCCGTGGATATATGGAGTGAGGAAACAGGAGAATTCAAGGTTAACGATCAGAGGCTGAAGCACTATTATCAAGAAGAGCGAATTGAAGAAAATGAGAGTTTTTACTTAGATGAACCACGATCAAATCCGAGGGCAAAAGGGTCAAGCTAATGACCTTTAAATTAGTGCTTCTTGGGAGGCAACCCAAGCTTTCTAACTTTAGTTCACTTCCTCTTATTTACATTTATCTTAGTTTTATCTTAGAACTAATTTTTATTTTTCTTTTTGAAGGTAAAAAGGAGTGAGAAGGAGAGAGAGAAAGAAGAGAAAGAGGACCCAACGGCTAGGATTGGTAGAATTTTGTAAGTATCCCCTTCATTTCACTTTTTGTATCTCATCATTGATTCATGTTTTTGTGTCCACCACCGCTACTTCACTTTTATAGACATGAGGATATTGATCTTTAATATTTTTATGATGATGAATATATTCTTGATATGAATGATTTATGGCTTTGATCAACTTTTGAGATTATTGTATATGACTTGTTGATGATTGATGTTGATGAGTAAATTCAAAATTGAAATTAGAATTAGACCTATCATGTCAAATTTATTTCTTTTATACATATCTACTTTTGAAGCTTTTCATTGATTGATAAGTGAGATTTTAGGGAGATATGTTGTTTGAAAATTTTGGTTTAAGAGTGAAGCTACTTTTTGAATAAAATTAGCATACGAGTATGAATTTTTGAATTGATGTCAATTGATTAATCTAATTGAGGTTTTGTTTATTTTACTATTTGTTGGGAAGAAAGAATCCAAAATCCACAAAAATAGTGAGAGACTCCCCTACTTGGCACAATGTAAAATTGACAATGGTACCAAAGGACATGGGTTGAAGTCTGAAAAACAAAAAGATAATAGAGAAAAATCTATTCACATTGACTCCACTGTCTTTGGAAAAATCCTTTCTACTGAAAAGACATGAGTTCTATTACATTGACTATGTGGTCAGTGTACTCTAACCTCGTCACCAGAAAAAATGTGGTAATCAAGTTAGAGAATGTGAATGATGCAAAAAAAAAAATTTAGGGGAGAGAAAAAGAATTGAGTGGAAAAAGATTTTGGATATCCTATTCCTGTAAACAAAAGTATGATAAATTTAAACTGAAAATTGGATGAAGTCTTGAGATTGAAATTCTTTCTTTTTTGCAAGTTTTGAAATTTTATTTGACTAAGTTGTGGATCTTAAGAATTGGATTTAGAAGATGATATATCTGTTTAAAATTTTATGATTCTATTGATGAGAATTTTTCATTAGTGATTGTGTGTTAGAAGTTTATTTTTCATGAGAAAGTCTACGTCTATGACCATTTTTGAAGATTTCTTGGTTTTTGCTTGAGGACAAGCAAGGTTTGAGCCTTATGTATTTGATGACACCGAAATTTATAGTAAATTTTGTGCCATTTTATTGGTATTTTTGTGTCATATTCATAGACTTTGCTTATTTTTATGCCTTTATTATCAATATTTGCGGAATCTACACTCTTTTCTGTTTTTGATGATTTTCAGGTAAAAAGGCATGTTTTTCAGTCGATTTCAAGCAATCCAGATGCATAATTGAATTCACAACATCAAGAGGAGATCACACGTCAAATTTCAGAAGAATTGGAGCTTCAGAGAAAATTACGGCAACCCCAGTATGGAGTTTACAGTACCGTAATTTGACTGCACACGCAGAACAAAATTACGGTACTGCCGTAATTCCCGCGAGGTGCCATAATTTGGAGTTTTCCTGGACAGAGAAATTTTGCGAGATTACGGCACAGTCGTAAAAATCTTTACGGTGCCATATTTTAGAGCGTTTTTGGACAGAGGCTAGATGATGTTTACGGTACCCGCCATAAACGAATTTACGGTACTGTAATGCGGGTCGATTTTCCACCAGAAGGATTGCTGACATTACAGCACCGCCGTAAACGACTTCATGGTACCGTAATTCCGGAAGATTTCAACCCGCGAGTTCGCTGTCCAGATTACGGCACAGCCGTAAAATCCATTAGGGCCGTAATTACAACCCAGTTCGCGATTTTCCCGGTCAACTCCGAAGCCCGATTTTTGCGTAGATGATTGCGATCGATCCAGGCCATTGAATAGGATGCTGTAAGAAGCAAAAGGGAGCTTATCGACCAGAGGAAGAGAAAAAAAATGAAAAGCCCTAATTTCATCCACCACACAGAGAGAAATCAAGTTTCGCGCGTCGCCCTAGGGTTCGCTGCCGAGAAGCGTACAGGCTATCTCCGGTCGCAAAATTTGGGTGGAAGCTACGCATAGAGGAGGAGAAGGTGGCCCAGAAGTTTCAGCGCGAAAGGAGATCAGACGGAGGAGAAATCAACATAAAACCGAGCGCCGCCGCTGTTGTGCCCAGATTACGGCCGTAAACTTCTTTACCACTGTACCGTAATTTCTGTTTTCTTCTTCCTTTCGATTTTCTTCAACATGGATTATTGTAATCTTCCCTCTATGATAGCTTAAACTTATTTTGGGACATGGGGGAGTAATTCACTTGAATTTTTAATGACTAGATGATTATTTTTCATTATTTCGTCATGTTTAATCTTAGCATGATGATTTTACTCATGTGATAATTTATCTTTGACTCGCTTTAGATCCATATTATTTTGCATGTTTTAGAGTTTTTGCAATAGACTGAAAAGTAATTTGCTTGAGAACTTGGAACCATAGAATTGCATGTTAGGAACTTTCTTAGATTAGTTCTTACTTGTTTGATTCTAGTGGATTAATTGCCATGATAATGATATGAATATAAAGGTCGAGTCTAAGTTATCCAACATGGAGATCTTGTGCGAAAGCAAAGATCGGAACATTGGGGAACCATGAGTAAAACTAGTATCGAGACTCGGATGCACGAAAGTGATCTTTGAATTCTTTGATTGATGATTTATTTACCTACAGCATTGGGACAAATCTTGCGCAAAAGCTCTATTCATGTCTAGTCATAGAAATTAAGGTGAATGAAACACTAGTCCCAACTTCTCTCTCTGATATTTTCGTTCTAGTTTTCGATTGCCCGTTTTTGCTATTTCGATTGCCTAGATAGTAAGAAATCAACTATTCGGTACTCAACAACATAGGTCTCTGTGGGTTCGATATCTATTTTATTACTTCGTGTATCCGTGCACTTGCGGAGATAACAACAAGCCTGGTGACACAACAAGTTTTTGGAGCCGTGTCAGGGAGTGACAACGTCCCTGTGCGCCAAACAAGGTTTTGGCTGCGACATCAAAAATAAGTTCTGTTTACCTACTTGTCAGGATACAACAGAAGTAGATAGGGCAAAGGTGGAGGTGATTGAGAAATTGCCACCACCATCTTCTATTAAGGAATTATGAGTTTTCTTGGTCATGCTAGTTTTTATAGACTCTTTGTTAAAAATTTCTCAAAAATTGCTAGACCTCTTACTTTATTACTCGGTAAGGATGTTCCTTTTATTTTTGATGAGAATTGTATGATTGCTTTTCAGAAACTCAAAAAGGCTCTTACCACAGCACCAATAATTCGACCGCTTGACAGGTCACTTCCCTTTGAGCTGATGTGTGATGCTAGCGACCATGCCATAGGTGCTATTCTTGGATAATGCAAGGAGAAGAAGTTGCACGCTATATATTATGCGAGCCGGACATTGGACGACACACAGATCAATTATGCAACCACGAAGAAGGAGTTTCTAGCTATTATTTTTGCATTCAATAAATTTAGATCTTATCTTATTGACTCTAAATTAGTTATTTACATAGATCATGCAGCCATCAGGTATCTTATGAGTAAGAAAGATTCGAAGCCAAGGTTGATCAGATGGATCCCTCTGTAACAAGAATTCGACTTGGAGATCAAGGATAAAAAGGGTGCGGAAAACTATGTTGCTGATCATTTGTCGCACCTTGTTCAGGAAGATGGAGTGCAGAATCTGTTACTGAGCATGAGATTGATGACGCCTTTCCTGACGAGCATCTCTGTGCTATCGCAAAGATTGATGATCTGTGGTACGCTGATTTTGTAAATTATTTGATGTCTGATATTTTACCTGCTGACTTAAATATGCAGGGGAAGGCCAATCCACTTTAAAAGGGACTTAGTACAACTTCAGATTGAGGTGAAGAGAAGCAAGCTTCATCTTCTAGCTCAGGTATTTATGTTACTGAAGTCAAACTTTCTACTTCTATGTCATGGGTATTGGATACTGCATGCGGAGCTAATATTTGTACAAATATGTAGGGGCTCAAGAAAAGTAGATCAGTGCGGCCTGGAGAGATTGACCTACGAGTTGGAAACGGAGCACAGTTGTTGCTATTGCTGTAGGAATTTTGATGCTCTCCCTGCCTTCTGGACTTTAGTTAGAGTTAGATAATTGCTATTATGTACCTTCTCTTACCAAAAATATTGTATTCATTCCTTGTTTCGCAAGGAAAGGTTTTAAGTTTGAAATAAAGGAGAACTCTTGTTCTTTTTCATTTGCAAACATATTTTATGGGAAGGGTACTTTATGCAATGGATTATATGTCTTGGACATGGATAACTCAATATGTAACATAAATAATAAAAGAATCAAACTGAGTGGTGCAGTTGGTGCATACCTTTGGCATTGTAGATTAGCCCATATAAACAAAAATCACATTCAACAACTCCATGCAAATGGATTGTTAGATTCAACCTCCTTGGAGGAGTTTGATACATATAAACCTTGTTTATTAGGGAAAATGATAAAAGCATCTTTTACCAAGATAGGTGAGAGGGCAAGAGGTTTATTGGATCTCATACATAGTAATGTGTGTGGGAAATTCAGTAAACAAGCCAAAAGAGGGTACACCTACTTCATCACAATTACTGATGACTTCAGTAGATATGGTTATGTCTATTTGATGAGACATAAATCAGAATCCTAGGAGAAATTTAAGGAGTTCAGATATGAAGTAGAGAATCAGCTTGGTAGATCTATTAAAACTTTTCGATCAGATCGAGGTGGAGAGTACCTGAGTGGCTTTGACTATCTTAGAGAGTATGAGATCCTATCCCAACTCACCCCTCTTGGAACACCCCAATGGAATGGTGTGTCTGAGAGGAGGAATCGAACTTTGTTGGACATTCTTCGATCTATGATGAGTCATGCAGATCTACCACCCTCATTCTAGGGACATGCACTTGAAACAACTTCTCTCATACTGAATAACGTTCCATCTAAGAGTGTCTCCAAGATTCTATACGATGTATGGAGTGGAAGATGCCCGAATCTCTCTTTTATCAAAATTTGGGGATGTGAGGCCTATGTCAAACGTTAGGATTCTAGCAAGCTAGAACCTAGATCTAATAAATGCGTGTTTGTGGGGTATCATAGGGAAACTAAAGGATACTACTTCTATGTTCCCACCGATAACAAAGTCTTTGTTGTTCGGGGTACAGTCTTTCTAGAGAAAGAATTTCTCATGAAAGAAGTTAGTGGGAGGAAGTTTGAATTGGATGAGGTCCAAGTACAACCACAAGATATAGAGATGGAACCTGAGCCACCTATGCCGGTTGATGTACCGGAAGCTCAAACACAGGCCCCACGTAGGTCTGGGAGGATTCATCGTGCACCTGAGAGGTGTGGGTCGCTGCCAACTCAACACAATGTGATCTTCATCATAGAGGATGAACCTAGAACATATGATGAGGCGGTCACTAGACCGGACTCCGAGAAATGGCTTGAGGCCATGAGATCCGAGATGGATTCTATGTCGGCTAACCAAGTCTGGGATTTGGTTGAGCTGCCTAATAGGGTAAAACCCATAGGGTGTAAATGGGTCTTCAAAAGGAAGATAGACATGGATGGCAATATAGATACCTATAAGAGTAGACTTGTGGCTAAAAGATTCAAACAAGTCCACGGGGTGGACTATGATGAACCTTCTCACCAGTAGTCATGATAAAATCCATTTGAATCTTGCTTGCTATAGCTGCATATCATGATTATGAGATATGGCAAATGGATGCTAAGATAGCATTCCTTAACGGGAAGCTGACAGAGGATGTGTATATGACACAGCCTGATGCCTTCATCCATCCTACAGTGGCCAACAAGTTCTGCAGGCTAAAAAGATCCATTTATGGATTAAAGCAAGCATCTCGAAGTTGGAATCTTCAGTTTGATGAAGCTGTGAGAGATTATGGCTTTATCAAAAGTGTAGATGACACCTGTGTATATAGAAAATTCAGTGGGAGTTTAGTGACTTTTCTAGTCTTGTATGTCGATGACATACTACTTATCAGAAACGAAATCCCTAGTCTTCAGTCTGTAAAGACATGGTTGGGGAAGTGTTTCGAGATAAATGACTTAGGGGAGACCGCCTATATTTTAGGCATGAGGATATACAGAGATAGATCCAAGAAGCTTTTGGCCCTTAGTCAAAGTACATACATTGATAAGGTCTTAGAGAGGTTCAACTTGAAGCAATCCAAGAAGGGATACCTTCTAGTGAGACATGGCATCATTCTCTCAAAGAGCTAGTGTCCCCACCACATAGGCTGAAAGGGATAACATGGATCGTGTACCCTATACTTCGGCAATAGGATAGATCATGTATGCAATGTTATGTACTAGACCAGATGTGGCTTATGCTGTAAGCATAACCAGCCGATACCAATCCAATCTAGGTCTGCAGCACTAGGTGGCTGTAAAGAACATCCTTAAATATCTGATTAGAACTAAGAATTTGTTCTTGGTCTATGGAGGACAGGAAGAGCTTAGTGTTCAGGGCTACACTAATGCATCATTCCAATCAGATCCTAATGACTTTAGATCCCAGGCAGGCTATGTGTTCAAGTTAAATAGAGGCGCTATATGCTTGAAAACCTATAAGCAATCCACCATAGCTGATTCTACAACCGAAGCTGAGTATGATGATGCTTCTGAGGCAGCCAAGGAAGTTGTTTGGATTAGAAAGTTTATTTCTGAGCTTCAAGTGGTTCCAACCGCTGTGGATCCGATTGAGCTCTACTGTGACAACAATGGAGCGATTACACAGGCAAAGGAACCAGGGTCTCATCAAAAGTCCAAACACATACTCAAAAAATTTCACCTAATCAGAGAGATCATAGACAAAGGTGATGTCATGATTAGCAAAGTTGACACCGACAACAATCTAGCGGACCCACTGACCAAGGCTTTGGCACAGCAGAAGCATGATGGTCATACCAATGTGATGTTGAGATTTCTCAACAACTAGGTCTAAGTGCAAGTGGGAGATTGTTGGTGTATATGCCCTTAGGACCATATGTTGGTCTATTCTATGTACTATTTGACATTGATATTTTATATATATCATTCTAGCAATGTCATTATTATGTTTTGCTTACATATGCAATTGTGTACTTACATAATAATATCTCTGGAGAGAGATTATATCTGTGCTCAAACTCTATCCCCAGTCAAGTACCTGAGTTGATATAGGGATAGCTCTGGTACATGTGAGATTGGTATATGGGCTCGTGGCTCGTTAGGCACAAGGTGCTAATGCAGACATATGGGTATATTAGTGGAAGATATACTGGATTGACCCGTTGTGAGGCTCTAACTTGGTGTCATGAGTTAACCTCACAAGTGACAAGAGATGCATTGATCCTTTGACTTGAGGTCATTGACTCTTCCATATGGTTAGAGACATACTTTGATACAATCTAACACCTCACCGTAGTTAGGAGGTCAAAACGGTTGTCATTGAGTATGTCACGACCCATATGAGAAGATCAATAGACAGATATAGGATTTGCCCCTTGCTAAGGGAAGCTTGATATCCATGGGGGCCCCCCTATGGTTCTATGACTGAAAGTGTATGGCCATACCCAAGTGAAAATCTGATTTAGTCATGACCATGAGATTGGGTGAAAGCAAGTGGTGACACACTTGTCCAATCGGATATCAGTTTGGCAAAAGGACTGAAATGCATTAGTACCTTGTTGCGATGATGGGGATGTCAATGTCAATATCTATTCTGAAGACTTGGGTAGCAGCGATGCACTACTAGGTGCCACTCACTACTTGTGATGACCTAAGTTCATCACTGCCAACGTCAGAGGAACCTACAGGGTTGCACACCTTGATACTCGAGTTTTCGTATTGATCAGATAGCCTTAGGATCAAGTTATTTCATAACTCAGATCTATTTGGGAGATTTCATCAATGCCAATGGGCTTAATGAGATGGAAGAAACTTATTGGAGATAAACTTCATTTTTGGCATATTGACTAAAACTAACCATGGTTAGCCTCATTTGACCTTGGGTTTAGCTGGATTAGATCTAATGAATTGGTTAACATGCATAATGAAGTTTGGGCTAGGCCCATTACCCAATGGGGATTTCTGATAAGTTGTCATGAAGAGTTAAATGAGCTTAAGGGAAAGAAACAAAGAGGTAGGCGTATATTGAATCCTAGTTAGATTAGGATTGGCGCCTATGCCTTAATTGATGTATTTTATGTGATTAATTAAATTCGAATTTGAATTAATCATTTGAGATTTTTGTGGAGATAAAATAGGGGCTGATTATTTAAATTAATTAGAGTCCTAATTGGATTAGCACTTGATTAATTAAATTCCTAAAATCAAGCTCTAATCGCCTAATATTTCTCCTTGACTCAAACCGCCTATAACTCCTATAAAAGAGACCCTAGCCCACCTCTCCACATACACACAATTCTCTTGCAGGCGTGGAGAACAAGGAGGGGTGAAAGATAGGAGCTCTTCTTCCATCAAGGCCGCAAGCACTCTCCTCCACCTTCCATTGGTGCAAGTGAAGCAAAGCTTGGCGGCACCCTTTTCTTCTTCTTCCTCTTGGCGCATCCTCTTCCTTGTGGGTGGCGCAAGAGATCTTGGAAGACTCTCCCTTGGCATGGATCTTCTTCCCGAGACTAGCACCGAGCATGGAAGAAGAAGAAAACTCAAGCATCGGTTGTGTGCGAGACTGTAGAGGGCGAACACTTGGGCGCCTGCATCAACATCTCCATCAATCGCTTTAAGGTATTATCTCTTACTCACCGTGTTGATCCCCTCGCAAGCATCAATATTCTGGGTTTTTGGGGCTGGCCTATTTCGGGGATTTGCTTCCACTTGTATCCCTAATGTATGTAAAAATTTTAAAATCCCCGGGGTTTCCCAACACAATTTCACTCAGAAGGACCAGATTTGAGGATTGCATTTAGTGGGCTAGTTCTGTTTCAGCACTCTATTTCTAGTATTGGTAACATTTCCTTCTTCAACCTTGGTATTCCATTTGATTTCATCTTCACTACTTGAAATAGCACCACGAATGAAACAAATTGTAAGCAAAGGGAAGGGTAAAGCACCAGCTAAATCTTCAGCACCACCTTCCACAAACCCTTATAGAATCATCTTTCGAGATGATAAATAGGAAGCAAGATACAACAATCTGAATAATAGACACATCATCAATACAAGATACATGGACAAATAGACAATGGAGATACTTGGATTAAGTGAAGATGTTGAGCGGATCTTAGCTCTCAGATTCTTTCAGATGACACCGCAGACATTCCTTCCCCTGGTGTTGGAGTTTTTCAGCAATTTGGAGATAGAACTTCAAGATTACCATGACCAAGAAGTGAAAGGTAGCCTTACCTTTCGTCTTGCAAATATTGAGAGGAGCCTCACGCTCCGAGATATCAGAGCTGCCCTCTATTTACCAAGAGGAGGAGCTACACATCCACCATAAGGATATATTGAGAATGCATTTTGGTACTAGATCACTTTGGACTCAAATTTCTCAACAAAGTCAGCACGGGCCTCCAGTCTCTCCAACCCCTACTTGCGCTACATTCACAGGATTCTCTTGCATACTATCTTCGGACGAGGCGAGAGTGATGGTATGATTCGCCAGATTGAGCTCTATTTTTTTATGGTGTATGTTGCATGGATACCAAGTAGACATAGCCTACTTCTTAGTTAAGCAATTTAGTAAAGTAGCACGTGCAAAGAAGGGTGCTATTGTTTTAGGAAGTTTTCTTACTCCTATAACACTTTCCTTGGGTGTGGAACCATTTGGGGTTGAGACAGCGCGAGGTAGTCCCCGAATTGATATTGAGTCATGTGTTACTATGAGAATGATCATCCATGAAGGTGCAGGATTCTCCTTGGTCCTTGGACTAAACTTTCTAGCCTTGCCCTTGCCAAACAAAGAACGGACTACGGTTCATAATCAACTAAATTGGAAGATCCCTCCTCATGTAGCTGTTACGGATACTCCTACACCACTCGATTCAGCACCACCACCACCCACCTGGGGTGGTAGTAGTGATCCCTTTGGCATGAGTATGGATTCTCCGCCACGTAGGGTTGGTACTTCTTCCTGCAGTGCAGCACAGCCGCAGAGGAGTTGGTCCACCACTCAAGATCCAGGATTCCAAGCATTGTTTGCAGAGGTGTACCAAGAGGGACGCCTTTTGAAAAAAGCACTTGATTTTATTCAGGATGTGTGTGATGAGGTCCACGAGGTAAAGGAATTCATGTGGGACCATTTCTGTTCTGAAGAGGAGAAGGATCCGGATGAGCCTATGGGAGAGGCTACACCTGATGAGGAGACTGATACCGATGCAGATGATGATTAATACTTTGTAAGTATCCCTTTTTCCTATCTACTCTATGTTTACTCTTTTACTTTGTGAGTATCCCTTTTTCCTATCTACTCTATGTTTACTCTTTTACATCCAGAATGATGCGTTCTCTTTTGTAGGCAAGGGTGCACATTTATGCCCTTTTGCGTCTGGTGCTCCTCGATTTCATGATTTGTGCTTGTATGTGTTTTGGATCTTATTTGGATGATGGATTGTATAACTCTATACTAATGGCTTTGTGATGTTATTTGGCACCGAGCGTGGGTGCACTGCGATGATGATTGTATGACTATAATACTCTTGGATGTGTGTTTATTTTTTTATGGATGTGGTTTTTCTTGAATGAGTGGTTTTTTCATAAATGAATGAATTTCCATGATGAGGTGTGGTGTTCCTCTTTGATAGTGAATGATGTGCATGTTGTTGTTCATATAAGGTGTATAAGGTTTACTTGACCTTATACACAGTGATGTGTGTGGGCCATTTAGTAAACATGCCAGAGGTGGCTATCAGTACTTCATTACCTTTACTGATGATTTCAGTAGGTATGGGTATGTCTATCTGATGAGACATAAGAGTGAATCTTTTGACAAGTTCAAAGAGTTCAAAAATGAAGTACAGAATCAGCTAGGCCGAAATATCAAGGCACTTCGCTCAGATCGAGGTGGTGAATACCTAAGTCATGCGTTTACTGACTATCTAAAGGAGTGTGGGATTATCTCACAGCTCACTCCGCCAGGAACACCGCAATGGAATGGTGTGTCCGAAAGGAGAAATAGAACGTTACTTGATATGGTTCGTTCTATGATGAGTCAGGCTACTCTTCCATACTCCTTTTGGGGTTTTGCACTGGAAACAGCTGCAAAGATACTAAACCGAGTGCCATCCAAGGCAGTTTCAAAGACGCCATATGAGTTATGGTATGGGAAACAGCCAAGCTTGACATTTATCAGGATCTGGGGCTGCGAGGCTTATGTTAAAAAGCTCGCCTCTGGGAAACTAGAGAGCAGATCTGACAAATGTATCTTTGTCGGTTACCCTAAGGAAACTAAGGGTTATTATTTCTACGACCCCAAAGAGAACAAGGTTTTTGTTGCTCGGACGGCCATATTTCTTGAGAAGGAGTTTCTTCTGCAAGAGGCCAGTGGGAGAGAAATAAAGCTGGATGAGAATCCAGAGGAAGGACAAAGTGCTCAAGCACAGTTGGATGAGCCTGAGCCGGTAGAACAGGTTATTGAACAACCTGAGGCTCAGATATCACGGGAACCGTGAAGATCGGGAAGGATTCGTCGACAGCCTGAGCGCTATGACGGAGTCTACATCATTGATCATGATGAACCCCTCACTTATGCGGATGCGGTCAGTGGACCGGAGTCAGCGAGATGGCTTGAAGCTATGCGCGCCGAGATGGACTCCATGTCAGATAACCAAGTTTGGGATTTGGTTGATCCGCCTCCGGGAGTTATCCCTATAGGCTGTAAGTGGATCTTCAAGAAGAAGATTGACATGGATGGTAACGTGGTTACCTATAAAGGCAGGCTAGTTGCGAAAGGTTTCAAACAAATCTACGGGATAGATTATGATGAAACTTTCTCACCTGTAGCTATGTTTAAGTCTATTCGGATTCTTTTCGCGATAGCTGCATATTATGATTATGAGATCTGGCAGATGGATGTGAAAACAGCTTTCCTTAATGGAAATCTGGATGAGGATGTGTATATGACACAACCAGAAGGTTTCACTAATCCATCAGATCGTCATAAGATATGCAAGTTAAAGAAGTCTATTTATGGACTTAAGCAAGCATCTAGAAGCTGGAATATTCGTTTTGATGAATCAATCAGTGAATTTGGTTTCATCAAGAACGAGGATGACCCGTGTGTATATAAGAGGTTTAGTGGGAGCGTGATTACTTTCCTAGTCCTCTACGTCGATGATATCTTGATCATTGGAAATGACATTCCTGAAATGCATGCTGTGAAGGCATGGCTGAGGAAATGTTTCCAGATGAAAGATTTAGGAGAAGCAGCCTATGTGTTAGGTGTGAAGATCTACAGGGATAGATCGAAGAGGCTTCTCGGGCTGTGCCAGAGTACTTACATCGATAAAGTCCTGGAGAGATTTCATTTAGAGAATTCTAAACGAGGATATCTTCCAGTCAGACATGGTCTGAATCTTTCGAAGAGTCAGTGTCCACAAACACAGACTGAGAAAGATGAAATGGACAATACGCCTTATGCTTCGGCTATTGGATCCATTATGTATGCGATGTTGTGTACTCGCCCAGACGTTGCTTACGGGTTAAGCGTGACCAGTCGTTTCCAAAGTAATCCAGGTGTGGCGCACTGGATTGCAGTCAAGAACATTTTAAAATATCTGCGGAGAACCAAAGATATGTTCTTGATATATGGTGGTCAGGAAGAACTCAGTATAGAGGGATATACTGACGCTTCGTTCCAGTCAGACCAGGATGATTTCCGATCGCAATCAGGCTATGTTTTTAGCTTGAATGGAGGTGCAGTGGTGTGGAAGAGTTTCAAACAGTCAACTGTTGCTGATTCCACAACAGAAGCCGAGTATGTTGCAGCCTCGGAAGCATCCAAGGAGGCAGTGTGGATTCGTAAGTTCGTGAGAGAACTTGGTGTCGTTCCTTCGAGTGCAGATCCTTTGGTTATCTTCTGTGATAACACTGGAGCAATCGCACAAGCAAAGGAACCACGGTCGCACCAGAAGTCCAAGCACATACAGAGACGGTTTCATTTGATCAGGGAGATCATAGATCGTGGCGAGATCAAAATCTGCAAGGTTCATACAGATGACAATCTGGCAGACCCGCTTACCAAGCCTCTGGCGCAGCAGAAGCATGAGAAGCACTGTAATAATATGGGTTTGAGATTTCTCAACCATTAGATTAAGTGCAAGTGGGAGATTGTTGGGGTATGCCCTTAAGGCTAATGTTTGAGGCCTGTGGGAATGTATCTGTATCATGTAATAAACTGTTATGTTTATAAAGGCATGGTTATTATTCAGTTGTTTACATTGTCTGCTGCAATATATGTTCTTCTGAATAATGTCTCAAAGCTGTTCAGCTGGGCTGACATGCTGTTATGTCCTTAGTCGATATATCTTGGTGAACATGAGACAGCCTTGATATGGTTAAGACTAATATGTGTTCTAATCTTATAGGATGCTTCGAGCATGGAATAAGATGTAGACTCATGGGTACATTGGATGTGCTGGACAGACCCTACTAGGTTATTCAATTGTTTGTCACAATGTGAATAATCCTTGAATATGACAAGTGGCACATTTCCTCTGACTTGAGATCACTTGTGTTTTCTAAATGATGATTGTCATTGTTTTGAGATAGTTCAATATCATTTGAAACATAATGATTATAGACTATCTTGGATGGTGAACTTGAATCAGGTTAGGGCACTAGTGATAGACATAGGATTGCCGTCTCCTTGTTCAAGGAGTGTGATGTTCTAAAGGGGCCCCCTGGATGAGATGATTGAGAAAGTGTATGGCCATACCCAGGTGACAGTGTTCATCTGATCTAATCATGCTCATCATATTGGAGCTACAAGCTTGACACGCTTGTCCAATAAGAACATCCAGTGGCAAAGGAAATATGCATGCCTTGTGAATTGATTCACACTTGTGCTATGGTTTGGGTGTAGTCTTGGAAGACTCTTTCCTTTATATCGGGAGACAGTGATGTGTTGCTAGATACCCCTCACTGATCGTGATAATGTGAATTATCGTTACCGACATTTAAAGGAAACCCTCAGGGTCGCACAATTTGATGATATGGCTTACTTCAGTCAGATCGTGTGGACTGAATTGTTTGGGTTCAGTTTAAAGGGATTTAATCTCTGATTGTAAGTGAGATCTAGTCTGATCATGTTTGATTGATTAGGGCTTGAGATCGGTAAGCTTCGATCGAGAGAATGATTGCTAGATCGGGCAGATCAGAAGCATCAAGAGATTAACGATCAGATCTGGAGCCTTAGGGTTTATTTGAGATCTAGACTAGATCATTGGCTTGATTGGTTCTTAAACCGAACCAATGTGAACCGGCTCATGAAATGAGCGCATGGTTCAAGGCTTGGCGACTTGTTCACTTGGCGTGAACATTGGAGCGAGTGGTGTGGCTATTTTTAGTAACCACGATCTCCACTTGGAGATAACGCTCACGTTCGAATAGCTCTTGCTATTCTCGCCTCTCAAGCGACCTCTCTCTCGACACTCGTTGTGTGTGGCGACGCTTGGAAGATAGAGGAGGTTTTTGGCCAAAAGAGATCAACACATCTCCATCCCTTTTCACTCGATCAAGGACTCCAAGGAACCTTGCTAGCACAAGGAGCACCAAGGGTAGGCGCATTGATCATCTTGTGTGTGAAACTTAGGAGAAGGCTCGCTTGCGTCTTTCCTTCCAAAGCTTCATCAAACCGATGGCAATGGTATGAGTTTATCTTCATCTATTCAAATATTCGAAAGCTAGTTATATGACATATATAGATCCTTTGAAATCCTAATATCCCATGCAAAATTTTGTTGCGCCACCATTAGGGTTTCTACCCCTTAGTTAGGGGTTCCCTGCAATTGGTATCAGAGCTAGGGTTATATGTTCATATGATTGCTTTGATTGTGAATCCATATATGCTTAGATCTTATATGTGCGAAACTAGTTTATGCTTTTCTTTTTGCGCATCTATGTTGGCGCATGTTGTAGCTTAAGTTTTCTCAAAAGGAAATATCACATGCGCGCTTAACATTAGATCTAAGGCCCTGCTATAAACCCTTAGACGGGTTATTAGGGTTGAAATCACCCCCTAGGTCAGATCCAATCAGTCTGATCAGACTATCTGACAGCCTTGATGGGTCGACTGGATAGCACCTTGGCGCAAGCTTGAGGTGGCTACAGGTCGACTGCAGACAGGCGTGTAGCGATGTCTGATTGAGACGACCCATGAACGCACCTGAGTTAGGCCCGGGGTCACACCCGCTTGCCAGACCTCAGTGTGGTTGTTCAGCCCTGGCGCATGCATGGTTGACCTTATGGTCGACTCAAGTCAGTTAGGACTTGGTGCATGCAAGGGCAGAGGATCTGACTAGGTTGGTTGAGTGGATCCCTAGTAATGGACCGTTGTAAGGTTGTAGGGCAAATAAGGAAAAATTAAAATTGATCCCATGGGGTTTTTCGAAAAAATTTTAATTTTTTATGATGGATCACATGATTGCTGATTGGATGCATATGTTTGTCTATTTAGTCTTATGTGGGCTGCCCATATTAATTGTGTGCTGTGCTGGGGCCTGCGTGCCTGGGATTTAAAATTGTTGTAAATTAATTATTGTGATCTGCGCATCACATTGCTTTAATTTATAAAATGTTATTGACCTGCGTGTCAATCTTGTCTAGATAGTTAAATTTGTAATTTAATTAGACAAGAGCACAGAGCACACTTGGCAGAGGCGCATGCAGCAGTGGCTTGACCAGGTGGGAGGTCTAGGGTTCGACCCTAGGACCTGGCGCATTTTCCTGGTGGGCGCACCAGAGCTGCAATTGGCGCTTGGGCCCTGGTATGGGCCAGATGAGCAGCAAAAGACCCATGAAGAGCAAGTGAAGACTTAAACTAGGTTAAGGTCTTCTAGGGCTATGGGCTTTTACCACATAAGAACCATGCTTTCTTTTATTGCTTATATAAGTAGAACAGCATGTTTTAATTTATCTTCTGCTATCACCATAGGAATTGTATGATAGTGAAGAAGATAAAAGACCGTTAAAATCCAACGCTAAAATATCAAGCTCGTAAGCCTTCTGACGTGAAACCTCACTGTTCTGATTATCGTTGGAGCCGTGTTGTACCCACTCAGTGGGCACGTCCATCTATCTTCAGACGGTGTGGGATTACACCTGTGTGTTACAGAGTAGGGATTTATCCCTTCTCGTTGCTCAGCATAGCACATGGTGGTCCAGGGAGTAGGTCGGGTCAGCTTGACCGTGTAGGCTACATATGTGGCGCATATGGTAGCACATGGAGGCAGCCATCTGTGGGGTCAGAGACTGTGTTGTACCAACTCAGTTGGCACAGTCTGCTGGACTGCCCAGATGAAGGGGAATCGCACGGGTTGGCGATCGGCAGGGACTGCCTACCGGAGATTAGTGCTTGTACTCTCTGTGTATCTTATCTCGCCTGAGCGGGACGCGGAGACCAAGTATGAAATCCGGATCCCATCTCACTAAAAGAGTGTCTACTCTTTCGGACTGTTTAATGGATTTTTCAGTCAGATAAAATAGTGAGAAAAAGAATCTTTCTTAAGTCCTGATCGATTCTTATACATTGATACTGACCTTGCTGTTCTTGCATTGTTGTAGATACCTGCAGCAACGAACACCATGAACTTCAATGTGCGATCCCTACTGGAAAGGGAGAAGTTTGCTGGGCCGAACTTCTCTGACTGGTTTGGACACCTTAAGATCGTTCTTAAGGCAGAGAGGAAACTGTATGTCCTCGAGACGGCGATACCGCCGCAGCCCGCTCCGAACGCCGCAAGGGCGGTTCGGGAAGCCTATGAAAAGCACGTCAATGATAGCATTGATGTCGCTTGCCTGATGCTAGCGTCTATGACGCCACCGCTGCAGCGTCAGCATGAGGATATGTCTGCTATAGACATGATAGCAAACCTCAAGATGCTGTATGCTGCACAGGCGAGGACAGAGCGCTACAATTTGACGAAGCTCTTCTTTCAGAGCAAACTGGCTGAAGGGAGCCCAGTGGGAGCTCACGTGCTCAAGATGATTGGGCACAAGGAGGCTCTAGAGAAACTGGGGCATACCATCAACCAGGAGCTTGCTGTGGATATTATTCTACAGTCTCTCCCGCCTTCATTCGACGCGTTCATTATTAACTTTAATATGAACAAAATCGATTGTACTCCGGCAGAGCTGCTGAATATGCTCCTCACTACTGAGGAGACTCTGAAGGGAAAGCCTTCGACCTCTGTCTTAATGGTTCCTTCCAGGAACAATAAGAAGGGGAAGAAGGGCAAGGCCCCTGTCAAGAATTACAGCAAGGCTCTGAAGCAGAAGGTGAAGCGGTCTAAGGAATACAGGTGTTTCCACTGTGGCCAGCTGGGTCACTGGAAAAAGGACTGTAAAGCGCTCCAAGGAGATAAGAGGGGAAGCTTCGCTTCTGGCTCAGGTATATTCGTGACTGAGGTCATGTTTTCTTCTTCTATATCATGGGTGTTGGACACTGCATGTGGAGTTCACATTTGTTCAAATGTACAGGAACTCAAGAGAAGAAGGCAGGTGGGACAGCATGAGGTGGACCTACGAGTTGGAAACGGGGCACGGGTTGCTGCTGTTGCTGTAGGAGACTACTTCATTTCTTTACCATCTGGACTTGTATTGGAACTAAACAGTTGTTATTTTGTTCCCAGTATTACTAAAAATATTATCTCCATTCCTGCTCTTGTCAGGAAGGGATTTTCCTTTGAATGCAATATTTCAAAGTGTGTTTTATCTTATGATAATATTGTTTATGCAACTGGTTCAATTAGCAATGGGTTATTCATGTTGGACATGGAGCGTTCTATACAAAATATTGATAATAAGAAAGCCAAGTATGCTGATGACAGCACCTTGCTATGGCATAGTCGTTTAGGCCATATTAACAAGAAGCGCATTAAGCGGTTGCATGATAATGGACTGCTGGGATCATTCTCCTATGAGGAGATTGATACATGCAAAGCTTGTTTGATGGGTAAAATGACGAAGTCACCTTTTCCTCACAAAGGTCAAAGGGCTTCAGGTTTACTTGACCTTATACACAGTGATGTGTGTGGGCCATTTAGTAAACATGCCAGAGGTGGCTATCAGTACTTCATTACCTTTACTGATGATTTCAGTAGGTATGGGTATGTCTATCTGATGAGACATAAGAGTGAATCTTTTGACAAGTTCAAAGAGTTCAAAAATGAAGTACAGAATCAGCTAGGCCGAAATATCAAGGCACTTCGCTCAGATCGAGGTGGTGAATACCTAAGTCATGCGTTTACTGACTATCTAAAGGAGTGTGGGATTATCTCACAGCTCACTCCGCCAGGAACACCGCAATGGAATGGTGTGTCCGAAAGGAGAAATAGAACGTTACTTGATATGGTTCGTTCTATGATGAGTCAGGCTACTCTTCCATACTCCTTTTGGGGTTTTGCACTGGAAACAGCTGCAAAGATACTAAACCGAGTGCCATCCAAGGCAGTTTCAAAGACGCCATATGAGTTATGGTATGGGAAACAGCCAAGCTTGACATTTATCAGGATCTGGGGCTGCGAGGCTTATGTCAAAAAGCTCGCCTCTGGGAAACTAGAGAGCAGATCTGACAAATGTATCTTTGTCGGTTACCCTAAGGAAACTAAGGGTTATTATTTCTACGACCCCAAAGAGAACAAGGTTTTTGTTGCTCGGACGGCCATATTTCTTGAGAAGGAGTTTCTTCTGCAAGAGGCCAGTGGGAGAGAAATAAAGCTGGATGAGAATCCAGAGGAAGGACAAAGTGCTCAAGCACAGTTGGATGAGCCTGAGCCGGTAGAACAGGTTATTGAACAACCTGAGGCTCAGATATCACGGGAACCATGAAGATCGGGAAGGATTCGTCGACAGCCTGAGCGCTATGACGGAGTCTACATCATTGATCATGATGAACCCCTCACTTATGCGGATGCGGTCAGTGGACCGGAGTCAGCGAGATGGCTTGAAGCTATGCGCGCCGAGATGGACTCCATGTCAGATAACCAAGTTTGGGATTTGGTTGATCCGCCTCCGGGAGTTATCCCTATAGGCTGTAAGTGGATCTTCAAGAAGAAGATTGACATGGATGGTAACGTGGTTACCTATAAAGGCAGGCTAGTTGCGAAAGGTTTCAAACAAATCTACGGGATAGATTATGATGAAACTTTCTCACCTGTAGCTATGTTTAAGTCTATTCGGATTCTTTTCGCGATAGCTGCATATTATGATTATGAGATCTGGCAGATGGATGTGAAAACAGCTTTCCTTAATGGAAATCTGGATGAGGATGTGTATATGACACAACCAGAAGGTTTCACTAATCCATCAGATCGTCATAAGATATGCAAGTTAAAGAAGTCTATTTATGGACTTAAGCAAGCATCTAGAAGCTGGAATATTCGTTTTGATGAATCAATCAGTGAATTTGGTTTCATCAAGAACGAGGATGACCCGTGTGTATATAAGAGGTTTAGTGGGAGCGTGATTACTTTCCTAGTCCTCTACGTCGATGATATCTTGATCATTGGAAATGACATTCCTGAAATGCATGCTGTGAAGGCATGGCTGAGGAAATGTTTCCAGATGAAAGATTTAGGAGAAGCAGCCTATGTGTTAGGTGTGAAGATCTACAGGGATAGATCGAAGAGGCTTCTCGGGCTGTGCCAGAGTACTTACATCGATAAAGTCCTGGAGAGATTTCATTTAGAGAATTCTAAACGAGGATATCTTCCAGTCAGACATGGTCTGAATCTTTCGAAGAGTCAGTGTCCACAAACACAGACTGAGAAAGATGAAATGGACAATACGCCTTATGCTTCGGCTATTGGATCCATTATGTATGCGATGTTGTGTACTCGCCCAGACGTTGCTTACGGGTTAAGCGTGACCAGTCGTTTCCAAAGTAATCCAGGTGTGGCGCACTGGATTGCAGTCAAGAACATTTTAAAATATCTGCGGAGAACCAAAGATATGTTCTTGATATATGGTGGTCAGGAAGAACTCAGTATAGAGGGATATACTGACGCTTCGTTCCAGTCAGACCAGGATGATTTCCGATCGCAATCAGGCTATGTTTTTAGCTTGAATGGAGGTGCAGTGGTGTGGAAGAGTTTCAAACAGTCAACTGTTGCTGATTCCACAACAGAAGCCGAGTATGTTGCAGCCTCGGAAGCATCCAAGGAGGCAGTGTGGATTCGTAAGTTCGTGAGAGAACTTGGTGTCGTTCCTTCGAGTGCAGATCCTTTGGTTATCTTCTGTGATAACACTGGAGCAATCGCACAAGCAAAGGAACCACGGTCGCACCAGAAGTCCAAGCACATACAGAGACGGTTTCATTTGATCAGGGAGATCATAGATCGTGGCGAGATCAAAATCTGCAAGGTTCATACAGATGACAATCTGGCAGACCCGCTTACCAAGCCTCTGGCGCAGCAGAAGCATGAGAAGCACTGTAATAATATGGGTTTGAGATTTCTCAACCATTAGATTAAGTGCAAGTGGGAGATTGTTGGGGTATGCCCTTAAGGCTAATGTTTGAGGCCTGTGGGAATGTATCTGTATCATGTAATAAACTGTTATGTTTATAAAGGCATGGTTATTATTCAGTTGTTTACATTGTCTGCTGCAATATATGTTCTTCTGAATAATGTCTCAAAGCTGTTCAGCTGGGCTGACATGCTGTTATGTCCTTAGTCGATATATCTTGGTGAACATGAGACAGCCTTGATATGGTTAAGACTAATATGTGTTCTAATCTTATAGGATGCTTCGAGCATGGAATAAGATGTAGACTCATGGGTACATTGGATGTGCTGGACAGACCCTACTAGGTTATTCAATTGTTTGTCACAATGTGAATAATCCTTGAATATGACAAGTGGCACATTTCCTCTGACTTGAGATCACTTGTGTTTTCTAAATGATGATTGTCATTGTTTTGAGATAGTTCAATATCATTTGAAACATAATGATTATAGACTATCTTGGATGGTGAACTTGAATCAGGTTAGGGCACTAGTGATAGACATAGGATTGCCGTCTCCTTGTTCAAGGAGTGTGATGTTCTAAAGGGGCCCCCTGGATGAGATGATTGAGAAAGTGTATGGCCATACCCAGGTGACAGTGTTCATCTGATCTAATCATGCTCATCATATTGGAGCTACAAGCTTGACACGCTTGTCCAATAAGAACATCCAGTGGCAAAGGAAATATGCATGCCTTGTGAATTGATTCACACTTGTGCTATGGTTTGGGTGTAGTCTTGGAAGACTCTTTCCTTTATATCGGGAGACAGTGATGTGTTGCTAGATACCCCTCACTGATCGTGATAATGTGAATTATCGTTACCGACATTTAAAGGAAACCCTCAGGGTCGCACAATTTGATGATATGGCTTACTTCAGTCAGATCGTGTGGACTGAATTGTTTGGGTTCAGTTTAAAGGGATTTAATCTCTGATTGTAAGTGAGATCTAGTCTGATCATGTTTGATTGATTAGGGCTTGAGATCGGTAAGCTTCGATCGAGAGAATGATTGCTAGATCGGGCAGATCAGAAGCATCAAGAGATTAACGGTCAGATCTGGAGCCTTAGGGTTTATTTGAGATCTAGACTAGATCATTGGCTTGATTGGTTCTTAAACCGAACCAATGTGAACCGGCTCATGAAATGAGCGCATGGTTCAAGGCTTGGCGACTTGTTCACTTGGCGTGAACATTGGAGCGAGTGGTGTGGCTATTTTTAGTAACCACGATCTCCACTTGGAGATAACGCTCACGTTCGAATAGCTCTTGCTATTCTCGCCTCTCAAGCGACCTCTCTCTCGACACTCGTTGTGTGTGGCGACGCTTGGAAGATAGAGGAGGTTTTTGGCCAAAAGAGATCAACACATCTCCATCCCTTTTCACTCGATCAAGGACTCCAAGGAACCTTGCTAGCACAAGGAGCACCAAGGGTAGGCGCATTGATCATCTTGTGTGTGAAACTTAGGAGAAGGCTCGCTTGCGTCTTTCCTTCCAAAGCTTCATCAAACCGATGGCAATGGTATGAGTTTATCTTCATCTATTCAAATATTCGAAAGCTAGTTATATGACATATATAGATCCTTTGAAATCCTAATATCCCATGCAAAATTTTGTTGCGCCACCATTAGGGTTTCTACCCCTTAGTTAGGGGTTCCCTGCAAGAACATCCTAGCTTTCCTGCTACAAGTTTGAATCTCTCCACCTAGCTGTTTTATTTTTGTTCTGCTTCATGGTTTTGGCATCTAACATTGGTGGTAATCTTGCAGATAATGCGCATACGCTATGTTGATGCCTACCATCAAACTCCAAATACCAGTCCAGGATACCAATATTGAAGTAGGCGTGGAAGTTCTCGACGAGAAGCACTCACCAAGAAAGACACAAGCTAAACCCGCACTAATTGATTTTAATTCTTTCTATTGGGTGCCTATACGCATTCACGAGCTGATTACTTGTTTATCTCCAGTGTTGGCAAATAGATTCTTAAAAGTTGAAAGTGATATAAGGGACTTGTCGTGCCCCTTTCATTACTTGTATTATTTGTTATGTTCTTGTATATTTAGTTGTGATTATTGATTCCTTTACTTGATTTTGAATGACATAGGAATATTGCAAACTGATGCAGTAAAGAGAGGTGTTTTCTGCTAATTGTCCCAAAATCACAGGCGGGTCCTGACAAAAATCTCGGCCGTGATTATCACTTAGTCCAATACCAGGAATTTTGTCGACAGAATTACGGCAGTAAGATAACTGAAGCCATGGTCGTAACCAGTAGTAGCATAGAAATTACACGAGGAGATCATGACAGGGTTACGCTGAAGGTCATGATCAAGATTTTTTCGAAGAGGCAAAACAAAGAATTATTTGCCGAGAAAATTACGACAATGTCATAACTATGGGCACGAGCGTAAAATTTACACACAATTCTATAGAAGCAATCACGGGCGGGCCATGACGAAAATCATGGGCAAGATTTCCAGAAGGCAAGATGTGCAAACATTTGACGAGAGTATCATGGCAACCCAGTGATTTAAGTCACGGCCGTGAAAACTAGTACCAAAAATCTACGATGAGATCACGACGGGGTACCGATGAAAACCTCGACCGTGATTTCCCAGCAGACACTTCTACAAAAATTTCCTGACCAAGTCCTAAGGGAGATCTCGAGTGTGATCACTAAACATCTCAACAGGTCCGCCTGGCCAGCCCGACCCGTTAAGCTATCCACTTAAAGCTTCGCCTGAACAATTCATCTAGGGTTCCTGATTTTCCCCTTCCGTTCAAAGTGCCGACCCCACCGCCCTGTCCCACTAGTCGCCGCCGCTAAGCTTCGCCGCTGACTCGCCGACAACTTTTTTGATCGACTCCGGTGAGCTCTGGAATTAGGATTCGGGTCTTCATTCCTTTCCTTGCCTCATACTTTGTTTTCTTCAGCGACTGTTCTTTGGCATCTTTGACTCGCTAATCAAGCAGCTATGCCGCCGTGAAGGAAGAACACTAGCAAACATCTGGCAGGAGCTACCAGCGCTCGACCTGAGCCACAGCAACAACAAGCCGCGCTGCCAGAAATTCAAATGAGAGACAAACACTAGGCGGCATGATATCAGGTGCTCTCTAACCAGTGTATCATCAATGCCCGGTACATCGACCCACTATCTCTAGCTGCACTAGGAATCTTCGATGATCTTCTCTGGATGTTCAGATAGTTTGGTTGGGGTCATTTTCTCTAGTATGCTCATCCAACCTACTTACCCTTTACCTTGGAATTTCTCAGTTCGATAGAAGTAAAGGTCTCAGCCCTGGAAACAGATCCAGCCTTAATCACTTTCAGACTTGCCAACAATGAGAATCGGCTTACTGTCGCCGATCTAAATGACATCTTCGGATTCCTAGCATACGCCTCACGGCTTGGACCGCCCAACTTCAATGAAGATATCTTCTAGCGACGTATCTCTTCGATGATAGCATATTCGCCGAACAACGCAGAGCTTCTACTATTTCCAATCCCTATATTAGATATGCCCATCGCATCCTCGCGCACACGATCTTCGCGCGAGATGGGGACAGGATTGTTCGGCAGCCAGAGCTACTCTGTTTGTGGGGACTCCTTCATCATTTTCAGGTCAACACTAGTTATCACCTAGCACGCTAGTTCATGCGTGTCGCCCAAGCACAGAAAGAGAACATATGTATTGGAGGAATGATCACCATGATAGCACTTTCTTTAGGGCACAACCCATATGGACAGCCAGAGGCGGTAGGCAGCCGTCGATTGGACCTTGAGCATCTTCTATCAATGAAGATGATTATCCAGCAGGGCAACATCTATGACGCAGCAGATGATTAGGTGAGTTGGTCCTTAGATCAATACTCTACAGTGGGGGAAACCATGATGCTGAATACGTGAGAGGGGCTGGAGGCGAGGGAAGTAAAACGCGCAGAGCGATGAAAACTCGAGCAAACCGATGAAACCCGTGCCGCAGAGACGCGACTTGAGCAATACAAGCGAACCAAGGAGACAAAGAGCACGATTCTACAAATGAAACTACCCATCAGTTTGTAGAGCCAATTTTCTTGAAGCAAGCACGTGCGCACTGGACCTAGACGGGACTGCGGAGGCGGAACGCTGCGAGCCCAAGACACAAGCCGAACAATGATCTCTTTGAAAAGGACCCAGAGCCTTGGGAGGTTCTCTGGGTGTTTTGATTGAAAACAGAAAGCTATTACAAGAGAAGAGGTGAAGAAACCCTAGGCGGGCTCTTCAGAGCTTGAAGTGGCCTAAACCTTCGGGTGGGGGAAGGTGTTACTACAACAAAACTGAAAACTACACTAGCCCTCAGCCCTCTTTTATAGATTAAGAGGGAATGAGGGTCTCATGCACAACACATGAGGGTAGTTGGAGAAGTAAACCCCTCTAACTACCTAAAAGAAGGTCAATATTCCTTCAAACAAACTAAAACATCATGCTAACAAACTTCTGCAGGGGAAGATGCCAAGGGAGGGGCGCATGAGCTGAGGCATGTGGGTCGTTGAACGGGCCACCTTCGGTGGGCTACACCATTTCTGAACACGCGACCACGAAGCAGCAGAAGCGGCTAATTGTGGGCTGGTTCTGAACATTAGTGGTGGTCTCTTGGGCCGAGTTGAGGACCCGGTTGTTGTAGCGATCGGTGGTGGCGTCCGATGGGGGTCCTCGGGGGAGAGTGGCCATGGGCTGAATGGGCTCCGAAGATGCAGGTGAAGCCTCATTGATGGAGCGGACGTGGCCAGTTGTTGCTGAAGAAGGGCTCACCAAACCCACAAAACGGTCCGGGGGATGTGAAGACCATTGCGAGCGTCGAACGGGATGAAAATTGGTCTCAGTGTGTTTTCTGGGGCTAAACACGGCCTGGTCGTGCTTGCCATCACAGTCGTGTTCAGCATCTGGAATTCTTGTCGGGGCGGACACGGCTGGAGGCACGGGTGTGCTGTTGTTCTTCGGACTCGTCACGGCCGTGTCTGTCAACACGGCTTGGCCGTGTTTGGGTCGAGCAGCTTTTACGGCAGTGCCGTGATGGATATCACGGGCCGTAATATAGGGTCCAAAATCCACATAATGTTTGAACATGGCCGTGTTCCTGGTCACGGCCTGGCCGTGTTGAGGTGGGTAGGAGACGCCGGATGGTGGACTGGTCATGGCCTGGCCGTGTTCCTCGTCACGGCCGTGATTGCTAGGGCCGAAGTCCACCGTGCTCGTCAAGGCGGGTGTCATGGCCGTGTCGTGGACCGTGCTGGAGTTTGCGTTTGTCTTCGACCGTGTCACGGCCATGTCCTCCATTACGGCCTGGCCGTGTCAGGGTCGGTTGAGTGTTTGAACGGCCGTTCCTCTCATCACGGCCGTGTCTGGGACACGGCCTGGCTGTGTTCAGGGCAACAAAGAGCTTTTTGATCTGAAATTTGTGGGGCATCTTCCTCAGGTCCTAGGGAATCTTTCCAAGCATCTTCTAGAGGTGTTGGGCCACCCTCATGTGTGTCCATGACTCCGTCACGTATCCCGGGGTGGGAAGAATTCTCCTCCGGAGAATAAGATGGGCCGGTGCCGTCGGAGTGGGCGCGTGGTAGGGCAGGAGGTCGACGACGTTGAAGACGAGGATGATGAGGGAGTCCTCCGGCAGTTCGACGACGTACGCGTTGTTGCCAACCCGCTGCACCGTGCTAGTGGGCGCGTGGTAGGGGCCGTCGCACCGTGCTTGCAACTTCCAGTTGGCACTAGATCGCAACCGCTTAGGGTGGATACGCACAAGAACACGCTCACCAATCTCGAAGTGGTGTGGCCTACGATGCTCATTGGCCTCAGCTTCGTACCGGGTATTGCTCAAGAAGATCCGGCGGCGAACCTCATCGTGTAAACCCGATATGTGAGATGCAAATGCATGGGCAGACTTGTGGTGAGAAGGATGGGCCGGGAAGTTATGCATATCGAGGGGTTTGCATGGTTGGTGCCCAAGGATGACCTGGAAAGGACTCGGACTGGTAGAGCGATTGAATGCACTGTTATACGCAAACTCTACGATGGGGAGATACTCAGCCCAATGGCGTGGGAAATCACCAGCCAAGTAGCGCAAGAGGTTACCCAAGCTACGGTTCACGACCTCCGTTTGACCATCCGTCTGTGGATGGTATGCCGACGAATACTTGAGGGTGGTCCCAAGGAGGGCCCACAAGGATTTCTAGAAATGACCGACGAACCAGGTGTCGCGGTCGAAGACGATTGTGAGAGGGAGCCCATGTAAGCGAACGATCTCTTTGACGAAGAGATGCGCAATGTGGGAAGCATCGGCCGTCTTAGAACATGGCACGAAGTGTGCCATCTTTGAGAAGCGGTCCACGACAACAAAGATGGAGTCATGTCGTGAGGCCGTGCGACGCAACCCTAGGACAAAGTCCATGCTAATATCGAGCCACAGACTCTTAGGAACGGGGAGCGGGGTGTACAAGCCTGTTTTGGCGGGACAAGGCTTCGCACGTTGACACGTGCCACAGTGGCAGACGACCCTATCAACATCCTTACGAAGAGTGGGCCAGAAGAACCGGTCTTCGGCCAAATCGAGGGTCTTGTCGCGGCCATGGTGCCCGGTGGCACCACCCGCATGGAGCTCGACCAAGAGATGCTCGCGAAGGGACGAGCGAGGGATGTGAAAGTTCCCACAGGGGGCGAAACCCTAAATTATAGGCGCATATGAAGTATGAAAGCAGCGGAAAGGGGGTTTCTAGATCTTGCATGGTATTATGATTAACAAAACCGATTGTATAGTAGTGATAGAACCATACCATAGTCATTTCTAGATGGCGTCTTGGAAGCTAGAGAACAAGAGAGGTCTCCTCCAAATTGTCGCACACAAGATGAGGTATAGCTTCTTCTTGTCGTCCCTTGTGCTAGCAAGGATCGTCCAAGTATCCTTCTCGTATGGAAGGGATGAGATCTTCTTGGCTTGGCGAAAAACTTCCTTCTCCTTTCGTCAACACCACATGCACTCTCGAATGAGCAAGCGACGAGAGGAAGGAGCGACAATAGGCGCGAGAGAGGAGTAACGTGAGGCGATGTCACGTTTAGGAGTCATGGTTTCTAAAAATAGAAACACTCCCACGTTCATGCACTCATGCGACCATGGGTTTACCCCAAGCGCAAACTTCTCTTCACCCTTGAACCATGCGCTCATTCATGAGCCGGTTCACTTTGGTTCGGTTCAATAACCAAATAAGCCAAGCATTCAGTCCAGACCATAATAAACACTTAGGTTCTTGATCTGACCGTCAATCTCTTGATGCTCCTGATCTGACCAATCTAGCATCCAATCTCTCGATCGAAGCTTACCGATCTGAAGCCCTAATCAATCAAACATGATCAGACCAGATCTCACTCACAATCAGAGATTAAATCCCTTTAAACTGAACTCAAACAATTCAGTCCACACGATCTGACTTAAGTAAGCCATATCATCAAATTGTGCGACCCTGAGGGTTTCCTTTAAATGTCGGTAACGATAACTCACGTCATCACGATCAGTGAGGGGTATCTAGCAACACATCACTGTCTCCCAATATAAAGGAAAGAGTCTTCCAAGACTACACCCAAAAACAATACAAGTGTGAATCAACTCACAAAGCATACATGTTTCCTTTGCCACTGGATGTTCTTATTGGACAAGCGTGTCAAGCTTGTAACTCCAATATGATGAGCATGATTAGATCAGATGATCATAGTCACCTGGGTATGGCCATACACTTTCTCAATCATCTCATCCAGGGAGCCCCTTTAGAACATCACACTCCTTAAACAAGGAGACGGCAATCCTATGTCTATCACTAGTGCCCTAACATGACTCAAGCTCACCATCCAAGATAGTCTATAATCATTATGTTTCAAATGATATTGAACTACCTCAAAACAATGACAATCATCATTTAGAAAACACAAGTGATCTCAAGTCAGAGGAAATGTGCCACTTGTTACAATTAAGGATTATTCACATTGTGACAAACAATTGAATATCCTAGTAGGGTCTGTCCAGTACATCCAATGTACCCATGAGTCTACATCTTATTCCATGCTCGAAGCATCCTATAAGATTAGAACACATATTAGTCTTAACCATATCAAGGCTGTCTCATGTTCACCAAGATATATCGACTAAGGACTTTATTGCCTGTCAGCCTAGCTGAACAGCTTTGAGACATTATTCAGAAGTACACTTATTACAGCAGACAAGGTAACAACCTGAATAACAACCATGCCTATATAAACATAAGAGTTTATTACATGATACTGTTACAATCCCAAGGCCTCAAACATTAGCCTTAAGGGCATACCCCAACAATCTCCCACTTGCACTTAATCTAATGGTTGAGAAATCTCAAACCCATGTTATTACAGTGCTTCTCATGCTTCTGCTGCGCCAGAGGCTTGGTAAGCGGGTCTGCCAGATTGTCATCTGTATGAACCTTGCAGATTTTGATCTCGCCACGATCTATGATCTCCCTGATCAAGTGAAACCGTCTCTGTATGTGCTTGGACTTCTGGTGCGACCGTGGTTCCTTTGCTTGTGCGATTGCTCCAGTGTTATCACAGAAGATAACCAAAGGATCTGCACTCGAAGGAACAACACCAAGTTCTCTCACGAACTTACGAATCCACACTGCCTCCTTGGATGCTTCCGAGGCTGCAACATACTCGGCTTCTGTTGTGGAATCAGCAACAGTTGACTGTTTGAAACTCTTCCACACCACTGCTCCTCCATTCAAGCTAAAAACATAGCCTGATTGCGATCGGAAATCATCCTGGTCAGACTGGAACGAAGCGTCAGTATATCCTTCAATACTGAGTTCTTCCTGACCACCATATATCAAGAACATATCTTTGGTCCTCCGAAGATATTTTAAGATATTCTTGACTGCAATCCAGTGTGCCTGACCTGGATTACTTTGGAACCGACTGGTCACGCTTAACCCGTAAGCGACGTCTGGGCGAGTACACAACATCGCATACATAATGGAACCAATAGCCGAAGCATAAGGCGTACTGTCCATTTCATCTTTCTCAGTCTGTGTTTGTGGACACTGACTCTTCGAAAGATTCAGACCATGTCTGACTGGAAGATATCCTCGTTTAGAATTCTCTAAATGAAATCTCTCCAGGACTTTATCGATGTAAGTACTCTGGCACAGCCCGAGAAGCCTCTTAGATCTATCCCTGTAGATCTTCACACCTAATACATAGGCTGCTTCTCCTAAATCTTTCATCTGGAAACATTTCCTTAACCATGCCTTAACTGCATGCATTTCAGGAATGTCATTTCCAATGATCAAGATATCATCGACGTAGAGGACTAGGAAAGTAATCACGCTCCCACTAAACCTCTTATATACACACGGGTCATCCTCGTTCTTGATGAAACCAAATTCAGTGACTGATTCATCAAAACGAATGTTCCAGCTTCTTGATGCTTGCTTAAGTCCATAAATAGACTTCTTTAACTTGCATATCTTATGACGATCTGATGGATCAGTGAAACCTTCTGGTTGTGTCATGTAGACATCCTCATCCAGATTTCCATTAAGGAAAGCTGTTTTCACATCCATTTGCCAGATCTCATAATCATAATATGCAGCTATCGCGAAAAGAATCCGAATAGACTTAAACATGGCTACAGGTGAGAAAGTTTCATCATAATCTATCCCGTAGATTTGTCTGAAACCTTTCGCAACAAGCCTGCCTTTATAAGTAACTACGTTACCATCCATGTCAATCTTCTTCTTGAAGATCCATTTACAGCCTATAGGGATCACTCCCGGAGGCGGATCAACCAAATCCCAAACTTGGTTATCTGACATGGAGTCCATCTCGGCGCGCATAGCTTCAAGCCATCTCGCTGACTCCGGTCCACTGACCGCATCCGCATAAGTGAGGGGTTCATCATTATCAATGATGTAGACTCCGTCATAGCGCTCAGGCTGTCGACGGATCCTTCCCGATCTTCGCGGTTCCCGTGATATCTGAGCCTCAGGTTGTTCAACAACCTGTTCTACCGGCTCAGGCTCATCCAACTCTGCTTGATCACTTTGTCCTTCCTCTGGATTCTCATCCAGCTTTATTTCTCTCCCACTGGCCTCTTGCAGAAGAAACTCCTTCTCAAGAAATATGGCCGTCCGAGCAACAAAAACCTTGTTGTCTTTGGGATCGTAGAAATAATAACCCTTAGTTTCCTTAGGGTAACCGACAAAGATGCATTTGTCAGATCTGCTCTCTAGTTTCCCAGAGGCGAGCTTTTTGACATAAGCCTCGCAGCCCCAGATCCTGATAAACGTCAAGCATGGCTGTTTCCCATACCATAATTCATATGGCGTTTTTGAAACGGCCTTGGATGGCACTCGGTTTAGTACTTTTGCAGCTGTTTCCAGTGCAAAACCCCAAAAGGAGTAAGGAAGAGTAGCCTGACTCATCATAGAACGAACCATATCAAGTAACGTTCTATTTCTCCTCTCGGACACACCATTCCATTGCGGTGTTCCTGGCGGAGTGAGCTGTGAGATAATCCCACACTCCTTTAAATAGTCAGTAAACGCATGACTTAGGTATTCTCCACCTCGATCTGAGCGAAGTGCCTTGATATTTCGTCCTAGCTGATTTTGTACTTCATTCTTGAACTCTTTGAACTTGTCAAAAGATTCACTTTTATGTCTCATTAAATAGACATACCCATATCTACTGAAATCATCAGTAAAGGTAATGAAGTACTGATAGCCACCTCTGGCATGTTTACTAAATGGCCCACACACATCACTGTGTATAAGGTCAAGTAAACCTGAAGCCCTTTGACCTTTGTGAAGAAAAGGTGACTTCGTCATTTTACCCATCAAACAAGCTTTGCATGTATCAATCTCCTTATAGGAGAATGATCCCAGCAGTCCATGATCATGCAACCGCTTAATGCGTTTCTCGTTAATATGGCCTAAACGACTATGTCATAGCAAGGTGCTGTCATCAGCATACTTGGCTTTCTTATTATCAATATTTTGTATAGAACATTCCATGTCCAACATGTATAACCCATTGTTAATTGAACCAGTTGCATAAACAATATTATCAAAAGATAAAACACACTTTGAAATATTGCATTCAAAGGAAAATCCCTTCCTGACAAGAGCAGGAATGGAGATAATATTTTTAGTAATACTGGGAACAAAATAACAATTGTCTAGTTCCAATACAATTCCAGATGGTAAAGAAATGAAATAGTCTCCTACAGCAACAGCAGCAACCCGTGCCCCGTTTCCAACGCGTAGGTCCACCTCATGCTGTCCCACCTGTCTTCTTCTCTTGAGTTCCTGTACATTTGAACAAATGTGAACTCCACATGCAGTGTCCAACACCCATGATATAGAAGAAGAAAACATGACCTCAGTCACATAAATACCTGAGCCAGAAGCGAAGCTTCCCCTCTTATCTCCTTGGAGCGCTTTAAAGTCCTTTTTCCAGTGACCCAGCTGGCCACAGTGGAAACACCTGTATTCCTTGGACCGCTTCACCTTCTGCTTCAGAGCCTTGCTGTAGCTCTTGACAGGGGCTTTGCCCTTCTTCCCCTTCTTCTTGTTCCTGGAAGGAACCATTAAGACAGAGGTCGAAGGCTTTCCCTTCAGAGTCTCCTCAGTAGTGAGGAGCATATTCAGCAGCTCTGCCGGAGTACAATCGATTTTGTTCATATTAAAATTAATAATGAACGCATCGAAAGAGGGCGGGAGAGACTGCAGAATAATATCTACAGCAAGCTCCTGATTGATGGTATGCCCCAGTTTCTCTAGAGCCTCCTTGTGCCCAATCATCTTGAGCACGTGAGCTCCCACTGGGCTCCCTTCAGCCAGTTTGCTCTGAAAGAACAGCTTTGTCAAATTATAGCGTTCTGTCCTCGCCTGTGCAGCATACAGCATCTTGAGGTTCGCTATCATGTCTATAGCCGACATATCCTCATGCTGACGCTGCAGCGGTGGCGTCATAGACGCTAACATCAGGCAAGCGACATCAATGCTATCATTGACATGCTTTTCATAGGCATCCCGAACCGCCCTTGCGGCGTTCGGAGCGGGCTGAGGCGGTATAGCCGTCTCGAGGACATACAGTTTCCTCTCTGCCTTAAGAACAATCTTAAGGTGTCCAAACCAGTCAGAGAAGTTCGGCCCAGCAAACTTCTCCCTTTCTAGTAGGGATCGCACATTGAAGTTCATGGTGTTCGTTGCTGCAGGTATCTACAACAATGCAAGAACAGCAAGGTCAGTATCAATGTTAAGAATCAATCAGGACTTAAGAAAGATTCTTTTTCTCACTATTTTATCTGACTGAAAAATCCATTAAACAGTCCGAAAGAGTAAACACTCTTTTAGTGAGATGGGATCCAGATTTCATACTTGGTCTCCGCGTCCCGCTCAGGCGAGATAAGATGCACAGAGAGTACAAGTACTAATCTCTGGTAGGCTGTCCCAGCCAATCGCCAACCCGTGCGATTCCCCTTCATCTGGGCAATCCAGCAGACTGTGCCAACTGAGTTGGTACAACACAATCTCTGACCCCACAGATGGCTGCCCCCATGTGCTACCATATGCGCCACATATGTAGCCTACATGGTCAAGCTGACCCGACCTACTCCCTGGACCACCACGTGCTATGCTGAGCAACGAGAAGGGATAAATCCCTACTCTGTAACACGCAGGTGTAATCCCGCACCGTCTGAAGATAGATGGACGTGCCCACTGAGTGGGTACAACACGGCTCCAACGATAATCAGAACAGTGAGGTTTCGCGTCAGAAGGCATACGAGCTTGATATTTTAGCGTTGGATTTTAACGGTCTTTTATCTTCCTCACTATCATGCAATTCCTATGGTGATAGCAGAAGATAAATTAAAACATGCTGTTCTACTTATTTAAGCAATAAAAGAAAGCATGGATCTTATGTGGTAAAAGCCCATAGCCTAAGTAAGACCTTAATTAACTTAAGTCTTCACTTGCTTTTTCCTTCATGGGGCTTTTGCTGCTCATCTGGCCCAAACCAGGGCCCAAGCGCCATCTGCAGCTCAGGTGCGCCCACCAGGTAAATGCGCCTGGTCCCAGAGTCGAACCCTGGACCTCCCACTTGGTCTAGCCACTGCTGCATGCGCCTCTGCCAAGTGTGCTCTGTGCTCTTGTCTAATTAAATTACAAATTTAACTATCTAGACAAGATTGACTCGCAGGTCAATTACATTTTATAAATTAAAAGCAATGTGATTCGCAGATCACAATCTAAAATTAATTTACAAAATAAATACAGGCACGCAGGCCCCAGCACAGCACAGAATTAACATGGGCAGCCCACATAAGAATAAATAGACAAACATATGGCATCAATCATCATGTGATCCAGTCATTAAAATAAAATTTTTGAAAAACCCCATGGGCATCAATTTTATTTTGCTTATATGCCCTACAACCTTACAACGGTCCATTACTAGGGATCCACTCATCCAACCTAGTCAGATCCACTGCCCTTACATGCACCAAGTCCTAACTGACTTGAGTCGACCATAAGGTCAACCATGCATGCGCCAGGGCTGAACAACCACAATGAGGTCTGGCAAGCGGGTGTGAGCCCGGGCCTAACTCATGTGCGTTCATAGGTTGTCTCAATCAGACATCGCTACACGCCTGTCTGCAGCCGACCTGTAGCCACCACGTGCTTGCGCACAAGTGCTACCTGGTCAACCCATCAAGGCTGTCAGATGGTCTGATTAGACTTTTGGATCTAACCTAGGGGGTGACTTCAACCCTAATAACCCGTCTAAGGGTTTAATGCAAGGCCTTAGATCTAGTGAGTCGCGCATGTTATAATAGTTTTGATAAAACAACAACAATTAAAATGCGCCAACATACATGCGCCAAGACAAACATACAAGTTTCGATTATGACAACTTAACATGTATTTGCGCATGTAATCAAGATCTAAGCGTTACTCACAAACAAGGATCACAAAAGGGCTTAAGCAATCATAAAACATGCGTTAACCATGGCTCTGATACCATTTGAAAGTTCCCACAGGGGGCGAAACCCTAAATTATAGGCGCATATGAAGTATGAAAGCAGCGGAAAGGGGGTTTCTAGATCTTGCATGGTATTATGATTAACAAAACCGATTGTATAGTAGTGATAGAACCATACCATAGCCATTTCTAGATGGCGTCTTGGAAGCTAGAGAACAAGAGAGGTCTCCTCCAAATTGTCGCACACAAGATGAGGTATAGCTTCTTCTTGCCGTCCCTTGTGCTAGCAAGGATCGTCCAAGTATCCTTCTCGTATGGAAGGGATGAGATCTTCTTGGCTTGGCGAAAAACTTCCTTCTCCTTTCGTCAACACCACATGCACTCTCAAATGAGCAAGCGACGAGAGGAAGGAGCGACAATAGGCGTGAGAGAGGAGTAACGTGAGGCGATGTCACGTTTAGGAGTCATGGTTTCTAAAAATAGAAACACTCCCACGTTCATGCACTCATGCGACCATGGGTTTACCCCAAGCGCAAACTTCTCTTCACCCTTGAACCATGCGCTCATTCATGAGCCGGTTCACTTTGGTTCGGTTCAATAACCAAATAAGCCAAGCATTCAGTCCAAACCATAATAAACACTTAGGTTCTTGATCTGACCGTCAATCTCTTGATGCTCCTGATCTGACCAATCTAGCATCCAATCTCTCGATCGAAGCTTACCGATCTGAAGCCCTAATCAATCAAACATGATCAGACCAGATCTCACTCACAATCAGAGATTAAATCCCTTTAAACTGAACTCAAACAATTCAGTCCACACGATCTGACTTAAGTAAGCCATATCATCAAATTGTGCGACCCTTAGGGTTTCCTTTAAATGTCGGTAACGATAACTCACGTCATCACGATCAGTGAGGGGTATCTAGCAACACATCACTGTCTCCCAATATAAAGGAAAGAGTCTTCCAAGACTACACCCAAAAACAACACAAGTGTGAATCAACTCACAAAGCATACATGTTTCCTTTGCCACTGGATGTTCTTATTGGACAAGCGTGTCAAGCTTGTAACTCCAATATGATGAGCATGATTAGATCAGATGATCATAGTCACCTGGGTATGGCCATACACTTTCTCAATCATCTCATCCAGGGGGCCCCTTTAGAACATCACACTCCTTAAACAAGGAGACGGCAATCCTATGTCTATCACTAGTGCCCTAACATGACTCAAGCTCACCATCCAAGATAGTCTATAATCATTATGTTTCAAATGATATTGAACTACCTCAAAACAATGACAATCATCATTTAGAAAACACAAGTGATCTCAAGTCAGAGGAAATGTGCCACTTGTTACAATTAAGGATTATTCACATTGTGACAAACAATTGAATATCCTAGTAGGGTCTGTCCAGTACATCCAATGTACCCATGAGTCTACATCTTATTCCATGCTCGAAGCATCCTATAAGATTAGAACACATATTAGTCTTAACCATATCAAGGCTGTCTCATGTTCACCAAGATATATCGACTAAGGACTTTATTGCCTGTCAGCCAAGCTGAACAGCTTTGAGACATTATTCAGAAGTACACTTATTACAGCAGACAAGGTAACAACCTGAATAACAACCATGCCTATATAAACATAAGAGTTTATTACATGATACTGTTACAATCCCAAGGCCTCAAACATTAGCCTTAAGGGCATACCCCAACAGGATGCACAACCGGTTACCATACACTAGAAAGCCATCATGAAGACAGTAGGGCAAGTCCGGAGGGTCAGTGGCACGGAGCCGGGCGAAGACATGCCCAAAGTCGGGGCAGTCCACATACTCATCGCGAATATGCTCGAGGGTCGGAACAGAGGTGGACAAGACACAAAGCAACGAGCGGACGCGACTGAGGGCATAGGCCACCACGTTGTCTTTGCCAGACTTGTGCGTGATGACGAAGGTGTACTGTTGAAGAAACTCAACCCATTTCGCATGGCGAGGGATGAGCTTCTTCTAGGCATTCAGAAAGGAGAGGGCCTGGTGATCGCTAAAGAGAACGAACTCCTTATGCAGGAGGTAATGACACCATTGTAGGAGGGACTGGACAATGACATAGAACTCCTTATCATAGGTGGAGTACCGCTGGCAGATGTCGTTCAACTTTTCGCTAAAGAAGGCGACGGGGTGGCCCTCTTGACTAAGAGTGTTGCCGATGCCCGTGCCGGAGGCATCACAAGCAACCTCAAAGACCTTGGAGAAGTCGAGCAGGCGAAGGACAGGGGCAGAGATCATGATGTCCTTAAGCGCAAGGAAGGCTCGGCTGGCGGCAGGCGTCCACGAGAAGGCCTCGTGTTTCGTGTAGGCCGTCATGGGGGCAGCGATGGTGCTGAAGCCCTTAATGAAGCGGCAATAGAAGGCCGCGAGACCAAGGAAATTGCGGACCTCGGTGACGGACTCGGGCTCAGGCCATTGGCGAATGGCCTCGACCTTAGTGGGGTCGACCATAAGTCCGTGGTCCGACATGATGAACCCAAGGAACTGGACCTAGTTTTCGAGAAAGGGGCATTTCTTTGCGTTAAGGAACAAGCGCTCCTTACGCAAAAGGTCAAAGGTCAAACGCAGGTGGGCCAAGTGATCGTCGCGGGTCCGGCTGTAGATGAGAATGTCATCAAAGTAGACGAGAAGAAACTTTCCCATGTAGGGGCAAAGTACCTGGCTCATAAGACGCATAAAGGTGGAGGGCGCGTTGGTAAGGCCAAAGGGCATGACCAGCCACTCGTAGAGTCCGTCCTTCGTCTTGAAGGCCGTCTTCCACTCATCGCCTTCACGGACATGGACCTGGTGGTAACAGCTCCGGAGGTCAAGCTTGGTGAACCAACACGCACCGGAAATGAGGTCCAGCATGTCGTCTAAGCGGGGAATGGGGAACCGGTACTTCACCGTGATGCGATTGATTGCGCGGCAATCAATGCACATCCGCTAGGATCCGTCCTTCTTCGGGTTGAGAAGGGCCGGGACTGCACAAGGGCTAAGGCTTTCACGAATGAAGCCTTTGGCCAGGAGGTCGTCGACCTGCCTCTTGAGCTCCGTGTGCTCAATTGGGTTGAGGCGATGGTGGGGCACGTTGGGCAGAGATGCCCCGGGGACGAGATCGATGACATGCTGGATGTCGCGATCCAGAGGAAGGCCAACGGGGAGGTCTACCGGGGAAATGTCAAAAAACTCATCGAGAAGGGCGATGACCTCGGCTGGCAAAGGAGCCGGAGGGGGCGTAGGCTCGTGGGGAACCTCGCGCACCATGAGCGCGTAGACAACGGCGGACTCATGGGCCTCCGACATGATGGAGCCAGGGCGGACAAGGGTGACCGGCTGAGGCACCGATGGGCCGGGAAGGGAAGGTGAGACTAAGCCCTTCGAAGTGGAGGCTCTCAACTCCTTGGGTGGAGCCGGGGTCAAGCAGATCTTACGTCCCCCGTGCTGGAAGACGTAGGTGTTAGACCGGCCATAGTGGATGACGTTGCGGTCATAGAGCCAAGGGCGGCCAAGAAGGACAGGGGCGACGTCCATGGATGTAACATCGCACCAGACCTTCTCGGCGTAGTCACCGAAGTAAATGGGGACCTGGCAGCGATGGGTGATGGGCAGGCTGGATGCGTCGACCCATGCGATCGAGTAGGGCCGAGGGTGCGGCTCCAGAGGGAGACTAAAATGAGTGACCGCCGTCCGGGAGACGACGTTGAGGCTGCTACCCCCATCGATCACGATTTTGCACAAGTGTCAATTACACTTAATGTAAGTGTAAAAGATGCTCGTGCACTTCCAATCTTCGGACGGAGTGGGAGAGTGCACAAGGGTGCAGTGGACTATGGCCAAGGTAGGACGTGGGCTCGAATCCTCATCGGAGTAACACTGGGGTCCAACCTCTTGGGCCGAGGGTGGCCCGGGGGCGGTGATGACGTGGGGGTCGCGCGGAGCGGTCGCGATGTGCAAGGAACAGCTACGAAGTGTGGGGCAATCCCAGTTGAAGTGACCGGTCTGACCACAGTGACGACAAGGTCCGGGGGGCACCGCAACGAGGGGCGCCTTACCCTTTTCGTCCCAGGTGATACAGCGTGCAGGCGCCTCGCGCGGGGCGTCACGCGAAGGTCGTCGGGGGCCTGCGTGTTGGGGCCACGGAGGAGTCTCGTGGCAAGGGGCTGGGGCATGCGCAGGGGGCGTATGAACCGGATGACGCTAGGGAACGGGTTCGCCGTGACGGGGCTGCGAACGCAAATCCTGCTCGATCTTGTGAGCATGGTGTAGGACGAGGAGGATCGAGTCCAGCCCATAAGATGGAAGGGCGCGTCGGATGTGCTCGCGGAGTCCGCGCTTAAACCTAGAGAGCGTGAACGCCGGGTCCTCCCTAAGATTGCAACGGATTCCGAGCTCGTCGAAGCGAGAGTGGTACGCATCGACGGAGTTGGACCCCTACGAGATAGTGCAATAGGAGTCAAGGAGGCACTGGCGGTAAGTGGGCAGTACGTATTTCTCCCTAAGGCGATAACACATCTCTTCCCACCGAGTGATGGGGGGAAGATGCTGGTCAACTAGTTGGCGCTCAACATTTTTCCAGTACAATCAGGGGGGGCCGGTGAGCAGTAGGTGAATGTAACTGACCTTAAGGTGCGCGGATATGGCGCTCCACTAGAAATAGTTTTCCACAGCTGAAACCCAGTCGAGGAAATCGTTGGGATCTAGGCTACCCTTGAAGACAAGGGGGTCGATGCGCGTGAGACGACGGACCTCATCGTCCTCACGACTGCGCTGGACCGGACGCTGCGGGGGAGGGGTCTCCTCCGCCCACGCGGACTCATCACCAAACGGGTCGTAACGCGGGGATTCGTTGGCGCGCATGTGCAGCGGGGCCAATGAAGGGGGAACACTAAGTGGGGGCTTAGACTTGAGTTCCACAACTTGGTCCGTGAGGTGTTGGACCGATGACATTAGGCGCTGGAACATAACCTCCATCGCTTCCAAGCGTGTGGACAGCAATTCAACCAACTCTACCCTAGGCAGAGTACTCTCATCAGTCGTAGTGGGCACTTGGGTAGGGGGGTTTTGGTAGGAGGTGCCTGATCTAGTAGTCATGGCGACAGGAAATGTATGAGTATGCAATGTGGAAGAAAAAGCCGAAGAATCCGTATGATATGATGCAAGAGATCGGCGGAGCTAGACAAGAGTTAGCTCCAACCTCCCTCTGATACCAAAATTGACGCAGTGGATGATTAGGTGAGTTGGTCCTTAGATCAATACTCTACGGTGGGGGAAACCATGATGCTGAATACGTGAGAGGGGCTGGAGGCGAGGGAAGTAAAATGCGCAGAGCGATGAAAACTCGAGAAAACCGATGAAACCCGTGCCACAGAGACGCGACTTGAGCAATACTAGTGAACTGAGGAGACAAAGAGCATGATTCTACAAATGAAACTACTCACCGGTTTGTAGAGCCAATTTTCTTGAAGCAAGCACGTGCGCATAGGACCTAGACGGGACTGCGGAGGCGGAACGCTGCGAGCCCAAGACACAAGCCGAACAATGATCTCTTTGAAAAGGACCCGGAGCCTTGGGAGGTTCTCCGTGTGTTTTGATTGAAAACAGAAAGCTATTACAAGAGAAGAGGCAAAGAAACCCTAGGCGGGCTCTTTGGAGCTTGAAGTGGCCTAAACCTTTGCGTGGGGGAAGGTGTTACTACAACAAAACTGAAAAACTACACTAGCCCTCAGCCCTCTTTTATAGATTAAGAGGGGATGAGGGTCACATGCACAACACATGAGGGTAGTTGGAGAAGCCAACCCCTCTAACTACCTAAAAGAAGGTCAATATTCCTTCAAACAAACTAAAACATCATGCTAACAAACTTCTGCAGGGGAAGATGCCAAGGGTGGGGCGCATGAGCTGAGGCGTGTGGGCCGTCGAACGGGCCGCCTTCGGTGGGCTACACCATTTCTGAACACGCGACCATGAAGCAGCAGAAGCGGCTGATTGTGGGCTGGTTCTGAACATTAGTGGCGGTCTCTTGGGCCGAGTTGAGGACCCGGTTGTTGTAGCGATCGGTGGTGGCGTCCGGTGGGGGTCCTCGAGGGAGAGTGGCCATAGGCTGAATGGGCTCCGAAGATGCAGGTGAAGCCTCATTGATGGAGCGGACGTGGCTAGTTGTTGCTGAAGAAGGGCTCACCAAACCCACAAAACGGTCCGAGGGATGCGAAGACCATTGCGAGCGTCGAACGGGATGAAAATTGGTCTCCATGTGTTTTCTGGGGCTAAACACGACCTGGCCGTGCTTGCCATCACGGCCGTGTTCAGCATCTGGAATTCCCGTCGAGGCGGACACAGCTAGAGGCACGGGTGTGCTGTTGTTCTTCGGACTTGTCACGGCCGTGTCTGTCAACACGGCTTGGCCGTGTTTGGGTCGAGCAGCTTTTACGGCAGTGCCGTGATGGATATCACGGGCCGTAATATAGGGTCCAAAATCCACAGAATGTTTGGACACGGCCGTGTTCCTGGTCACGGCCTGGCCGTGTTGAGGTGGGCAGGAGACGTCGGATGCTGGACTGGTCACAGCCTGGCCGTGTTCCTCATCATGACCGTGTCTAGGAACACGGCCTGGCCGTGTTTAGGGCGATAGAGAGCTTTTTGATCTGAAATTTGTGGGGCATCCTCCTCAGGTCCTGGGAGTCTTTCCAAGCATCTTCTAGAGGTGTTGAGCCGCCCTCATGTGTGTCCATAACTCCGTCAATCTATCATCTCACTTTTGCCAATACCACCGCTACCATGGCTCTTCTAAACTCCACGCGCACTAACATTAGGGATAGCACCAACTGGCGCCTTCACCTTGAACCTGCAGCACTGGAAGACCATACCATCCCACTCGATATCGACCCTGGATCTTCTATTGGCGGTCAGCCTCGGACCGCAGTGCGTCCCTCTACAGATGACATGCTCCATCTTCTTCGCCAGGAGTAGATAAATCAGGGAAAGCAGCTTGCGACCCTAGTGGAGATGGTAAAATCAATTGAGATCTTCCTCCACTGCAATATGGCACCACCACCACCGCGGGATGAAGATGAAGATGCCAATGATACCATTCGTGTCTCCAACTCCTCCGATGAAGCTGATGACGGCGATGATGACCCAGCAGAGTGCAGCAAGTAGGACTACAGTAAGTCTTCCCCATCTATTTTGATACTTATCTATGCTATCTGCATCGAGGACGATGCATCATTTTGCTTTGGGGGAGATTTACTTCTTTTGACACTTCCACGATACATTTTGATGGGGTCATCGTGATGAACTTTTATGCTTTTATGATATGCTGTTGTATGTACTGTTGTGATAAACTCTATGCTGTGTTAAACTGTTGCTACTGATGTGTTGTTTTACCAAACCTGCTAAAAACTTTAAACTTCTTTACTGCTAAACGTACGCCGAACATGATGAACATTTTTGATGATATGCCCCACTTCCTGTGACAAGTTACTCTCTTGATGTTTCAACTGTGCAAGGACACTCTCATGATTATATTTCTATTATGTCTTCATACTTTGCTAGCAGGCCTAGTCATTTTTATGATATGCTACATGAAAAAAAAAATTTGAACACATGAAACTCTAGCTAAAATTTTCTGTTATGCAAATATTGATTAATGACATCTCATTCCTGATTGATTTATACTATTCATGATTGACTTATTTTCTTTATGATTGATTTATACTCCCACACTACCTTAAGAGCATCTTTCAACTCATCTAGTCACTTGATTCTTTACACACTGGACACTTAAGAATGGAATTTTGATAAGCTTTGCATCTAGGAAGCATCTGTGACCCAACATGAATACTATTTGTTTGGATGATTATAGACCAAACCATTTGTCACACCTTACCACCCTTGGTAATTCTCGGTTTTGGTTTTGGTTCGAGCTCCTCTAACTTGGCACCATACAAGAAATAGAAAGAAAGAAAAGAGGAAAACAAAAGGCAGTGGTACCGAAGTCTTGACTTGGCACTGCCAATAAAAGAAAAAGAAAGTGAAAGAAAAGAAGGGCAGTGGTACCGAAGTTGCAACTTGACACTGCAAATCAAAGCAAAAGAAAAGAAGGCAGTGGTACCGAAGCTACGGCTTGGCACTGCAGAAGAAAAAGAAAGCAGTGGTACCGAGGTTATGAGCAAGGCCTTTACTACTACCTTAGAGTTTACCTTCCGGGTGCTTTAGTGGATTAGTGCTTCATGTGGTAAGGAACTATTATTATCCAATATTATCGTACAACTGTTGTCCATAGATCTGACCTAGATGCTTTGCTTTTCATCTTGACATCTTTAAAGTCTACAGTGATTTGTGCATCCTGTGATTAGATTTTATCTTAGCATTTATAGATCATTGCGGAGTATAACTATTGTCGAACGACTAGCACCCTTATGGAATATTATTTCTTTTTGCTTGAGGACAAGCAAAGATTTAAGTCATAGGTATTCTGTTAACACATATTTATATAGCATTTCAAGTATGATTTTACCAATAGAATCATCTCTATTTTCGGGTTTTCTGCCTCACTATTGCCTTAATTGCTCTACATCTATGGAATCTACACCTATTTTGGTAATTTTCAAGTTTTTAGGTCAAAACGACCACAAGGAGGATGTATTTTGGGCTTTTGAGACCAGGGGAACCCCTCCTAATCCAAAAGACCTGGGGAACCCCTATAGCATTTACTTGTTCTACACCTTGATCAGCAATAACTCTACAATCTTCAGAGTAATGACCTTGATTTCCACATATATCACAAGTAACAGACGATGAAACCATTGCAGTTTGCATTTGAAAAGAATCAAATCTATTACACAAAGAGTCTACCTTTTCAGCCAAGGTATGCCAACCGTCATTCTCATTCTTACCATGTGGAGGTCGATATAGCACTGCTCTTAGTGGTCCACTGGTTATGGTTCAAGGCCATTTCCTCAATCAAAGTGTAGGCTTCATCCATGGTCTTATTCATCAAAGCTCCACCTGCAGCAGCATCAACAGTGAGGCAAGTATTATAAAGTAAACCATTATAGAAAGTTTGAATTAAAACTCATTTTTCTAAGCCATGGTGAGAACACTTCCTTTGCAATTCATTGAAGCACTCTCATGCTTCACTCAATGACTCGACTTCCCTCTGTGCAAAGCTAGTGATCTGATTTCGCAACTGGATCGTTTTACTGGGTGGGAAGTACTTTAGTAAAACGACATTTGAAAGGCGCTCCCATGTGGTGAATGTTCCAGTTGGATGAGACTGCAACCAAGCACGTGCTCGGTCCCTGAGAGAGAAGAGAAATAATCTTAGTTTCAATGCATCATCAAATACACCATTAATCTTAATGGTGTCACAATATTCAAGAAAAAGAGAAAGATTCTGACTAGGATCTTCAAGTGGTGATCCTCCAAACTGATTTTGCTGAATCATAGACAAAAAAGCTAGTTTAATTTCAAAATTGTTAACGTCTATTGCTGACCAAGCAATGCTAGAGTGAATTCCTTGCGGATTTGGCATTGCATAATCTCGAAGGGATCTTCTTTCAGCCATGATTGATTCCTCTTTCTTCCTTTCTTTAAATTTGAGTTTCCTGCGCAATCTCAAAGTTTTATTAATTTTAGGATCAAACGGAATTAATGGTCTTAATCTAAGGGTCCTGTGCATAAACAAGTAGACAGATCAAATAAACTCAAAATTATCAGAAAAATATCAGAAAACAGAATTATCACAGTTTGTGAAAATAAAAACAGAGCCTAGTCTAGCAATACTAAGGTCCCTAGTAATGGCACCAAAAACTTGTTGTGTCTGCAAGTGCACGGATACTCGAAGTAATAAAAAGTTATCGAACCACAAAGACCTCGTTATTAAGTACCAAAGAATTGAATTCTCACTAGCTAAGCAAACTGAAAAAGACGTAAGCAAACGATTGGAAAGTTTACTATATATCAGAGGGGTAGAATTGGGACTAGGGGTTCAACCATCTTAATTTCAATGACCAGATATAATTAAACACTCATCAGTTTATCTTTGTTATGATAAAGATGTAATTTGCTTTAATAAGAAATCATCTCGCTCCCACAGACGATTTGCATAGAATAATTCTCACTCTCGCGCAGATTTATTCTATGTTTATGGAAAAGCAAACCTTGACATAGAGATTTAAGAATCACTCTCGTGCATTCGATCCCGATATCAAAATCTCAAGTGAAACTAAGTATTCTCATACTCTAGTTTCATTAGTTTTACTTAAGGGTTTCTAACAATCCAATATCTATCTCTAGCATATTTTCATGTCTAAAATAGTAATATTTTCTAGATCAGTCTATCAACAAGTCAATAAAATTCTAAAATCTAGGGATAAGAACACAACTAATTTCTTATGATGAGTACCTAAACATCAATTTTATGATTCCAAGTTTTGCAAATCACTTTTCAGTCCATATCACAAAACTCTAACACATGCCAATGATTGAAACAAGAAAAGAATAAAGACGTAAATCACTTAAGTAAAATTATCATATCAAAAACATCCTGATGAAATAAAGATCATCCTGTCATTAAGAAATTAAGAGGTCTACTCCCCCTTGTCCCAAAGAGGTTTAAGTTAGCATGATTGAAGAATTACAATAAAACATTCTTCAGAAGGATCAGAAATTTATTACAGCCTGTAATTTGGCCTGGAAACGCGATGAACAGTGGCGGCGCCCTAGTTTTCGCTAATTTCTCTCTCGATCGGTCTCCTTTCACTCTAGAACTTTTCGTGTGTCCTCTCCTCCTTCAAGTGAAGCTTCCTCTTGAATTTCACGGTCGATGGTGGTCTGTACACTTCCTGATGATGAACCCTAGGGCGACGGCGATTCTCTTGATTTCTCCTTGAATCTGGAAAATTAATTGGGGCTTTTTGTCTACAAATCTTCCCCTCTTTATGTAGATTATTCTCCTTTTTATGGATCTGGAAATAGTGGTCTAAAACTCGAGAAATCGTCTTCGCAAGCTTTTGTGAATAGTAACAGCGAAAGAATCGGGCAATCACGGAAATCTGGGTTGAAATTATGGCACCGTAAAGAACACTATGGCAGTGTTGTAATCATTTCAAAAGCTTTTGTAAGGAAACGGCTTGAAATTACGGTACTATAAAATGTATTACGGCAGTGCCATAATCACCTCAAAAGTCTTTGTATAAAAACAGCCCGACATTACGGCACCATAAAAAGTATTACAGCAGTACCGTAATCTTTGCGTGGACAAAAATTCTTCGAAGAATATGGTAGCAGAATTTGGTGTCGTTATTTGCAGATTACGGCCGTAAAATTCCTTACAGTACTACCGTAATTTCTTTGTGAAGTCCAATTTGGCTTGAAATTCAATGTGTAGTCACCTCTTGATGATTAGAATTTGTCTATGCATTGAAATTGCTTGAAAACCCATGAAAATGATGTTTTTTTACCTGAAATTGATCAAAAACTAAGAAAGGTGTAGATTCCGAAACATTTGATAAATAAGGCATAAAAATAAGCAAATGAGCATGATTATGACCCAAAAGTACAATGGAATTAGCAAGAAATATGCTATAAAATTTAGAGTCATCAGGGATCAATATTTTTATTACTTCGATTTGTCCGTGCACTTGTGGAACACATCACCATCCAACACTTCTCCTCTTTATCTTTTGTTTTCATTGCCTCTTTTGAATTTAGCACAAGCTCTTTTGTTGGCATAAGTTTGAAGACAAGTTCTCTAGTTGGAGAAAGCAAGGATTTCTGTTATGAGCGTGGATCTTCTTCCCAAGGCTAGCACCATATATGAAAGTAATAGATCTCAAGGAGTCCATGTGTGGATACATGTAGAGGGCACACATTTGGGCGCCTCTTCATTGTCATGGCCATCTTCATAAGCACGCTTCAAGCTATTGTTCTATCACATCCATTTGAATATTCTTGCTTGGATCCTCTGGGGTTTGGAAATTGGTTTTGGGCTAGCTTATGTTGTTGTTAAAATTTTCAAATGTAGCCTGTGATTTCCAACATTTCCCACTATCAATTTGCCTCCAACTCTACAGTTCTTCCTAGGATGAATCTTGTTGCTGCTCCTTCTTTCTCCTGGCCATCACTGTCTACCATAAACCCTCTTAGAGTTTCTTGAAGTAATTTTCGAATTGATTTATAGGTGTAGGAAGCTTTTTCATATATAGATGACTTACTAATTTTGATTAAGAGTCCAAACTGAGCAAGTTTGACTAAGTTTTTATGTTACAATAAAAAAAAGACAAGGTCGTGTACTAGTCCACGGCCTAGACATATATCTCTCATGAAGTTGTTTAAGGAAAGTAATGATAAAAACATGACAATGGATGAGATAATAGATGAACCATGTACATTCTCTGTGCATATTTGGCGATGTGATAAGATCAGAGGTCATGAACTCTTTTATGATCTTTGTGGATTTTGGTAGATTTGGAGTTTGTCCACACCACTACTATGCTTCATACCATAGGTTGAGCATGTACTTCTCCTAGCAGAAACACGACACAGGTCGGCTATGTACATGTGGACTTTATTTGATCGAATGTTTGGGGCAAAGTTTGTGAAATTCTTCTAGGCCTAAAATCCTTTAAATCTATTATTTCTTAAAATGTTTTTTTGCCTAAAAATATGAAAACACAAATGCAAATGTAGATTCCAAACATTTGGGGTAAAATAGGCTATGCAAGTATAAAAAGTAGTAAAACTAGCCGAAAAATGACAAGACAAGTTTAGTGCATGGAAAACCTGATGAAAGTGCATGTCATCACTTAGCTTCCATGGTGCTTTTAGTAGTTATAGGTTTCTTTGAAGACTGCCACGTAATGATACTTCCTCCTAATATGAATATATAACCTAAGATTGACTTGATATTATTAGAATCAAATATCCAATTAATATCACTAAAGCCTTCTAAAATAGAAGGGTATCTAGTAAATTTCAAGTCATCTAAAATTCTACCCTTAGAATATCTCAATACTCTATTTAATGCATTCCAATGGGTTTTACTAAGATTACTAGTGCATCTACTTAATCTAGAAATAACAAAGGCTATGTTAGGACTTGTTCTATTTTAAAGATACAACAATGATTTTATATATTGAGCATATTTTTTCTTCATTTATAGATTTTTTTATTATTCTTTCTTTAATGGAACACTAGCATCAAAAGGGGTAGAAAGAGAAGAACTATCACATAATCCAAATTTATCTAAGATTTTATTTGTATAATGTGATCAAGATAATGTTAAAGTATTTGATGTTCTTATTATTTTCATTCCTAAAATTACATCTTCTTCTCCTAAATTTTTTATATCAAAGTTATATTAAATATATGATTTAATTTCAATAATTAAAGTTATGTTAGGAGCTATGATGAGAATATCATCTACATAAAGATACAAAATGATAAACATATTATCATCAACTTTTTGATGTATAAACAATTATTTGAGTCATTAATTTCAAATCTAAATGAGGGAATTACTTTATCAAAATTTTTATATCATTATTTAGGTGCTTGCTTAAGTCCATATAATGATGGGACTAAGTTGCACACTTTATTTTTATTTTCAAGCATAATGAATCCTTTAGGTTAATTCATAAAATTTGTTTCCTCTAGATCCTTATGTAGAAAAACAATCTTCACATCCATTTGATGTACTGAAAGATTATGAGAGTTAATTACATCTTAATAACTACTTGATATATCTTCTATTAAATATGTTATGAATTCATCATCAAAAATTCTTTTTTATTCTAACTCTCTAATTCCTTCTAGGTTTAAAAGTATGAGAAGGAATTATTATTAAAGGACTTGATGAAATTAAAGGTTGATTAGGATTTGATTGAATGCTTAATGAGATTTTATTTTAAAATGGAAATATATTTTCAAATAAAGAAGCATTTTTTATTCAATGATTGTATTATTTGATATTTTAGGTATTTCTGAATTAAATTCCAGAAAACTATGCTTTATTGTCTAAGGAGTATACTACGAAGACACTCTAGTTTTAGAATCTAATTCTCTTTCTAGGTTCAAGTATATTAAACTTAGCAAAACTAAGTTTTAGCATAGAGCCCTTCCATGAATTATAACATATTCTTGATAAAATAAGGTGAATTCGGGGGTACACTAGAACTTAATATCATATAATCAATCATATCTAGAAGAGTTCTATTTTTTCTTTTAGATACACCATTTGACTAAGGTAAGTAAGAGGGTGTTACCTAATGAATTATAAAATATTCAAACAAGATGAATTTATTAGAAAAATATTTACCTCCTCTATTTGATCTAAGAATTTTATTCTTTTACTCTTGTTGATTTTTAACTTCAGCTTTGAAAATCTTAAATTTAATTGAAACTTCATCTTTAGTTTTTATTAAATAAGTGTAACCATACCTTGAAAAGTCATCTATAAATATTACAAAATATTTATTTCCTTCTGTAGTAGAATTTGATGTTGAATCACAAACATCACTATGTATTAATTCTAAAATTTGATCATTTCTAGAGTCAATTTATTTAAATGCTTTCTTTGGTTGTTTAGTTGTAGCATATATTTTACATTTTGAATTTATTTTAGGAATCAATTCTAGGTTTATCATTTTATTAATTTATTTAAAATTAGCATGACCAAGTTTGTATGCCAAACAATAGTTGATTTTGTATTTAAAACAATGGAAGATGAAGAAGAAAATGGATCTTTATTCATTTGAAAAGAAATTACATTTATTTTGAAGAGTTTTTATGAGATAAACGCTTTACATACGACATTATCCTTTTTAGTCATTATAACTTTATTTACTTCTAATACAATTTTCTATCCTAATTGTATAAGCAGTTATCCACTAATTAAGTTCTTTTGCAGGTCTAGAACAATTAGAGCATTTTTCAAGACTAATATCTTCCCAAAGGTGAATCTTAAGGTGACACTTCCATATCCTAGCACATTCACAGACAATCCATTGCCTATGATTACATTTCCTTGACTTGAGTCCTAATGGTGCTTCTAGAAGGTTCGCCCTCAACCATATTGACTTGAGGTTTATATTTGAAACATTTCTTCTTATATTGAACTTTCACAATTTTGTGAAAGAAGCAATTTGAGGAAAAATGATTATTCCTTTCACACATAAATCAAAATTGATCATCCTTCAACTTCTTATTCTAGGAAATTTTATTATTATTTAAACTATTATTATTATTATTATTATTATTATTATTATTATTATTATTATTATTATTATTATTATGTTTAAAATTTTTATTACTAAGAATAAATCTTTTGTTATTATTTTTTATTTGAATGAATTATTTGAGTTAGGCTTTGATGATTTAATTAAATTTATTATAGACTCGGGAGTATCTTTATTCAATTATCTTCTTCTATGTTGGACTTCTATTCTAATAAATTATATTAGAGACCTAAGAGAAAGATAAGTTTGAGCTCTTAATTTATTTCTTAATTTAGATTAAAAAGGGAGAGTTTGTGAGAGACAAGAGATTTGATATGACTTACTAAACATAGTTTCAATACTATGAATTTCAATAATCATGTTTTGAAAAATATAAATTTAATCATCTATGGATATGTGATCAACCATTATGTTAGAGCTAAAATGAGATGTAGTGAATCTGAAATTACCTTCAAGATCCCTTAGATATATGCAAATTTCTTTTATAGTTTTATATTTTCCATATGTTTATAAATATTATCACTTAAATAATAGAGAATATGTAACCTATATAGTATTATTAGGTATTTTTGAAGAAGCATGGAAGAGAAAGGAGAAAGTTTCCTAAAGCTGCAATTATATCTAGGGTCTGTTTGGCCCCATTATTAATAACTTTATAATTATGCTAAACTGTGTTGTGTTGTATTGTGTTGCACTATTAAAATTTATAAGATGTTTGATTAATAATTTTTTAATTACTATCAAAATTTAAAATAATAAATAAATATTTATTTTAAATTATTTAAAATAATAAATATATTTTATTTTATAATTAAAATTTTAATTATTTAAATTAATAATACTTAAAATTTTAATATTTAAAATTTTAAACAAAAATATGTGAATTACTTTTTTGAGAAGTAGAAGCTATAAAAGTATTAAATTATAGCTTTCTCAACTTTTTTTTTACTATTTTTTTTTCTTCTGCTTTTAATTACTAAACAGTTTTAACTACTTTCTGCTTAAAAATTATTTAAAATTAACTTAAAAGTAGGCTCTAAATAAATTAGGGCTTCTAATTGTTCTTGCTAAGGAGCGAAGCCAAATCCATTAAAATTTTCAACCTTGAAATTATCTTCCAAAACAGTAATTGTTTGTAACGTTACAGCAACCTAAAACAGTGTTATATAGAAATATATCAGTGCATCTAATTAGATACTAGAAAACTAGTTTTAAACAGCAACTGTTTTCTTTTTATTTTAGGCTTTCTGGAAGTCTTGTTGAAACTTTTCAAGTTCTTTTCACTGTACCCCTGATTTGGTACTTGACTCGCGGAATAAGACTTTTTTATCTTAAAACTATTTTTATAAATATTTTATTAAAATAAAATTGTTCTTTAAGCATGAAACATGACCTCATTTGCATTGTTTTTTTTTCTATTATGATCAATATTTTTGCTACTTTTATAAGCTTTAATAGAAAATGGTGCGAAATAATTTAAAAGTTGTAAAATAAATATAGCGTTTAAGCTTTTAAGAAAGTAATTTTGCATCCTTCTCGAGTGGAAGTAAGGACTTCATGAAATCTCAAAGGGGTTTCTGGTAAGAGATAATACAAATTAGTATAAAATACCTTTTTTTAATTCTAAAGTAGTAGTTTTATCTACATCTAAAATTAATTTTTATAAATTATAAAACGATCTTATGGCTAATGGACTGGATTGGTGGCAGATTTTTTTCAACCCACCCGGACTACACCTATCATATATTTTTATATATTAAAAATAAAATATTAAAAGAATATTTATTTGGCTAAACTAAGATAATTAATTATACGAGATTAAAATGAGAAGAAGTAAGATAATAATAAATAAATAATAAAACTGATATTGGGGTGAATAAGGATTCGGATTTTAGGTAGTTTATGAAATTCCTATGCTTAACCCTATAATATTTGATAGAGTTCGGATTTTATCCGAATCCGGTATGAAATTTATCAGTGGATCATATTGGAATCTTTTTTTGTCGTTCCAACCTAAAACTTATTATTCCATATAGGTAAATTATATTACAACTATTAAATATTTTCAAAGAATTATATAACTAGACAAACTAATATGTAATCTAAATCTATAAAGATTGACTTGCAAGTTGCTAGGAAAAAAAAAGATATCAATTTATAAGAACTAATTCCATTTTGTAAATTTAATTACAATATAAAGACCAAGTACAAACCCAATTTTCACCCCAATTATGGACCGTTATCATCTCTTAACATTAACAAAAATGATAGACTAAGCTACAGTTTCATGCCACAATTTTAATTTAGCATATAACTTTTAATCAATTTAATATAAAATCTTATTTTTATTACCATTAAATGTTTCCATCGCTACTGCATAATTTTAAATATTGAACAATGCATACTTATTTTTAATTTAGTTTGTCATTATCTTTTAATTCAAAACTAATATTTTGTTGATTGTTATTCAAATTATACTTCAATATTATTATTCCAAAGGAGAGGAGGGAATAAAATTTTGATTAAAATAATAACAACATTTTTAATTAAAAATATTATTATTACTTAAAAATTAAATAAAATGAAATAATGATGGAAATAATTAGAATAGAAATATAAATTTGAACACTACAAATTTTTATTTTTAAAAAATATACAGGAAAGCTTAAACACCAATTACGTGATTTACCAAAACGCTAGGCCTAGTTAAAGAACTTGTCATAGAGAACATTCCTCGCCACAATCACATAAAGGCGTTCTCCCAATAATGAGGCAAAACAATGTGGTAATAGGTAAGTCCATACAGATTTCTCCCACAGGATTAGAGAATAGAATGTCCATCTCTAGCTGCCCTGATATTATATAAGTAAAGAGATCAGGGAGTTGCCTGAATGTTCCCTTGTACGGACAATAACAATTGGCAGTCAACAATTGCAATTGGCAAGTAAGAATGTGCGACATGATTTGACTGACTTGGTCTTCCAGATTCAGAATTTTATTCAATTTTCCCTAGTAAACCTCAACGTGCCACTGTTTGTTCTTCTTTAGTTGAGCGAGCTTAGCATCCCAACTCTCTCCTCTTTGCTCTGCAACTTTCTTTAGTGTATCTTGGATTCCAGGCATCATTCCTTTCAAACCACAAAAGTAGATATGTGCACCTCTATCTAAAAGCTTGAAGATTTCGTCACTATACTCTTCAATCTTGTCTTGGACGTACATCTTTCCCCCACTCTTGTTCTTCTGTTCCCTGCTAAGAGCCTTATCATACCTAACAATTTTATGGAGTGATGGTTATGCCAATGTAAACGATTTAATAAATCAAAAACATAATAGTTCAAAGGGTGGCCCAACTACCTAAAGTTATCAGGATAGTCTTTGAGATAGCTATTAAACTCATCGTCATAGAGAAGACTATCCGAGTTTGCAACCCCCAAGAAGAGCCACGCAAGACCACCAAATCTAAAAGTGGGTACATCCTCCATGAACATGCGTCGAAGATATCCTCGGTAAGGAGCAACCCCAGTGCCAGTCGCTACCATGATATGAGTGGCATTGGGATCATCCTCTGGTAGCAGCATGATTTTTCCAGAGGGTCCTGCAATATTTTGCCATAATAAGGAACCAGAAGGTGCATTGAGCTGATCACAACTGACTGTAATAAATGGATAACCTAGTCGAAACTACCAAGCAACACCATTCTGGCAGAACCACAATACAGATATTATGTCACGTAAACCAGTATAGATCAATATTTGATTTGCTAACATGTAACTAGAAGCGTTAATGAGTCAAAACAGCACTAACTGTGGAGTTCATATTTCAATGCTAAAAGGACGCGAGACTAATGAACATGCTTAAAGGACATGAGAACTGTGTTAGACTATTTCATGAAACTTTGAAGAGATTTAGTTCAACAAATAAAATAAGTTTGCGCAAAGTTCAATATTATATATTCTGATTCAAAAATGGAAAGTAATAAGATGACCAATTTAATTTCCGTATTCATGCTAGGAATATTGGTTAGCCACAAACATTCTGGTTAGGTTGGAACGGATATTGTAGATCAGAATAATTTCCACCCAAATAGATAGAACTAGGGATGATACTAAACCCAGCCACCTCATTCTCAGTGTTAAATTTGATAGAGTACACAGGTAGTTAGTCCCATATTTTGAATCTAACTAAGAAATCACCTACAAATAGCCATATGGAAGCTACCATGTCATACCCGTGATCTTAATCTTGTCTCCAGGCTTTGAGTCACAGAGAAAATTGCTGCAGACACCCTTCTTTGAAGGATCCTCCTTTCCGGTTTCTGGATCATAATGAACAGCACGACGGACACATAGGCTGGCTGTCTTGCCATCAAATGAATCCCCATACCGAGTTGATGCAATAGAGTACAGCCGAACATTGTGGGGCGACCCTGGCTTCTTTGGATTCTCCCCCTACAGAAATGAATAGAAGAAAATTCAAGAATAAACATATCATAAACATGGAAAAAATAATGTCGCAATTGAATTGTTTAAAGTGGATAATAAATAATCAATTGCTTTCTTATGCACTCAAACTTTGCTTCTCCTATAAATAAAATTTCCTTAATAAGCCACACCCTAATTGCACCCTTAAAGGCATCAAAACATGAGAAAATTCCTGTGATTATCAAAATTTGTCATGCAAGAAACCCTCAAACCTATCACCTGGTTTTGCTAGCATAACAAAAGTTCATTGCATAAAAGGAGGAAATTTTAAAAGTAGATGATTATAGATCACTACTTAAAAAGAAGGAAACTAGAAATGTCTTGAGCGAACTGGAGCAGCTATAACGATCTCTGAACAACATAGATCCACATTAAAAAGTTTAAAATAGCAATAGACCAAAAGAATGCAAAAAGTAACATGAAAATGACAAATAATGTGAAAAAAACCAGATAAGAACTGCACTAGGTTAAATATCCACTAGAAGTTCACAACCACCATAAGAAGGTAGAAACAATTAAGAAACATAAACAAACAGCTACTCACAGCTTGACTCGTACTTATTCAGATTAAGAAAAGCAAATTTTTTTACACTAGTCTTATGAAATTTAAGCAGTAAAAAAAGCACTTACTGGAGGTATAACACCGTAACTTTGCCCTTCCCAGTAAGGTACATTGCCTCCATGGTCAATTACAATATGGCATGTTTCACCAGGGGCATTTGGACCTACAAGCCTCTCAACTGAAACAATTGTTCCTGTGTATGGTTCCTTGGGCTTGTACAGATTAAGAGGGGGCTCTTTGGCATTCTCAAGTTCCAAAGGCAGAACAGGAACTTTCCTTTGAACAGTAGGTTGGACAGACATAGAAACCACCTTGAAACTATATTTTGTTGATACATGTCTGCTTGTCGAGTCTGCAGATGGTAAAGGAATCTGCAACTTATTATCAAAGACAAGGCGGCTGTGAACCTAAATGGACTGGACAAGTCAGTTCTTTTTTTGACTGATAGAAAAACTGCACGCTTAATTTAAAAAGAAAAAACAAAAGATGCAAATATTTCAGGATATTTATAGATGCAAAAAGCAAATGTGCAGTATAACTGATCTTAACTCTGAAGATTAGGTTGGCAGAATAATTAAGCATTTCAAGGTCAAAGAATGAAGTTCAAGTCCACTTAAGCACAGAATCTTAGAAAAGATTACTGAAGAGCGAAATGTAATATCACTTAACCAAACTTAAATAAAAGGTCACTGAAGAAACAAATATAAGTTGAAAGATTGGCAGATCATTAGAGCTTAATCTATCCAATGACTTATCACATAACCTAATGTATTTAGGCTTCTTGCATATAACAAAAACAATTGAAATGAAAAGAAACAAAGAATCAGTCATCTTTCTTTACAAATTTCAATTCATGTACACATTGGCCAACAAATTATCGGTTATATCTTGCAAAACTAAAAATGATTGCAAACTCCCTTCAAAGCTGCCAAACAAATCAAATCATAAGTCATTTCAAAAAGAGATGACAACATAGGGAGGCCGTACGTTTCTCTTTTCCAGATATATTTAGATAGATATTGGCAATATTTGTTTAAAAGAATGGCCATGGGTGCACGAGTCAGTAACAAATTCCGGACAAATAAAATCTGAAAAATAATGCATAAAGTGGTTGTTGGTAATGAACTTAGGAAAGACCATCCGATCCGAATGAGGCAAAAAAAAAAAAGCTGATAATGGAACGTGAAGTATCAGCAGGGCCATTTGAAGTAGTTTTCGAAAAAGAACTCCTTGGTAGGATTGCCAGCATTAGAAACGCATACAAAAAACCAATTATAAACACCACAACGGAGTTACCATAGAATCATTTGCCAAAGTAAATGTTTAAAAACTGTTCAACAAAACTTCAACGCGTATTCCAGACTCCAACAAGCGTAGCCAATTTCTAGCAACCAGTGAACATATCATACATATCGAGCAATATCCCTAAATGGTCTACCAAATTGCCGCAATTTATCAATAAGAAACTAACCAAAGCAAGTTTCAGCTTGTGACAAAATCTATAAAATTACATCAATCATGTGAAACTAAAACAATTGGTGCTAATCGGAAGTAAAAAAAATGCTGCTAATTCTAACTAAAAAGAAATCAAAGGAAAAAAGATCTAGTTAATAAACCGACGTTTCATCTAGACAGTTGTCGAAGTGTCACCTTGAATCCAGTCTTCTGCAACGATGCATCCGGCCGAACCGATGGAGGGACAGATGCCTGTATGCCAAACCAGATATCACCATCCAACTCAAATACAAAGAAACAAAAAAGAAAAAAAAGAAAAAAAAAAAAAAAAAAAGCAAGAATGAAGCGAAGAACCGAAGGATGGAAGTACAAGAAACGGCAGCGATGGTATACCAGAACACCTAAAGCGTGAGCCATGGTCGCGAGATCCACAGGATTCCTCTTTTAGGGTTTTGTGTGTGGGAGAGAGATCACGAGAGAGCTCCCGAGCACCTTGGTCTTTGCTTCGCTCACTGATCTCTATTAGATTTGCTTAATCCGAGGTCTTTTTCTACCTACAGTAACACCTTGGACTTTGGCCATAAAATATGTCTTTAACTGGCAAATGCCAAATTTTCTTCGACCAAATCACAAACTATGGGATCCAATAATTTTTTTTTTGGAATCCAATAATTTCATAATCTCATAAAAGCACCTGGTCTCTCTGGAAATTTCTAAAATTGTCTTTACATTTTTTACAGCTTTTAGTTCTTAACATCACTGTATGCCTATTTGGAACTCTTCCTCCAACTCGACAAGGGTGCTATGCTAAAACAAGGACAAACTACATTGATCTGTTTGTGTCATGATGTTTGCCAAGGTGTTTTATTCCCCCTTTCCAAGTAAGATAGCGGACTTCATCCTTAGCTAACTCAGGGTTGTGTTTCCTTAAATAAAAAATTAAAAGAAAAAAAAAAGAGTACATTGAATCTAGTAGTATTTTGTGTCTAGATTCATTGTGTTTTCTGGTTTTTTCTTTTAGTTTTTCGTCCAAGAAAATACACTATTAGTGGTGTGTTAATAGAATCTATTAGAGTTGTGCATGGGCGGTTAACCGAATTGTTCGGTTCAGCAAAAACTGTGAACCGTTCTCAAACCGGTTTGACTGGTTAACCGATCACGAATTATTTTTTCTTAAATTATCTCATTTGATCGGTTAACCGCTAATTTTCGGTTAACCACTAATTTTTCGGTTAACTGTCAGTTAACCGGTTCTATTAATTATATAAATATAATAATTTTAATATAAAATATTTATTTGTATATATAAATAAAAATTTTATATAAAATATATTATATACTAGTTCGGTCAGTTAACCGGCGGTTCGACCAAGTCCCGAACCGTAACCAAACTGGTAACCATTGGAACCGCCGAAAAACCAACCGGTTAAGGAACCGTCGGTTCGGTTAACCGGAAAATCGGTTCGGTTCGGTTCAGTTAACCACGGTTCCAACGATTTTCTTGCACACCCCTAGTGTCACGCCCCGGTTGGATCAGCCCTAATTTGGTCTTAAACTGATGTCTTAGGGCTGTCCGGCGGAACACCGGAGTGCGAACTCCCTAGGGTTTCCGACTCAAAATTACCACGAATAGAAAGCCTAACTACCCGATTAAATTTTATCCCCAAATTACAATTCGCACGGAGAACCCTTACCCTAATTAGAGAAATCCGGAAAGTATCGGAACCCTAAATTAGAATTACCTCTCGGTCAAAATTGATGTTGACCAGTCAAAATTGCCGTCGCCGAATTAATTTGGGTTGCTGACGTCATCGTGACGTCAGCCACTCCAATCCGCCGCTCGCCGCTTGATTTCGTTTTGCTGATGTCGCCGCACGTCAGCCTCGCAATTCCGCCGCTGCGAAATTGAAATCTGTTTTCACGCTCCCGATTTTGACTCTAGTCAAAATTGTAACCTTCCTTCGTCTTCCTCACGCAGGAACGCCGCCTGCGTTCGCGTGGGTTGATCGTCGCCGGAAACCGCCGCAATCCAAGAAACAGGGGAAGAGAGAACTTAAAAGGAGAAAGCTTTTTATTTGATTACCCGAAGCTTCAAAACTCCTTATAGTCGACGGCGACCCCGGCCACCGGATTCCCCTCTTCCCTCCCTTGCCGGAAACCGGCTACAATCACTCAGTTCGTCGCCCCCTGGCACCGAAGTATCTCCACACGCGCTAGCTTCCCTCAGCTTCGATGTTGATGGTGGAAGATTGCTCGCCCCCGTTTCATCCCCTGCTCGCCCCTTTTATCGCTGCAGGACGCGCCACTCCCTTCTACGTCTGAAACCTTCGCAGCCCGCGTCTCTAGCGTTATCTGCGTCGCCCGCAAGCTTTGACGCCGCAAGCCCTAGCCGCGTCAACCTGGAGCTCGAAGCCGCCTCCGTCCGTGAAGGTCGGGGAGGAAGGCGTCGACGCGTCCGGATTTGCCGACGCCGACCTCCTCGTTCTGGTGTCGTCCGCGTCGTCCGGACCCGATGAGTTTGGTGAGGAAAGAGCTGCTTCCTCCCTCTCGCGTATGCGCTCTTCGCCTGGGTCAACAGGAGATGTTGACCAGATGAATTCCCTCCGAATTTGGCTTCCGCATTGGTGAGTGATTCGTGGGTTTGGGCATGTGCGTGGCCCCCTGGGCCTTGGGCTGAACTGGCTGGACCGGGGCCTGACACCTAGTGTCAGGCCTAGTTTAGGCCGGTCCAGCCCAAGCCCAAACATGGCCCAAACCTAGGCCTAGTCGGCGTGTGCAGTAGCAGAAGCCCAACGCAAAGAGGGAAAAGTTGGTCAACGCATAATGTTGACCTTAGATTGAGGCGGGCTCCCTATTTGGACCGTGACACGTGGTCTTCAGCTCCTTCTCCGCACCGCTCGGACGCGGATGAGACGAGCTATGGCAGAGGACGTGAGACGGGCAAGGCAACGGGATCTTCGGCGGGAGACCCGGACAACGGCGACGAGGGTTCTGGGCGGCGGCAACGTTGGACAAGCGCGGAGGACTCGAACGTGAGCAGCGCGAGCGAAGCGGACAGGGTTGGCGCTAAAAGGCGGAAGATAGAGGCGACGGTGATCCTCTATAAAAGCTGATAGGGATCGATCATCTGGGGGGATCCACGCCAACAGCGAGTGATTCCAATGATCAGCGAATAATCGGTGAAGCTCAGGGGAGCTTCCGCGAGTGATTTGTAGCCGACGTCGGGGAGACGATCGGCAAGGGAGGAATGGGGGCATCGACGACGGGTGTCATCGACGGCGAAGAGAAGATTTGTAGCTAATTTCGGATAATAAATCTTGAGTTTTCTTCCTTCCCCTGTTCTTCAATCTCGACAGCGACGAATTCGGTGACTGCCTCCATCGACGACGGAAAGGCAAACCGGTGCGGCAGCCTTCCTCTCCGGCGAGTTGTCTTCGGCGGAATCGCGAGTGCAGGTGGCACTCGATCTCGGCGAAGGACGCGATGCAGGCGGCGTCACGGGGCAAAGACGAAGGCGAATTTGAAGGAAGGAGTTCCAATTTTGACCAAGTCAAAATCGGAACCAAGGAATTCGAGCGCTTCGGTAGAATTGGGTGGCTGATGTAAGGACGACGTCAGCGACCCAAAATCAAGTGGCAGTAGTGATTTCGCGGGGCAGATCGAGGGCTGACGTCACACCAACGTCAGCAAGAGGGGTTTATTCGAGTGATTGGTCAAAATTAGGGTTTGACCAGAGGAGGTATTTTTAAATTAGGGTTTCATATCTCTCTAATTAGGGTTAGGGTTTTCTGAGCGACCTTGTAATTTGGGGATTAAAATTGTTTGCGGAGTTAGGGTTTTCTATTAGGGAATTTTACCCGGAAACCCTAGGGAGTTCACTCTCTGGTGTTCCGCCGGACAACCCTAAGACATCGGTTTAAGATCAGTTTAGGGCTGATCCGACCGAGGCGTGACACCTAGAATCTATGACTAATATAATATGAATGTTAAGTAGTAGTTAACCCAAAGCTATTTGGGCACTATTATAGATTTTTCAATAGCCAAACCATGCAGCTCTAAAAAATAGCCTCCCTCATAACTATGTCGACGATTGAGTTGAAGTTATTGAAGAAATGGTCAAGTGACTACTATAAGTTGAGTTTCTTTGAGTGTTAATATGTATGCCTTGAAGACTAATAATATGTACTATATTCATTCATTTTCATTCTATTGAATGATAAAGTCATTGCCATTATTATGTTGATTGCTTTGTTTGTGTTGAAATATAGGATAATATAAAAATGTCCTCAGAGATTGATTTTTTTTAATCTTAAAATTTTGCCCCTATTCAAGTACCTAAATGAATAAAAAAAATAGCTTTGGTACATGTGAGACTAGTACATAGTCTAGTTGAATTCGTGACATTAATACAAACACATGAGTATATCAAGTAGTGGATGTGTTGGGCTGCTCGCCACAAGACTATGATTTTATTATCACAAGTGACAAAAGGTGTATTGATTCTTAAACTTGAGGTCATCGACATTTACATATGGTGAGTGGCTTACTTTGATATATTGCCTCTACATAACTAAGAAGTCATAATGGCTGTCATTGTGTATGTTATTAGTCATATGCAAAGTATGAGAGATCAATAGAGAATTAGCTTTTTCCTCTAATGGAAGCCTAATAATCTAGGGGCCACTCTTGTGTAAGTATGATTGAGAGTGTATGGCTATATCTGGAAAACTGTATTCTCTTGATCGAGTGATTCCCACATGATTAAAATAGCAAATGTGATATACTTGTTTAACTTGGATATCAATAGGCAAAAAGATTAGTTTGCATATATGAAAACTTTTTTGTTGGCTAAGAGTTATTGACTAACAATATTTTCCTATGGTTTAGGTAGTAGCAATGTGTTGTTAGATACCTCTTACAACTTGCGATAATATATGGTTCATCACTACCAATGTCATATGGGAACTATAGGGTCGCATATGTAGACACTTTCGAATGACATTTTGATCAAATATTCTTAGATCAAATTATAATTTAATGTAGGCCCATTTGGGATAATGGAGAGTCATAGGGTGCTAAGTCTAGGGTATCAGTACTGCCTGCACAGGTGGCTAAATAGCGGTGTTAAAAAAACAAAAAAAATCGTAGAACCGTAATCAATTTAATAAACTGAACTAAACAGGTAGTTAACTAAACTAAATAAACAATTAACTGAATTAATTGATTCAGTCATCGGGCAATTTTTTCATAAGATAATTGAGATTCAATTAGGGACAGTTCGGCCCTAGGCTAAATGATCGGTTAACCGCTCGAACCAATTATAAAGAATAGTATGTAAAAATTTATGTAAGAGAGAAAATTCAAACCTTATTCTAATTTTTTTTTCTCTTTCTTTACCACTATTCTATACATATAATTAATTATATGATTATATATATATATACACACATACATATATAAATAAATATTTATAAATAAAAATAATATATATATAACTAATAATATACATAAATAAATACTTTTATAAATTAATAATTTTATTAAAAACTTATATATATCAGTTAACTAGTTAAATGGTTTTTCTATTCAGTTACAGTTTCAAAATTTTTTGAGCTAATAGGTTTGGTTTGAAACATAAAAAGGGGGTCACGGTTGGATTAATCGAATCGTGAACACCCATATGGCTGATGCATTCATTAGCCATGAAAGAATGCATTGGCTTGCATCATTAGGCTTTAAGCCCAATAAGGGCACATATGGGGGTTCCCATGTGCGAGGCACATGTCTAGGTATGTTCACACTAGTGACAGCCCCATTTGGTAGGTACGCTAACTCTCGGACATGCCTTAGGTAGCTAAAATAGGAGAAGACAATTTTATCTATACCTATTGTCACACCCTGTTTTACAATAATATAACGAATCAGCTAAATTAATTATTATAACAAATTTAATGGCTAGGCTAAGCCCAAATTTATCAAAGTCCCATATAGGGGACAAATTAAGCGGTTCGATTACGTTCAGCGCGACCGGCAGGAACGCACCCACGCACACGATCCTCAGCCTTAGCGAAGGGTTCTGACCTTCGTCCAGCCCAAGAAAGAGAAAAGGGGAGAAAAGACATGTCAACATAAAATAAATAAAGGAAAAAAGGGAAATTATACCTCAATCCATATCAGATCCAAATCTAGATTCAAAACCTAAAGCATTTGTGTCCAAAGATCAAGCCCGTGTCCGAGACTTAAGACGCATTCACATCAGTGAGAAGGAATGTCATGTCTTCCTTCAGATGAAAGCACGACTGTCGCATTTGCGTTTGTGTCCTCTGTTGTTGTCTGCAAGTGCACGGATACTCGAAGTAATATTTAAGATATCGAACCACAGGGACCTCGTTGTTAAGTACCGACAAATTGAATTCTTACTAGCTAAACAAATCGAGAATGCTGAAAATAAATGGTTAAACAGTGTATGAAAAATCAGAGAGAAAGAATTGGGACTAGGGGTTCATCCACCTTAATATTTATGACTAGATATAATTAAATGTTCATCAATCTATTTTCATTATGGTAAAGATATGGCTTACTTAGTAAAGAAATTAACTCACTCTTGCGTAGTCAATTTACAAAGAACGATCCTCACTCTCGTGCAAGATCTATTCAATGTTTAATATAAGTAAACTTCAACAGAGAGATTAAGAATCACTCTCGTGCATTCCATTTCAATATCGAGATCTTAAGCGAAACTAAGCATTCTCATACCTTAGCTTCATAGGTTTTACTTAAGGTTTTCAAACAATCCAATATCTATCTCTAGCATATTTTCATGTCTAAAGCAATAATAGTTTCTAGATCAAGACATCAACAAGAATTAAACTTCTAAAATCTAAAGATAAGAACACAACTAATCTCTTACGATGACTTCCTACCATAAATTCTAGGGTTCCAAATTTTGCGCATCATCTTCTCAGTCCATAGCACAAAACTCTAACACATGTTAATGATCGAAACTAGAGACGATTAAAGACATTAATCACTTAAGTAAAATTACCATACCAAAAATATATTGATGGAGTAAAGGTCATCTAGTCATTGAAATATCAAGGGAACCCCCATGTCCCAAAAGAAGGTTTAAGCTAGCATGATCGAAGAATTACAGCAAAACATGGGTTTAGAATGATTAGAAATCGAAAGGAATGAGTAAAAGTTACAAAATAGGGCTATAATCAAAATTACAGCCCGTAATTCGTGTAGAGTCACGATGAACAGTGCATGCGACCACGTTTTCGTTGATTTCTCCCTTGATTGGCCTCCTTTCACTCTGAAAGTTTTGTGGTGTGTTCTCCTTCCTCAGGCGAAGCTTCCTTTCAAATATCGTGGCCGGAGATGGTCTGTGCGATGAACGGCGATGAACCCTAGCACAGCAGAAATTCTTTGAAATTCTCTGTGAATCCTTAATGAAAATTATTCCTTTTGCTTCAAAATCTTCTCCTCCTTATTCTGAGTCTTCCCCTTTTTTTGGATCTTCAATTGGTGCCCTAAATCTCGAGAAATCATCTTTTTAATTTTTCGGCGGAAAAATTGGGAAACTGGGCGCATAATTACGGTACTGTGATGAACGTTACAGTACTGCCGTAATGGCTTCGGAAGTTTCTGTAAGGAAACGGCCTAGAATTACGGTACCGTATAATTTGTCACGGTAGTGCCATAAATTCCTTGATTATTCCTGAAAGTTTCTGTGAGAAATTTGCCTAAAATTATGGTACAATAAAAACCATTACGGTAGTGCCATAATTCTCCTTAAATCCTCTGAAGTTTCTGCCTGAATTTGGACTGAAATCACGGTACCGTAATATTCATTACGACAGTGCTGTAATTTCCCAAAAAATTCTCTGCGAGCTGCTGCCATGAAATCCATTACGGTAGTGTCATATTCTCATATTACGGTCGTAAAATTCATTAAGGCACTACCGTAATTTCGATGGAAAACTTGGTTTGTCTTCAAATTTGATGTGTAAACTCCTCTTGATGATTAGAATTCATCCATGCATTGAAATTGCTCGAAAACTTATGATAATGATGTCTTTTTATCTGAAATTGATTAAAAACCAAAAAAGGTGTAGATTCCGAAGTATTTGACAAATAAGGCATGAAAATAAAGCAAAAGAGCAAAATTATGACCCAAAAGACTGGTTAATTGGTATGAAAAACACTATGAAATTTAGAGTCATCAAACACATAAGGCTTAAACTTTGCTTGTCCTAAAGTAAATAAAGAAAACAACACTGATTATGAAAATAAACTGTCAGATGATGAATAAATTTCTAAGATACAATTACATATGAAAAATTCACATCAAATAAATTCTCAAATTTTTAAGTAAATATATTATACTCTGAATTCAATCCTTAAGATCCATGACTCAATTAAATAAAATTTCGCAATGTGCATAAATAGAATGTCAATCTCATGAGTTCACATAGTTTAAGTTTTGAGTCCATGATGCCTTTGTTTACAGGAATAGGAATCACAAAATCTTTTTCCATTCAAAATTTTCTCTCTCTTTTTTTTTTTTTACATCTTTGACATTTTCTAAAATGAATACCACCTTTCTTCTGGTGACATATTTAGAATATATTGGTCACATAACCAACATAATGGAACTCATGTCTCCTTAAGTAGAAAGAATTTTTCTTGATATAGCGGAGTTAATGTCAAAGAATCTCTCTCATGGCATGCACTTACATAGATACATACTTTTTATTGAACTTCAACTATTGTTTTAGGTACCATTGCAAATACAATGCCAAGAAGAGGAGTTATTCTTTTCAAACTTCAACCTATAACTTTAGGTACCACTACCAATTTTTTGCAGTGCCAAATAGGGGAGTCATTTTTCTTTGTGGATTTTGGATTCTTTCTTCCCAACAAATAACAAGATGGACTTTAATGATTTACTAGGTTTAATCAATTGATATTAATCCAAAAATCACACAACATATGCTCATTTTATCCAAAAGAATTACTTCACTTTCAAATCTCATTCATTAAACAATATATTCACCCAAAGCTTTATGTATCAATCAATGGAAAATTTTAACATATTATATCAAAGAAATAAACTCATCATTTTAGGTTTATATTCAATCCTCAAGTATTGCCATGAACAATATTTCATCATCAAGAAAAATTTCGGCATGGTAACAACAGCATTTTCATGAATAAGCAAACCACACAGGTGTATATCACATCTATACCAAATTATAACAAAAATCATCTTTACCAAATTACAAATCATACCAACACAGAATATCAATCCCAAATATCAAATTATCAAATACAACCATATCGAACCATTATCAAATCAAGTATCAATAGACTCTCAATACAACCATATCGAAAGAAAGTATAGCAAATATCAAATCATGTTATACAACCAAATCGAAAGTATGCAGTAGTGAAAACAAATCGAGGATCAGAAGCGGCGAACACAAGAAGCATGATAGAGTCATCCTTCCCTACAAGAGTATAAAATCATGATTAATCAATAAAGCACAAGTAAGCAATAGGTAAGGAAAAAATGATACTCACAAAGGTCTACTCATTAGAGTCTGTCTCCTCATCGTCTCCCTCAGCCTGAGTGGTGTCCATGGGATCATGAGAACCTCCCTCTCCTGCATCTCCATAAATACCACCCCTCCTGGTATCCTCGAAGCCAAAGCGATCGTAGAGAAAGTTGCCCATCTCTTCCATGTAGTTCCCCAACGCCTCAACGTCCTAGTGGATGTGACTCATGGTATCGGTCATCCTCTCCATGGACCCCATCATCCTCTCCATGTGCTGCTCCTACCGGTACATCTAGGCAGAGAGAGCCTGAAACCCTAGGTCTCAATAGCTCTGCCAATCACTCTGATCTAGGGCAGCTCGATGTGAGGAAGATCCGGTGTCTCTGTGCTGTGGTGGATCTGTGGCTCTAGGAGGTGAGGAATCCATACCCATCCCCATCCGAAATGGGTCATCACCCCAAGCAGGAGGTGGTGGTGGCACTAAGGTCTCTGGTGCAGGAGTGGCATAAGAAACGTAGCTCGGTGACAACTTCCAATTTTCTTGATTTTGCACTATAGTCCTTCCTATGTTCGGCAGTGGCAGGGTTGAAAGCCCAGGCTGAAGAATCAAGCAATATGTATCTCCATCTCGGACAATCATCTTCATGGCCATGCAGAATTCAATGTCTATCCTTGCATTGCCCCTAACGACTTCGATCTCATAGGGCTCAATCCCCAAGTATAGTGCTATAGGAGTAAGGAATCCTCCTATCACTATTGTTCCTTTCTTAGCCCTAGCCGCCTTATCCAAATGTTTCATAAAGAAGAAAGTCGCATCCACAATATATCCATGAAGCATGCACCAAAGAAAAAATAACTCAGTATAACGAACCATACCATCGCTATCTCCTCGCCCAAAGATGGTATGTGCAAGAACTCAGTGGGCATATCTGACACACGGGTTTGAGATGCTTGTGGCTCTGGCTAATGAAGGTGAAAATTGGGTCTCTACTGTGATCTGATTCTAAAAGACATTCTCAATAAATCCAATCGGTGGCTCAGTGTGCCCTCTCTCTGGAAGATGGAATATACGTCGAATATCTTTGAATGTGAGCCTCCTATCTTCGTTATCCATCCTGAATCTGATCTCTCCTTCAGCTGAACGATCTTCATACTCATCCCAATCTACCTCCAAACTACTGAGAAATTCTAGCACTATAGGTAGATAGGTCTAGGGAGTCATGTCAAAAAATTGTCTTGTAGCAATGCGATCAAACATCCACAACACATCCTCTTTCAATCCCAAGACCTCTAATGCTCGTGTATCAGTATATTTGGTTCTAACAATGTGTCTGGTAAGAAGTTGATTATACCTTTGTTCCTGAACTTCATCCTTGAATATGATACCAAAAGGGTTTGATGGAGGAGCTGGGGGTTCAGCTGGGGCTTTCCCCTTTCTCCTTGAAACCATTCTCTTGACCGGTGACATGATGATGGAAGTAAAAGATTTCAAAGTTAAGAAGAAACTGGAATGAACAGCGTTTTTACCAAAGGGGCAAACAGTGCTGAAAACTGGGCTGGATTCAAGCTTCAAATCCGAGTTTCTGAGTTGAAATGGAGCTTCCAAACAACTTGAGGGATGATCTTCTACCTCTTGCGAAGCTTTCTGGAGCTGGAAGCAGCTCAATCAAAGCTTGGACGAGGAAGAACGAGCAGGGGTGAAATCCGGCATAAAAACAGTGACTGAGCTCAATTTGAGCTCGAAAATCCTCAAATCTCAAGTGGAAATCGCTAAAACTGGTTAGGAAGAGTCGTAAGAGGGTTAGGGATGCAACGAATCAAAGAAATCCAGAGGTCGGCACGATTCGGAGTGAAGAAACCCTAAAAACACGGCGCCGAACCCTAAATACGGTACCAGAATCGCGTGGGGTCGGTCAAATTATGGTACCGTAATGGAATTACGGTATTGCCGTAAAATCACAGCAAACTCTCGGCAGAGAAAAATGTCAGATTACGGCACTGTGAAGACAATTGCGGGACTACCGTATTTCGTTCGAAAATCCCAAAAGTTTCTGTAAGAAAATGCTCCACTTTTACGGTACCGTGAAAAACATCACGGTATTGCCGTAATCTCCACAAAAACTCAAAAACTTTCTGGTCAAAAATCGTCTGAAAAAATGGTACCGTGAAAATCACCATGGCACTACCGTAAGATGCTCAAAAATCTCAAAACTTTCTGGATGAAAACGGACAGAAATTACGGTCTGTAAAATCTATCACGGTAGTGCCGTAATCCAAGTAAATCTTTCTGTAGAGAGTCAACATGGAATTACGGTACCCTAATAAAAATTATGGTAGTACCGTAATTTGTCAAAAATCAAGAAAATCACCGAAAAACGTACCTAAAAAATGAGAAAAATAAAAATTAGTCCTAAACAAAACAAATTAAGACAAAAACAAACCAAAAATAAAAGAAAAAGTGTTTGGGTTGTCTCCCAAGAAGCGCTAATTTAAAGGTCATTAGCTTGACCGTTCTGCACTCAGATTTGCTCGTGGTTCATCAAGTAGAAAATTCTCTCCTTCTTCAATCTGCTCCTCATGGTAGTAGTGTTTCAATCTTTGGCCATTAACTTTAAACACCCCCTTCTCGTCACTCCAAATATCAACTACTCCATATAGATAGGTCTTCTTAACCTAAAAAGATCCAGACCATCAAGATTTAAGCTTACTAGGAAAAAGTCTCAATCTAGAATTAAACAAAAGAACGAAGTCACCTAGTTGAAATTCCTTTCTGAGTATGTGTCGATCATGCCATCTTTTAGTCATCTCCTTATAGATCCTTACATTTTCATAAGCAGAGAGTCTAATCTCATCGAGCTCGTTCAATTGTAACTTTCGTTTTTCACCTGCGCTCTTTAAGTCAAAATTTAATGCTCTGATCGCCAAGAATGCTTTATGCTCGAGCTCTACAAGAAGGTGACATGATTTTCCATAAATCAATTGAAAAGGAGACATACTTATTAGTCTTTTGAAAGCAGTCCGGTATGCCCAAAGTGCATCAAGCAAGCTTGAAAGCCCAATCCTTTCTTGTTCTTGACACTATTTTTTCCAATATCCCTTTAATCTCTCTATTTGATATTTCCACTTGTCCACTTGTTTGGGGATAGTAAGGTGTTGCAACTCTGTGATTTACCTCATACTTTCTAAGCAAAGCTGAAAATCTATGTTCAATAAAGTGAGAGTCTCCATCACTAATTACTACTCGTGGGATCCTAAATCGTGGAAAGATAATCCTTTTAAACAATTTCACCACAACTCTAGAATCATTGGTAGGAGAAGCAATGGCTTCTACCCACTTGGAAACATAGTCTACTACCACAAGTATATACTTGTTACCTCCAGACGATGGAAACGGTCCCATAAAATCAATCCCCCAAACATCAAATATTTCAACTTCAAGTATTGTGGACAAAGGCATCTCATTTCTCTTGTTGATGTTACCCATCCTCTGACAACTATCACAAAATAGTATAAAATTTATTACATCTTTAAATAAAGAGGGCCAATAAAATCCAAATTGTAATTAAAAACAGTCTTCTCAGTACTAGCATGCCCTCCATATGATAATCCATGATACTATAACAATATATCCTTGATTTCTTCTTCGGGGATACATCTCCTAAATATGTCATCTGCACATCTTCTAAAAACATAAGGCTCATCCCAAAAATAGTGTTTGACATCAACTAAAAATCTTTTCTTGCCTTGATAACTCAAATCGACAGGAAAGATATTAGCAACAAGATAGTTCACTATATCTGCATACCAAGGAGCCTTAATCTAATCAATCTTCAAAAGTTGTTCCTCAGGAAAGGAATCATTAATAATATCACCTTTATTATTTTCTACAATTATCCTCGAAAGATAATCTGCAACAGAATTTTCTGTTCCTTTCTTGTCCTTGATCTCTAAGTCAAACTCTTGTAGAAGCAAAATCCATCTAAGCAGGCGCAGTTTACTGTCTTTCTTCTGCATCAAATATTTAACCGCTACATGATCAGTGTACACCACAACTTTTGAATTTATCAAATAAGATCTGAATTTATCAAATGCAAAAACAACAGCTAAGAGTTCTTTCTCAGTTGTGGTGTAATTCCTCTGTGTCTCATCCAAGGCTTTACTAGCATAGTAGATCACATAAGGCTTCTTTTCCTTTCTTTATCCTAGAACTGCTCCTACAGCAAAATCATTGGCATCACACATAAGCTCAAAAGGCAATTCCCAATCAGGTGGTTGCATGATAGGTGCTGATATTAAGGCCTTCTTCAGTTCCTGAAAAGCAAACAAACAACTCTCATCAAAGCAGAATTTAGCATCTTTACAAAGTAAATCAATGAGTGGTTTAGCAAGTTAGAAAAGTCCCTGATAAAACGCTGGTAAAATCCTACATGTCCCAAGAAGCTTCTAATCTCCTTAACCGTGGTGGGTGGTGCTAGCTTCTCAATCACTTCAACTTTGGCCTTATCGACTTCAATCCCTCTCTCTAAAATAAGGTGACCCAAAACTATTCCTTATCTAACCATAAAATGACACTTCTCCAAGTTAAGGACAAGGTTAGTTTGTTCACACCTTTGCAAAACTCGAGATAGATTAGCCAAACAATCATCAAAGGAAAAAACCATAAACAGAAAAATCATCCATGAAAATATCCATAAAATCTTCAATAAATTTAGAAAATATTGCCATCATATACCTCTGAAAAGTAGCAGGTGCATTACACAATCCAAAAGGCATCCTCCTATAAGCAAATGTACCATATGGGCAAGTAAAGGTGGTTTTATCTTGATCATCAGGATGAATGGGAATTTGAAAAAATCCAGAATATCCATCAAGAAAACAAAAATAAGAATGCTTAGCAAGTCTCTCAACCATCTGATCAATAAAAGGTAAGGGAAAGTGATATTTCCTAGTGGCAGTATTTAATTTCCTATAATCAATGCACATGAGCCAACTAGTAACTGTTCTAACAGGTATCAATTCATTATCTTTTTATTTTTCATAACTGTGACACCCCCCTTTTTAGGAACACAATGTACAGGACTTACCCACTTACTATCAGAGATAAGGTAGATAATACATGCATCAAGCAATTTCAATACTTCCTTCTTTTCAACTTCCTTCATAGATGGGTTGAGTCTTGTTTGGAAATCCACATGTGGTCTGTGTTCATCCTCCATATGAATCCTGTGCATACAAAAAGAAGGATTAATTCCTTTTAAGTCATCAATGGTATACCCAATTACCTTTCTATGAACCCTCAACTCCTTCAAGAGCAAATCAGTCTCCCTTTCATCTAATTGAGCATCAACAATCATAGGGTAAGTAGAGTTAGGACCATGAAATTCATAGCGAAGGTTATTAGGTAAAGCTTTCAGTTCAACTTTTGGAATTTTTTTCTTTTTCATCATCAAATATAGTGCAATCCAAAATATCATGAGTTTCATTACAATAATCATCATCAAAATCAGAATCATCAATTTTTTCATAAGAATTTTCATAAAAATTATCATCAAAATCAGAATCAGAATCAGAAGCAGAATGATTATCAAACAAAAAATCAAAATCATAAACCGCATCATCAACAGCATGAACACTACAACATGAACTAGCATATGAAGGTTTTTTCAATGAATCATTCAAATCAAACTCAATTTTGTTATCATCAATATTCAGAGTGAGTTTACCATTCTTTACATCAATAAGTGCTCCTGCAGTGGCTAAGAACAGTCTACCAAGAATAATAGGAATTTTTGCATCTTCTTCCATCTCAAGAACCACAAAATTAGTAGTTACAAAATACTTACCAACTTGGATATGAATATCCTCAAGAATACCTACAGGATACTTCACTGAGCAATCGGCGAGCTGCAAAGATATTGAAGTTGGTTTAGGAGCTCCTATATCCAGTTTCCTGCACACAGATAAAGGCATTAGACTCACACTGGCTCCCAAATCACATAAGGCTCGGTCGAAAGCTACACTTCCAATCAAACAAGGGATAGAAAAACTACCTGGATCCTTTAATTTCGGTGGCAACTTATTTTGAATAAGAGCACTGCATTCCTCAGTTAGTGCCACAGTACCATAGTCCTCTATTTTTCTTTTATTGGATAAAATCTCTTTCAAAAATTTTGCATATAAAAGCATTTGAGATAAGGCATCAGTAAATGGAATATTAATATACAACTTTTTCAAAACATCCAAAAATTTCCCAAACTGCCTATCTAGCTTAGCTTGCACAATCCTCTGGGGAAAAGGAATAGGTGGCCTATATGGTGGTGGTGAACTAGGTCTAGGAATATCAACTTCACAAGGCAAATCACCATTCTATGAAGGCTCATCCTCCTTAGAAGGTGGAGAGCTAGGATGGGACTGCACATGTGCAGGTTGTGATTCCAAAACTAGTTCACTACTAGGTCTAACATTAGGCTCTTCCTCATCATCATCTAGTGATCCCCTAGGGACCTCTAACTGTTTTCCACTCCTAGTTGTGATGGTATTACAATGTTCCCTAGGGTTAGGTTCAGGTTTGGCAGGTAATTTCCCTGGGGGTTTATAAACTGTGCTAGCCTGTTGTGCTATCTGAGTCTCTAAAATCTTATTGTGAGCAACAACACCATCCAACCTAGAGTTAATTTACTTAAGACTCTCTGAAACTTCCTCATTTTGTTTCATCTGAGCACTCATGAATTTCTCAAACATGTCCTCTAAACTAGATTTTTGGGGTTGACTCTGATTTGGTTGTCTCTGCTAATACCCTCTATTTTCATTCTGCCCACTAGCATAATTGTTACTTTTCCAAGACAGGTTAGGATGGTTTTGAAAGTCCCCTTCAAGGGGGAGCGCAATTTCAAAGTCCCCTTCAAGGGGGAGCGGAAACAAGATGAAGCCCTAAATAAGGGGGTGGGGGCGCATGTAGATGTTTTTAGGGGATTCATCATCAAGATCGCATGTAGTCATATGATTAACTTATATGAACGAAAAAGAGATCACAAGGTGTCATACCAATGCCATTAGAGTGGATGTCGGTTTGGAAGCAAAAGACCAAACGAGATCTTCTCCACAAGCGACGCACACAAAGTGATGTTGCTTACCCCTTGTGAACCTTGTGCTAGCAAGCTTCTTCAAGGGTCTTTGCCGTATGAGAAAAGGGGAAGAACTTCTTGCTTGGCGAGAGAGTTTTCTTCTCTTTTCTTGTCGTCAATTCACCACGACACCAAAGAGAGTTTCGCTCGAGGTGAGTGTGTAACCTTCCACACTAATGTGGAGGCGTTACATGCATTCAATCTTTGAAACCGATTTCCCAAAAAGGTAAGTATTCAAAGCCTCATGCGTTCACACCAAGTGAACCATCGAATCTCCTCTTTGAACCAAGTGTTGAACCGGTTCTTTGATTTGGTTCAATCGAATTTTGTTCAATCACCAAATCAAACCAAGCCAAGCTACGATCTAGACCTTCTATGAACCAAATGGCTCATGATCTAACCGTTCATCTTCCGATGCTCTAGATCTCACGATCCAGCATCCAATCTCTCGATCGAAGCTTACCGATCTCAAGCCCTAATCAATCAAACATGATCAGTCCAGATCTCACTTACAATCAGAGACTAAAGCCCTTTAAACTGAACCCAAATAATTCAGTCCACACGATCTGACTTAAGTAAGCCATATCACCATATTGTGCGACCCTGAGGGTTTCCTTTATATGTCGGTAACGATAACTTTCGTTATCACGATCAGTGAGGGGTATCTAGCAACACATCACTGTCTCCCGATTTAAAGGAAAGAGTCTTCCAAGACTTCACCCAAACCACAGCACAAGTGTGAACCCACTTCACAAGGCATACATGTTTCCTTTGCCACTGGATGTTCTTATTGGACAAGCATGTCAAGCTTGTAACTCCAATATGATGAGCATGATTAGATCAGATGAACATAGTCATCTGGGTATGGCCATACACTTTCTCAATCATCTCATATAGGGGGGCCCTTTAGAACATCACACTCCTTAAACAAGGAGACGGCAATCCTTTGTCTATCACTAGTGCCCTAACCTGATTCAAGCTCACCATCCAAGATAGTCTATAATCATTATGTTTCAAATGATATTGAACTACCTCAAGACAATGACAATCATCATTTAGAAACACAAGTGATCTCAAGTCAGAGGACATGTGCCACTTGCTGCTTACAAGGATCATTCACATTGTGACAAGCAATTGAATATCCTAGTAGGGTCTGTCCAGTACATCCAATGTACCCATGAGTCTACATCTTATTCCATGCTCGAAGCATCCTATAAGATTAGAACACATATTAGTCTTAACCATATCAAGGCTGTCTCAAGTTCACCAAGATATCTCGACTAAGGACATATTGACTGTCAGCCTAGCTGAACAGCTTTGAGACATTATTCAGAAGTACACTTATTACAGCAGACAAGGTAACAAACTGAATAACAACCATGCCTTTTATAAACACAAGAGTTTATTACATGATACTTATACAATCCCAAAGGCCTCAAACATTAGCCTTAAGGGCATACCCCAACAGGTTTCTCCAACCAGGGTTGTAGGTATTAGAGTAAGGGTCATTATTTCTACCTTGATTATACCCCCCCCCTACTGCATTAACTTGCTCACTACCCTGATCAACAATAACCTTACTGATGCAGGAGCATATAGCATGAAAGAAGGGGAAAATCTGGCCCCAATGGTGCCCCAAAAATTTTTCACAGAAAGTTCCTCGGGGTACCCAGCGACGGAAGCCACGCCCCGTGAGTCATGCGGACAACTACCCGATTTAGGGGCGGCTTCACATGCACAAGTCTGATTTTCCACAGAAAGTTCCTCGGGGTACCCAGCGATGAAAACCACGCCCCGTGGGTCCTGTGGACAACTACCGGGTGCACAAGTCTGATTTTCCACAGAAAGTTCCTCGGGGTACCCAGCGACGAAAACTTCACCCCGTGGGTCTTGCGAACAGCTCCCCGGAGAAATCTTGGAATCGAAGGTGGAGCCACATGCACAAGTCGAAACTCCCATAGAATGTTCCTCGGGTCACCCAGCGACGAAAGTCACACCCCGTGACTTCTGCGAACAGCTACCCGAAGCCACAGAACTACCCCGACGACCCCATTTCGACCTATACCACCCACCCTACCATGTTGCTCCACCTCATGAAGACCCAAAGGATCCCAACAAGGTGGTTATTCGGCGATCTCAAGGCCCATCTCACCCACCGGACCACTTCGTGGGTGTTATCAGCCCACTCTCTATCCACACCGAAGTGACCCAGCCCAAGGACACTACAAGCCAACCCCCGAAGAGCCCAAGTCCAGATGGGCCTCGCAACCACATCAGCAACACGGCCCAAGAGAAGGCCGCGACGATCGTTACACAGCCCAATACTTCAAAATTCTACTGCTTTGTCGCGGTATGCTCCAAGCGCGTCTAATCGCCTAACCATCTACGTACGAAGACCAGAAGACCATGCGACCAGCTTCAAGAATATTAGGTAGAAGTTTGTCTCTCTTTTTTCTTGTAGCTGCAACTTGACTACTTTATGGGCTGCAAGAGTAGTTAGTTGTTAAAGTAGCTTGTCTTTTTCTGCTTTGTCTTGTTCCCTCCCCACTTGTTCTATAAAAGAGGAGGCTGGGGTGTTGTGTTCTTTAGTTCTCTTGGTGGTAGAGTACTCCTTGTGAGCTGAGAGCCTCCAGCGCTTGTAGAAGTCGAAGTCGGCGCTTCGCCTTCAAAGTTTGTAAGAGTCGTGGTTAGTGCCTCGACTCTGAAGTGTTTCCTTCCTGGTTTTTGAAGCAGTAAAGTAAATCCCACCGCCTCTGGTGGGTCAGGTCCGCCTGTCTTTTCATTTCATCATGTTCATTTCCGTTATGATTTCTGAACTTCCATGGGTATCCGTTCACCGGAGACGTGGACGTTCTACTGTTCTTCGGTTTGTTTCAGGCGCATAGGCGTGCGAGCTGTGTGCTACGAATCAGTTGGTTTCCCCATTGCGACGTGCTGAGCTTAAAATCTGCTGCATGAGAGTGCTAAATTGCTACGAGGTTAGTGTGTTACATTCTGTAGTTGTGTGCCATTGTGTTCTTTCGCATTCGTGTTGCCCCGATCGAACTCAACGCAGATTTCATCGTGTTTTCTACTGCATTTCCAAAGCAATTTTCACTTCCCTCGTCTAAAGACCCTCTCCCGTTTTCACGTGCATTGTGTAAATCCTTAGAGTATAGCTTTAAGGACCATCCTTCCTACAGTAGCTACATCAATTCTGGTATCAGAGGACGTTGCGTGTTCGATTCTTAGAGTTCGCATGGTCCAACTCCCTTGCATCGCATATTTCCGCATTGATTTCGCATTTTCAGCATCCTGCACTTAGTCATTTTCAGCCTTGATTGTGCATGGTGACCACAAGGTCGTAACTCATGTCTTCCCAATTCCCCGACACTATCCCAGAAACCCAAGAGTCGGTCCAACCTTCGGAAGGGACTAGCACCCCTTTAGACTCAGTAGCCGCACTTACTGCGCGAGTGGACGCGCTGACTACGCAGCTCGCTGCGTATAAGCAGTCCACGGATACCGCCATGCAGCAACTCAAGCTGTCATCGGAGACTATGTTCCAGCAACTTTTGGCTGGTTTCGAAGATCTTACTGATGTGGTTAACGCGTCGGGGCAAAGGCGCCCCAACTTGAGTCAACCCCCTCAGTCCGCTAGGACTGCTCCGACTAGGGAGTTACCCCCGGTAGTTGCGCCCGTTCGGCGCCAACCCCTTGTGGACGGATCTGGCCGCCATGGGCCCTACGTGGCTCATGAAGGCCCAGGTTATGAGGATGAGCCATACGATAAAGACGATGTTTGGGCCGCACAAAGGCCCCCAACCCAGCCTAGGTTTGAGCGACAGTGAGCCGATGTCGATGTCCATCGTTTTATCCGTGAGACCCCCCCCCCCCCCCCACATTTCGCGGGTGGTCTTGACCCTACTAAGTTCCTAGATTGGATCGCCTCGGTGGATACCTACTTTGACTTGAGCGACACTACTCAATACATGTGAGTTCGCATAGTCCGCACCTTGCTAGATAGTCCCGCGCGCCTACATTGGCCGAATGTTGAGTGCCAAAACGAACAGAATGCTCTCCCTCCCATTACCCGATGGGAGGAGATGAAGTATCGCCTTCGCGAGCGATACGTCCCACCCTCCTATAGGCAGCGTCTCCTTGACCAGTATAGCAGCCTTCAGCAAGGATTTGGCTCCGTTGCGGAGTACCATTTGGCCTTCGACACATTGCAACTCCGTTGCAATTTGCAAGAGGATCCTGAACTAGTTTTGTCTAAATTTAAGAATGGGCTTCGGTCGGATATCCAACGAGCTTTACCTACGTATGGGTCCGATTCCCTTGACCAAACCTACCAGCGTGCGTTGGACATCGAGCAGGACCTCCGCGCAACAACCCGTCGCAGCGAGTTTGTCCCTCCTCGGCGTCCGCACAATGGTGGACCACCGCATTCCCACCATAGGACTGAACGTGGTGAACCGCGTCCGGACCCTCGTCCCGTGCCTAGTGATGTCTCGAAATTATATCTTCTTTTAGACCTATACTTACCTGTGAATCGAGACCTATTTTCATGCTTTTACATCTCTTTCCAGCTTAATTCATTTACTTTCTTCAGAAGCTTCACTATTTGTCATATTTGTTAAATACAGGACAATTCACTCGTTTCTAGAGCTATACGAATGCACGATCACATGCCCGAGTGAATCTAAATCTATGACGAGAAATTTAGCTTCAGACAAGAGCTAGAGTTTAACCGCATTCAGCATTTAATGTCAGCTCTCCAGACGCACGCCATCAGTTCAAAAGACACACGCCAATGAGGAACATTCATGAACAAGCATTAAGGACTCCTCATTTATGAACAAGCATTAATGACTCCTCATTCATGAACAAACATTAATGAGAAACATTCATGAATGAGCATCAAATGAAGAAACATTTGTGAATATGGATAAGGTGTTCATGATTAGCGCCACCTTGAAGAAGTGCCTTGAAGAAGTGCCTTGAAGAGGTACTTTGAAGAGGTGCTTTGAAGAAGTGCCTTGAAGAGATGCTTTGAAGAGGTACCTTGAAGTATATAAAAGAGAGGAGTTCTCTTTTGGAAAGGGGGGTTGGTCGTCGAACACAAGGAGAGGATTGCGCTCAAGGCTCAAAGGCTGGTTCCAAGGCGAGAAAACAACATTCCAAAGAGAGAAAGGTGACATCAAAGGAGGAGAGGAGGAGTTTGTCTTAGTTCTTTCCTCTTTTCTACTTTGTTCTGTAACCTTTACATCTTAATCATAAATCTTGTACTTGTAGTAACCATGTTTGTATTAGCGTAAAACCTCTATCGGGATTCGGGCGTAGCCCATCTTTATGATTTACAAGTATTAATGTTAAGAATTGATTTTCGATATATCTTTTGAGACCATTTGATCTAGATTTATTTCCATCATGTTTATCGATTTTCGCACTTTAGCTGATTGTGGTAACAACTGAGAGGTGAATCGCAATCAACACATTCTTCTTGATCAAACTTGTGAGCTCTATTACGAGAGTCGTAGAGTCTACTTGGGGAATCTTGGTGTCCTGTTTCACACGATCTACCTCTGCTTAGTCCACTGCGAGAGTAGGAGACTAACTAAGTAGATTGTGGAGTTGTTCACCGCGAGAGTAGGAGACTAACTCAGTTGTTGAGTCGTGCACCCGAGAGGGGCACGGCTCAAGAGGACACATCCTAGGTTTTCTAGAGATTATCAAAGCAGTACTTTTCATTACGCTTTTAAGTTCAAAGACGTGGTGAAACCCGATATCCCGATTTCTCTCTCATCGTTCGACTTTCGTTTTATTTCGTTTTTATTTTGAATTGTTGCATAAACCAACACCTTTAATCGCTTAGCTATCAAGGATAAGAAGACTCGATACTTGACAATCCGTCCCTATGGAAACGATATCTTACGTACTACATCGGTAAGCCGTGCGCTTGCGGATTGTGTGCGCAGGACATTCTTTTCTTGAATGCCAAGTAGAACTTCCTCCATGCTTAAAGTCATGCTTTGAGAATATGCACACAAGTAGTAACTTTAACCCATGGCCTGAGGATGACCAATACTCTTTTACCTATGACCAGTATCATTGTACCTATGAGCCAGACTGGGAGAACCCTCCAACCTTCTTCTATGAAAGCCAATCAAAACTTGAAACCGTACTTGAAAACTTTTTGGTCGCTGCAAGCAAACATAATGAAGAGAGGCAAGCCTATATCTCAAGGTGGGACACTTTAGCAACTCATACTATGATGTTAGGAACCCAGTTACTCCCTGAAGCCCAACATAACTTTGCTTCAACTGAGCCTATGGGCGAATTTGAGGAACCACAAGTAAGGGATAGCGAGTTAGATGAGGATGAATCAAAAAGTTTTAGAATTGAGAATCCTATTGAAGAAAAACTAAATGAGGAAGAAATTGAGGAAGAGGAACCAATGTGCATCCCACCGCCACCATATAAACTACCGATTTATTTTCCTCAAAGGTTGATAAATGAAAATCATGACACACAATTCACATTGTGTTACAACATGGAGATCTTGGACAAAGTAGTTGAGGAAGTCGGCACCACTCAAACTGATAAAGATCCATTAGACATCTACACAATTGATGATGATGATGAGGTGACCGAAATTGATACTAACACATTCTCCCAACTACATGACTCTAATATAATGATTGGCATACATAAGGTGAATCCTACAAAACTTGATGACATAGACCGTGAGATGAGTGCAAATCTGACTTTTGAATTTAAATCTCTTCAAAACAATACAAGGTATGACCTGCTATGCCCTGATTCTACTTTCTCTATAATTATTGATGCATATTTTAATGTTAGAAAAATTATTGGATATATCATTGATGACATTAAGGGCACTAATTTTTTCTTTAATATGCATATGATTTTTATTCAGATAGTGACCAACCTGCAACACTGGATACATACTTTGGTGGGCACACTTACACAACGAGGAAATGACAGGCGTCTACATGCCATCTATTATGCCACTGATCCTCCAGCAATGCCATAACACTTTGGCATAGGTCAAGCTAATGACCTTAAACAAGCGCTTCTTGGGAGGCAACCCAAGTGCTTTATTTCTTTAATTTTAATTAGTTGTTCTGATGTGTGTTACTTATTTTTTAGGTTAAAATTAGAAATTAATACTTACGGATCTAATCCCGATCCCTGCTTGTCACAAAAAAAAAGGAAAATTGAGGGCAGCCGTAAATTACCCCAAATCGTGGAACTCAAGTTTTACAAGCACCCTTCTGCTGCCGCCTTGCATCAATCAGTGCCGCACTTCTAAATTCCAACAGGCGCCGCTCTTCCAGACAAAATCGAACCATGAAGGTGCCACCGTCCACCTGGAAACCACGTCGCTTCCCGCTATGCTTCTCCGCCTCAAGCTCGTTCCACCGACGAAGGCGACTCTTTCCAGCGCTTGTTCAACTGAAATCTGCAATAGGCGCACCGCTTCATCCCATCAGGCACACTGCTTCATCCCAACAGGCGCCACAGCTTCATCCCATCAGGCGCACCGCTTCGCTCTGCCTTTAACGAAAATCAGCATCGACCCTCTGTGTTCCTCAACAAAAGGCGACGCAACTCTCCTCTGATTTTGCTTCTGAGTTTCTCGTGCCATCCGCCGTCTACAGAGCACAACAATCAACTCCTCCATCAGCGGAAATCACCAGCGATGCTCTTTATTCCTCAACGACTGGCGACGTCGCTCCCATTGCTGCCGCTGCAAAAGGATTCGAAACCAAAATTTGGTATTCGCTTCACTGCTCTGGAAGTTCTCCGCAACGAATTGACGAAGCTGCCGAACCAATCAGATTTTCCGTTCTTGTTGACGAGCTTGATGATCCCCTTCAGCACAGTTTTTCACTTACGGTTCCTGTTCAATCCAGCTTCTGCGATCCTCACTCCAGAGATGCCTCCGATACGAAAGGCGACGGCTTCCATTCGAATTTCCATCACTCCAGTTATCATTACTCGATGCTACGCGGACCCCTTCTTCAGCCTATCTCCTCCTTCAAGCGACTTTTGCGGCAGCGATACAGACGATCACCTCTGCTACATACACTCAGGTGCTTCTCCCTTCCGCCTGGCAAGTCTAGTGAGAGTGGCGACTCCTTTGCTTCCCGTCACTGATGACTTCTTTCATGGAATTCTCAAAGGAGAATTGCTTTTTATTCACTGGGATGTTGTTATTCGCTTCTTCCATCGGTTCGAAGATTCTGATGTTGGCGGCAATTTCTCCTTCAATTCCGGCTACGAACCCTTTAACGATTTCATCTGGCAAGAACTTCTCTTGATGCTGCTACCTCATAATCTTTGCCCTGTGGAACTACTCTGCCCTCTCCACTGCTATCAAATTTCTACAAGATCTGGTATTGCTCTGCTAGTCTTCTCTTCACGGTTCCTCTAATTCTACAATTTTCTCCTGCACTATGTCCCCAAAACGCAAGACGAAGGCCTAGAAACATTCCTGTAAGCAAACCTAGGTCACATGCGCATTCAAAAATTTTGCAGCGGCGGAAATACTAGGTTTCAAAGATCGCATAACTTAAACATATGATCAACCTTGAAAGGATAGGTTAGAGCATTACCATTGCCATGCTTTGAGTGGCGGCTTGGAAGAAGAAAGGGGCGAGTGCCTCTCCTCCAAAAGTATCACACACAAGATGAAGTTTGCTTCTTCCTTGTGCTCCTTGTGCTAGCAAAGACACTAAGGGTCTTTGATCGTGTGAGGAGATGTCTCTTCTTGGCTGGCCGAATATCCTTTTCGTGAAGCTAATCAAGCAACGTGAAGAGAGGAAGCATAAGGGAGAGCGAAAACTGTGAGGAAAAAGAACGCCCAAGAAGGAAACATTCGGTTACCACTTATGGCAAGAACCAAAAAGTGTAACTCCCTCTTAATTCCCTCTTAACTCCCATGCGTTCACCCTAAGTGAACCAACCGAAACTTCCCTCTCAATCGAACCATACGTTCACAAAGTGAACCGGTTCAATTTCATTTGCTTCAAGGACCAAATCGAACCAGCCCTGGTTTTGATCTAATTGAACCAAATGGCTCAAGATCCAACCACACATCTCATTGAACCTCTTGATCTTTATGATCAAGGATCAATTCTCCCGATCGAAGCTTACCGATCACATGCCCTAATCAATCAAACATGATTAGACTAGATCTCACTCCCAATCAGAGTTCAAATTGCTTTAAACTGAACTAGAATAATTCCAGTCCACACGATCTGACATAAGTAAGCCATATCATCAAATTGTGTGACCCTAAGGGTTTCCTTCATTGTCGGTAACGATAACTTACGTTATCACGATCAGAGAGGGGTATCTAGCAACACATCACTATCTCCCGATATGAAGGAAAGAGTCTTCCAAGACTACTCCCAAACCATAGCATAAGTGTGAATTTAATTCACTTGGCATACATATTTTCCTTTGCCACTGGATGTTCTCGTTGGACAAGCGTGTCAAGCCTGTGATTCCAACACGATGAAAATGGTTAGATCAGATGATCATAGTCATCTGGGTATGGCCATACACATTCTCAACCATCCCATCCTGGGGGGCCCATTAGAACATCACACTCCAACTAGGAGAAGCAATCCTATATCTATCACTAGTGCCCTAACATGACTCATGCCCACTATCCAAGATAATCCTTAACCATTATCTTTCAAATGATATTGAACTACCTCAAGACAATGCCAATAATCACTTAGAAACACAAGTGATCTCAAGTCAGAGGGAATATGCCACTTACTTGCTCACAAGGATTTATTCACATTGTGACAAACAATTGAATATCCTAAGTAGGGTCAGTCCAGTACATCCAATGCACCTATGTGTCTAAATCTTATTCCATTCTCGAAGCATCCTATAAGATTAGAACACATATTAGTCTCAATCATATCAAGGCTGTCTCATGTTCACCAAGGTATCTCGACTAAGGACAAAACTGCAAATCAGCTGAGCTGAACATTACTGAGACATTATTCAGAAGTATACATACAGCAGCAGATAATGTAACAATCTGAATAACAATAATTGCCTTTATAAAAACATATAGTTTATACATGATACTGTAATTAATCCAAGGCCTCAAACATTAGCCTTAAGGGCATACCCCAACAATCTCCCACTTGCACTTAAACTAATGGTTGAGGAATCTCAAACCCATATTATTACAGTGCTTCTCATGCTTCTGCTGCGCCAGAGGCTTTGTAAGCGGGTCAGCTAGATTGTCTTCTGTATGAACCTTGCAGATCTTGATCTCTCCTCGATCTATGATCTCACGGATCAGGTGAAACCTTCTCTGTATGTGCTTGGACTTCTGGTGTGACCGTGGTTCCTTTGCTTGTGCAATCGCTCCAGTGTTATCACAGAAGATAACCAATGGATCTGCACTTGAAGGAACAACACCAAGTTCCTGAACGAACTTACGAATCCATACTGCCTCCTTTGATGCTTCTGAGGCTGCAACATACTCGGCTTCTGTTGTGGAATCAGCAACAATTGATTGTTTGAAACTCTTCCACACCACTGCTCCTCCATTCAAGCTAAAAACATAGCCTGATTGCGATCGGAAATCGTCTTGGTCAGATTGGAACGATGCGTCAGTATATCCTTCAATACTGAGTTCTTCCTGACCTCCATAAATCAAGAACATGTCTTTGGTTCTCCGAAGATATTTCAAAATGTTCTAGACTGCAATCCAGAGTGCCTTCCCTGGATTACTTTGGAACCGACTGGTCACGCTTAACCCGTAAGCGACGTCTGGGCGAGTACATAACATCGCATACATGATGGACCCAATAGCCGAAGCATAAGGCGTATTGTCCATCTCATCTTTCTCAGATTGTGTTTGAGGACACTGGCTCTTTGAAAGATTCAGACCATGTCTGACTGGAAGATATCCTCTTTTAGAATTTTCTAAATGGAATCTCTCCAGGACTTTATCGATATAAGTACTCTGGCACAGCCCGAGAAGCTTATTAGATCTATCTCTGTAGATCTCCACACCTAATACATAGGCTGCTTCTCCCAAATCTTTCATCTGGAAACATTTTCTTAACCATGCCTTGACCGCATGTAGTTCAGGAATATCGTTTCCAATGATTAAAATATCATCGACATAGAGGACTAGGAAAATAATCACGCTCCCACCAAACCTTTTATATACACACGGGTCATCTTCATTTTTGACGAAACCAAACTTACAAACTGCTTCATCAAAACGAATATTCCAGCTTCTCGATGCTTGTTTTAGTCCATAAATGGACTTCTTTAATTTGCATATCTTATGACGTTCTGATGGATTTATGAAACCTTCAGGCTGTGTCATATACACATCCTCTTCCAAATTTTCATTAAGGAAAGCGGTCTTCACATCCATTTGCCAGATCTCATAATCATAATATGCTGCTATCGCGAGAATAATTCGAATGGACTTGAACATGGCTACAGGAGAGAAAGTTTCATCATAATCTATCCCGTAGATTTGTTTGAAACCTTTTGCAACTAGCCTGCCCTTATAGGTAACCACGTTACCATCCATGTCTTTCTTCCTTTTGAAGATCCATTTACAGCCTATAGGGATTACTCCCGGAGGCGGATCAACCAAATCCCAGACTTGGTTTTCTGACATGGAGTCCATCTCGGCTCGCATAGCTTCAAGCCATCTTGCTGATTCCGGTCCACTGACCGCATCCGCATAAGTGAGGGGTTCATCATTAATGATGTAGACTCCGTCATAGCGCTCAGGCCGACGACGAATCCTTCCCGATCTACGCGGTTCCCATGATATCTGAGCCTCAGGTTGAACATTAACCTGATCTATTGGCTCAGGCTCATCCAATTGAGCTTGACTACTTTGTCCCTCTTCTGGAGTTTCATCCAGCTTTATTTCTCTCCCACTGGCTTCTTGCAGAAGAAATTCCTTCTCAAGAAAAATAGCCGTTCGAGCAACAAATACTTTGTTCTCTTTGGGATCGTAGAAATAATAACCCTTAGTTTCTTTAGGGTACCCGACAAATATACATTTATTTGATCTGCTCTCCAGTTTCCCAGAGGCGAGCTTTTTGACATAAGCCTCGCAACCCCAGATTTTGATAAATGTCAAGCTCAGCTGTTTCCATACCATAATTCATATGGTGTCTTTGAAACGGCCTTGGATGGTACTCGGTTTAGTATCTTTGCAGCTGTTTCCAGTGCAAATCCCCAAAAGGAGTAAGGTAGAGTAGCCTGACTCATCATAGATCGAACCATGTCCAATAAGGTTCTATTTCTCCTCTCGGACACACCATTCCATTGCGGTGTTCCAGGCGGAGTGAGCTGTGAGATAATCCCACACTCCTTTAGATAGTCAGTAAACTCACGACTCAAGTATTCTCCACCTCGATCTGATCGAAGTGCCTTGATATTTCGGCCCAACTGATTCTGTACTTTATTTTTGAATTCTTTGAACTTGTCAAAAGATTCACTCTTATGTTCATTAAATAGACATAACCATACCTACTGAAATCATCAGTAAAAGTAATGAAGTATGAATAGCCACCTCTGGCATGTTTACTAAAAGGCCCACACACATCACTGTGAATAAGGTCAAGTAAACCTGAAGCCCTTTCACCTTTATTAGTAAAAGGAGTCTTCGTCATTTTACCCATTAAACAAGCTTTGCATGTATCAAGCTCCTCATAGGAGAATGATCCCAGCAGTCCATGGTCATGCAACCGCTTAATCCGCTTCTTGTTAATATGGCCTAGACGACTATGCCATAGCAAGGTGCTGTCATCAGCATACTTGGCTTTCTTGTTATCAATTTGTTGTACAGAACATTCCATGTCCAACATGTATAACTCATTGTTAATCGACCCAGTTGCATAAACAATATTATCATATGAAATACAACACTGTGAAGTTTTGCATTCAAAAGAAAAACCTTTCCTGACAAGAGCAGGAATAGAGATAATATTCTTTGTTATGCTAGGTACAAAATAACAATTGTTAAGTTCTAATACAAGTCCAGATGGTAAAGAGATGTCATATTCCCCTACAGCAACAGCAGCAACCCGTGCCCCGTTTCCAACTCGTAGGTCAACCTCATGCTGTCCCACCTGTCTTCTTCTCTTGAGTTCCTGCACATTTGAACAAATGTGAACTCCACATGCAGTGTCCAACACCCATGAAATAGAAGAAGCAACCATGACTTCAGTCACGTAAATACCTGAGCCAGAAGTGAAAGGCTTGCTTCCCTTCTTCTCTCCTTGGAGCGCTCTACAGTCCTTCTTCCAGTGGCCCAGCTGGCCACAATGGAAGCATCTGTTATCCTTTGACCGCTTCACCTTTTGTTTCAAAGCCTTGTTATATCTCTTGATAGGGGTTTTGCCCTTCTTCCCCTTCTTCTTGTTCCGTGAAGGAACCATCAAGACAGAGGATGAAGGCTTTCCCTTCTCAAGAGTCTGCTCTGTGGTACAGAGCATGTTCAGTAATTCTGCCGGAGTACAGTCGATTTTGTTCATATTAAAATTAATGATGAACGGATCGAAAGAAGCCGGGAGAGACTGCAAGATGATGTCTACAACAAGTTCTTGATTGATGGTATGTCCCAGTTTCTCTAGAGCTTCTTTGTACCCAATCATCTTGAGCACATGAGCTCCCACTGGACTCCCTTCAGTCAGTTTGCTATGAAAGAAAAGTTTCGTCAAGTTATAGCGTTCTGTCCTTGCCTGTGCAGCATACAGCATTTTGAGATTTGCTATAATATCAATTGCTGACAAATCCTCATGCTGACGCTGGAGCTCGGGCGTCATTGACGCAAGCATAAGGCAAGCGACATCAGTACTATCACTGACGTGCTTTTCATAAGCATCTCGAACCGCCCTTGCGGCGTTCGTAGCGGGTTGTGCCGGTATTGCCGACTCAAGGACATACAGCTTCCTCTCAGCTTTGAGGACAATCTTTAGCTATCTGTACCAGTCTGAGAAGTTTGGCCCAGCAAACTTCTCCCTTTCCAATATGGATCGCAAATTGAGCCCTGTGGTGTTCGTTGCTACAGGAATCTACAACATAGCAAGAACAGCAAGGTCAGTATCCATGTTAGAATCATTCCAGGACTTAAGAGTGATTCTTTTCTCACTATTTTTTCTGACTGAAAATCCAATAAAACAGCCCGAAGGAGTAATACTCCATTAGTGAGATGGGATCCAGATTTCACACTTGATCTCCGCGTCCCGCTTAGGCGAGATAAGATGCACAGAGAGCTCAAGCACTAATCACTGGTAGGCTATCCATGCCAATCGCCAACCTGTGCGATTCCCCTTCATCTAGGCAATCCAGAAGACTGTGCCAACTGAGTTGGTACAACACAGTCTCTGACTCCTCAGATGGCTGCCTCCATATAGCTATCATATACTCAACATGTAGGCTACATGGTCAAGCTGACCTGACCTACTTCCTGGACCACCACGTGCTATGCTGAGCAACGAGAAGCGATAAATCCCTTCTCTGTAGCATGTAGGTGTAATCGCGCACCGTCTGAAGATAGCTGGGCGTGCCCACTGAGTGGGTACAACACGGCCCCAACGATAGTCAGAACAGTGAGGTTTCGCGTCAGAAGGCAATCAAACTTGATATAGTCGTTGGATTTTAACGGTCTTTTTATCTTCTTACTATCAGGCAAATTCTATAGTGATAGCAGAAGAATAAAACATGCTTGTGCTTATATTACTTAAAACAGTAAATGAAAGCATCATTATCTTATGTGGTAAACGCCCATAAAAACTTAAGTAAAACCCTAATTTGACAAAAAGTCTTCACTTGAGCCTTTTATGGGATTATTGAACTTCATCTGGCCCAGTCCGGGCCCAAGCGTCCTCTGCAGCTCAAATGTGCCCACCAGGCAGTATGCGGCTGTTCTAGAGTCGACCTCTAGACCACCCATCTAGTGAAGCCAATTGCTGCATGCGCATCTGCCATTTGTGCTGTGTGCTCATGTCTACTCAAATTACATATTTGAAACTATCTAGACATGGTTTGACACGCAGGTCAATTATACATTTTCAGAAATCAAAGTGTGATTCGCAGATCACAACAAAATATATATATATTTGATTCCAGGCACGCAAGCCCCAGCACAGCACACAAAATAAGGGCAGCCCACATAAGATTAAATAAACATTCAAATTTCCAATGATTCATGGCAACATATTAAACATGCATACATGTGATCCAAAACAGAAATAAAATTTTATAAAACCCCATGGCATCAATTTTATTTCCTTATGTGCCCTACTACCTTACAACGGTCCATTTACAGGTATCCACTCATTAGACTAAATTAGACCCACTGCCCTTGCATGCATCCAGTCATAACTGACTTGCGTCGACCTCATGGTCAACTATGCATGCCTTAAGGGCTGAACGTCCCACATGATTTCTGGCAAGCGGGTGTGACCCCGGGCCATAATCATGATCGTTCACTAGGCGCCTCAATCAGACATCGCTACACGCCCTTCTGCAGTCGGCCTATAGCCACCTGTATAGCTTGCGCACAGGTGCTATCCGGCCGCCCCATCCAGGCTGTCAGATGGTCTGATTAGGCTGTTGGGTCCAGACTTGACTAACGACTTCAACATTGTAAACCCATCTAAGTATTTGAAGTAGGCGCTTGCTAGATCTATTGAGGGTCGCGCATGAAGATAGTTTTTGACTGAAAACATCTATGAAATGCGCAAACTAACATCACATGCGCAAGCTTGAATGAAAAATACATCTAACATATGGTATGAACAACATGGCATGTATTTTTCGCATAAGAACAAAAGGCATGCGCATCATGTAGATCTACTCAAAACAAAAATCAAACATGGATCACAAGTTGGCAATCATATGTAGCAAGCCAAAAAACCTTGCTCTGATACCACTGTAAGCAAACCTAGGTCACATGCGCATTCGAAAATTTTGCAGCGGCGGAAATACTAGGTTTCAAAGATCGCATGACTTAAACATATGATCAACCTTGAAAGGATAGGTTAGAGCATTACCATTGCCATGCTTTGAGTGGCGGCTTGGAAGAAGAAAGGGGCGAGTGCCTCTCCTCCAAAAGTATCACACACAAGATGAAGTTTGCTTCTTCCTTGTGCTCCTTGTGCTAGCAAAGACACTAAGGGTCTTTGATCGTGTGAGGAGATGTCTCTTCTTGGCTGGCCGAATATCCTTTTCGTGAAGCTAATCAAGCAACGTGAAGAGAGGAAGCATAAGGGAGAGCGAAAACCGTGAGGAAAAAGAACGCCCAAGAAGGAAACATTCGGTTACCACTTATGGCAAGAACCAAAAAGTGTAACTCCCTCTTAATTCCCTCTTAACTCCCATGCGTTCACCCTAAGTGAACCAACCGAAACTTCCCTCTCAATCGAACCATACGTTCACAAAGTGAACCGGTTCAATTTCATTTGGTTCAAGGACCAAATCGAACCAGCCCTGGTTTTGATCTAATTGAACCAAATGGCTCAAGATCCAACCACACATCTCATTGAACCTCTTGATCTTTATGATCAAGGATCAATTCTCCCGATCGAAGCTTACCGATCACATGCCCTAATCAATCAAACATGATTAGACTAGATCTCACTCCCAATCAGAGTTCAAATTGCTTTAAACTGAACTAGAATAATTCCAGTCCACACGATCTGACATAAGTAAGCCATATCATCAAATTGTGCGACCCTAAGGGTTTCCTTCATTGTCGGTAACGATAACTTACGTTATCACGATCAGAGAGGGGTATCTAGCAACACATCACTATCTCCCGATATGAAGGAAAGAGTCTTCCAAGACTACTCCCAAACCATAGCATAAGTGTGAATTTAATTCACTTGGCATACATATTTTCCTTTGCCACTGGATGTTCTCGTTGGACAAGCGTGTCAAGCCTGTGATTCCAACACGATGAAAATGGTTAGATCAGATGATCATAGTCATCTGGGTATGGCCATACACATTCTCAACCATCCCATCCTGGGGGGCCCATTAGAACATCACACTCCAACTAGGAGAAGCAATCCTATATCTATCACTAGTGCCCTAACATGACTCATGCCCACTATCCAAGATAATCCTTAACCATTATCTTTCAAATGATATTGAACTACCTCAAGACAATGCCAATCATCACTTAGAAACACAAGTGATCTCAAGTCAGAGGGAATATGCCACTTACTTGCTCACAAGGATTTATTCACATTGTGACAAACAATTGAATATCCTAAGTAGGGTCAGTCCAGTACATCCAATGCACCTATGTGTCTAAATCTTATTCCATTCTCGAAGCATCCTATAAGATTAGAACACATATTAGTCTCAATCATATCAAGGCTGTCTCATGTTCACCAAGGTATCTCGACTAAGGACAAAACTGCAAATCAGCTGAGCTGAACATTACTGAGACATTATTCAGAAGTATACATACAGCAGCAGATAATGTAACAATCTGAATAACAATAATTGCCTTTATAAAAACATATAGTTTATACATGATACTGTAATTAATCCAAGGCCTCAAACATTAGCCTTAAGGGCATACCCCAACAATTCCTCCTCACGGCCGCTGGATGCCTTCCTCTTACTCGTTTGTGCCTTTATCGGCTGAACCAAATCCAAATAAACAACGCAATTCTCTATCTTTGGCTTTTTTTAAGTGCAACACTGTTCAAATCGCAACGCAGCATTTTGCTTCTCCTCTGCTTTTGCTCCAGAATTCTTCCATTTGTCCGATAAGGCGGCTCCCAGCGATGTTCATCCTCGCGACTGATTTCTGCTCCACAAACAAAAATGGGAATTTCTACTCACGCTGCAAGCTTCTCTGATCCCGAACACTGCTTCGCCACTTGCTTCAGCCCGTTCTTGTGTGTTCGTGCTGCTTTTGTTGGGGTATGCCCTTAAGGCTAATGTTTGAGGCCTTGGGATTGTATCAGTATCATGTATAAACTCTTATGTTTATAAAGGCAATGGTTGTTATTCTGTTTGTTACATTGTCTGCTGCAATAAGTGTACTTCTGAATAATGTCTCAATGCTGTTCAGCTAGGCTGACATGCTCTATGTCCTTAGTCGAGATATCTTGGTGAACATGAGACCGCCTTGATATGATTGAGACTAATATGTGTTCTAATCTTATAGGATGCTTCGAGCATGGAATAAGATGTAGACTCATGGGTACATTGGATGTACTGGACAGACCCTACTAGGATATTCAATTGCTTGTCACAATGTGAATAATCCTTGAATGCAACAAGTGGCACATATCCTCTGACTTGAGATCACTTGTGTTTCTAAATGATGATTGCCATTGTTTTGAGGTAGTTCAATATCATTTGAAACATAATGGTTATAGACTATCTTGGATAATGATCATGAGTCAGGTTAGGGCACTAGTGATAGATATAGGATTGCCGTCTCCTTGTTTAAGGAGTGTGATGTTCTACTGGGGGCCCCCCTGGATGAGATGATTGAGAAAGTGTATGGCCATACCCAGGTGACTATGTTCATCTGATCTAATCATGCTCATCATATTGGAGTTACAGGCTTGACTCGCTTGTCCAATAAGAACATCCAGTGGCAAAGGAAATTTGTATGCCAAGTGAAGTGGATTCACACTTGTGCTGTGGTTTGGGTGTAGTCTTGGAAGACTCTTTCCTTTATATTGGGAGACAGTGATGTGTTGCTAGATACCCCTCACTGATCGTGATAACGTAAGTTATCGTTACCGACATTTAAAGGAAACCCTTAGGGTCGCACAATTTGATGATATGGCTTACTCATGTCAGATCGTGTGGACTGAATTGTTTTGGTTCAGTTTAAAGGGATTTAAACTCTGATTGTAAGTGAGATCTGGCCTGATCATGTTTGATTGATTAGGGATTGAGATCGGTAAGCTTCGATCGAGAGATTGGATGCTAGATCGGTGAGATCAGGAGCATCAAGAGATGAACGGTCAGATCTGGAACCTTAGGGTTTAATTTGATCTGGACTCAAGGCTTGGCTTGATTGGTTTTGAACCAAACCAATATGAACCGGCTCATATGTGAGCGCATGGTTCAAAGGGGAGATGCATATGCGTTCGGTTCACTTTGGTGAACGCATCAACGCATGAAGTGAAGGCTTACTATTTTTGGAAGTGGCGGTTTCCAAAATAGCTTCTCAACGCCTCACGTTCACGACTCCTCACGATTTGTCGCTCCTTCCTCTTGACGGATATCTACTCTAGCGTGATTGAGGTGTAGACGACAAGGAGCTCTCGGCCAAGGAAAAACATCTCCTCCCTTCCACTCGACAAGGAGACTTGAAGATCTTTGCTAGCACAAGGATCAACAAGGAGGCGCCATCTATCTTCTTGTGTGCGGTACCTTCGGAGGAAAGCTTTTTGCGATCTTCTTCCAAAGCTCCATCAAAGCGATGGCCATGGTATGAATCTCTTCTGATCTATACTAGTTCATGAAAGTTGATCATATGATAAGTAAAAAGGTCTAAAGAAACCCTTGCTTCCGCTAGAATTTTGTTATGCGCCTATCTAGGGTTTCGCTCCCCCCTTGAAGGGGACCCTTACAATTGGTATCAGAGGGTGCGTTTATTGCTTGTTCATATGATTGCTTGATCTTCATGTTTGATCCATGAATGCGCTTATGCATAGATCTAGAGTTAACATGCGAAAATACATGCTTGTATGTTTTTACTCATGTTGGCGCATGTTTTATGTTGGCGCTTGTAAATGTTGTTTTTACCAAAACATATATATCTTGCGCGCTCCATCTAGATTTATAAGCGCCTGCTGTAAACCCTTAGACGGGTTAGTAGGGTTGAAGTCACAGTCGAGTCTAGATCCAAATAGTCTGATCAGACCATCTGACAGCCTAGATGGGTCGACCAGATAGCACCTGTGCGCAAGCACGAGGTGGCTATGGGTCGACTGCAGATAGGCGTGTAGCGAGGTCTGGTTGAGACGACCAGTGAGCACTCACGAGTTAGGCCCGGGGTCACACCCGCTTGCCAGAACTCATGAGGGTTGTTCAGCCCTTGGCGCATGCATACTTGACCATTAGGTCGACTCAAGTCAGTTAGGACTTGGTGCATGCAAGGGCAGTGGATCTGACTAGACATGATGAGTGGATCCCTATTAATGGACCGTTGTAAGGTAGTAGGGCACATAAGAAAAATAAAATTGATGCCAAGGGGTTTTTCAAAATTTTATTTTGTTATTGGATCATATGATGATTGAATACCATGCTGTATGTCTATTTTATCTTATGTGGGTTGCCCTTTTAATGTGTGCTGTGCTGGGGCCTGCGTGCCTAGATTAAAAAATGTAAATTATTATATTTGTGATCTGTGCATCACATTTTAATTAATTTATTGTGTAATTGACCTGCGAGTCAATCTTGTCTAGAAAGATTAAATTGTAATTTAATCAGACAAGAGCACAGAGCACACTTGGCAGAGGCACTTGCAGCAGAGGCTTGACCAGGTGGGAGGTCTAGGGTTCGACCCTAGGACAGGCGCATTTTACCTGGTGGGCGCTCCTGAGCTGCAGAGGGCGCTTGGGCCCTGGTCTGGGCCAGATGAGAGACAAAAGACCCAAGAAGAGTTCAAGTGAAGACTTAAGTTAACTTAAGGTCTTACCTAGGCTTAATGGGCATTTACCACATAAGATCATCATGCTTTCTTTTATTGTTTAAATAATTAGAATTGCATGATTTATTTATCTTCTGCTATCACCATAGGGTTTGCATGATAGTTAAGAAGATAAAAGACCGTTAAAATCCAACGCTAAAATATCAAGCTCGATAGCCTTCTGACGCGAAACCTCACTGTTCTGACTATCGTTGGAGCCGTGTTGTACCCACTCAGTGGGCACGTCCATCTATCTTCAGACGGTGTGTGATTACACCTGCGTGTTACAGGGAAGGGATTTATCGCTTCTCGTTGCTCAGCATAGCACGTGGTGGTCCAGGGAGTAGGTCAGGTCAGCTTGACCATGTGGGCTACATATGGGGCATATGTTAGCTATATGGAGGCAGCCATCTGTGGGATCAGAGACTGTGTTGTACCAACTCAGTTGGCACAGTCGGCTGGATTGCCCAGATGAAGGGGAATCGCACGGGTTGGCGATTGGCAAGGACTGCCTACCAGAAATTAGTGCTTGTACTCTCTGTGCATCTTATCTCGCCTGAGCGGGACGCGGAGACCAAGTATGAAATCTGGATCCCATCTCACTAAAAGAGTGATAACTCTTTCGGACTGTTTTAATGGATTTTTCAGTCAGATAAAATAGTGAGAAAAGAATCTTTCTTAAGTCCTGGATTGATTCTAAACATTGATACTGACCTTGCTGTTCTTGCATTGTTGTAGATTCCTGCAGCAACGAACACCATGAGCTTCAATGTGCGATCCCTACTGGAAAGGGAGAAGTTTGCTGGGCCAAACTTCTCAGACTGGTACGGACACCTTAAGATTGTTCTTAAGGCAGAGAGGAAACTGTATGTCCTCGAGACGGCTGTACCGCCTCAACCCGCTCCGAACGCCGCAAGGGCGGTTCGGGATGCCTATGAGAAGCATGTCAATGATAGCATTGATGTCGCTTGCCTGATGCTAGCGTCTATGACGCCACAGCTGCAGCGTCAGCATGAGGATATGTCTGCTATAGAAATGATAGCAAACCTCAAGATGCTATATGCTGCACAGGCGAGGACTGAGCGCTATAATTTGACCAAGCTTTTCTTTCAGAGCAAACTGGCTGAAGGGAGTCCAGTGGGAGCTCATGTGCTCAAGATGATTGGGCACAAAGAGGCTCTAGAGAAACTGGGGCATAGCATCAATCAGGAGCTTGCTGTAGACATTATTCTGCAGTCCCTCCCGGCCTCTTTCGATCCGTTCATTATTAATTTTAATATGAACAAGATCGACTGTACTCCGGCAGAGTTGCTGAATATGCTCTTGACTACAGAGGAAACTCTAAAGGGCAAGCCTTCAACCTCTGTCTTGATGTTCCCTTCAAGGAACAAGAAGAAGGGGAAGAAGGGCAAAGCCCCTGTCAAGAACTACAACAAGGCTCTGAAACAGAAGGTTAAGCGGTCGAAGGAATACAGATGTTTCCATTGTGGCCAGCTGGGTCACTGGAAAAAGGACTGTAAAGCGCTCCAAGGAGACAAGAAGGGAAGCATCGCTTCTGGCTCAGGTATTTTTGTGACTGAGGTCATGTTTTCTTCTTCTATTTCATGGGTGTTGGACACTGCATGTGGAGTTCACATTTGTTCAAATGTGCAGGAACTCAAGAGAAGAAGACAGGTGGGACAGCATGAGGTGGACCTACGAGTTGGAAACGGGGCACGGGTTGCTGCTGTTGCTGTAGGAGAATATTATATCTCATTACCATCTGGTCTTGTATTAGAACTAAACAATTGTTACTTTGTACCAAGCATTACTAAAAATATTATCTCCATTCCTGCTCTTGTCAGGAAAGGATTTTCCTTTGAATGCAAGACTACAAAGTGTTATCTTTCTCTAGATAATATTGTTTATGCTACTGGATCAATTAACAATGGATTATTCATGTTGGACATGGAATGTTCTATACAAAATATTGATAATAAGAAAGCCAAGTATGCTGATGACAGCACCTTGCTATGGCATAGTCGTTTAGGCCATATTAACAAGAAGCGCATTAAGCGGTTGCATGATCATGGACTGCTGGGATCATTCTCCTATGAGGAGATTGATACATGCAAAGCTTGTTTAATGGGTAAAATGACGAAGGCTCCTTTTCTTAACAAAGGTCAAAGGGCTTCAGGTTTACTTGACCTGATACACAGTGATGTGTGTGGGCCATTTAGTAAACATGCCAGAGGTGGCTATTCATACTTCATTACCTTTACTGATGATTTCAGTAGATATGGGTATGTCTATCTAATGAGACATAAAAGTGAATCTTTTGACAAGTTCAAAGAGTTCAAGAATGAAGTACAGAATCAGCTAGGCCGAAATATCAAGGCACTTCGTTCTGATCGAGGTGGTGAATACCTAAGTCGAGAATTTACTGACTATCTAAAGGAGTGTGGGATTATCTCACAGCTCACTCCGCCAGGAACACCGCTGTGGAATGGTGTGTCCGAGAAGAGAAATAGAACATTACTTGATATGGTTCGTTCTATGATGAGTCAAGCTACTCTACCTTACTCCTTTTGGGGATTTGCACTGGAGACAGCTGCAAAGGTACTAAACCGAGTGCCATCCAAGGCAGTTTCTAAGACTCCATATGAGTTATGGTATAGGAAACAGCCTAGCTTGACATTTATCAAGATCTGGGGTTGCGAGGCTTATGTCAAAAAGCTCGCCTCTGTGAAACTAGAGAGCAGATCTGAGAAATGCATCTTTGTCGGTTACCCTAAGGAAACTAAGGGTTATTATTTCTACGATCCCAAAGAGAACAAGGTATTTGTTGCTCGGACGGCTATTTTTCTTGAGAAGGAATTTCTTCTGCAAGAGGCCAGTGGGAGAGAAATAAAGCTGGATGAATATCCAGAGGAAGGACAAAGTAGTCAAGCACAGTTGGATGAGCCTGAGCCAGTAGAACAGGTTATTGAACAACCTGAGGCTCAGATATCACGGGAACCGCGAAGATCGGGAAGGATCCGTCGACAGCCTGAGCGCTATGACGGAGTCTACATCATTGATCATGATGAACCCCTCACTTATGCGGATGCGGTCAGTGGACCGGAGTCAGCTAGATGGCTTGAAGCTATGCGAGCCGAGATGGACTCCATTTCAGATAACCAAGTCTGGGATTTGGTTGATCCGCCTCAGGGAGTAATCCCTATAGGATGTAAATGGATCTTCAAGAAGAAGATTGACATGGATGGTAACGTGGTTACCTATAAAGGCAGGCTAGTTGCGAAAGGTTTCAAACAAATCTACGGGATAGATTATGATGAAACTTTCTCTCCTGTAGCCATGTTCAAGTCTATTCGGATCATTCTCGCAATAGCGGCATATTATGATTATGAGATCTGGCAGATGGATGTGAAGACTGCTTTCCTTAATGGAAAACTGAACTGGATGAGGATGTGTATATGACACAACCTGAAGGTTTCACTAATCCATCAGATCGTCATAAAATATGCAAGTTAAAGAAGTCCATTTATGGACTTAAACAAGCATCGAGAAGCTGGAATATTCGTTTTGATGAATCAATCTGCGAATTTGGTTTCATCAAGAACGAAGATGACCCGTGTGTATATAAGAGGTTTAGTGGGAGCGTGATTACTTTCCTAATCCTCTACGTCGATGATATCTTAATCATTGAAAACGATATTCCTGAACTGCATGCTGTTAAAGCATGGTTAAGAAAATGTTTCCAGATGAAAGATCTAGGAGAAGCAGCCTATGTATTAGGTGTGAAGATCTACAGGGATAGATCTAAGAGGCTTCTCGGGCTGTGCCAGAGTACTTACATCGATAAGGTCCTGGAGAGATTTCATTTAGAGAATTCTAAAAGAGGATATCTTCCAGTCAAACATGGTCTGAATCTTTCAAAGAGTCAGTGCCCACAAACACAGACTGAGAAAGATGAAATGGACAATACGCCTTATGCTTCGGCTATTGGGTCCATTATGTATGCGATGTTGTGTACTCGCCCTGACGTCGCTTACGGGTTAAGCGTGACAAGTTGATTCCAAAGTAATCCAGGTTAGGCGCACTGGATTGCAGTCAAGAACATTTTAAAATATCTGCGGAGGACCAAATATATGTTCTTGATATATGGTGGTCAGGAAGAACTCAGTATTGAAGGATATACTGACGCTTCGTTCCAATCGGACCAGGATGATTTCCGATCGCAATCAGGCTATGTTTTTAGCTTGAATGGAGGAGCAGTGGTGTGGAAGAGTTTCAAACAGTCTATTGTTGCTGATTCCACAACAGAAGCCGAGTATGTTGCAGCCTCGGAAGCATCTAAGGAGGCAGTGTGGATTCGTAAGTTCGTTCAGGAACTTGGTGTTGTTCCTTCGAGTGCAGATCCTTTGGTTATCTTCTGTGATAACACTGGAGCAATCGCACAAGCAAAGGAACCACGGTCGCACCAGAAGTCCAAGCACATACAGAGACGGTTTCATTTGATCCGGGAGATCATTGATCGTGGCGAGATCAAAATCTGCAAGGTTCATACAGATGACAATCTGGCTGACCCGCTTACCAAGCCTCTGGCGCAGCAGAAGCATGAGAAGCACTGTAATAATATGGGTTTGAGATTTCTCAACCATTAGATTAAGTGCAAGTGGGAGATTGTTGGGGTATGCCCTTAAGGCTAATGTTTGAGGCCTTGGGATTGTATCAGTATCATGTATAAACTCTTATGTTTATAAAGGCAATGGTTGTTATTCAGTTTGTTACATTGTCTGCTGCAATAAGTGTACTTCTGAATAATGTCTCAATGCTGTTCAGCTAGGCTGACATGCTCTATGTCCTTAGTCGAGATATCTTGGTGAACATGAGACAGCCTTGATATGATTGAGACTAATATGTGTTCTAATCTTATAGGATGCTTCGAGCATGGAATAAGATGTAGACTCATGGGTACATTGGATGTACTGGACAGACCCTACTAGGATATTCAATTGCTTGTCACAATGTGAATAATCCTTGAATGCAACAAGTGGCACATATCCTCTGACTTGAGTTCACTTGTGTTTCTAAATGATGATTGTCATTGTTTTGAGGTAGTTCAATATCATTTGAAACATAATGGTTATAGACTATCTTGGATAATGATCATGAGTCAGGTTAGGGCACTAGTGATAGATATAGGATTGCCGTCTCCTTGTTTAAGGAGTGTGATGTTCTACTGGGGGCCCCCCTGGATGAGATGATTGAGAAAGTGTATGGCCATACCCAGGTGACTATGTTCATCTGATCTAATCATGCTCATCATATTGGAGTTACAGGCTTGACTCGCTTGTCCAATAAGAACATCCAGTGGCAAAGGAAATTTGTATGCCAAGTGAAGTGGATTCACACTTGTGCTGTGGTTTGGGTGTAGTCTTGGAAGACTCTTTCCTTTATATCGGGAGACAGTGATGTGTTGCTAGATACCCCTCACTGATCGTGATAACGTAAGTTATCGTTACCGACATTTAAAGGAAACCCTTAGGGTCGCACAATTTGATGATATGGCTTACTCATGTCAGATCGTGTGGACTGAATTGTTTTGGTTCAGTTTAAAGGGATTTAAACTCTGATTGTAAGTGAGATCTGGCCTGATCATGTTTGATTGATTAGGGCTTGAGATCGGTAAGCTTCGATCGAGAGATTGGATGCTAGATCGGTGAGATCAGGAGCATCAAGAGATGAACGGTCAGATCTGGAACCTTAGGGTTTAATTTGATCTGGACTCAAGGCTTGGCTTGATTGGTTTTGAACCAAACCAATATGAACCGGCTCATATGTGAGCGCATGGTTCAAAGGGGAGATGCATATGCGTTCGGTTCACTTTGGTGAACGCATCAACGCATGAAGTGAAGGCTTACTATTTTTGGAAGTGGCGGTTTCCAAAATAGCTTCTCAACGCCTCACGTTCACGACTCCTCACGATTTGTCGCTCCTTCCTCTTGACGGATATCTACTCTAGCGTGATTGAGGTGTAGACGACAAGGAGCTCTCGGCCAAGGAAAAACATCTCCTCCCTTCCACTCGACAAGGAGACTTGAAGATCTTTGCTAGCACAAGGATCAACAAGGAGGCGCCATCTATCTTCTTGTGTGCGGTACCTTCGGAGGAAAGCTTTTTGCGATCTTCTTCCAAAGCTCCATCAAAGCGATGGCCATGGTATGAATCTCTTCTGATCTATACTAGTTCATGAAAGTTGATCATATGATAAGTAAAAAGGTCTAAAGAAACCCTTGCTTCCGCTAGAATTTTGTTATGCGCCTATCTAGGGTTTCGCTCCCCCCTTGAAGGGGACCCTTACAGCTTTGCCCTGTATGCTCTGCCTGCTCCAACTGATCCTGCTCCGCAAGCTGCAGGCGCTCTTTGCTGATTCTACCGTAGCACCTCTCAAATTTCCCCCGCCGAGAACTTTTCTTCTCTTCTGCCTCCGCCAATTTCTGGTGCTAGATCTCTACCTGTTGCTGCTGACAAAATTCTGTACCGCTGCTACCGCCTGACCATCGGCGACTCCGAGCAGGCGTTTTCCTCTTCAACTCTTTGATTTCATCTGCTCTTGTTCTAATTTGATCTTCCTACTACTCTCTTGATTTCAACTATTCACCTGCCCGCATGCTCTTCCACAAAGGCTTATTACATAAATTGATGACGATTGCTACTGTCTCTCTCTCCCATCGTGATCTAAAATTTTCAAAACTTGAATCTATTATGCTCTTCATCCTTCGATTTCATATGCCGAGATGTGAATCTGCCTTGCGTCAGCATGCTACCAAAATCTGTTGAAATTGGCGCTGTTCATCTGCATCCTGATCTCTCGGCACTCTCCCAAGTTCTAGTTTTATCTTGCTACTAGCCTCTTTGATTTAAACTTTCAACTGCTACTACTATGATCCCTAAACAGAAGATCGGAGCCTAGAAATCTACCACGCACATCCATGCGACTCATGCAACTTCAACTGATCCGCCTCCTTCATCCGATGTTATTCCGAGGCCACATGCTGTCTATGGCTTCCTCATGCAGAAATTTGTTCAAGTCCACAAATGCCACAAGCTTCTCCAACTTCTCTGAATGTCTTGCTAAATTTACACGACATGTGGATGACCCTCACGAGGAAGATGCTGAGATGAGCACCGACGATGAATCCTCCTAATCTTGTGAGTATTGCTACCCATCTCTCTAAATTTTGTGTTCTTTACATGCTATGCATAGGGACTATGCATAATCTAAGTCTGGGAGATTATGGGTCAAGTTCATTTTCAAAACATGATATGCAGTACCAGAATACTTATGCTTTGTGCTTTGATGATACATTTCATATGCTGTGATGAAGATAAGTGGTGATGTTATTTTAGATGATATTATTTCTGATTTTTGGAAATCATGATAGCTTCTTATTTCATATTGAATCCATGGGATATTATTATTATGCTCTAAATCTTAGTTCAAAGTTAGGTAATTCATTTGATTCCTATTTGATGGAAAAAGACTGTGGAGTAATATATCTGATTTTTGATTAAGGTTCTTACTTTCAAAGTAATGCTTTGATCTCTCTGTGGAAGTATGTTCCTCTATCTATTTGATTCACTTTATTATTTGTTGGTTCTGATCAATGCACTTATCTGATGGTTGTTATCTTCTCTGTTAAAAAAAAAAAGACTCCTCTACTTGGCACTGTGAAAAATTGGCAGTGGTACCGAAGACATGAGTTGAAGTCTATAAAAAACAATAATAATAAGACTACTCTACTTGGCACTACGTAAAATTGGCAGTAGTACCGAAGATATGAGTTGAAGTCAAATAAAAAAAAGAGGACGAAAATAACACAAAAATGTAGAGTGCATTGGTAGTTCTATCAAGATTGAACAGAGTGCATATACCGCACAAGAGATTACTGCATTTCGAAGAGGTAAGCCTTATTTGACTTTGGTTATTGGATCTTCACACTCTTATTCTTGACAATAGATGATTATCTTGAATGCCCTGACTTGCTGAGATTTGTTCATAATAATATTTCCCTTGGATACAAAATTTTATAAGCTTGATGTCTTTTCTAAGTACCACCCTTATCTTGTAAATGCTTGATGACAAGCAATGATTTAAGTCTGGGAGATTTTGATGTCTCGAAATTATATCTTCTTTTAGACCTATACTTACCTGTGAATCGAGACCTATTTTCATGCTTTTACATCTCTTTCCAGCTTAATTCATTTACTTTCTTCAGAAGCTTCACTATTTGTCATATTTGTTAAATACAGGACAATTCACTCGTTTCTAGAGCTATACGAATGCACGATCACATGTCCGACTGAATCTAAATCTATGACGAGAAATTTAGCTTCAGACGAGAGCTAGAGTTTAACCGCATTCAGCATTTATTGTCAGCTCTCCAGACACACGCCATCAGTTCAAAAGACACACGCCAATGAGGCACATTCATGAACAAGCATTAATGACTCCTCATTTATGAACAAGCATTAATGACTCCTCATTCATGAACAAGCATTAATGAGAAACATTCATGAATGAGCATCAAATGAAGAAACATTCATGAATATGGATAAGGTGTTCATGATTGGCGCCACCTTGAAGAAGTGCCTTGAAGAGGTGCTTTGAAGAGGTTCCTTGAAGAGATGCTTTGAAGAGGTACCTTGAAGTCTATAAAAGAGATGAGTTCTCTTTTGGAAATGGGGGTTGGTCGTCGAACACAAGGTGAGGATTGCGCTCAAGGCTCAAAGGCTGGTTCCAAGGCGAGAAAACAACATTCCAAAGAGAGAAAGGAGACATCAAAGGAGGAGAGGAGGAGTTTGTCTTAGTTCTTTCCTCTTTTCTACTTTGTTTTGTAACCTTTACATCTTAATCATAAATCTTATACTTGTAGTAACCATGTGTGTATTAGCATAAAACCTCTATCGGGATTCGGGCGTAGCCCGTCTTTATGATTTCCAAGTATTAATGTTAAGAATTGCTTTTCGATATATCTTTTGAGACCATTTGATCTAGATTTATTTCCATCGTGTTTATCGATTTTCGGCCGGATGGATTTTCGCACTTTAGTTGATTGTGGTAACAACTGAGAGGTGAATTGCAATCAACACATTCTTCTTGATCAAACTGGTGAGCTCTATTACGAGAGTCGTAGAGTCTACTTGGGGAATCTTGGTGTCCTGTTTCACACGATCTACCTCTGCTTAGTCCGCCGTGAGAGTAGGAGACTAACTCAGTTGTTGAGTTGTGCACCCGAGAGGGGCACGGCTCAAGAGGACACATCCTTGGTTTTCTAGAGATTATCAAAGCAGTACTTTTCATTACGCTTTTAAGTTCAAAGACGTGGTGAAACCCGATATCCTGATTTCTCTCTCATCGTTCGACTTTCATTTTATTTCATTTTTATTTTGAATTGCTGCATAAACCGACACCTTTAATCGCTTAGCTATCAAGGATAAGAACACTCAGTACTTGACAATCCGTGCCTGTGGAAATGATATCTTACGTACTACATCGGTAAGCCGTGCGCTTGCGGATTATGTGCAACACCTAGATCTCAAGGGTCCCCTCGGCACCCAGCCTAGGCGGTTGCGCCTTCTCGCCCCACTTGGGAGGAGAAGGGCAAGTCCCCTGCCGTTGGGCAGGCCGAGCGCATCCATTGCTACAATTGTTTACAGCCAGGCCACTATTCTAGGGATTGCCCAAAGAAGTCCACCACCGTGGACAAGACCCATGTAGCCACTATTACACGCGAGCGCGAGGAGCGTGATGTAGAAGTTGAGTGTTACACAAGTGGAGAGGAGTCGAGTCATCCCACACTTGCGGTTGTGAGGTGCACCCTTGTCCAAACCCCACCCTCCGAGGACTGGAGGCGCACGAGCTTCTTCACAACTAAAGAAAGCTGTGCTTTCTCTAGATCATTATTGTTGGGGTATGCCCTTAAGGCTAATGTTTGAGGCCTAGGGATTCTTTCAGTATCATGTATAAACTCTTATGTTTATAAAGGCAATGGTTGTTATTCAGTTTGTTACATCATCTGCTGCAATATGTACACTTCTGAATAATGTCTCAATGCTGTTCAGCTTGGCTGACATGCAATATTGTCCTTAGTCAAGATATCTTGGTGAACATGAGACAGCCTTGATATGATTGAGACTAATATGTGTTCTAATCTTATAGGATGCTTCGAGCATGGAATAAGATGTAGACTCATGGGTACATTGGATGTACTGGACAGACCCTACTAGGATATTCAATTGCTTGTCACAATGTGAATAATCCTTGTTTGCAACAAGTGGCACATGTCCTCTGACTTGAGATCACTTGTGTTTCTAAATGATGATTGTCATTGTTTTGAGGTAGTTCAATATCATTTGAAACATAATGGTTATAGACTATCTTGGATAATGATCATGAGTCAGGTTAGGACACTAGTGATAGATATAGGATTGCCGTCTCCTTAATAGGAGTGTGATGTTCTAAAGGGGCCCCCCTGGATGAGATGATTGAGAAAGTGTATGGCCATACCCAGGTGACTATGTTCATCTGATCAAATCATGCTCATCATATTGGAGCTACAGGCTTGACACGCTTGTCCAATAAGAACATCCAGTGGCAAAGGAAACATGTATGCCTCGTGAAGTGGATTCACACTTGTGCTGTGGTTTGGGTGTAGTCTTGGAAGACTCTTTCCTTTATATCGGGAGACAGTGATGTGTTGCTAGATACCCCTCATTGATTGTGATAACGTAAGTTATCGTTACCGACATTTAAAGGAAACCCTTAGGGTCGCACAATTTGATGATATGGCTTACTTAAGTCAGATCGTGTGGACTGAATTGTTTCGGTTCAGTTTAAAGGGATTTAAACTCTAATTGTAAGTGAGATCTGGTCTGATCATGTTTGATTGATTAGGGCTTGAGATCGGTAAGCTTCGATCGAGAGAAGTGATGCTAGATCGGTGAGATCAAAAGCATTGAGAGATCAACGGTTAGATCTTGAACCTTTTGGGTTCAATGAGATCTAGACCATTGCTTGAGCTGGTTTGGTTTGACCATTGAACCATATACATGTGAACCGGCTCATGTGTGAGCGCATGGTTCATATGGAGTGGGATAAGCGTTTGGTTCACTTGAAGTGAACGCATAACGCATGAACGTTTTCGTTTGCTATTTTTGGAAGTTCCAAAATAGAAACGCATCCACGTTCGGTTGGTTTCATGCTCCATTCAACCCTTTGCTCCTTGCTCTCGACGACACTCTCGTGTGGAGAAAAAGACGTCTTGGAGAAAGTTCGGCCAAGCAAGAGAGTTCATCTCTCATTTCCTTTTATTCGATCAAGATACCTTGGTGCCTTGCTAGCACAAGAAGCAACAAGGGAGTAGGCAACATCTCATTGTGTGCGCATCTTTTGGAGGAGATCAGATTTGTTCTCTTCTTCCAAGCCGACATCTACACAATGGCTATGGTATGATCTATACTAGTTGTTTAACAAGTTAATCATATGTCTATGCAAACGATTCTAAGAAACCCTTGCTTCCGCTAGAAAAATTTTATGCGCCTCCTTATTTGGGTTTCGCCCCCCCCTCTTTATATTAGGGGACCTGCAATTATTCCAGGCTTGATGTATTTCATGGCCAATAGGAGCAGGTAATTTTAAAAATAACCTTTCTCCTATAGCTTGGTCATGATATCCTCCTGCTTTGCAAGCATAATAAAGATAGTCTTGCAAAAAAGGTTTAATGTATTTCCAATTTTTTATTTGGATAATTTCAAGCTTACGGATTGCTTCTTTTTGTTGGGCATTAAATCCCATATTAGGATTTGATCCTAAGATCATTATTTTCATTCGGTTTGTGAAATTATAAGGATTCACTCCTAATGAAATATCTTGCTGAAACTCTGTAGGGAAATTTAACTTATAAGATTCTCACATAGCTCTAGCAGTTTCTCCTAAGAAGTTTTCTAAATAGGAATACATTTCTTCAGCAGAAAAGTTTCCGTCTATTTCTGTTATTTTCATAGAAACCATGGAAGCCCAATTGTCAAGAACTGTGCTCCATGTCTATGGGTCATGAGCTGCTAGATTTAGGATTCTTCCTTCATCTAGAAGTTTTTGTTTGTCTATAGTTTCTAAAGGTAATCGTTTACCTCTGGTTCTAATATTTTCTCGTTCACCTTCATACTGAGTATAAGGTTCACGAGGAGGTTGGCCTATAGTGTAGGTTCTTATATGTGAAGTACTTGGCTGAGCCGTACTTGTTGAAGCTATTGCCTGTATTGGATTATTATATACTGGAGTGGTATTACTGGCTTGTGGTTCTTGGCCAGTCATTATTGTATCCATCAAATTTCGAGGTATACTTTGTATACTCTGAGAGTCTTCATCGGAGAGTTCTTCAGTGTTATTTTCAAGGAAAGAAGTTATTATTTCTTCTTCTTCCTGAGTAAATTCTAATTCTTGAGGCCTTTGAGGCCCATGCCAGACTCTAATATTTCCTTCATTATCATGGATAAGCTTATGAGAAGTTAATAACTTTCCCTTTTTAATAAGCTGAATTTCTAGACTTATCATTTCTTCAAGTGAAAAGTCTAAGTCTTTAGGTACTACAAGACTATGTTCTTCTAGTAACATTATTGTTCTAAGAACTTTTCTAATCCTGATGTAGAAGCTTCATCATCATTAAGAGTTTGCTTCTTTTTATAATTTGAAAATCTCAAATTATATGTGTCATCTGAATTTTTGAACATAATACTTTCTTCAGGGATAAGCATTTGTTCACAATCTAAATTTTTAGATATATTCCAATCTAATCCTCCAAGATCATCTGGAGAGATAGCCATTGGTTTTATCATTTTAATTCCTTTACTGGCTAAAGCGTCTATTACAGAAGAAATATATAGCTTATATCCAGTATTTGAATTGTTTGTTAATTTTCCTAAAAATTCTAATCCTATAAGAAGATTAGAATCTCCAGAAAAATCTTTTTTAGTATTTTCTTAGTATTTTTCTGTGTAAAATACCCCCCCCCCTTCTCGTTTATTGGTATCAGAGCCTTTGTACGGTCTATTTGATCGAACGGGAACACTTATCAATATATGGAGTAATATACTTTGTTAGTGTAAAGAACAACCTGTCACATCCCGTTATCTTAACCCCAAACAAGTAACACAAGTCACAAAGGAACAGGATGTTATCACACAGGATCGATGCACATGCTAAGTAAAACCAAGTTCAGGAAAAGTCGATCTGAAAATTTTTCGAGAATCCACACATTGAATCTCCAAAAAACACAAATTCACAAATGTACCTGCCACCACGCAATACTTGCACTAGACATATGCAAGTTAACAGTTATATCAAAACCACATAAAATCCGTAAAATCCATAAATCACATAAGGGTACCTGCCACCAGGCAATACTTGCACTAGACATATGCAAGTTCACAATTATATCAAATCTGATCGCAAAATACGAATCAACTCAAAATTCGAAGCAAAGCCACAATATCGATTTTATAAACTCATGGAACTAACATCAATGACCCAAACACCGAAAACAGGCCAAAGCCCTCGGTGACACAAAAATCAAAATCTCAAAACTGCCACAACCGGCAACACTGGTTCACAAAGTTTAGCCATAACCGGCCCCAGTTAACTAAACACAAAAATCTTATACATTGCACCAGCATAGTTGTAGAGAAAATCACAATATCCATAACATACGCTAACTCAGGCAATGCGCCCCTGCTCTACACCTGAAAAGAATGAGGGGTGAGCTACACAGCCCAGTGAGTGGATAGTCTCAATCGACCATCCATAACATACACTCAAAGATACATGCAGATTGTTTTTAAAATCTTTAGCAGAACATTATGTCAACATATAACTAAAACAAAGAACAGAAAACAAAGAACAGAACTCATATAAACAATTAAATGTACAGGCATCACACAAATGTCACCCCAAAGTAACCAAAATTCTAGAACCATACTCTAAACTAACTAAACACACCAACCACTTAGTTGTTGTCCAGCATAAATCAAGAGTGACCACTATGGTCCAACCCGGCTCTGGCCTAAGCACTGGGAGAAGCCTGCAAATCACATGCAACACAAACATGGACGGTGTGTAGACTCAAGAGGTGATCCCCACCCGGTCAAGATGTGATACCTTGATCTACACCACCCCATAACACAAAAATCTAAAAGTCTAAGAGTGATGATATCAAGAGGTGGCCCCTGTCCGACCAAGACATGGCACTTTGCATCAATCACTCGTTCTCCCAAAGGGTTCCTTATCTGGACAACCACTAGACACAACTTATATCTTATTTCACAAAAGTGGACTCCTAAGTGTTAACCAGGCTCTAGGATAGTCATTTTCATCACGATAATCACAACAGGCGGCTGAAACATCAACCCCTCACATATCACAAACACAGGGCTGAAATCTCCAAGCCCTAATCTATCACATATAGACTATCCCCTTGAGTACACAGTTACACTTAGCCTTAGTCCTAACTATAATGGGTACACAGACCACAACACATAACATTTGAAACCACATAATCATATAATGTTTTGTAGAGTCCTTAGGTTTCATGCTGATCAGTTTGGTTTAACCTTGCTAAATTATCATCCAAGTTTCTCAAACAAAGATACATGGCCATAAATATATAACATGCTACACATAGAGAAATTCATAAAAATTAACATAGGATATAATTATATAACATGCTGCACATAGAGAAACAAAAATCAACTTAGGATTAAAATTTGTATTCTTACAATCTACATTACATAATATCACAAGTAGTCCACGGTTTCTACGATTTACATGCTATAATCTACTTTAAAATTTAACCCTAGTTAATAAGAATTTCATGCCCAAGAATCACTGATTTAGAGCTACCTAAATTCCATATAAAAGATATCTTAAATTTCATGTTGTCAAATTTCGGTCTTCATGATAGATACATCTTGGGTTTCGGTTTTTAGCATGATGAAGTTTCTAAGAAATCAAGTTTCGGTCTTCATGATAGATACATCTTGGGTTTCGGTTTTTAGCATGATGAAGTTTCTAAGAAATCAAAATTATTTATCTATCACAACCAAAAGGATAAAATTCGAACAAGACATCCCACTCACCTATTATCTTGAACCGTGAACACCAAGATGATCCAAAAACTCGTCTAAGGCCTTGAAATTCCACCAATGTCGCCACCAATGGAAGAAGAAGCGCCACCAAACACCAAAGAACGCCGGCCAAGGGAAAAGGAAGAGGAAGAAGGGGAAATTCGTCCAAGCCTCCAAGAGATCGCCCAAGCCTTCAAGCCGCCGCCCCCAAGGTTTCCTCCAAGCCAAAAACGCTAACTCTCCTTCCCTAACCGCAATTACCTACTTAAAATTTCGGTTTTTAATTTTAAACCCGCTAACTAATTAATCCGAATTTTAAATCTAATTTAAGTGTAAACCCAATAACCCATAGTTAAGCGAAAATCCAATAAGGATTAAATTAACATCCAATAAGCTCCAATTAATTAATTATAAAATTAGTAACCAATAAGCACTAATTAATTAATTATAATTTAACAACCAATAAGCTCTAATTAATTAATTACCAGGGTCAAAATCAAAACATAGGAAAATATCCCCTAACCCTTTGCCACTAATTTATAACTAACCCCTTAAGGTTTTTAGGGATAAAATTCTCCCCCATCCTAAGGTTGACGAAAACAAAACATAGGAAAAAATATCACAGCCAAATGATTTTATTTAAATCAAGAATAAAATATCACAGTCAAAGATTTAAATCAAGAATAATACTTACAAGGACTTAAGATCCTTGGATCTTACATTCCTCCCTCCTTATAAAGCTTTAGTCCTCTAAAGCTCAACATTCATATCATCAAAAAGATAAGCATACAACCTCCTCATATCAGCTTCAGTCTCCCAGGTCGCCTCCTCAACCGACTGATTTCCCCAGATAACCTTTACCAAAGGTATAGACTTGTTCCTCAGAACTTTATCCTTTCTATCCACAATCCGGAGAGGTCTTTCCTCAAAGGTCAAATCACTCTGAATCTGAAGAGGTTCCAACTCCAATACATGAGATGGATCAGGATGATACTTCCTCAAAGTAGAAACATGGAATACATTATGCACATGTTCCAAAGCAGGAGGTAAAGCTAACCTGTAAGCCACTGGACCAACTCTCTCAATAATGTCAAAAGGTCCCACAAACCTCGGGCTCAGCTTTCCTTTCTTGCCAAACCGCATAACACCCTTAGTCGGTGACACCTTTAAGAAAACATGATCCCCTACCATAAACTCTAGGGAACGACGACGGTCATCAGCATAACTCTTCTGTCTGTCCCGAGAAATCTTCAGTTTATCCTGAATCTCTCTGACCTTATCAGTAGTCTCCTGTACTGCATCAGATCTCAAAATTAATCTATCACCGGTTTCCTCCCAACACAAGGGAGTCCTACACCTTCTCCCATACAAAGCCTCATAAGGAGCCATCTGAATACTGGAGTGGAAGCTATTATTATAGGTGAACTCTATCAAAGATAGATCCCGGTTCCACTCAGAACTCCAATCAACCACATAAGCTCTCAATAGGTCTTCTAGAGTCTGGATAGTACGCTCCGTCTGGCCATCAGACTGAGGATGGTATGCTGTACTAAAACTCAGCTTAGTACCCAAACCCTCCTGTAAGCTCTTCCAAAACCTGGACAGAAACCGAGAGTCCCTATCAGACACAATATCAACAGGCACTCCATGCAGTCTGACTATCTCATCAATATACAACTTAGCCAGTCTCTCCAAAGGATAAGTCATCTTGATCGGGAGAAAGTGGGCTGATTTAGTGAGTCTATCAACAATCACCCAAATAGCATCATGACCCAATCTGGTTCTGGGCAAACCACACACAAAGTCCATACTGATACATTCCCACTTCCACTCAGGAATAGGAAGGGGCTACAACAAACCACCAGGCTTCTGGTGTTCAGCCTTTACAGTCTGACAGGTTAAACACCTAGAGACAAAATCAAATACCTCTTTCTTCATACCCGGCCACCAAAAGCTCTTCTTAAGGTCCTAATACATCTTAGTCACACCAGGGTGTAGAGAATATTTGGAGTTATGGCTATCCTCCAATATTTCTTTCCTCAAGCTCGGTTCCTCAGGGACACACACCCTTCCACGGAACCGGAGAACACCATCATCAGACAAGCTAAAATCCTGAACTTCACCCGCAACCAAACTATCCCTGATCTGAGCTAATTTTGGATCCACAGACTGCTGATCTCTGATCTTCTGCAACAAAACAGACTGTACTCTGAGGAAAGCCACATAACCCGACTGAACTCTAGGAGAAACACTGATCCTGAGATCTCTGAACTCCTGCAATAACTGCCACTCACTGACCCGTAGTGCCGCTACTGAAGCTACTGGATGTCTGCTCAGTGCATCAGCCACTACATTGGCTTTTCCAGCCTGATACTGAATAGTGAAGTCATAGTCTTTGATCAACTCCATCCATCTTCTTTGTCTCATGTTCAACTCCTTCTGAGTGAAGATGTACTTGAGACTCTGGTGGTCAGTGAACAGATCAAACTCTTGACCCAACAAATAGTGACGCCATATCTTTAGAGCAAAGACTACGGCCGCCAACTCTAAGTCATGAGTAGGGTAGTTCGACTCATACTCCTTCAGTTGTCTCGAAGCATAGGCTATCACAGAACCCTTCTGCATCAAGACACAACCTAACCCCTTGCCTGAAGCATCCGTATAGACAGTAAACCTTTCCCCATCACTAGGAATAATGAGGATCGGTGTACTAGTCAACCTTCTCTTTAGCTCCTGAAAGCTCTCTTCACACTTGTCACCCCAATTAAACTTGGCCTCTTTTCTGGTCAATTTAGTTAAAGGACCCGCCAGCTTGGAGAATCCCTCAACAAACCTCCGGTAGTAACCTGCTAAACCCAGAAAACTTCTGATCTCAGTAGCACTAGTCGGTCTTCCCCAATTAAGAATGGCTTGCACTTTAACTGGATCCACAGACACCCCCTGACCAGAAATCACATGCCCCAGGAAGCTGATCTTTTCTAGCCAAAACTCACACTTACTAGCCTTGGCATATAATTGGTTCTTCCTCAGAATCTCCAGCACTCTGCGCAAGTCACTAACATGATCCGAAGTAGTCCGAGAGTACACCAAGATATCATCTATGAAAACTACCACACAAGAATCAAGCAATTCATGAAATACCCTGTTCATCAAATCCATGAAGACAGCAGGTGCATTCGTCAGTCCAAAAGGCATAACTAGAAATTCAAAATGCCCATACCTGGTCCTGAAAGCAGTCTTAAATATATCCTCATCCTTGACCCTAAGCTGGTAATACCCTGATCTCAGATCAATCTTAGAGAACATTGTAGCTCCCTGTAATTGATCAAATAGATCATCAATTCTGGGGAGAGGATACCTATTCTTGATAGTCACTTGGTTCAGTTGCATGTAGTCTATACACATCCTCAGGGTTCCATCCTTCTTCTTAACGAACAGCACTGGTGCTCCCCAGGGAGAAGCACTAGGTCGGATGTAACCTTTCTCCAGCAATTCCTCCAGTTGTTTCTTAAGCTCGGCCAACTCTGAGGTAGCCATGCGGTAAGGAGCTCTGGAGATAGGTGCAGTACCTGGCACCAACTCAATGCCAAACTCTACCTCTCGTATTGGTGGCAAGCCTGAAAATTCTTCAGAGAACACATCAGGAAACTCTTGCACCACCGCCATCTGGGTCAAATCAGGAGTAGAATCATCCTGCACCTTAACATGTGCAAGATAACCCTTACACCCACTAGCAAGTAACTTTCTGGCCTGCAGGAAAGATATCACATGTGGTCCTTGGTCTGACACTAGACCTCTCACAAAAAGCCGACTCCCATCTAGCAGATTCAAGGTGATTACTTTCTCAAAGCAATCCACAGTGGCATGATGGGAAGATAACCAATCCATACCTAGGATGATATCATAGTCTTGCATGTCTAAAAGGATTAGATCTACAAGAAACTCATAACCCTCTACATGCACTACACAATCAACACAAACAGTGTCTGTAGATAATGATTTTCCTAAGGGAGTACTTACAGATACAACATAATCTAGCACCTTAGGTAATACAGGTAAACATGCAGCAAATCTAACAGATACAAAAGATAAATTTGCACCAGGGTCAAATAAGATGCGAGCTAACTGATCGAATACAAATAAAGTACCTTCCACGACGGATCGGGAAGCTCGTGTATCCTTCTCAGCCACAGCATACATCTCAGGCTCTTTGCAGTCCTTGATCATATGCCCAGGTTTCTTACACCTGAAGCATACACCATTCTTCTTATAACAGTCCCTCATCAGATGTCCTTTGAGCCCACAATGATGACAAGTCCGGTCCTCTGTGTTACTGTTCTTTGCATCCCTGGACTGTTGCGGTGCATCCCTGGACTGCTGCGGTGCCTTGTGAGAGTAAGGCTTATACCTGCTCTTCTTGTAGTCCTTATGCTTAGGGTACTTCTTACCCTTGCCGCCATCACCAAACTGAGGAGCTGCCGCCCCAACTGCAGGAATCACAGTTATGGTAGCACTAGAACTCCTCTCCGATATGTATCTCTCGATGGTGCGTGCTCGCCCAACAGTCTCACTATAAGTCTCTAAGTGCTGAGCACCAACCTGCTCTCGAATGTCCCATCTGAGACCTCTGAGAAACTTGGTAGCCCTCCTCTTTTCAGTGTTGATCAGGTGAGGGGCATACTTTCCCAATTTAGTGAACTGCAACTCATACTGGTCCACAGTCATATCACCCTGCTCCAGGTGAATAAATTCCACCTCTCGGTCCTCTACCAAGCTATCAGGGAAATACTTCTCGTTAAATTGAGACAAGAAGTAGGGCCAATTTACTGTTTCTTGTCTTTCTGCAGCTAACCTCACCACGCCCTTCCACCACTCATCTGCGTCACCACGCATCATATAGGTGGCCAGACACAGCTTGTCCTCATCTGAGCAACGCATGACTTGAAAAATCTTTTCCAAACACAACTGCCAGTTCTCTGCAGTACTTGATTCTGAGCCCCCATAAAAAGAACTAGGACCCAGTTTCTGGAATTCACTCACAAGCGAGGCATAGCGCCTGTGAGCGCCTTCCTGAGAGTCATTCCCCACCACCCGAGTAGTAGTCTGGGATCTCTCCTGAGTCAATTGCTGCAAAAGCTGCTGTTGCGCTTCTTGATGTTGAGTCTGTTGCTGCTGCAGCATCTGAGCTTGCCTCTCTATCATGGCACCCTGTTGCCGTACCATGCCTGTCAGAGCCTCAATGGTTCTCGTGAGATCTGAGGTCTGCTCACCCTCGCTTCTAGCATTTCCTCTGGATCGTACCATCTTAAATTCCTACACACACACACCATAGTAAGGAAAACAAACATAAACCTATCAGGTGTCTAGCAATACACAAACATGTTTTCCCCCCGAACTAAGTTTTAGCTAGCCAACTCCTCTGATACCATTCTGTCACATCCCGTTATCTTAACCCCAAACAAGTAACACAAGTCACAAAGGAACAGGATGTTATCACACAGGATCGATGCACATGCTAAGTAAAACCAAGTTCAGGAAAAGTCGATCTGAAAATTTTTCGAGAATCCACACATTGAATCTCCAAAAAACACAAATTCACAAATGTACCTGCCACCACGCAATACTTGCACTAGACATATGCAAGTTAACAGTTATATCAAAACCACATAAAATCCGTAAAATCCATAAATCACATAAGGGTACCTGCCACCAGGCAATACTTGCACTAGACATATGCAAGTTCACAATTATATCAAATCTGATCGCAAAATACGAATCAACTCAAAATTCGAAGCAAAGCCACAATATCGATTTTATAAACTCATGGAACTAACATCAATGACCCAAACACCGAAAACAGGCCAAAGCCCTCGGTGACACAAAAATCAAAATCTCAAAACTGCCACAACCGGCAACACTGGTTCACAAAGTTTAGCCATAACCGGCCCCAGTTAACTAAACACAAAAATCTTATACATTGCACCAGCATAGTTGTAGAGAAAATCACAATATCCATAACATACGCTAACTCAGGCAATGCGCCCCTGCTCTACACCTGAAAAGAATGAGGGGTGAGCTACACAGCCCAGTGAGTGGATAGTCTCAATCGACCATCCATAACATACACTCAAAGATACATGCAGATTGTTTTTAAAATCTTTAGCAGAACATTATGTCAACATATAACTAAAACAAAGAACAGAAAACAAAGAACAGAAAACAAAGAACAGAACTCATATAAACAATTAAATGTACAGGCATCACACAAATGTCACCCCAAAGTAACCAAAATTCTATAACCATACTCTAAACTAACTAAACACACCAACCACTTAGTTGTTGTCCAGCATAAATCAAGAGTGACCACTATGGTCCAACCCGGCTCTGGCCTAAGCACTGGGAGAAGCCTGCAAATCACATGCAACACAAACATGGACGGTGTGTAGACTCAAGAGGTGATCCCCACCCGGTCAAGATGTGATACCTTGATCTACACCACCCCATAACACAAAAATCTAAAAGTCTAAGAGTGATGATATCAAGAGGTGGCCCCTGTCCGACCAAGACATGGCACTTTGCATCAATCACTCGTTCTCCCAAAGGGTTCCTTATCTGGACAACCACTAGACACAACTTATATCTTATTTCACAAAAGTGGACTCCTAAGTGTTAACCAGGCTCTAGGATAGTCATTTTCATCACGATAATCACAACAGGCGGCTGAAACATCAACCCCTCACATATCACAAACACAGGGCTGAAATCTCCAAGCCCTAATCTATCACATATAGACTATCCCCTTGAGTACACAGTTACACTTAGCCTTAGTCCTAACCATAATGGGTACACAGACCACAACACATAACATTTGAAACCACATAATCATATAATGTTTTGTAGAGTCCTTAGGTTTCATGCTGATCAGTTTGGTTTAACCTTGCTAAATTATCATCCAAGTTTCTCAAACAAAGATACATGGCCATAAATATATAACATGCTACACATAGAGAAATTCATAAAAATTAACATAGGATATAATTATATAACATGCTGCACATAGAGAAACAAAAATCAACTTAGGATTAAAATTTGTATTCTTACAATCTACATTACATAATATCACAAGTAGTCCACGGTTTCTACGATTTACATGCTATAATCTACTTTAAAATTTAACCCTAGTTAATAAGAATTTCATGCCCAAGAATCACTGATTTAGAGCTACCTAAATTCCATATAAAAGATATCTTAAATTTCATGTTGTCAAATTTCGGTCTTCATGATAGATACATCTTGGGTTTCGGTTTTTAGCATGATGAAGTTTCTAAGAAATCAAGTTTCGGTCTTCATGATAGATACATCTTGGGTTTCGGTTTTTAGCATGATGAAGTTTCTAAGAAATCAAAATTATTTATCTATCACAACCAAAAGGATAAAATTCGAACAAGACATCCCACTCACCTATTATCTTGAACTGTGAACACCAAGATGATCCAAAAACTCGTCTAAGGCCTTGAAATTCCACCAATGTCGCCACCAATGGAAGAAGAAGCGCCACCAAACACCAAAGAACGCCGGCCAAGGGAAAAGGAAGAGGAAGAAGGGGAAATTCGTCCAAGCCTCCAAGAGATCGCCCAAGCCTTCAAGCCGCCGCCCCCAAGGTTTCCTCCAAGCCAAAAACGCTAACTCTCCTTCCCTAACCGCAATTACCTACTTAAAATTTCGGTTTTTAATTTTAAACCCGCTAACTAATTAATCCGAATTTTAAATCTAATTTAAGTGTAAACCCAATAGCCCATAGTTAAGCGAAAATCCAATAAGGATTAAATTAACATCCAATAAGCTCCAATTAATTAATTATAAAATTAGTAACCAATAAGCACTAATTAATTAATTATAATTTAACAACCAATAAGCTCTAATTAATTAATTACCAGGGTCAAAATCAAAACATAGGAAAATATCCCCTAACCCTTTGCCACTAATTTATAACTAACCCCTTAAGGTTTTTAGGGATAAAATTCTCCCCCATCCTAAGGTTGACGAAAACAAAACATAGGAAAAAATATCACAGCCAAATGATTTTATTTAAATCAAGAATAAAATATCACAGTCAAAGATTTAAATCAAGAATAATACTTACAAGGACTTAAGATCCTTGGATCTTACACAACCCGAAGCAGATGTATTATATGTATTAATTCAGATAAGATGTATTATGCTTGGTTTTTTATACAAATTTGGGTAAACCGGGACTGCCTAAGTCACTATGGTTTAGTTTACAAGCTTGCTAGAGAGCCAATGGCTTGGTAAGTAAAAGTCCGAAGACCAGGAGGGTCGCAAGGGACGAGCCACTTACTAACGTCCATACAGCATGATGCCAGCTTGAACACTAAAATGTCATAGTAAAGCGGTTGATACCAGAGGGAAACTGAAGCATAATAATGTCTAGGAATCTATAGTTAAGACATATTTCTACTCCTTCAAAAGTTTTTCTTTACACATCATAACAAAGTTCCATATGATGATAAGTTAGTACTTAGTAGATCTAACTCACCCGAGATATTTGCTCTTTATTTGTGTTTATACACATAGTTGTTATGAAACGAATCTATCCACATAAGCCTCCTGGCTTTAAACAAAATTATGCTTTCAAGCATAAATTAACTGTTAAGACATATCTTATAGTTAAAAATATAAGAATGTCACTAACTTTCTTAAAACAAAAGAAAAATTAAAAGATGGATATTAGTTATCTATCTTTAGGTTTATCACAAAACTATTGGGAAATACAAGCTAATTCCCAAGCAACAAAACATAAATGTTATTTTCCAAAAGAAAATGGTAGATATGTTCACATGTTACACACTGAGAATGCTCAGTTAAATACAATAATAGATTTACAAATTTCTCAGGCCGAGAGTCTCAGAGAATTTAATCATCTATGTACTGAATTATGGAAAACAGTACATACTGAAATGCGAGCAAAGAATATGCTCTTACGCAATATTCATGAAAATCAAGAATACATTAAAAATCAGTATACCTATCTGATTACTATGGTAAAAGAGATTGAAAGATCTCTATTATTACAGAAACAGCTCACAGCAGAGCTTAAAGACATATTGGATAATCTGCAAAGACAATCCAAAGTCTTTGATTATCAAACAACCAAAACAGCAGCTTTACTTGAAAAGTTGCAGAAAAATTCTGAAGAATGGTAAACCCAAAGGAATATCCGAGAGCGATAGATCAAGATATTGACTATCAAAAAACATTAGTTGAATCTAGTAATTATCTAGATAATGCTTTAGGAATGATCTCTGATGATCCACAAAGTGCTTATGACAAAAGATTTGTCAGACAAAACAACTTTATTATTGCATATCTTATGCAATTAAATCAGAAACTTGATGTTATTTTCCTCAATACATCAACATCTACAGAGTCTATAATTAGACAACAAGAAACTATTAAAACGTCTACTGAAACAATTCTTAGACAATATGAAATAATCCAAAGATTAGAAAATTTGTTAGTTTTACAAACTCAACAATATCAAACTTCTGTTCAAGAATTAACTACCCAGTTAAATCGAGTATTACAAATGTCTTCAGGACATACTCAAACCTCTACTTCTAAGCAACAACCTAGGAGTACACAGTTTGCCTGGAAATGAGTACAAGACCATTTACTGGGACTTCTAATACTCTTACTGGAACAACAACAGTACGAGAAAATAACCAAAATGAAAGGTTATCTATAAGTAATCCCATCCCAAATCTCTTAAATAGAATTTTTGATGGGCAAGGGATTCCAGCACAAGTCTTAGAAGAAGTAGTTGATATAGATCAACAATTTGAAGCCTATCAGAATAATAGGTTACAAATATTACGTCCTCAACTCCTTTATAGGACAGGACCATTAAATCTTAGAACTCAACTTCTAAGAATTACGCGTGAAGAACATCTTTCTGTTACAATAGAACCAAGAAATCTTAAGATTATTTCACGAGACTCATTAAATAAACTAAAACAATCTGGGAAAACATTAGCCCATATAGGTATGATTGTTATCTCAGTAAAAGGCCTAGCACGAAAGAAGCTAGGGACCAAAGTCTTAATTGCAATTCTTGACAAAAGATGGAAAGCTGATGCACGAAAAGCAATTATTGCTTGTATGGAAGTCGACATGACTAAAAACAAGGGTATTTTTTATTGTGCCCCAGATTTTGTGTTCTTTAGTTCTCTTGGTGGTAGAGTACTCCTCGTGAGCTGAGAGCCTCTAGCGCTTGTAAAAGTCGAAGTCGGCGCTTCGCCTTCAAAGTTTGTAAGAGTCGTAGTCGGTGCCTCGACTCCGAAGTGTTTCCTTCCTGGTTTTCGAAGCAGTAAAGTAAATCCCACCGCCTCCGGTGGGTCAGGTCCGCCTGTCTTTTCATTTCATCGTGTTCATTTCCGTTACAATTTCTGAACTTCCACGCATATCCGTTCGCCGGAGACGTGGACATTCCGTTGTTCTTTGGTTTGTTTCAGGAGCATAGGCGTGCGAGCTGTGTGCTGCGAATCCATTGGTTTCTCCATTGCAACGTGCTAAGCTTAAAATCTGCTGCATGAGAGTGCTAAATTACTATGAGGTTAGTGTGTTATATTCTGTAGTTGTGTGTCGTTGTGTTCTTTCGCATTCGTGTTGCCCCGATCGAACTCGACGCTAATTTCATCGTGTTTTCTGCTGCATTTCTGAAGCAATTTTCACTTCCCTCGTCTAAAGACTCTCTCCCGTTTTCGCGTGCATTGTGTAAATCCTTAGAGTACGACTTTAAGAACCATCCCTCCTACAGTAGCTACATCACTTACACTCTTCAGCATAGTGCCCATGGTTCCCACATACATCACAAATAACTAAAGAAATAGCAGCAGTTTGCATCTAAAAAGAATCAAAATGATTACACAAAGAATCTACCTTTTCTGCCAGAGAGCGCCAACCATCACAATCATTCTTACCATGAGAAGGACGATACATCACTCCTCTCTCAGTAGTCCACTTGTTGTGATTTAGCGTCATCTCTTCAATCAACGCGTAGGCATCTTCAACGGTCTTCTTCATGAGTGCTCCTCCTGCAGCAGCAGCATCAACAGTTAAGCGAGTGTTGTAAAGCAAACCATTATAGAAAGTTTGAATTAAAATCCAATCTTCTAATCTATGGTGAGGGCACTTCCGTTGTAACTCATTGAAACGCTCTCATGCTTCACTAAGTGATTTGCCATTCCTCTGTGCAAAGCCCGTGATCTAGTTCCTCAATTGAATCATCTTACTGGGTGGAAAGTATTTCAGCAGGAAAGCTTTTGACAATTGCTCCCAAGTGGTGAATGTTCCAGTCGGATGAGAATGTAGCCAGGCTTTTGCTCGGTCCCTAAGGGAAAAATGAAACAATCTCAGTCTAAGGGCATCATCAGACACACCATTAATTTTTATCGTATTACAAAATTCAAGAAAAAGAGATAAGTGTTGATTAGAATCTTCCAGAGGAGATCCTCCAAACTGATTCTGTTGGATCATTGACAGGAAAGCTGGTTTAATTTCAAAGTTGTTTGCATCGATTGCAGGCCTAGTAATTTCAAGTCATTGCTTCATGGAAAGTCGGTCTAGTACATTCATCTCTTGATGTACATATGTGTCTACATTGATGCCCAACATTCAATCAGCCAATATACTAGTCTCACATACACCAAAGTTATCCCTTATCTATGAAAGTACTTTAACTGGGGACCAAATCATAAGATTGAACAAAATCAATCTTTAAGAACATCATCATGTTATCCTACCTATGAACATATACATAGCGATCAACAAGATAATGACAATGTCTTTATTATTCAATGTATGAATATACATGAGACAATTGTTCTTTAAAGCATACACACTAACATAACAATCATAAACAATGTAATGGTTATTGTCCTCACCTAAGAAGTGAAAGGAGAGGATTAATTGATATACTGTATCATTCAAAAGTAGTTAACCAATAGCCCCAAATAGGCCTGTCACGCATAATCTAAATTCACTTATTAATAGAGATTATTGTCACCATAAAGTTCTCAGTGGCTAACAAAGGGTGAAGGAGATCATTGGGTTTATGGGTGACCTAATCGTGAACTTATGAGGAGAATGTGTTAAAAGACAAAAAAAATGGTCTAATAAGACAAAGTTAGGTGCCACATAATTGATATCTAGATTTAGAATGAGAAAAACATGACTCCTTTCATGAAAGCTCATCCTCATCCTCCTATAAACTTAGTTCGTTCAGCTTGTGTCCCTTGACAACCCCTGGACTCATTGGATCGGTGTAAGCACCTACCTCTGGCAGCCTACAGACTCAACCAAAGTCCTCGGTTCCTAGTAATAGTACTGTTCGAGGTGTTTAAGCAGTGCCTCCCTCTAATGAAAGTAGCCCTTTTGCGAATGAAAGAATATTTGTATTCTATTTATTTCTTCGATTATCTTTGAAAATGTCCTTGAAGCTATTTCAAACAAATATAATGATGTTGTCATCTTTGATGAAGCTAAACTCAAGTTGTAGAGCCCCTTGGAAAATCTATCTTATTGGATAGTTTTTAACTAAACATCCGCCGGGTCATATGTTGTGGTAGCGATTGACAAATTTTGTCAATATCAACTAGATATAATTGATATGGAAAACAACTTCTACCTCTTGAAATTTCAAATGGTGGAAATGGCGCTAGAGATCCTAACCAAGTACGAGGAAGAATCCTTAATCTCATCCACTGGAAGCTAGATTTCCATGCCCTTTAGCAGTCGATCAAGACTGCCCTAGTGTGGATTTGTTTTCCCGGCCTTCCTTTTGAGTATTGCAATATAGAATTCATTGCCTCCATAGCCTCCATGATTGGTCAGCCACTTCGAGTTGACAATAGGGCAAACAATTTGGAGTGTTGTAAGTATATTAGAGTTTACATTAAGATCAATCCTGAATAGCCACTCCAAGAGGGAGTTTGGGTAAGGTGTCGTTTCTTCCAAATAATATGCTTTTATGAAAATCTACCTACTTGCGTTCAGGATGCGGCCATCTAAGGCTGTGTTTGGCGTAGCTGAAACTTTTAGTTTTTGCTAGTTGAAAAAATGCGAGTTGAAAAGTAGCTGGTTGGAAAAGTTAAAAAGTGTTTGGCTAAACTGTTATACTGGTCAAATTTTTAAAAAAAAATATTTAAAAATAATTTTAAATTTAATATTTTTTATTAAAATAATAATTTTGTTATCATAAAGACATACGAATATAGGTGTAGACATGAGATGCAAGAAGAAAAATAGTTAGAAAATAGTCAAAAGCAGCTCTCTCCTAGCTTTTCCAAACTCATGCTGCTTCTAGGTTTCAAACCTAGAAGCAATTTGCCAAATACTCCTGTTTTGACCAACAAAAGCAGTTGACCAGCTATGCTAAACAGGGCCTAAGTCATTTGCTTGCTTAATGCCCGATCAAAGTCATTTGCTTGCTCAATGCCCGATCAAGCTGTCACAAATGTTGACCTCCTCTTCTAGCGAGAAATCATTGTCGGCAGGTAATCTCAGCACTATAAATGCCTTTGAGGTTCTATTGGGCAATATGCCCAATGTTGGTCCCACTTCCCCCTAGTGGTTTCTCCTCCTTATACTGCCACTCACAAGCAGTCTAGCTCGATTGGGCCATCAAACTGGCCCAATTAGCCCAACCCATGCTCTTCAACGGTAAAATGTTGTAAGGACCATCTAACGTTGCTTCGGACAGGTCGCAAAACTTTCAGTTTGCTCTAAATGTGACTTAATGCTCCAATGTCTCATCAATATTAGGCGCTAATTCAAAGCATATAACTGTAGTCTGTGCTTCTTTATAGAACTTGTCTGAGGCCCTGACACAAGAAAAATTGCTGAGAACAAAATTAGATCTGCATGTTGGGGTTTCGCTTGATCCTTCTAGAGTTATTCCACCCAATCTTCAAGCATAGAGTATTCCTTCACTCAACCCTAATCCTTTGATTTCTCCCATTCCTAGGGAGGCTAAAATTCTATTTTGGATTTTCAAGAATGACTTGCCCTAATTTTTAAAGCCATGGAAAACAAGTTTGCTAGTCTAACCAATGTTAAGGGGGAGATAGAGCCTACAAACCCAAACAGGCGATGGTGGTTTTTGAAGCTAAGCAAATCAAGTCTTGTCTTGAGTTTGTGGCCACTCATACCTCTCAACTCTTATTCCGTGTTTCCTTGGATAGAATTTATAGCGGAAAGAAGAGATTCAATATATTTTTCCTTCTTTCCGCTGTGGATTTTGTCTAAGGAAACACAGCATTAGTGCACAATGACACTCGGTATAAGTGTTTTCGCTCCACCCAAAGCATGGGTAGTAGGAAAAAGCCCTCGCCATAATGAATTCTCCTTTGTGAAGAACCTTTCTTGGCATTGCTCGTAGAATTTTTATATCACTAACTACATTCCAGACTATTGGGCCAGACTCATATCATTTTCATACCCAAATCCTTTAATCCTATAGTCATAAAAGACTTTTAACCTATATCCTTGTGTAATGTCTCGTATTGAATTCTTTCCAAAGTCCTTGCTAATAGAATCTAGACAATCCTTTCCAAAAGCTATCAATATGGAACAATCCTCTACCTGCTTAACTATGGAGACTTTATATGGGCTAGCACTATTTTAGCCAAATATGGTCCTCCTGACCTTTGGAATATTGTTTGGAAGCCTAAGATGAGTTAGACCTGGATGGGTTTAACGCATGATTTGGATGCCTTGAAGGTCGATTTTGTAAAAAGCATAAGGAATAGATACAAATGTGTTGTCACATAGCTAGTTTCTTGTTCGTTGCATCCTGTGACTTTCCTGCTAACTTTATGGTTGTTGATCTTCTGCAGGGGCACTATTAGAAAGAGGAGGCGTTGTATTCTTTGGGTGGCTCTCAACTTATGAATAATATCTTTTCCATCAGGTCACCGTTGTTCCCTACGATGACTCTTAGAAATGGAGAGAAGCTTGCAATGGTTATTCATTGTCTGAGGTTACATATTACTTCCTGTTGAATAATTATTTCAGCTTCGAGGATCCATAGAGAGGTTGGAAGGTTTTGTGGGGTTTGCATTACCCCAAGGATCAAGCTATGTGAATGAAAGATGTTACTCAAGAAGCTTTCAACCTCGTTCCTACATTGCTAGTTTCGGACCTAAACCTTGTTGCTTTTATTTCAATGGCTGGGATGATATAGCACATTGTTTTATTTTATTGCTCTTAGACTGATTTTATTTGGTCTTATCTCTGTCTTATCTCTCTAATAACTGTGATTTAAAATTAATTTTGTGATTCCTAGGCTTCGAGGACTAGATTTTTTAGCTTAAATATATTATTTGTTAATTTTAACGGTATGTTGGTTTATTTAAAAAGGCGGGAAACTCTTTCCTTTGTGAAGAACAAAATCCTATTATTTTGGTGGTTATTAGGTCGCCCTCATTAAGTTCAATGACTTGCTTGAAGTTTTTTTAGGTGAGGAAAAAGAGGTAATCCTAAATAGAAGGATTTATCGTTGGTCCAACTACTCGATGAATGCGTAAAAGTCAATGTTGATGCATCTTGCATCATAGCTCTTTAGCCGGAGGACTAGGGTATATCATCATAGATGATGGCGAGGCCTGCAAGATGGTAGTCTCTGCTAATGTTCATACTGCCTCGATATTACTCATGGAGCTCATGGCAATCAAAACTGCATTGGCTTTTCTTCATGACTGTTTGGAATTCGATGATAAGCAAATCTTCATGGAAACAAACTGCAATAGCACACTCCTCATTAGTGAGTAGCAGCTTCCATCTCATTCTGAGCTTAGGAGCATTTTGAAGGAAGTCAATTTCCCACTAAGCAGACTAGCTAATTGTAGGCTGTTGTATACTCATAGGGAAGCTACTTGCGTGGCTGATTTCGCTTGCACAATATATCTTTACTCATACTTTATTTAACTATTGGGCGAGTAGCTTGTCTTTTGGAGCTACAATATATCCTATAGCCTCTGACACTAGAGATAATAGTTGTCTTTTTTAAAAAATAAAAGTTACCACATAATTGAGAATTCTTTCTACACACTAATATAAAAACTAGTAATCCAATTGAGTTAGGTTAGCAATTTTTATTATTATAAACTTTATCGGTTAATTGTTTGATTAACCCATGTGATTTTAGTTGAGTATTAGAGGAAGTGTGTCCCAAGCTTCTTTAGGACCCTTTTTTTCTTATTGTAAGAGCACTAGAGATGAGAGTGATATTGAGTTCTAGATATTTAATCAGTTTAAATAAAATTGACTAAGTTTATTTTCTGTATTTGATCCACATATGACAATCCTTATCTAGATTGGATTAACACTAGAAAGAGAATCTAATTTCTATCAATCGAAGTCTTCTCTATCAAAATTTGATCAAAATACCATCTGTTGTACCGAAAAAGTTTCAATGTGGGCTTTCGCTCTATCCACGCTATTAGTCGTATTCTGAAAAGAATAATTCTAAATCACATCAAATGTAAAACATGCTCTAGAAGTGTTAAAAAAAATAATGTCTATTTATTATTACTTGAAATATTTAGTAATCAAATCAAAAATTTTAAACTAAGCTTCGCTTAGTTCCATTAACCTTAAATAGTTGCATCTAGTGATAAAACTATTATCCATACCAATGTATAACATTTTAAATAGGAAAGGAAATACTTATTTAGATTGATATTTTAAGTCTAATAAATTAATATCATTTAAAAATAGATGTAATGTTCATTTAATAAAGTTAAATTAAGACTTTTAATTTAATATTAAAATGAGGATCATAACAAAATTACACTTTGTGTTCCTATTAAAGCATGCGATTTACTCCCGGTTTAATGAAGTATTGAATGGGATAAAAAGTGTCAGGGCCCGGTTCAGGCGGTCCGGCCCAGGCCCGAAACACAAGCCCAAATCCAAAGCCCGGGGCAAGAGGAGGAAGTGGATTGGGCAGAGGCCCACATCCACGCATCAACCGGAGCCGATTTGGGTCAACACGCGATGCATCGTCGCGAGCCGCGTGCAGGCGCGCGCGGACGAAGCGAGATACGGCTGCGTCAGTTGGAGACTCGGACGGCTTCAAGGCAAGGCTCAGCGGCGTCGATTGAAGCTGACGACGCGGGCAACGTTCGCGGCGGACGACGCGGGCGACGGACTCGGTTGGAGGCGTCGAGCGGTTCCAGCGGCAAAGACGGAATCCTCACGCGAAGGACGCGGAGCTGGAGACGACGCGAGCGGATCGCGCAGACAGGCGGGTGAAGCGGAGGCTTCGTCGAGCAAAGGCACGAACGGCGCGGGCGGCGTCGAGCAGAGGAGTTGGATGCGGCGTCATCAACGCGAAGCTGGCGGCGTCCCCTTCCCGATCTTCACGGACGCGCGCGGAAGACGCGGTCGCGGCGAAGAGTTCGGACGCGGAGATGGGAAGCGGCGGCTTCCCCTTTAAGAAGCATGACCTGGAGCAGCATCGGGGTGCGCGGAGGCGTCACCACACCACCAAGGAGAGCGCCGGGGAGCGGCTCCACCGGCGACGGCGAGGGCGCCATCGCCTCTTCCAGAGCAGGGCTCTGATGCCGCCAGGGGCGAAGGTCGGCGCGGCGGTGCCGACGAGAGAAAGAGGAAACAGAGAGAACTGTAACCGCGGCTGGTGAGCCGACGGTGAGGGAGGGAAGAGGGAGTCCGGCCGGTGACGGGGGTCGTCGGTTCTGTAGCTTCTATCATCAAATAAAGCTTTCTCCTTTCAATCTTCACCTCCCTGTCTTCGGGTGCGACGGCGAGGTCGTAGGCGCAGCGGCGCCTGACGGCGGAGGCGAACGCAGGCGGCGTTCGGCGTCGATCTTGCGTGCGAACGACGACGCGAGGAAGACGAACGATGGGCGTTCGCTTCGAGGCAGCAACGTGGATTTTGACCGGGTCAAAATCCAAACGGAGATTCGAGCGAAATCGCGAATTCGATTTCGAATTGGAGATGACGTCACGCTGACGCCAGCAGACGAAAATCGACGCGGTGATTTCGATTTGGAACGCTGACGTAATGCTGACGCCAGCAACGGAGATTTGCGCGCGCGACGAAACTTCGACCGGAGGGCTGACGTCACGCTGACGTCAGCAAGGGCATGATTTTAACTTGGTCAAAATCAGAGAGAGAGAAGAGGTATTTCCAAATTAGGGTTAGGGCTTTTTGAGCGACCTTGTAATTTGGGGATAAAAATTATTCGGGGAGATTAGGGTTTCTAATTTCGGGTCGGAAACCCTAGGGAGAGTTACGTTCTAGTGTTCCGCGGGATTGTCCTGAGACAGCGGTTAAGGGCTATTTTCAGATCGATCCGACCGGGGCGTGACAAAAAGAGCGATTAGATGTTGAATAGTTTTGAAAGACGGTGTAGTGTCGCCCAAATTAAACACGGTCCAAGTCACCGCAGCACTGGTTGGGTTTTCCACTTTTCTTGATGCGGTTTGTGTTTGTGCCTCCGTCGTCGCGCTCGACCGCTGCCTTGACACCCCGCCTCCCAATCCTGTCGCTCTCCTCCTCCGAACCAAACCTCCGCCGCCCCCACCCCCTCCTCTCCTGCCTCCCCGCTTCCCCTTCCCTCGCCCACCTCCTCCAAGCCCACGCTCGCCTCCTTGTCCTCGGCCTCGCTGCGCAGCGCGCTTCCCTCGCCCACCTCCTCGCCCTCTGCGCCGCTGTCTCTCCCTCCGCCCCACCCCGATACTTCCGTCCTCTCTTCGCCGCCATAGATCGCCCCAACGTCTTCGCCAGCAACAACCTCCTCCGCTGCGTCGCCCGCTCCGTCGACGGCGCGTCCGCAGCCGAAGCTCTCCGCTTCTATGCTCACATGCGCCGCAGCGGCATACCGACGAATAACTACACTTTCCCTTTTCTTCTCCAGGCGTGCGGCCGCGATCCCGACCTCGTTGAAGGCGCCCAGGTATATGGCCACTCGGTGAAGTGCGGCCTTGATGGAGATTTGTACGTGAGGAACGCGTTCATAAGCTTTTACAGCTCGTGTGGCGCGGTGGATTTTGCCAGAAGGGTTTTTGACGAGCTTCCGGGGCAACGGGATGTAGTCTCCTGGAACGCAATGATGGCCGGATATGCCCGGGCTGGTCAGATGAATGTATCTGAGGAGTTATTTGCCAGAATGCCTGAGAGAGATGCAATTTCTTGGAGTACTATGATTATGGGTTACGTTCAAAATGAAGCGCTGGAGAAGAGTTTGGAATTGTTTAAGGAGTTGGTCGGGAAGGGATTGATGGTGAACGAGGCCGCTCTGGTGACTGTCCTCTCGGCATCTGCACAACTAGGACTGCTGCAGAATGGTCGGTTCATTCACTCTACCATTAGATCAATGAATTTTCCACTGACGCTTGCACTTGGAACGGCGTTGGTAGACATGTATGCAAAATGTGGATGCGTGGAGATGTCAAAGAAAATTTTTGATGAGATGCAACAGAGGGATGTGTTTGCTTGGAATGCTATGATTTGTGGATTGGCAACTCATGGGTTAGGAAAGGAGGCAGTTGCTCTGTTTCAGCAATTTATAGATGAAAGACTTTGCCCCACAAGTGTTACCTTCGTTGGGGTACTAAATGCATGCAGCCGTGCTCGTTTAGTTTCTGAAGGCCGCCACTATTTCAAGTTGATGATAGAAGAGTATGACATTGAGCCAGAGATGGAACACTACGGTTGCATGGTTGATCTTTTGGGCCGTGCTGGTCTTGTGTCTGAAGCTCTTGAATACATTGAAAAAATGGCCATGCCACCTGACCCTGTATTATGGGGCATTTTGTTGGGGGCATGCAAGGTACATGGGTTGGTAGACTTGGGTGTCACCATAGGGAATAAACTGATTGAGTTGCAGCCAGACCATGATGGTCACTATGTTCTTTTGGCTGGTCTATATGCCAAGGCAAGAAAATGGGAAGATGTTATCAAGGTCAGGCAATTGATGGCTAGGCGAGGAACTAACAAAGTTGCTGGTTGGAGCTTGATCGAGGTTCATGGAATAGTGCATAAGTTTGTGGCAGGTGATAAAGAGCATAAAGATTCCTTGAAGATATATAGGACACTTGAGATGATAATTATAAGACTGAAACAGGCTGGTTATCAACCAGATGTGTCTGCTGTCTTGCATGATATTGATGATGAGGAGAAGGTTCACGTGATCAAGGAGCACAGTGAAAGACTGGCTATTGTTTTTGGCTTGATGGTAGTTGAGAAAGGTTGTCCTATTCGCATTGTGAAAAACTTGAGAGTTTGTGGGGATTGTCATGAATTCAGCAAGATGGTAGCTAGGGTCTTTAAACGGGAGATTATTGTGAGGGATGGCAGTAGGTTTCACCACTTTAAGGAAGGCAACTGCTCCTGCTTTGATTACTGGTGAGAATAGAAAACATCCATCATTCAAAAGGGAGGTATATCCTTGTCTATGTGGAAGAAAATAAATATTGCTTTGCGTAAACTGGCATTGATTCCTGACGTTGGTGGGCGTTTACTCCCCAACACCTTCTCCAATGGATCCATAACTACATGTCTTGTTTTATGTAATGGCTAAGTTGCTATTACAATCGCACTGTGCATGTGCTAGAAGATTATTGGGTCTTTAAACGGAGATTATTGTGAGGGATGGCAGTAAGTTTCACCACTTCAAGGCAATTGCTCCTGCTTTCATTACTAGTGAGAAGCGGAAACATCCATCATTCATATGCTGCCACTTGCATATGAAGCCTATCCATGTTATTGTGGCTCAACTCGATTAGAGATATATGTACTTCAATGCCTCAATCTGGATACTTCCGATATATCTCCATGGTATGGACTATTGATAATTTAAATATGCTTTTTTCCACGGAGTTATTCTTCCTTTGAAATTTGAGCAAATTATCGTTCCGCATTACAGGTCCATTTCAGATAAAGTGAAATCTTTTATTTTATTGTATGGTTACCTGTGGAGATGAGAAGGTATGAGTCATTTGAGGTACTTTGTGCTGCTCCTTAATCTTCTCTCATACTTTTGATTGCAAATATATGTTACTTCAAGTTCTCATTGATATGCCCCTTGCATGCCTTGAGTTTCAATTATTTTGTAGCAAATTTATAATGTTCCATCATCTTCTCTAGACTAGTTACAAAATCATATTGCTTCAAAGTTGCAGGTTAGCATATAACATTTTCTCCTAATCATAAATTATGCTTGGTGCATGATACTTATCTGTTCGATTCAGCATTTAATATATGTAAATCTTCATTCATTTATAATTGTGTTCCAAAAATTAATACCCGCAAAATTTAGAACTATGTTTCTGTTGCAATTTGTGTTTAGAAAACAGAAATACTGTATCCACATATTGTTTAGACCTACGCGCAGTAGGCATCTCTCTCAATACTTTCAGAGAATGTTGATGCCACTATTCATCACCAATCCACTGAGCGTCAAAGTCTAGATATATTGATTTGTCTGCTGACTTGACTTATCATTATGGTGCAGGGTTCTTCGTGGAGCGTACAATAGCTGTATCTTCCTCAAGTTTTCAAAATTATTTTATTACTGGTTTATCATTGATGATTTTTAAATATTAGGAGAAAAAACAAAATAGAAAGCAAAGCAAACTGAAGTTTTTCTTCTCAATCGCAACCTTTCCTGGTCTTCAATGTGTGCCCATCGAGCTGTAGAAATTATTTTCGGCCTTTGGACAGATATAAAGCCCCAATACTTGAATCATGAAGTCTTGTGGGCGTCGCCTTTATAGATTCAAATACTATTTCAGTTGGAAGGATAAATTCAATTGACCATCTTGAAGGCCTCATGTATAAGGATAAACTTGAAGGCTGGACTACTATCGAAAGATGAGAAGGATACATCATAAAGAAATACTATAAGCTTTGTAATGCTATCTATAGTTAATTATTTTCAATCTTATCTTGATTGTTAGCTTTGTAGAAACCTTAGATGCGTGTCATGATTATTATAAAATAATAATAAATAGTTTCAATCGAGGCTAGTTTTATTTTACATTTTCCTTTTTTTTTTCCTTTTTTTTTCCTTTGTCTCCTTAAATTCAAAAAAAGTGGTAGATATTATGACTCTAAATATTTAATTTCCTATCCTATACTTAACCAATAATATGATAAATGTAGGTGTTATTGAAGAGATATATTGAGCCCTAACAAAAAGCTACTCTCATAATGATCTAAAAAGAAATTTAGGAGGAACAATGGTGATAAGGCTTTCTTGATGTAACATGAGTTAGATGAGGGAACAATTGAAAGAGGAAAATACCATTGCCGCTCAAGAAAAGCGTATCCTTTATAAAAATAAGGGCTCTAATAGCATCTATTTAATTTTAGAACATATGGGATTTTAGCGATACGAAATTCGTGTAATAAAGACTGCCTACCTGACTTTCTTCATACTTGAACCAGCTTTTGGGATACAGTTTCTGACGGAAATCTGAAATAATGGGGGCTTAGAGCAATCGCAGACTCGCCGTAGAGTTGATCGAAGCTTCCTATGCTTTAAGATTCGTAAATCCAAAACGCTAAAAATTAATGTGCCGAATCCTAAGCCACCTCAACTTAAAATTTTCAGATAAGATACTTATTAGGTTTTTTATTCCCCACGTTTACTTGTTAGATTTCTTCTAGCATTCTAGAAGACAGGTGCCTTGCCATGCAATCCAATAGGAATTTGAATTCAAATCAGCAAACCAAATGCTTCTTAATTAACAGTCGTTGACCCGATACTTGTACTTTTTCCATAAACCCATTAGTTCATCTCCAGGACCATGGATTGACTGTAATCCCCGTTTCCTAGGAGGGAAAAGAAAGGAATGAAAAAAAAAAAATCTAACTTTTCTCTATTTCTGTGGAGGAAAAAAATATAGACGGAGAGAAAAAAGAGTTAGTTTTCCTCGTTTTGCTATCCCTCCGAATTGGGTGAAAAGTTGGATGAAAGAAAAACAATCCATCATTTCCTGCCTTCCCACCCCTAGTGTCACGCCCATGTTTACGGTAATATTTTTTTAATTATTTCACCCGTGAGTTAATGCTTGACTCGAGTCCAAATACGTCAACGCAACTATCACAACGGTAGAAACCACTGGATTGGGCAAGACTGGCGGAGTCGATTCCTCGAACCGACTCATAGCCCGACTATGGACTCTTCGAATGATCGCTGTCATTCCAACACGACTAGATCAACACTCGCGGTTTACCGAGAACCAGTATCGCTGAGTCGAACCGGGTTAACCTAGGGGTGGCAATTCCACCTGACGGGTTCGGGTATCCGACCCGACCCGACCCATTTAGCACGGGTTCGGGTACCCGTTTAGCTAAACAAGTCAGGTTCGGGTTTAGGGGTATGGGTACCCGCGGGTACCCGATACCCGATTTCAAATAAATATAAATATATTTTTTGTATTATTAGGATATAAATAATAATAAAACAACTATTATATAAATATTTATTACTATTAAAATATAATAATAAAAAAATAAATATTATATAAATATTTTTATTTTTATTTTTATTTTTAAACTATATTTTTATTAAAATAATATAATAAATAATTTATTTTTTATTTAATTGGGTACCCGTTTAAATACCCGACCCAGGTTTGGGTCGGGTTCGGGTTTAGGGTAAAATCGCGAGTACCCGACCCGTTGCCACCCGAACCTAAATGAGACTCACTCGTAACCGACCGTGTCGGACGGGGTCCACAACAGTTTTTGAGCACGCACGCATGCCAGAGAGAGAACCAAGAGGAGTGACCAGACGCCTCACGCTTGAGAGCCGAACTCACCCTCGCGTCCGTGGATCAAGTCAGCGCCCGGCGATCACGAATGGTCGTCGACACAACGTCGCATGCCGGTGGCTGAAAGAACACGGCCGGCTCCTCACTCGCACACTGGCGGAGAGGCCGGACGATGCCCCCGCTGGCAATGTCACCCGTAGGGGACGAGGAAGCCAACGGTCTCGTCCCTCTCGTGCGCAGGCGAGAACAGCCGGAGAAGGGAGTGCACAAAGGTATTGATCAAGGTAGCTGCCTCCTGTCGCACATAGACAACGGTCGGCACTGGATGAACCATGCTCGCGCGGAGGCGAGCTTGGCTATCGAGGTAGCTGGGGAAGAGGGTGGAATTAGCCACCCGCAACACTCACGGGCCGGCCAATACTCTGCCGGGAAAGGGGCGTCACAGACACCGACGATAGGAGATCTAGGGAATGGACAGACGGTGGAAGGAAGGTAGTACGTCTGTCCGCTCGAACTAGGAGGGAGGCGGCGAAGGTAGATGGAGATGGAGCAGCTCCTGACATCACACAACGGCGAGGGGAAGGGGGCCGTTCCTCGTCGCACGCAGGCAACAGACGACACCAGAAGAGGAGCACGCACGCAGGCGAGCAGGAAGAGAGGGGAAGGGAAACCACACGCAGATGGCGAGCTCGTCTGGCGAGCAGAGAACGCGGCCGCACGCAAGCGGGTCCGAGCCGAAAATTCACGCACACAGGGCGGGCTAGCATCATACAGGAGATAGACGAGGAGAAAGCGGCCACGACAAGCAGGGGGAGCGACAAGGGTTCCCCGGAACCGAGAGTTCGGCCGGGAACGAGAACCAAAGGGGAAGAAAATACCTTGGCGATCACTCAGGCTGCCGGCTCCATCGAGTCGGTGAAGCTGATGCCGGCCGCGCCTTCCAAGGCGGTTAGGTAGTGAGGTTGGCGACTATGGCGGCGACGGCGAGGTCGGGGCAGCGAAGAAGATACAGACGACAGTAGATAAGCAGGGAAGGGATGGAGGTTTCTAAGGTGCTTCGTCCACCCACCCACACCTCCGAAGCGACCTGGAGACTCCGCCGACAACAACATCCGATGAGGGAAAGAGATGATCAGAGGGGAGAGCACCGGCAAGTTCTTTCGTTTTTCCGAAAGACTCATCTCTCGCGAGGACGACGTCTCATCCTCCTTTTTTCACGTTACCCAGCCCACGCCGCACGAGTCAATGCGGCGCCCGAGGAAGCAGCCCCGTTGTCCCGTCCGCGTCAGCTCCTTTTGCACGCAAACTTGCTCGCCTTTCGCCCGTTGGGCGGTGATTTTGGATCCGGATCCGGGTGGCGCCCGGTTCGATCCGCTAACCCGCCGACCCAGTTAGCTACAATTATATGGGCTGGGCTGAATTTTGGGCCGCGCCAAAAATTTGGCCTGTAGGCCTAACACCTAGTGTGATGTCCAGATTATCTGGACTGGGTCAAAGGGGAAAATGAGATTGGGCCGCCGCCCAATCCCTTGTTGTTGGAACAACTGAAGCCCAAATTTTGGTCAACAAGGGGGAGTTGACCCAAATCCAGAGATTCGTTAATGCTAAGGTGAAATCAGCAAGCAGTGCGGATGCATCATCGGCATTGTCTTTGGCGATGTCGGCAGTGCAATCGATGGCTCTAACAGCAGAGCCGATTCTAGTAGGGAAAGTGGGTGAAAGGAATCAGAAGGGAGGTGAGATCTACAGACCTTGGCGGCGACAAAGGCGAACAAGCCGAGGGCTTCAGTGGCTTTGAAAGCGTTTGTTGGTGATATCACGCGAAGGCATGATTTCCGAATACTTCGGATGGAAAGGAGGATGGCAGTCATTCCCCTTTCTAGATCTGGCGTTGCCTCCTCCATCCTTAAAACAACGGACGAACGACGAACATAGGAGGAGTGGAGCACTGGAAGAGGGGCTGAGATAGACAGGAAACAGAGTTCTCTCCTTTCTCGACGACAACAATGAACAATGCCCGATGGGTGAGGACTCTCGTTGGTGGTAGCGGGTGGAGACAGAGACAATGCCAATGACTCCTTTATCGATGACGATGATGAACGACGGGAAAGGACTCCCGTCGGCGACCAACAGTAGGTGGAGCCAAATGAAAAGAGAAGAAATTGAGCGTGTAAATAAGGGTTTTAGGTATCTTGTTCAACAAGAAGTAATAAGAGAAAATTTCCCTTATATTGGCCTCTTCTTTCCCACCTCCGATGAACTCTTTGGTCACTTCTGGCTACAAGATCCGACCTTCAGAAGGATGCTTGCGAAGGCTGAGAGCAAAGATGCGAGGTCTAGCGACGACTGTAGGCGTCGTCCACAGAAGTGTTTGGCACGTGAAGTCCAGCTTTGGCAAAAAAAGAAAGAAAAAGTGTTAAATTACTGATATGGAGAGGCTTTTCTAAGCAGGGCTTGACACCTAGCATCCCTACTCCCCGCGCCTCTCCTACTGTCACGCCCATCCAAATTCCAACCCATCCACGTCACATTTCCTCCTCTTACTATGTGCCCGAGTGCCGAAAGTTGTGCGAAATCGAAACCGATTTCACTTGCCCCGTGTTCGTTGACCAGGATTTCGCTCGTTGACCGCCTCGTTTCGAACGCCGAGAGCGTTCGAAACTCGACGTCGTCTCTCACACGCAGGCCGCCACCTACGTCTTGGTCTGTGTCGAAGCCAGTCGCCGGAGAAGCTACCGGAAGGGACAGGGAGGAGCGTGCGGCAGGACGGAACCCGTGTCCGGCCTCAGCCGTCTCGTCGCGGAAGCCCTTCATTGCCGGAAATGGTGAAGGAAGGAGACGCTGCCGGAAAACACAAAAACAACTCGCTGGAGCCGGAGAAGACAAGGGGAATAGGGAAATTTTCGTTGATTGATCAGATCAACCTACCTAAACCCTATTACAACGTCACTCGAGCTCGCTCACGTCGACGGCACACTCGCCGTCGACTACAGTCCTCTCTCACTCCTCACCGAGAACACTGGTTGTCGCCGGAATCACCTGGGGGAGGCGGAGGAAGCCCGCCGCCTGCGGTTCCGCCCGCCTCCCCCTCTTCCCTTTGGACGGAGCCTCCTGGGTGTCGCCGAAGCCTTGCGAGCAAGGGAAGCTGCGCTTCCCTTTTTTTTTTCTGCCTCCTCCCCTCGACCTCGTCCTCGGCACTTAAAGGGGATAGGACGCTTCCTCCGAAGGAAGGGATCGCCGCCAGCTTGCGCTCGCCTTCTTCTTTCGATTGGAGCGCTCGACGTCCGCGAATCACTCCCGCTTGCCTTCTTTGACCGCCAGCTGCATCTCCCAGCCGAGCCTGTCGTTCTCGCCGGAGTCGTCGCCGAAGTCCTTGCCGGAGAAGGGGCCGCAGATGGAGCCAGAAACATCGCCGCCATCAGCACCGATGAAGTCGACGCCGCCTGCGTCAACTGCGCTCGCGCCGAAGGAAGCCCAACAAGCAGCAACGCCTAATCTGGGCCGCGACAAGGGGTTGGGCCATCGCCCAATCCATCCACTCCCTTGGGTCGGTCCACGAGGAAAAATGGCATCACATTCTCCCCCACCAAACTGGACATCGCCCTTGACGTCACCGGACGCCCTCCTGGCGCTGGCATCGGAGCTCGTTGCTTCGGGAAGAGACCTCGCAGATCTCTCATTGTTGCCCACCTGGCAACGGCATCAGAGCTGCCTGCTCTGGAGAGGGCCTCGCAGACCCTCGTCAGCATCTCGCAGATGCTGGAACCTCGTCACCCGCCTGGTGACGACATCGGAGCTCGCTGCTCCGGGAAGAGGCCTCGCAGACCTCTCATCGTTGCCCACTTGGCAACGGCATTAGAGCTCTCCTGCTCTGGAAAGGGCCTCGCATGCCCTTCATCAGCACCTCGCAGATGCTGGAACCTCGTCACCCGCCTGGTGACGGCATCGGAGCTCGCTGCTCCGGGAAGAGGCCTCACAGACCTCTCATCGGCATCTCGCTCGCAGATGCCGGAACACCTCATCGCCCCCCTGGTGACGGCATTAGAGCCAGCGGCTCCGGGAAGGGGGAATGCTCTCACCCAGACCTGTCTGTGTTGGTGCGCCACCTGCGCACCTGCTACCTCCTCAAGTAACACCGTCATCTCCTTGCGTCACCATCTTACCGGCAGAAACTTGCCTCTGATACCACTGTCACGCCCATCCAAATTCCAACCCGTCCACATCACATTTCCTCCTCTTACTGTGTGCCCGAGCGCCGAAAGTCGTGCGAAATCGAAATCAATTTTGCTCGCCCATGTTCGTTGACCAGGATTTCGCCCATTGACCGCCTCGTTTCGAATGTCAAGAGCGTTCGAAACTCGACGTCGTCTCTCACACGCAGGCCGCCGCCTGCGTCCTGGTTTGCGTCGAAGCCAGTTGCCGGAGAAGCCACCGGAAGGGACAGGGAGGAGCGTGCGGCAGGCTGGAACTCGCGTCCGGCCTCAGCCGTCTCGTCGCGGAAGCCCTTCGTTGCTGGAAATGGTGAAGGAAGGAGACGCTGCCAGAAAACACAGAAACAGCTCGCCGGAGCCGGAGAAGACAAGGGGAATAGGGAAATTTCCATTGATTGATTAGATCAACCTACCTAAACCCTATTACAGCGTCGCTCGAGCTCGCTCACGTTGACGGCACACTCACCGTCAACTACAGTCCTCTCTCACTCCTCACCGGGAACACTGGTTGTCGCCGGAATTGCCTGGGGGAGGCGGAGGAAGCCCGCCGCCTGCGGTTCTGCCCGCCTCCCCCTCTTCTTCCCTCTGGATGGAGCCTCCTGGGTGTCGCCGAAGCCTTGCGAGCAAGGGAAGCCGCGCTTCCCTTTCTTTTTCTGCCTCCTCCCCTCGACCTCGTCCTCGGCACTTAAAGGGGAGAGGACGCTTCCTCCAAAGGAAGGGATCGCCGCTAGTTTGTGCTCGCCTTCTTCTTTCCATTGGAGCGCTCGACGTCCGCGAATCATGCCCGCTTGCCTTCTTTGACCGCCAGCTGCATCTCCCAGCCGAGCCTGTAGTTCTCGTCGGAGATCCAGCCGGAGTTGTCGCCGAAGTCCTCGCCAGAGAAGGGGCCACAGATGGAGCCAGAAACATTGTCGCCATCAGTGCCGATGAAGTCGACGCCGCCTGCGTCAACTGCACTCGCGCCGAAGGAAGCCCAACAAGCAGCAACGCCTAATTTGGGCCGCGACAAGGGGTTGGGCCGTCGCCCAATCCATCCACTCCCTTGGGTCGGTCCACGAGGAAAAATGGCATCACATTCTCCCCCACCAAACTGGACGTTGCCCTCGACGTCACCGAACGCCCTCCTGGCGCTGGCATCGGAGCTCGTTGCTTCGGGAAGAGACCTCGCATATCTCTCATTGTTGCCCACTGGCAACGGCATCAGAGCCGCCTGCTCTGGAGAGGGCCTCGCAGGCCCTCATCAGCATCTCCCAGATGCTGGAACCTCGTCACCCGTCTGGTGACGACATCGGAGCTTGCTGCTTCGGGAAGAGGCCTCGCACTCCTCTCATCGTTGCCCACCTGGCAACGGCATTAGAGCTCTCCTGCTCTGGAAAGGGCCTCGCAGACCCTTCATCAGCACCTCGCAGATGCTGGAACCTCGTCACCCGCCTGGTGATGGCATCGGAGCTCGCTGCTCTGGGAAGAGGCTTCGCAGACCTTTCATCGGCATCTCGCTCGCAGATGCCGGAACACCTCATCGCCCCCTGGCGACGGCATCGGGGCCCGCGGCTCCGGGAAGGGGGAATGCTCTCACCCAGACCTGTCAGTGTTGGTGCGCCACCTACGCACCTGCTACCTCCTCAAGTAACACCGTCATCTCCTTGCGTCACCATCTTACCGGCAGAAACTTGCCTCTGATACCACTATCACGCCCATCCAAATTCCAACTCGTCCACATCACATTTCCTCCTCTTACTGTGTGCCCGAGCGCCGAAAGTCGTGTGAAATCGATTTTGCTCGCCCGTGTTCGTTGACCAGGATTTCGCCCATTGACCGCCTCGTTTCGAATGCTGCCTCGTTTCGAATGCCGAGAGCGTTCGAAACTCGACGTCATCTCTCACACACAGGCTGCCGCCTGCGTCCTGGTCTGCGTCGGAGCCAGTCGCCGGAAGGGACGGGGAGGAGCGTGCAGCAGGCCGGAAGGGACGGGGAGGAGCGTGCAGCAGGCCGGAACCTGCGTCCGGCCTCAGTCGTCTCATCGCGGAAGCCCTTCGTTGCCGGAAATGGTGAAGGAAGGAGACGCTGCCGGAAAACACAGAAATAGCTCGCTGGAGCCGGAGAAGACAAGGGGAATAGGGAAATTTCCGTTGACTGATCAGATCAACCTACCTAAACCCTATTACAACGTCGCTCGAGCTCGCTCACGTCGACGGCACACTCGCCGTCGACTACAGTCCTCTCTCACTCCTCACCGGGAACACTAGTTGTTGCCGGAATCGCCTGGGGGAGGTGGAGGAAGCCCGCCGCTTGCGGTTCCACCCGCCTCCCCCTCTTCTTCCCTCTGGACGAAGCCTCCTGGGTGTCGCCGAAGCCTTGCGAGCAAGGGAAGCGCGCTTCCCTTTCTTTTTCTGCCTCCTCCCCTCGACCTCGTCCTCGGCACTTAAAGGGGAGAGGACGCTTCCTCCAAAGGAAGGGATCGCCGCCAGCTTGCGCTCGCCTTCTTCTTTCCATTGGAGGGCTCGACGTCCGCGAATCACGCCCACTTGCCTTCTTTGACCGCCAGCTGCATCTCCCTGCCGAGCCTGTCGTTCTCACCAGAGATCTAGCCGGAGTCGTCGCCGAAGTCCTCGCCGGAGAAGGGGTCGCAGATGGAGCCAGAAACATCGCCGCCATCATCGCCGATGAAGTCGACGCCGCCTGCGTCAACTGCGCTCGCGCCGAAGGAAGCCTAGCAAGCAGCAACGCCTAATCTGGGCCGCGACAAGGGGTTGGGCCGTCGCCCAATCCATCCACTCCCTTGGGTCAGTCCACAAGGAAAAACGGCATCACACCTACCATGTCCCTCCCCCCATGTTCCCAACCCCTAGCAACCTTGCGTCCATCGCTTGCCCCTCCCTACCCTCGCGTGCTCACTCTTCTATCCCCTCGTGCCAATTATCTCCCACTCGTGTTGCCTCTCGCCTTCCACACTCGTTGCTCGCCTTTCTCCCAAACTTCATCCACGCTACTCACCTACTTCGCCCTGTCGCCGCTGCTCGCTTGCTCCACCCCTTCGTTCGCTTGCTCCTCATGGTCGCTGTCACTTGCCTACTCCACCCTATCGCTCACCTAGCTCCACATGGTGCCGCTGCTCACGTTTGCTTTACATGGTTGCTGTCGCTTGCCTTGCTCAGTCGCTACCCATCGCCTTGCTCTGTCACCACAGCTCCTGCTACCTTCCCTTGCGTTTGAGTGATGGAGACGCACCACCTGACGGAGACGCACTGTCACACCTCCGGGTGTCACACGCACCACCTGTCAACAATCTCCGGCGATCTAAGCGACACCGAAAGCTGCCCAAGCGATACCTCTGCTCTCTGTCAGCCTGGCCAGAAGTCCAGCCCGATCAGAAGCTTCGCCCAGCCCAAGTGCACCTGCAAACCCATGCATCCTCTCCAGCCCAAGCTTCCCCGTTAGCCCAAGCGCCAGCCCAAGCTCTTGCCAGCTCACGCCAGATCGAATCGTAACTTCCAGATCTCATTTGGTCCCCAATCCTCTCTTTAATCCTTGATTAGTTTCTCTTTGTAACTAATCAAGATTCTTGTTTTGCTCTATAAATAAGAGCCTTCAAACGCTGTAAAGGGACATATAGTCTGAATATGATTTCTACAGTTTTCTTCCAGTTTTCTCTTGCGTTGCGCTGGTGAATTGTCCCAGCTTGGTTTTCTTGGTGTCTTGGTTTCTTGGTTGGAGGTGAATTGTCCCTCCCTGCAGCTCTGTTCCTCTGATCAACCTTCTCGTTTATAGAAGGTTTGGTTTGAGCAAAGTCGCTACTAGTGTTGTCGCTAGACAGCAGCTTCCCTTTTCTTCCCAGGCTGACTTCCTGCATTGTGGAATTCAGCCTTGGCAGCATTATTTCCTGCATTTTATTACTGTTATATCGAAGGCAATCCGGAGGGAATGTCTCCGCCTTCTACTCTCTGTTCTTGGAATGTAATATAAGCTGATTGTGAAGTCGCTGATGGACTGCGCGATGGAGAAGGAAACCTGCTCTGGTGTGGACAAAGATCTGGCTCCTTCTACCTGGTGAGTTTTATCCATCTGAGGCTTTTGTGCGATTCATTCATGTAGTTTGCTGGTTTTTTGCACTTTACCATTGTTGCTCAAGTCAGAATCGTTTCCGGTTTTCTTTCATCGTGACTTTCAGCATTGTTCTTGGTCGCTATCGAGTTTTGATCTAGAATTTATTCATCACTCTCTCTCTCTTCTCCTCCGCTTCAACATTTGTTCCATTTTGTTTTTCTGCATCACTTGCTCAGTCACAACAACCTCCCTGTGTTTACGTCATTGAGCTTCATGAAGCTCGGTGCCATTGACCTCGTTCCTTCCTGTCTCATCACATGAATATCATGTGATATATTTTTTTCATCCTTCTTCGTTTCCTCTCCATCTTATATTCTTTTTCTTTGTTATTCCCCCCTCCCTCCTGAAAACAGTCCAATGGCATGCATTTATTAAAAAAACAATATTCTTCATTTCCAATCTTTAAAAATAATATTTTATTTTCAACTTTTAAATACCTTAGTTTACATTAACACGTTGGATTTAGTTCAATTTTCTACCAAGCCTATAAATGAATTGCCTCAGTTGGACTTACACACTGCTGCTCTTAGGGTCCGACCCGTTTTCGAGGGGTTGACCCACTGACCGTTCTTCGGAGTCACAAGTACGCGTCCCAAAATCTTTCTGCAACAAAATTTCCAAGTGTGACACACAGAAGCGGGTCCCGGCTTCCACTTCGTGGTAGAGGGGAAAAAACAGGGACCGAACCGGAGACGCGAATGCAGTGCCACTCCTTCCTGAGTGTGACGCACGTGGTGCATGAACACCCAAGATCTCACCCAGGCCCGTAAATGGTGTGACAGGACTCTGTGGGGCCCGCGTACATTCCCGTGATCCCCTCCACAAGTAATAAAAGTATAAAACCCCGCAGCCGTCGACTGTGCCCGCTTCCTGTTTCGCTCTCGTCTCTCGATCCCATTGAGGTGAAGGGGCTCTCTCCTCTCCCTCTCCCTCCTTCGCCCTCTAGCTTCTCGTGCCTCTCCGCCTCGTCAATTGCCCTCCTCCGCCGGCGATCCGCCTCCTCGGATCGAATCCATAGCCGCCGCACTCGCCTTCGCGGTCACGACCCGCTAATGACTATGATGACACCGCCCCCTCTCGACGTATGGTTCCCCCAACCCTCTTGTCTCCTCATTCATCACTCTAGGTCTTGATTCTTCAGCTCGAGATGGCGCGCTGCTCCGGCTTCTCGATCCCACTAGCGCCGGCGTGATTTACATCGGCTTTAGGGTTTGAGCCTAAGCTGGTGCGCCATGAATCGGGTCGAATTGGGACGCCCATTGACTCCATCTCGTGGCTCCTTGGGCATTCTCTCAATCGCGGCGGGGTGGTTTTGATGGATCTGACTACTGATATTTGTTTTTGCCTCTATTTTTGCAGCAGGAGGACGAGGAGATGTTGGTCCCGCACCAGGAATTCACTGAGGGACCCCAACCGATGGAAGGTAATCGTTCGTGCTATGTAGTTGAGGTTCTGGATTAATGGGCTAATCTTTTGCTTTCGCCAAAATTTGCGATTTAGTGATCCAGTTCTGATTGAAAGATGCAATTTGCTTTGGATTGTTGCTTCTTATCACTTCGATTACTGATGCATTCTTCTGCTTCCCGTACCAATTGCCAGCTATCCCAGCTGAAGCGGCGACTGCACCAGAGAACCAGCAGGTGGAGGATCCTCCTTCATTCAAATATAGATGGGCAATTGAGAACTTCTCCAGGTTGAACGCCAAGAAGCTATATTCTGAAATTTTCTTTGTAGGAGGATACAAGTGGTAGGGAGATCTTTTGTGCCCTTTGATTCAGTTTCCAAGTCATATGATTCATCTCATTTATATTGGGGCTAGAGGCAAGTTCATTGATCTGCTAAAGACATTGAAGCCTTCTGCTTGCTTTGATTTTTACAGGCGGGTGTTAATTTTTCCCAAGGGAAATAATGTAGACCACTTGTCTCTATATCTGGATGTTGCTGATGCAAGCACCTTGCCGTATGGTTGGAGTAGATATGCACTTTTCTCCCTTGCGGTTGTTAATCAAATTCACAGCAAATATACAATAAGAAAAGGTTTCTCATATCTTATGCAAATGAAGCTTTATTATTTTTGGACAGTATATAATTTCGCACGTGAATATATACACAAGAGTGCTTTATATTGAGTACAAGCAAGCGCATAATTCAGCAAGGGACCTAAATGTAGATGTGTGATCTCAGAAGCCATAAGAGAAGAATGTAACTGATAGCATCACACTAACATTACAATGTTATAAGAATGTTAACTATTGGAAGTTAGTTTCATTGGAAACACCTGTTTCTACTCTTTTATGGTTATGGTACTTATTAGTAGGGTGCATATTACTTATCAGAATTATAGTTAGGCAACATTCCCATCTTGGCTTCTTGCACATTTTCATTTAATCACCAAATTCCATGTCTATTTCTATATAAAACTGAGCTGCTTATAGAATTTTTATTAAGATTCCTCTCCTCCAAACTATACATAAGAAACTATTTATTATTATCCTATTTGCAATATTTCTTGTACTAACATATTCTAACATGAATGCCCAGCTTTGCTAGACAAACGAAATCGGAGGCAGTTCCTATAAAAAAAGTGGACTGTGTGGTGCATCTTCCCTGGTGTCACGTTAAATGGCTTCTGAATACTAGCTGAAATATTAGTATCCAGTGAATTTTTATAGAAAGTTACTCAGAATGAGATTTGACAAAATACCTAGAAGATGCTATAGCCATCCTTTAAACATCCCCTTTTAATTCCCCCCTCAACATCTCCTTGATTGAACAAGATGAAGAAAAAATGAAGTTGTTTAAGATTAAGTTATATATCTTTTTCGGAAAGCAAGACATTGATTTTGTTTGAGATATGTAAGTTCAAAGTATGAAATTTGTTTACGAGCTACATTATTTCTACCTGCACTTAAGTAAATGTTCAAATAAATTTTAGAAGTATGTGTGCTTCACATAATTGGATAATTGAAGTACTATGGGCATTGGCACTCTTATTGACAATTTGAAGTATGCAAGATTCTTTCTTCCTAAAGTCACAATTGGTGTGGTGATCAATACTCTTATGGGCAATACCTCCCTTCTTGTTGAAACTGCTGTTTGTCACATTCACTCGATAAGATCACCATATTTCTAATTATACGTATTACTGGGTTTTTTAATAAAAATATGTTGAAGAGGAATTCTTTCTATCAACCTCTTATCATCTTTTTTCCTTTGCAGATACACAACATCAATTTAATGCACGAGAAAGTGATTGGGGTTTTACTTCATTTATGTCTCTTAGTGAACTCTATGACCCAAGTAGAGGATTTCTTGTCAATGACACATGTGTAATTGAAGCTGAAGTTACTGTTCGTAAGGTGGTTGACTACTGGAGTTATGATTCCAAAAAGGAAACAGGTTATGTAGGCCTTAAGAACCAAGGAGCTACTTGTTACATGAACTCTCTTCTACAGACTCTGTATCATATTCCATACTTCAGAAAGGTAGAATCGGCACCACATCTAATTGTTGTATGATTAATTGGTTTGTTGAATGATTTTATGAATCTCATATTTCAGGCTGTTTATCATATGCCAACAACTGAGAATGACATGCCATCTGGAAGTATTCCCTTGGCTTTACAAAGCCTGTTCTATAAACTTCAATATAGTGACAACAGTGTTGCTACAAAAGAATTGACTAAATCCTTTGGCTGGGACACGTATGATTCTTTCATGCAGCATGATGTCCAGGAACTTAACAGGGTTCTTTGTGAAAAATTGGAAGATAAGATGAAGGTTTGAAAATTGTGCTAAAAGGTTCTACATTGATATTGGTCTGTTTCATTCATCAGATTGTTGCATTTCAAATATTGTGCCAGGGAACTGTTGTTGAGGGCACAATACAACATTTGTTTGAGGGACATCACATGAACTATATTGAATGCATTAATGTGGATTACAAATCTACCAGAAAGGAGTCATTCTATGGTACGTAGTTACCATGAGTGTGCAAATTTTGAATTTAACTTCACTAATTTTAATACTATCATGAATGCATGTTGTATAGACTTACAGCTAGATGTAAAAGGATGTCGGGATGTTTATGCTTCATTTGATAAGTATGTTGAAGTCGAGCAGCTTGAGGGGGATAATAAATATCAAGCAGAAAATTATGGCCTACAGGTATCAGAAGTTGAATTAAAATGCTGTTTGCCAGATATTGAGTACTTGATGTTGATGTAGGGCTTTGTAAAGGTTTAGTCATAGACTTTCTTTTGTTCTTTCACCATGCATATAATTTGAAAATGTTTTATTTGTTTAATTCTTTCTATTCAGTAGAACTTTGAAACTTTTTTTCCTTTTGATTCTGTTTTTTGAATGGTAGAAAATGCATTATTCGTGGAATATTAATTTATAGATTAATTCTGGAACATGAGCTTATCTTCCTCAGGATATGGTAAGATGTTTAACAATTTATTTGCTCATGAACTCAGCCATTTTTTAGTGTTTCTTTTACTGTCCTTTCATCATAAAAATTGTCTTTCTTCCACTTAACATTTTATAATCTCTATAAATGTAAATCTCTCAGGAAGCTAAGAAAGGTGTTCTATTCATTGACTTTCCCCCAGTTTTGCAACTACAATTAAAGCGGTTTGAATATGATTTCATGCGGGATACAATGGTGAAGGTTAGTAAGATTATAATGCTTCCAAGAGTTTCCTGCCAGAACTATTTCAGTATATCATATATATGTATATTCTGCTCGAGTTCAAAAAAGCTTTTTCAAGTGTATTTCTAACTAAAAAAAGTAAAAAAAAAAATTGCAATGTTCTACCATTATGTGCAAATTAGATTTTAAGGACCTTAAATCTTTGTTTTGCTTAGCCTAAAGAAGATTTTGAGGCTTTGTTAATGGCATTTAAATATTTGGGATGTTGGCCTTCCATTGTACTACTATGTTTGAAGTAGGATTATTAAATAGCTTCTATAACATTTTTTCATAGTAGTTTCTTAGCAATCGTGAAACACTAACGTAGCTATTATTATGTTTTGAAGGTTTAGAAATTAAACTTATGACTTGAGTTAAATTAGTAATATGTCAATTTTTTTTATACAACTTATTTTATTTTTAGGTAGCTTAATTTTGTAGTTATATAACACATATTTCAACGTTATACTTAAATTTTTATGTATATAATATAGACTTCCACTATTTGCTCATGATGATTTTTAGCTTTGAAGCATATATGCTTCATAGAGAAGATTAGGTACGAGGAAGGCTTGTGCAGGAGGTTGCATCATATTATCGCTTATGGATGCGTACACATTACCTGCAAAGGCATAGTAGAAAAATAAAATTTTGGTTAGGATAATGTGTTATAAACTGGAACCTTTTTTAACTTAACATAATCAAGGGGCAGGATTAGCTGGAGCTGTTTGAGATTATTGATTATTACCACAATATAAGGAGCCATTACACTTCTTAATATTTTTCTAAGATTGCCCTTCAAAAATTAAAATAGGACTGATTGACATATCCAGCTGACTACTTTGCCTATATATTCCCTTTGTTGTTACTCCCATCAGGCCAATCAATTCATTCTTTTCATTTTATTTAATGGAATGCTATTATTAAGTCTCAAACTCGTATTTTTTGCTTAATATACAAATAATTGCAGTATTTTAGTTTCAAGCACTAACCTTCAGTGTTTAAGGATTCATTCTGAACTTGGCAGTGTGCTCGTATACCACTCTCGTACCAGCAGACCTTCATACTCAGCGAGATTGATTGGTTTAGTAACTAGTTTTTGTAAAATTGTGTTGTACAAACTATATAATGATACAACGTTATGGGCCTAGGCATGAGTTACACTGTCAACCACTCAACACTTAATATTCTTTCACTTTAGCAGTCAATGCCCTTAATGACATATAATCTCCATCTTTCTGTTGGCTTTTACTAGGAAACATTTTGCAGATCTAGGACTAGTAAGTCCCTTCCACTTAATCTATTCTTTATGCATTTTGGCTTCACATCTAAGTCATGCTACTTCAAAAAGATCTGTACTCAATTTGTAATTCCATAGAATAGATGATAGGGGCCAGTAAGTTGATTTACCCTGATACTTTAAGCATTATGGTGTGACTTAAACCCATTGATGATAAAATTTGATAATTTTTTTTGATTAATGTAGGAGATTCATGCGATATGTAATTTTTTACTTATTTTGATATTTGAACTAGATACAAAGCTCTCTTTCTATGTAAAAGGTCTTTGCATGTCTTCTTATTGACTATCTAAGTAACTTAATAGATTTTCATGAGTCTCATACTGCATAATAGTAAGCTTAGAGGTTTCCTATTCATTTAGAGCAAATCATTTGAATTTGTGTCAAGTTTCAAATGTGTAACTTGAAGCAACATGTTGTTATGCTTTGAACTTTGAATTAATTGTCTTATGTGAAATTGAATTAGGTGTCCTCATAAGGATCCACTAAATCCCTTAGTTTGATAATGTAAGAGTGTCTTATCTCTTTTTTTTTGTTTTTTGTATTGCATGAGCATCAATTTTTGGTTTTGATTGAATGTCATGAGAAGCCCTAGATTTCTTTCACTTGGATGAAATGATATATGTGAGTCACTTTGTCACCGCATGTGTTAGCACTAAATTCATGATATTTTGTTGATTCAACTCCTATCATGCCCATGATTACATACCATCTGGAAAAAATAGAGTTTATCAATTATACATGTCTTAGATGTCCAACATTAGCACAATATTATTCGCATGTTTCAAAAATTAGTCCATACCACTCGATGTAACTAGTTTGTAGTGTCTTTATGCTTTTTTTATCTAATACACATGTTGGTTTTTTATTATCACTATTGCTTTGTTAATATCCTCTCTTCTTGAAGTTTGCTTTATTTGCCAACCTAATTGACATTGTCAATGCTAGAAATACAAACCTTCATTATTGTTTATGTAATGCTTATTGTTAATATCTTCACCACCAAGTTTGATAGGAACTTGTTTTGGATCTTACTATCCTTTGGCCCAAATTAGACTAAACATTGGTAGGATCTTAATAGATGTAGGAATGGTTGGATCCAATCCCATGATCTCCAATCCTCCGATGCCCAATCCTATGAATCTGATGCCCAATCCTATGAATCTCTGATCCTTGATCTCCAATCCCACCGAACAAAATGATCTATTCTGTTTCTATAATATAGGTGACTAAGTATCGAATTCACTTACGGTTAACTTGTGAACCTGTTAAATGCTAACCTGAGCCCATAAGTTATTTAAATAATTATGATTATAAAATATAATTATTTCATTTGCTTATTCCAAGGTTTGAAATTTTAGTCTAAATTGACCGAAATTTTTGATTTGTATTAATTCAATAGGCCCAGTTTTCTGTAGCACTATGTTAGTACAGTTAATTTCACTGTAGCATACTAGTTTGAGGGTACACTGGTTCGGATAAGTTTTTCAAATCTTGATTTATTCTATTCATGCCCTCTATTGACCAACAATACTGAAATGTTATTGCTAACCTATCTTATACTAGATTTTTTAGTTGATTTACCAGACAAGCATCTTCAATAAATGGCTATAACAACCATCTTTGACGAGTGTTTTGATAAATGCTTGATGAATGACTTTAAATCCAAGTCTTCAACTATTAAAAGGTGTAATTTGTGTCTTTCTTGGTTGTATTATTCTTGTTGTCATTTTATCAGTTTTGCCATTGTCCATATCATTTTTGTTAGCCATTTTCCTTGTGTTGTTAGCTTTAATTAATTAAGTGATGTCTTTGCCTTAAGTTCTTTATAGTATGCACGGCTTTAAGAGTTCATTGCACATCATTTTCATGAACTCATTTTCATCACCTTTATCATACTAGAAATAATATATTATGATATACTATTGTGATAGCTCTTAAGTCCTAACTATTTAGGGTTTATGGATTTTTTTTTTTCATTATCAAGCTTCATTAGGATAATATTATTTATGCACTAGTCAAATTTATACTTGATACATAGTTCTTATTTTATTTGTTTTTGGTTTTAATATAGTAAAGTCCTCTTATCATATGTGATTGATTGCAAAGTACGTAATTTGGTTGATTTATAAAATAATGTTTTGGTAGTTGATGTATAATAGACATTTGTTATTTTATATTACTTATTACTTATTAAAATATCCATATTACTTTAATTTATAAATATATTTTTGGTCTTTCCTATGATCTTGTGATCTAGGGCTTGATCCTACAAAAACTTTACTGTCTAAGATCTCTATCCTAACAATCTTGTTCACCACCAACACCGTAGCCACTGGCTCGATGTCATCATTACTTAAGTGTATTCTTGATTCCCTTCGATTGATTTGTCCCCCTTGGTAACGAGGAACATGGGGTGCTGTATGCCACACTAGCAACCACTTTCCTCCTCTCGCATTCATCACTCGCTTGACCACAACAATCCATGGGCAAAGCCTAAAAGTAAAATATTAAATATAAAATGTAGAAGAGGTCATGAATATCGGAAAACCGAATTCACTCAAGTGAAACAAAATTTGCTTATGATATAGTATGAAATCCTACTAAGTTAATTTATTACAGAACCTCCAGATATTATAATTTAATATATTAAAGGTAAGATCGACAGCACCTAATTTGTTTATGCTTGTTTTCTCATATGCAATGAAAAAAGAATAAAAAAGTGTACAATTGTCCACGAGCGTGAGGATTCAATAGGATTTTGCCGCAAGTAGATGAAATTGTTATTGGGTCATTAATATTGTGAGATCTAGCAAATCATCTCAGACCTTAAAAGTCATTGGACTCAGCCATCTATGATCGCAACCACCACAGGTAGTTCAATGAAAATAAAGGGTAGAAGAGCTACACAATGAGGAGACGAGAAAAAATTATCAAAACTTTGGATTTAGTTGCAGATGTTAGTTCATAGTTTGCCATTTATTGACATTACTTAAAGCGCTGGTGCATGTATTCTGCTTGCTTGTGGCTACTTAAAACTCAGTGCTTATTTCTTGTTGCTGCCTCTCGGAGCTTGACGATGCTTTGCGCCTCATGCAAACACCACTTGTCATAATATGCTGACATCACCCTATGCTCAATGGCCGTGATGTTCTCTTTTTGAAGGTCATAGCTCAATTCAAAGAGTTGAAGTAATCAAATAAATATATGTGTTTGGAAGATTATAATTTCTTCTCAAGTCCTTAAATTTTATTATTATTATAACTTTATAACTTATAATTAAATTATTTTGCTTTACTATTTATTAGATTTTTGCTTAAAGTTTGATCATTAAACAAATTAATTTAATTACAATCCGTAGTTCTCTTAGTTTTAAATTATTTATTTAGTAAACAAAAGTAGCAAAATAAATAAATAATTTATTGTACCAATTCGGTTTCGGACCACTATGTACCAAATGTACTTACATTGTATGGTGAGCAGCACTGAACGCAGCTACACTGCACTATAGTTATACTTTCTTGCATTATATGGAACTAGAACTAGTTCAGTTTATTACAAATATAAAATTACTTAATTTTATAAAACTTGTTTAGACAAGAGTATCATGATCTTGATTGTACTTTACCACCTAAGCATGAAAGGTTTTCTTACTCAAACTTTAGTCACATATAGCAACTTGTTCTGAAGTCGTTCCAAAGCCAAAATTCCTAATAGCCATAAGCATTAGCTGTCCGGGAACAGGAGGTGATATAACTACGTTTTTTAGTATGACTACCTTTTAATGCATTTTTTCCAACAATTATTCTGGCCTTCTAATCCCCTTCCTCCAACTCAAGCCTAGGCAACTGAATAAGTTTTCCATAGAAAGCAGTCATTATTTTAAGTAATGAACCTGACAAATTGCAATCGCTCATTGCTTCAAATGAGATGCATATACTATATTCAATAGAACCTTTGGAGATTCTTGAAATAATAAAGAAAAACAATTATTGGCAGTGATTCACTTTATTAAACATAATGGAGGTTGACAGATATTATATTTATAAATAATTGTTCCTTGAAATGCAGATAAATGATAGATATGAGTTCCCTCTTCAATTGGACCTTGATAGAGAAAACGGAAAATATCTTTCTCCCGATGCAGACAGGAGGGTTCGGAACCTCTATACTCTTCACAGGTAATAATTCAAAGGGCATATCTGAGCATGTCTGTTCATCTTGTACTTGAGGCCTATTTCTTTAAATTGAGCATTGGAGAAGTGTGCTATTTTTATATTTTTTCCTCTTTATTTGTCTATTTTCTGTGTTTTAAACAAGACGTAAGACTTCTTTCGCTTCATGATTTTGTTCAATCAGTTGATATTTCCTCGGCAAGTGTCTGTTGTGAAACACAACTTTTTAAAAGATAATTTAGAAAGAATTAGTGCTCAAATACCCTTTTAGTTCGATGTTGCTGTTGGTGGGAATCAAACGTTGGCTCACTGGCACTTCATGCTAAGAATTATTAGATTAACTTGCATAATGTGCTGTATATAAAATGATAGTGACTTGTATGGTTTCTCTGCTGTAGTGTTCTTGTTCACAGCGGTGGCGTCCACGGGGGACATTATTATGCATTCATCCGACCAACTCTATCAGATCAGTGGTATGAAGTCTTGTATCTTCTCATAAATAGACTGCTATAATGTGTTTGTTGCAAATAGTGTTAATATCTCTCTCCCTCAATCAAGGTTTTAAATATTAGTTTGTATCTATCCATAGTTGGACTGGTTCAAACCAGTGGATGTGGGTATTGGTCTTATGCATTATAGATCATGTGGTCTGATCTTTACAAGGTAAAAATAATGCATGTACTGGTGGTGAAGACTGGTTTTTAAAACCTTGTCTTCAATGAGCATTCCCAAACAAGGAATGATACTTCTTTTCCCTCTCCCCATAGAGCTCTTTAAACCTTCTTACTAAACATCAGTAATATATTAAAATTTAAATTCGTGGACTATGATTAGTAATTACTACCTATTTACTTAATGGAATATATTGCAAAGATGCATATAATCAAACTTGAAGTTATTCGAGTTAATGTTACACGCAAGGTTTTAAATCTTGGTTGGTACAGTGTACCGGTCTAGTCATGGACCGGTATGTATTGGACATACTGAAAGAGTAAAAGCATGGTACCAGACATATCGGATATTGCTTGAACTTACCATCTGCAACGGATGGTATGGATCGAGATTGAAAACATTGATTACAAGTTAAACTTATCCATAGAGAATGATTTTAGATTATATTGCCATTTGGACACTTTTCAATGTTCTAGCCATAATATCTGCTATATTCTATGCTGCCCAAATTTCTTGTCTGGTTTTTTTGGTTATAAATCTAGTTCTTTGTTTAAACAAGTTCTCACAAGAGTTATATTTCTTGGAATTCATTTATAACTTCTCTCCCTATAGAATGCATTTTATATATGTTCACTAACTATGCTGTTTCTTTTTCAAGTTATCCCTTGATAAGGAGGCCTTGGAAGGACGTGATAAACATGTTATTCTTTATGATCTGGCTTATTACTATTAATCTCCTATTGATTACATGATAGCCTGCAACTTCTTTCAAGGTTTAGGTATTTGTACTTACCAACACTTGCAATGCTCAAGACACATTCTATCCAACACGGTCTAATGTCAAATTGTCATAACCCTTATGGTTGAAGTTTTATTCTATTAGTAGGTAAGGTTTAAAAAATCAAGTCTAAACGAGTGTATGGTCCGTTATCAGACTAGTATGTAAGTGGATACAAACATAGTATACACATTATAAACCGGAATTAAGAGGTGGTTCAAACTAGTAGATCATTCTATGGTATTAGGCCAAATAGGATTTGAGCTAGTATTCGTTTGAAATAGGCACAAAAAGATGCAGTCGTGTTATGATGCTTTTATCTTTTTAGTATGAGTTCTCTTCTAGTTGATGATGTCAAGTTCAATATTCATATTAAACAATCCAAGAAATGGGACTGATGGCTGTGCATGTGTTAACATTATTTGATTGGTTGAACCAAATCAAGAAAATAATTAAAAATAAGAAAGTAAACAAAAAGGAAAAATATGAGAATCACAATTCTAAAATTAGAAAATTCAAAATATTACTAACATCTAATGGGAAAGGTAGTCCAATTTTATAATAAATTATTTTTTTATACTTTTGACAACTTTAGTAATTGATAATAGAATTTGCAATTAATATGAATTAAAATTATATATTATGTTCTTATTTAGTGGATTTTTTATATTTTTACTTCAATAGATAATTGATTATTTGATTGGTATTGTTAACATTAACTATAGGGATGACACTTTAACGGGTACACTTCCTACTCGACTTGTTTAATTAGTAATTGGGTACCTATTAAGGTACCATGTATATTACCCAAGTTGGGTAAGTTAATATGCGGATACGCATTACCCAAACTTGACTATATCAATATTAAATAATAAAAATAAATTTATAAATTATAAGTAACATTACTAAATAGTGAGAGCAAATTACTTTTAACTAAGGATTAAAAAAGTTGCACCGGTACCTTGTTCCTGTCAAGGCTCGGATAGGTACGTTTTGGTCCATATCGAATGGAATTGATATTGCCTGTGATAGGAGTAACAGAGGAAGCAGAGTAAGAAGAGGACGAGGACATGGACAAGGAAGAGAGGGAGAGGAAGAGGAAGTTGGTGTCCATTGTGCTTGTTGTGCTACTAGCGGTGCATATGGGCTTCTGTTCACCCTTGTCGTGCATGTGGCAGCTGCTTTTTTCTTTCCTTTCTCCTCTTTTTCCTTCTCTTTCTTTTCTTTTTTTTTCTTCCTCTTCGTTTTCTTTCCTCTAGTTCCTATGTACTGGTCTCTGCGTGGATACAAACTATCCATACTATGGTTTGAAGTTTTGGTTTTGAACTGTAAGTTTTAGTTTGTATTAGTTTTACTATAGAATTATGTTGGTACAGTCGGTCTCATTGTAGCAAACTAGTTCGAGACTAAACCGGTACACTGGTGTGGATCAGGTTTTTCAAATCTTAGTCTATACCACTTGATACGAAATAGTTTTTAAAATGTCTTGTAACCCACTAACCCTAAACCCAATTACTAATCCCTTATTCCCTTTTACTGTTTTACGGCTGATAGAAATTCCTAATTTCCATTTCGCTACCCTCCTCTCCCCAAGCACCTCCACTAACCCTCCCCATTATCTGTTGGTTCCCGGCGTCTACAGCACCCTACCCATCCCTGCCCCTTCAATGTTGCCCCGTCAATGTTGCAACTGCTATATGTGCCTTGGCATTTGTGGGCGGTGAGTGGAGAGTAGTAGAGTAGGGCGGGAAGGAGCGACGAGTGGGCCAGATAGTGAGTAGTGAGCTGGGCAGGAGATGAGTGGCAAGTGGGAAGGAGTGGTGAGCAGCAAGCGGGGTAGGCGGTGAGGGGGTGCAGGGATGAGGCTCGAGGTAGGGCGGCATGGGATGCTTCAAGCAAGCAATGAGTAGGAAGGAGGGCAGCCCTTAGGCCTTATTTCCTTGAACAGAGGGAAAAACAGGGAGAAAAAAGGAAAATCAGGAGAAAAGAATCAAAGAAGGAAATAATAAAAAGAGGAAAGAAAATGAATCCCTGTGCAATGCACATGTCTCAATGGCAAGTGGAGCACCATCCGGGAGTGGAGGGAGCTGGTGAGTGGGAGCCAAAGAAGGGGAGCTCGACGCCGAAGAAGAGGAGGGCAATGAATGCTGGGGAGAGGGAGCAGTAGGCGGTAGGCGGACGAATGGTGGGGCAACGAGCGGTGGGTGCTTAGGGGAGAGTAGGCGGACGAACGGTGGGGCAACGAGCGGTGGGTGCTTAGGGGAGTGAAGAGCAGGTGGATGGACGGTGGGCGGCGAGTGCTGGGGCAAGAGCTGGGGCAAGAGCTGGGGAGCAATGGGAATAGGTGGGGGAGCAGCGTTTGTTTTCTTCCCAGCTTTCCGAAAACTAAAGCTCTATTTCCTTAGAGGGAAGGAAAACAGTAAGGAAAGGAAAACTGGAGGGAGGGAAAACAATAAGGAAAGGAAAAGGAAAATTGTAGGGAAAGGAAAACTACAAGAAAAGGAAAAGACTTATCATTTTCCTTCCTTTTATCTTTCCTTGAGAGGAAAGAAAAGAGGAAGGAAAATTACTATTGTATTATTTTTAAAAATCATGGGTCATGGACAATAGAAACTAAATATTATGAAGATACCAGTAATTTCCTTTGCAGGCAGGTCACCTCCAGCGTGTCATATAAAAAAGCTTTTGCATATGGTTTAGTGCATAAACAATTCCATATGCAAGAACTTGTGGTCTTACCGATTATCTTTAGATATACTTGCTTATATATACATCCATGTATAAAGGAAACAACAGGAGAATGTTTAACAGCCTAATGAACACTTCAAAGAAAGTATTGCAACAAAAAGATTGTATAACTATATGTTTAACGGACTACGTTGACCTTAAGGGGAAAATCAAAAAGAAAATACAAAATGAACCATCGGATAGACAAGCAAGGGAACCTGTTGCTACAAAACAAGTTTTTAGGCTACTTTGTCAAAACAGCACAGAAATAGACTGAGGTCCTTAACTAGTAATTAAATGTTTTTGGCCATTAAATCAAATTACACAAAAGAATCAATAATGTACCAATAAATTTGGTATGTAGTATGTACTTTGTCAGTCGCACTGAAAGTAGATCTATGAATGTCATACTTTGCAAACGAAGTCTGTGTGACAGAAGAAGTGCAAAAGAAGACGGTGACAAATGATAGCTGTCAATTTGCGGAAGAGTAGAGAGTGAGTACAGACAGCCAGCAACATTGATTCTAAGCAGCACGAGAGAAATGAAGTTATGGATCAACTGAAGTTGATAAGGGATCACTAAGACAACTTACTTTGATAATAAGTTGAGAAATATAATGAATAAAATTAGATATGCATAATATATGGCATAGCAGGAGCATTTATAAAGAGGAACAAGTAACCGCCCATTAATAGTGAATCATCCGTAATTGACAGCATGAGTACAACAACTACAAAGTAGACTTAACATCTCTCATCTATACTTTTCTCAACCCAGAGAGGCTCAAATGATTCAGTTTCCAATTGCATTCTCATCTATAAAAAATATTTAAATCAAAGCCAAAGAGTAATATATGAGACAAAGAACCTGTCATGTATCGCAAAAGGAACCTCTGAAAATTCAACATCACTATTCTGTTCTTCCTAACAGAACATACTTCACTTGCCAAATTGTCTTCATTGCTAGGAAGGCCAAGAGTTGTCAGGTCAATATCACCATCAGGAAGATACGTCTTTAGAGGAACAGATCGAAATGGAAACACCTGATGAAATTTGCATAGCAACAAAAGGTATTAACACAATAATATATTATTCAAAAACTTAAGATACAATATTAATTGCACTTTGTACCAGAAATTAAACTAGTTTAAAGTCTGTAGTTCTAAAATCATCTAGTATTTTGAAAAAAAAATACATTGGGATGAACAATTCAAATTGAGCATGTAAGCGATATATTATGATCTGAAACCAGATTTCCATATTGCATAATCGATCAGATTTTCCATATTGAATGCTTGACTCAACTATTGCTGTGATTAACTAAGAAATCAAACCTGATCCGCTGTGTAAGAATGAGTTGTTGTCATGGTTCCTTTTGCAATGCCTAAATAAAAAAGAAGCTATAATTACTATAGTCCTGCCTTAGCTTGAAATTATAATTTGAATAAAAATTGTAGCCAGAATACAATTTAGTAAAGCAAGCAATTATTACCAAATTCTTCTTCCAAAATCTTCACAAAAGGAGCGAGGTAATTTGTGGTGCAAGATGCATTGCTGTTAGTATGATAATGTCAAATAAGATATAGAAAGAGGAACCACAAGGGAACAAAACCATGTTTATTAGAAAACAATAGGAGTGCTGAGTAGTCACTACCTGACAATAGGTGAGTTGTGGTGGCAAGGGAGCTGTGGCGGCGAGTGGGTGAGCTATGATGGCAAGGGATCTGTGGTGGCGAGCGGGTGAGCAGTCGGAGCTGGTGATTCGTAGAGTTGAGCGGCGTCACGTCAAGTGGAGTCAAGTGGCAGCGTCAGAGTCATGTGGGGGAGTCGAGTGGGCGAGTGGCTAGTCGGGCATTGTGGGCAAGCGGCGGTGGGTCGGCAGTCGAGTGGGCAAGGGGCGACGGAAGCAAGCAAAAGGGCAAAGCATTTCCCTACCCTTTTCTGCCTGAATCAAGAATCAAAGGGACTAGTGAGGGTGGGAAAACTTACACTTTTTTCTTCCACTTTTCCTTCCAAAATTTTCTATCCACTCAAGGAAATAGCTAAAAACTCCACTTTCTTCATTTTCATGCACTTTTCCGCCCAAGGAAACAAAATGTAAGGAAATGTTAGTATGTTAATATATTTTCCCTCCCTACACTTTCTTTTCTTCTAAAGAAATGGAGGAAAAGCTACTTTTCTTTTCCTTGTACCCTACTCTCCCCCCAAGGAAATAATACCTTAGGCTTAGTTTTGTTACGACCTACATAATAAGCAAACTATTCATTAACTTGGAGAGCCGATTTACAACGTGACCCAATCTATTAAAATGCTTAAGCCCAAATTAACAATAGCAAGCCCACTAAGCCTTATATATCATATAGTGGTTTCTTTCACTTTCAATATGGGACTAAATTGGGATATTATAATCTCCCCCATTTAAGACTTGACGTCTTCGTCAAGCTCGTATCCCTTAGTTGGCAGCATGTGAGGTCAACCCGATGGCGGCTCCACCACCCTTGGTAGCCCTTTCCTATTGGCCTCTCACCATGCTTAGGACTAAGTTTTGCTTTGATACCATTTGTTATGACCCATTTAGTAAGCAAACTATTCATTAACTTGGTGAGTCGAATTGCAACGTGACCCAATATATTAAAATTCTTAAACCTAAGTTAACAATAGCAAGCCCACTAAGCCTTATATACCATATAACGGTTTCTTCCACTTCTAATATGGGACTAAAATGGGGTATTACAATAATAAAATTGTCACGCCCCAGTAGAAAGCCAGCTATCCCTAGCTGAGGGTTTCCCATGGAGTAGACAATATTGATAGGAATCAAAGAACTATAATAATCACATATCACTTATTAAATAGATAATCCAAACTTAACATTAAAATTTTATAACATAGTCTTTAAAAAACATACTATCAAAGATGTAAACAGATTAACTGAAATAAAAACTAAAAGACAAACTATCTCAACTTGGGGCTAGTATATAGCTATCTACTTTATCCCTCCCAGAAGCTAGCTCTATACCTGGAAGAGAAACAAAGGGAGTTGGCAAAAATGCTAAGTAGGAATCAACAAAATGGTGAGTGATCCAATAACAAGATAATACAATGATTGGAATAACGATACATGTCAGAAACAAATAATACAAAGATAATTGTATATAGAGAATGTCGTGTAAATCATCAAGCTTGGCCAACATATCTCAATAATGAGCCGCACTCATTTTTAGAGTGTTTCCACTGTAGCTCACACAGTGGAATGACTGTCCTAAACAGCCCGATAGTGTTGCGTCCAACACCGGGCATCCGGAGTATTGTTCGAAGACAACTAGTGGTACCCTAACCGGCAACTATATAGCCCGATATAATCGGTAACTATATCTCACAAACATGCCACTGGTGATAAATCACCAGTCCCGAGGTCAATATGTCATGACTTAATAACACAGATATACAATTGTTCCATCATATTCAAATAATAATATCACATATATTTCAATGTATCTTTATTAACCATGTATATAGAAACAAAGTATGACGAAATGAATAAGATAAAATGAGGTCAACGAAATTTAGAAGCGATACAATCAGAATAGTCGCAAAGATATAGTGTCAATGTCTATCCTAATACATATACTTGACACCGTAACAAAGGCAGGGAAAAGATTCTTGAGTGCTGATATCCTGAATTCCTCGGAAAGCTCAATTACCTTTTTCTTCTCAGCTGAGTAATTTAAATAAAACATATGTTATTATCAATTATATGTATCAACCTATAATTATGCCCTCAACCCCTAATTTCCTATTTAAATTAAATTTATTCCAACATAACTATCATGTAAATTTTCCCCAAGATAAAAATAATAAAACTTAGTTTTATTAATTTATTCTCTAGGTAGAAAATTATAACAGAGAATTAACGCAGCGTTCGCTCTTCGCTGGGAAAGAAATCACCGGCACTTGCTGCTGGAGATGTTGCCATCGACGAGGGGAGACAACCACCATCATGCAATAGTGGACGCACACGATACGCAGACTCAGTGATGCACACGTCGCTGTAAGGAGACGCTGGCGCAAGCAATGCTAGAAACGCCGCCTGCTCGCACTGCTGGAGGAAATTGCCGGCGTCTGTTGTAGGAAACGCTGTCGGAAGGAAGATAAGCCGTTGCTACAGAGTGAGGAAGCAACAGCCGACGCCAAGAGAGGAAGGAGGAGTTGCCGCATGCACCACTGGAAGAAGAGGAGTCATTGCAGCCCCCACACGTGTCACCGGAATCTCATCGGACGAGGGGCGCCACACCAGGGAACAATGAAGGCGACGCTGGTGTCCCTTCTAGTTGCTGCCGGGCACGTGTTCGCTGCCGGAGGAGATAAAGGCACGAGGCGGCGAAGGGAATAAAAGAAACAGAGGGAAGTGGACGAGTTTTTGCGCACAAGGAAAAATAGGATTAAGGGAAATAGGGATTTAGGGAAAGATTAGGGAAAGGTTAGGGTATATTTATAGGGAATTAAGGGAGGATTAGGGTATTATTTATAGGAAAATAAAATTAAAAATCTTAATAAGGTTTTCTCTTTACAAAATAATCCCTTAAATTTAAAAAAATTTCACAACCAAATCTATATTAAAACAAAATAAAAAAATTTAGGCTATAACAAGTTTCCTTGCACGGACAACAAAAAAGAGGGAGGGTGAAAGAGTGAAAGAGGGAGGAAAGGAAAAAAACTGCGGAAGGAAATAATTGCATGGGCAAATCATGTGCTCACCATTTTCATGTGGGGAAGAAGGCAGCAGGAGCAAGGGAGGGGGCTTCCTGCGGCAGCAACGGCGATGGGAAGGAAGGGGTGAGCTGCTGGGCCACGGGAAGGAGGCGGGCGGCGAGAAGGAAGGTGACGGAAGGAGAGTTTCCGCCCGATTTGGGTGGAACCAAAAACGAGGGAAAAAGGAGCTCCTTTTCCTTTGTTTTTCCTGTCCAAGAGTTTCTATCCGTTCAAAGAAACGAGGTAAGTAATGGCTGCGAATAAAAGTCTAAATGGCTAGGAATCTAGTGATTGGGCTTATATTGACCAATACATAGCAACGTGTTAGGCATACCAAATTACCAACATACACGGCACCAAGTATTGTGTACTAGTCAATATGCCCATTACATAGATCTGGTTCAAAATTAGAGTAGTTTACATATTGGGTCCTTGTTGGACTGTACTTACGGGTTGTATTGTATGGTACGGACAAAGTCATCATACACTTGTTTTGATTACTCCTTATCAGCCCTGCCAATCTGTGGAGATTGACTTTGTTCTTTCGTCACGTGTATTTTTTATATTTAGTTTCTAGAATGAGAGAGATCATCTTGACCAAACTTTGCATTTTTTTGTTCATTGTCTAATATCTCCAGAGTAGGAGGTATACCATTATCTATGTGGCAATCAAGAACAATTTCTTTTCAGGTTTAAGTTTGATGATGAGCGAGTAACAAAGGAAGATGCCAAAAAGGCTTTAGAGGAGCAGTATGGTGGCGAAGAGGAGGTTTGAAAAATAATCATTACTGTCTTTGATGCCAATTTCTTTCTTACAGGACTTTGCTTATGCTATTGTTAGCCTTCACCACTTTTGTCCTGCAGTTACCTCAGACGAATCCTGGCTTGAATCCTGGCTTCAATAATACTCCGTTTAAATTTACTAAATATTCAAATGCTTATATGCTTGTCTATATTCGTGAGAGTGACAAGGAGAAAATTATGTGTAATGTCGACGAGAAAGACATTGCTGAACACCTTAGAGTAAGATAGTTGATGAACTTTTGTTGGCTCTGTTGGTTGAGAATCTCTGAAATTATGAGATGTTCTATCTTTTTCTTCAACAGATTAGATTAAAGAAAGAACAAGAAGAGAAGGAGCACAAAAAAAAGGAGAAAGCTGAGGCTCACCTTTATACTATCATAAAGGTTTCTATGGAATTATTGTATGCTGAGATAACATTTGTACTTTATCCTGCATTCCTCTGCAATGTGTTTCCTGATCCGTGCAGGTAGCTAGGAACGAGGATTTGATAGAACAGATTGGAAGGGAAATATTTTTTGATCTTGTAGATCACGACAAAGTTAGGAGTTTCCGTATCCAGAAACAATTGCCATTCAGCCATTTCAAGGTAAAGTTATTAAGCTTTTTGCACAAAGTGGTGTTTATCAATAGGAGTTCACAAATTATTTGATGAATGTATAAACATGTCTAGCTACGGCCTTCTTACATCTAACATACTCCATTTTATTTGTTTAGTTGTACTATGATTCTGTAATTAGTTATTTACCTGTTGGAGTGTGAAATTGTACTCAAATTCTGAATAATGCTCCATGAGTTGAATGTTTTGTTGTTAGTCATCCATAAATGATGCTTTTCCCAATATTTTGGACTCCTTTCGCTGCTTCACTGCTTTAGTAATGTTTTGGCAGGAGGAGGTGGCCAAAGAATTTGGTATCCCAGTGCAGTTTCAGCGCTTTTGGCTATGGGCTAAACGGCAGAACCATACATACCGTCCCAATCGGCCTTTAACACCCCAGGAGGAAGCACAATCTGTGAGTTATCATCAGTTGATCCTTTCTATCTTTTGTGCATTGAAATGATTTTAAAGAAACTGGTCAGTTAAAAAAGCTATGCTGTGTGCAATTTTTGGTGCATTTCTGGGGTATGAGTTATGATAACTTTCTGTATGTACTTTGTTGTAATCTTTTAGAATTAAGCAAGATAGTAAGGGCTGGTCACTACCAGAGACTGCTGATGCATATGATAAACTATTTCTTAAATTTAAATTTTTTATAGTTTCTCATACATAGGATCAAGGTTTACAAAATCAGTCAAGCGTACAGGTCCTTGACTGGAGCAACAATACATACCAGCACGTGCCTATGTATTGGTACTTTATATACTAGTCCGATACCAGGTTGTACCATGCACCAATACTATGTCGTTCCAGAATAAATTGGAAATACTGCCCAGATCAAAAACTGGTTTTATGAACTTTGCATGGGAGATTAGTATGTTACTGCCTGGGAGTTCTGTGCCCCTTTCCAAGTATCAAATATGGGGAGTGCATGTATGAGATTCTGTAACATGAAGCAGAAAAGGTAGTCTTTATAGCTGTTTATATGTACATTGTTATAATATTCTAGGATTAAACCAGATAGCAAGGACTGGTCACTACCAGAGATTGCGGATGCATGATAACCTATTTCTTAAGTTTGAACTTTTGATTGTTCCTCACATTGTGCAAAGACCTGCACGTACCAGTCCAGCCCTATAGTGGTACACAGAATAGATGCTTACCAGTCAGGGTATGTAGAGGTATATATAATTATATATAATATATCTAACACAGTATTTTGGTATAGGTTACTAGTCTGGGTGGTATTGTATGTTAATGCATAAATGCCTTTAGCCTCTAACACGCGGAGGGAGGATAGGACGGACCTATCCAATTCTACCCTACCCTATGATTTGGACCGCTGATCTTAGCGTTCCAAACTGTTCGCAAGATCTAGATCATAGGATTGCGATTTTTTTTTTTTTTTGCCAATGGCAAGAAAAAAATGTATTATTGAAAAAGAGTTTACACTTCACAGTGTTTAAAACCAACTCAAATCCATTCATATATACTAAAACATAAGAGATTTACTGGAATTTTTATCTAACCTACACAAGGAAACTATCACATAATATATATGTGAGAGAAGAAAATTCAGCATAAAACATGATTTTCAGGTTCCATCTCTCGGATGCCAATTCTAAAGCACAAAGAGATTCAATTAATCCAATACTACCCCATAACTTTTAGATCACTTTACTAATATCATCTATGTATTTCCAAAGGGGGTTGGAAATTGACATGCAGCTACCGAAGAAATACCAATGGGGGGATCAAATCCAATAATTGCATGAAAAAAATAGGGTAAAAAAAAAACCAGCCTTGATTTGGTATGCCTACCTTGCCTCTCTGCTAATATATTCAGTGCATACCCACAGAGTTCCCTCCAGCAGGATATTGTAGGTGCAGGTCCCAAGATTTTACAAAGAAATCAATATTGATTTGTTGGCTAGTCTGGATCTTAAATGATTTCATCTTACTCCAACAATCTGCAAAGATATTTCTAAGTCTCTGCCTACCCTTTCTTTTTATATTTTTAAAAGCCCGGGCATTCATTTCCATCCATTTGTGTTATACAGTACAGCAGCTTCTTAGTGTTGATCAAGGCTGAGGGTCCCGTTCCATTGGCCTTCCACCTGCTGTAGATGTCAAACCAAGAGATCAATGAAGAGTCTATTGCACATAATAACATTTCTTATGGGGAGCAATCCTCCATTTTGATAGTTTATCTGGAGTAGTTAAATGTTCTAAACATTGTAGCTAAGTAGTGAATGAAAATCTAGGTATATGTCCTTTAAACCAAATTCCTGACGCCCAATGCACTGGGTTGAATTCAATTAAAGATTTATATGCAGTTTTGAGTGAAAAATATCCGGAATTTGTTAGGTTCCATCGCAATTCAGAACGTGATTTTAACAACACTATTCAATACCAAGAGGTAAGTTTGGAATCTTAGCTGATCTGCTTGCTCAATTGACAAAGAGTTCCTCTACTGGAGATCCTATAATGTGTGTGACATTTGTGGAATCCATCATTTAATATCACCTGCTTCTTGTTTAGGTATAAATAGGTTATATGTTGCAAGTTTAATAGGTTCACCACTTAACGTTTGTTTTTGATTTTCTGCTTTGTTCTTTATGCCGTCGTCAATGTGATTCGTAAAGCACACTACAAATTGTTTCATTATGGACTCGGTTCCATGTTTCTAATACTTATTCATATCATTTCTGTTTTGTATATGTGGTTTCCTTTATAAGTCATATACTTCACACATAATACAGTTCAGTTAGATGATGCTTTCTGTATCCAAGATACTATCTGTTCTCTACTGAATTCTGTTTATTCTATGGCACCAATTACCTTTTTTGTGCTGCCATTGTGATTTCTTAACTTCCTTTTGGTCAATTGCTTCTCTTATGCTTGTGTGCATATGTAGGTTGGACAGCTTAGGGAGGTTTCAAATAAGGCACATAATGCCGAACTAAAGCTATTCTTGGAAGTTGAGCTTGGGCCGGTAATTTATTTTGCACAAACTTGAACAATTCTCATATTTTTGACTCTAATCTTTATAGCGTTCTGCATTTTGTGCCTCATAGTCTCAAAAAAAGGCGAAAAGACTTGGAAATATGATTTACGTGCGTATTTGAATACCTCATGCAATTTTTATATGCCATTTGTTTGCAAACCAGGATCTTCGACCTCTTCCTCCACCTCAAAAGACCAAGGAGGATATCCTACTATTTTTCAAGCTATATGATCCTGAGAAAGAAGATATGAGGTATCATTTGTCAAATCTTCTGCTACTTCGATTATGTTGGTTATGCTGCCAATTGTCAGAACTCAATCCTCTAATGTTGTGTTCAAAGAGTCAATCTTTCCATTGGGTTAATACTTTCTCTTATATATTTTACTTTGTTTCTCTTGGTTTTTGCATGAAGATTTATAGGAAGACTATTTGTGAAGGCTTTAGGAAAGCCAGCTGAAATACTCTTAAAGTTAACTGAAATGGCTGGATTTACTGCAAATGAGGAAATTGAATTATATGAGGTTTGTTTTTTCATTCAAGCCATTAAATAGATTCATCAATCTTTTGTCCAATTATTGTGTTTAAACATTATCGCCTTTATATTTAGTATGTGAAGGGAATGACAGTGAATTATACACAAATAACCTACCAGTTTGAAATACTTATTGAGATGCATTTTTAGTTGGATACGTGGAAACCATGGGAATTCTGTTTAGGTATCAAGCTGATAGCACTAACTCCAACTGCTGTTAACAAACTCAGGAATTTGGAAATGGAAATTCTGATGCAGAAATTAGTATATTTGCGTAAAAAAAGGATACACAGCTCTAGCAATTTATCAACTTATTTGTATTATATAGGGTTTTTAAAACTGGTGTGGCTTGTACCACTCCTACCATGGACCGGTGTGTGTGTATATATATATATATATAGATATATAGTACCAACCTGGATTGTGTGTGGTACTTGGTCTAATAATGGAATGATACTGGTACGGACTGGTAGCATAAACCTTGGGTGTATTTTTAGGATTGCAATATCACTAAAAGCACAAGAGTGTTTTGGAAGTACTTTTGGCTAAAATATAAAGTCACTTTAGAGAGCACCCTACCCTACCCTCTTGTTTTCCCAAAGTGCTTTGAGAATACATTTTAAAAAAGCTCAACGCATTGGAAACACACCCTTAGTTCTTAAACTGGATTCTTCTTTATCACTAACTCGGAATTATAAAGTAAATCTGGAACTCCCTTTTCTCTTTAACACTAGACTTTGATATAGATATTCTTCACATGAAAGCCTTAAACTTAAAAAACTCCATTATAAGATGTGATATCCAGGGATTTTTCTATTAATAGTGTACGTATATTATTTTTTATCCTTGGAGGGTATCTGACCTTTTTCTGTTACTATCTGTAGGAAATTAAGTTTGAGCCAAATGTAATGTGTGAACATATTGACAAGCGGATTTCTTTCAGATCAAGCCAGGTCTATTTATTTCTCTGAATTTTTTGAGCATTTATTCCTCAGTACAGCTTTGCTTTTATCATTTTATGATAATAATTTGCACGCAGCTTATATGGATATTTGTATGTAGCTTGAAGATGGAGATATTGTTTGCTATCAAAAAGCGTCTGCATTAGCAAATAGAGATCAGTATAGATATCCTGACGTACCATCTTTCTTGGAATATGTCCGGAATCGTCAGGTTTGTCTTTCTGTTTTTTATATGAATAACATTTCTAGCTTCTGTGCATGTGATGCCATTGATGTGGCTTGTTGCTTATTGCATTTTTGGATTTTTAATTAGTTCTTGTACTGCATTATAATTTAGCATGTCTGGTGTAGTAAGTTATGTAACCATAGGGATTATTCTGTTGTTTTGTCAATGCGCTATGTCTTTGCACACGCTTATGTAATCATAGATTTTTTTCATAACCTTCTGAATGGAAGCTACATAGTTGATTGGATTTCTGAAAAAAAAATTCACATACAGATCAGGATGAATCTACTCAAGTTTTTCACATACAGCTGCTATATGGACATTTCACCTCTATCTAAAACATAGCAAAAAATGCATCCTTTCACGTGATAAAATTATCGAGTTGCAATAGTCACCACCGAGTCTTGAGTCGGAAGAGTGATCTCACCACTAGCTGGTACATTTGGAATGATTATTCAGTTCGATATGGTGGTGGTAATCCTAGTAAAGACAACTTGGTAGGGATCACAACAACCATTGCTTCGATATGGTGGTGGCCGAAAGTGGCATGCTTGTGAACTCTTGCCCAGCCAATCAAGATCTAATTTCATAATAACTCAACACAGCAGTTATATTATGTCTTAAAATCAAGGTTCTCAAAACCGGTTCAAACTATCTGGTTTTGTCAGTACATTTGTAATGTACTGGTCTGTTGAACGGGCGAAATGAAAGCAATGATCGGAGCAAGCGAGAGAAGGAGGAGAGGAAAGGAGAAGAGAAGGAGAAGAGGAGAGGCAGGAGAGGAAGGGAAAGAAAAGGAGCGGTCGCTTCCTCTTCTTCCTCCTCTTCTTCCTTTTCTTCTTCTTCTTCTTCTTCCTTTCTTCTTTCTTACTCCTGTTGTGGAATACCTTCTGGTTCCACCGATATGTACCAGTCCGGCCACCAATGCAACCGGATCGGTTTTGAGAACCTTGCTTAAAGCCATATGTATATGTATATATACATACATATATATTAATCATCTGAAATGTCCTCTACTATCATGATAATGCAACCACAATCAATCTTCTACTGCACTACAATAATCACAATGCAAGAAATGGAATGGATATCAAATCGATAGTAGAAACAAAGATACGTTGTGTCTAAACTCATGTTAAGCACTCTGTTAAACAATAACGATGGAGATCCCTGCCTTAGCTAATCCACTTCTATCAATATCATATGTAATCCTTTTCTTGCCTACAAAGGAACTCATTAAAAAAGCTTACAAGGAATGCCACAACACGCACGTGAGTTTTGGGAGGTCTTTGATGCTTTCGGAACTAGCTGCAGCAACACAATGATAGCTTGGAAAACTCAGCTTCCATCTAACACATGTATAGGAGCCAGGACAGAAGGTAAATAGTGCCTTTACCCTACTATTGAAAGGTAAACAAGAAGGGAATAAAGTCAATGGAGGAGCTCGGTGCTGCTTCGCCAGGAGGAAGAATATTGGTTGCTACTGCTGGGAGTGATGTGGTGCTGCCATTGATTCGCTTAGGAGAGGCGTTGCCCTTAGCACTTGATCCAAGGAGAAGGCACAGAAGAGGAGGAGAAGGTTTTGTTGCCGCTCAAAAAGAGGAAAAATTAGGTCACTTGAGTTTAACGAGAAAACTTGGGTCTTTCATCAAAGAAATTGGAAAGAAAAAGGTAAGGATTAAGAGGAGAGAGAGGGGAAGAAAAAGGTTTGCTGAAGTCCCTGTTTTATTTGTTATTTATTTTTTTAAAAATCCACAATATTTACATATTTACAACTCGGTCCATAGAATTTTTTTTATAAAAAACTGTGTACTGGTATGTACCAGTTTAATATTGGACTTAGGGATTCAGATTGAAAACCTTGTTTCTACTAGGGTTCTCATGTTCTATAGTCATTTTGTTGGAAGAAGCGCTACTACAGGTGCCTAGAAACAATGTTAAAACAATGTTAGAACACTATTGGTGCAGGCAATGATGAGTTCTATTATTGCATCTAGTGACATTGATGCACCGTGTCAGTGTACGTTGCGTAGTTGCGTAGGAGGCTGATGAACTTGTGAAAGAAAACTGAGAAAAATGAACATGTCTTACCTCACTAACAAACATCATAGGTTTAGTGTGTGTAAGTAGGGGATGATTAAATGGACAATGAGAACATGCAAAGTCTAGGTGAATGACAGTGGTTCAACAGGTGTAGGTGGCCGGTTGGGGGTGTCATACAAGTGGCTGCATCATGTGGTGACAACACTAGTCAAATGACTCCACGTGGGTCTTGGTCTGGTGTCGTGTGGGAGAGATGATAGGAACTCAAAACATTCAATCTATGTTATTGTCGACTTCTGAACTTGTATCAACTCACCCAAGTCAACTGATTCTACTAAGTTGACTCAACAGGTGAACTAGTTTTATGTCAAAAAATGATCTTGAAATGAGTCAGCTTCTGGGTTTGGTTACATGTAAAATTGTCAGATCTTGTAAGTTACAGTATTTTAACAACAATAATTAGTAGGCAACCTGATTTATCTGGGCTTGAGTCGGCCCATTTTGTCTAAGCATAAAGCAAGTGCTACTTATTGCTCTGTCTTGTAAATCTGTTAACCGGACCTCTCAACTCAGTAAGGCCAATATCTGGGCCAAAAGCTCAAGCTTTGGTGCTCAACTGAACATTCTGTATTTTTTAAAAGATTTAGTGAGGTAATTATGCTGCATATGAAGGACTTGTAATGCTATTATTACAGCAAAATCTCTTGGTTGTTCAAATTCTATCTTTTTGGTTTTCTCTAGAATGATCTGTTACTTCTTCATGATTGTTACATCAACTATTGAAACACTTATGCTATAGATGTTTTTTTCTATTATTTGTTCAATTACCATGGAGTTCTGCCCTACCCAAATTTGATGGTCTTGCTTTTAGCTTAGAACGATCCATTGTTATAGGTTGTTCATTTTCGATCTTTGGAGAAGCCAAAGGAAGAAGATTTTTCCTTGGAATTGTAAGTACTTTACTCACTTTGTATTTCTACGTGGATGGCTTGTCTTTTATAAATGTCATCTGATATGTTCTTTTTGATCATCAAGGTCCAAACTTTTTACCTATGATGATGTTGTTGAAAGAGTTGCTCGTCAACTTGGTGTGGATGATCCATCAAAAATTCGTCTTACATCTCATAACTGTTACTCTCAGCAGCCTAAACCTCAACCAATTAAGTATCGCGGTGTTGAGCATCTCTCTGACATGCTGGTTCACTATAACCAGGTTTGTTTAATTTCCCAAAAATATTATCTCCAGAAACCTCTTTTTGTTGGAAATTCACTTGTAAGTTTGTAACAATTGTTTTGATAACTTTGACTTTTGTAGACCTCTGATATATTGTATTATGAGATACTGGATATTCCTCTGCCTGAATTGCAAGGTTTAAAAACCCTAAAAGTTGCTTTCCACCATGCCACAAAGGATGAGGTTGATTTATTTCACCTTTCTTCTGTATTATAATGTCTTTGTTTTTGAAGTTTTTGTTGAAAGCGCTTTGTTGTTATTAGGTGGCAGTGCACAGCATCAGGCTTCCAAAGAATAGTACTGTAGCTGATGTGATCAATGACCTAAAGACAAAGGTAATTTCATATCTGTGATGCAATTTACTAGTATTTTAATATTTTTCTTATAGTGGAAAAAAGAACACACCATATATGCCTTGTTTATTATCCCTTCAATTGGATGCACTGTCTAATGCTTTCTTTTTCTTGACAAGGTTGAGCTCTCTCGGCCTGACGCAGAACTGAGGTTGCTTGAGGTTTTCTACCACAAGATATATAAGGTGCCTTAGATCAGTTTATTCTTAAGGAAGGCTAGTAAAACTTCGACATGTGACTAAAAACTGAATGACCAATAGATCCTTTCAAATTTGATTCAATTGACCGGCCGATCATTGAAATAATATATCCTAACTAGAAATCTGGATTGCCGTACTGATACAAAAACAAACCTACTCGGAATTTAATTAGACTGCTTACATTCAGGCTTTTTCAACGAAGAGAACACTTGTCCATGAGCGGTTCATGTGACTTTGAGATAATCAATGTTCTTACTTGTGGACCACCTTCATCTTTCACTCTGATTTGTGCAGATCTTTCCACCTGGCGAGAAGATTGAAAATATTAATGACCAATACTGGACTTTACGTGCAGAGGAGGTGACTCCATACTTCTTAGAGCGCTTTTGAATTCTCATTGTCAAAATATTTTGTGACTAGATCTAGTCTGGTGGCAAGCCTATTGGATGTTTATTCTTTCAGACATATTTCAATATTTTAGATGTCATATTTCTGATATAGTGTTCTTTTTAAACTTTTTATGCCATTGCAGATTCCAGAAGAGGAGAAAAACCTTGCTCCTCATGATCGTTTGATTCATGTTTACCACTTTACTAGAGATTCTAATCCGAACCAAGTGGTAAGAGTTTATTGTTTGAATTGGCATTTAGCTACTGGTTTTCACAACGCTTTTGCTTGGGGAATACAATTTGTATCATCTTCATGGTGGAGATTTTTTCAAAGTACTCTCGAGTCTCGTGCAGTATATAGCAAGGTTTATGAAACTGTACCGTACTGCTCGGTTTTTGCGGTACGGTACCGGTCTGATGAACGGGCGGCACTGGAACACGCCTCGGAGCACGGCTCCAGGCGGAACGGCAGCGGACGGCGGGAGGTTTGGCGGCTGGAAGCGCCGATTGAAGCTTCCGGCGGCAACGGAAGCTTTGATCGAAGCTTCTATTGCCGCCAGAAGCTTCGATCGAAGCTTCCGGTGAGCTTCTAGCAGCCGCTCTCCCTCTTCCGCTGCTTTCCCTCTTCCGCCACTTCTTCCTTGCCTCGGTTCGTCCGGTACGCATGGTACCGGTACCGGTACCGTACCGGTCCGGTGGCTCGCCGGCCACCGGACCAGCTTTGAAATCCTTGGTATATAGTTGGATGGGAAAAGAAGAGAGTTCTATTCAAACAAAAAAAATGTCATGACTAACAACTATATAATAAAATGAAACGTGAAAACAAACTAAAGCTGCCCACAATTCCCCAGACTAATAATAACATTAGTAGATAAAATCGTGCATGCCATGAGAACTAATAAAGTGAGAAGTCCTTCCCTTTATGAAGCTGGTCCTCAATTTGTTCTGAGAACAATATATATCATTATCTGTCCTAAGAAAAAAAATAAAGTCATAATTTGTCCCGATAATGGTATAAAATAAATTGCTGTTTATTGGATTTCATCTTCCATAATTCATGTATCATTTGAGATAAAAAAAATCATCCCATCGAACAAGAATATCGAGATATTCCTTTAGGTTCTTCCACTAGCTTTTGAATTCTTTGTGATAATTGTGCTGTCGTAGAGTGTTGATTCTGTATTGACACAAGGAATGAGCCGCATAAAAATCAATAGACCAAGATGGTCAATTGCTGCCAGTAAGATAACAAATCCTTTGTATTGAAAACTGGGCTACTATCTAGGTTTTTTTTTGACAAATCAAGGATATAGATATTCGAGCTTATTTTCCTCATTGTGTGAAATAGGCAAGATTTACAAGTCTGGAATTTCTTGAAAGAGTTTTTAGAAAGCATTTATGATGTATGTGTGCATGGACATAATAGTGTATTATTTCTTTCTAAGATATAAATGAACATATATTTCGTAATTCTCATCACTTGCAATTGTTTTTCATCTAACATCAGCATGAATATCGAATAACACTCTCAGATAGTTTAGATAGATGAGGAAGAGTACGAAAGAGAAATCATATGAAGAGGTTGACGAGATGAGATGCCATTAATTTTGAATTAACACTTGATAGTTGACCTATTAATAAAGTTACTATAAAAAAATTCAACGATTGTTATAAGTCTCAATTTCTAATCTTCTGCCAACAATATGCTTAAGGAAGTTACTAGAGTTGATACCCAACCTCATTTTAGTCATAGGTTTAGGATGTTCTAAAAAAAAATGCAAAAATTAGGATCTTTGTTAGATGCTTAAGCTTTAGGATTAACAGGTTAAGTCAATTAATCTCAGAAATGGTTTTAGAACAAGTGGCCAAAAGTATAGATCCCGATTCACCCCCTTTTATTAATTATTTTGTCTAGTGTGTTGATATGTTGGGTCTATGTTTCAAAGTTAATAGCTTGATTGCGAGGGGCAGAATTAAATTGCAAATATGGTTCTTTCCTAACAGCTTAAGCTTTAATGATAAACGGTAATACAATTAATATCAACAATATGGAAGATAAACAACTTTTTCGAGGGTCTTTCAAGAGTAGTTTACAAATTTAACATACGGATCTAATACAATAGGGGACAACTTCAAATTAACGATCATAATTGAAGATATCAAACATTACTAAAATGAAATTATGTCAATGAGCTATTTTTGGAAAACCTAAAACAAAGTTAATATGTGGATCTTTTGCATCACTGGTGTGATTGACGACAATGTACACTAATTGGTTTTTCGTTGTTGTGGCTAATTAATAAGTGTGATATTGATAAATAATTTAGGCAGTATATTGCTTTATGGATAATAAAAAAGTTGATAAGTAGCTAAGGCCTACGATAGTGATATTCAACGTGGCAACTCTTTAACTAAAATCATAGCAATATAAAGTAAGACACCTATAAATACATAATTGTCATAGATTACATAGTTAACAAAAAATATTATTGCCTTTCATTTCGGATAGTTGTAAACCAAACATATGGCAAAACTATGGCAAATATTGTGGGCATCTCTTAAGTGACAAAAATCCTAGATCAGGAATGACCAGGTGAAAGAAGTTGAGGTACTTTTAAGGACTTCATAAACTGTAGTAGTTGTTAGAATTGGTATTCAAAAAGAACTTCATTCAATAGACTGATAAATATAAACAAATCCAATAACTTAAACTTATAAATTATTATCCCAAAAGTTGGAGCAAAGATATCAATCATGTCCAACTTATACACAAAGTAATGAAACCTGTTGAGTTCAAAACCTTTGTGAATATATCTGCCAGTTACCCTTTTGATTTTGTATAAGAAGTATATTCCTGATAGTTAATAATTGTTACTTGAATGAAATGACACCTTCTATGTTTTGGTCTTTCACGGAATACTGAATGTCACAATACATGTTCAAAGGGCAATAATAGCAGCAATGAACATTGGCGCTAGTGAATAGTAGCATTGGTGAACAGTAGAAGCTACGACAGAGGTCAGTTAGGGCAACTTGTACCATGTTAGAGAAAAATGGTAAGAGATGATCTAAGAGTGATAACAACATCAACAAGACATTTCATGCATGCACTTGTTACAGGTGCTACTGCACATGCTTATTTTTAGTATGCAATTATCACTTTTTCTACTTTATGGACAAGCAAACCAGTTCTTCAATACTTTTAGTTAGTTTCATTTCACCTTAATTATACCACATATTCTAGGAATTCCTTGTCATCGTTTCACTCTTTGCAGCAAGTTCAGAATTTTGGGGAGCCTTTCTTCTTGGTTATTCGGGAAGGTGAGATTTTAGCTGATGTCAAAATACGCATTCAGAAGAAACTGCAAGTTCCAGATGAAGAATTCTCAAAGGTATTTCTTTGGTTATTTTTGTGTTTCGGTGCTCCTCCATATTGTGTCCTCTATTATTTCACATCATATACGTGATATAATGATTTGCTGATGCAAAATGTGCACATTAACTTGCTAGAACTTGAATTTCAATATAGGTGCCAATAAGAACTGAGATGATCCAAATTCAAAAGTAAGGGTGTGTATCCTAGAAGAGAAATAGGAGGATGTGTATCCCAGGATACATGGATTAAAAGATTATACTTGGTTAGTCTCTTCTGAATATTTGCTGTGGAGTAAAAACATCCATCCTTCAATTCATTGCAACTCACTTTGTTCTAAAAAAGAACAAGTAAAAACCATAAAAAGTCTGAGATCTTATGCAGCCTAACCATGAATGAGAAACTGCAGAATCCAGTTTAACGATACTCGGTGTGTATTTCTATTATTTTTTTTCCAACCATATTTCTTTTGTGATTTTTTCTGATGTTACGAAGTGAGATGTGCTTCCACCGCCAGTACTCCCTTTGCCGCCGTTACTTGCCTTACATGCTCATTATAGTTACATTTGGCTTATCATGGAATCTAATATATATCTTCCGCTCAACCAGTGGAAGCTTGCTTTTGTATCACTCGGGCGTCCTGAATACCTCCAGGACTCAGATGTAGTATCCAATAGATTTCAGGTATATTTATTTGCCATTCTTCTCTCCGCTTGGTTCTTTCTATAGCATGATTATTTGGTGCAGAGGAGGGATATTTATGGAGCCTGGGAGCAGTACCTTGGATTGGAGCATTCTGATACAGCTCCAAAAAGGTCTTACACATCTAATCAGGTGGAGATTTGCTTCAGTGGCTGATATTTTGCACGGTAGTGGCAAATTCACTTAGCTGTTTATTCTTGTCATGTTTCTTGCAGAACCGGCACACTTTTGAGAAGCCTGTGAAAATTTACAATTAATAGGTGGGTTTAATCTCCTCCCGAGGCATGCATGCTGTCACTTCAACACGTCAGTAGGAGAGAGTGAAGTGCAGATTTTAAAATATATGCAGCAAGGTGAGTATGGGAATTCAGCACCATTATTGTTGTGGTTTACGTGTGCCGCTGCCAGCCGGGAGAATTCAGGAGATAACTTGGGAGAATGCTTGATCATGAGTTCCTTCGACGGCTCAGCCTCTTTATAGTCTTTGGTCAAGCCCTCTGCTAAGTGTGCTTTTCCTTGAACCAGTGTAACTTAGTACATAAGATTTTGGATTGGAGGGGAATATATAGGGTAGTATAGTTGGTGTCTTTTTGATTTTATTTCTTTTTTTCCCCCCACCTTTTTTATAATTTCATTTCTTTCCTCTTGGTCCTCAAAAAAGGAAATCTGGGGTTGTATAATGGATTGATTTCGGTGAACTGATTTCCCTACTCTACCAAGAACCTGTAAAAGAAGCGTGTAGAGACTCCCCTTCATGTATGTTCGATCTTGTATACATTTTTTGTGATGAGAATACCTTTTGCTGCTGTGTTTATCATCTACCTCCGCGGTTTTGCGTATTGTGATTGTCTTTTCTCGGAACATTGATGGAGTCATGTTTTCCAGGAATATTTGACCAATTATAACATGTTAACGCTACTCGTGTTTTTTACGTACCGGTAGCCTTGGTGGATCAAGCATCGTGCAAAAGAGGCATAACTATCGATAACAATTATAATACGCTGCACAGTAGGCAAGCATTTTGGTCAATTCGATGCATATAAAGTCAATCCACAGGTTCCATGAATTGCAAGCGAAGCATGCAACAGAGAAAATAAGTTTGAGTTCGATAAATAATTTACGCGTGTATTTGCTCTCTAACAAAATTCATCTTGGAAAAAATGCTCCCCAATGTTTGGTTTTTTGAGTAGCAGCTCCTGTTGTTTCCTTCTCTTAACAGTGCTTCAGCTAAGTTGAAATATTTTAGGTGCGACTTTTTTTTTATTGTTCCACTGTGATTGACGCAGCTGGAGTACGGTCTGACCACAAATTCACTATCCAGGCTAATTTGAGTGAATTAGTTAGAGAATTACTAGGGATCGATCACATAAAAAAATATTTTGTGAGCCAAAATTAGGAATTAGGAAAAAATAGTATGATTAAATAGACTCATTAAGTTGTTCTCTTATGACAATACACATTATATTTCTCTTATATTAAATTTTACTAAGTTAAAAGAAATTTATCCTAATGCATAGATTGTCCTCTTTTAGTAGCACAAGTTATATCTATGTGAAATGATTTATTTTCATTGCTTATCAATGCTAATAAACTCATTATGTTCTACGATAAATTTTATAGCCTCTCAAGTGATTTATAACTATTTTCTTGATCTACTCCACTAATTTAACTATATTATTTCTAACATCATGATTCACCTCTCTAACATCTCAAGCATGTAGATATTTGGCCAAAATATTATATGAAATTGAAGCACACCTATAATTAAGTTAACTACAATTGAAATCCAACAAAAAAGATACATCAAAGTATCAAGTCATAATATACACAATGGGCTATATGCTTGTTCTGAAGATGAGTTTGCATTATCAAATTCATCGTTTATATTGCAAAACTCTAAAAAAGTGTTCTTAGCAAGAACGTAAGGAAAGAAGCACGTAAAAAGAATAGAACTGACAACTTCCCCATGAAAACCAATCGAGTGATGGTCTTGCTTGAATATTGTACCATGATTCACACTCAATAAAGGCAATGTTGTTATTGTGTATATTGCTACTCTTGCGTTGTTGTGTAGGATTAAATGATAATCTCCCTAGAGGTTGAATTTATTCAATCTCACTCTTGAATTCCCCATCAAGATACCATAGTAGATAAGAGATAGCTTTACTCCAAGTTAGACTAATATGTGGGCTAGTTGGGTCCGTGAGCATTAATGTAGACACAAGGGTACATAAGTAATGGGTGCACTAGACCAACCCACCATTAGTCATTAACTTGGGTGTCAACAAGTTAATCTTTCAAGCTACAAAGGTGCATTGATTCATTTACTTAAGGTCATCAACACTTTCATATGGTGATGCTCTACCTTGATACAATCTAATGCTTCACCATGGCAGAGGGTCATAACAACTATCATTGGATACATCCTAGGTCGTATGTTGAGTACAATGGATTAATAAAGGAATTTCCTCTTAAGGGAAGTGTGATGTGCATGGGCTCGCCTTTGTAAGCATAATTGAAAGTATATGGTCATACTCAAGTGACTATGTTCTCCTATCTAAGTCTTGCCCATTTGATTGAAATAAACAAGTATGACACACTTGTCCGATCTACATATTAGAAGGCAAAGAGATTATAGTGCACAAAAATTTTGTTTCTTATTGGGAGATGTTAACTAATGACACTTCATATGGCTTGGGTAGTAACAATGTGTTGCTAGATACCCCTCACTACTTGTAATAATCTATTTGGTGATCATCACATTCAAAGTCATATGGAACCTACAAGGTGGTACATGCTGACACTTATAGTTCACATTAATTGATAGGTAAATAGATCAAGGCTAGGCACTTGATCATGATCATTTGAATTAGATGGATGGGCTTCTGACCTATGTTAAAGCAGAGAGATGTGGCAAGATTGGTGTTGGGAAACCCCGGGGACATTTTATAATTTTCAGAGTCATGGACATACATTTTACGCAGCGGAAGAATGTCCCCGAAACAGGCCGGTCCCAAAAACCTAGTGAAGATCGCAAGCAAGGGAGTCGACACGATGAGTTAGGAAATACCTTAAGAGCAATTTGGAGTGATGCCGATGTAGGCGCCCAAGTGCGCGCCCTCTGCAGTCTCACACACACGGATCTCTTGAGTTCTCTTCTTCCACGCCCGGTGCTAGCCTCGGGAAGAAGATCCAAGCCTTAGGGAGATGCTCTACTTCACTTGCCCCACCAAGATCAAAGATGCGCCAAGGGAAGAGGGAAACTACCCAAGCCGCCAAGCCCTAAAGCTCCTTGCGCCAAGAGGAAAGGAGGGAGAGGCTTGCGGTTATGGAAGAAGGAAGATGCACCCTTGCTCCTAGCACTCGCCCCTCTTTTTGTGTTCACGCCTTCAAGGGTTGATCACTCTCAAGGGGGCTCGGCTAGGTGCTCTTTTATAGGGCAAGAGGCGCTTTATGAAAGGCTAGGATCAAGACAAGTGGGCGGCTAGGATGAGAAGGTTTGAGACAAGGAAAGTCTCCAAGACATTTCCATAATTCTCATTCAACCATTCCTTTTAGAGCCCATGTCTTTCTTTGTGCGCCAAGGCCTTGCCTTGCGCCCCAAGTAATGCCATATTGGCATTCATACCATAAGGGATTAAGGGGGAGGCGCCAATTGCTTCCTTATGAAGCAAATTTCCCCACTTCTCCCCATTATGCCCATAGGCGCCTAGGGGAGAAGATTTATCCCCATTATACCCTTTTAGCCTTTCTTCTCTTCATGACAACTTGTTATTGGGCCTCATTGGATAATGAGCTAGCCCAAACTTCATTACATGGGTTGATTAAGCACTTGGATCCTATCCAATGCAACCCTAATTCAAATGTGACCAACCATGGTCAAATACGGGTCAACCTGCCAAAAATGAAGTTTGGCTCCAATAATATTCTTCCATCTCATCAGGCCCATTGGCGCTGACAAAATCTCCCAATTAGATCCAAGTTATCCAATAACTCGATCATAAGGCTTCCCGATCAATACGAGAACTCAAGTATCAAGGTGTGCGACCCTGTAGGTTCCTCTGACGCTGGCAGTGCTGACCAAAGGTCACCACAAGCAGTGAGTGGCACCTAGCAGTGCATCGCTGCTACCCAGGTCATTGGAATGGATATCGACATCGACATCCCCATCATCGCAACTAGGTACAGATGCATTACAGTCTCTTTGCCGAACTGATATCCGATTGGACAAGTGTGTCACCACTTGTTTTCATCCAATCACATGGCTATGACTAAAACAGGTTCTCACCTGGGTATGGCCATACACTCTCAGTCATAGAACCATAAAGGAGCTCCATGGATATCATACTTCCCTAAGGAAGGAGCAAATCCTATGTCTGTCCATTGATCTTCTCATATGGGTCGTGACATGCTCAATGACAACCGTTATGACCTCCCAACTACGGCGAGGTGTTAAGTTGTATCAAAGCAAGTCCCTAACCATATAGAATGGTCAATGACCTCAAGTCAAGGGATCAATGCATCTCCTGTCACTTATGAGGATAACTCATGACACCAAGTCATAGCCTCATAGCGGGTCTATCCAGTATATCCTCCAATGATATACCCATGTGTCTGCGTTAGCACCACGTGCCTAACCAGCCTATTGGTGTATATGCCCTAGGACCTAGTTTTGGTCAACTTATGTACTACTTGACATTGATATTTATATATCATTCTGGCATTGTCGTTATCATTGTTTGTCTACACCTGCGATTGTGTAGTTACATGATAATGTCCCTGGAGACAGATTGGATCTGTGCTCAAACAATTGTCCCCAGTCGATGTACCTGAGTGGATATGGGACAGCTCTGGTACTTGTGAGACTGGTATGTGGGCTGGTTAGGCACGTGGTGCTAATGCGGACACATGGGTATATCATTGGAGGATATACTGGATAGACCCGCTATGAAGCTATGACTTGGTGTCATGAGTTATCCTCATAAGTGACAGGAGATGCATTGATCCCTTGACTTGAGGTCATTGATCATTCTACATGGTTAGAGACTTGCTTTGATACAACCTAACACTTTGCCGTAGCTGGGAGGTCATAACGGTTGTTATTGAGCATGTCACGACCCATATGAGAAGATCAATGGACAGACATAGGATTTGCCCCTTCCCTAGGGAAGTATGATATCCATGGAGCTCCTTTTATGGTTCTATGACTGAGAGTGTATGGCCATACCTAGGTGAGAACCTGTTTTAGTCATAGCCATGTGATTGGATGAAAACAAGTGGTGACACACTTGTCCAATCGGATATCAGTCCGGCAAAGAGACTGTAATGCATCTGTACCTAGTTGCGATGATGGGGATGTCGATGTCGATATCCATTCCAATGACCTGGGTAGCAGCGATGCACTGCTAGGTGCCACTCACTGCTTGTGGTGACCTTTGGCCAGCACTGCCAGCGTCAGAGGAACCTACAGGGTCGCACACCTTGATACTTGAGTTCTTGTATTGATCGGGAAGCCTTATGATCGAGTTATTGGATAACTTGGATCTAATTGGGAGATTTTGTCAACGCCAATGGGCCTGATGAGATGGAAGAATATTATTGGAGCCAAACTTCATTTTTGGCAGGTTGACCCGTATTTGACCATGGTTGGTCACATTTGAATTAGGGTTGCATTGGATAGGATCCAAGTGCTTAATCAACCCATGTAATGAAGTTTGGGCTAGCTCATTATCCAATGAGGCCCAATAATAAGTTGTCATGAAGAGAAGAAAGGCTAAAAGGGTATAATGGGAACAAATCTTCTCCCCTAGGCGCCTATGGGCATAATGGGGAGAAGTGGGGAAATTTGCTTCATAAGGAAGCAATTGGCGCCTCCCCCTTAATCCCTTATGGTATGAATGCCAATATGGCATTACTTGGGGCGCAAGGCAAGGCCTTGGCGCACAAAGAAAGACATGGGCTCTAAAAGGAATGGTTGAATGAGAATTATGGAAATGTCTTGGAGACTTTCCTTTTCTCAAACCTTCTCATCCTAGCCGCCCACTTGTCTTGATCCTAGCCTTTCATAAATCGCCTCTTGCTCTATAAAAGAGCACCTAGCCGAGCCCTCTTGTAGGTGATCAATCCTTGGAGGCGTGAACACAAGAAGAGGGCGAGTGCTAGGAGCAAGGGCGCATCTTCCTTCTTCCTTAACCGCAAGCCTTTTCCTCCTTTCCTCTTGGCGCAAGGAACTTTAGTGCTTGGCGGTTTGGGTAGTCTTCCTTCTTCTCTTGGCGCATCATCTCTCTTGGTGGCGCAAGTAAAGTAGAGCATCTCCCTAAGGCTTGGATCTTCTTCCCGAGGCTAGCACCGGGCGTGGAAGAAGAGAACTCAAGAGATCCGTGTGTGTGAGACTGCAGAGGGCGCACACTTGGGCGCCTGCATCGGCATCGCTCTACATTGCTCTTAAGGTATTTCCTAACTCATCGTGTCGACTCCCTTGCTTGCGATCTTCACTGGGTTTTTGGGACCGGCCTGTTTCGGGGACATTCTTCCGCTGCGTAAAATGTATGTCCATGACTCTGAAAATTGTAAAATGTCCTCGGGGTTTCCCAACAGTGGTATCAGAGCGACTTGCAAGACTCGAACGATGTTTTATGCTTTTCTTTCATGCTCACATGCCATATCTCTATTTTCGTAAATAGCATGATGCATGGCAAACGATTTTTCTAAGTAAGAAAAATTGAGGTTTCTTGTTTCTATCATCCTCTCAATCTCTTTTGGAATTTTTGGACTATTTTTTTTGTTTGATTTAAAGATCAAAGGCGCACGTAATTTTGTCAAGTAGGACGGGCATTGTGTCTTCGGACTGGCCAAGTCTCTTGATCTGACAAAATTGCCCGCCGAAAGGATCTTTGAAATCATCATGAAAAATAAATCGCAATAAACCAAAAGATTTGTGAGAAGAAGATGAGAAAAAGAGACTAGTTTTATGAAAAAGTAAAATTTCAGATTTTATGTTTTTCATGAGCATGTAGAATTGCATGAGTAAATACCTTGATTGTGCATGATGTTGTGATCATTAGTCAAGCCCCCCTTTGCATGCCTGCGATGTATCCTCGTGAGGCCTGCGTGCCGCTTTTCTTTTTGCTTTTGACTAGGAAGAAGATTAGGGTGGCACATGTACTTGGAGCTTAGCGCATGCATACCTTGGATGGTGGTGCAACATGCAAGAGGCGCAAACCTGCTTAGTGGCACAAGACCATGGCATTGGCCGAACCTGTGGGAACTTTGAAAGTATTCCTCTACGGTTTGAGAGCTAATCCATGAGAGAAGGACCTTGGAGCCAACCTTGAAGTTCAAGCTAGAGGTCGGCTAGGCTAGGTCTAGTTTATGGGGCTTGAGTTCTAGGACAAGAGTTGAACCTATTTCATGGCATGGATTGGTTCAATGTCTTGTATAGGATATGATCACATCATTCTTTACTGCTTTTATTATTATCTGCAGAAGCATGCCTGAAATGTTTTACCGTTATGTTATCACCATAGGATTGTATGCCTGTAATGATAGACATAAGATAAAACTGAGATGATGAGACCTTAAACAAAAACCCTCAAGTAAAATATCAAGTCTGGTAGCCTTCTAACGCGTAGCCCTCACTAAGCTATCGATCAGTGGAGTTGTGAATTGTTTCCCACCCTCGTGGGACACACCCACTTATCTTTAGAAAGTGCGTGGTGGCAATGGTTTCCCCAGTCCAGTTTTAACCTGGGCGTGCCTTCGCAAGGAAACTCGTTGGCCCTGGGCATAACGGTTAGGAATGGACTTGACTAGAAGTTCACATGTGCTGGGCACATGGTGAAAGTCTAGAAGCATCGTCGAGAGGTAAAGGTTTCATGTTGTATTCAGCCCTCGCTGGACATGAAATGCCCAGACTGTCTCGACAAGGGGAGTTGCTTGGAGCAACCGGCCGGCGAGCCCACCTTAGGAAACATGGGTTACTTTGTGCATCTCATCCCACCCTCGTGGGACGCGAAGCCTCATGTGAAATAAGGATCCCATCTCACTAGGAAGTTTTAAACTTCCCGATTGACTTTGTGGGTTGTCAATTCGAATTTAAAATAGTGAGAGCAGTAATCATTTAAAACAAGTCCAGTTTAAATTATTCGAAGTAGTACTAATCTGTTCTTCTTGGGTGTTGTAGAATAATGGCTACGAACACTGGCGGATTATCACTGCGATCACTCCTTGATAAGGATAAGTTAGTTGGAACTAACTTTATGGACTGGCATCGGAACTTGAGGATAGTCCTCAAGCTCGAGAAGAAGCTGTATGTCCTTGAACAGCCTCTTCCTGCGGCTCCTCCGCCTAATGCCCGAACGGCAGACAGAGATGCTTATAGAAAGCATCAGGATGACTCTTTGGAGGTTGCATGTCTTATGCTAGCCAGTATGGCACCTGAACTACAGGTGCAATATTAGGAGCAGAACGCTTTTCAGATGATCACTCGTCTGAAACAGATGTTCGAGGCTCAGGCTAGAACTGAGAGATTTGACACCGCCAAAGCAGTCTTTCGGTGCAAGTTGTCTGAGGGTGCACCAGTGAGACCCCATGTTCTCAAATTCATTGGGAACGTGGATCATCTCAGGAGACTGGGACACACCATAGACAACGAGCTGGTTGTGGATCTTATTCTGCATTCCCTGCCCCCTAGCTTCAATCCGTTTATCATTAACTTCAACATGAACCGGATTGAGTGCACACGGGAGGAATTGATGAATATGCTCCAAACAACCAAGCGAGAGATGGGTAAGACCAAACCCAATTCTGTTCTTTTGGTCCCTACGACCAAGAAGATAAAGAAGAAGGGTAAGGCACGTGCTAAGAGCAGTGCCAGAGGTCCTACCAAAGCACTGAAGAAAAAGACGAAGAAGTCAAAGGACCAGAGGTGTTTTCACTGTGGCGAGCAGGGTCACTGGAGAAGGGACTGCAAGCAGCTTCAGAATGAGGAGAAGAAAGGCTTGGCCTTAACTTCTAGCTCAGGTATCTATGTTACAGAAGTCAATCTTTCTACTTCTATGTCATGGGTATTGGATACCGCACGTGGAGCTCATATTTGTACAAATATGCAGGGGCTCAAGAAAAGTAGATCGGTGCGGCTTGGAGAGATTGACCTACGCGTAGGAAACGGGGCACAGGTTGCTGCTGTTGCTGTAGGCGTTTTGACTCTCTCCTTGCCTTCTGGACTTCAATTAGAACTAGATAATTGCTTTTGTGTACCTTCACTTACAAAGAACATTGTATCCATTCCTTGCTTAGCAAGAAAAGGATTTAAATTTGAAATAAATAAGAACTCCTGTTCTTTTTCATTTGCAAATATGTTCTATGGGAAGGGTACTTTGTGCAATGGTCTATATATCTTGGATATGGAAAGTTCTATTTGTAACATAAGCAATAAAAGGACCAAACTGAGTGGTTCAGTTGGTGCTTTCTTATGGCACTGTCGATTAGCCCATATAAACAAGAATCGCATCCAACAACTCCATGCAAATGGATTATTAGATTCAAGTTCCTTGGAGGAATTTGATACTTGTGAACCTTGTTTGTTAGGGAAAATGACAAAGGTTCCCTTCACCAAGATTGGTGAGAGGGCAGAAGGTTTATTAGATCTCATACATACTGATGTGTGTGGGCCCTTCAATAAACAAGCCAGAGGAGGGTACAACTACTTCATTACCTTCACTAATGACTTCAGTAGGTATGGCTATTTCTACTTAATGAGACATAAATCTGAATCCTTTGAGAAATTCAAGGAGTTCAAGAATGAAGTAGAGAACCAGCTTGGAAGATCCATTAAAGCTCTTCGATCAGATCGAGGTGGAGAATACCTGAGCGGTGAGTTCTTTGACTATCTAAGAAAGTGTGGGATCATATCCCAACTCACTCCTCCTGGAACACCTCAATGGAATGGTGTGTCTGAAAGGAGAAATCGAACCTTATTGGATATGGTTCGATCCATGATGAGTCATGCAACTCTACCTTCATCATTCTGGGGGCATGCACTAGAAACAACTTCTCTGATACTGAATAATGTTCCATCTAAGAGTGTCTCCAAAATACCATACGAGATGTGGAGTGGGAGACACCCTAATCTCGCGTTTATCAGGATCTGGGGATGTGAGGCTTATGTCAAACGTCAGCATTCTAGCAAGCTAGAACCTAGATATGATAAGTGTGTGTTTGTGGGGTATCCTAAGGAAACTAAAGGATACTACTTCTATGTCCCAACCGAGAACAAAGTTTTTGTTGCTCGGGGTGCTGTCTTTCTAGAGAAAGAATTTCTTATGAAAGAAGTTAGTGGGAGGAAGTTTGACTTGGATGAGGTCCAAGTGCAAGCACAAGACAAAGAGATGGAATCTGAGTCACCTGCACCGGTTGCTAGGCAACCTGAGGCTTAGACACAGGTCCCGCATAGGTCTGGGAGAATTCGTCGTGCACCTGAAAGGTATGGGTCGCTACCGACCCAACACGATGGGATCTTCATCATTGAGGATGAACCCAGAACCTATGATGAGGCGGTCAGTGGACCGGACTCCGAGAAATGGCTTGACGCCATGCGATCCGAAATGGATTCCATGTCGGCTAACCAAGTCTGGGATTTGGTTGAGCTGCCTGATGGGGTAAAACCCATAGGGTGTAAATGGGTCTTCAAGAGGAAGACAGACATGGATGGCAAAATAGTTACCTATAAGGGTAGACTAGTGGCTAAAGGATTTAAACAAGTCCACGGGGTGGACTATGATGAAACCTTCTCGCCAGTGGCCATGATTAAATCCATTCGGATTCTGCTTGCTATAGCTGCATATCATGACTATGAGATATGGCAGATGGATGTGAAGACAGCGTTCCTTAACGGGAAGCTGACTGAGGATGTGTATATGTCACAACCTGATGGCTTCATCCATCCTGTAGAGGCTAATAAGGTCTGCAGGCTAAAGAGGTCCATTTACGGATTGAAGCAAGCATCTCGAAGTTGGAATCTTCGATTTGATGAAGCCGTGAGAGATTATGGCTTTATCAAAAGCGAAGATGACGCCTGTGTATACAGAAAATTCAGTGGGAGCTTGGTGATTTTTCTGGTCTTGTATGTTGATGACATATTGCTCATCGGAAACGACATCCCTAGTCTTCAAGCTGTGAAGACATGGTTGGGGAAGTGTTTCGAGATGAAAGACTTAGGGGAGGCCGCCTATATTCTAGGCGTAAGGATCTACCGGGATAGATCCAAGAGGCTTCTAGCCCTTAGTCAGAGTACTTACATTGATAAGGTACTGGAGAGGTTCTACATGGAGCAATCCAAGAAAGGATACCTTCTAGTGAGACATGGCCTTACTCTCTCAAAGAGCCAGTGTCCTACAACACAGGCTGAGAGGGATGATATGAGTCGAATTCCTTATGCTTCGGCAGTAGGATCGATCATGTATGCAATGTTGTGTACTAGACCAGATGTGGCATATGCTGTGAGCATAACCAGCCGATATCAATCCAATCCAGGTTTGCAGCACTGGGTGGCTGTAAAGAACATCCTAAAGTATCTGAGAAGAACTAAGGATCTGTTCTTGGTCTATGGGGGACAGGAAGAGCTCAGTATGCAGGGCTATACTGACGCATCGTTCCAGTCTGACCCTGACGACTTTAGATCGCAGGCCGGCTATGTGTTCAAGATAAATGGAGGCGCTGTATGTTGGAAGAGCTTCAAGCAATCCACCATAGCAGATTCTACAACCGAAGCTGAGTATGTGGCTGCTTCTGAGGCAGCCAAGGAAGCTGTTTTGGATAAGGAAGTTCTTATGTGATCTTCAAGTGGTGCCTAGTGCAATGGATCCCATTGAACTCTACTGTGACAACAATGGAGCAATTGCACAAGCCAAGGAACCACGGTCTCATCAAAGATCCAAACACATACTCAGAAGATTTCACCTGATCAGAGAGATCATTGACAGAGGTGATGTCAAGATTAGCAGAGTAGACACAGAGAATAATCTGGCAGACCCATTGACCAAGGCTTTGGCGCAGCAGAAGCATGATGGTCACGCTAGAGATATGGGGTTGAGATTCCTCAACTTCTAGGTCTTAGTGCAAGTGGGAGATTGTTGGTGTATATGCCCTAGGACCTAGTTTTGGTCGACTTATGTACTACTTGACATTGATATTTATATATCATTCTGGCATTGTCGTTATCATTGTTTGTCTACACCTGCGATTGTGTACTTACATGATAATGTCCCTGGAGACAGATTAGATCTGTGCTCAAACAATTGTCCCCAGTCGATGTACCTGAGTGGATATGGGACAGCTCTGGTACTTGTGAGACTGGTATGTGGGCTGGTTAGGCACATGGTGCTAACGCGGACACCTGGGTATATCATTGGAGGATATACTGGATAGACCCGCTATGAGGCTATGACTTGGTGTCATGAGTTATCCTCATAAGTGACAGGAGATGTATTGATCCCTTGACTTGAGGTCATTGATCATTCTACATGGTTAGAGACTTTCTTTGATACAACCTAAACACCTTGCCGTAGCTGGGAGGTCATAACGATTGTTATTGAGCATGTCACGACCCATATGAGAAGATCAATGGACAGACATAGGATTTGCCCCTTCCCTAGGGAAGTATGATATCCATGGAGCACCTTTTATGGTTCTATGACTGAGAGTGTATGGCCATACCCAGGTGAGAACCTGTTTTAGTTATAGCCATGTGATTGGATGAAAACAAGTGGTGACACACTTGTCCAATTGGATATCAGTCCGGCAAAGAGACTATAATGCATCTGTACCTAGTTGCGATGATGGGGATGTCGATGTCGATATCCATTCCAATGACCTGGGTAGCAGTGATGCACTGCTAGGTGCCACTCACTGCTTGTGGTGACCTTTGGTCAGCACTGCCAGCGTCAGAGGAACCTACAGGGTCGCACACCTTGATACTTGAGTTCTCGTATTGATCGGGAAGCCTTATGATCGAGTTATTGGATAACTCAGATCTAATTGGGAGATTTCGTCAGCGCCAATGGGCCTGATGAGATGGAAGAATATTATTGGAGCCAAACTTCATTTTTGGCAGGTTGACCCGTATTTGACCATGGTTGGTCACATTTGAATTAGGGTTGCATTAGATAGGATCCAAGTGCTTAATCAACCCATGTAATGAAGTTTGGGCTAGCTCATTATCCAATGAGGCCCAATAATAAGTTGTCATGAAGAGAAGAAAGGCTAAAAGGGTATAATGGGGACAAATCTTCTCCCCTAGGCGCCTATGGGCATAATGGGGAGAAGTGGGGCAATTTGCTTCATAAGGAAGCAATTGGCGCCTCCCCCTTAACCCCTTATGGTATGAATGCCAATATGGCATTACTTGGGGCGCAAGGCAAGGCCTTGGCGCACAAAGAAAGACATGGGCTCTAAAAGGAATGGTTGAATGAGAATTATGGAAATGTCTTGGAGACTTTCCTTTTCTCAAACCTTCTCATCCTAGCCGCCCACTTGTCTTGATCCTAGCCTTTCATAAATCGCCTCTTGCTCTATAAAAGAGCACCTAGCCGAGCCCTCTTGTAGGTGATCAATCCTTGGAGGCGTGAACACAAGAAGAGGGCGAGTGCTAGGAGCAAGGGCGCATCTTCCTTCTTCCTTAACCGCAAGCCTTTTCCTCCTTTCCTCTTGGCGCAAGGAACTTTAGTGCTTGGCGGTTTGGGTAGTCTTCCTTCTTCTCTTGGCGCATCATCTCTCTTGGTGGTGCAAGTGAAGTAGAGCATCTCCCTAAGGCTTGGATCTTCTTCCCGAGGCTAGCACCGGGCGTGGAAGAAGAGAACTCAAGAGATCCGTGTGTGTGAGACTGCAGAGGGCGCACACTTGGGCGCCTGCATCGGCATCGCTCTACATTGCTCTTAAGGTATTTCCTAACTCATCGTGTCGACTCCCTTGCTTGCGATCTTCACTGGGTTTTTGGGACCGGCCTGTTTCGGGGACATTCTTCCGCTGCGTAAAATGTATGTCCATGACTCTGAAAATTGTAAAATGTCCCCGGGGTTTCCCAACACAGCCCACATACCAGTCTCTCAAGTACCAGAGCTATCCCATATCCACTCAGGTACATCGACTGGGGACAATTATTTGAGCACATATCCAATATGTCTCCAGGGACATTATCATGTAAGTACACAATCGCAGGTGTAGACAAACAATGATAACGACAATGCCAGAATGATATATAAATATCAATGTCAAGTAGTACATAAGTTGACCAAAACTAGGTCCTAGGGCATATACACCAACAATTGGTACACAAGAACTTGAAGCCCAGTCATTAACTAAACTTGACCAAGCCTAGACTAGGGTGCATGGTGCTTGGTCCAAGGCACTTGGGCACTAGGCATAAGCGCCTATCATTGATGACATACCTTTTTACAGAATTTTTCATATATGTTGTTTATGAATTTATGTCATGTTTTCCTCTATTTGTATTTAAATAACTATATTTTATTGTTTGAAGTAGAAAATGCTTATTTATCTATTTTTTGAGTTTTTAGATAAAAGACAGGTGAAATTAAAGATATTTCATCATAAAGATATTCAAAGCATAAAAAGAGACCTTCACCAAAAATTTAGAGCCCACAGTTGAAAAAAAAAATTTGGGCCATGATTACAATCATAAGCCATGATTCTAGGGGGATGAAAAGGTTTGAAGAATTTGAAGATGGATTAATACTTCCCAAGGAGAAACAAGGCCACAACAAATTTCACAAGATTTGGAGCTCTCCCTAGAATCATGGTCAAGGCCATGATCACAATCACGACCATGATTTTATGGTAAAAGATTCAAAGTTGTAATTAAGAGCTGCGATTGCAATCAACATTGCTTCTTTTGGACAACCAACATTGCTTTCTTGGTCGATTTCTCCTTCATTAGCCTATAAGAGAAGACCAAACCTTAAGGCAAAGGAAGAGCACTCGTAGAGCAACACATCCACCAATTTTGAGCAAGTTCTGCCACCTCCTCGCACCGAATCAAAGCTAAGAAGTGGAGAGGGGCTTCTATGCTTAATCCGACGACTTCAACCACTTGGAACTGAAAGGAACCAAGCAATTGGGGCTCGCAAATCATCTAGAGGATGATTGAGAACAAGAAGGAGAGTTCAAATCCCATTGAAATTTTAGAGGAATCGATTGAGTTTGGGAAAAAACCTCACTGGCTAGAGCACAAGTATTGAAGTAATTACCGACTATGATCATGACACAATAATGGCCAAGAGAAAGAAATTTTATTTGGTGGCGAACATTCTTGTGGGAGTTGTCTATTCATTGTTTTCTTTTTTGTTTTTGCATGATTGTATTCTTTTGTCTATGTTTAAGATGTTTACAACTATGAACATTGTAGCTTAAACATATTTTCAAGTTATGGGGCATAGCCCTTTGAATTTTTTTAGTAATATATGCTTAGAACTGTTTATTAATTTATTTATAATTTGTTAATTTGATTATAAATATTAATGTGCTTATAATTATTTTGAGTTTAGATTATTACACGTTTTGGGAGTCATGACATGAACTAAAAAGTGACTCATGAATGTAGAACCGTCTAGTTGAACCTATAAGGGCTAGACTATGAAAGTAGCTAGATTGTAGAATTGAATTAGTAATGCTTATTCTATATGTAATAGTTTAAAACATATAATTATATTGGTTTAGAGATTAGGACATGAATTAAAAGGTGACTTTTAGTCTTGGAACCCTATAATTGATCTTGTAATACTAGACTACAAAAGTAACTAGGATTATTTGGGAGATTAGAAATTTACGTTGGACTTTAATGAGTTTAATTAGATTAATGGCCAATGAAAGTTAGTGTTAACCTAGTTAAATGTCAAGTTTACTACTGAAAGGGGACATCCCATAAATTAGGAAGTAAATTCTATTTAACAATTCTATATAATTTAATTTAAGCAGTGTTGACATTATTTACTATTAGAATTCAATGTGGTGAAACCATATACCCTGAAAACTTCCCTGCATAGTTTCACAAGTTACCCTACTTCTTGCTTTCATCATCTAACTGCTTTATATCCATAGATTACAAAACCACAAAAATTTTGGTACATAATTTTAGATATCTATTGCATCGATATTTTATTACTATGACTAACTATGCATTTGCAATGTATCCATATTACTTTGTGCCATCGTTCTGGCTGTGATATCAAGTAGTATTCAGCACCAAGTTTGAGGACGTCATCAACCATGTAGAAGGTTCTTGGGCTCAGTTCACTACTAATAAATAAGCAGGAGGGGGGGGGGGGGGGGGGGCGGCGTAGCATAGACACATCAGTGGATATTAGTTATAGCATAGTCTGCAAACCCTAGCCATCTGCCCTACCTCCTCTTCTTCTAGTGCTACTTCCACCTCCTCTCTTCATCCTCCTCTTCCTTGGTTGAAACCTATGATGTGGTCGCAAGTGCATGACTTTATCGAAGTAATAAAATAAGATCATTGCTATGAGGATCTGGTGATTAATTACTGATTACATGTTCAATCTATAGCTAGACGATTTAGAAACTATTTTGATCGGAAACTTCAAGAATAATTGAGAACAAAAGTGAGGGCTCGAGTACAAAACTATATAAAAAAATTAGGACTAGGGTTTCACAACATTGACGATCTAGAATTTTGATAAAAATAAATCTATGCAAAGAAAATCATTGCGTCAAAAGGGATTTATTCACGTGTACAAATTGCCTTCTCTTGGAGCGCAATCCAGTACTTAATCACAAAAATTTCCTACTCTCGTGGTAATTGTTGTAATTAAGCCCTTTAAGCTCTATGATAAATCATAAAAATCTCTCGAGTGAATTCAACCTACTCTCATGATTGAAAATTTGAAAAGAATAGTTCCGACGTCGCGATTCACCTCTTAGTTCATCTCGCAATGTCTAAAACGTATAAACACTTGGCCAGAGTAAGTATACGAAATGAGATGCAATTTTGATCAAATTGACTCATTAAAAATCTTAAACAAAGACAGATTTCATAATTCAATTCATAGAATTGTCAACGGGCTATGCCTGAGTCCCGAAATGAGAGTTTAAGCTAGTATGTTTGTGAAGAACAACATATAATATCTCCATTTTATCATGAAACTTCAAACAAACGCAACGAGATTTAGAATCACTCTTCTCTTCAGTTACCAAAACTGAGTTTTTTGCCCTAGTCGCCGCCTATGCCAAAGTTCTTCCAAAAGATCCCCCCTAATTTAGCTCAAAATCTTTATTTTTATAGTTTAATCCCTCTAGAAACCTTTTTGGAAGGTTCCTCTAAGATTTCACTAAGTTTCAAGTTGATTTAGGTCTGAATCAAGTGAAAATATAAGTCTGGCGGCAATATTCACGGCCCGTGAGTGGACTCACGGGCACGTTTGTGAACATCTCAGTTCATATGTCTGTCTCTAGCGCTCGAGTCTGCTTCTGTATAATGGGATATTCACGACCTATGAGTGGACTCACGGGCGTGTTCGTGAACGTCTTGGCGTACATTTGTGCTTATGGCACATAAATCAAGTTTCAGTGCTGCGACGTATTCATGGCCTGTGAGTGGACTCACGGCCGTGTCTGTGAATATTTTGCTCCTAACTCTATTTTATTTTAAATTTTATGTACAGTCTTGTCTTTTCATCAGGTATCACCCCGGGACGTCAAAACTCATTGAATCATTCATTTTTGAGTGAAAATATCTATAATTGCACAAAAACCAAGAAAAGTAAAGATTCTATACAATATGAAAAATATATCATAAAATAGTATAAAATCCTATAATTAAGCTCAAATAAGCATGTAAAATATAGTGAATAATACTATGTAAATGCAACTTATCAAAATACTATAGACTTAAAATTTTGCTTGTCCTCAAGCTATCAAATATGTGTATGGAGAATGTAAAGATAAAAGGACATTTGTTTGTTCTATCTTGACAAGTATTCAGTTCACAATCTGTGCAACGATTTTTCAAAGCATATGAAATTTAAAAAATGACATATTAGAAATAGATTCTCAAGATTTTGTTGTTGGAACCCCTTTCTAGAGGGGGGCGAAACCCAGCATGGCGCAAAACAAATTTCAAGCAGCGGATAGGGTCTCTAAGAATCGCATGCACCTTATATAATCAACTTAAAGAAAAACCGATTGCATAAGAGATGATTCGATCCATACCATTGCCATTTCTAGATGGCACCTTGGAAGTAAAGATCAAACGAGATCTTCTCCTTGTCGTCACACACAAGATGATGTCGCTATCTCTCTTGGTGCTCCTTGTGCTAGCAAGGTTCCAAGAGGTCCTTTGACGAGTGAAGGGAAAATGAGATGTCAATCTCTCTTGGCCGAATCCTCCTCAATCCGTCAAGCGTCGCCGCACTCACACAAGAATGTCGAGAGGAATATGGGCGAGAGGAATATGGGAAGTGGCGAAAATAGAGCATACTCTATTCGGACGAGAGCCCCCTCAAGTGGAGATCATGGTTACTAAAAATAGTAACCACTCCTCACCACAACGTTCACGCCAAGTGAACTTGTCGCCTACTCCTCTCCCTATGAACCAAGCGCTCATTTAGTGAGCCGGTTCACTTTGGTTCGGTTTAAGAACCAATCAAGCCAATGATCTAGTCTAGATCTTAAATAAACCCTAAGGTTCACGATCTAACCGTCGATCTCAACGATGCCCCTGATCTGACCGATCTGGCATGCATTCTCTCGATCAAAGCTTACCGATCTCAAGCCCTAATCAATCAAACATGATCAGACCAGATCTCACTTACAATCAGAGATTAAATCCCTTTAAACTGAACCCAAATAATTCAGTCCACACGATCTGACTTAAGTAAGCCATATCATCAAATTGTGCGACCCAAAGGGTTTCCTTTAAATGTCGGTAACGACAACTTACGTTATCACGATCAGTGAGAGGTATCTAGCAACACATCACTGTCTCCCGATATAAAGAAAAGAGTCTTCCAAGACTACACCCAAAAACAGCACAAGTGTGAATCAAATCACAAGGCATGCATTTTTCCTTTGCCACTGGATGTTCTTATTGGACAAGCCTGTCAAGCTTGTAATTCCAATATGATGAGCATGATTAGATCAGATGATCATAGTCACCTGGGTATGGCCATACACTCTCTCAATCATCTCATCCAGGGGGCCCCTTTAGAACATCACACTCCTTAAACAAGGAGACGGCAATCCTATGTCTATCACTAGTGCCCTAACCTGACTCAAGCTCATCATCCAAGATAGTCTATAATCATTATGTTTCAAACGATATTGAACTATCTCAAAACAATGACAATCATCATTTAGAAAACACAAGTGATCTCAAGTCAGAGGAAATGTGCCACTTGTCATAATCAAGGAATATTCACATTGTGACAAACAATTGAACATCCTAGTAGGGTCTGTCCAGTACATCCCACGTACCCATGAGTCTACATCTTATTCCATGCTCGAAGCATCCTATAAGATTAGAACACATATTAGTCTTAACAATATCAAGGCTGTCTCATGTTCACCAAGATACATCGACTAAGGACTTAATAGCATGTCAGCCCAGCTGAACAGCTTTGAGACATTATTCAGAAGAACATATATTGCAGCAGACAATGTAGCTAACTGAATAACAACCATGCCTTTATAAACATAAGAGTTTATTACATGATACAGATACATTCCCATAGGCCTCAAACATTAGCCTTAAGGGCATACCCCAACAATCTCCCACTTGCACTTAATCTAATGGTTGAGAAATCTCAAACCCATATTATTACAGTGCTTCTCATGCTTCTGCTGCGCCAGAGGCTTGGTAAGCGGGTCTGCCAGATTGTCATCTGTATGAACCTTGCAGACTTTGATCTCGCCTCGATCTATGATCTCCCTGATCAAATGAAACCGTCTCAGTATGTGCTTGGACTTCTGGTGCGACCGTGGTTCCTTTGCTTGTGCGATTGCTCCAGTGTTATCACAAAAGATAACCAAAGGATCTGCACTCGAAGGAATGACACCAAGTTCTCTCACGAACTTACGAATCCACACTGCCTCCTTGGATGCTTCCGAGGCTGCAACATACTCGGCTTCTGTTGTGGAATCAGCAACAGTTGACTGTTTGAAACTCTTCCACACCACTGCACCTCCATTCAAGCTAAAAACATAGCCTGATTGCGATCGGAAATCATCCTGGTCAGACTGGAACGAAGCGTCAGTATATCCTTCAATACTGAGTTCTTCCTGACCACCATATATCAAGAACATATCTTTGGTCCTCCGCAGATATTTTAAAATGTTCTTGACTGCAATCCAGTGCGCCACACCTGGATTACTCTGGTAACGACTGGTTACGCTTAACCCGTAAGCAACGTCTGGGCGAGTACACAACATCGCATACATAATGGATCCAATAGCCGAAGCATAAGGCGTAGTGTCCATTTCATCTTTCTCAGTCTGTGTTTGTGGACACTGACTCTTCGAAAGATTCAGACCATGTCTGACTGGAAGATATCCACGTTTAGAATTCTCTAAATGAAATCTCTCCAGGACCTTATCGATGTAAGTACTTTGGCACAGCCCGAGAAGCCTCTTAGATCTATCCCTGTAGATCTTCACACCTAACACATAGGCTGCTTCTCCTAAATCTTTCATCTGGAAACATTTCCTTAGCCATGCCTTAACAGCATGCATTTCAGGAATGTTGTTTCCAATGATCAAGATGTCATCGACGTAGAGGACTAGGAAAGTAATCACGCTCCCACTAAACCTCTTATATACACACGGGTCATCCTCGTTCTTGATGAAACCAAATTCAATGACTGATTCATCAAAACGAATGTTCCAGCTTCTTGATGCTTGTTTAAGTCCATAAATAGACTTCTTTAACTTGCATATCTTATGACGATCTGCTGGATTAGTGAAACCTTCTGGTTGTGTCATATACACATCCTCATCCAGATTTCCATTAAGGAAAGCTGTTTTCACATCCATCTGCCAAATCTCATAATCATAATATGCAGCTATCGCGAAAAGAATCCGAATAGACTTAAACATGGCTACAGGTGAGAAAGTTTCATCATAATCTATCCCGTAGATTTGTTTGAAACCTTTCGCAACTAGCCTGCTTTTATAGGTAACCACGTTACCATCCATGTCAATCTTCTTCTTGAAGATCCATTTACAGCCTATAGGGATAATTCCCGGAGGCGGATCAACCAAATCCCAAACTTGGTTATCTGACATGGAGTCCATCTCGGCGCGCATAGCCTCAAGCCATCTCGCTGACTCCGGTCCACTGACCGCATCCGCATAAGTGAGGGGTTCATCATTGTCAATGATGTAGACTCCGTCATAGCGCTCAGGCTGTCGACGGATCCTACCCGATCTTCGCGGTTCCCGTGATATCTGAGCCTCAGGTTGTTCAATAACCTGTTCTACCGGCTCAGGCTCATCCAACTCTGCTTGACTACTTTGTCCTTCGTCTGGATTCTCATCCAGCTTTATTTCTCTCCCACTGGCCTCTTGCAGAAGAAATTCCTTCTCAAGAAATATGGCCGTCCGAGCAACAAAAACCTTGTTCTCCTTGGGATCGAAGAAATAATAACCCTTAGTTTCCTTAGGGTAACCGACAAAGATACATTTGTCAGATCTACTCTCTAGTTTCCCAGAGGCGAGCTTCTTTACATAAGCTTCGCAACCCCAGATCCTGACAAATGTCAAGCTTGGCTGTTTCCCATACCATAACTCATATGGCGTCTTTGAAACTGCCTTGGATGGCACTCGGTTTAGTACCTTTGCAGCTGTTTCCAGTGCAAAACCCCAAAAGGAGTAGGGTAGAGTAGCCTGACTCATCATAGAACGAACCATATCAAGTAGCGTTCTATTTCTCCTCTCGGACACACCATTCCATTGCGGTGTTCCAGGCGGAGTGAGCTGTGAGATAATCCCACACTCCTTTAGATAGTCAGTAAATGCATGACTTAGGTATTCACCACCTCGATCTGAGCGAAGTGCCTTGATATTACGGCCTAGCTGATTCTGTACTTCATTTTTGAACTCTTTGAACTTGTCAAAAGATTCACTCTTATGTCTCATCAGATAGACATACCCGTATCTACTGAAATCATCAGTAAAGGTAATGAAGTACTGATATCCACCTCTGGCATGTTTACTAAAAGGCCCACACACATCACTGTGTATAAGGTCAAGTAAACCTGAAGCCCTTTGACCTTTGTGAGGAAAAGGTGACTTCGTCATTTTACCCATTAAACAAGCTTTGCATGTATCAATCTCCTTGTAGGAGAATGATCCCAGCAGTCCATTTTCATGCAACCGCTTAATGCGTTTCTCGTTTATATGGCCTAAACGACTATGCCATAGCAAGGTGCTGTCATCAGCATACTTGGCTTTCTTAATATCAATTTGTTGTATCGAACATTCCATGTCCAACATGTATAACCCATTATTAATTGAACCAGTTGCATAAACAATATTATCAAAAGACAAAATACACTTTGAAATATTGCATTCAAAGGAAAATCCCTTCCTAACAAGAGCAGGAATGGAGATAATATTTTTAGTTATACTGGGAACAAAGTAACAACTGTTTAGTTCCAATACAAGTCCAGATGGTAAAGAAATAAAGTAGTCTCCTACAGCAATAGCAGCAACCCGTGCCCCGTTTCCAACTCGTAGGTCCACCTCATGCTGTCCCACCTGCCTTCTTCTCTTGAGTTCCTGTACATTTGAACAAATGTGAACTCCACATGCAGTGTCCAACACCCATGATACAGAAGAAGAAAACATGACCTCAGTCACGAATATACCTGAGCCAGAAGCAAAGCTTCCCCTCTTATCTCCTTGGAGCGCTTTACAGTCCTTTTTCCAGTGACCCAGCTGGCCACAGTGGAAACACCTGTATTCCTTAGACCGCTTCACCTTCTGCTTCAGAGCCTTGCTGTAATTCTTGACCGGGGCCTTGCCCTTCTTCCCCTTCTTCTTGTTCCTAGAAGGAACCATCAAGACAGAGGTTGAAGGCTTACCCTTCAGAGTCTCCTCAGTGGTCAAGAGCATATTCAGCAGCTCTGCCGGAGTACAATCGATTTTGTTCATATTAAAATTAATAATGAACGCGTCGAATGAAGGCGGGAGAGACTGCAGAATAATGTCCACAGCAAGCTCCTGGTTAATGGTATGCCCCAGTTTCTCTAGAGCCTCCTTGTGCCCAATCATCTTGAGCACGTGAGCTCCCACTGGGCTCCCTTCAGCCAGTTTGCTCTGAAAGAAGAGCTTTGTCAAATTATAGCGTTCAGTCCTCGCCTGTGCAGCATACAGCATCTTGAGGTTCGCTATCATCTCTATAGCCGACATATCCTCATGCTGACGCTGCAGCGGTGGCGTCATAGACGCTAGCATCAGGCAAGCGACATCAATGCTATCATTGACGTGCTTTTCATAGGCTTCCCGAACCGCCCTTGCGGCGTTCGGAGCGGGCTGCGGCGGTATCGCCGTCTCGAGGACATACAGTTTCCTCTCTGCCTTAAGAACGATCTTAAGGTGTCCAAACCAGTCAGAGAAGTTCGGCCCAGCAAACTTCTCCCTTTCCAGTAGGGATCGCACATTGAAGTTCATGGTGTTCGTTGCTGCAGGTATCTACAACAATGCAAGAACAGCAAGGTCAGTATCAATGTATAAGAATCAATCAGGACTTAAGAAAGATTCTTTTTCTCACTATTTTATCAGGCGTGAAAAATCCAGCAAAACAGCCCGAAAGAGTAAAACTCTTTTAGTGAGATGGGATCCAGATTTCATACTTGGTCTCCGCGTCCCGCTCAGGCGAGATAAGATGCACAGAGAGTACAAGCACTAGTTTCTGGTAGGCAGTCCCTGCCGATCGCCAACCCGTGCGATTCCCCTTCATCTGGGCAGTCCAGCAGACTGTGCCAACTGAGTTGGTACAACACAATCTCTGACCCCACAGATGGCTGCCTCCATGTGCTACCATATGCGCCACATATGTAGCCTACACGGTCAAGCTGACCCGACCTACTCCCTGGACCACCACGTGCTATGCTGAGCAACGAGAAGGGATAAATCCCTACTCTGTAACACGCAGGTGTAATCCCGCACCGTCTGAAGATAGATGGACGTGCCCACTGAGTGGGTACAACACGGCTCCAACGATAATCAGAACAGTGAGGTTTCGCGTCAGAAGGCTTACGAGCTTGATATTTAAGCGTTGGATTTTAACGGTGTTTTATCTTCTTGCCTATCATGCAATTCCTATGGTGATAGCAGAAGATAATTTAATCATGCAATTCTAATATTAAGCAATAAAAGAAAGCATGTATCTTATGTGGTAAAAGCCCATAGCCCTAGAAGACCTTAACCTAACTTAAGTCTTCATTTGCTCTTCATGGGTCTTTTGCTGCACATCTGGCCCAAACCTGGGCCCAAGCGCCAATTACAGCACAGGTGCGCCCACCAGGGAAAATGCGCCTGGTCCTAGGGTCGAACCCTAGACCTCCCACCTGGTCCTGCCACTTGCTGCATGCGCCTCTGCCAAGTGTGCTCTGTGCTCTTGTCTAATTAAATTACAAATTTAACTATCTAGACAAGAGTGACACGCAGGTCACTTACATTTATAAATTAAAACACAGTGATGCGCAGATCACAATAATTAATTTACAATTTTAAAACAGGCACGCAGGCCCCAGCACAGCACAGATTTAACATGGGCAGCCCACATAAGACAAAATAGACAGACACATGCATCCATTCAGCAATCAAGTGATCCATTATAAAAATTAAAATTTTCGAAAACCCCTTGGGATTAATTTTAATTTTTCCTTATTTGCCCTACAACCTTACAACGGTACATTACTAGGGATCCACTCATCCAACCTAGTCAGATCCACTGCCCTTGCATGCACCAAGTCCTAACTGACTTGAGTCGACCATGAGGTCAACCATGCATGCGCCAGGGCTGAACAACCACAATGAGGTCTGGCAAGCGGGTGTGACCCCGGGCCTAACTCATGTGTGTTCATAGGTTGTCTCAATCAGACATCGCTACACACCTGTCTGCAGTCGACCTATAGCCACCATAGGCTTGCGCCAAGGTGCTAACAGGTCGACCCATTCAGGCTGTCAGATGGTCTGATCAGACTGTTGGATCTAACTCAGGGGGTGACTTCAACCCTAATAACCCGTCTAAGGGTTTATAGTAGAGCCTTAGATCTAGAGTGACTCGCGCATGTCAATTAGGGTTTTAAGAAAAACACAAAGCATGCGCCAAGAACAACATGCGCCAATGAAAACATACTTCAAGTTTCGCATGTACAAAAACTTAAAGAAAAATCGCATGTTAACTAGATCTAAGCATGTACACGCAAACATGGATCACATAAGCTTAAGCAATCATACAAAGATGCATAGAAAACCTGCTCTGATACCAGTTGTTGGAACCCCTTTCTAGAGGGGGGCGAAACCCAGCATGGCGCAAAACAAATTTCAAGCAGCGGATAGGGTCTCTAAGAATCGCATGCACCTTATATAATCAACTTAAAGAAAAACCGATTGCATAAGAGATGATTCGATCCATACCATTGCCATTTCTAGATGGCACCTTGGAAGTAAAGATCAAACGAGATCTTCTCCTTGTCGTCACACACAAGATGATGTCGCTATCTCTCTTGGTGCTCCTTGTGCTAGCAAGGTTCCAAGAGGTCCTTTGACGAGTGAAGGGAAAATGAGATGTCAATCTCTCTTGGCCGAATCCTCCTCAATCCGTCAAGCGTCGCCGCACTCACACAAGAATGTCGAGAGGAATATGGGCGAGAGGAATATGGGAAGTGGCGAAAATAGAGCATACTCTATTCGGACGAGAGCCCCCTCAAGTGGAGATCATGGTTACTAAAAATAGTAACCACTCCTCACCACAACGTTCACGCCAAGTGAACTTGTCGCCTACTCCTCTCCCTATGAACCAAGCGCTCATTTAGTGAGCCGGTTCACTTTGGTTCGGTTTAAGAACCAATCAAGCCAATGATCTAGTCTAGATCTTAAATAAACCCTAAGGTTCACGATCTAACCGTCGATCTCAACGATGCCCCTGATCTGACCGATCTGGCATGCATTCTCTCGATCAAAGCTTACCGATCTCAAGCCCTAATCAATCAAACATGATCAGACCAGATCTCACTTACAATCAGAGATTAAATCCCTTTAAACTGAACCCAAATAATTCAGTCCACACGATCTGACTTAAGTAAGCCATATCATCAAATTGTGCGACCCAAAGGGTTTCCTTTAAATGTCGGTAACGACAACTTACGTTATCACGATCAGTGAGAGGTATCTAGCAACACATCACTGTCTCCCGATATAAAGAAAAGAGTCTTCCAAGACTACACCCAAAAACAGCACAAGTGTGAATCAAATCACAAGGCATGCATTTTTCCTTTGCCACTGGATGTTCTTATTGGACAAGCCTGTCAAGCTTGTAATTCCAATATGATGAGCATGATTAGATCAGATGATCATAGTCACCTGGGTATGGCCATACACTCTCTCAATCATCTCATCCAGGGGGCCCCTTTAGAACATCACACTCCTTAAACAAGGAGACGGCAATCCTATGTCTATCACTAGTGCCCTAACCTGACTCAAGCTCATCATCCAAGATAGTCTATAATCATTATGTTTCAAACGATATTGAACTATCTCAAAACAATGACAATCATCATTTAGAAAACACAAGTGATCTCAAGTCAGAGGAAATGTGCCACTTGTCATAATCAAGGAATATTCACATTGTGACAAACAATTGAACATCCTAGTAGGGTCTGTCCAGTACATCCCACGTACCCATGAGTCTACATCTTATTCCATGCTCGAAGCATCCTATAAGATTAGAACACATATTAGTCTTAACAATATCAAGGCTGTCTCATGTTCACCAAGATACATCGACTAAGGACTTAATAGCATGTCAGCCCAGCTGAACAGCTTTGAGACATTATTCAGAAGAACATATATTGCAGCAGACAATGTAGCTAACTGAATAACAACCATGCCTTTATAAACATAAGAGTTTATTACATGATACAGATACATTCCCATAGGCCTCAAACATTAGCCTTAAGGGCATACCCCAACATTTATAAATCCATATTGATGCAGCTACATTTAACTTACTGAACATTTTGTACTTTCACTTAATAAATCTAAATTTGCCTTTCAAGTGAAATTCTCATTTACAAATCCTTTGTGATATTCCTGAGTAGAGAAACTTTTAGAGCAGACTGGTCTTTAAACAGTTATATGCCCTTTTCTATTAGCACTATAACATTGTTTAAAATATACTACATACTCATAGCCATAATCATGAAATGTCAGCGGAGTTGTCCTCTTGACCTCTAGATCTCTCTCTCTCTCTCTCTCTCTCTCTCTCTCGCTTTTAATTTTAGAGGGAGCCAGTCAAGGGCATGGTATTTAAATTATTATTGATCTTTCTATATGAGGGTTAAATAATTTTTATAAATTCCTCTTGTTGATCGAAATAGATTTAAAGTATACCAGCTCATGGTATAATATAACTCATGACTTCTGATTTTTAGACTAGAGGAGTTGGAGCAAGTCTTTTTACACAAGTATCACCAATTTTCTTTACATGAAAATTGTTTATCAAGTAAAAATAGAAAAAAAAATTAAACTTAAGTAGCTACTATTTAGCTCATATCACAAGGGTGCACAACATTTCATCCATACCAGAACTATGTTTACTCAATAATCTTATCCCGCATGCAATTCTAGAAAATCTCTAAGTTATCAAATCAATTGCTCAAAATACTTCTGTTAGTGTTTATGCCCTAGGACCTTAGGATGGTCCATTGGGATATGTGTATCACATCTAGTTGATGGATGAGTTATCCTGGCATTGTCGTTGTCATGCAATTTTGTACATCTGTGCATATGTACATTTGCATATACAATGTCCCTATGAGATAGATTTTATCTAGTCTCTGTGTTTATCCCTAGTCGAGAATCATGGTGGATATGAGACAGCTATGATTCGCTTGAGACTAGTATATGCGCTGATTGAGCACGGGTTGCTAACGCAGGCATATGGGTATATCAAGGGAGATATACTGGATCGACCCGCCGTGAGGATTCATCTTAGTGTCACGAGATGAATATCACAGTGACAGAGTTGTGCTTGTCCTAGACTTGAGGGCATTGGTATCTCTATATAGTGATTGATGTACTTTAATGCAACCTAACGCTTCACCGTAAAAGGGAAGTCATAACGGTTGTCATTGGGTATGTCATAACCTACATGAGGGATTCAATGTGCCAATAGAGGATTTGCCCCTTCCTTACGGTGAAGCTTGATTGTCCATGGCGCCCCTATATGGATGACTGAAAGTGTATGACCATACCCACGTGAGAACCTGATTTAGTCATGCCATATTATTGGGATTAACAAGTGTGACACACTTGCCCAATCTGGACATCAGTTGGCAAAAGGACAAGGCTGCACTTATACTTTGTCGCAGTTTTAGGGGATGTCGATGATGACACCATTCTGATGACTTGGGTAACAATGATGTACTGCTAGGTGCCACTCATTGCTTGTGATGATTTAGTCATCACTGCTAATGTTTGAAGAACCTACAGGGTCGCACACCTTGATACTCGAGTTCTCATACTGATCGTTTAGCCTCTGATCGAATCATTGTGTGATTCGGATCTTTTGGGGAACTGATGGATTGAGACTTTTATAGAGAGGATGATATTTTTATTTTAGTTCATGTTTGACCACTAGTTGACTCTAGTGGACCACATTTGACCTTTGTTGACCTATGTTGTCAAAATGAGTCAAACAAGGGTCTGGGTGCAAGTTTGGGCTTGGCACTTTAGTCACATGAATAAAATAAAATTATTAATTGGCAAGAGAATTTTTTTCTTGGCTAATTAATAAGCCTGGGCGCAATTTACAATTAATTGCGTCTGCAGGGATTCGATCCCATGGTGCTTAATTGTGAGTAGGCGCCTATGCTTGGGCGCATTTACAATTAATTGCATATGCGGGGATTCGAACCCATGACGCGTAATTGTGAGTAGGCACCTATGCTCATTATCCCACATGGGAAGTATCTCCAGTGTGCGTCTGGCTCTGCTATTATAAATAGAGAGGCCCACCTGGGAGATTCTTTTGTACCAGACTCTTCTCTTATCTCTAGTTGTCGCATCCCCTCTGCTCCATGGCATGAGGGTCTAGGAGGTGACGACAATAAAAGTTTTTCAGCATCAAAGGTTGGGACAAGTGGCAGTGCTACCCACTCCTTGTCGCCACCATCCCTTATTCTCCTTGGGAGTGGCACAAGTCGAGAAGGCTAGAGGCGTGGATCTCATCTTCCGGGGCTAGCACCCAGCGCGGAGATTGGAGGGGATTCGAGGAATCCGTGTGTGCGCGATTGCAGAGGACGGGCCCTTGCGCGTCTTCATCATCGACCGCTTCTAAAAGTTGCTAGATAAGGTACTTGTTGGGAAACCCCGAGGATTTTAAAACTTTTACAGACAAACACAGCGGAAGCAATCCCCGAAACAGGCCAGTCCCAAAGACCCAGAAGATCGAGTCTTGCGAGGGAATCGACACGGTGAGTAGGAGATGATACCTTGATGCAAATCACGAGATGCGATGTAGGCGCCCAAGTGTGCGCCCTCTGGAGTCTCACACACAGCCGAACCTCGAGTCCTCTTCTTCCACACCCGGTGCTAGCCTTGGGAAGAAGATCCACGCCTTTGGGAGACTTCCTCAATCACTTGCGCCAACTCCTGAGGAGATGCCAAGGAGAGGAGGTGGAGCTTCGTCGGAGTCCAACTCTTGAAGCACTCCACCACGATTCGAACAGGAATCAACCCAAGCCAAAGTCCAACTTTGGGGAGGAGGGCGACAAGGAGCTTGCAGGAACTGAACTAAGTAAGGAAGAGAGTCCAACTCTCTTAATGGCCGAATACCTCAAGAGTGGCGACAAAAGGGAAGAGGAGAGGAGAGTGTAACCCGACAAAAAGGGGGGCTAGGGGGTTTATATACCCATGAATAGGTGCACCTCTTCACAAGTGAAGAGGCACACCACTTCATGAAGAGACACACCTCTTCAAGTGGTAAAACCCAATTCGTCCACTCCAAGTCCTATCCGCCCAAGTTCATTCACCCATTCAAAGTGAGAAGCTCCAAGCTTCTCTCTTTAAGTGAGATGCGCTACTTGGATTTGTCTTCCTCAAAGATATGCGCAAAGCTCACTCCAAGTGACTTGCGCCTATCCCTCTTGGCCCATTTGGCCCAAATGGCTCATTGAGCCCATTTGGCCTATTAGCCCAACTTGGTCTATTAGGCCCATTTGGCCCAAATGGCCCATTGGGCCAATTTGGCCTACTAGGCCCAAAAAATAAGTTAGCTCCAAATGATTCCTTTCATCTCATCTAGCACAGTGGTGCTGATGGATTCTCCCAAACAGATCTGAGTTATCCAATAACTCAATCAATAGGCTACCCGATCAATGCGAGAACCCGAGTTCAAGTTGTGCGACCCTGTAGGTTCCTCAGACGTTGGCAGTGATGAACCCAGTCATCACAAGCAGTGATTGGCACCTAGCAGTGCATCGCTGCTACCCAAGTCTTCAGAATGGATATCACATCGACATCTCCATCATCGCAATAAGATACCGATGCATTACAGTCTCTTTGCCGAACTGATATCCGATTGGACAAAGTGTGTCACCACTTTGTTTTTACCCAATCTCATGATCATGACTAAATCAGGCTTTCACCTGGGTATGGCCATACACTTTCAGTCATGCAACCATAGGGGGCCCCGTGGATATCAAGCTTCCTGTAGGAAGGGGCAAATCCTATGTGTGTCCATTGATCTTCTCATATGGGTCGTCACATACCCAATGACAACCGTTATGACCTCCCAGCTTATGGCGAGGCGTTAGGTTGTATCAAAGCATGTTCCTAACCATACAGAAGAGTCAATGACCTCAAGTCAAGGGATCAATGCATCTCCTGTCACTTGTGAGGTTAACTCATGACACTAAGTCAGAGCCTCACAGCGGGTCGGTCCAGTATATCCATCACTGATATACCCATATGCTTGCGTTAGCACCCCGTGCGTAACCAGCCCATATACCAGTCTCACATGTACCAGAGCTGTCCCTTATCCACTCAGGTACTCGACTGGGGACACACCGTTTGAGCATAGATACAATCTGTCTCCAGGGACATTATTATCTATGTACATAGTCGCAGATGTAAACACAGCATAGTAACGACAATACCAGAATGATATATATATCAAAGTCAGGTAGTACAATCTAGACCAAAAGATAGGTCTCAGGGCATAACACTAACAATCTCCCACTTGCACTCAGACCTTATCGTTGAGGTACCTTAACCCCATGTCTCGAGTATGACCATCATGCTTCTGCTGCGCCAAAGCTTTGGTCAGTGGGTCTGCTAGATTGTTATCTGTGTCAACTCTGCTTATCCTGACATCACCTCTATCAATGATCTCCCAGATCAGGTGAAATCTAATGAGAATGTGTTTGGATTTTTGATGAGACCGTGGTTCCTTTGCCTGTGCCATCGCTTTGTTGTTGTCACAATAGAGCTCAATCGGATCCACAGCAGTTGGAACCACCTGAAGTTCAGAAATGAACTTCCAAATCCAAACAGCTTCTTTGGCTGCCTCATAAGCAATGACATACTCAGCCTTGGTCGTAGAATCAGTTACAATGGATTGCTTAGAGCTCTCTCAGCTCATAGCACCTCCACTCAATCTGAACACATAGCCTGTCTGTGATCTGAAGTCATCAGGGTCAGACTAGAATGATGCCTCAGTGTAGCCCTGAACACTGAGCTCTTTCTGTCCCCCATAGACCAAGAACCATTCTTTATTTCTTCTCAAAAACATAGAATGTTCTTTACAGCCACCTAGTGCTGCAGACCTGGATTGGATTGGTATCGGCTGGTTATGCTCACAGCATAAGCCACGTCTGGTCTAGTGCATAACATCGCATACATGATCGAACCTACTGCCGAAGCATAGGGCACTCGACTCATGTCGTCCCTCTCAGCCTGTGTGACGGGACACTGGCTCTTGGAGAGAATAAGGCCATGTCTCACTGGAAGGTATCCTTTCTTAGATTGCTCTAAGCTGAACCTCTCCAGGACCTTATCAATGTAAGTACTCTGACTAAGGGCCAGGAGCTTCTTGGATCTATCCCGGTAGATCCTCCGCCTAGGATATAGGCGGCCTCCCCCAAGTCTTTCATCTCGAAACACTTTCCCAACCATGTCTTCACAGCTTGAAGACTAGGGATGTCGTTTTCGATGAGTAGTATGTCGTCGACATACAGGACCAGAAATGTCACCAAGCTCTTACTGAATCTTTTATATACACAGGCGTCATCTTCGCTCTTGATAAAGCCGTAATCTCTTACTGCCTCATCAAATCAAAGATTCCAACTTCGAGAAGCTTGCTTTACTCCATAGATGGATCCTTTTAGCCTGCAGACCTTATTGTCTTATGTAGGATGGATGAAACCATCCGGTTGTGTCATATACACATCCTATGTCAGCTTTCCATTAAGGAACGCTGTCTTTACATCCATCTACCATATCTCGTAATCGTGATATGCAGCTATAACAAGCAGGATTCGAATGGATTTGAACATGGCAACTGGCGAGAAGGTTTCATCATAGTCCACCCCGTGAACTTGTCTGAATCCTTTAGCCACAAGTCTACCCTTATAGGTAACTATGTTGCTATCCATGTCAGTCTTCCTCTTGAAGACCCATTTACACCATATAGGTTTTACCCCATCAGGTAGCTCAACCAAATCCCAGACTTGTTTAGCCGACATGGAATCCATCTTGGATCTCATGACCTCAAGCCATTTCTCGGAGTCCGGTCTAGCGACCGCCTCATCATAGGTCCTGGGTTCATCTTCAACGATGAAGATCCCGTCGTGTTGGGTCGGCAGCGACCCGTACCTCTCAGGTGCACGACGAATCCTCCCAGACCTACGCAGGGCCTGTGTTTGAGCCTCTGGTTGCCCAGCAACCGGTGCAGTTGGCTCAGGTTCCACCTCAGTGTCTTGTGGTTGCACTTGGACCTCGTCCAAGTCAAACTTCCTCCCACTGACTTCTTTCATGAGAAATTCTCTCTCTAGAAAGACAGCACCTCGAGCAACAAAAACTTTGTTCTCATTGGGAATATAGAAGTAATATCTTTTAGTTTCCTTAGGATACCCCACAAACACGCATTTATCAGATCTGGGTTCTAGCTTGCTAGAATCCTGACGTTTGACATAAGCCTCACATCTCCAGACTCTAATAAAGGAGAGATTCAGTTGTCTCTCATTCCATACCTCGTACGGAATCTTGGAGACACTCTTAGATGGAACATTATTCAGTATGAGAGAAGCTGTCTCAAGTGCATAGCCCCAAAACGACGGAGGTAGAGTTGCATGACTCATCATAGATCGAACCATGTCCAACAAAGTTTGATTTCTCCTTTCAGACACACCATTCCATTGAGGTGTTCCAGGAGGAGTGAGTTGGGATAGAATCCCACACTCTCTAAGATAGTCAAAGAACTCACCGCTCAGGTACTCTCCACCACGATCTGATCGAAGAGTCTTAATAGATCTACCAAGCTGGTTCTCTACTTCATGTCTGAACTCCTTAAATTTCTCAAAGGATTCTGACTTATGTCTCATCAAATAGACATAACCGTATCTACTGAAGTCATCAGTAAACGTGATGAAGTAGTTATGCCCTCCTCTGGTTTGTTTATTGAATGGCCCACACACATCAGTATGTATGAGATCCAACAAACCTCCTGCCCTCTCACCGATCTTGGTGAAGGGCGCTTTTGTCATCTTCCCTAATAAACAAGGCTCACAAGTATCAAACTCCTCCAAGGAGGTTGAATCTAACAATCCATTTGGATGGAGTTGTTGAATGCGATTCTTGTTTATATGGGCTAATCGACAATGCCAAAGGTACGCACCAACTGAGCCACTCAGCTTGATCCTTTGGTGATTTATGTTACATATAAAGTTATTCATGTCCAAGACATATAATCCATTGCACAAGGTACCCTTCCCATAAAACACATTTGCAAATGAAAAAGAACAAGAGTCCTCTTTTATTTCAAATTTAAATCCTTTCCTTGCCAAGCAAGGAATGGATACAATGTTTAAAGGAAGGTACATAATAGCAATGATCTAGCTCTAACTGAAGTCCAGAAGGCAAGGAGAGCGTCAAAAGTCCTACGGCAACAGCAGCAATCTGTGCTCCGTTTCCAACACGTAGGTCAATCTCTCCACGCCGCACTGATCTACTTTTCTTGAGCCCCTGCATATTTGTACAAATATGAGCTCCGCATGCGGTATCCAATACCCATGACATTGAAGTAGAAAGGTTGACTTCGGTAACATAAATACCTGAGCCAGAAGACAAAGCCCATCTTCTCTTCTCCTCGTTCTGAAGTCGCACCATGTCCTTCAACATGTGAGGTGGCCCTCCACAAGAATAGCACCTGTTATTCCTGATCCTTTCCATCTTTAGTTTTAGCTCTTTGGTCAAACCTTTTGGCTCACCACACTGAATGACTACTTTAGGAGGGTTGAGCTCAACCAATTCACTAAAGAGCTGCCCTAGATTAGAAATAATCTCAGAGGCATTCTTAGATTCATATTGCCTTCTTAATTCAGGTGACATGTTGGTTAGCATCAAATTAGCAACCTTCAAAGTATCAGCCTGATGCTTATCAAAAGCATCCTTCTCAGTCGCTGAGGCCGAGCATGGAAGTGGCTCTGGAATAAGCTGCTCAAGGACATAGAACTTTCTCTCGAGCTTAAAGACAATCCTCAAGTTCCGATACCAGTCCATCAAGTTGGATCCAACCAACTTGTTCTTTTCCAGGATAGATTGTAGTGACCATATGCTATTGTTCATAGCCATTGATCTATAACAACCAAGATAGCAGATTAGTACTACTTCAAATCATTTAATCTGGACTTACATTAAATAATTATGGCTCCCACTATTTTAATCGAATTGACAACCCACAAAGTCAATCGGGAAATCCGAGATTTCCTAGTGAGATGGGATCCTTATTCCACATGAGGCTTCGCGTCCCACGAGGGTGGGATGAGATGCACAAAGTGACCCATGCTTCCTAAGGTGGGCTCGCCGGCTGATTGCACCCAGGCAATTCCCCTTCTCAAGACAGTTCAGGCATTTTGTGCCCAGCAAGGGCTGGAACAACACAAAACCCTAACCTCTCGAGGCCGCCTCGATCGATAGCTTGACGAGGGCTACGCATCAGAAGGCTACAGACTTGATATTGTTTTGAGGGTTTTTGAGGTCTCATCCTCTTAATTTTATCTTTTGTCTAACATTACAGGCTTGCAATCCTATAGTGATAACAACAAGATAAAACACATCCAGGCATGCTTAAGCAGATATCAAAAGCAGTAAACAAGCGATGTGGTCATAGCCTAATCAACACAATGAACCATCAAATGCCAAAGGATGTTCATGCTTGACCTAGGTGACAAGCCCCAACAAGACCTAACCTAGCCGCCACCAAGCTTTATCTTCAAGTGCGGCTTCAAGGACTTCCACATCAAGGCATAGCACGCAAACCCAAGGGTTCGGCCAAGACAATGATGGCTCCTCCATGCATGATGCGCCATCATGCTTGTGCCAAGAGGGATAGCTCACGAACCCTATGGTTCGGCCAAGCCCTTACTTGCGTCACCAAGCAAGATGCGCCATCATGGTTGATGCGCCAAGATGTAAGCTTCAAGAGGGATGCGCCCTTAATCTTCTTTGTGCGTTTACAAAATAAAAAGAAAAAGCGGCACACAGGCCTCACACAGAATACATCACAGGCATACAAGGGGCTTGACTATGACCACAACACGATGCACAATCATCTCATGCTTTTCTATATGCTCAAGAAATCATAAAACTTCAGTTTTAGTTTCTTAGAAAATAAGTTTTTCAACCTCAACGTCCATTCGCAAATCTAAGATTTTCGTTTCTCTCAGGAGTCTACAAGTGACGCATGCATGCTCCAAGCACGCTTGCCTCCTACCCTTGCAATCCTTAACTTGCCAAGAAGTCCCACATTGTAGGTCTATCCTACATGCATGGGGAGAAATTAATTCTCGCACATGTGGGTCTAACCCACCATGTGAAGAAAGCGAAAACCAAAGAGATCGAGTAGATGTTAAGAACGAAAAACTTACAATTTTTCTTACTTAGAAAAATCCATGCGCATATGCAAATTTTTGAAAAATTTCAGATGGCATGCGAGCATACAATAAAAGCATAAAACATCGTTCGAGTTCGCAAGATACCTCTGATACCACTGTTGGGAAACCCTGGGGATTTTAAAACTTTTATAGACAAACACAGCGGAAGCAATCCTCGAAACAGGCCAGTCCCAAAAACCCAGAAGATCGAGTCTTGCGAGGGAATCGACACGGTGAGTAGGAGATGATACCTTGATGCAAATGAAGAGATGCGATGCAGGCGCCCAAGTGTGCGCCCTCTGCAGTCTCGCACACAGTCGAACCTCGAGTCCTCTTCTTCCACGCCTGGTGCTAGCCTCGAAAAGAAGATCCACGCCTTTGGGAGACTTCCTCAATCAATTGCTTCAACTCCTGAGGAGATGCCAAGGAGAGGAGGTGGAGCTTCGTCGGAGTCCAACTCTTGAAGCACTCCACCACGATCCGAACAGGAATCAACCCAAGCCAAAGTCCAACTTTGGGGAGGAGGGCGACAAGGAGCTTGCAGGAACTGAACCAAGTAAGGAAGAGAGTACAACTCTCTTAATGGCCGAATACCTCAAGAGTGGCGACAAAAGGGAAGAGGAGAGGAGAGTGTAACCCGACAAAAAGGGGGGCTAGGGGGTTTATATACCCATGAATAGGTGCACCTCTTCATAAGTGAAGAGGCACACCACTTCATGAAGAGACACACCTCTTCAAGTGGTAAAACCCAATTCGTCTACTCCAAGTCCCATCCGCCCAAGTTCATTCACCCATTCAAAGTGAGAAGCTCCAAGCTTCTCTCTTTAAGTGAGATGCGCCACTTGGATTTGTCTTCCTCGAAGATATGCGCCAAGCTCACTCTAAGTGACTTGCATCTATCCCTCTTGGCCCATTTGGCCCAAATGGCTCATTGAGCCCATTTGGCCTATTAGCCCAACTTGGTGTATTGGGCCCCATTCGGCCTACTAGGCCAAAAAAACAAGTTAGCTCCAAATGATTCCTTTCATCTCATCTAGCATAGTGGTGCTGATGGATTCTCCCAAATAGATCTGAGTTATCCAATAACTCAATCAATAGGCTACCCGATCAATGCGAGAACCCGAGTTCAAGTTGTGCGACCCTGTAGGTTCCTCAGACGTTGGCAGTGATGAACCCAGTCATCACAAGCAGTGATTGGCACCTAGCAGTGCATCGCTGATACCCAAGTATTCGGAATGGATATCACATCGACATCCCCATCATCGCAACAAGATACCGATGCATTACAGTCTCTTTGCTGAACTGATATCCGATTGGACAAAGTGTGTCACCACTTTGTTTTTACCCAATCTCATGGTCATGACTAAATCTGGCTTTCACCTGGGTATGACCATACACTTTCAGTCATGCAACCATAGGGGGCCCCATGTATATCAAGCTTCCCATAGGAAGGGGCAAATCCTATGTGTGTCCATTGATCTTCTCATATGGGTCGTCACATACCCAATGACAACCGTTATGACCTCCCAGCTTACGGTGAGGCGTTAGGTTGTATCAAAGCATGTTCCTAACCATACAAAAGAGTCAATGACCTCAAGTCAAGGGATCAATGCATCTCCTGTCACTTATGAGGTTAACTCATGACACCAAGTCAGAGCCTCACAGCGGGTCGGTCCAGTATATCCACCACTGATATACCCATATGCCTGCGTTAGCACCCCGTGCGTAACCAGCCCATATACCAGTCTCACATGTACCAGAGTTGTCCCTTATCCACTCAGGTATGAAAGTCCCCTACCACGAGGGGGCGAAACCCTAATAGGCGCATGCAGGGGTTTTAACACAGCGGAAAAGGTTTCTAGATCGATGCATGCAATATGATCAACTTTAAAATTTTGTATACATGAGGATCGATCCTTACCGATGCCATTTCTTGGATGGCGTCTAGGAAGTAGAGAGTCAAACGCTTCTCCTCCAAATGGTGCGCACACAAGGTGATCAATGCGCCTACTCCCTTAGTGCTCCTTGTGATAGCAAGGTTCCAAGGTCTCCTGATCGAATCGAAGGGAAGGAGATGTTTTTTCTTCTTGGCCGAATCCTCTCCAAAGCGTCAAGGCGACACACAACGAGTGAATCTCTAGAGAGAGGGGCGAGAGGCGAGAATAAACCTTCTCTTGGCGTGAACGTGAGGCGTGGCCTCATGGTTTCTAAAAATAGCAAACCACCAACGTTCATGCGACCATGGGTTTACCCGAACGCATTTTGCTCTCCCCTTGAACCATGCGCTCACATGATGAGCTGGTTCAATTTCGGTTTGGTTCAAAGACCAATTAAGCCAAGCATCTGGTTCAGATCACAATAAACCCTAAAGGTTCAAGATCCAACCGTTCATCTCTTGATGCTCTTGATCTCACCGATCTAGCATCAATTCTCTCGATCGAAGCTTACCGATCTCAAGCCCTAATCAATCAAACATGACCAGACCAGATCTCACTTACAATCAGAGATTAAATCCCTTTAAACTGAACCAGAACAATTCAGTCCACACGATCTGACTTAAGTAAGCCATATCATCAAATTGTGCGACCCTAAGGGTTTCCTTTAAATGTCGGTAACGATAACTTACGTTATCACGATCAGTGAGGGGTATCTAGCAACACATCACTGTCTCCCGATATAAAGGAAAGAGTCTTCCAAGACTACACCCAAACCACAGCACAAGTGTGAACCCAACTCACTAGGCATATGTGTTTCCTTTGCCACTGGACGTTCTTATTGGACAAGCGTGTCAAGCCTGTAATTCCAATATGATGAGAATGATTAGATCAGATGATCATAGTCATCTGGGTATGGCCATACACTTTCTCAATCATCTCATCCAGGGGGCCCCTGTAGAACATCACACTCCAATCAAGGAGACGGCAATCCTATATCTATCACTAGTGCCCTAACATGACTCATGCTCATTATCCAAGATAATCTATAACCATTATGTTTCAAATGATATCGAACTACCTCAAAACAATGCCAATCATCATTTAGAAACACAAGTGATCTCAAGTCAGAGGAAATATGCCACTTGTTTGCATATAAGGATTATTCACATTGTGACAAGCAATTGAATATCCTAAGTAGGGTCTGTCCAGTACATCCAATGTACCCATGAGTCTACATCTTATTCCATGCTCGAAGCATCCTATAAGATTAGAACACATATTAGTCTTAATCATATCAAGGCTGTCTCATGTTCACCAAGATATCTCGACTAAGGACAAAACTGCATGTCAGCCAAGCTGAACAGCATTGAGACATTATTCAGAAGTATACATATTGCAGCAGATGATGTAACAACCTGAATAACAACCATTGCCTTTATAAACGTAGAGTTTAAACATGATACTGAAATAATCCCAAGGCTTCAAACATTAGCCTTAAGGGCATACCCCAACAAGGTACTCGATTGGGGACACACCGTTTGAGCACAGATACAATCTGTCTCCAGGGACATTATTATCTATGTACATAGTCGCTGTTGGGGTATGCCCTTAAGGCTAATGTTTGAGGCCTTTGGGATGATTTCAGTATCATGTATAAACTATGTATAAGTTTATAAAGGCAATGGTTGTTATTCAGGTTGTTACATTATCTGCTGCTGTTATATATACTTCTGAATAATGTCTCAATGGTGTTCAGCTTGGCTGACATTAGCATTGTCCTTAGTCGAGATATCTTGGTGAACATGAGACAGCCTTGATATGATTGAGACTAATATGTGTTCTAATCTTATAGGGTGCTTCGAGCATGGAATAAGATGTAGACACATAGGTGCATTGGATGTACTGGACAGACCCTACTTAGGATATTCAATTGTTTGTCACAATGTGAATAATCCTTATATGCAAGCAAGTGGCATATTTCCTCTGACTTGAGATCGCTTGTGTTTCTAAATGATGATTGGCATTGTCTTGAGGTAATTCAATATCATTTGAAATATAATGGTTATATATTATCTTGGATAATGAGCATGAGTCATGTTAGGACACTAGTGATAGATATAGGATTGCCTCTCCTTGTTGGAGTGTGATGTTCTAAAGGGGCCCCCTGGATGAGATGATTGAGAAAGTGTATGGCCATACCCAGATGACTATGTTCATCTGATCTAATCATTTTCATCATATTGGAATTACAGGCTTGACACGCTTGTCCAATGAGAACGTCCAGTGGCAAAGGAAACATGTATGTCAAGTGAATTGGATTCACACTTGTGCTATGGTTTGGGTGTAGTCTTGGAAGACTCTTTCCTTCATATCGGGAGACAGTGATGTATTGCTAGATACCCCTCTCTGATCGTGATAACGTAAGTTATCGTTACCGACATTGAAGGAAACCCTTAGGGTCGCACAATTTGATGATATGGCTTACTTATGTCAGATCGTGTAGACTGAATGGTTTTGGTTCAGTTTAAAGGAGTTTAAACTCTGATTGGAAGTGAGATCTGGTCTGATCATGTTTGATTGATTAGGGCTTGAGATCGGTAAGCTTCGATCGGGATAATTGATGCTTGATCGATGAGATCAAGAGCATCAAGAGATGTGTGGTTAGATCTTGAGACATTTGGTTCAATTAGATCTAGACCAAGGCTTGGTTCGATTTGGTCTTTGAACCAAAGTGAATTGAACCGGTTCACTTGGTGAACGCATGGTTCAAGTGAGAGGAGTTTTTCGGTTGGTTCATTAACGCATGAACGCATGGGTTATGGCTTACTATATTTGGAAGTCATGAATTCTAATTAGAAACCCCCCCACGTAACCGAAGAAACACGTCTCTCTCTTGCCTCTTCTCCTCGTGTGTGTCTCGCCTCCACGAGTGTGAAAGTTTGTTCGACCAGCCAAGAAGACATCTCATCTCCTTCACGCGAAAGGGATACCTTGGAGATCTTTGCTAGCACAAAGAACACAAGGGAGGAAGCCATCGCCATCTTGTGTGTGACTACTTTGGAGGAGAGCCACTCGCTCTGTTACATCTTCCAAGTCGCCATCCAAACAATGGCCATGGTAAGATCTTGTCTTGATCTATGCAAGCTTTAATAGTTGATCAAATGTTCATATTATACGATCCGCAAGAAACCCTTGTTTTCGGCCAAGAAGTTTTGTTATGCGCCTGATCTAGGGTTTCGCCCCCCCTTTCAGTCGCAGATGTAAACACAGCATAGTAACGACAATGCCAGAATGATATATATATCAAAGTCAAGTAGTACAATTTAGACCAAAAGATAGGTCTCAGGGCATAACACTAACAGTACTGCCCCTATCACATCCCTTGTATTCTTCGTAAGTCGGTCCTTGTTGAATTAGGAATCTCGTTTCGGGCTCGCTTCCGCTGTTTTCGTTTTCTTATTGCCCGGGGATTCCCAACAACTTCCTAAACACAATTTGATATAACCTGAACAGAAGTAATATATTAGTAAGCATCCTAGACTTGGATCATTACATACTACACATCATTTATTCCAGAATTATCAATGAAAACCACACATACATCATTCATCGAAAATTGACATACCATAGGCAATGTAATATCATAGCATAACATCATATTATCGCATACCATACTAAGTCCTAATCATTACATCAATCGAACTCAATAATATTGTCGTCCCCCTCCTCCTTGTCCTCATCACCATTAGCTCCTCCATCACGAGGCGTCAGTATAGGGAGGTCTTGCCATATGTAATCCTCAATCGCATAGAGTGTATCAAGTGTGCTCTTCTGGTTCTGCTCCAAGCACAATATGTCATACCGCATCCTCTACTACTCTACTTTCATTTAGTTCAGAATAGTCTTAATCGAGATTGAGGAAGATGGTCCTGCCGCGGAAGATGGATCGGGATGTGGCATGCTCTATGGTGGTGGTAGTGATGTAGGAGGAGTGATCTCCATATGTTCTTCCCCACCCTTGGTGGGGTATATTCTCCAATTTTGAGGAACTCGCACTGTAGTGTAGTTCCTATTCAGAAATTTCATCATGGCCACCGATTTCTTGAAATTAAGTAGATAAAAATATCCAACATGACTAATCATTTTAATGGCAATGCATGCATCCATATCGAGCTGAGAATTTTCCTATGGTTCAGATGGGACGATGCTGAGGGCAACAATGATGGTGGTAATCAATCCACCCATCACTAGGACTCCATTGCATGTCTTTGTCACCTTCTGGATTTGTTTCATGAGGTAGTGATGCAACAGCATGTGCACGGTTTTATCGAAGTAATAAAATAAGATCGTTCCCAATGAGGATCTGGCAGTCAAGTACCGATTACACGGTCAATCTATAGCTAAATAAATCAAAAGGTGATTTTGTTTGGAAACTTCTAAGTGTGAAAGAGCAAAAGCAAGTGTTTCAGGTAGAAAACAATATAGAGAGAGATTACCTTCTCCCAAAGCGTAATCCGGTACCTAACCATGATAATTCCCTACTCTCGTGACAATTATCATAATTAGGCCCCCTAAGCTCTGTGAAAAATCATATAAATCCTTTAAGCAAATCCAAACTACTCTCGTGATTGGATTCACATGTTTGAAAAGAAAAAAAATTTGACGTCGTGATTTGTCTCCCGGTTCTTCTCATGATGTCTAACGTGTAAAAATACTTGACCAAAGTAAAATTATAAAATAGAACACAATTCTAATCAAATCAACTCAGTAAAATTCATGACAAATATCAAAACAATAAGTTTAATGTATAAATCATCAATGGGCTATACCCCTAATCCTGAAAAAGGATTTAAGCATTCATGTTCATGATAAACAGTATGTAGATTGATGAAATTGGCATGAAAACTTAATAGAATTACAAGAAGACACTAGGAAAGTAAATTGAAAACCCTTATCCTCAATCTGGAAACGAAGATGGAGCATCAAAATCCTGCCTTTGTACAATCTTCTTGCCTGAATTTGCCCAGCCGCCTAAAATTCGCCCTAGCCACCGCCTCCGTTATTTTCATCCAAAAGAAGCTCTCCTATTTGGTCCAAAATCCTTCTTTTTATACCTCAATCGATTTAGAACCCATCTAGGAAAGATTCTATAGAGTTTGGTTGAGTTCTGACTCGATTCGATGCTAAATCGAGCGAAAAACTGAGTTGGGTGGAAATACTCATGGCCTGTGAGTCGTTCACGGCTACGGCTATGAAAGTTTCTGTGAAGAAAATAACTTTACATCGAGGCATTCACGGCCCGTGAACAATTCACGGCCATGGCCATTAAAGTTTCTATGCTCAACGTGACCTAGGTGCAAAACTGTTCCATGAAGCATGCAATATTCATGGCCCGCGAAGGACTCACGGGTGTGACCATGAATGTTGCATTTGATCTCTGTTTTGCTCTAAATTTGACGTGCGACCTCATATTTTCCTTGGGAATTATGTCATGGCCTCAAAACTCATAAAATCCATTATTTTTGGGTGATTTTACTTGTATTTTTATGAAAACCAAGAAAAGTGAATATTCCATACCATAGGAGATAAAAACTCTGAAAATTGGTATAAAATCATACAATTAAGCCCAAAATATCATATAAAATACAGGAAAAAAATATGATGTAAATGCAACTCATTAGGTAGATGACAGTGTTGACATGGAAGCCTCTCAACATCGACCATAAAAAGAAGAGCTTCGAGGCGCGAACCATCCCATCGCTCTTAGCTCAGCAAAATATGGTGTGTGCCAATACTCTATGGATATAGCTGATAACTAGGATCATCAAACTCGTAGCTCTGGAGGTCCTCGGGTCTAAATAAGACTCACCCAAGATCTGCTGCCAAAAAGCCCTGCCGTCATACTCCATAGGTCGGGCATGCATCCCGTCCTTTGGAAACCCAAAAATCTAACTAACCTATTTCAAGTTCAGCATGTGCTCCCGATTTCCAAGCCAGAACGAGATGTGCTCCTCATCTACATCGTCATAATTATGAACCTTGACCTTCATGGAGCTAAAGAACTCCACGGTTAGCTGGGTATAGTTCAAGGGTCTCATCTCAAAAAACTCCTATCACCCTAGGTTTGCGATCATCCATAACACATCGTCGAATAATCCTTGGGTTTGAATATCGAGGAACCTGGTGTTGATCACTCCTCGCGCAGACATCAGTCGGTATGTCTTCTTCTGCTCTATGTTTCTATATCGGATCTATCATGGGTATGGGATCGTGAGAGTAGGTGGTGTACATGGCCTCCTCATCAAAGAGTGAGACTCAGGGGATAGAGCCGCTACTAGTGGAATCTAGGCCTGCTGATGTATCAAAGTCTATGGAGGAGTAGGCTCAGGCTGAACCTCCTCTAAAGATGGCTCTGCTCCTAACGGTGGAGCAGTGTTGTGTCATGACACCGAAATATGTAGTATATTTTGCATCATTTTAGATACCTTTTCATGCTAAATCGAGGATCTTTTTACTTGTTTTTATAATAAATCCATCAAATATTGCAAAGTCTACTTCTATTTTGGTTTTTCATATTTTTCAAGCAAAAAGGCACTATTTTAGGCGTTTTCAAGCAAAATCAAATGTATGAAAGAGTTCTCATCATCAAGAGGAGATCACCCAAGAAATTTCACGCAAATCAGTGCAAGTCAGCAAATTACGGTAGTGCCGTAATCTATTGTACGGTACCGTAATTCCAAATGGTACCGTAAAATCCGAACACTGCCGTAATTTGTGAAGATTTCCGAACAGAAAGATTTCCCGATTTTGCGGTACCGGCCGTAAGCAATATTACGGTATCGTATTTCAGAATGCGTCAGAACAGAAACCTTAGCCGATTTTACGGTACCTGCCGTAAGGGATTTCACTGCCGTATTTTCCAGCCATTTCAGAACAGAGAGTTCAGCAAAGTTTATGGCACTGACCGCAAACTATTTTACGGGCCGTATTTTCTGAGACGACATCAGCACAGAAGACTCAAGAGATTTTACGGCACCAGCCGTAAACAACTACACTGTCGTAAAACCTATTTTGAACGCGACGCCCAGGTCAACTTCGACTCCCGATTTTTGTGGAGATGATTGTGGGTAATCTAGAGCTCTAAATCAAATGCCGTAAGAAGCAAAAGGGAGCTTTTGACGAGAGGATTATCGAGAGAGAAAAGGCCCCAATTTTGATCGACCATCGAGGGAGAAATCGTGATCGATGCCGCCGTCGAGGGTTTCACCGCCACGCTCGATCCAGACGACCTCCGGCCACGATTTTTCTACCGAAGCATCGCCTGGTGAAGGAGACAACGTACCAGAAGTTTCAGATCGAAAGGAGACAAATTGGAGGAGAAATCAGGGGAAGAAGGATCGCCACCATTGTTCACGCCTTCTTTTGTAAAATACGGCTATGAAATACTTCACAGCCGTGCCGTATTTTCTAAAAACTCTTCCTCTTGTTGATCTTTGATTTTCTGAAATTATGGAATATTGTATTTCCTTCGCCATGCTAGCTTAAAATACTCTTGGGACATGGGGGAGTAGTTCACTTGACTTTTAATGATTAGATAACTTCTTTTTTTAATATTTCGTTGAGTTTGATTTTAGCATGGTGATTTTGCTCATGTGATAATTGTGCTTAGACTCTCTTTAAGTTCATATTATTAATTATGTTCTTAGAATTTTCACTTGAGACTGAAAGGTAATTGCTTGAGAATTTGGAACCCTAGAATTGCATGTTAGGATCCCTTCCTTAGGTTATATCCATCTTGATCTTTTCTAGTAAAATAATTGCCATGATTATAACATGAATCTATAGATCGAGTCTATTTGTCAAACATGGAGATCTTGTGGGAAAGCAAAGATCGGAATGTTGGAGGTCCTTGAGCAAAACTAGTTGCGAGACTCGGATGCACGAAAGTGATCCTTGAGACTCCACTAGAGATTCTAGAACTCGGATGCACGAAAGTGATCCTTGAGTTCATTGTTTGATAATATCTTCATCATGATAAAAGTGAATCAACGAAATCCTTATTTATGTCTAGTCATAAAAGTTTAAGTGAACGAAACCCTAGTCCCAGGTTTTCTCTCTGATAATCCTATTTTCTTAGTTTCCGATTGCTATTTTCACGATCTCGATTTGCCTAGATAGTAAGAAATCAACTATTTAGTATTCGACAACGTAGGTCCCTATGGATTCGATACTTTTTTTTATTACTTCGTATACCTGTGCACTTGCGGTTTAACAACAAGTTTTTGGAACCGTTACCAAGGATTAGTCCAAGGTACACGCGTGCTAGACTTGTAGTGTTCCCTTTCGGGCTATCAAGTTTTTGGCGCCATTTGCCGTGGACCTTAGTTTTGTCGATATTGAAAACATTGAAATTATTGCTAGACTAGGTTTCATTTATGTTTTATCTTTTTATTCTTTTTTGTTTACTTACATCAATTGATCAGTTTGCTCTAATGTGCGCAGGAAATTCATTCCTAATGGCTGAGCAAAGATCACTAAGGGACTATGCAGCCCCTAATCCTCAAGGGATACACTTTAGCATTGCTAAACCTGCAATTGAGACCACCAACTTTGAGATTAATCCTGCCCTCTTGACTATGATTCAGCAGAATTAGTTTGGAGGATCATCAATCGAAGATCCTTATTTACACTTATATATTTTTCTTAGATATTGCAATACCATAAAAATTCATGGAGTTTCTGATGATGCACTAAAACTGATATTATTCCCTTTTTCTCTCAGGGATCAAGCACAACCTTGGTTGCATTCTCGTCGGCCCAACACCTTCATAACGTGGGAACAATTCTCAAAAGCTTTTCTGATGAAATATTTTCCACCGAGCAAGACTATCCAATTGAGGAAGCAAATCATGAACTTTCAACAGAAGAGCGGAGAATCACTCAGCGATGCATGGGAGAGATTCAATGATCTACAACGGAAGTGTCCTAACCATGGCTTCGAAAATGAGTTTCTAATTCAGACATTTTACTCTAGCTTAGTTTATAATACCCGTCTAATCATTGATGCTGCCGCAGGGGGAGCCTTGATGAGTAGAACATTAGACGATGCTTTTAAGTTGCTTGAGGAGATGTCCTTGAATCATAGCCAATGGGCTCCAGATGAAGGAATGTTATATTGTCGTCTACTTGGTAAGAATGAGAATGAAGATCAGGAACCCTTGACTGAAGAGGTTAGTAAACCCATGCTAGAGAAGCTTTTAGATAACCATATTCAATCATTGCAAATTCAAAACACAAAAAAATTTGAGGATCTCGAAGAAACTGTCAGACATCATGCTTCTCAATTAGAATCCTTAGTGGCATACAATAAAATTCAAGAAGAACAAATATCTAGATTAAGCTCTGGGGAACATTGCAATGTTATTACCACTAGAAGTGGGAGACAATTAGGAGAACTTAAGGAGAAAGAGTCTATTAATGATCATGAAGAGGAATTAGAATTAGAAAAATCTTCTGAACATGAACAAACCCTACCCAGTTTAACACCTCAAAAGGAAAGTAAACCAAAAAGGGATGTGCCATGTAAAGAAGATGATTCTAAAACTAATCTACCTCCTCCTTATAGACCACTAGTACCTTTTTCCCAAAGGTTAGTGCAGGAAAAGTTAGATAAGCAATTTGGGAAGTTTCTTGATGTTTTGAAAAAGCTTTACATTAACCTACCATTTACTGAAGCTTTATCTCAAATGCCCATATATGCTAAATTTTTGAAAGAAATCTTGTCTAACAAAAGAAAGACAGAGAATTATGGTACTGTGGCTTTAACTGAGGAATGTAGTGCCGTTATTCAAAACAGGTTGCCACCAAAATTGAATGACCCAGGTAGCTTTTCTATCCCATGTTTTATTGGTAGTATGACTTTCGACCGAGCCTTATGTGATCTAGGGGCTTCTGTAAGTCTCATGCCTTTATCTGTGTGTAGGAATTTGGACATGGGAGCTCCTAAGCCGATTGCGATTTCTTTGCAACTCACTGATCGATCAGTAAAATATCCAGTAGGTATTCTAGAGGATGTTCCTATTCAAGTTGGTAAGTACTTCATACCTGCTAATTTTTTGGTACTTGAAATGGAAGAGGATGCCAAGATTTCTATTATTTTGGGTAGGCCATTCTTAGCCATTGCTGGAGCCCTATTTGATGTACAGAACGGTAAACTTGCTTTAAGAATTGATAATGATAAGATTGAGTTTGATTTGAATAATTCATTGAAAAAACCTACATATGCCAGTTCTTGTTGCACTATTCATGCCATTGATGACACAGTTTATGATGTTAGTTGTTTGTTTGATGATTCTTATGCTGACGTTTCATTCTCTGATTCTTTTTCTGATACCTTGAAAAATTCTTTTGAAAAAATTGATAATTCCATTTTTGAGAATGATTTTTATGAATTCGATGATGAAAAACATGATATTTTAGATTGTGCTACCTTTGATAATGAAAGTGAAAAGATCCCTAAAGTTGAGTTGAAAGATTTACCTGATAATCTTAGATATGTATTTCTTGGTCCTAACTCCACCTACCCTGTGATTGTGGATGCTAAATTAGATGCCAGGGAAACTGATCTACTCTTGAAGGAGCTAAGAATTCATAGTAAAGTAATTGGGTATTCCATTGATGACTTAAAAGGGATTAATCCTTCTTTTTGTATGCCCAGGATTCACATGGAGGATGAGCACAAACCACATGTAGATTTTCAGAGAAGGCTCAACCCGTCTATGAAGGAAGTGGTGAAGAAGGAAGTACTAAAATTGCTAGATGCAGGTATTATCTACCCTATCTCAGATAGTAAGTGGGTGAGTCCTGTACACTGTGTTCCAAAGAAGGGAGGTGTCACTGTAATGAAAAATAAGGATAATGAATTGATACCTGTTAGAAATGTCACTAGTTGGCGTATGTGTATTGATTATAGAAAATTAAATGTTGCCACTAGGAAAGATCATTTTCCCTTACCCTTCATTGATCAAATGGTGGAAAGACTTGCCAACCACTCTCACTTTTGTTTTCTTGATGGGTATTCTGGATTTTTTCAGATTCCTATTCATCTTGACGATCAGGATAAAACCACTTTTACATGTCCATATGGTACTTTTGCTTATAGAAAAATGCTCTTTGGTTTATGCAATGCACCTGCAACTTTTCAAAGGTGTATGATGGCAATTTTTTCTGAATTTATTGAAGATTTCATGGATGTTTTTATGGATGATTTCTCTGTATATGGTTTCACTTTTGATGACTGCTTAGCTAATCTCTTTAGAATCTTGCAGATGTGCGAAGAGACTAACCTTGTCTTGAATTGGGAAAAGTGTCACTTTATGGTTAGACAGGGGATAGTTTTAGGCCATCTTGTTTCAGAAAGAGGGATTGAAGTGGACAAAGCCAAAATAGAAGTGATTGAGAAGCTAGCACCACCCACCACTGTCAAAGAGATTAGGAGTTTTTTGGGACATGCAGGGTTTTACAGGAGATTCATCAGGGACTTCTCTAAACTTGCTAAACCTTTAACTAATTTACTTTGTAAAGACGCCAAATTCTACTTTGATGAGAAATGTATGTTTGCTTTTCAGGAGTTAAAGAAAGCTTTGGTTTCAGCACCTATCATTCAACCCCCAGATTGGGACTTACCTTTTGAACTCATGTGCGACGCCAGTGATTATCCAGTGGGAGCAGTCTTGGGACAGAGAAAAGATAAGAAACCTCATGTTATCCACTATGCCAGCAAGACTCTAGATGAGACACAGAAAAATTACACCACCACTGAGAAAGAATTATTGGCCATAGTATTTGCTTTTGATAAATTTAGGTCATACTTAATTAACTCCAAGGTGGTAGTGTACAATGACCATGTAGCTGTGAAATACTTAATGCAGAAAAAAGACAGCAAACCACGATTACTCAGATGGATTTTACTTCTACAAGAATTTGATTTGGAAATTAAAGACAAAAAGGGATCAGAAAACCTTGTTGCAGATCATCTCTCAAGAATAATGGTAGACACTGAAAAGAATAATGAGAACAATGATTCCTTCCCTGAAGAACAGCTTTTAACCATTGAACAGATCAGAGCCCCCTAGTATGCTGATATAGTGAATTACCTTGTTGCTAATGTTTTTCCTCCCGATTTGAACTACCAAAAAAGGAAGAAGTTCTTAGCTGAGGTAAAACACTATTTTTGGGATGAGCCTTATGTGTTTAGAAGGTGTACATACGGTATTTTTAGAAGATGTGTACCTGAAGAAGAAATCACAGATATTTTGTGCCAATGTCATGGATCCTCTTATGGTGGTCATGCCTGTACTGGAAAGACTGCTTATAAAGTGTTACAATCAGGATTTTATTGGCCTACCATTTTCAAAGATGCTAGAAACTTTGTGTTATCTTGTGATAGATGTCAAAGAACAGGAAACATTAGTAGAAGACATGAGATGCCCCTGTCCAACATTCTTGATGTTTGGGGGATAGACTTTATGGGGCCTTTCCCATCTTCAGGAGGTAACAAGTACATTCTGGTAGCAGTTGACTATGTTTCAAAATGGGTTGAAGCTCTCGCTTCACCAACCAATGACTTAAGAGTTGTTGCTAAATTTTTCAAAAAGATCATATTTCCACGGTATGGGACCCCGCGAGTAGTAATCAGTGATGGAGGTTCACATTTCATATAACACAAATTTTCAGCCTTACTTAGAAAATATGGAGTGAATCATAGAGTGGCAATGCCTTATCATCCTCAAACAAGTGGACAAGTGGAGATATCGAACAGAGAAATCAAGGGAATTTTAGAGAAGACCGTGTCAAGCACTAGGAAAAATTGGGCATTCAAACTTGATGATGCCTTGTGGGCATACCAGACTGCTTTCAAAACACTAATAGGTATGTCTCCATTTCAATTGATTTATGGAAAATCATGTCACCTGCCTGTGGAACTTGAACACAAAGCATACTGGGCAATCAAGATGCTGAATTTTGACTTAAAAAGTGCGGGGGGAAAACAAAAATTACAATTGAATGAGCTAGATGAGATCAGACTCTCTGCATATGAGAATGCACAAATTTACAAGGAAAGAACAAAAAGATGGCACGATCGACATATTTTCAGAAGAGATTTCCAACCAGGTGACTTTGTTCTTTTATTCAATTCTAGATTGAGACTTTTTCCTGGAAAACTTAAGTCTCGATGGTCTGGACCTTTTCAGGTAAAGAAAGCTTATCCTTACAGAGCCGTGGATGTATGGAGTGAAGAAACAGGAGAATTCAAGGTTAATGGTCAGAGACTTAAACACTATTATGAAGAAGAGCGAGTTGAAGAAAAGGAGAGTTTTTATTTGGATGAACCACTATCAAATCTGAGTGTTAAGGGGTCAAGCTAAAGACCTTTAAATTAGCGCTTCTTGGGAGGCAACCCAAGCTTTCTAACTTTAGTTCACTTCCTTTAATTCACTTTTATCTTAGTTTCACTTTAGCATTAATTTTTAATTTTTTTAGAAGAAGCATAGAGAAGAAGAAAACTCGACTCAAAAGGTTAACAAAAATTTGTAAGTATCCCCTTCCATTCACCTTTTGGATTTCGTCATTGACTCTTATTTTTGTGTCTACCACCACTAATTCATCTACGTGAAAATATTTTGATTAATGCAATATGTGGTCATGTTTTGAGATATGACTGATGATTTTTGATGATGAATAAACTTGACTCCATGATTGAAGATATATTTGTCTATTGAAATATGACACTGATTGATGCATAAAATTTTGGGTAGATATATTATTTGAGGAATAAAATTTAAAGGTGAAACTTCTCTTTTGAATAAAATGAGTATATTAGTATGATTTGAGAATTTAAATCAATTGATCAACCCAATTAAGGTTTAGTCTATTTTTGCTATTTGTTGGGAAATAAGAATCCAAGATCCATAAAAATAGTGAGAGACTCCCCTACTTGGCACTATGTAAAATTGATAGAGGTACCTAAGACATGGGTTGAAGTCTAAACAAGAAAAATAATGAGAGAGAAAAGGAATAAGACTCCTCTACTTGGCACTGTGTAAAATTGACAGTGGTACCGAAGAAAGAGTTGAAGTCAAAAATAAAAACTATGTGTCTTTGTGGATACATGCCATCTTCACAAAAACAAACAAAATGCATAAAAAAGGAAAAAAAATTATGTGTGGAAAAAGATCTTGGAGACCTAATTCCTATAAACAAAAGCCATGATAGATTTAAATTGATATTGGGTGAAATCATGAGATTGAAAATTCTATTTATTATATGGTTACAAAATTTTATTTGATTGAGTTATGAATCTAGAAAATTGAGTTCTAAGGACGATATGTTTACTTGAAATTTTGTAAATCAATTAATACAATTTTTCATTGACATGTTGTATTTTAGAAATTTATTGAGCATGAGAAGGTTATTCTTTCAATCAAATTTTGATTTCAAATTTTGATTTCAAATTTTGATTTTTGCTTGAGGACAAGCAAGGTTTGAGCCTTATGTGTTTGATGACACTGAAATATGTAGTATATTTTGCATCATTTTAGATACCTTTTCATGCTAAATCGAGGATCTTTTTACTTGTTTTTATAATAAATCCATCAAATATTGCAAAGTCTACTTCTATTTTGGTTTTTCATATTTTTCAGGCAAAAAGGCACTATTTTAGACATTTTCAAGCAAAATCAAATGTATGGAAGAGTTCTCATCATCAAGAGGAGATCACCCAAGAAATTTCATGCAAATCGGAGCAAGCCAACAAATTACGGTAGTGCCGTAATCTATTTTACGGTACCATAATTCCAAATGGTACCGTAAAATCCAAACACTGCCGTAATTTGTGAAGAACAGAAAGATTTCCCGATGTTACGGTACCGGCCATAAGCAATATTATGGTACCGTATTTCAGAATGCGTCAGAACAGAAACCTTAGCCGATTTTACGGTACCTACCGTAAGGGATTTCACTGCCGTATTTTCCAGCCGTTTCAGAACAGAGAGTTCAGCAAAGTTTACGGCACTGACCGCAAACTATTTTACGGGCCGTATTTTTCGAGACGACATCAGCACAGAAGACTCAAGAGATTTTACGGCACCAGCCGTAAACAACTACACTGCCGTAAAACCTATTTTGAATGCGACGCCCAGGTCAACTTCGACGCCCAATTTTTGCGGAGATGATTGCGGGCGATCTAGAGCTCTAAATCGAATGCCGTAAGAAGCAAAAAGGGAGCTTTTGACGAGAGGATTACAGAGAGAGAAAAGGCCCCAATTTTGATCGACCGTCGAGGGAGAAATCGTGGTCGACGCCGCCGTCGAGGGTTTCGCCGCCGCGCTCGATCCAGATGACCTCCGGCCGCGATTTTTCTACCGAAGCATCGCCTGGTGAAGGAGACAACGTACCAGAAGTTTCAGATCAAAAGGAGACAAATTGGAGGAGAAATCAGGGGAAGAAGGATCGCCACCATTGTTCACGCCTTCTTTTGTAAAATACGGCTATGAAATACTTCACAGCCGTGCCGTATTTTCTAAAAACTCTACCTTTTGTTGATCTTTGATTTTCTGAAATTATGGAATATTGTATTCCTTCGCCATGCTAGCTTAAAATACTCTTGGGACATGGGGGAGTAGTTCACTTGACTTTTAATGATTAGATAACTACTTTTTTCAATATTTCGTTGAGTTTGATTTTAGCATGATGATTTTGCTCAAGTGATAATTGTGCTTAGACTCTCTTTAAGTTCATATTATTAATTATGGTCTTAGAATTTTCGCTTGAGACTGAAAGGTAATTGCTTGAGAATTTGGAACCCTAGAATTGCATGTTAGGATCCCTTCCTTAGGTTAGATCCATCTTGATATTTTCTAGTAAAATAATTGCCATGATTATAACATGAATCTATAGATCTAGTCTATTTATCAAACATGGAGATCTTGTGGGAAAGCAAAGATCGGAACGTTGGAGTGTTGGGGTATGCCCTTAAGGCTAATGTTTGAGGCCTAGGGATTCTATGAGTATCATGTATATAAACTCTTATGTTTATAAAGGCAACGGTTGTTATTCAGTTTGTTACATTGTCTGCAGCAATAAATGTACTTCTGAATAATGTCTCAAAGCTGTTCAGCTAGGCTGACATGCTATATGTCCTTAGTCGAGATATCTTGGTAAACATGAGACAGCCTTGATATGATTGAGACTAATATGTGTTCTAATCTTATAGGATGCTTCGAGCATGGAATAAGATGTAGACTCATGGGTACATTGGTTGTACTGGACAGACCCTACTAGGATATTCAATTGCTTGTCACAATGTGAATAATCCTTGATTGCAACAAGTGGCACATGTCCTCTGACTTGAGATCACTTGTGTTTCTAAATGATGATTGTCATTGTTTTGAGGTAGTTCAATATCATTTGAAACATAATGGTTATAGACTATCTTGGATAATGATCATGAGTCAGGTTAGGACACTAGTGATAGATATAGGATTGCCGTCTCCTTGTTGAAGGAGTGAGATGTTCTAAAGGGGCCCCCCCTAAATGAGATGATTGAGAAAGTGTATGGCCATACCCAGGTGACTATGATCATCTGATCTAATCATGCTCATCATATTGGAGTTACAGGCTTGACACGCTTGTCCAATAAGAACATCCAGTGGCAAAGGAAATATGTATGCCTTGTGAATGGATTCACACTTGTGCTGTGGTTTGGGTGTAGTCTTGGAAGACTCTTTCCTTTATATCGGGAGACAGTGATGTGTTGCTAGATACCCCTCACTGATCGTGATAACAAAAGTTATCGTTACCGACATTTAAAGGAAACCCTTAGGGTCGCACAATTTGATGATATGGCTTACTTAAGTCAGATCGTGTGGACTGAATTCTTTGGGTTCAGTTTAAAGGGATTTAATCTCTGATTGTGAGTGAGATCTGGTCTGATCATGTTTGATTGATTTGGGCTTGAGATCGGTAAGCTTCGATCGAGAGAGTGGATGCTAGATCGGTGAGATCAAGAGCATCAGGAGATGAACGGTTAGATCTGGAACCTTAGGGTTTGATATGGTCTAGACCAAGTGGCTTGGCTCAATTTGGGTTTTGAACCAAATCTAATTGAACCGGTTCACTATGTGAACGCTTGGTTCAATGAGAGGTTCAATGAAAGGAAGTTTCGAACGTTCACTATGTGAACGCATGAGCCATTGAGACTTACCTATTTTGGAAGGCGGTTTTCAATGTTGAAAACAAAACGCTTCCATGTGGTAACGTTGCTCACTTCACTTCAACGCCTTGCATTTTCGCTTGGAGGTGATTGACGAGAAGGAGAGGTTTCGGACAAGGAGCTCTCGGCCAAAAAGAGAATCATCTCATCCCTTGCATACGACAACCTTTGAAGAAACTTGCTAGCACAAGGATCTCAAAGAGTAGCCGTTGATCATCTTGTGTGTGACGACAAGGAGGAGACCTCTTTTGTTCTCTTGATTCCAAGACACCACTCACACAATGGCTATGGTATGATTTTTCATTCATACTTGCAAGTTTTCGACAAGTTGATCATATGATTCTTCAAATGATCCTTTGGAAACCCTAGTTTCCGCTATGAAAGTCTTGATATGCGCCCCTTTAGGGTTTCACCCCCTTGCGCTCCCCCTTGAAGGGGACCCCTCTTCAATTGGTATCAGAGCATACGGTTATTGCTTGATTCATATGATTGCTTGTATGTGATCCTTGTTTGCGTTTGCAAAGAATAGATCTACTAACATGCCGAAAAACTACATGCTAGTTTAAGAACTTCAATGTATGTTTAATGATTGATGGCGCATGTTTGTTGGCGCTTCTTATATGTTGTTTTTGACAAAACAAAGGATCATGCGCGCCTCATTAGATCTAAGGTGCCCCTACTTTAAACCCTTAGATGGGTTGATGGGGTTGAAATCATCTTCTAGGTTAAGATCCAAATAGTCTGATCAGACCATCTGACAGCCTAGATGGGTTGACCAGATAGCACCTGTGCGCAAGCACGAGGTGGCTATAGGTCGACTGCATCAAGGGCGTGTAGCGAGGTCTGGTTGAGACGGCTACTGAACACACATGAGTTAGGCCCGAGGTCACACCCGCTTGCCGAAACTCATGAGGGTTGTTCAGCCCTTTGCGCATGCATGGTTGACCATTAGGTCAACTCAAGTCAGTTACGACTTGGTGCATGCAAGGGCAGTGGATCTGACTAGATGGATGAGTGGATCCCTATCAATGGACCATTGTAAGGTTGTAGGGCACATAAGAAAATTAAAATGATGCCAATGGGTTTTTCAAAATTTTATTTTCTTGTTAAATGGATCACATGTTGATTTGATGCCATGATGTTTGTCTATTTCATCTTATGTGGGTTGCCCATTTAATGTGTGCTGTGTTGGGGCCTGCGAGCCTGGATCAATTGTAAATTATTATTATTGTGATCTGTGCATCACATGTTAATTAATTTATAAAATGTAATTGACCTGCGAGTCAATCTTGTCTAGATAGATTAACTTGTAATTTAATCTGACAAGGGCTCAAAACACACATTGCAAGGCGCATGCAGCAGTGACTTGACCTGGTGGGCGCACCTGAGCTGCATAGGGCGCTTAGGCCCTGGTCTGGGCCAGATGAGAGGCAAAAAGCCCAAGAAGCAAGTGAAGACTTAAGATAACTTAAGGTCTTACTTAGGGTTATTGGGCGTTTACCACATAAGATCAGCATGCTTTCTACTTATTGCTTATAATTAGAATTGCATGTTTAGTTATCTTCTGCTATCACCATAGGGTTTCCATGATAGTTAAGAAGATAAAAGACCGTTAAAATCCAACGCTAAAATATCAAGCTCGATAGCCTTCTGACGCGAAACCTCACTGTTCTGACTATCGTTGGAGCCGTGTTGTACCCACTCAGTGGGCACGTCCATCTATCTTCAGACGGTGTGTGATTTCACCTGCGTGTTACAGAGAAGGGATTTATCGCTTCTCGTTGCTCAGCATAGCACGTGGTGGTCCAGGGAGTAGGTCAGGTCAGCTTGACCATGTGGGCTACATATGTGGCGCATATGGTAGCACATGGAGGCAGCCATCTGTGGGATCAGAGACTGTGTTGTACCAACTCAGTTGGCACAGTCTGCTGGATTGCCCAGATGAAGGGGAATCGCACAGGTTGGCGATTGGCAGGGACTGCCTACCAGAAATTAGTGCTTGTACTCTCTGTGCAACTTATCTCGCCTGAGCGGGACGCGGAGACCAAGTATGAAATCTGGATCCCATCTCACTAAAAGAGTGTTACTCTTTCGGGCTGTTTTGCTGGATTTTTCAGCCAGATAAAATAGTGAGAAAAGAATCTTTCTTAAGTCCTGGATTGATTCTAAACATTGATACTGACCTTGCTGTTCTTGCATTGTTGTAGATTCCTGCAGCAACGAACACCATGAGCTTCAATGTGCGATCCCTACTGGAAATGGAGAAGTTTGCTGGGCCAAACTTCTCAGACTGGTTCGGACACCTTAAGATCGTTCTTAAGGCAGAGAGGAAACTGTATGTCCTCGAGACGGCTGTGCCGCCTCAACCCGCTGCGAACGCCGCAAGGGCGGTTCGCGATGCCTATGAAAAGCATGTCAATGATAGCATTGATGTTGCTTGCCTGATGCTAGCGTCTATGACGCCACCGCTGCAGCGTCAGCATGAGGATATGTCGGCTATAGAGATTATAGCGAACCTCAAGATGCTGTATGCTGCACAGGCGAGGACAGAACGCTATAATCTGACAAAGCTTTTCTTTCAGAGCAAACTGGTTGAAGGAAGCCCAGTGGGAGCTCACGTGCTCAAGATGATTGGGCACAAGGAGGCTCTGGAGAAACTGGGGCATACCATCAACCAGGAGCTTACTGTAGACATTATTCTGCAGTCTCTCCCGCCTTCTTTCGATGCGTTCATTATTAACTTTAATATGAACAAAATCGATTGTACTCCGGCAGAGCTGCTGAATATGCTCTTGACTACTGAGGAAACTCTGAAGGGAAAGCCTTCAACCTCTGTCTTAATGGTTCCTTCAAGGAACAAGAAGAAGGGGAAGAAGGGCAAGGCCCCTGTCAAGAACTACAGCAAGGCTCTGAAACAGAAGGTTAAGCGGTCGAAGGACAACAGGTGTTTCCACTGTGGCCAGCTGGGTCACTGGAAAAAGGACTGTAAAGCGCTCCAAGGAGATAAGAGGGGAAGCATCGCTTCTGGCTCAGGTATATACGTGACGGAAGTCATGGTTTCATCTTCTTCTATTTCATGGGTGTTGGACACTGCATGTGGAGTTCACATTTGTTCAAATGTACAGGAACTCAAGAGAAGAAGGCAGGTGGGACAGCATGAGGTGGACCTATGAGTTGGAAACGGGGCACGGGTTACTGCTGTTGCTGTAGGGGATTATTACATCTCATTACCATCTGGCATTGTATTAGAATTAAACAATTGTTACTTTGTACCCAGTATTACCAAAAATATTGTCTCTATTCCTGCTCTTGTCAGGAAAGGGTTTTCCTTTGAATGCAAGATTTCAAAGTGTTATCTTACTCTTGATAATATTGTTTATGCTACTGGTTCAATTAACAATGGGTTATTCATGTTGGACATGGAATATTCTATACAAAACATTGATAATAAGAAAGCCAAGTATGCTGATGACAGCACCTTGCTATGGCATAGTCGTTTAGGCCATATTAACAAGAAACGCATTAAGCGGTTGCATGATCATGGACTGCTGGGATCATTCTCCTATGAGGAGATTGATACATGCAAAGCTTGTTTAATGGGTAAAATGACGAAGGCTCCTTTTCTTAATAAAGGTCAAAGGGCTTCAGGTTTACTTGACCTTATACACAGTGATGTGTGTGGGCCGTTTAGTAAACATGCCAGAGGTGGCTATTCATACTTCATTACCTTTACTGATGATTTCAGTAGATATGGGTATGTCTATCTAATGAGACATAAGAGTGAATCTTTTGACAAGTTCAAAGAGTTCAAGAATGAAGTACAGAATCAGCTAGGCCGAAATATCAAGGCACTTCGTTCTGATCGAGGTGGAGAATACTTGAGTCATGCGTTTACTGACTATCTGAAGGAGTGTGGGATTATCTCACAGCTCACTCCGCCAGGAACACCGCAATGGAATGGTGTGTCCGAGAGGAGGAACAGAACCTTACTAGATATGGTTCATTCGATGATGAGTCAGGCTACTCTACCTTACTCCTTTTGGGGATTTGCACTGGAAACAGCTGCAAAGGTACTAAACCGAGTGCCATCCAAGGCCGTTTCAAAGACGCCATATGAGTTATGGTATGGGAAACAGCCGAGCTTGACATTTATCAGGATCTGGGGTTGCGAGGCTTTTGTCAAAAAGCTCGCCTCTGGGAAACTAGAGAGCAGATCTGAGAAATGTGTCTTTGTCGGTTACCCTAAGGAAACTAAGGGTTATTATTTCTACGATCCCAAAGAGAACAAGGTATTTGTTTCTCGGACGGCCATTTTTCTTGAGAAGGAGTTTCTTCTGCAAGAGGCCAGTGGGAGAGAAATAAAGCTGGATGAGAATCCAGAGGAAGGACAAAGTAGTCAAGCACAGTTGGATGAGCCTGAGCCAGTTGATCAGGTTACTGAACAACCTGAGGCTCAGATATCACGGGAACCGCGTAGATCGGGAAGGATCCGTCGACAGCCTGAGCGCTATGACGGAGTCTACATCATTGATAATGATGAACCCCTTACTTATGCGGATGCGGTCAGTGGACCGGACTCAGCGAGATGGCTTGAGGCTATGCGCGCCGAGATGGACTCCATGTCAGATAACCAAGTCTGGGATTTGGTTGATCCGCCTCTGGGAGTAATCCCTATAGGCTGTAAATGGATCTTCAAGAAGAAGATTGACATGGATGGTAACGTGGTTACCTATAAAGGCAGGCTAGTAGCGAAAGGTTTCAAACAAATCTACGGGATAGATTATGATGAAACTTTCTCTCCTGTAGCCATGTTCAAGTCTATTCGGATTCTTTTCGCGATAGCAGCATATTACGATTATGAGATCTGGCAGATGGATGTGAAGACGGCTTTCCTTAATGGAAATCTGGATGAGGATGTGTATATGACACAACCTGAAGGTTTCACTAATCCATCAGATCATCATAAAATATGCAAGTTAAAGAAGTCCATTTATGGACTTAAACAAGCATCTAGAAGCTGGAATATTCGTTTTGATGAATCAATCTCTGAGTTTGGTTTCATCAAGAACGAAGATGACCCGTGTGTATATAAGAGGTTTAGTGGGAGCGTGATTACTTTCCTAGTCCTCTACGTCGATGATATCTTAATCATTGGAAACGATATTCCTGAACTACATGCTGTTAAAGTATGGTTAGGAAAATGTTTCCAGATGAAAGATCTAGGAGAAGCAGCCTGTGTATTAGGTGTGAAGATCTACAGGGATAGATCTAAGAGGCTTCTCGGGCTGTGCCAGAGTACTTACATCGATAAGGTCCTGGAGAGATTGCATTTAGAGAATTCTAAAAGAGGACATCTTCCAGTCAGACATGGTCTGAATCTTTCAAAGAGTCAGTGTCCACAAACACAGACTGAGAAAGATAAAATGGACAATACGCCTTATGCTTCGGCTATTGGGTCCATTATGTATGCGATGTTGTGTACTCGCCCAGACGTTGCTTACGGGTTAAGCGTAACCAGTCGATTCCAAAGTAATCCAGGTCAGGCACACTGGATTGCAGTCAAGAACATTTTGAAATATCTGCGGAGGACCAAAGATATGTTCTTGATATATGGTGGTCAGGAAGAACTCAGTATTGAAGGATATACTGACGCTTCATTCCAGTCGGACCAGGATGATTTCCGATCGCAATCAGGCTATGTTTTTAGCTTGAATGGAGGAGCAGTGGTGTGGAAAAGTTTCAAACAATCAAGGCTAGTGTTGGGGTATGCCCTTAAGGCTAATGTTTGAGGCCTAGGGATTCTATGAGTATCATGTATATAAACTCTTATGTTTATAAAGGCAACGGTTGTTATTCAGTTTGTTACATTGTCTGCAGCAATAAATGTACTTCTGAATAATGTCTCAAAGCTGTTCAGCTAGGCTGACATGCTATATGTCCTTAGTCGAGATATCTTGGTAAACATGAGACAGCCTTGATATGATTGAGACTAATATGTGTTCTAATCTTATAGGATGCTTCGAGCATGGAATAAGATGTAGACTCATGGGTACATTGGTTGTACTGGACAGACCCTACTAGGATATTCAATTGCTTGTCACAATGTGAATAATCCTTGATTGCAACAAGTGGCACATGTCCTCTGACTTGAGATCACTTGTGTTTCTAAATGATGATTGTCATTGTTTTGAGGTAGTTCAATATCATTTGAAACATAATGGTTATAGACTATCTTGGATAATGATCATGAGTCAGGTTAGGACACTAGTGATAGATATAGGATTGCCGTCTCCTTGTTGAAGGAGTGAGATGTTCTAAAGGGGCCCCCCCTAAATGAGATGATTGAGAAAGTGTATGTCCATACCCAGGTGACTATGATCATCTGATCTAATCATGCTCATCATATTGGAGTTACAGGCTTGACACGCTTGTCCAATAAGAACATCCAGTGGCAAAGGAAATATGTATGCCTTGTGAATGGATTCACACTTGTGCTGTGGTTTGGGTGTAGTCTTGGAAGACTCTTTCCTTTATATCGGGAGACAGTGATGTGTTGCTAGATACCCCTCACTGATCGTGATAACGAAAGTTATCGTTACCGACATTTAAAGGAAACCCTTAGGGTCGCACAATTTGATGATATGGCTTACTTAAGTCAGATCGTGTGGACTGAATTCTTTGGGTTCAGTTTAAAGGGATTTAATCTCTGATTGTGAGTGAGATCTGGTCTGATCATGTTTGATTGATTTGGGCTTGAGATCGGTAAGCTTCGATCGAGAGAGTGGATGCTAGATCGGTGAGATCAAGAGCATCAGGAGATGAACGGTTAGATCTGGAACCTTTGGGTTTGATATGGTCTAGACCAAGTGGCTTGGCTCAATTTGGGTTTTGAACCAAATCTAATTGAACCGGTTCACTATGTGAACGCTTGGTTCAATGAGAGGTTCAATGAAAGGAAGTTTCGAACGTTCACTATGTGAACGCATGAGCCATTGAGACTTACCTATTTTGGAAGGCGGTTTTCAATGTTGAAAACAAAACGCTTCCATGTGGTAACGTTGCTCACTTCACTTCAACGCCTTGCATTTTCGCTTGGAGGTGATTGACGAGAAGGAGAGGTTTCGGACAAGGAGCTCTCGGCCAAAAAGAGAATCATCTCATCCCTTGCATACGACAACCTTTGAAGAAACTTGCTAGCACAAGGATCTCAAAGAGTAGCCGTTGATCATCTTGTGTGTGACGACAAGGAGGAGACCTCTTTTGTTCTCTTGATTCCAAGACACCACTCACACAATGGCTATGGTATGATTTTTCATTCATACTTGCAAGTTTTCGACAAGTTGATCATATGATACTTCAAATGATCCTTTGGAAACCCTAGTTTCCGCTATGAAAGTCTTGATATGCGCCCCTTTAGGGTTTCACCCCCTTGCCCTCCCCCTTGAAGGGGACCCCTCTTCATGGAGGTCCTTGAGCAAAACTAGTTGCGAGACTCGGATGCACGAAAGTGATCCTTGAGACTCCACTAGAGATTCTAGAACTCGGATGCACAAAAGTGATCCTTGAGTTCATTGTTTGATAATATCTTCATCATGATAAAAGTGAATCAACGAAATCCTTATTCATGTCTAGTCATAAGAGTTTAAGTGAACGAAACCCTAGTCCCAGCTTTTCTCTCTGATAATCCTATTTTCTTAGTTTCCGATTGCTATTTTCACGATCTCGATTTGCCTAGATAGTAAGAAATCAACTATTTAGTATTCGACAACGTAGGTCCCTGTGGATCCGATACTTTTTTTATTACTTCGTATACCCGTGCACTTGCAGTTTAACAACAAGTTTTTGGTGCCGTTACCAAGGATTAGTCCAAGGTACACGCGTGCCAGACTTGTAGTGTTCCCTTTCGGGCTATCAAGTTTTTGGTGCCATTTGTCGGGGACCTTAGTTTTGTCGATATTGAAAACGTTGAAATTATTGCTAGACTAGGTTTAATTTATGTTTTATCTTTTTATTCTTTTCTGTTTACTTACATCAATTGATCAGTTTGCTCTAGTGTGCGCAGGAAATTCATTCCTAATGGCTGAGCAAAGATCACTAAGGGACTATGCAGCCCCTAATCCTCAAGGGATACACTTTAGCATTGCTAAACCTACAATTGAGACCACCAACTTTGAGATTAATCCTGCCCTCTTGACTATGATTCAGCAGAATCAGTTTGGAGGATCATCAATCGAAGATCCTTATTTACACTTATATATTTTTCTTGGATATTGCAATACCATAAAAATTCATGGAGTTTCTGATGATGCACTAAAACTGATATTATTCCCTTTTTCTCTCAGGGATCAAGCACAATCTTGGTTGCATTCTCGTCGGCCCAACACCTTCATAACGTGGGAACAATTATCAAAAGCTTTTCTGATGAAATATTTTCCACCGAGCAAGACTATCCAATTGAGGAAGCAAATCACGGACTTTCAACAGAAGAGCGTAGAATCACTCAGCGATGCATGGGAGAGATTCAATGATCTACAATGGAAGTGTCCTAACCATGGCTTCAAAAATGAGTTTCTAATTCATACATTTTACTCTAGCTTAGTTTATAATACCCGTCTAATCATTGATGCTGCCGCAGGGGGAGCCTTGATGAGTAGAACATTAGACGATGCTTTCAAGTTGCTTGAGGAGATGTCCTTGAATCATAGCCAATGGGCTCCAGATGAAGGAATGTTATATTGTCGTCAACTTGGTAAGAATGAGAATGAAGATCAGGAACCCTTGACTGAAGAGGTTAGTAAACCCATGCTAGAGAAGTTTTTAGATAACCATATTCAATCGGTGCAAATTCAAAACACAAAAAAATTTGAGGATCTCGAAGAAACTGTCAGACATCTTGCTTCTCAATTAGAATCCTTAGTGGCATACAATAAAATTCAAGAAGAACAAATATCTAGATTAAGCTCTGGGGAACATTGCAATGTTATTACCACTAGAAGTGGGAGACAATTAGGAGAACTTAAGGAGAAAGAGTCTATTAATGATCATGAAGAGGAATTAGAATTAGAAAAATCTTCTGAACATGAACAAACCCTACCCAGTTTAACACCTCAAAAGGAAAGTAAACCAAAAAGGGATATGCCATGCAAAGAAGATGATTCTAAAACTAATCTACCTCCTCCTTATAGACCACCAGTACCTTTTCCCCAAAGGTTAGTGCGGGAAAAGTTTGATAAGCAATTTGGGAAGTTTCTTGATGTTTTGAAAAAGCTTTACATTAACATACCATTTACTGAAGCTTTATCTCAAATGCCCATATATGCTAAATTTTTGAAAGAAATCTTGTCTAACAAAAGAAAGATAGAGAATTATGGTACTGTGGCTTTAACTAAGGAATGTAGTGACGTTATTCAAAACAGGTTGCCACCAAAATTGAATGACCCAGGTAGCTTTTCTATCCCATGATTTATTGGTAGTATGGCTTTCGATCGAGCCTTATGTGATCTAGGGGCTAGTGTAAGTCTCATGCCTTTATCTGTGTGTAGGAAGTTGGACATGGGAGCTCCTAAGCCGACTGCGATTTCTTTGCAACTCGCCGATTGATTAGTAAAATATCCAGTAGGTATTCTAGAGGATGTTCCTATTCAAGTTGGTAAGTACTTCATACATGCTGATTTTTTGGTACTTGAAATGGAAGAGGATGCCAAGACTCCTATTATTTTGGGTAGGCCTTTCTTAGCCACTGCTGGAGCCCTATTTGATGTACAGATCGGTAAACTTGCTTTAAGAATTGGCAATGATAAGATTGAGTTTGATTTGAAACTTCTGGGGTATGTTCTCCTCCTTCAGGCGTAGCTTTCCCTCAAATTTCACGGCCATGGTGCTCTGTTCACTTCCCCGAGATGAACCATAGGGCAGCGATGAAAAACTCAATTTCTCTCTGAATCGTCAATCAAAAATTGGGGCTTTTTTGTTTGGTGATCTTCTCCTCTTCTTATAGAGTTTTTCCCTTTTTACGGTTTTTGAAATGGTGGTCTAAATCGTTCGGAATCGCTATCGCAAGAATCGGGCTTCAGTAACATCGGGAAAATCGGGCAAAGTCGGCCGCCTGGGTCATAATTACGGCCCGGAAAAATGTTTACGGCAGTGTCGTAATTCCTTCTGTGAAGAATCTGAAAAGAAACACGAGCTGTAATATGAACCATGGCAGTGCCGTGTAATGCTTCAAAGTCCTTCTCGACAGAATTATGGCCGTAACTATAATATGGCAGTGGCGTATTTCCTTCTGGACAGAAATCAACCAGAATTATGGCAGGTCTCATAAATTATGGTGGTGCCATGGTTTATTCTGTGGGATCAGTAAAATTGCGGTACCGACATTATGGCCCTGCCGTAATTTGGTCTGAAGCTCTGATTTTTATAAAATTTGACATGTAACCTTCTCTTGAAGATTGGAATTTGTTTATGCATTAGAATTGCTCAAAAACTCTTTAAAATAATGCCTTTTTTTCTTGAAAATGATCAAAAACGAGAAAAGGTGTAGATTCTGCAATATTTGATAAATAGGGCATAAAAATAAGCAAAAGAGCATGAATATGTCACAAAAGACCAATCAAATGACACAAAATATATTATGAATTTTTGTGTCATCAAATACATAAGGCTCAAACTTTGCTTGTCCTCAAACAAAATCAAAACTGATCAAAGGGAATAAACTTTCTTATGAAGAACAAACTTCTGAATGTTGGGGTATGCCCTTAAGGCTAATGTTTGAGGCCTTGGGATTGTATTAGTATCATGTAATAAACTCTTATGTTTATAAAGGCATGGTTATTATTCAGGTTGCTACATTGTCTGCTGCAATATATATGTTCTTCTGAATAATGTCTCAAAGCTGTTCAGCTAGGCTGACATGCAGTTAAGTCCTTAGTCGATATATCTTGGTGAACATGAGACAGCCTTGATATGATTGAGACTAATATGTGTTCTAATCTTATAGGATGCTTCGAGCATGGAATAAGATGTAGACTCATGGGTGCATTGGATGTACTGGACAGACCCTACTAGGTTATTCAATTGCTTGTCACAATGTGAATAATCCTTGAATGTAACAAGTGGCACATTTCCTCTGACTTGAGATCACTTGTGTTTTCTAAATGATGATTGTCATTGTTTTGAGGTAGTTCAATATCATTTGAAACATAATGGTTATAGACTATCTTGGATGATGAGCTTGAGTCAGGTTAGGGCACTAGTGATAGATATAGGATTGCCGTCTCCTTAATTGGAGTGTGATGTTCTAAAGGGGCCCCCCTGGATGAGATGATGGAGAAAGTGTATGGCCATACCCAGGTGACTGTGTTCATCTGATCTAATCATGCTCATCATATTGGAGTTACAGGCTTGACACGCTTGTCCAATAAGAACATCCAGTGGCAAAGGAATTATGTATGCCTAGTGAGTTGATTCACACTTGTGCTGTGGTTTGGGTGTAGTCTTGGAAGACTCTTTTCTTTATATCGGGAGACAGTGATGTGTTGCTAGATACCCCTCACTGATCGTGATAACGTGAGTTGATGTGGGGAGGCGACATGACCCACGGAAATACAAATGGAGTTTAAGGTTACCCTAGCTAGGGCACCTAAATTTCCATCTCTTGCATTGCATGCATCTTTAAGTTAGATTTTCATTCCTTGCATTGCATGCATCCTTTAAGTTATTTCCATCTCTTGCATTGCATGCATCTTTAAGTTAGATTTTCATTCCTTGCATTGCATGCATCCTTTAAGTTAGATCTCCTAGCATAACTTGCATCATATGGTAGGTTAGATCCACCCAACAATTACACCATGTAGTTACATCCCTAGGATCCGCCACTTATGTATGGTAGGTTAGTGCATGAAATTGATGTAATAGTATAGGTCAACTCCATTCTTGGGATGCAAGTCAAAATCAGGTCAAGACAACTCCAAGAGATGCCATGGGCCATCAGCCCAACTCAAGAGAGAATCAGCCCACCCCAACCTAATGAAGCAACACCACAAGTACCTCAACTTCCACCATCCTAGTTGGCAGCCATGTGGAGTTTACCTTCATTTCTAATCAAGTCAAGATGCAGCCTACACAAAGTCCTACTTCAGCCCATCATGCGCCAGCCACCAAAGTCAAGGAGCAGCTTGAGCCATGTCTCCTTCAGTCCACCATGCGCCAGCCACCAAGGTCAAGGAGCAGCTGAACCATGTCAGCCTTTGCAGCAACTTCAGTCCCTTCAAGTGTCAGCCGCCCATGCCAATCTGCAGCCTGCTCAATGTCAGCCATCAGCAGCCTCTTCAGTCCATCATCAACTCAGTTTCGAACTTGCCATTCTGCTGAAACTCCAAAGCCAAACCTCCAAGCAACCGCCCCTTTGGAAGAAGACATCAGCCCATTGAGTTGTCTACATCATGCTTGACTTGTGTGACTTGTTTTGAGCTTAGGAAGGGAGATAACCGTTGGAGACTCCCCTATATGATGTAACTTCTTGTAAAGCCATCAGTTTTTAGAGTTGAATGAATTTCAAATTTCAGAAGTGTGTCTTCTAATGGTGTGTGTCACCTAACCCCTCCCTTTCTTCCACCCATTGCCGAGAGTTCTATTCCCTTCCATCCCCTCTTGCTCTTCAACCTTCTTCCACCACTTGCGCTTGTCTTGAAGATGGGAGCTCACGCCACTTCCTCCCCTTAACCTTGACAAGCCTTCAGTCCAAGAGGAAGAGCTGAACAGCCGAGACTCAAGATGGTGTCATGCCAAGATCAAGCCACCACCTAGTTAAGCTAAGTCTCTCTACTATCTTGGTTGTTGTTCCTTGTTGCTTGTTGGACAGCCCCTTTGCACCCACATTTGTTTTCTGCAGGTGGCGCAAGGCCATGGGATGATAAGCAAGCCGCCCACCTTTCCTCTCCCTCTAATCTAGTTAGTCTATGTCATGTTAGCAAGGGAATTTGGAGGCTATCCTCCCCCTTGAATGTTCTTGTGTTAAGTGGCCTCTTAATATTATTTCAAATTCACCCACGCATGTGTGGGATGCTGCAATGCCATGTGTGTAAGCTCATAGGGCCCTACTTCGTGAGATTCAACCATTGGACCGGTGAAGAACGGGAAGGTCACCCTTTCTATTCTCAAAGGGTGCAAGGTGAGTTCCTCCCCTAGAGTAGCTTTATTGCTTATGTTAGAACCGCATGCTAGAACTAATTGAGGTTATAGAATCGCATGATAAGCTTTGTCAAATTTCATTTTATCTAGAAGTGCATGCTAGGATAGTTTCGGTTTTCACTACTACTTACTAAAACAAGCTAGTTTCAAACTACGATAGCTCAAGGGGTTTACTAAGTTATATCTATTTAGCAAAATGTTTTCAAAGCGCGTTGTTTGAATGTTGCATGTTTGGTGACCCCATCATGAGTTATCGTTACCGACATTTAAAGGAAACCCTCAGGGTCGCACAATTTGATGATATGGCTTACTTAAGTCAGATCGTGTGGACTGAATTGTTTGGGTTCAGTTTAAAGGGAATTAATCTCTGATTGTAAGTGAGATCTGGTCTGATCATGTTTGATTGATTAGGGCTTTAGATTGGTAAGCTTCGATCGAGAGAATGGATGCTAGATCGGTGAGATCAGGAGCATCAAAGAGATGAACGGTCAGATCTAGAGCCTTAGGGTTTAATGTGATCTGGACTTATGGCTTGGGGTGTTTGGTCATTTAACCAAACCAAAATGAACCGGCTCATGGATGAGCGCGTGGTTCAAAGGTGAAGTGGAGTTTGCGATTGGGGTAAACCCAAGATCGCATGTGGAGAAGTGGCATGCTATTTTTGGATAGCACTTCTCAACGTGACCACGCTTCACGTTTTCCCTCTTCACGTCTTGTCGCCATTTTGGCTTTCGGTCTTGAGGCATTCTTGCGTGAAGGAGAGGAATAGACGACAAGAGAAAAATCGCCAAGCCAAGAAGTTCTCTTCCCTTTCACTCGACAAGGACTCCTTGGGACCTTGCTAGCACAAGGATCGCCAAAGGGAGTAGGCGACATCAATTGTGTGCGTCACCTCTGGAGAAGATCCATTTCGATCTTTGTTTCCAAGGCGCCATCTAGAAATGGCTATGGTATGATCCTTCTCTATTTGCAATCGGGTCATTTTTGTTGATCATATAGCATGCAAGATCTAGAAACCCCCTTTCCGCTGCCTTCATTCCCATATGCGCCTATGAGATAGGGTTTCGCCCCCTTATGCAGACCTTCACTGAAATATACTCACCATTGAAAAATTCCACCAAATGCTTCATAAAATTTCAAATGAACATATTATCTTCTGAATTTAATCCTCAAGATCTACAACTTAATCAAATAAAATTTTGCAACTCGTAAATAGAATTTCAATCTCAAGATTTCATCCAGTTTTAGTTCAAATCCACCATACTTTTGTTTACAGGAATAGGATTTCCAAGATCTTTTTTCACTCAAATTTTTTTTAGTTCCTCCCTTTTTGCATCGTTCACATTCTCTAATTCGATTACCACCTTTTTTTCTGGTGACAAATGAAAGGTTCCCCTAAGGGGGCGAAACCCTAAACATGCGTATATAATAAAACTTGCATGGGCGGAATCATAGGATTTCTAGGATCGCATGTATGAACATAGATTAACTTAAAGGTTTGACACAAGGATCATACCATTGCCATTTCTTGGATGGTGACTTGGAAGCAGAGAACGATGCGGCTCTCCTCCAAAGCGTGCGCACACAAGATGGGTGATCGCCTACTCCTTGTCGATCCTTGTGCTAGCAAGGCTCCAAGGTCTCCTGATCGCGTGAAGGGAGAAGAGATGATCTCTTTTGCTTGGTCGAGTCCTCCTCTTGTCGTCAACCTTCACACACGAGAGAGTGAGTCATTGCGTGCAATAGGGGGCGAGAGGCGAGAATAGGGAGAGCTCTTCGAACGTGAGGCGTGGTCTCATTTTGATATCATGGCTTCTAAAAATAGCAAGCCACCACATGCGATCATGTGTTCACACCAAGTGAACGATCACAATTTCCTCTACCCTTGAACCATGCGCTCACTTGATGAGCCGGTTCATTTCATTTGGTTCAAGGACAAAATTAAGCCAAGCCTTGATCCAGATCACATTAAACCAAAAGGCTTAAGATCTGACCATTCATCTCTTGATGCTCTTGATCTCACCGATCTAGCATCCAATCTCTCGATCGAAGCTTACCGATCTCAAGCCCTAATCAATCAAACATGATCAGACCAGATCTCACTTACAATCAGAGTTTAAATCCCATTAAACTGAACTAAAACAATTCAGTCCACACGATCTGACATAAGTAAGCCATATCATCAAATTGTGCGACCCTAAGGGTTTCCTTTAAATGTCGGTAACGATAACTCACGTTATCACGATCAGTGAGGGGTATCTAGCAACACATCACTGTCTCCCGATATAAAGGAAAGAGTCTTCCAAGACTACACCCAAACCACAGCACAAGTGTGAACCCAAGTCACTTGACATATGTGTTTCCTTTGGCACTGGATGTTCTTATTGGACAAGCGTGTCAAGCCTGTAATTCCAATATGATGAGAATGATTAGATCAGATGAAACATAGTCATCTGGGTATGGCCATACACTTTCTCAATCATCTCATCCAGGGGGCCCCTATAGAACATCACACTCCAATCAAGGAGACGGCAATCCTATATCTATCACTAGTGCCCTAACATGACTCATGTTCATTATCCAAGATAGTCTATAACCATTATGTTTCAAATGATATTGAACTACCTCAAAACAATGCCAATCATCATTTAGAAACAGAAGTGATCTCAAGTCAGAGGAAATATGCCACTTGTTTGCATATAAGGATTATTCACATTGTGACAAGCAATTGAATATCCTAAGTAGGGTCTGTCCAGTACATCCAATGTACCCACGAGTCTACATCTTATTCCATGCTCGAAGCATCCTATAAGATTAGAACACATATTAGTCTCAATCATATCAAGGCTGTCTCATGTTCACCAAGATATCTCGACTAAGGACAAAACTGCATGTCAGCCAAGCTGAACAGCATTGAGACATTATTCAGAAGTATACATATTGCAGCAGATACTGTAACAACCTGAATAACAACCATTGCCTTTATAAACATAAAGTTTATACATGATACTAAAATAATCCCAAGGCCTCAAACATTAGCCTTAAGGGCATACCCCAACAATCTCCCACTTGCACTTAATCTAATGGTTGAGAAATCTCAAACCCATATTATTACAGTGCTTCTCATGCTTCTGCTGCGCCAGAGGCTTTGTAAGCGGGTCAGCCAGATTGTCATCTGTATGAACCTTGCAGACTTTGATCTCGCCACGATCAATGATCTCCCGGATCAAGTGAAACCTTCTCTGTATGTGCTTGGACTTCTGGTGCGACCGTGGTTCCTTTGCTTGTGCTATTGCTCCAGTGTTATCACAGAAGATAACCAAAGGATCTGCACTCGAAGGAACAACACCAAGTTCCTGAACGAACTTACGAATCCACACTGCCTCCTTAGATGCTTCTGAGGCTGCAACATACTCAGCTTCTGTTGTGGAATCAGCAACAATTGACTGTTTGAAACTTTTCCACACCACTGCTGCTCCATTCAAGCTAAAAACATAGCCTGATTGCGATCGGAAATCATCCTGGTCAGATTGGAACGAAGCGTCAGTATATCCTTCAATACTGAGTTCTTCCTGACCTCCATATATCAAGAACATATCTTTGGTCCTCCGAAGATATTTCAAAATGTTCTTGACCGCAATCCAGTGTGCCTTCCCTGGATTACTTTGGAATCGACTGGTCACGCTTAACCCGTAAGCGACGTCTGGGCGAGTACACAACATCGCATACATAATGGACCCAATAGCCGAAGCATAAGGCGTATTGTCCATTTCATCTTTCTCAGTCTGTGTTTGTGGACACTGACTCTTTGAAAGATTCAGACCATGTCTGACTGGAAGATATCCTCTTTTAGAATTTTCTAAATGGAATCTCTCCAGGACTTTATCGATGTAAGTACTCTGGCACAGCCCAAGAAGCCTCTTAGATCTATCTCTGTAGATCTTCACACCTAATACATAGGCTGCTTCTCCTAAATCTTTCATCTGGAAACATTTTCTTAACCATGCCTTAACCGCATGTAGTTCAGGAATATCGTTTCCAATGATTAAGATGTCATCGACGTAGAGGACTAGGAAAGTAATCACGCTCCCACTAAACCTCTTATATACACACGGATCATCTTCATTCTTGATGAAACCAAATTCACAGATTGATTCATCAAAACGAATATTCCAGCTTCTTGATGCTTGTTTAAGTCCATAAATGGACTTCTTTAATTTGCATATTTTATGACGATCCGATGGATTAGTGAAACCTTCAGGTTGTGTCATATACACATCCTCTTCTAATTTTCCATTAAGGAAAGCGGTCTTCACATCCATCTGCCAGATCTCATAATCATAATATGCCGCTATCGCGAGAATAATCCGAATAGACTTGAACATGGCTACAGGAGAGAAAGTTTCATCATAATCTATCCCGTAGATTTGTTTGAAACCTTTCGAAACTAGCCTGCCTTTATAGGTAACCACGTTACCATCCATGTCTATCTTCTTCTTGAAGATCCACTTACAGCCTATAGGGATTACTCCCGGAGGCGGATCAACCAAATCCCATACTTGGTTATCTGACATGGAGTCCATCTCGGCTCGCATAGCTTCAAGCCATCTCGCTGATTCCGGTCCACTGACCGCATCCGCATAAGTGAGGGGTTCATCATCAATGATGTAGACTCCGTCATAGCGCTCAGGCTGTCGACAGATCCTTCCCGATCTTCGCGGTTCCCGTGATATCTGAGCCTCAGGTTGTTCAGTAACCTGATCTACTGGCTCAGGCTCATCCAACTGTGCTTGACTACTTTGTCCTTCTTCTGGATTCTCATCCAGCTTTATTTCTCTCCCACTGGCTTCTTGCAGAAGAAATTCCTTCTCAAGAAATATAGCCGTCCGAGCAACAAATACTTTGTTCTCTTTGGGATCGTAGAAATAATAACCCTTAGTTTCCTTAGGGTAACCGACAAAGATACATTTCTCAGATCTGCTCTCTAGTTTCCCAGAGGCGAGCTTTTTGACATAAGCCTCGCAACCCCAGATCTTAATAAATGTCAAGCTCGGCTGTTTCCCATACCATAACTCATATGGAGTCTTTGAAACGGCCTTGGATGGCACTCGGTTTAGTACCTTTGCAGCTGTTTCCAGTGCAAATCCCCAAAAGGAGTAAGGTAGAGTAGCCTGACTCATCATAGAACGAACCATATCCAGTAATGTTCTATTTCTCCTCTCGGACACACCATTCCATTGCGGTGTTCCTGGCGGAGTGAGCTGTGAGATAATCCCACACTCCTTCAGATAGTCAGTAAACTCATGAATCAAGTATTCTCCACCTCGATCTGAGCGAAGTGCCTTGATATTTCGGCCTAGCTGATTTTGTACTTCATTTTTGAACTCTTTGAACTTGTCAAAAGATTCACTCTTATGTCTCATTAGATAGACATAACCATACCTACTGAAATCATCAGTAAAGGTAATGAAGTATGAATAGCCACCTCTGGCATGTTTACTAAATGGCCCACACACATCACTGTGAATGAGGTCAAGTAAACCTGAAGCCCTTTGACCTTTGTTGGAAAAAGGAGACTTCGTCATTTTACCCATTAAACAAGCTTTGCATGTATCAAGCTTTGCATGTATCAAGCTCCTCATATGGCCTAAACGACTATGCCATAGCAAGGTGCTGTCATCAGCATACTTGGCTTTCTTAATATCAATCTGTTGTATTGAACATTCCATGTCCAACATGAATAACCCATTGTTAATTGACCCAGTAGCATAAACAATATTATCAAAAGAAATGTAACACTTTGAAATCTTGCATTCAAAGGAAAACCCTTTCCTGACAAGAGCAGGAATAGAGATAATATTCTTAGTTATGCTTGGTACAAAATAACAATTGTCCAGTTCTAATACAAGACCAGATGGTAAAGAGATGTGATAAACTCCTACAGCAACAGCAGCAACCCGTGCCCCGTTACCTACTCGTAGGTCCACCTCATGCTGTCCCACCTGTCTTCTTCTCTTGAGTTTCTGTACATTTGAACAAATGTGAACTCCACATGCAGTGTCTAACACCCATGAAATAGAAGAAGAAACCATGACTTCAGTCACGAAAATACCTGAGCCAGAAGCGAAAGAGTTGCTTCCCTTCTTATCTCCTTGGAGTGCTTTACAGTCCTTTTTCCAGTGACCCAGCTGGCCACAATGGAAACATCTGTATTCCTTCGACCGCTTTACTTTTTTGCTTCAGAGCCTTGTTGTAGCTCTTGACAGGGGCTTTGCCCTTCTTCCCCTTCTTCTTGTTCCTAGAAGGAACCATGAGGACAGAGGATGAAGGCGTTCCCTTCTCACATGACTGAGTCTGCTCAGTTGTCAAGAGCATATTCAGTAACTCTGCTGGCGTACAGTCGATCTTGTTCATATTAAAATTAATAATGAATGGATCGAAAGAGGCCGGGAGAGACTGCAGGATGATATCTACAACAAGCTCCTGATTGATGGTGTGTCCCAGTTTCTCTAGAGCCTCCTTGTACCCAATCATCTTGAGCACGTGAGCTCCAACTGGACTCCCTTCAGTCAGTTTGCTCTGAAAGAAAAGTTTAGTCAAATTATAGCGTTCAGTCCTTGCCTGTGCTGCATACAGCATCTTGAGGTTTGCTATAATTTCTATAGCAGATAAATCCTCATGCTGACGTTGCAGCTGTGGCGTCATAGACGCTAGCATAAGGCAAGCGACGTCAATGCTATCATTGACATGCTTTTCATAAGCTTCCCGAACCGCCCTTGCGGCGTTCGCAGCGGGTTGAGGCGGTATAGCCGTCTCGAGGACATACAGTTTCCTCTCAGCCTTAAGAACAATCTTAAGGTGTCCATACCAGTCTGAGAAGTTTGGCCCAGCAAACTTCTCCCTTTCCAGTAGGGATCGCACATTGAAAGCTGTGGTGTTCGTTGCTGCAGTAATCTACAACAATGCAAGAACAGCAAGGTCAGTATCAATGTTAGAATCAATTCAGGACTTAAGAATGATTCTTTTCTCACTATTTTATCTGACTAAAAAATCCAGTAAAACAGTCCGAAAGAGTGAAACTCTTTTAGTGAGATGGGATCCAGATTTCATACTTGGTCTCCGCGTCCCGCTCAGGCGAGATAAGATGCACAGAGAGTACAAGCACTAATCTCTGGTAGGCAATCCCTGCCAATCGCCAACCCGTGCGATTCCCCTTCATCTGGGCAATCCAGCAGACTGTGCCAACTGAGTTGGTACAACACAGTCTCTGATCCCACAGATGGCTGCCTCCATATAGCTACCATATGCTCAATATGTAGCCTACATGGTCAAGCTGACCCGACCTACTCCCTGGACCACCACGTGCTATGCTGAGCAACGAGAAGCGATAAATCCCTTCTCTGTAACACGCAGGTGTAATCTCACACCGTCTGAAGATAGATGGGCGTGCCCACTGAGTGGGTACAACACGGCCCCAACGATAGTCAGAACAGTGAGGTTTCGCGTCAGAAGGCTTACGTGCTTGATATTTAACGTTGGATTTTAACGGTCCTTTTATCTTCTTACTATCATTCAAATCCTATGGTGATAGCAGAAGAATAAATCATTTTTTTTTTTTTGCCAAAGGCAAGAAATTTTGATGTTATATTCCAATTCCAAAAAAATATTTACAGGAAATATACAAATCGCTCACTCCCCTGTCTTCCTTTATACCCTCCGAGAAAATTTGGAATAGAGTCTCCCCTATATTTCCTAGCGCGTGAGCCCTGTGCTACATGGGATCATCTACCAAGAAAACCAAAAGGAGGAAAAAGAAGAGGCCAATCGAGTGGTCCTGAACCCAATGCAACATTGCACAGCTACCTCAACAAAACCAAACAAAAACAATACAATCCAACCCGCATGGCAGTACAGAAAACAGAGCTTTAGCTGCAGCCGCGCATTCGTCAAAGCACGATAACTTGTTATCCCTCTATATTCCCTGCCAAGGCAGCCACATAGCAGGCCTGTTGTGTTTACGCTGCGGCCTAAGGACTTTAGGAATTGTATCTTCATCTCCGAGCCAAGATATTTCCACGATGAGGGGCGGATATATGTAAACTCCACCTGGAGAAAAAATCCCGGTCCAGCATCATCCAATAGAGGGCCTTGCGCGTGGTTCGGAGTAATCGGCTTGGCCATCTTATGTGGTAAAAGCCCATTAAGCCTAAGTAAGACCTTAATTAAACTTAAGTCTTCACTTGAGCTCTTCTTGGGTCTTTTGCATTTCCTCTGGCCCAACCCGGGCCCAAGCGACCTCTGCAGCCCAAATGCACCCACCAGGTAGCATGAGCCTGTCCTAGAGTCGAACCCTAGACCTCCCACTGGTGAAGCCACTTGCTGCATGCGCCTCTGCCAAGTGTGCTCTGTGCTCATGTCTGATTAAAATACAATTTAATCTATCTAGACATGATTGACACGCAGGTCAATTACACTTTATAAATTAATTAAAATGTGATGCACATATCACAATAATAATTTACAAATAATGCATCCAGGCACACAGGCCCCAGCACAGCACACATTAAATATAGGCAGCCCACATAAGATTAAATAAACAATCATTCCTCATGTTATACAAACATCATGTGATCCATCCAAGAAAATAAAAATTTTCAAAAACCCATTGGCTTCATTTTATTTCCTTATGTGCCCTACTACCTTACAACGGTCCATTAATAGGGATCCACTCATCAGACCTAGTCAGACCCACTGCCCTTGTGTTGGGGTATGCCCTTAAGGCTAATGTTTGAGGCCTTGGGATTCTTTCAGTATCATGTATAAACTCTTATGTTTATAAAGGCAATGGTTGTTATTCAATTTGTTACATTGTCTGCTGCAATATGTATACTTCTGAATAATGTCTCAATGCTGTTCAGCTTGGCTGACATGCTGTATTGTCCTTAGTCGAGATATCTTGGTGAACTTGAGACAGCCTTGATATGATTGAGACTAATATGTGTTCTAATCTTATAGGATGCTTCGAGCATGGAATAAGATGTAGACTCATGGGTACATTGGATGTACTGGACAGACCCTACTAGGATATTCAATTGCTTGTCACAATGTGAATAATCCTTGTATGCAACAAGTGGCATATTTCCTCTGACTTGAGATCACTTGTGTTTCTAAATGATGATTGGCATTGTTTTGAGGTAGTTCAATATCATTTGAAACATAATGGTTATAGACTATCTTGGATAATGAGCATGAGTCATGTTAGGGCACTAGTGATAGATAAAGGATTGCCGTCTCCTAGTTTGGAGTGTGATGTTCTAAAGGGGCCCCCCTTGGATGAGATGATTGAGAAAGTGTATGGCCATACCCAGATGACTGTGTTCATCTGATCTAATCATTCTCATCATATTGGAGTCACAGGCTTGACACGCTTGTCCAATAAGAACATCCAGTGGCAAAGGAAACATGTATGCCTAGTGAAGTGGATTCACACTTGTGCTGTGGTTTGGGTGTAGTCTTGGAAGACTCTTTCCTTTATATCGGGAGACAGTGATGTGTTGCTAGATACCCCTCACTGATCGTGATAACGTAAGTTATCGTTACCGACATTTAAAGGAAACCCTTAGGGTCGCACAATTTGATGATATGGCTTACTTATGTCAGATCGTGTGGACTGAATTGTTTTGGTTCAGTTTAAAGGAGTTTAAACTCTGATTGTAAGTGAGATATGGTCTGATCATGTTTGATTGATTAGGGCTTGAGATCGGTAAGCTTCGATCGAGAGATTGGATGCTAGATCGGTGAGATCGAGAGCATCGAGAGATGAACGGTTAGATCTTGAACCATTTGGTTTAATGAGATCTGAACCAATGTTGATTTGATTTGGTCTTTGAACCAAATGCATTGAACCGAATGAATTGAATCGGTTCACTTATGTGAACATTTGGTTCGAATGGGAGAGGTTCGAAGGTAACGTGGGTAACGTGGGATTGAATGAGGACTTAGTGCTTTCTATTTTTAGAAAGGCGTTTTTCCTCCTTCGGTTAATCCCCCAACGTTTTCGAATGTGGGGGTTACTCTCTCGCTCTCTCTTGCCGACTTGTGCTCTTGCGCTCGTCTTGGGTGATCTTCACGCCAAAGGAGAAGGTTCAATCAGCATAGAAGATTCATCTCTTCTCTTCCACACACAAAAGGACACTTGGAGATCCTTGCTAGCACAAGGAGTCACAAGGAGTAGCCGACCACTCAACTTGTGTGCGTCATCTTTGGAGGAAAGCCTTATCGCCTTCTTCTTCCAAGCCGCCATTCAAGCAATGGCTATGGTATGATTCCATCTAAGATCTATGCAATTTTAAGTTGATCATATATGATGTATGCGATCCTTATGAAACCCTAATTCCGCTGCCGAAAAAGAAATTTACATGACTATGGGTTTCGCCCCCCTCACGAAAGGGGTCCTTCAAATTGGTATCAGAGCGCCGAGGTTATGCATGATCTTATATGATTGCTTTGCGTTATTGTGATCCATGCTTTGCATTTATGGTTAGATCTAAAACTATCATCATGCGAAATATACATGCTAGCCTTTAGATGTATGTTTATTCTTAAGTTGCGCATGTATGATGTTTATGTTGGCGCATGTTAATGTTTTTGTCAAAAAGTTAATCACTTGTGCGCCTCACTTAGATCTAAGCGCTTGCTATAAACCCTTAGACGGGTTAGTAGGGTTGAAATCATCACCTAGTTAAGATGCAACCAATCTGATTAGACCATCTGACAGCCTAGATGGGTCGACTAGATGGCACCTGTGCGCAAGCACGAGGTGGCTATAGGTCGACTGCATCAAGAGCATGTAGCGATGTCTGGTTGAGACAACCAGTGAACGCCAAATGAGTTAGGCCCGGGGTCACACCCGTTTGCCAGAACTCATGAGGGTCGTTCAGCCCAGCGCATGCATGGTTGACCATTAGGTCAACTCAAGTCAGTTAGGACTTGGTGCATGCAAGGGCAGCGGATAAGACTAGGTCTGATGAGTGGATCCCTAGTAATGGACCGTTGTAAGGTAGTAAGGCACATAAGAAAATTAAAATTGATTCCAATGGGATTTTGAAAAATTTTATTTTCTTGTAATGGATCACATGTTGATTGCATACCATGATGAGTGTCTATTTCATCTTATGTGGGTTGCCCTTTTAATGTGTGCTGTGCTGGGGCCTGCGTGCCTGGAAGTAAATTGTAAATTAATTTTATTGTGATCTGCGTATCACATGTTATTTAATTTATAATGTGTAATTGACATGCGAGTCAATCTTGTCTAGATAGATTAAATTGTATTTTAATCAGACAAGAGCACACAGCACACTTGGCAAAGGCGCATGCAGCAGTGGCTTGACCAGGTGGGAGGTCCAGGGTTCGACTCTGGGACAGGCGCATTTACCTGGTGGGCGCACCTGAGCTGCAATGGGCGCTTGGGCCCTGGGTTGGGCCAGATGAGATGCAAAAGACCCAAGAAGAGCTCAAGTGAAGACTTAAGTTAATTAAGGTCTTACTTAGGCTTATTGGGCTTTTACCACATAAGATCAGCATGCTTTCTATTTATTGTTTACATAATTAGAATTGCATGATTTAATCTTCTGCTATCACCATAGGGTCTGTATGATAGTTAAGAAGATAAAAAGACCGTAAAAATCCAACGCTAAAATATCAAGCACGTATGCCTTCTGACGCGAAACCTCACTGTTCTGACTATCGTTGGGGCCGTGTTGTACCCACTCAGTGGGCACGCCCATCTATCTTCAGACGGTGTGTGATTACACCTGCGTGCTACAGAGAAGGGATTTATCGCTTCTCGTTGCTCAGCATAGCACGTGGTGGTCCAGGGAGTAGGTCAGGTCAGCTTGACCATGTAGGCTACATACTGAGCATATGTGAGCTATATGGAGGCAGCCATCTGTGGGATCAGAGACTGTGTTGTACCAACTCAGTTGGCACAGTCTGCTGGATTGCCCAGATGAAGGGGAATCGCACGGGCTGGCGATTGGCAAGGATTGCCTACCAGAAACTAGTGCTTGTACTCTCTGTGCATCTTATCTCGCCTGAGCGGGACGCGGAGACCAAGTATGAAATCTGGATCCCATCTCACTAAAAGAGTGTTACTCTTTTGGACTGTTTAATGGATTTTTCAGTCAGATAAAATAGTGAGAAAAGAATCTTTCTTAAGTCCTGGATTGATTCTAAACATTGATACTGACCTTGCTGTTCTTGCATTGTTGTAGATTACTGCAGCAACGAACACCACGAATTTCAATGTGCGATCCCTACTGGAAAGGGAGAAGTTTGCTGGGCCAAACTTCTCAGACTGGTACGGACACCTTAAGATTGTTCTTAAGGCAGAGAGGAAACTGTATGTCCTCGAGACGGCTATACCGCCTCAACCCGCTGCGAACGCCGCAAGGGCGGTTCGGGATGCCTATGAAAAGCATGTCAATGATAGCATTGATGTCGCTTGCCTGATGCTTGCGTCTATGACGCCAGAGCTGCAGCGTCAGCATGAGGATCTATCTGCTATACAGATTATAGCAAACCTCAAGATGCTGTATGCTGCACAGGCCAGGACTGAACGCTACAATTTGACTAAGCTTTTCTTTCAGAGCAAACTGGCTGAAGGGAGTCCAGTGGGAGCTCACGTACTCAAGATGATTGGGTACAAGGAGGCTCTAGAGAAACTGGGACATACCGTCAATCAGGAGCTTGCTGTAGACATCATATTGCAGTCTCTCCCGACCTCTTTCGATCCGTTCATCATTAACTTTAATATGAACAAGATTGACTGTACGCCGGCAGAGTTACTGAATATGCTCTTGACTACAGAGCTGACGCTAAAGGGAAAGCCTTCAACCTCTGTCTTGATGGTTCCTTCCAGGAACAAGAAGAAGGGGAAGAAGGGCAAAGCCCCTGTCAAGAGCTACAACAAGGCTCTGAAACAAAAGGTTAAGCGGTCGAAGGAATAAAGATGTTTCCATTGTGGCCAGCTGGGTCACTGGAAAAAGGACTGTAAAGCGCTCCAAGGAGACAAGAAGGGAAGCATCGCTTTTGGCTCAGGTATTTTTGTGACTGAGGTCATGTTTTCTTCTTCTATCTCATGGGTGTTGTGTTGGGGTATGCCCTTAAGGCTAATGTTTGAGGCCTTGGGATCTTTCAGTATCATGTATAAACTCTTATGTTTATAAAGGCAATGGTTGTTATTTGTAGGTCCCCTTCGAGGGGGAGCGCAAACCCTAAGCATGCACAAATCTCAATTGCATGGGCGGAATTAGGGTTTCCATAGATCGCATGTAGTATATCTATAAGATTAACTTTGTTTGCTTATAAAGATCAAGAGAAGATCTCTTACCATAGCCATGATAAAGGGTGGTGACTTGGAAGCAAGAGGGCAAGTAAGCACTCCTCCAAAGATAACGCACACTAGATGAGAGATGGCTACCCTTTCGGATGTTCCTTGTGCTAGCAAGGGATCTCCAAAACTTCCTTGTCGTGTGTAGATGAAGAGAGGTGCTTGGCCGAGAGCTTCGTTGTGCAAGAGTTCCCCTTTTTTTTCTTTTCTTGTCGAATGAAGATCACAAGAGAGTAATTGGGCAAATGGCGTTAAGGCTTTCATTCAAGTGATGGCGTTACACTTCCAAATATGGAAGGTTATGAAGCCATGCGACCACTTGAAGAAAAATCGCCCAAAATGCCTTCAATCCTTGAACCATACGTTCACCCATGTGAACCGGTTCAAGCCAATTAGGTTCAACTCAATTCGGTTCAAAAAACCAAATCAAACCAGCCCAAGCCATGGTCTAGATCTCTTTGAACCAAATGGTTCAAGATCCAACCGTTCATCTCTGGATGCTCTTGATCTCTCCGATCTAGCATCCACACTCTCGATCGAAGCTTACCGATCTCAAGCCCTAATCAATCAAACATGATCAGACCAGATCTCACTTACAATCAGAGTCTAAACTCCTTTAAACTGAATCCAAACAATTCAGTCCACACGATCTGACTTGAGTAAGCCATGTCATCAAATTGTGCGACCCTAAGGGTTTCCTTTAAATGTCGGTAACGACAACTTACGTTATCACGATCAGTGAGGGGTATCTAGCAACACATCACTGTCTCCCGATATAAAGGAAAGAGTCTTCCAAGACTACACCCAAATCACAGCACAAGTGTGAATCCATTTCACGAGGCATACATGTTTCCTTTGCCACTGGATGTTCTTATTGGACAAGCATGTCAAGCCTGTAACTCCAATACGATGAGCATGATTAGATCAGATGAACATAGTCATCTGGGTATGGCCATACACTTTCTCAATCATCTCATATAGGGGGGGCCTTAGAACATCACACTCCTTAAACAAGGAGACGGCAATCCTTTATCTATCACTAGTGTCCTAACCTGACTCATGATCATTATCCAAGATAGTCTATAACCATTATATTTCAAATGATATTGAACTACCTCAAAACAATGACATTCATCATTTAGAAACACAAGTGATCTCAAGTCAAAGGACATGTGCCACTTGTAGCATACAAGGATTATTCACATTGTGACAAGCAATTGAATATCCTAGTAGGGTCTGTCCAGTACATCCAATGTACCCATGAGTCTACATCTTATTCCATGCTCGAAGCATCCTATAAGATTAGAACACATATTAGTCTTAACCATATCAAGGCTGTCTCATGTTCACCAAGATATATCGACTAAGGACATTACTGCATGTCAGCCTAGCTGAACAGCTTTGAGACATTATTCAGTAGTACACTTATTACAGCAGACAAGGTAACAACCTGAATAACAACCATTGCCTTTATAAACTTAAGAGTTTATACAATGATACTATTACAATCCCAAGGCCTCAAACATTAGCCTTAAGGGCATACCCCAACAATCTCCCACTTGCACTTAATCTAATGGTTGAGAAACCTCAAACCCATATTATTACAGTGCTTCTCATGCTTCTGCTGTGCCAGAGGCTTGGTAAGCGGGTCTGCCAGATTGTCATCTGTATGAACCTTGCATATTTTGATCTCGCCACGATCTATGATCTCCCGGATCAAGTGAAACCGTCTCTGTATGTGCTTGGACTTCTGGTGCGACCGTGGTTCCTTTGCTTGTGCGATGGCTCCAGTGTTATCACAGAAGATAACCAAAGGATCGACACTCGAAGGAACAACACCAAGTTCTCTCACGAACTTACGAATCCACACTGCCTCCGTGGATGCTTCCGAGGCTGCAACATACTCGGCTTCTGTTGTGGAATCAGCAACAGTTGACTGTTTGAAACTCTTCCACACCACTGCTCCACCATTCAAGCTAAAAACATAGCCTGATTGCGATCGGAAATCATCCTGGTCCAACTGGAACGAAGCGTCAGTATATCCTTCTATACTGAGTTCTTCCTGACCACCATATATCAAGAACATATCTTTGGTCCTCCGCAGATATTTTAAAATGTTCTTGACTGCAATCCAGTGTGCCTGACCTGGATTACTTTGGAAACGACTGGTCACGCTTAACCCGTAAGCAACGTCTGGGCGAGTACATAACATCGCATACATAATGGACCCAATAGCCGAAGCATAAGGCGTATTGTCCATTTCATCTTTCTCAGTCTGTGTTTGTGGACACTGACTCTTCGAAAGATTCAGACCATGTCTGACTGGAAGATATCCCCTTTTAGAATTCTCTAAATGGAATCTCTCCAGAACTTTATCGATGTAAGTACTCTGGCACAGCCCGAGAAGCCTCTTAGATCTATCCCTGTAGATCTTCACACCTAATACATAGGCTGCTTCTCCTAGATCTTTCATCTGGAAACATTTCCTTAGCCATGCTTTAACAGCATGCATTTCAGGAATATCGTTTCCAATGATTAAGATATCATCGACGTAGAGGATTAGGAATGTAATCACGCTCCCACTAAACCTCTTATACACACACGGGTCATCTTCGTTCTTGATGAAACCAAACTCAGAGATTGATTCATCAAAACGAATATTCCAGCTTCTTGATGCTTGTTTAAGTCCATAAATGGACTTCTTTAACTTGCATATTTTATGACGATCTGATGGATTAGTGAAACCTTCAGGTTGTGTCATATACACATCCTCATTCAGATTTCCATTAAGGAAAGCTGTTTTCACATCCATCTGCCAGATCTCATAATCGTAATATGCAGCTATCGCGAGAAGAATCCGAATAGACTTGAACATAGCTACAGGAGAGAAAGTTTCATCATAATCTATCCTGTAGATTTGTTTGAAACCTTTCGCAACTAGCCTGCCTTTATAGGTAACCACGTTACCATCCATGTCAATCTTCTTCTTGAAGATCCATTTACAGCCTATCGGGATTACTCCCGGAGGCGGATCAACCAAATCCCAGACTTGGTTATCTGACATGGAGTCTATCTCGGCTCGCATAGCTTCAAGCCATCTAGCTGACTCCGGTCCACTGACCGCATCCGCATAAGTAAGGGGTTCATCATTATCAATGATGTAGACTCCGTCATAGCGCTCAGGCTGTCTACGGATCCTACCCGATCTTCGCGGTTCCCGTGATATCTGAGCCTCAGGTTGTTCAATAACCTGATCCACTGGCTCATGCACATCCAACTGTGCTTGACTACTTTGTCCTTCCTCTGGATTCTCATCCAGCTTTATTTCTCTCCCACTGGCCTCTTGCAGAAGAAACTCCTTCTCAAGGAATATGGCCGTCCGAGCAACAAATACTTTGTTCTCTTTGGGATCGTAGAAATAATAACCCTTAGTTTCCTTAGGGTAACCGACAAAGATACATTTCTCAGATCTGCTCTCCAGTTTCCCAGAGGCGAGCTTTTTGACATAAGCCTCGCAACCCCAGATCCTGATAAATGTCAAGCTCGGCTGTTTCCCATACCATAATTCATATGGCGTCTTTGAAACGGCCTTGGATGGCACTCGGTTTAGTACCTTTGCAGCTGTTTCCAGTGCAAATCCCCAAAAGGAATATGGAAGAGTAGCCTGACTCATCATAGAACGAACCATATCAAGTAACGTTCTATTTCTCCTCTCGGACACACCATTCCATTGTGGTGTTCCTGGCGGAGTGAGCTGTGAGATAATCCCACACTCTTTTAGATAGTCAGTAAACTCTCGACTTAGGTATTCTCCACCTCGATCAGAACGAAGTGCCTTGATATTTCGGCCTAGCTGATTCTGTACTTCATTTTTGAACTCTTTGAACTTGTCAAAAGATTCACTCTTATGTCTCATAAGATAGACATAACCATACCTACTGAAATCATCAGTAAAGGTAATGAAGTACGAATAGCCACCTCTGGCATGTTTACTAAATGGCCCACACACATCACTGTGTATAAGATCAAGTAAACCTGAAGCCCTTTGACCTTTGTGAGGAAAAGGTGACTTCGTCATTTTACCCATTAAACAAGCTTTGCATGTATCAATCTCCTCATAGGAGAATGATCCCAGCAGTCCATGATCATGCAACCGCTTAATGCGCTTCTTGTTAATATGGCCTAAACGACTATGCCATAACAAGGTGCTGTCTTCAGCATACTTGGCTTTCTTAATATCAACACTTTGTATAGAACTTTCCATGTCCAACATGTATAACCCATTGTTAATTGAACCAGTTGCATAAACAATATTATCTAAAGATAAAACACACTTTGAAATATTGCATTCAAAGGCAAATCCTTTCCTGACAAGAGCAGGAATAGAGATAATGTTTTTAGTAATACTGGGAACAAAGTAACAACTGTTTAGTTCTAATACAATGCCAGATGGTAATGAGATGAAATAGTCTCCTACAGCAACAGCAGCAACCCGTGCCCCGTTTCCAACGCGTAGGTCCACCTCATGCTGTCCCACCTGCCTTCTTCTCTTGAGTTCCTGTACATTTGAACAAATGTGAACTCCACATGCAGTGTCCAACACCCATGAAATAGAAGAAGATGATATCATGACCTCAGTCACAAATATACCTGAGCCAGAAGCGATGCTTCCCCTCTTATCTCCTTGGAGCGCTTTACAGTCCTTTTTCCAGTGACCCAGCTGGCCACAGTGGAAACACCTGTTGTCCTTCGCCCGCTTCACCTTTTGTTTCAGAGCCTTACTGTAGTTCTTGACAGGGGCCTTGCCCTTCTTCCCCTTCTTCTTGTTCCTCGAAGGAACCATCAAGACAGAGGTTGAAGGCTTTCCCTTCAGAGTTTCCTCAGTAGTCAAGAGCATATTGAGCAGCTCTGCCGGAGTACAATCGATCTTGTTCATATTAAAATTAATAATGAACGCATCGAAAGAGGGCGGGAGAGACTGCAGAATTATGTCTACAGCAAGCTCCTGGTTGATGGTATGCCCTAGTTTCTCTAGAGCCTCCTTGTGCCCTATCATCTTGAGCACGTGAGCTCCCACTGGGCTCCCTTCAGCCAGTTTGCTCTGAAAGAAAAGCTTGGTCAGATTATAGCGTTCTGTCCTCGCCTGTGCAGCATACAGCATCTTGAGGTTCGCTATAATCTCTATAGCCGACATATCCTCATGCTGACGCTGCAGCGGTGGCGTCATAGACGCTAGCATCAGGCAAGCGACATCAATGCTATCATTGACATGCTTTTCATAGGCTTCGCGAACCGCCCTTGCGGCGTTCGCAGCGGGTTGAGGCGGCACAGCCGTCTCGAGGACATACAGTTTCCTCTCAGCCTTAAGAATGATCTTAAGCTGTCCGAACCAGTCTGAGAAGTTTGGCCCAGCAAACTTCTCCCTTTCCAGTAGGGATCGCACATTGAAGCTCATGGTGTTCGTTGCTGCAGGAATCTACAACAATGCAAGAACAGCAAGGTTAGTATCAATGTTTAGAATCAATCCAGGACTTAATAAAGATTCTTTTCTCACTATTTTATCTGGCTGAAAAATCCAGCAAAACAGCCCGAAAGAGTAGAACTCTTTTAGTGAGATGGGATCCAGATTTCATACTTGGTCTCCGTGTCCCGCTCAGGCGAGATAAGATGCACAGAGAGTACAAGCACTAATCTCTGGTAGGCTGTCCCAGCCAATCGCCAACCCGTGCGATTCCCCTTCATCTGGGCAATCCAGCAGACTATGCCAACTGAGTTGGTACAACACAGTCTCTGACCCCACAGATGGCTGCCTCCATGTGCTACCATATGCGCCACATATGTAGCCTACATGGTCAAGCTGACCCGACCTACTCCCTGGACCACCACGTGCTATGCTGAGCAACGAGAAGGGATAAATCCCTACTCTGTAACACGCAGGTGTAATCCCGCACCGTCTGAAGATAGATGGACGTGCCCACTGAGTGGGTACAACACGGCTCCAACGATAGTCAGAACAGTGAGGTTTCGCGTCAGAAGGCTTACGAGCTTGATATGTTAGCGTTTGGATTTTAACGGTCTTTTATCTTCATACCTATCATGTAAGTCCTATGGTGATAGCAGAAGATAAACTCATGCAATTCTAATTATAAAAGCAATAAATAGAAAGCATGCTGATCTTATGTGGTAAAAGCCCATAGCCTAAGTAAGACCTTAATTTTACTTAAGTCTTCACTTTCTTTTCATGGGTCTTTTATCTCATCAGGTCCATCCCAGGGCCCTTGCGCCAAGTTCAGCTCAGGTGCGCCCACCAGCTGAATGCGCCTCTTTAATGTGTGCTTTTGTGCTCTTGTCTAATCAAATACATTTTGATCTATCTAGACAAGGTTGACTCGCAGGTCAAATATATAATAAATTAATTAAAAAGTGATTCGCAGATCACAATAAAAATTAATTTACAAGTTTAAGTCCAGGCACGCAGGCCCCAGCACAGCACACATTTAACATGGGCAGCCCACATAAGAATAAATAAACAAGCATCATGGCATCATTCAATCAACATGTGATCCATTACAATGAAAATAAAATTTTGAAAACCCCATTGGCATCAATTTTAATTTTCTTATGAGCCCTACTACCTTACAACGGTCCATTAATAGGGATCCACTCATCCAGCTAGTCAGATCCACTGCCCTTGCATGCACCAAGTCCTAACTGACTCGAGTTGACCTAATGGTCAACCATGCATGCTACAAGGGCTGAACAACCCTCATGAGTTTTGGCAAGCGGGTGTGACCCCGGGCCTAACTCATGTGTGTTCATTAGTCGTCTCAACCAGACCTCGCTACACGCCCTTGATGCAGTCAACCTATAGCCACCTCGTGCTTGCGCACAGGTGCTATCAGGTCAACCCATCTAGGCTGTCAGATGGTCTGATCAGACTAGTTGGATCTTCCCTAGAGGATGCCTTCAACCCTACTAACCCGTCTAAGGGATTATAGCAGGCGCCACTTAGATCTATGGTGATAGGCGCGCAAGATGTAAGGTTTTTCTTTGAAAAACAACTACAACAAGCGCAAACAAGTAACATGCGCCACTTTGATAAACAAGATACATCAAATATCTAGCATGTCATTCTTTGCATGTTGATAAACCAAAGATCTAGGCATAAGCGCAAACTTCTCCAAGCAATGATACAAGCGCAAACAAACTTATGTGCACACAACATCATGTAAGCGCAAGAAAACAAAGCATGAAGTGAGCGCAATATGGCATCATGAATGGATCACAACCTCAGCAAAGCAATCATATAGATGATACTGAAAAACCCTTTGCTCTGATACCAATTGTAGGTCCCCTTCGAGGGGGAGCGCAAACCCTAAGCATGCACAAATCTCAATTGCATGGGCGGAATTAGGGTTTCCATAGATCGCATGTAGTATATCTATAAGATTAACTTTGTTTGCTTATAAAGATCAAGAGAAGATCTCTTACCATAGCCATGATAAAGGGTGGCGACTTGGAAGCAAGAGGGCAAGTAAGCACTCCTCCAAAGATAACGCACACTAGATGAGAGATGGCTACCCTTTCGGATGTTCCTTGTGCTAGCAAGGGATCTCCAAAACTTCCTTGTCGTGTGTAGATGAAGAGAGGTGCTTGGCCGAGAGCTTCGTTGTGCAAGAGTTCCCCTTTTTTTTCTTTTCTTGTCGAATGAAGATCACAAGAGAGTAATTGGGCAAATGGCGTTAAGGCTTTCATTCAAGTGATGGCGTTACACTTCCAAATATGGAAGGTTATGAAGCCATGCGACCACTTGAAGAAAAACCGCCCAAAATGCCTTCAATCCTTGAACCATACGTTCACCCATGTGAACCGGTTCAAGCCAATTAGGTTCAACTCAATTCGGTTCAAAAAACCAAATCAAACCAGCCCAAGCCATGGTCTAGATCTCTTTGAACCAAATGGTTCAAGATCCAACCGTTCATCTCTGGATGCTCTTGATCTCTCAGATCTAGCATCCACACTCTCGATCGAAGCTTACCGATCTCAAGCCCTAATCAATCAAACATGATCAGACCAGATCTCACTTACAATCAGAGTCTAAACTCCTTTAAACTGAATCCAAACAATTCAGTCCACACGATCTGACTTGAGTAAGCCATGTCATCAAATTGTGCGACCCTAAGGGTTTCCTTTAAATGTCGGTAACGACAACTTACGTTATCACGATCAGTGAGGGGTATCTAGCAACACATCACTGTCTCCCGATATAAAGGAAAGAGTCTTCCAAGACTACACCCAAATCACAGCACAAGTGTGAATCCATTTCACGAGGCATACATGTTTCCTTTGCCACTGGATGTTCTTATTGGACAAGCATGTCAAGCCTGTAACTCCAATACGATGAGCATGATTAGATCAGATGAACATAGTCATCTGGGTATAGCCATACACTTTCTCAATCATCTCATATAGGGGGGCCTTAGAACATCACACTCCTTAAACAAGGAGACGGCAATCCTTTATCTATCACTAGTGTCCTAACCTGACTCATGATCATTATCCAAGATAGTCTATAACCATTATATTTCAAATGATATTGAACTACCTCAAAACAATGACATTCATCATTTAGAAACACAAGTGATCTCAAGTCAAAGGACATGTGCCACTTGTAGCATACAAGGATTATTCACATTGTGACAAGCAATTGAATATCCTAGTAGGGTCTGTCCAGTACATCCAATGTACCCATGAGTCTACATCTTATTCCATGCTCGAAGCATCCTATAAGATTAGAACACATATTAGTCTTAACCATATCAAGGCTGTCTCATGTTCACCAAAATATATCGACTAAGGACATTACTGCATGTCAGCCTAGCTGAACAGCTTTGAGACATTATTCAGTAGTACACTTATTACAGCAGACAAGGTAACAACCTGAATAACAACCATTGCCTTTATAAACTTAAGAGTTTATACAATGATACTATTACAATCCCAAGGCCTCAAACATTAGCCTTAAGGGCATACCCCAACATTATTCAGTTTGATACATTGTCTGCTGCAATAAGTGTACTTCTGAATAATGTCTCAAAGCTGTTCAGCTAGGCTGACATGCTCTATGCCCTTAGTCGAGATATCTTGGTGAACATGAGATAGCCTTGATATGATTGAGACTAATATGTGTTCTAATCTTATAGGATGCTTCGAGCATGGAATAAGATGTAGACTCATGGGTACATTGGATGTACTGGACAGACCCTACTAGGATATTCAATTGCTTGTCACAATGTGAATAATCCTTGTTTGCAACAAGTGGCACATGTCCTCTGACTTGAGATCACTTGTGTTTCTAAATGATGATTGTCATTGTTTTGAGGTAGTTCAATATCATTTGAAACATAATGGTTATAGACTACCTTGGATAATGATCATGAGTCAGGTTAGGACACTAGTGATAGATATAGGATTGCCGTCTCCTTGTTTAAGGAGTGTGATGTTCTACTGGGGCCCCCCCTCGAATGAGATGATTGAGAAAGTGTATGGCCATACCCAGGTGACTATGTTCATCTGATCTAATCATGCTCATCATATTGGAGCTACAGGCTTGACACGCTTGTCCAATAAGAATATCCAGTGGCAAAGGAAACATGTATGCCTAGTGATGTGGATTCACACTTGTGCTATGGTTTGGGAGTAGTCTTGGAAGACTCTTTCCTTTATATCGGGAGACAGTGATGTGTTGCTAGATACCCCTCACTGATCGTGATAATGTAAGTTATCGTTACCGACATTTAAAGGAAACCCTCAGGGTCGCACAATTTGATGATATGGCTTACTTAAGTCAGATCGTGTGGACTGAATTGTTTGGGTTCAGTTTAAAGGAGTTTAAACTCTGATTGTAAGTGAGATCTGGTCTGATCATGTTTGATTGATTAGGGCTTGAGATCGGTAAGCTTCGATCGAGAGAGTTGATGCTAGATCGGTGAGATCATCAGCATCAAGAGATGAACGGTTAGATCTGGAACCTTAGGGTTTACTATGGTCTAGACCAAATGGCTTGGGCTGATTTGATTTGGTTTTTTGGACCAAAGTCAATTGGATCGATTGAGCTTGAACCAGTTCACATGTGTGAACGCTTGGTTCAATGCTTAAGCGTTTTGGTCGGTTTTGAGAGCATTACTTCATGTCATTCCATTTTTGGAAAGTCATTAAGGCGACTTTGCAAAAACGCCAAAACGCCTCAATGCTTCGCTCTTGGTGGGTGACCGCTTACACTCTCGTGTGGAGAGGAGTTGGTTGACGACAAGAAGAAGGATTCGGCCGAGCAAAGATATCTCTATCATCTCCTTCATACGACAAGACCCCTTGAAGCTTTTGCTAGCACAAAGGTGTGAAGGGAGTAGCCATTGTCTTCTTGTGTGCGCGCCATTTGGAGGAGATCTACTTTGTTCTCTTCTTCCAAGCCGCCTCCTTCATCATGGCTATGGTAAAGGATCTTAACTTGATCTTTGAAATAATATCAAAGTTGATCATATATATGTTCATGCAATCGATCTAGTTGAAACCCTAGAAAATTTTTCATGCGCCCCCATTTAGGGTTTCACCCCCTTGCGCTCCCCCTTGAAGGGGACTTTCAATTGGTATCAAAGCTATGGTTTATGCATGAGTCATATGATTGCTTTGAGTGATCCTTGTTTGCGCCAATATAGTAGATATATCACCATGAGAACATGCTAGTCATTAGATGTTGGCGCATGTTTAATATAACTTGTTTGCGCTAATGTAAAGATCTAATGTTAACATGCGAAACTTCATGATTTAGTTGTTTGCACATGTATGATTGTTTCATGTTGGCGCTTGTTGAATGTATTTGTTAAAATTCATTACATCTTGCGCGCCTATCACCTAGATCTACATTTGCGCCTGCTATAAACCCTTAGACGGGTTATTAGGGTTGAAGTCATAGACTAGTTAAGATCCAACCAGTCTGATCAGACCATCTGACAGTCTAGATGGGTCGACCAGATGGCACCTGTGCGCAAGCAACAGGTGGCTATAGGTCGACTGCAGACAGGCGTGTAGCGATGTTTGGTTGAGACAACCAGTGAACACACATGAGTTAGGCCCGGGGTCACACCCGCTTGCCAGAACTCATGAGGGTAGTTCAGCCCATGTCATGCATTGTTGACCATTAGGTCAACTCAAGTCAGTTAGGACTTGGTGCATGCAAGGGCAGTGGATCTGACTAGGTCTGATGAGTGGATCCCTATTAATGGACCGTTGTAAGGTAGCAGGGCACATAAGAAAAAATAAAATTGATGCCTATGGGGTTTTCGAAAATTTTATTTTCTTGTAATAGGATCACATGTTGGTTGAATACCATGATGCTTGTCTATTTAATCTTATGTGGGTTGCCCTTTTAATGTGTGCTGTGCTGGGGCCTGCGAGCCTGGCTTAAATTGTAAATTATTATAATTGTGATCTGCGCATCACATTTTAATTAATTTATTGTATAATTGACCTGCGTGTCAACCTTGTCTAGATAGATTAAAATGTACTTTTAATCTGACAAGAGCTCAAAGCACACATAGCAAGGCGCATGTAGCAGTGATTTGACCAGGTGGGCGCACCTGAGCGGCAGAGGGCGCTTGGGCCCTGGTCTGGGCCAGATGAGAGGCAAAAGACCCAAGAAGCAAGTGAAGACTTAAGATAACTTAAGGTCTTACCTAGGCTTAATGGGCGTTTACCACATAAGATCATCATGCTTTCTTTTATTATTTAAATAATTAGAATTGCATGATTTATTTACCTTCTGCTATCACCATAGGGTTTGCATGATAGTTAAGAAGATAAAAGACCGTTAAAATCCAACGCTAAAATATCAAGCTCGATAGCCTTCTGACGCGAAACCTCACTGTTCTGACTATCGTTGGAGCCGTGTTGTACCCACTCAGTGGGCACGTCCATCTATCTTCAGACGGTGTGTGATTTCACCTGCGTGTTACGGAGAAGGGATTTATCGCTTCTCGTTGCTCAGCATAGCATGTGGTGGTCCAGGGAGTAGGTCGGGTCAGCTTGACCATGTGGGCTACATATGGGGCATATGGTAGCTATATGGAGGCAGCCATCTGTGGGATCAGAGACTGTGTTGTACCAACTCAGTTGGCACAGTCTGCTGGATTGCCCGGATGAAGGGGAATCGCACGGGTTGGCGATTGGCAGGAACTGCCTACCAGAAATTAGTGCTTGTATTCTCTGTGCATCTTATCTCGCCTGAGCGGGACGCGGAGACCAAGTATGAAATCTGGATCCCATCTCACTAAAAGAGTGTTACTCTTTCGGACTATTTAATGGATTTTTCAGTCAGATAAAATAGTGAGAAAAGAATCTTTCTTAAGTCCTGGATTGATTCTAAACATTAATACTGACCTTGCTGTTCTTGCATTGTTGTAGATTCCTGCAGCAACGAACACCATGAGCTTCAATGTGCGATCCCTACTGGAAAGGGAGAAGTTTGCTGGGCCAACTTCTCAGACTGGTACGGACACCTTAAGATTGTTCTTAAGGCAGAGAGGAAACTGTATGTCCTCGAGACGGCTATACCGCCTCAACCCGCTCCGAACGCCGCAAGGGCGGTTCGGGATGCCTATGAAAAGCTTGTCAATGATAGCATTGATGTCGCTTGCCTGATGCTAGCGTCTATGACGCCACCGCTGTAGCGTCAGCATGAGGATATGTCTGCTATAGAAATTATAGCAAACCTCAAGATGCTGTATGCTGCACAGGCGAGGACTGAACGCTATAATCTGACCAAGCTTTTCTTTCAGAGCAAACTGGCTGAAGGGAGTCCAGTGGGAGCTCATGTGCTCAAGATGATTGGGCACAAGGAGGCTCTAGAGAAACTGGGGGATACCATCAATCAGGAGCTTGCTGTAGACATTATTCTGCAGTCTCTCCCGGCCTCTTTCGATGCGTTCATTATTAATTTTAATATGAACAAGATAGACTGTACACCGGCAGAGTTGCTGAATATGCTCTTGACTATAGAGGAAACTCTAAAGGGAAAGCCTTCAACCTCTGTCTTGATGTTCCCTTCCAGGAACAAGAAGAAGGGGAAGAAGGGCAAAGTCCCTGTCAAGAGTTACAACAAGGCTCTGAAACAAAAGGTGAAGCGGTCCAAGGACAACATATGTTTCCACTGTGGCCAGCTAGGTCACTGGAAAAAGGACTGTAAAGCGCTCCAAGGAGACAAGAAGGGAAGCATCGCTTCTGGCTCAGGTATATTTGTGACTGAGGTCATGATATCTTCTTCTTCAATTTCATGGGTGTTGGACACTGCATGTGGAGTTCACATTTGTTCAAATGTATAGGAACTCAAGAGAAGAAGACAGGTGGGACAGCATGAGGTGGACCTACGAGTTGGAAACGGGGCACGGGTTGCTGCTATTGCTGTAGGGGATTATTACATCTCTTTACCATCTGGACTTGTATTAGAACTAGACAATTGTTATTTTGTTCCAAGCATTACTAAAAATATTATCTCTATTCCTGCTCTTGTCAGGAAAGGGTTTTCCTTTGAATGCAAGACTTCAAAGTGTTATCTTTCTCTTGATAATATTGTTTATGCTACTGGATCAATTAACAATGGGTTATTCATGTTGGACATGGAATGTTCTATACAAAATATTGATAATAAGAAAGCCAAGTATGCTGATGACAGCACCTTGCTATGGCATAGTCGTTTAGGCCATATTAACAAGAAACGCATTAAGCGGTTGCATGATCATGGACTGCTGGGATCATTCTCCTATGAGGAGATTGATACATGCAAAGCTTGTTTAATGGGCAAAATGACGAAGTCTCCTTTTTCTAACAAAGGTCAAAGGGCTTCAGGTTTACTTGACCTTATACACAGTGATGTGTGTGGGCCATTTAGTAAACATGCCAGAGGTGGCTATTCGTACTTCATTACCTTTACTGATGATTTCAGTAGATATGGGTATGTCTATCTAATGAGACATAAGAGTGAATCTTTTGACAAGTTCAAAGAGTTCAAAAATGAAGTACAAAATCAGCTAGGCCGAAATATCAAGGCACTTCGTTCTGATCGAGGTGGAGAATACCTAAGTCGAGAGTTTATTGACTATCTGAAGGAGTGTGGGATTATTTCACAGCTCACTCCGCCAGGAACACCGCAATGGAATGGTGTGTCCGAGAGGAGGAACAGAACCTTACTGGATATGGTTCGTTCTATGATGAGTCAGGCTACTCTACCTTACTCCTTTTGGGGTTTTGCACTGGAAACAGCTGCAAAGGTACTAAACCGAGTGCCATCCAAGGCAGTTTCAAAGACTCCATATGAGTTATGGTATGGGAAACAGCCGAGCTTGACATTTATAAAGATCTGGGGTTGCGAGGCTTATGTCAAAAAGCTCGCCTCTGGGAAACTAGAGAGCAGATCTGAGAAATGTATCTTTGTTGGATACCCTAAGGAAACTAAGGGTTATTATTTCTACGATCCCAAAGAGAACAAGGTATTTGTTGCTCGGACGGCTATTTTTCTTGAGAAGGAGTTTCTTCTGCAAGAGGCCAGTGGAAGAGAAATAAAGCTGGATGAGAATCCAGAGGAAGGACAAAGTAGTCAAGCACAATTGGATGAGCCTGAGCCGGTAGAACAGGTTACGGAACAACCTGAGGCTCAGATATCACGGGAACCGCGTAGATCGGGAAGGATTCGTCGACAGCCTGAGTGCTATGACGGAGTCTACATCATTGATAATGATGAACCCCTCACTTTTGCGGATGCGGTCAGTGGACCGGAATCAGCTAGATGGCTTGAAGCTATGCGAGCCGAGATGGACTCCATGTCAGATAACCAAGTCTGGGATTTGGTTGATCCACCTCCGGGAGTTATCCCTATAGGCTGTAAATGGATCTTCAAGAAGAAGATTGACATGGATGGTAACGTGGTTACCTATAAAGGCAGGCTAGTTGCGAAAGGTTTCAAACAAATCTACGGGATAGATTATGATGAAACTTTCTCTCCTGTAGCCATGTTCAAGTCTATTCGGATTCTTCTTGCAATAGCAGCATATTATGATTATGAGATCTGGCAGATGGATGTGAAGACTGCTTTCCTTAATGGAAAACTGGATGAGGATGTGTATATGACACAACCTGAAGGTTTCACTAATCCATCAGATCGTCATAAAATATGCAAGTTAAAGAAGTCCATTTATGGACTTAAACAAGCATCTAGAAGCTGGAATATTCGTTTTGATGAATCAATCTGTGAATTTGGTTTCATCAAGAATGAAGATGACCCGTGTGTATATAAGAGGTTTAGTGGGAGCGTGATTACTTTCCTAGTCCTCTACGTCGATGATATCTTAATCATTGGAAACGATATTCCTGAACTGAATGCTGTTAAAGCATGGTTAAGAAAATGTTTCCAGATGAAAGATCTAGGAGAAGCAGCCTATGTGTTAGGTGTGAAGATCTACAGGGATAGATCTAAGAGGCTTCTCGGGCTGTGCCAGAGTACTTACATCGATAAGGTCCTGGAGAGATTTCATTTAGAGAATTCTAAAAGAGGATATCTTCCAGTCAGACATGGTCTGAATCTTTCCAAGAGTCAGTGTCCACAAACACAGACTGAGAAAGATGAAATGGACAATACGCCTTATGCTTCGGCTATTGGGTCCATTATGTATGCGATGTTGTGTACTCGCCCAGACGTCGCTTACGGGTTAAGCGTGACCAGTCGATTCCAAAGTAATCCAGGTCAGGCACACTGGATTGCGGTCAAGAACATTCTAAAATATCTGCGGAGGACCAAAGATATGTTCTTGATATATGGTGGTCAGGAAGAACTCAGTATTGAAGGATATACTGACGCTTCGTTCCAGTCGGACCAGGATGATTTCCGATCGCAATCAGGCTATGTTTTTAGCTTGAATGGAGGAGCAGTGGTGTGGAAAAGTTTCAAACAGTCTATTGTTGCTGATTCCACAACAGAAGCCGAGTATGTTGCAGCCTCAGAAGCATCTAAGGAGGCAGTGTGGATTCGTAAGTTCATTAAGGAACTTGGTGTCGTTCCTTCGAGTGCAGATCCTTTGGTTATCTTCTGTGATAACACTGGAGCAATCGCACAAGCAAAGGAACCACGGTCGCACCAGAAGTCCAAACACATACAGAGACTGTTTCACTTGATCCGGGAGATCATTGATCATGGCGAGATCAAAATCTGCAAGGTTCATACAGATGACAATCTGGCTGACCCACTTACCAAGCCTCTGGCGCAGCAGAAGCATGAGAAGCACTGTAATAATATGGGTTTGAGATTTCTCAACCATTAGATTAAGTGCAAGTGGGAGATTGTTGGGGTATGCCCTTAAGGCTAATGTTTGAGGCCTTGGGATCTTTCAGTATCATGTATAAACTCTTATGTTTATAAAGGCAATGGTTGTTATTCAGTTTGATACATTGTCTGCTGCAATAAGTGTACTTCTGAATAATGTCTCAAAGCTGTTCAGCTAGGCTGACATGCTCTATGTCCTTAGTCGAGATATCTTGGTGAACATGAGACAGCCTTGATATGATTGAGACTAATATGTGTTCTAATCTTATAGGATGCTTCGAGCATGGAATAAGATGTAGACTTATGGGTACATTGGATGTACTGGACAGACCCTACTAGGATATTCAATTGCTTGTCACAATGTAAATAATCCTTGTTTGCAACAAGTGGCACATGTCCTCTGACTTGAGATCACTTGTGTTTCTAAATGATGATTGTCATTGTTTTGAGGTAGTTCAATATCATTTGAAACATAATGGTTATAGACTACCTTGGATAATGATCATGAGTCAGGTTAGGACACTAGTGATAGATATAGGATTGCCGTCTCCTTGTTTAAGGAGTGTGATGTTCTACTGGGGCCCCCCCTCGAATGAGATGATTGAGAAAGTGTATGGCCATACCCAGGTGACTATGTTCATCTGATCTAATCATGCTCATCATATTGGAGCTACAGGCTTGACACGCTTGTCCAATAAGAATATCCAGTGGCAAAGGAAACATGTATGCCTAGTGATGTGGATTCACACTTGTGCTATGGTTTGGGAGTAGTCTTGGAAGACTCTTTCCTTTATATCGGGAGACAGTGATGTGTTACTAGATACCCCTCACTGATCGTGATAACGTAAGTTATCGTTACCGACATTTAAAGGAAACCCTCAGGGTCGCACAATTTGATGATATGGCTTACTTAAGTCAGATCGTGTGGACTGAATTGTTTGGGTTCAGTTTAAAGGAGTTTAAACTCTGATTGTAAGTGAGATCTGGTCTGATCATGTTTGATTGATTAGGGCTTGAGATCGGTAAGCTTCGATCGAGAGAGTTGATGCTAGATCGGTGAGATCATGAGCATCAAGAGATGAACGGTTAGATCTGGAACCTTAGGGTTTACTATGGTCTAGACCAAATGGCTTGGGCTGATTTGATTTGGTTTTTTGGACCAAAGTCAATTGGATCGATTGAGCTTGAACCGGTTCACATGTGTGAACGCTTGGTTCAATGCTTAAGCATTTTGGTCGGTTTTGAGAGCATTACTTCATGTCATTCCATTTTTGGAAAGTCATCAAGGCGACTTTGCAAAAACGCCAAAACGCCTCAATGCTTCGCTCTTGGTGGGTGACCTCTTACACTCTCGTGTGGAGAGGAGTTGGTTGACGACAAGAAGAAGGATTCGGCCGAGCAAAGATATCTCTATCATCTCCTTCATACGACAAGACCCCTTGAAGCTTTTGCTAGCACAAAGGTGTGAAGGGAGTAGCCATTGTCTTCTTGTGTGCGCGCCATTTGGAGGAGATCTACTTTGTTCTCTTCTTCCAAGCCGCCTCCTTCATCATGGCTATGGTAAAGGATCTTAACTTGATCTTTGAAATAATATCAAAGTTGATCATATATATGTTCATGCAATCGATCTAGTTGAAACCCTAGAAAATTTTTCATGCGCCCCCATTTAGGGTTTCACCCCCTTGCGCTCCCCCTTGAAGGGGACTTTCAATTGGTATCAAAGCTATGGTTTATGCATGAGTCATATGATTGCTTTGAGTGATCCTTGTTTGCGCCAATATAGTAGATATATCACCATGAGAACATGCTAGTCATTAAGCGGTTGCATGACCATGGACTGCTGGGATCATTCTCCTATGAGGAGCTTGATACATGCAAAGCTTGTTTAATGGGTAAAATGACGAAGTCCCCTTTTTCTAACAAAGGACAAAGGGCTTCAGATTTACTTGACCTTATGCACAGTGATGTGTGTGGGCCATTTAGTAAACATGCCAGAGGTGGCTATTCATACTTCATTACCTTTACTGATGATTTCAGTAGATTCGGGTATGTCTATCTCATGAGACACAAGAGTGAATCTTTTGACAAGTTCAAAGAGTTCAAAAATGAAGTACAGAATCAGCTAGGCCGAAATATCAAGGCACTTCGCTCAGATCGAGGTGGAGAATACCTAAGTCGAGAGGTTACTGACTATCTGAAGGAGTGTGGGATTATCTCACAGCTCACTCCGCCAGGAACACCGCAATGGAATGGTGTGTCCGAGAGGAGAAATAGAACATTACTTGATATGGTTCGTTCTATGATGAGTCAGGCTACTCTACCTTACTCCTTTTGGGGATTTGCACTGGAAACAGCTGCAAAGGTACTAAACCGAGTGCCATCCAAGGCAGTTTCAAAGACTCCATATGAGTTATGGTATGGGAAACAGCCGAGCTTGACATTTATTAAGATATGGGGTTGCGAGGCTTATGTCAAAAAGCTCGCCTCTGGGAAACTAGAGAGCAGATCTGACAAATGCATCTTTGTCGGTTACCCTAAAGAAACGAAGGGTTATTATTTCTACAATCCCAAAGAGAACAAGGTATTTGTTGCTCGGACGGCCATTTTTCTTGAGAAGGAATTTCTTCTGCAAGAGGCCAGTGGGAGAGAAATAAAACTGGATGAGAATCCAGAGGAAGGACAAAGTAGTCAAGCACAATTGGATGAGCATGAGCCAGTAGAACAGGTTATTGAACAACCTGAGGCTCAGATATCACGGGAACCGCGAAGATCGGGAAGGATCCGTCGACAGCCTGAGCGCTATGACGGAGTCTACATCATTGATCATGATGAACCCCTCACTTATGCGGATGCGGTCAGTGGACCGGAATCAGCGAGATGGCTTGAAGCTATGCGAGCCGAGATGGACTCCATGTCAGATAACCAAGTTTGGGATTTGGTTGATCCGCCTCCGGGAGTAATCCCTATAGGCTGTAAATGGATCTTCAAGAAGAAGATTGACATGGATGGTAACGTGGTTACCTATAAAGGCAGGCTAGTTGCGAAAGGTTTCAAACAAATCTACGGGATAGATTATGATGAAACTTTCTCTCCTGTAGCCATGTTCAAGTCTATTCGGATTATTCTTGCGATAGCAGCATATTACGATTATGAGATCTGGCAGATGGATGTGAAGACCGCTTTCCTTAATGGAAAACTGGATGAGGATGTGTATATGACACAACCTGAAGGTTTCACTAATCCATCAGATTGTCATAAAATATGCAAGTTAAAGAAGTCCATTTATGGACTTAAGCAAGCATATAGAAGCTGGAATATTCGTTTTGATGAATCCATCTGTGAATTTGGTTTCATCAAAAATGAAGATGACCCGTGTGTGTATAAGAGGTTTAGTGGGAGCGTGATTACTTTCCTAGTCCTCTACGTCGATGATATCTTGATCATTGGAAACGATATTCCTGAACTACATGCGGTTAAGGCATGGTTAAGAAAATGTTTCCAGATGAAAGATTTGGGAGAAGCAGCCTATGTATTAGGTGTGAAGATCTACAGAGATAGATCTAAGAGGCTTCTTGGGCTGTGCCAGAGTACTTACATCGATAAAGTCCTGGAGAGATTCCATTTAGAGAATTCTAAAAGAGGATATCTTCCAGTCAGACATGGTCTGAATCTTTCGAAGAGTCAGTGTCCACAAACACAGACTGAGAAAGATGAAATGGACAAAACGCCTTATGCTTCGGCTATTGGGTCCATTATGTATGCGATGTTGTGTACTCGCCCAGACGTCGCTTACGGGTTAAGTGTGACCAGTCGATTCCAAAGTAATCCAGGTCAGGCACACTGGATTGCAGTCAAGAACATTTTAAAATATCTTCGGAGGACCAAAGATATGTTCTTGGTGTATGGTGGTCAGGAAGAACTCAGTATTGAAGGATATACTGACGCTTCGTTCCAATCTGACCAGGATGATTTCCGATCGCAATCAGGCTATGTTTTTAGCTTGAATGGAGGTGCAGTGGTGTGGAAAAGTTTCAAACAATCTATAGTTGCTGATTCCACAACAGAAGCCGAGTATGTTGCAGCCTCGGAAGCATCCAAGGAGGCAGTGTGGATTCGTAAGTTCATTCAGGAACTTGGTGTTGTTCCTTCGAGTGTAGATCCTTTGGTTATCTTTTGTGATAACACTGGAGCAATCGCACAAGCAAAGGAACCATGGTCACACCAGAAGTCCAAGCACATACAGAGACGGTTTCATTTGATCCGGGAGATCATTGATCGTGGCGAGATCAAAGTTTGCAAGGTTCATACAGATGACAATCTGGCTGACCCGCTTACCAAGCCTCTGGCACAGCAGAAGCATGAGAAGCATGTAGGAACCCCTAATCAAAAGGGGGCAAAACCCTAAGCATGGCGCTAATGTAAAATATGCAAGCGGAAGCAAGGGTTCAAGATCATTTGCATGCCATATGTTCAACTATAATCGATTGAATAGATTGAGATAAAAATCATACCAACGCCATATGCTTGGAAGTCGGCTTGGATAAAGAGAACAAAGTAGATCTCCTCCACAAGTTCACACACAAGGTGAAGATGCTTACTCCTTGCGGTCTCTTGTGCTAGCAAGACACCCAAGCCTTCAAGTGTCGAATGGAAGGGGATGATGAACCTCTTGGCCGAGAGCTCCTCTTGCTCAACCTCTCCTTCTCTTCGTCAATCACCGCCCAACCAAAGTCGAATGCGTTGAAGAGAAGAGAGCAAACGCATATGCGTTTTTGGCATTGAAGTGAGTGAAACCGGCCCTTGATGACTTTCCATAAATGGAAGCTCATCAAGTCCATGCGCTCAACTCAACCCAAACGCATTTTAGGATTGAACCATGCGTTCACAATTGTGAACCAGTTCAAGCCAAAATGTCAAATCGGCTTTGGTTCAACAAACCAAACCGAAATAGCTCTAGCCACTTGGTCTAGACCAAATTGAACCCCCAAGGCTCATGATCTAACCATTCATCATCTGATGCCCTTGATCTCTCCGATCTAGCATCACCTCTCTCGATCGAAGCTTACCGATCTCAAGTCCTAATCAATCAAACATGATCAGACCAGATCTCACTTACAATCAGAGATTAAATCCCTTTAATCTGAACTCAAAGAATCCAGTCCATACGATCTGACTCAAGTAAGCCATATCACCAAATTGTGCGACCCTGAGGGTTTCCTCTAAATGTCGGTAACGATAACTTACGTTATCACGATCAGTGAGGGGTATCTAGCAACACATCACTGTCTCCCGATATAAAGGAAAGAGTCTTCCAAGACTACTCCCAAACCATAGCACAAGTGTGACTCAATTCACAAGGCATACATGTGTCCTTTGCCACTGGATGTTCTTATTGGACAAGCGGGTCAAGCTTGTAACTCCAATACGATGAGCATGATTAGATCAGATGCACATAGTCATCTGGGTATGGCCATACACTATCTCAATCATCTCATATAGGGGGGCCCTTAGAACACCACACTCCTTAAACAAGGAGACGGCAATCCTATGTCTATCACTAGTGCCCTAACCTGATTCAAGCTCACCATCCAAGATAGTCTATAATCATTATATTTCAAATGATATTGAACTACCTCAAGACAATGACAATCATCATTTAGAAACACAAGTGATCTCAAGTCAGAGGACATGTGCCACTTGCTGCTTACAAGGATCATTCACATTGTGACAAGCAATGGAATATCCCAGTAGGGTCTGTCCAGTACATCCAATGTACCCATGAGTCTACATCTTATTCCATGCTCGAAGCATCCTATAAGATTAGCACTCATATTAGTCTCCATCATATCAAGGCTGTCTCATGTTCACCAAGATATCTCGACTAAGGACATATAGCCTGTTAGCCTAGCTGAACAGCTTTGAGACATTATTCAGAAGTACACTTATTACAGCAGACAAGGTAACAACCTGAATAACAACCATGCCTTTTATAAACATAAGAGTTTATTACATGATACTTATACAATCCCAAGGCCTCAAACATTAGCCTTAAGGGCATACCCCAACAAAGCACTGTAATAATATGGGTTTGAGATTTCTCAACCATTAGATTAAGTGCAAGTGGGAGATTGTTGGGGTATGCCCTTAAGGCTAATGTTTGAGGCCTTGGGATTCTTTCAGTATCATGTATAAACTCTTATGTTTATAAAGGCAATGGTTGTTATTCAGTTTGTTACATTGTCTGCTGCAATATGTATACTTCTGAATAATGTCTCAATGCTGTTCAGCTTGGCTGACATGCTGTATTGTCCTTAGTCGAGATATCTTGGTGAACTTGAGACAGCCTTGATATGATTGAGACTAATATGTGTTCTAATCTTATAGGATGCTTCGAGCATGGAATAAGATGTAGACTCATGGGTACATTGGATGTACTGGACAGACCCTACTAGGATATTCAATTGCTTGTCACAATGTGAATAATCCTTGTATGCAACAAGTGGCATATTTCCTCTGACTTGAGATCACTTGTGTTTCTAAATGATGATTGGCATTGTTTTGAGGTAGTTCAATATCATTTGAAACATAATGGTTATAGACTATCTTGGATAATGAGCATGAGTCATGTTAGGGCACTAGTGATAGATAAAGGATTGCCGTCTCCTAGTTTGGAGTGTGATGTTCTAAAGGGCCCCCTGGATGAGATGATTGAGAAAGTGTATGGCCATACCCAGATGACTGTGTTCATCTAATCTAATCATTCTCATCATATTGGAGTCACAGGCTTGACACGCTTGTCCAATAAGAACATCCAGTGGCAAAGGAAACATGTATGCCTAGTGAAGTGGATTCACACTTGTGCTGTGGTTTGGGTGTAGTCTTGGAAGACTCTTTCCTTTATATCGGGAGACAGTGATGTGTTGCTAGATACCCCTCACTGATCGTGATAACGTAAGTTATCGTTACCGACATTTAAAGGAAACCCTTAGGGTCGCACAATTTGATGATATGGCTTACTTATGTCAGATCGTGTGGACTGAATTGTTTTGGTTCAGTTTAAAGGAGTTTAAACTCTGATTGTAAGTGAGATATGGTCTGATCGTGTTTGATTGATTAGGGCTTGAGATCGGTAAGCTTCGATCGAGAGATTGGATGCTAGATCGGTGAGATCGAGAGCATCGAGAGATGAACGGTTAGATCTTGAACCATTTGGTTTAATGAGATCTGAACCAATGTTGATTTGATTTGGTCTTTGAACCAAATGCATTGAACCGAATGAATTGAATCGGTTCACTTATGTGAACGTTTGGTTCGAATGGGAGAGGTTCGAAGGTAACGTGGGTAACGTGGGATTGAATCCACACTGCCTCCTTGGATGCTTCCGAGGCTGCAACATACTCGGCTTCTGTTGTGGAATCAGCAACAGTTGACTGTTTGAAGCTCTTCCACACCACTGCTCCACCATTCAAGCTAAAAACATAGCCTGATTGCGATCGGAAATCATCCTGGTCCGACTGGAACGAAGCGTCAGTATATCCCTCTATACTGAGTTCTTCCTGACCACCATATATCAAGAACATATCTTTGGTCCTCCGCAGATATTTCAAGATGTTCTTGACTGCAATCCAGTGCGCCAATCCTGGATTACTTTGGAATCGACTGGTCACGCTTAACCCGTAAGCGACGTCTGGGCGAGTACACAACATCGCATACATAATGGACCCAATAGCCGAAGCATAAGGCGTATTGTCCATTTCATCTTTCTCAGTCTGTGTTTGTGGACACTGACTCTTTGAAAGATTCAGACCATGTCTGACTGGAAGATATCCACGTTTAGAATTCTCTAAATGGAATCTCTCCAGGACTTTATCGATGTAAGTACTCTGGCACAGCCCGAGAAGCCTCTTAGATCTATCCCGGTAGATCTTGACACCTAATACATAGGCTGCTTCTCCTAAATCTTTCATCTGGAAACATTTTCCTAACCATGCCTTAACAGCATGCAGTTCAGGAATATCATTTCCAATGATTAAGATATCATCGACGTAGAGGATTAGGAATGTAATCACGCTCCCACTAAACCTCTTATATACACACGGGTCATCTTCGTTCTTGATGAAACCAAACTCAGAGATTGATTCATCAAAACGAATATTCCAGCTTCTTGATGCTTGTTTAAGTCCATAAATGGACTTCTTTAACTTGCATATTTTATGACGATCTGCTGGATTAGTGAAACCTTCCGGTTGTGTCATATACACATCCTCATCCAGATTTCCATTAAGGAAAGCTGTCTTCATATCCATTTGCCAGATCTCATAGTCGTAATATGCTGCTATCGCGAAAAGAATCCGAATAGACTTAAACATGGCTACAGGAGAGAAAGTTTCATCATAATCTATCCCGTAGATTTGTTTGAAACCTTTCGCAACTAGCCTGCCTTTATAGGTAACCACGTTACCGTCCATGTCAATCTTCTTCTTGAAGATCCATTTACAGCCTATAGGGATTACTCCCGGAGGCGGATCAACCAAATCCCAGACTTGGTTATCTGACATGGAGTCCATCTCGGCTCGCATAGCTTCAAGCCATCTAGCTGACTCCGGTCCACTGACCGCATCCGCATAAGTTAGGGGTTCATCATTATCAATGATGTAGACTCCGTCATAGCGCTCAGGCTGTCGACGGATCCTACCCGATCTTCGCGGTTCCCGTGATATCTGAGCCTCAGGTTGTTCAGTAACCTGATCTACCAGCTCAGGCACATCCAACTCTGCTTGACTACTTTGTCCTTCCTCTGAATTCTCATCCAGCTTTATTTCTCTCCCACTGGCCTCTTGCAGAAGAAACTCCTTCTCAAGAAATATGGCCGTCCGAGCAACAAAAACCTTGTTCTCTTTGGGATCGTAGAAATAATAACCCTTAGTTTCCTTAGGGTAACCGACAAAGATACATTTCTCAGATCTGCTCTCCAGTTTCCCAGAGGCGAGCTTTTTGACATAAGCCTCGCAACCCCAGATCCTGATAAATGTCAAGCTAGTCTGTTTTCCATACCATAACTCATATGGCGTCTTTAAAACTGCCTTGGATGGCACTCGGTTTAGTACCTTTGCAGCTGTTTCCAGTGCAAAACCCCAAAAGGAATATGGAAGAGTGGCCTGACTCATCATAGAACGAACCATGTCTAGTAACGTTCTATTTCTCCTCTCAGACACACCATTCCATTGCGGTGTTCCTGGCGGAGTGAGCTGTGAGATAATCCCACACTCCTTCAGATAGTCAGTAAATGCATGACTCAGGTATTCACCACCTCGATCAGAACGAAGTGCCTTGATATTTCGGCCTAGCTGATTTTGTACTTCATTTTTGAACTCTTTGAACTTGTCAAAAGATTCACTTTTATGTCTCATTAAATAGACATACCCATACCTACTGAAATCATCAGTAAAGGTAATGAAGTACTGATAGCCACCTCTGGCATGTTTACTAAAAGGCCCACACACATCACTGTGTATAAGGTCAAGTAAACCCGAAGCCCTTTGACCTTTGTGAGGAAAAGGAGACTTCGTCATTTTACCCATCAAACAAGCTTTGCATGTATCAATCTCCTCATAGGAGAATGATCCCAGCAGTCCATGTTCATGCAACCGCTTAATGCGCTTCTCGTTTATATGGCCTAAACGACTATGCCATAACAAGGTGCTGTCATCAGCATACTTGGCTTTCTTATTATCAATGTTTTGTATAGAATTTTCCATGTCCAACATGTATAACCCATTGTTAATTGAACCAGTTGCATACACAATATTATCATGAGATAAAACACACTTTGAAATATTGCATTCAAAGGCAAATCCTTTCCTGACAAGAGCAGGAATAGAGATAATATTCTTGGTAATACTCGGTACAAAATAACAATTGTTTAATTCTAATACAACGCCAGATGGTAAAGAAATGAAATAGTCTCCTACAGCAACAGCAGCAACCCGTGCCCCGTTTCCAACTCGTAGGTCTACCTCATGCTGTCCCACCTGCCTTCTTCTCTTGAGTTCCTGCACATTTGAACAAATGTGAACTCCACATGCAGTGTCCAACACCCATGATATAGAAGAAGATAACATGACCTCAGTCACATATATACCTGAGCCAGAAGCGATGCTTCCCCTCTTATCTCCTTGGAGCGCTTTACAGTCCTTTTTCCAGTGACCCAGCTGGCCACAGTGGAAACACCTGTTGTCCTTCGACCGCTTCACCTTCTGTTTCAGGGCCTTGCTGTAATTCTTGACAGGGGCCTTGCCCTTCTTCCCCTTCTTCTTGTTCCTAGAAGGAACCATCAAGACAGAGGTTGAAGGCTTACCCTTCAGAGTTTCCTCAGTGGTCAAGAGCATATTCAGCAGCTCTGCCGGCGTACAATCGATCTTGTTCATATTAAAGTTAATAATGAACGCATCGAAAGAAGGCGGAAGAGACTGTAGAATAATGTCCACAGCAAGCTCCTGGTTGACGGTATGCCCCAGTTTCTCTAGAGCCTCCTTGTGCCCAATCATCTTGAGCACATGAGCTCCCACTGGGCTCCCCTCAGCCAGTTTGCTCTGAAAGAAGAGCTTCGTCAGATTATAGCGCTCAGTCCTCGCCTGTGCAGCATACAGCATCTTGAGGTTCGCTATAATTTCTATAGCCGACATATCCTCATGCTGACGCTGCAGCGGTGGCGTCATAGACGCTAGCATCAGGCAAGCGACATCAATGCTATCATTGACGTGCTTTTCGTAGGCATCCCGAACCGCCCTTGCGGCGTTCGGAGCGGGCTGCGGCGGTATCGCCGTCTCGAGGACATACAGTTTCCTCTCTGCCTTAAGAACAATCTTAAGGTGTCCGAACCAGTCAGAGAAGTTCGGCCCAGCAAACTTCTCCCTTTCCAGTAGGGATCGCACATTGAAGCTCATGGTGTTCGTTGCTGCAGGAATCTACAACAAGCAAGAACAGCAAGGTCAGTATCAATGTTTCAGAATCAATCCAGGACTTAAGAAAGATTCTTTTCTCACTATTTTGTCTGACTGAAAAATCCAGTAAACAGTCCGAATGAGTAAACACTCTTTTAGTGAGATGGGATCCAGATTTCATACTTGGTCTCCGCGTCCCGCTCAGGCGAGATAAGATGCACAGAGATGACAAGCACTAGTTTCTGGTAGGCTGTCCCAGCCAATCGCCAACCCGTGCGATTCCCCTTCATCTTGGCAATCCAGCAGACTGTGCCAACTGAGTTGGTACAACACAGTCTCTGATCCCAGAGATGGCTGCCTCCATGTGCTACCATATGCGCCACATATGTAGTCTACATGGTCAAACTGACCTGACCTACTCCCTGGACCACCACGTGCTATGCTGAGCAACAAGAGGGGATAAATCCCAACTCTGTAACACGCAGGTGAAATCCAGCACCGTCTGAAGATAGATGGACGTGCCCACTGAGTGGGTTCAACACGGCTCCAACGATAGTCAGAAAGGTGAGGTTTCGCGTCAGAAGGCTTACGAGCTTGATATGTTAGCGTTGGATTTTAACGGTCTTTTATCTTCTTACTATCAGGCATGTCCTATGGCTATAGCAGAAGATAAACATAAATATGCAATTCTAATTATTAGCAATAAGTAGAAAGCATGATCTTATGTGGTAAAAGCCCATGAACCCTAGTAAGACCTTAATATTACTTAAGTCTTCACTTGAGCTTCATTGCATCTCATCTGGTCCAACCCAGTGCCCTAGCGCCAAGAGCACCTCAGGTGCACCACCAGGTGAATGCCCCTCTTGGATGTGTGCCTTTGTTCTTGTCTAATCAAAGTACATTTGATCTATCTAGACAAGGTTGACTCGCAGGTCAACAACATATTATAAATTAAGTACAATGTGATTCGCAGATCACAAATTAATTTACAATTTTTAAGTCCAGGCACGCAGGCCCCAGCACAGCACACAATTGGGCAACCCACATAAGACTAAATAAACAAGCATATGGTTCAATCAACATGTGATCCAATCATCTTGAAATTAAAAGTTTTGAAAACCCCATGGCATCAATTTTAATTTCCTTATGAGCCCTACAACCTTACAATGGTCCATTGATGGGGATCCACTCATCCATCTAGTTAGATCCTTTGCCCTTGCATGCACCGAGTCCTAACTGACCCGAGTTGACCTAATGGTCAACCATGCATGCGCCAAGGGCTGAACTACCCCCATGAGTTTTGGCAAGCGGGTGTGACCCCGGGCCTAACTCAAGTGTGTTCAGTAGTGTCTCAACCAGACCTCGCTACACGCCCTAGATGCAGTCAACCTATAGCCACCTTGTGCTTGCGCATAGGTGCTATCAGGTTAACCCATCTGAGCTGTCAGATGGTCTGATCAGACTTGGATCTAACCTAGTGGTGACTTCAACCCCATCAACCCATCTAAGGGTTTAATGTAGTGGCACCTTAGATCTAATTAAGCGCGCAAGATGTAAGTTTTAGAAAAACCTTAGAACATGCGCAATCATACAAACAAACAACATGCTTGCATATAACCCTTAGATCTAAGGGGGTCCCCTTCAAGGGGGAGCGCAAACTTTAGGGGGTCCCCTTCAAGGGGGAGCGCATACTTCATATAAGCAAAGCATGATACAAGCGCAACTTCATGTAAGCAAAGCATGATACAAGCGCAACTTCATGTAAGCAAAGCATGATACAAGCGCAACTTCATGTAAGCAAAGCATGCCTCAAGTAAAAGTAAGCGCAACATGAGGATCACATCAGCAAACATAATAGCATGCATAGAGCCTACCTCTGATACCAATTGTAGGAACCCCTAATCAAAAGGGGGCAAAACCCTAAGCATGGCGCTAATGTAAAATATGCAAGCGGAAGCAAGGGTTCAAGATCATTTGCATGCCATATGTTCAACTATAATCGATTGAATAGATTGAGATAAAAATCATACCAACGCCATATGCTTGGAAGTCGGCTTGGATAAAGAGAACAAAGTAGATCTCCTCCACAAGTTCACACACAAGGTGAAGATGCTTACTCCTTGCGGTCTCTTGTGCTAGCAAGACACCCAAGCCTTCAAGTGTCGAATGGAAGGGGATGATGAACCTCTTGGCCGAGAGCTCCTCTTGCTCAACCTCTCCTTCTCTTCGTCAATCACCGCCCAACCAAAGTCGAATGCGTTGAAGAGAAGAGAGCAAACGCATATGCGTTTTTGGCATTGAAGTGAGTGAAACCGGCCCTTGATGACTTTCCATAAATGGAAGCTCATCAAGTCCATGCGCTCAACTCAACCCAAACGCATTTTAGGATTGAACCATGCGTTCACAATTGTGAACCGGTTCAAGCCAAAATGTCAAATCGGCTTTGGTTCAACAAACCAAACCGAAATAGCTCTAGCCACTTGGTCTAGACCAAATTGAACCCCCAAGGCTCATGATCTAACCATTCATCATCTGATGCCCTTGATCTCTCCGATCTAGCATCACCTCTCTCGATCGAAGCTTACCGATCTCAAGTCCTAATCAATCAAACATGATCAGACCAGATCTCACTTACAATCAGAGATTAAATCCCTTTAATCTGAACTCAAAGAATCCAGTCCATACGATCTGACTCAAGTAAGCCATATCACCAAATTGTGCGACCCTGAGGGTTTCCTCTAAATGTCGGTAACGATAACTTACGTTATCACGATCAGTGAGGGGTATCTAGCAACACATCACTGTCTCCCGATATAAAGGAAAGAGTCTTCCAAGACTACTCCCAAACCATAGCACAAGTGTGACTCAATTCACAAGGCATACATGTGTCCTTTGCCACTGGATGTTCTTATTGGACAAGCGGGTCAAGCTTGTAACTCCAATACGATGAGCATGATTAGATCAGATGCACATAGTCATCTGGGTATGGCCATACACTATCTCAATCATCTCATATAGGGGGGCCCTTAGAACACCACACTCCTTAAACAAGGAGACGGCAATCCTATGTCTATCACTAGTGCCCTAACCTGATTCAAGCTCACCATCCAAGATAGTCTATAATCATTATATTTCAAATGATATTGAACTACCTCAAGACAATGACAATCATCATTTAGAAACACAAGTGATCTCAAGTCAGAGGACATGTGCCACTTGCTGCTTACAAGGATCATTCACATTGTGACAAGCAATGGAATATCCCAGTAGGGTCTGTCCAGTACATCCAATGTACCCATGAGTCTACATCTTATTCCATGCTCGAAGCATCCTATAAGATTAGCACTCATATTAGTCTCCATCATATCAAGGCTGTCTCATGTTCACCAAGATATCTCGACTAAGGACATATAGCCTGTTAGCCTAGCTGAACAGCTTTGAGACATTATTCAGAAGTACACTTATTACAGCAGACAAGGTAACAACCTGAATAACAACCATGCCTTTTATAAACATAAGAGTTTATTACATGATACTTATACAATCCCAAGGCCTCAAACATTAGCCTTAAGGGCATACCCCAACAAAGCACTGTAATAATATGGGTTTGAGATTTCTCAACCATTAGATTAAGTGCAAGTGGGAGATTGTTGGGGTATGCCCTTAAGGCTAATGTTTGAGGCCTTGGGATTCTTTCAGTATCATGTATAAACTCTTATGTTTATAAAGGCAATGGTTGTTATTCAGTTTGTTACATTGTCTGCTGCAATATGTATACTTCTGAATAATGTCTCAATGCTGTTCAGCTTGGCTGACATGCTGTATTGTCCTTAGTCGAGATATCTTGGTGAACTTGAGACAGCCTTGATATGATTGAGACTAATATGTGTTCTAATCTTATAGGATGCTTCGAGCATGGAATAAGATGTAGACTCATGGGTACATTGGATGTACTGGACAGACCCTACTAGGATATTCAATTGCTTGTCACAATGTGAATAATCCTTGTATGCAACAAGTGGCATATTTCCTCTGACTTGAGATCACTTGTGTTTCTAAATGATGATTGGCATTGTTTTGAGGTAGTTCAATATCATTTGAAACATAATGGTTATAGACTATCTTGGATAATGAGCATGAGTCATGTTAGGGCACTAGTGATAGATAAAGGATTGCCGTCTCCTAGTTTGGAGTGTGATGTTCTAAAGGGCCCCCCTGGATGAGATGATTGAGAAAGTGTATGGCCATACCCAGATGACTGTGTTCATCTAATCTAATCATTCTCATCATATTGGAGTCACAGGCTTGACACGCTTGTCCAATAAGAACATCCAGTGGCAAAGGAAACATGTATGCCTAGTGAAGTGGATTCACACTTGTGCTGTGGTTTGGGTGTAGTCTTGGAAGACTCTTTCCTTTATATCGGGAGACAGTGATGTGTTGCTAGATACCCCTCACTGATCGTGATAACGTAAGTTATCGTTACCGACATTTAAAGGAAACCCTTAGGGTCGCACAATTTGATGATATGGCTTACTTATGTCAGATCGTGTGGACTGAATTGTTTTGGTTCAGTTTAAAGGAGTTTAAACTCTGATTGTAAGTGAGATATGGTCTGATCGTGTTTGATTGATTAGGGCTTGAGATCGGTAAGCTTCGATCGAGAGATTGGATGCTAGATCGGTGAGATCGAGAGCATCGAGAGATGAACGGTTAGATCTTGAACCATTTGGTTTAATGAGATCTGAACCAATGTTGATTTGATTTGGTCTTTGAACCAAATGCATTGAACCGAATGAATTGAATCGGTTCACTTATGTGAACGTTTGGTTCGAATGGGAGAGGTTCGAAGGTAACGTGGGTAACGTGGGATTGAATGAGGACTTAGTGCTTTCTATTTTTAGAAAGGCGTTTTTCCTCCTTTGGTTAATCCCCCAACGTTTTCGAATGTGGGGGTTACTCTCTCGCTCTCTCTCGCCGACTTGTGCTCTTGCACTCGTCTTGGGTGATCTTCACGCCAAAGGAGAAGGTTCAATTAGCATAGAAGATTCATCTCTTCTCTTCCACACACAAAAGGACACTTGGAGATCCTTGCTAGCACAAGGAGTCACAAGGAGTAGCCGACCACTCAACTTGTGTGCGTCATCTTTGGAGGAAAGCCTTATCGCCTTCTTCTTCCAAGCCGCCATTCAAGCAATGGCTATGGTATGATTCCATCTAAGATCTATGCAATTTTAAGTTGATCATATATGATGTATGCGATCCTTATGAAACCCTAATTCCGCTGCCGAAAAAGAAATTTACATGGCTATGGGTTTCGCCCCCCTCACGAAAGGGGTCCCTCACCTTGCATGCACCAAGTCATAACCGGCTTGAGTCGACCTCATGGTCAACTATGCATGCGTGAAGGGCTGAACGTCCCTCATGAGTTTAGGCAAGCGGGGTGTGACCCTGGGCCTTAGTCATGGGCGTTCATCTGGTTGTCTCAATCAGACATCGCTACATGCCTTTCAGCAGTCGACCTATAGCCACCTCATGCTTGCGCATAGGTGCCATCAGGTCGACCCATCTAGGCTGTCAGATGGTCTGATCAGACATTTGGGTCTATACTAGATGATGACTTCAACCCTAATAACCCGTCTAAGTCTTTACAGCAGGCGCTTAGATCTAGTGAGGGGCGCGCAAGTCATGTTTTGAGAAAACTACAACAAGCGCCAACTTGCATGCAAGCGCCAATGTAAAACATACATGAAATTTTCGCATGCTCTTTAGATCTAATCATATGCGCAAACAAGGATCACAAAAACAAGCAATCATATGCATCATACAAGGAAACCATACGCTCTGATACCAATTGAAAGGTTCCCCTAAGGGGGCGAAACCCTAAACATGCGTATATAATAAAACTTGCATGGGCGGAATCATAGGATTTCTAGGATCGCATGTATGAACATAGATTAACTTAAAGGTTTGACACAAGGATCATACCATTGCCATTTCTTGGATGGCGACTTGGAAGCAGAGAACGATGCGGCTCTCCTCCAAAGCGTGCGCACACAAGATGGGTGATCGCCTACTCCTTGTCGATCCTTGTGCTAGCAAGGCTCCAAGGTCTCCTGATCGCGTGAAGGGAGAAGAGATGATCTCTTTTGCTTGGTCGAGTCCTCCTCTTGTCGTCAACCTTCACACACGAGAGAGTGAGTCATTGTGTGCAATAGGGGGCGAGAGGCGAGAATAGGGAGAGCTCTTCGAACGTGAGGCGTGGTCTCATTTTGATATCATGGCTTCTAAAAATAGCAAGCCACCAGATGCGATCATGTGTTCACACCAAGTGAACGATCGCAATTTCCTCTACCCTTGAACCATGCGCTCACTTGATGAGCCGGTTCATTTCATTTGGTTCAAGGACCAAATTAAGCCAAGCCTTGATCCAGATCACATTAAACCAAAAGGCTTAAGATCTGACCATTCATCTCTTGATGCTCTTGATCTCACCAATCTAGCATCCAATCTCTCGATCGAAGCTTACTGATCTCAAGCCCTAATCAATCAAACATGATCAGACCAGATCTCACTTACAATCAGAGTTTAAATCCCATTAAACTGAACTAAAACAATTCAGTCCACACGATCTGACATAAGTAAGCCATATCATCAAATTGTGCGACCCTAAGGGTTTCCTTTAAATGTTGGTAACGATAACTCACGTTATCACGATCAGTGAGGGGTATCTAGCAACACATCATTGTCTCCCGATATAAAGGAAAGAGTCTTCCAAGACTACACCCAAACCACAGCACAAGTGTGAACCCAAGTCACTTGACATATGTGTTTCCTTTGCCACTAGATGTTCTTATTGGACAAGCGTGTCAAGCCTGTAATTCCAATATGATGAGAATGATTAGATCAGATGAAACATAGTCATCTGGGTATGGCCATACACTTTCTCAATCATCTCATCCAGGGGGCCCCTATAGAACATCACACTCCAATCAAGGAGACGGCAATCCTATATCTATCACTAGTGCCCTAACATGACTCATGTTCATTATCCAAGATAGTCTATAACCATTATGTTTCAAATGATATTGAACTACTTCAAAACAATGCCAATCATCATTTAGAAACAGAAGTGATCTCAAGTCAGAGGAAATATGCCACTTGTTTGCATATAAGGATTATTCACATTGTGACAAGCAATTGAATATCCTAAGTAGGGTCTGTCCAGTACATCCAATGTACCCATGAGTCTACATCTTATTCCATGCTCGAAGCATCCTATAAGATTAGAACACATATTAGTCTCAATCATATCAAGGCTGTCTCATGTTCACCAAGATATCTCGACTAAGGACAAAACTGCATGTCAGCCAAGCTGAACAGCATTGAGACATTATTCAGAAGTATACATATTGCAGCAGATACTGTAACAACCTGAATAACAACCATTGCCTTTATAAACATAAAGTTTATACATGATACTGAAATAATCCCAAGGCCTCAAACATTAGCCTTAAGGGCATACCCCAACAACAAATTTAGAGTACACTGATCACATGACCAGTGTAATAGAACTCATATCTCTTTGGTAGGAAAAATCTTACTTGAGATAGCGGAGTTAATGTGAAACGATTTCTCTCCATGGTATGTACCCACATAGATACATACTTTTTTTTACTTGGACTTCAACTCTTAACTTTAGTACCACCGCAAATTAACACGGTGCCAAGATGAGGAGTCATTCTCTTTTTTTTTTTTTATTTTGACTTCAACCCATGTCTTTGGTACCATTGCCAATTTTACGCAGTGCTAAGTAAGGGAGTCACCTCTCTCTATGTTGGATCATGGAATCTTTCTTCCCAACAAATAGCAAATAGATTGTACATCAACTAAGTTGATCAATTGATATCAATTCAAATGTCATACTCATATGCTCATTTTATTCAAAGAAGTAGCATCACTCTTAGATCATATTCATTAAACAATACATCTACCCAAAATTTCATGCATTAATCAATGAAAAATTTCAATAGGCAAGATATATATTAAAAAAAATGAATTCATCATAATAGGTCCATCCCTAATCACAGGCATAGTCATATTCGTCATCAAGAAAATTAAATTGTCAACAGGAGTTTCACAAAATCAGACCACACTTTAACACTATAGCATATGACCAAAACAAAGGAAACTGCATATGTCAAGTTTAACAACAAAGTTATACAATCATCATGTATCAGGATGCACCTATACAAAGTGCTCTATGTCATCAGAATATCAGAATATCATACAACCATATCGAACTCAATATTAAAATAACAAGTTCAAAATATTTCAATACAACCAAATCGAATTTATAGTTCAGAATCATGAAAAAGCAGTGAAGACCAATAGCAGTGTATACAAGAAGTTTGATCAAGTCATCCTTCCCTATAAAAATATGAATCATCAATAGAAATATAAGATGAATAAGGAACAAGTAGGGAAGAAAATACTCACAGAGCTCTAGTTATCTGCATCAGATTCTATTTCCTTGGTGTCCTCAGGAGCCGCATCCATGGGATCATCATGCTCCCCTCCTTGGTCTCCATCATCACCTCCACCACCTCCTTTGGTATCTTCATATCCGTGATTCTTTTCTTGATAAAGCTTTCTGGAAATGAACATCAGCTAAATCGAAACTCAATCAAAGCTGGCAAACGAGCAATGCTTGAATAGCAAGCTTCACTTGTTCAAGGCTTCAAATCAGCAAAATATTGTGCGAAAATTATAAAAAAAAATTCTTCGGGAAGAGTCACCGGTGATCCAAGACGTGATTACAAGCAAAAATTTTTGGATTTAATGAAGAATCGAAAGAAAAACGGAAAGGGGTGGAATCTTGTGCAGGCGAATCGAAAATACCTAGATTTGGTCGGAGAACACCAAATCGAAGCTAAAAAATGGACGGAAAGGATCGCCGGTGAGTTTTGAGGGCAAGGGCAAGTCGAAATCTCAAAGTCGGTGCAAGAACACGGGTGTAAAACCCTAAAACATGGTTGAAACCCTAGAAATACGGCAGCATAATCATGTAGGGCCGACATAATTACGGCCATAATTTACATTCCGATAGTGCTGTAATTTAGTCAGTTTGAATATTACGGGTCGTGATATAAATACGGTACTGCTGTAAAACTGCAAAAACTTTCTGGACAGAAATACGATGAAATTACGGCATTGTGAAAATCTTTACGGCACCCCCGTGTTGTTCACAAAACATCCGAAAACTTTCTGGAAAGAAAACACTCAAAATTACTGCCTATAATATTGATTACGGTAGTACTGTAAAAAGGATATTTTTTATGAAAGAAAATCAATCACAAAATTACGGCCAATGATTTGTATTACGGTACTGTCGTAAAAATCACAAAACTTTCTGAAAAGAAAGGGGTTGAAATTACAGCACGAAAAATTGCTTACGATACCGCCGTAAAAGACACCAATCTCTTTGGATGAAAATGGACCAAAATTACGACCCGTAATGTGCATTACGGTACTACCATATTTTGCACAAAATTCAATTTTCCTACGAAAAGAAAAGAAAAAAAAATAGTCCTAAAAAATAAACTAAAATAAAGGAAACTAAACTAAATGAGAGTGCTTGGGTTGCCTCCCAAGAAGAGCTAATTTAAAGGTCATTAGCTTGACCGTTTTGCACTTAGATCTAATCGTGGTTCCTTGAGTAGCCATTCTGATTTCTCTTTGTTCTGTTCATACTTCCTGAATACATAAGGCTCTTTTGAGAAACAGTGTCCAACTTTGCCTAAGAAATTTCTTCCTTTGTTAAGCAATTTCAATCATTCTTTTTGTTTTTGGTCTCTTCTTTTGAAGTTTTTTGCCTTTTCGAAATTAAATCAATTTTTTGCTGAAATTCTCTATTCACACACTCAAGAGAAGTGTAACTTTCAGAATTAGAAGGTTCAACAAATAGCTTATGTAAATCGTTAGCAACATTATCAATTACATCAATACCACTACATGATCCTGAATATGATTGTTTTTTTTAAAGAATCTACTAAATCAAACTCAATTATATTTTCACCAATATTAAACTTGAGTTTTTCCTTCTTAACATCAATAACCGCACCCGTTGTAGCTAAAAATGGTCTACCAAGAATGATCGGGTTTTTAGAATTCTCCTCCATTTCTAACACTACAAAATCTGCTGGAATGAAATACTTACCTACTTAGATTGGAACATTTTCTAAAATTCCAACAGGATACTTTACTAAGTTATCAGAAGTTGGTTTGAGCTCTCCCATGTCCAGTTTCCTGCAAATAGATAAAGGCATTAAACTAACACTAGCACCAAGATCACATGAGGCTTGGTCAAAAGCCATACTCCCAATTGAACAAGGAATAGAGAAGCTACTTGGTGTTGGTGTATATGCCCTTGGACCCGTTGTTGGTCCATCTTGTACTACTTGACATTGATATTTAATATATCATTCTAGCATTGTCGTTATTATGTTATGTTTACATCTGTGATTATGTACATGGATAATAATGTCCCTGGAGATAGATTGTATCTGTGCTCAAATGGTGTGTCCCCAATCGAATACCTGAGTGGATAAGGGACAGCTCTGGTACATATGAGACTGGTATATGGGCTGGTTACGCATGGGGTGCTAACGCAGGCATATAGGTATATCAGTGGTGGATATGCTGGACCGACCCGCTGTGAGGCTTTAACTTGGTGTCATGAGTTAAGCTCACAAGTGACAGGAGATGCATTGATCTCTCGACTTGAGGTCATTGACTCTTCTATATGTTAGGGACATGCTTTGATACAACCTAATGCCTCGCCGTAGCAGGGAGGTCATAACGGTTGTCATTGGGTATGTCATGACCCATATGAGAAGATCAATGGACAGACATAGGATTTGCCCCTTCCTACGGGAAGCTTGATATCCACGGGGCCCCCCTATGGTTGCATGGCTAAAAGTGTATGGCCATACCCAGGTGAAAGCCTGATTTAGTCATGACCATGAGATTGGGTGAAAATAAAGTGGTGACACACTTTGTCCAATAGGATATCAGTTTGGCAAAGAGACTATAATGCATCGGTACCTTGTTGCGATGATGGGGATGTCGATGTTGATATCCATTCCGATGACTTGGGTAGTAGCGATGCACTGCTAGGTGCCAATCACTGCTTGTGATGACTCGGTTCATCACTGCCAACGTCTGAGGAACCTACAGGGTCGCGCAACTTGAAACTCGGGTTCTTGTATTGATCGGGTAGCCTATTGATTGAGTTATTGGATAACTCAGATCTGTTTGGGAGAATCCATCAGCACCACTGTGCTAGATGAGATGAAAGGAATCATTTGGAGCTAACTTGTTTTTGGGCCTAGTAGGCCAAATGGGCCCAATGGGCCATTTGGGCCAAATGGGCCCAATGGGCCATTTGGGCCAAATGGGCCCAATAAACCAAGTTGGGCTAATAGGCCAAATGGGCTCAATAAGCCATTTGGGCCAATGGGCCAAATGGAATGGCGCGAGCTACTTGGAGTGAACTTGGCGCATTTCCTTGAGGTAGACAAATCCAAGTTGGACATCTTCTTAAGGTGAGAAGCTTGGAGCTTCTCACTTAGAGTGGGTGAATGTACTTGGGTGCATGGCACTTGGAGTGGGCGAAATGGGTTTTACCTCTTGAAGAGGTGTGCCTCTTCACTAGTGAAGAGGTGCACCTATTCATGGGTATATAAACCCTCTTCCTCCCTCCTCGTCGTTCTTCTTGAACTCTTGCACCCTTGTTCCCCTTGTCGCCACTCCTGGAAAGAGGGAGAGGGCTGTTCGCCCATTGCCTCTCCTCTTCCCTTTAGTGAGTTTGGAACTTTGGAAGTTCCTTGGCGCCCTCCTCTCCAAAGTTGGACTTTGGCTTCGGTTGATTCCAGTTCGGATCTTGGTGGAGTGCTTCAAGAGTTGGACTTCGACGAAGCTGCACTTCCTCTCCTTGGCATCTCCTCTCGAGTTGGCACAAGTGATTGAGTAAGTCTCCCAAAGGCGTGGATCTTCTTCCCGAGGCTAGCACCGGGCATGGAAGAAGAGGATTCGAGGTTCGACTGTGTGCGAGACTGCAGAGGGCGCACATTTGGGCGCCTGCATCGCATCACTTAATTTGCATCAAGGTATCATCTCCTACTCACCGTGTTGATCTCCTCACAAGACTCGATCTTCTGGGTTTTTGGGACTGGCTTGTTTTGGGGATTGCTTCCGCTGTGCTTGTCTGTAAAATTTTAAAATCCCCGGGGTTTCCCAACAGTGGTATCAGAGCCATCTTGCGAACTCGAACGGTGTTTTATGCTTTTATTGTATGCTCACATGCCATCTGAATTTTTTCAAAAAATTGCATATGCGCATGGTTTTTTCTAAGTAAGAAAAATTGTAAGTTTTTCATTCCTAACATCTATTCGATCTCTTTGGTCTTTTGCTTTCTTCACATTGTGGGTTAGGCCCATATGTGAGAGAATTCATTTCTCCCCATGCATGTAGGATAGTCCTACTATGTGGGACTTGTCAAAGATTATGGGCATATGATTGCCCTAATCTTGGCAGGTTAAGGATTGCAAGGGTAGACGGCAAGCGTGCTTGGAGCATGCATGCGTCACTTGTAGACTCCTGAGAGAAACGAAAAATCCTAGATTTGCGAATGGACGTTGAGGTTGAAAGACATGTTTTCTAAGAAACTAAAACTGAAGTTTTATGTTTTCATGAGCATATAGAAAAGCATGAGATGATTGTGCATCGTGTTGTGGTCATAGTCAAGCCCCTTGTATGCCTGTGATGTATTTATGTGAGGCCTACGTGCCGCTTTTTCTTTTTGTTTTGTAAACGCACAAAGAAGATTAGGGGTGCATCCCTCATGGAGCTTACATCTTGGCGCATCAACCATGATGGCGCATCTTACTTGGTGGCACAAGTAAGGGCTTAGCCGAACCTAGGGTTTTAGAGCTATCCCTCTTGGCACAAGCATGATGGCGCATCATGCGTGGAGGAGCCACCAAGGTTTTGGCCGAACCCTAGGGTTTGTGTGCTATGCCTTGGTGTGAAGGACCTTGAAGCCGCACTTAAAGATAAAAGCTTAGTGGCGGCTAGGTTAGGCCTGGTTGGGGCTTGTCACCTATGTCAAGCATTGAACATCCTTTGGCATGTGATGGTTCAATGCGTTGATTAGGCTATGACCACATCGCTTGTTTACTGTTTTTGATATCTGCTAATGCATGCCTGGATGTGTTTCATCTTGTTGTTATCACTATAGGATTGCATGCCTGTAATGTTAGACAAAAAATAAAACTAAGAGGATGAGACCTCAAAAACCCTCAAAACAATATCAAGTCTGTAGCCTTCTGACTCGTAGCCCTCGTCAAGCTATCGATCAGTGGTGTTGTGAACTGTTTCCCACCCTCGTGGGACACACCCACTTATCTTTAGAAGGCGTGTGGTGGCAATGGTTTCCCCAGTCCAGTTAAAATTCTGGGCGTGCCTTCGCAAGGAAATTGTTGGCCCTGGGCATAACGGTCAGGATAGACTTGACTAGTTTTTAATATGTGGTGGCCACATGATGGAACTCTAGAGGCGGCCTCGAGAGGTTAGGGTTTTGTGTTGTTCCAGCCCTAGCTGGGCACAAAATGCCTGAACTGTCTTGAGAAGGGAAATTGCCTGGGTGCAATCGGCCGGCGTGCCCACCTTAAGAAGCATGGGTCACTTTATGCTTCTCATCCCACCCTTGTGGGACGCGAAGCCTCATGTGGAATAAGGATCCCATCTCACTAGGAAATCTTGGATTTCCCGATTGACTTTGTGGGTTGTCAATTTGATTAAAATAGTGGGAGCCATAATCATTTAATGCAAGTCCAGATTAAATGATTCGAAGTAGTACTAATATGCTTTCTTGGTTGTTGTAGATCAATGGCTACGAACAATAGCAGATGGTCACTGCGATCTATCCTGGAAAAGGACAAGTTGGTTGGATCCAACTTGATGGACTAGTATCGGAACTTGAGGATTGTCCTTAAGCTCGAGAGGAAACTCTATGTCCTTGAGCAGCCTATTCCAGAGCCACTTCCATGCTCGGCCTCAGCGGCTGAGAAGGATGCTTTTGATAAGCATCAGGTTGATACTTTGGAGGTTGCTAATTTGATGCTAACCAACATGTCACCTGAATTTAGAGGGCAATATGAATCTAAGAGTGCCTTTGAGATTATTTATAATCTAAGGCAGCTCTTCAATGAATTGGTTGAGCTCAACCCTCCCAAAGTAGTCATTCAGTGTGGTGAACTGAAAGGTTTAACCAAGGCACTGAAATTAAAGATGGAAAGGATCAGGAATAACAGGTGCTATTCATGTGGAGGGCCACCTCACATGTTGAAGGACATGGTGCGACTTTAGAACGAGGAGAAGAGAAGCAGGGCTTCGTCTTCTGGCTTAGGTATTTATGTTACCAAAGTCAACCTTTCTACTTCTATGTCATGGGTATTGGATACCGCATGCAGAACTCATATTTGTACAAATATGCAGGGGCTCAGGAAAAGTAGATTGGTGCGGCCTGGAGGGATTGACCTACGTATTGGAAACGGAGCACAAGTTGCTGATGTTGCGGTAGGACTTTTGACGCTCTCCCTGCCTTCTGGACTTCAACTTGAGTTAAACAATTGCTACTATGTACCTTCTCTTACTAAAAACATTGTATCTATTCCTTGCTTGGCAAGGAAAGGATTTAAATTTGAAATAAAAGAGGACTCTTGTTCTTTTTCATTTGCAAATGTGTTTTATGGGAAGGGTACCTTGTGCAATGGATTATATGTCTTGGACATGGATAACTCTATATGTAACATAAATCATAAAAGGATCAAACTGAGTGGTTCAATTGGTGCATACCTTTGGCATTGTCGATTAGCCCATATAAACAAGAATCGCATTCAACAACTCCATGCAAATGGATTGTTAGATTCAACCTCCTTGGAGGAGTTTGATACTTGCGAGCCATGTTTATTAGGGAAAATGACAAAAGCACCCTTCACCAAGATTGGTGAGAGGGCAGGAGGTTTGTTGGATCTCATACATAGTGATGTGTGTGGGCCATTCAGTAAACAAGCTAGAGGAGGGTACAACTACTTCATCACATTTACTGATGACTTCAGTAGATATGGTTATGTCTATTTGATGAGACATAAGTCCGAATCCTTTGAGAAATTTAAGGAGTTCAGACATGAAGTAGAGAACCAGCTTGGTAGATCTATTAAGGCTCTTCGATCAGATCGCGGTGGAGAGTACCTGAGCGGTGAGTTCTTTGACTATCTTAGAGAGTGTGAGATTCTATCCCAACTCACTCCTCTTGGAACACCTCAATGGAATGGTGTGTCTGAAAGGAGAAATCGTACCTTGTTGGACATGGTTCGATCTATGATGAGTCATGCAACTCTACCACCCTCATTTTGGGGTTTTGCACTTGAGACAGCTTCTCTCATACTGAATAATGTTCCATCTAAGGGTGTCTCCAAGATTCCGTACGAGGTATGGAGTGGGAAACGCCTGAATCTTTTTTTATCAGAGTCTGGGGATATGAGGCTTATGTCAAACGTCAGGATTCTAGCATATGATAAATGCGTGTTTGTGGGATATCCTAAGGAAACTAAAGGATATTACTTCTATATTCCCAGCGAGAACAAAGTTTTTGTTGCTCGAGGTGCTGTCTTTGTAGAGAAAGAATTTCTCATGAAAGAAGTCAGTGGGAGGAAGTTTGACTTGGATGAGGTCCAAGTGCAACCACAAGACACTGAGGTGGAACCTGAGCCACCTGCACCGGTTGCTGGGCAATCAGAGGCTCAGACACAGGCCCTACATAGGTTTGGGAGGATTTGTCGTGCACCTGAGAGGTACGGGTGTTGGGGAATGCTGGGTGTAATTTAAAATTTTTGCAGTCCCAGGACGCAGCGGAAGAAGCATTACACCCGAAACACATTCCTTTCCCAAGGATCCATGCGAGAGAGAGAACACAAGGATGTGTTAGGGTTAGTACCTCTATTGCTTGTTAGGATGAAGGTGCCAAGTTGAAGATGCCCAAGTGTTCATCCAAGACAAGGATGTCTATCACAGACTAGATCTTAATCCTTTATACTTCCCAAGTATTAAAGGATTGCTGTCACAGCTATCCAGTGTTAAACACTTGGATCTGATTGAAACTTATTGGCCATGCTCCAAGCATTCGCCATATATAGTCTCATGCACTTTGCACAAAACATGATCTATCCTATACTCAATGTATCAGGATTCAAGACTCATGTTACTGCTCTCTTGCTATGTTTGCGGACATAGCATCCTTGTGAGAGTCAGACCATATCTCTCTAGAAAGTATCAACATTTGGAATCACCCAATATGAACCTCTCCAGAAATTCTTAGATGAACATAGATTGACTAAAGGGCAATGACTTTCTTGGATCCCAATAGATCCTCATGCCTAGTATATAGGCCACATTCCCTATGCCATTCTTCTCGAAATACTTCCCTAGCATTTACTTCACCGTGTGAAGAGCTGGGATGTCATTTCATGTGAGGAGAGTACCGTCAATCTAGTAGAAGAAGAAACACTATGATGCTCCCACTAATCTTCTTGTAAACACAGGATACTTGCATAAGACCATGCATATCTTTATGGCCATTGTATGAAAAATTTCCAGCTAATTCCATATAGACATTCTCTTCCAAACGTCTATTAAGAAAAGCACTTTTTCATAACACGCTATAACAGAATATGCAATTATAACAAGCAAATACCTAATGGATTCAAACATAGCTATTTGTGAAAATTTTCATCACTATCCACCCAGTGGATGTTGGTGTATATGCCCTAGGACCTAGTTTTGGTCCACTTATGTACTACTTGACTTTGATATTTATATCATTCTGGCATTGTCGTTATCTATGTCTGTTTACATCTGCGCATATGTACTAACATGATAATGTCCCTAGAGACAGATTGGATCTGTGCTCGAACTATAGTCCTCAGTCGATGTACCTTAGTGGATATGGGACAGCTATGGTACTTGTGAGACTGGTATGTGGGCTGGTTAGGCACGTGGTGCTAACGCAGACACATGGGTATATCATTGGAGGATATACTGGATAGACCCGCTGTGAGGCTACGACTTGGTGTCATGAGTTATCCTCACAAGTAATAGGAGATGCATTGATCCCTTGACTTGATGTCATTGGCCATTCTATATGGTTAGGGATTTGCTTTGATACAACCTAACACCTCACCGTAGTTGGGAGGTCATAACTGTTGTCATTGAGCATGTCACGACCCATATGAGAAGGTCAATGGACAAATATAGGATTTGTCCCTTCCTTAGGGAAGTATGATATCCATGGAGCTCCTCTATGGTTCTATGACTGAGAGTGTATGACCATACCCAGGTGAGAACCTGTTTTAGTCATAGCCATGTGATTGGGTGAAAACAAGTGGTGACACACTTGTCCAATCGGATATTAGTTCAGTAAAGAGATTGTAATGCATCTATACCTAGTTGCGATGATGAGGATGTCGATGTCGATATCCATTCCAATGACCTGGGTAGCAGCGATGCACTGCTAGGTGCCACTCACTGCTTGTGGTGACCTTTGGTCGGCACTGCCAGCATCAGAGGAACCTACAGGGTCGCACACCTTGATACTTGAGTTCTCATATTGATCGGGAAGCCTTATGATAGAGTTATTGGATAACTCGGATCTAATTGGGAGATTTCATCAGCGCCAATGAGCCTGATGAGATGGAAGAATGTTATTGGAGCCAAACTTCATTTTTGGCAGGTTGACCCGTATTTGACCATGGTTGGTCACATTTTGATTAGGGTTGCATTGGATTGGATCCAAATGCTTAATCAACCCATGTGATGAAATTTGGGCTAGCTCATTATCCAATGAGGCCCAATAACAAGTTCTCATGAAGAGATGAGAGGCTAAAAGGGTATAATGGGGAGAAACATGAACCATTAAGCGCCTAGGGGCATAATGGGGTCATGTTGGCGCCTTTGCTTCATTATGGAAGTAAAGGGCGCCTCCCCTCTCTTCCTTGGATGGAATGCATGCCTCTATGGCATGTCTTGGGCTGATATGGTGCTTGGGCAATTATGGATAGGTTGAATGAAGTTTATGGTAAAGTCTTGGAGACTTTCCTTGCATCAAACCTCCTCATCCTAGCCCTACACTTGTCATGATCCTAGCCCTTGCCCTAACCGCCTGTTGCCCTATATATGTGACCCTAGCCGCCCCCTCTTGCATATATTCTTCTTTGGAGGCGTGACAACAAGAAGAGGGGCGAGAGCTAGGAGCAAGGGCGCAACTTCTTCTTCCTTCTTCCATAGCCGCAAGCTTCTCCCTCCTTTCCTCTTGGCACAAGGAGCTTTGGTGCTTGGCGGCTTGGCTTTGTTCCTCTTTCTCTTGGCGCATCCTTTCCTCTTGGTGGCGCAAGTGAAGTGGAGCATCTCCCTAAGGCTTGGATCTTCTTCCCGAGGCTAGCACTGGGCGTGGAAGAAGAGGACTCAAGAGATCCGTGTGTGTGAGACTGCAGAGGGCGCACACTTGGGCGCCTGCATCGGCATCACTCCAAACCGCTCTTAAGGTATTTCCTAACTCATCATGTCGACTCTCTTACTTGCGATCTTCACTGGGTTTTTGGGACCAGCCTGTTTCGGGGACATTCTTCCGCTGTGCAATGTATGTATGTATGTCTATAACTCTGAAAAAATTGTAAAATATCCCCGGGGTTTCCCAACAGTGGACTTATCTGAAATTTCATTCACTAGCTTGTCATCATAGGTAACATTGTTACCTTCCATGTCTATCTTCCTTGAAGATCCAATTACAGCCTAAGGGTGTTACCCCTTTGGCAGCTCAATCAAGTCTCACACTTGATTAGCAGAGATGGAGTCCATTACGGTTCTTATGGCGCTTAGCCATTTCTTGGAATCTGGTCAACCGACCGCTTCCATTTCCTCATAAGTGTTAGGTTCATCCATGATGAAAAATTCGTCATGCCCAGCATTTCGAATCTATCCAGACTTATGTGGTTCCTGTGTTACTTGAACCTCAGGTTGACTTTCAACCTGCATGTGCGATACCTTTCCATCTGTTTCTAATTGTTTGTGGCTGATTTTGGACCTCGTCCTAATCAAATCTACTCCCACTAGCTTCTTTCAAAGAAAAATCTCCTTAAGAAAGATAGCAGATTGAGCAACAAATAATTTGTTCTCACTAGGATAGAAATAGCACCCTCAGTGCCCCACAAACACACACTATGGAGTGTCAGAACAGTTGCTTGCATGGCTTCTAAAGGAAGTAAATTTGCATGACTATTCAAAGATAGAACCACATCCAATGTGTTCCTCTTTCTTTCTTTGAATTTCACCACACAGTTGCGGTGTTCCAAGTAAGCTATGAGATAACCCCACACTCCTTAGGATAGTCATCAAATTCCTTATTAACTACCTTGATCCAATCAAAGTGTTTTAATAGATTCTCCAAATCGATCATGTACTTCATTTCTTAACTTATAGGATTTCTCCAAAGTTATGTGTTGGATAAGACATATCCACACCTAATGAAGTATACAACACCTCCAAGTGTTTGTTTCCATGGGTCCGCACACATTGCTGTGTAATAGATCCAACAAGCAACTGAAACTTCCACCATTCTTGGTGAAGGCAGCATCTGTCATCTTGTTCATTAGACAAGATTCACATGTATCACAACCTTAAAAGGATAATGATCCCAATAGTCCTTAGACTTTTGGATGTGACTTTTGTCCTATGGCCCAAGAGACAATGCAAAGAGATGGTATTGATGAAATCATTGGATTTGATCTATTTAGTGTTACACACAGAACTACAAACTATTATTGATTGCACCACTACTATAGAACATTCCATATTTAAAGAAATACCATTTATTTCAAACTGAAAATCCATTCAAAACAATGGACATAATGTTCTATTACAAAAGCTGGTACATAATAGCAAAGTTCTAATTGAAGTCTTGAAGGCAGTGAGATGACATCAACAGCAGCATCCAATGCTCCGTCCCTGACTCGAAAGTCGATCCCACCAAGCCTTATTGTCCTACTTCTTTTGAGCCCCTGCATATGAAAAACATATGTAAGCTCCTCATGCGGTACCCAGTATGATGGGGGTGCTAAGCATGCACACATTCAAACAACGCATTTTGAAAGCATTTGATAGTTACGTATAGAGTAATGAAACCCCTTATACTAACGTAGTTGAAAATAGCTTGTTTTGAGTATTTGTAGGTAAAAACCGAAATTAGGCAAGTAGTAAACTGAACTTAAAACCTATCATGCAAGTCTAGGACAGATGTTAAAACCGAAATTGAAACCTATCATGCAATCTAGAGCTAGAAAAACAACACTATTCTAAGGGAGAGACTCACCTTGCGCCCTTTGAGAATAGAAAGGGCGAACTTCCCGTTCTTCACCGGTCCAATGGTTGAACTCACGAAGTAGGGCCCTATGAGCTTACAACCATGGCATTACAGCATTCCCACACATGCGTGTGTGAGTATTTGACAAATATTAAGAGGCCTTTTACAATCACAACCAAGGGGGAGGCTAGTTCTCCAAGTTCCCTTGCTAACAATTTAGAGACTAGCTATTAGGGAAGGGGGAAAAGGAGTGACGCCTTGTATTCTCTTCTGATCCTTGCGCAACCTTCATGGAATAGATACATAAGTGCAGATGGATGCTCAAGAACATCAAGAAAAACAACAACCAAAGAAGAAGGGGGGAACTTAGCTAACTCGGGTAGGTGCTTGCTCTTGACATGGTGTGGGTGGCACCTTCTTGAGTCTCGGTTGTGCCCAGCTCCTCCTCTTGGGCTGAGGACTCTTCAGGACTGAGGGGAGGAGGTGGCGTGAGCTTCAGCTTCAAGGCATGAGCAAGAGTGGAAGAAGGTTGAAGGAGGGAAGAGGGGGAGAGCTCTCAGCTAGGGTTGGAAGAGGGAGAAGAGTTGGGGTGACACACACCCTTGAAGACACACTTCAGAAATTCTTTTTCAAAAGGATTCAACTCTAACCTTTACCAAGAGTGTTTACAAGGTTATAATAAGCAGCCAAAGGGAGAGACAAACCCTAGGCGCATACACAAGTCAAACAAGCAAAAGAAGATTCCTGCACTTTAAGCTAGCGCATTGATGGGGCTGAGCCTTTCTCCATTTGTTGGCTGGCTTCCTTGTACCTCTTTTGGAGTCTTCCTCAAGAGGGTAATGGAGAATTCTGAGCTGCTGTTGGGGCTGATCTCCTGGTGGCTTCGGTTGAAGAGAGGGGCAGGAACTTCCAGAAGTGGAGGGGCAACTTCCTGCGGTTGTGAAGGTGGGATGCAGGCTGCTTCCTTGCATTGATGGGCTGGCGCATTTGCCTTCATGGGGCTGCTGGAAAAGCTGAGGATAGCTGGCCTTGTCCCCCTTTACTCCAAAGGGAAAGGGGCGGTTGGAGAGTGAAGACAAACCCCTTATGGATGCCAACTAGGATGGTGAAGTTTGGGGTAGTTGTTGTGATGCTCCATAAGGTGGGTGGGCTGATTCTTCCATGGAATGGGCTGATGGGCTCTTGGTGCCACTTGAGTTGTGTTGGCCTGATTTTGACTTGTGTTTCCAAAATGGGGTTGACCTAATCTATTACATAAATTGCATGCACTAATCCTACCATACATAAGTGGCGGAACCTAGAAATGTAACTACATGGTGTAATTGGAGGGTGGATCTAACCTACCACATGATGCAAGTTATGCTAGGAGATCTAACTTAAAGGATGTAGGCAATGCAAGGAATGAAAATCTAACTTAAAGATGCATGCAATGCAAGAGATGGAAATTTAGGTGCCCTAGCTAGGGTAACCTTAAACTCCATTTGTATTTCCGTGGGTCATGTCGCCTCCCCACATCAGCTCTCCCCGGGTGCGAAAAATTCTCCTCTGGAGAATTGTCCTTATCCATGAGGAGCTTTGAGGTAGTAAGGGTGAGTTCTTCCTCTGGGGGCCGATCTTCTTCACCATGGTCGTATCTAACAATGTAGAGTAACTCTACTTTGTCACGGGTGAAGTGGATTTGGTCCTCAAGGATGGACTCAATCATATGCTCACAAGTGGGGTCATAGTATGGGGTGGAAGGATGCTTATGCAATATGAAGTCATCCACACCAAAAGTGATGGGGGTCCAAAAATCTGTGTCAACAGCATCACAGCAATCAATCTCTTCATCCCAATCTTCATGCTCCTTAAATTCAGGGTCTCCTACACAGAATGTCCTTCCTCGGCCATACTCATTAGTATGTTTGTGGTATACAGGCCTACTAAAAGATTCAGGTATAACAAAATCAAAGTGTTCAAGTTCTGGTAGGGAAAGCAAATCATTATTCAATTCAATTTTCTTTAACCCTGGAGTACTAAGGTTAGGCTCCTCAAAGCAAGACTCAAGGTCTAAAGGAGAGATGGATGATGTTGTCAACTCAGACAAGTTAGGTTCTAAATCATATCCTAGCATGAGAAACTCAATAGGATCTAAAGTAAATCCTACTTCATAATCAGGTGAGCTAATGTCTAACTCAAGAAGGGTGAAGGGCGCCTCTAGGATTGGACTCCCTAAAGAAAAAAGAAATGGCTCTCCCATATCTGGAGTAAGATCCTCAAAGCTAAACTGGGGGAGTTCTATCATGTCATAGGGAGAAGGTTGATATAGGTCAGTCCCTATGGGGTCAACTAGAGTAGGGCCATCCCTAGAGTCTTGGGGTATAAGCCCATGTTCAATTGGTCCTAAATGTGGCTTAGAAGTGTGGGTGGCAAGACCTAAGAGATATGTTTCATGGGTCATTGGATCAAAGGTCAAGTCTTCTAGACCTTGAAGTTGAGGTTCTCCTAATGTTTGAGACTTAGGATCTTGGTCAATGACAAAAGGATCTAGCATGGGTTCCATCTTAGGCAAAGTAAGGGATCTTAACTCATGTTGGTTGAGATCTAAAGGTGAAGGATCTAAAAGTTTTGGCTCTAGGGGTGGGTTTAGGCCTAAGTTGTAAAGGTTAGTGCTAGATGGCTCAAAAGTGGTCAAAGAAGGGCCTAGACAAGATGGTATGTCTACCTTAATCTCTAAATATGGTTGTGTAAGATACTTAGGCAGATCATCCATAGTGAAAGGTTCCAACTTAGGTTGAGTCAAGCCTAAAGTGTGATGGTCCTCTAATTGAAGGTGATGGATTTCTAAAGTGTCTAGAGGCTCATCTAAACTGTCATTAAGGTCAAGTGGCTTGGAACCTAAGTGTTTACAACCTATTGAAGAGTTCTCTAAAGTTTTCCCTATGTTATGAAGAGTAGGTTCACATGGTTCAAGCACTTGATCTAAACATGGGAGCCCTAAAGGGTGAGGCAAACTATTCTCACAGGTCACTAAGGGTAGGATAGCTTCCACTAAGTCTAGCCTAATATGATTGGGTTCAAGTTCTTCCGTAGGCTTAGGTGAGATTGATCTTAAAGGTGTGGACTTAGTATGACCTATGTGGATGTCAAGAGAGTTTTCCCTAAGTTGGTTGAGTTCCATGGTTTGATTGACTACCTTAGGGGCTTTGGACCTTGGACGATCAATTTTCCTTTTATAGAATCTCATAAGATTTTGCTCCACCTCACTAGCTATTTGAAAAGCATCTTCTATTGTGTATATGGGGTAGTAGGTGAGACCTCTCTTAATCTCAAAGCTAAGACCATCTCTAAACCGGTTAAGCATAACCCTAGGAGCTTCTCTAGTCCTATGGTAGAGGGTTTTGAATTTTAGTATATATTCAGCTACATTCATGTTCTCTTGGGTAAGCAATTTTTCATTGAGAGATATAGGGTCATATATTTCTCTTATCATGTCATCCCATCTATTGCCTCTTAGGGGATTGAATCTAGTAGTCATTTTTGAAAACAAGTAGAGTTTTGAAAATAGATCCTAAGGTGGTAAATATATCTAATCAAGTTCTTTCAAGCACCTAGGTCCAAAATCGTCCTAGTAGTAGGAAAATAACTTTTTGGTCTTATAAAATCCTACTCTAAGAGCCTAAGCTCTGATACCAAGATGATGGGGGTGCTAAGCATGCACACATTCAAACAACGCATTTTGAAAGCATTTGATAGTTACGTATAGAGTAATGAAACCCCTTATACTAACGTAGTTGAAAATAGCTTGTTTTGAGTATTTGTAGGTAAAAACCGAAATTAGGCAAGTAGTAAACTGAACTTAAAACCTATCATGCAAGTCTAGGACAGATGTTAAAACCGAAATTGAAACCTATCATGCAATCTAGAGCTAGAAAAACAACACTATTCTAAGGGAGAGACTCACCTTGTGCCCTTTGAGAATAGAAAGGGCGAACTTCCCGTTCTTCACCGGTCCAATGGTTGAACTCACGAAGTAGGGCCCTATGAGCTTACAACCATGGCATTACAGCATTCCCACACATGCGTGGGTGAGTATTTGACAAATATTAAGAGGCCTTTTACAATCACAACCAAGGGGGAGGCTAGTTCTCCAAGTTCCCTTGCTAACAATTTAGAGACTAGCTATTAGGGAAGGGGGAAAAGGAGTGACACCTTGTATTCTCTTCTGATCCTTGCGCAACCTTCATGGAATAGATACATAAGTGCAGATGGATGCTCAAGAACATCAAGAAAAACAACAACCAAAGAAGAAGGGGGGAACTTAGCTAACTCGGGTAGGTGCTTGCTCTTGACATGGTGTGGGTGGCACCTTCTTGAGTCTCGGTTGTGCCCAGCTCCTCCTCTTGGGCTGAGGACTCTTCAGGACTGAGGGGAGGAGGTGGCGTGAGCTTCAGCTTCAAGGCATGAGCAAGAGTGGAAGAAGGTTGAAGGAGGGAAGAGGGGGAGAGCTCTCGGCTAGGGTTGGAAGAGGGAGAAGAGTTGGGGTGACACACACCCTTGAAGACACACTTCAGAAATTCTTTTTCAAAAGGATTCAACTCTAACCTTTACCAAGAGTGTTTACAAGGTTATAATAAGCAGCCAAAGGGAGAGACAAACCCTAGGCGCATACACAAGTCAAACAAGCAAAAGAAGATTCCTGCACTTTAAGCTAGCGCATTGATGGGGCTGAGCCTTTCTCCATTTGTTGGCTGGCTTCCTTGTACCTCTTTTGGAGTCTTCCTCAAGAGGGTAATGGAGAATTCTGAGCTGCTGTTGGGGCTGATCTCCTGGTGGCTTCGGTTGAAGAGAGGGGCAGGAACTTCCAGAAGTGGAGGGGCAACTTCCTGCGGTTGTGAAGGTGGGATGCAGGCTGCTTCCTTGCATTGATGGGCTGGCGCATTTGCCTTCATGGGGCTGCTGGAAAAGCTGAGGATAGCTGGCCTTGTCCCCCTTTACTCCAAAGGGAAAGGGGCGGTTGGAGAGTGAAGACAAACCCCTTATGGATGCCAACTAGGATGGTGAAGTTTGGGGTAGTTGTTGTGATGCTCCATAAGGTGGGTGGGCTGATTCTTCCATGGAATGGGCTGATGGGCTCTTGGTGCCACTTGAGTTGTGTTGGCCTGATTTTGACTTGTGTTTCCAAAATGGGGTTGACCTAATCTATTACATAAATTGCATGCACTAATCCTACCATACATAAGTGGCGGAACCTAGAAATGTAACTACATGGTGTAATTGGAGGGTGGATCTAACCTACCACATGATGCAAGTTATGCTAGGAGATCTAACTTAAAGGATGTAGGCAATGCAAGGAATGAAAATCTAACTTAAAGATGCATGCAATGCAAGAGATGGAAATTTAGGTGCCCTAGCTAGGGTAACCTTAAACTCCATTTGTATTTCCGTGGGTCATGTCGCCTCCCCACATCACAGTACCCATGAATAAGAAGTAGACATAAAGACCTCAGTAACACAATACCTGAAGCAGATGGATTACATCCCTTCTTCTATGCCATGCTCTTCTGGGGCCTTAATCCATCCTGAAATTTCCATGCATTCCCAGTCTTCCGAAGTTTTAGCTTCGAAGATACAGAACCATGGTCATTCCTAGATTTAGGCAAACATCCAGAAGATCCAACAACACTCTCTTGATCATTATTTGAAGTGCCTGGTGTGAAGAGACCTCGAAGATGTATGATGATATCATAAATCCTCATCTCATCACACTCAACCCGAACCTCAAGGGTCATGCACCTCAAAACAAGAGCAGTGTAATGTTCACTATCTGCACAATGTTCAAGATAGACATTCCACTCCCCTTCTGTACTAAAATAAGGACAGGGCAGAGATGGAGGTCTTTCAAGAAGATGCATCATTTTCTCATGTTCTAGCATTTTAGTCAAAATTCTGAACCATCTTGTCCAATTTGTTCCATCCAGTTTATTTTTACAAAGTTTCAATCTAGGTTCAGGAGATGGAATCATCTACAATAAGCAAACAATCAAAATAAGTACAATGATAAAGCATTTAACAAGGACTTAAATTAAATGCTATGCTCCCACTATTTCCTTAACAAGTTGAGAACTCTCAAACTCAACATGGAAATAAGTGAGCAGGATCCTAATTTCACATGAGGTCTCCGCGACTCACGAGGGTGAGTTGGGGTGCATAGAGAGTCCCATGCTTCCTTAGGTAGGCATGCTAGCCAATTGTGCCGAGCACAACTCCTCTTAGTTAAGACAGACTAGGTGCCCTGTGTCCAACGAGGGCTGGATACAACACAAAATCCTATCCTCTCAACAGCTGCCTCTAGTGATTCATCATGTCAGTGACATATGAAAAACTAGTCAAGTCTGATCCGAATTATTATGCCGAGGGTCAACGAGTTTCCTTGTGAAGGCACGTCCGGTTAAAACGGACTGGGGAAACCATTGCCACCACACACCTTCTAAAGATTAGTGGGTGTGTCCCATGAGGGTGGGAAACAGTTCACAACACCACTGATCGATAGTTTGATGAGGGCTACGCGTTAGAAGGCTACCGACTTGATATTGCATTGAGAGTTTTTGCATGTTTGTTTTATTCTTTTCTAGCATGCAGTTTTCCTATGGTTATGGCAGCAAAAGGAAAAACATCACAGGCATGCTAAGGACAGAATAATAAACCATCACAGGCATGCTAGTTTGGTCGATATGGTCATAGCCCTTTTCATACACATAACTTGTCACGAGCCATGTGACATGTTATCGTGCATCCAAGGGTTGTGAGTCCCTGAAGCAAATCAGCCCATGCCAGAAGCCGAAAGCAGAATCCTTCCTTCAACCGCAAGCCCACCACCAAGCTTCCAAAGCTGGCGCCACTTCTGACTTCAGTTGAAGAAGACACCTTGTTGTCTTGATGAAGCCTTAACCTATCTTATAATTCTACATCTATTCTAAAACAAGATGAAAAATTTACATTAAGATAGGGAGAGAACCACACGCAGGTGGAAAAAGATTTTACAAGCATTCATCACAAGTGGAAACATGCTTCCACATCACAACACAGGAGGGCACTCGCTATGACCATATCAACCCATGGAAGAGACAAGTGGCACATATATAAAATTTGAAAAACCAGAATAATCAAATTTTATCCCCTTATGCGCCAATTCCATCCAAAACACACTCTCTATCAAATTTATGCTAAAATTGGGATCAAGTTTCATGATGATTTCATGGACTCTATCGGCTGGCAATTTTGTCAGATCAAGAGACCCGGCCAGTCCGAAGACACAATGCCCATCCTACTTGAGAAAATTACATGCGCCTTTGGTCTTAAATCTATCATAAACACAATCCAAATTTTGGCCATAAAAATGATAAGAGAAGATTGGATGAAAGCGCCTTCTAGGTGAAACGCGCATGGATGTGTGAAAAATTTTCCAAAAATTTTTCACACAAGCAAACGTACACCTTGTGTTTCTCGCAAGTAGCTCTGATACCACTGTTGGGGAATGCTGGGAGTAATTTAAAATTTTTGCAGTCCCAGGACACAGCGGAAGAATCATTACACCCGAAACACATTCCTTTCCCAAGGATCCATGCGAGAGAGAGAACACAAGGATGTGTTAGGGTTAGTACCTCTATTGCTTGTTAGGATGAAGGTGCCAAGTTGAAGATGCACAAGTGTTCGTCCTCTACAATTATCCACGCGTCGACCTTCTCAACGTTGCTCCCTTCCACGCTTGGTGCTAGCCTCGGGAAGAGAAGATCACCTCTTGGATTCTCCTTCTCCTTCTCCCTTTGTTCTTCACGCCTACAAGACTCCTCCAAGGAGACTCTCGGCCAACAAAGAAGAGGATGAAGGAAGGTGGCGCAACTAGAAAGGAAGAGGGCGGCTTGGATATCCAAAGCTTGCGCAACTCCAAGTTGCCTTGCTTTGGCGAATTGAGCATTACAAGAGAGGGGCACATACCCCTTCTTTTATAGGCTTTCAAGCCTCCACCGCCCATCCCCTTTCCATATATAGATTGGCGCAATTCCTCCAAGAAATTTTCCCTAATTGATCAGCTGCCACTAGCCTTGAATATGCATAAGAATAAGGCTTGGAAAGTACCAAGCTTCTTGCCAATTTAAGAGCTAGACTTTGAGATCAATTAATTGGGACTTGCCATATATGCTCTTGGCGCAATTCCTCCAAGGAATTGCCGCAAGACATCAGCCACATACCTTCTTGAATTGGTGCTAATTGAAGCATAGAAATAATCAAGCTTCTTGCCATATCAAGAGAGGATATTTGAGTTCCATTCTAATTAGGACTTTCCATATGAGATTGGCTGATTTCTTGCTTGATTTAACCAAGCAATACACGCCTTCATATCAGCCCACACGTCCAAGCGTGTTTCCAATTCAGGAAACCAATTTCCAAAAGGATTCATACACTTCATATTGGCGCAAATTCCATGTATGGAATTATCCCATGCGCCAAGTGTAAATCCTTCTTTTATTAGGATTCAAACTTGCCTAAATTAGACTTAATCCACAATCCGTAATTGGATTTGGACTTTAATACTAATTAGGTCCATGAATTAAATCCCTAATTGGATTAGGATTTGCGCCCAACACAATGGGCCTTATCCAAATCCAATTTCCATTAGGATTTGAATCCTAGTTGGATTAGGATTTGCGCCCAACCACTATGGGCCTTATGCAAATCCAATTCTTATTAGGATTTGAATCCAACTCCTAATTAAATTAGGATTCCAACTCCAAGTTGGATTAGGATTCAAACTCCTAGTAGAATTAGGATTCCAACTCCTAATTAAATTAGGATTCCAACTCCTAATTGAATTAGGATTCGAATCCAACATGGTTTTTATAGTTCCAAGTCCAAGTTCAACTCCCATACAGAGTACATACTTGGCCAGGATATAGATAAACCCATGAATCCCAATTGGACTCAGATTCAACCATGAATCTGTCTTGGACTTAGAATCAGAATGAACTCAAATATACATTCCAAGATATCCAGATCATAAAACAACACCAAGAGTCTATTGTTTGTGACCCCATAGGATCCACATGATGATGGCAATGATGATGAAACATCATAAGTAGTGAGGGGTATCTAGCAACACATCACTACTACCCATGTCACAAGACTTAAGTCATTTGGCAACAACTCCCTAACCAGCAACGAGGATTCCCATGCATTCTAGATCCCTTTGCCTGAACTGATATCCCGCCATTGGATTAGTATCAAGTTTATTAATCCAATCTATTGGTCATGACTCAATTAGTGTGGCCACACATTCCTGTCATGCACCAATGAGGTGGGGCGCCCCAAAGTGGATATCATGCTTCCTCTGAAGGAAGGGGCAAATCTTGGTGATCCATATCTCTACATGACTTATGACATGCCCAATGACAATCGTTTTGGTCTCCCAATTACGGAGAGACGTAAGACTGCATCAAAGCATATCCATCATCAAATCTAGAGATGAATACCTCAAGTCTAAGGATCAATGCAAACCTCTTGCATGTGAGATTGACTTGTTGACTAGACAAGTTAATCCTCACGGTGGATCACTCCAGTGCATCCAATGCACCTGTATGTCTGCGTTACTGTGCCTCGCACCCAACCAGCCCATACACCAGTCTCACATGTACCAAAGCTATCCCATATCTGCTAAGGTACCTTGACTGGGGATAGCTTATGAGAATGGATCCAATCCAAACTCCTGGGACATTATTTATGCAACTCAATACATCAACGCAGGAAGAGAAGTCTGCATAATAACAACCATGCCTCCATTAATAATATTATTTATATCAAAGTACATTCAAACAATGCCTGACCATGTCCATACATTGGTCTTCAGGGCATATACACCAACAACGGGTCGTTGCCGACCCAACACGACGGGATCTTCATCATTGAGGATGAACCCAGGACCTATGATAAGGGGGTCGCTGGACCGGACTCCGAGAAATGGCTTGAGGCCATGAGATCCGAGATTGATTCCATGTGGGCTAACCAAGTCTGGGATTTTGTTGAGCTACCTGATGGGGTAAAACCTATAGGGTGTAAATGGATCTTCAAGAGGAAGACTGACATGGATGGCAACATAGTTACCTATAAAGGTAGACTTGTGGCTAAAGGATTCAGACAAGTCCACGGGGTGGACTATGATGAAACCTTCTCGCCAATTGCCATGTTCAAATCCATTCAAATCCTGCTTGCTATAGCTGCGTATCACGATTATGAGATATGACAGATGGATGTGAAGACAGCATTCCTTAACGGAAAGCTGACTGAGGATGTGTTTATGGCATAGACTGATGGCTTCATCCATCCTGCAGAGGCCAATAAGGTCTGCAGGCTTAAGAGATCCATTTATGGATTAAAGCAAGCCTCTCAAGTTGGAATCTTCGATTTGATGAGGCAGTAAGAGATTACGGCTTTGTCAAGAGCGAAGATAACGCCTGTGTATACATAAAATTCAGTGGGAGCTTGGTGACATTTCTGGTCCTGTATGTCGACGACATACTACTCATCGGAAACGACATCCCTAGTCTTCAAGTTGTGAAGACATGGTTGGGGAAGTGTTTTGAGATGAAAGACTTAGGGGAGGCCGCCTATATCCTAGGCGTGAGGATCTACCAGGATAGATCCAAGAAGCTCCTGGCCCTTAGTCAGAGTACTTACATTGATAAGGTCCTAGAGAGGTTCAGCTTAGAGCAATCTAAGAAAGGATACCTTCCAGTGAGACATGGCCTTATTCTCTTGAAGAGCCAGTGTCCCATCACACAGGCTGAGAGGGATGACATGAGTCGAGTGCCCTATGCTTCGATAGTAGGTTCGATCATGTACGTGATGTTATGCACTAAACCAGACGTGGCTTATGCTGTGAGCATAACCAGCCGATACCAATCCAATCTAGGTCTGCAGCACTGGGTGGCTGTAAAGAACATTCTATGTTTCTGAGAATAACTAAAGAATGGTCCTTGGTCTATGGGGGACAGGAAGAGCTCAGTGTTCAGGGCTACACTGAGGCATCGTTCCAGTCTGACCCTGATGACTTCAGATCGCAAACAGGCTATGTGTTCAGATTGAGTGGAGGTGCTATGAGTTGAGAGAGCTCTAAGCAATCCATTGTAACTGATTCTACGACCGAGGCTGAGTATGTCGTTGCTTCTGAGACAGCCAAAGAAGCCGTTTGGATTCGGAAGTTTATTTTTGAACTTCAGGTGGTTTCAACTACTGTGGATCCGATTGAGCTCTATTGTGACAACAATAAAGCGATGGCACATGCAAAGGAACCACGGTCTCATCAAAAATCCAAACACATTCTCAGTAGATTTCACCTGATCTGGGAGATCATTGATAGAGGTGATGTCAGGATAAGCAGAGTTGACACAGACAATAATCTGGTAGACCCACTGACCAAGGCTTTGGCGCAGCAGAAGCGTGATGGTCATGCGAGGGACATAGGGTTGAGATTTCTCAACAACTAAGTCTAAGTGCAAGTGGGAGATTGTTGGTGTATATGCCCTTGGAACCGTTGTTGGTCCATCTTGTACTACTTGACATTGATATTTAATATATCATTCTGGCATTGTCGTTATTATGCTATGTTTACATCTGTGATTATGTACATGGATAATAATGTCCCTGGAGATAGATTGTATCTGTGCTCAAATGGTGTGTCCCCAATCGAATACCTGAGTGGATAAGGGACAACTCTGGTACATGTGAGACTGGTATATGGGCTGGTTACGCACGGGGTGCTAATGCAGGCATATAGGTATATCAGTGGTGGATATGCTGGACCGACCTGCTGTGAGGCTTTAACTTGGTGTCATGAGTTAAGCTCACAAGTGACAGGAGATGCATTGATCTCTCGACTTGAGGTCATTGACTCTTCTATATGGTTAGGGACATGCTTTGATACAACCTAACGCCTCGCCGTAGCAGGGAGGTCATAACGGTTGTCATTGGGTATGTCATGACCCATATGAGAAGATCAATGGACAGACATAGGATTTGCCCCTTCCTACGGGAAGCTTGATATCCAGGGGCCCCCCTATGGTTGCATGGCTGAAAGTGTATGGCCATACCCAGGTGAAAGCCTGATTTAGTCATGACCATGAGATTGGGTGAAAATAAAGTGGTGACACATTTTGTCCAATCGGATATTAGTTCGGCAAAGAGACTGTAATGCATCGGTACCTTGTTGCGATGATGGGGATGTCGATGTTGATATCCATTCCGATGACTTGGGTAGCAGCGATGCACTGCTAGGTGCCAATCACTGCTTGTGATGACTCGGTTCATGACTGCCAACGTCTGAGGAACCTACAGGGGCGCACAACTTCAAACTCGGGTTCTCGTATTGATCGGGTAGCCTATTGATTGAGTTATTGGATAACTCAGATCTGTTTGGGAGAATCCATCAGCACCACTGTGCTAGATGAGATGAAAGGAATCATTTGGAGCTAACTTGTTTTTGGGCCTAGTAGGCCAAATGGGCCCAATAAACCAAGTTGGGCTAATAGGCCAAATGGGCTCAATAAGCCATTTGGGCCAATGGGCCAAATGGAATGGCGCAAGCTACTTGGAGTGAGCTTGGCGCATTTCCTTGTGGTGGACAAATCTAAGTTGGACATCTTCTTATGGTGAGAAGCTTGGAGCTTCTCACTTAGAGTGGGTGAATGTACTTAGGCGCATGGCACTTGGAGTGGGCGAAATGGGTTTTACCTCTTGAAGAGGTGTGTCTCTTCATGAAGAGGTGTGCCTCTTCACTAGTGAAGAGGTGCACCTATTCATGGGTATATAAACCCCCTTCCTCCCTCCTCGTCGCTCTTCTTGAACTCTTGCACCCTTGTTTCCCTTGTTGCCACTCCTGGAAAGAGGGAGAGGGATGTTCGCCCATTGCCTCTCCTCTTCCCTTTAGTGAGATCAGAACTTTGGAAGTTCCTTGGCGCCCTCCTCTCCTAAGTTGGACTTTGGCTTCCGTTGATTCCGGTTTGGATCTTGGTGGAGTGCTTCAAGAGTTGGACTCCGACGAAGCTCCACCTCCTCTCCTTGGCATCTCCTCTCGAGTTAGCGCAAGTGATTGAGGAAGTCTCCCAAAGGTGTAGATCTTCTTCCCGAGGCTAGCACCGGGCGTGGAAGAAGAGGATTCGAGGTTCGGCTATGTGCGAGACTGCAGAGGGCGCACATTTGGGCGCCTGCATCGCATCACTTAATTTGCATCAAGGTATCATCTCCTACTCACCGTGTTGATCTCCTCGCAAGACTCGATCTTCTGGGTTTTTGGGACTAGCCTGTTTCGAGGATTGCTTCCGCTGTGCTTGTCTGTAATTTTAAAATCTCCGGGGTTTCCCAACACCTGGATCCTTTAATTTTGGTGGCAGTTTGTTCTGGATGATAGCACTGCACTCCTCAGCCAATGCCATAGTGCCATAGTCCCCTATTTGAGATAAAGCATCAGTGAATGGAATGTTAATGTAAAGCTTGTTCAAAACATCAAGAAACTTACCAAATTGCTTATCTAACTTAGCTTGGACTAGTCTCTGGGGAAAGGGTATAGGTGGCCTATAGGGTGCAGGTAAACTAGGTCTAGGAATATTAGGCTGACATGGCTCATCATCTTTAGGTTCATCACCCTGGTGAGGTGGCAAACTAGCATGGGACTGCTCATGTGCAGGAGGTTTTTTTAAGACTGGTTCACTGCTATGTTCAATATCAGGCTCTTCCTCATCATCCTCAAATCTCCCTGTAGGTTCATCTAATTGCTTCCCACTCCTAGTAATTATAGCATTACAATGTTCCCTAGAGTTTGGTTCAAGTTTAGTAGGTAATTTCCCTGGGGGTCTATAAGAAGTGCTAGCTTGTTGTGCTATTTGTTTTTCTAACATTTTGGTGTGGGCACTCATGTTATCCATCCTAGAGTTCATACTATCCATCCTAGAATTGATTTGTTTAAGGGTCTCATTCACATCTTCATTTTGTTTTATCTGGGTGCTCATAAATTTCTCAAACATTACCTCAAAACTAGATTTAGGTGGATTAGGATTAGAATTCCAAGATTGAAATTGTGGTCTAGAATCTGGTTGTGCTCCCTGATTACTTTTCCATGACAGGTTTGGGTGATTTCTCCATCCAGGGTTATATGCACTAGAATAGGGGTCATTATTCCTACTTTGATTGTAACCCCCTACTGTATTAACTTGTTCTACACCCTGATCAGTAATTACTTTACACTCCTCAGAATAATGTCCATGATTACCACAAATATCACATATAGCAGAAGAAGAAACTAGTGTAGTTTGCATTTGAAAAGAGTCAAATCTATTGCACAAAGAATCTACCTTTTCCACCAAGGTGCTGTTGGGAAACCCCGGGGATATTTTATAATTTTTCACAGAGAATACATAACAAACGCAGCGGAAGAATATCCCCAAAACAGGCTAGTCCCAAAAAAACCAGTGAAGATTGTCTTGCGAGGGGGTCGACACGATGAGATAGTAAATACCTTAGGAGCAAGATGAGGCCGATGTCGAGGTAGGTGCCCAAGTGTGCGCCCTCTGCAGTCTCACACACACGGATGCCTCGATCTCTCTTCTTCCTCGCCCGATGCTAGCCTCGGGAAGAAGATCCAAGCCTTTAGTCACCTTCTACACCACTTGCACCACCTTCTAGGGAAGATGTGCCAAGGAGAAGGAGTGGAGAGATGTAGCAGCCAAGCTTCAGCCCCTCTCCTAAGCTTGCGCCATCTTCAATGAAGATGCGCCTAGGAGAAGAAGAAAGGGATGAAGACACCAAGCGCTATCCCTCCTTGCGCCAAGAGATGAAAGGAGAGGGGAAACTTGCGGCTAGAAGAAGGAAGAGGAGATATTGTGCCACAAGACCTTGCTCTTGCCACTTGATGTTCACGCCAATTCAATTGCCTCTTGTGCCTCTCGCAAGGCAAAGGGGTGTGGGCTCAATTCATGAAGGGGGTATGCAGCTAGGGCTAGGGTAAGGGAGGAATTAGGGTTTTAGGCAAGGAAAGTCTCCAAGACTATTCCATAAACCTCTTCCCCTCATCCATATGCGCTTTCCACTTACCAAAAGTTCTACGAGCCACATGCGCCCCAAGCATTGCCTTAGAGGCATGCTTTCCATCCAAGGAACAAAGGGCTAGGCGCCAATTGCTTCCTAATGAAGCATTAGGCGCCTACATCACCCCATTATACCCCTTAGGTGATAATGGGGATGATTTCTCCCCATTATACCTTTTTAGCCCAATTCTCTTATCATGACAACTTATTATTGGGCCTCATTGGATAATGAGCTAGCCCAAACTTCATTACATGGGTTGATTAAGCAATTGGATCCAATCCAATGCAACCCTAATCGAAATGTGACCAATCTTGGTCAATTTCGGGTCAGCCTACCAAAATGAAGTTTGGCTCCAATAACTCTCTTCCATCTCATCAGGTCCATAGGCACTGACGAAATCTCCCAAATAGATCCAAGTTATCCAATAACTCGATCATAAGGCTTCCCGATCAATACGAGAACTCGAGTATCAAGGTGTGAGACCCTGTAGGTTCCTTTGACGTTGGTATTGTGTCCGCAAGTGCATGGATACTCGAAGTAATAAAATAGATATCGAACCACAAAGACCTTGTTGTCAAGTACTGAATAATCGATTTCTCACTAGCTAGGCAATCGGAAAATAGTGAATCAAACTGTCGAAAAGAACACAGAGAAAATATCAGAGAGAGGAAATCGGGACTAGGGGTTCATCTACTTTAATTTATAATGACTAGATTAAGATAAGTATTTGTCAATCTAATTCTATTATGGTAAAGGTAAAATTTACTTTATAAATAAATTGTCTCGCTCTCACGCAGACAATCATACAAAGAACCGATCCCCACTCTCGCGCAAGATCTATTCAATGCTGAAAATAAGTAAACCATCAGCTAAGAACTCAAGCATCACTCTCGTGCATCCGAATTCTAGGTTGATCACCTCAAGTGGTAACTCAAAGATCACTCTCATGCATCCGAGTCTCAACACTAGTTTTACTCAAGGGTTTCCAATGACTCGATACTCAATCTCTTGCAATATCAAATCAAGTCTACACATTAACTCAATCCAAAGTATCAGAAATTCAATATGGCAATAAAATCACTAAAAATTAGAATTTGAAGAACTACCTAATCTCTTACGATAGTTCCAAACTCAACAATTCCTAGGCTTCCGAATTTCAATAATCAACCTCTCGGTCTATTTTGCAAAACTCTAAAACATGCTGATATTTAAGACACAAAGGAGAATCAAAGAACTATCAATTACAAGAGTAAAATTATCATAAAGAAATTAGTTTGACAAAGTTAAGATTTTCTAGTCATTAAGGAACAAAGAGATTACACCCACATGTCCCAAAGAAAGATTAAGCTACCATGATGAAGGAATTACAATAAAACATGTTTCTATATGAATAGGAATCAAAAAGAGGAGAAGCGAGTTACAAAATAGTGTTGTAATGAAATTACAACACTGTATTTGCCTGGAATTAGCACTGTCACCGCTGTTTCATTAAAAACCAAAGATTGTATAGATTTCGAAGTATTTGGTAAAAAAGGGTATAAAAGCAAAGTAAAAGAGTAAGACTATGGCTCAAAAGACTACCAAATAAGTATGAAAAACACTATGAAATTTGGAGTCATCAAACACATAAGGCTCAAACTGAAAGTCCCCTAACAAGGGGGAGCGAAACCCTAATAGGCGCATATGGAGGTTTACATGCAGCGGAAGGGGTTTCTAGGGATCGAATGCATGATATATGATCAACTTTAAAATCAATCGCAATAGAATGGTAATGACTCATACCATGGCCATCGCTTGGATGGTGTCTAAGAAGAAGAGAGAACGATGGGGTTCTCCTCCAAAGCGCCACACACAAGATGATCGATGGCTTGCTCCTTGGACGCTCCTTGTGCTAGCAAGGTTCTCCAAGTGACCTTGTCGTGTGAGAAGGGATGAAGAAAAAGAGAGATACACTGCTTGGCGATTCTTCCTTGTCGTCAAAACCTCTTCCACGAGAGTGCCTCTCAAACACACGAGAAGAGAGGGGCGACAACAATAGGCGTGAAGAGGTGAGGCGTGGTCACGTATGTGATCATGCTTTCTAAAAATAGAAAGCCACTCCTCAACATGCGATCAAGGGTTTTTCCCAATCGCATATTTCTCTTAACTTGAACCGTGCGCTCACATGATGAGCTGGTTCAATTTTGGTTTGGTTCAAAGACCAATTAACCCAAGCCATTAGTCCAGATCACATTAAACCCTAAGGTTCTTGATCTGACCGTTGATCTCTTGATGCTCCTGATCTCACCGATCTAGCATCCATTCTCTCAATCGAAGCTTACCGATCTCAAGCCCTAATCAATCAAACATGATCAGACCAGATCTCACTCACAATCAGAGATTAAATCCCTTTAAACTGAACCTAAACAATTCAGTCCACACGATCTGACTTAAGTAAGCCATATCATCAAATTGTGCGACCCTAAGGGTTTCCTTTAAATGTCGGTAACGATAACTTACGTCATCACGATCAGTGAGGGGTATCTAGCAACACATCACTGTCTCCCGATATAAAAGAAAGAGTCTTCCAAGACTACACCCAAACCACAGCACAAGTGTGAATCCACTTCACCAGGCATACATGATTCCTTTGCCACTGGATGTTCTTATTGGACAAGCGTGTCAAGCCTGTAGCTCCAATATGATGAGCATGATCAGATCAGATGAACATAGTCACCTGGGTATGGCCATACACTTTCTCAATCATCTCATCCAGGGGGCCCCTTTAGAACATCACACTCCAATGAAGGAGACGGCCATCCTTTATCTATCACTAGTGCCCTAACATGACTCAAGCTCACCATCCAAGATAGTCTATAACCATTATGTTTCAAATGATATTGAACTACCTCAAAACAATGACAATCATCATTTAGAAACACAAGTGATCTCAAGTTAGAGGAAATGTGCCACTTGTTGCAATCAAGGATTATTCACATTGTGACAAGCAATTGAATATCCTAGTAGGGTCTGTCCAGTACATCCAATGTACCCATGAGTCTACATCTTATTTCATGCTCGAAGCATCCTATAAGATTAGAACACATATTAGTCTTAAGCATATCAAGGCTGTCTCATGTTCACCAAGATATCTCGACTAAGGACACATAGCATGTCAGCCAAGCTGAACAGCTCTGAGACATTATTCAGAAGCACATGTATTGCAGCAGACAATGTAACAAACTGAATAACAACCATTGCCTTTATAAACACAAGGGTTTGTACATGATACTGTTACAATCCCAAGGCTTCAAACATTAGCCTTAAGGGCATACCCCAACAATCTCCCACTTGCACTTAATCTAATGGTTGAGAAATCTCAAACCCATATTATTATAGTGCTTCTCATGCTTCTGCTGCGCTAGAGGCTTTGTAAGCGGGTCTGCCAGATTGTCATCTGTATGAACCTTGCAGACTTTGATCTCGCCACGATCAATGATCTCCCGGATCAAGTGAAACCGTCTCTGTATGTGCTTGGACTTCTGGTGCGACCGTGGTTCCTTTGGTTGTGCCATTGCTCCAGTGTTATCACAGAAGATAACCAAAGGATCTGCACTCGAAGGAACAACACCAAGTTCCTGAACGAACTTACGAATCCATACTGCCTCCTTAGATGCTTCTGAGGCTGCAACATACTCGGCTTCTGTTGTGGAATCAGCAACGATAGACTATTTGAAACTTTTCCACACCACTGCTCCTCCATTCAAGCTAAAAACATAGCCTGATTGCGATCGGAAATCATCCTGGTCAGATTGGAACGAAGCGTCAGTATATCCTTCAATACTGAGTTCTTCCTGACCTCCATATATCAAGAACATATCTTTGGTCCTCCGCAGATATTTTAAGATATTCTTGACTGCAATCCAGTGTGCCTGACCTGGATTACTTTGGAACCGACTGGTCACGCTTAACCCGTAAGCGACGTCTGGGCGAGTACACAACATCGCATACATAATGGACCCAATAGCCGAAGCATAAGGCGTATTGTCCATTTCATCTTTCTCAGTCTGTGTTTGAGGACACTGACTCTTTGAAAGATTCAGACCATGTCTGACTGGAAGATATCCTCTTTTAGAATTCTCTAAATGAAATCTCTCCAGGACTTTATCGATGTAAGTACTCTGGCACAGCCCGAGAAGCCTCTTAGATCTATCCCTGTAGATCTTCACACCTAACACATAGGCTGCTTCTCCTAAATCTTTCATCTGGAAACATTTTCTTAGCCATGCTTTAACAGCATGCATTTCAGGAATATCGTTTCCAATGATTAAGATATCATCGACGTAGAGGACTAGGAAGGTAATCACGCTCCCACTAAACCTCTTATATACACACGGGTCATCCTCGTTCTTGATGAAACCAAATTCACTGATTGATTCATCAAAACGAATATTCCAGCTTCTTGATGCTTGTTTAAGTCCATAAATGGACTTCTTTAACTTGCATATTTTATGACGATCTGATGGATTTGTGAAACCTTCAGGTTGTGTCATATACACATCCTCCTGTAAATTTCCATTAAGGAAAGCAGTCTTCACATCCATTTGCCAGATCTCATAATCATAATATGCAGCTATCGCGAGAAGAATCCGAATAGACTTAAACATAGCTACAGGAGAGAAAGTTTCATCATAATCTATCCCGTAGATTTGTTTGAAACCTTTCGCAGCTAGCCTGCCTTTATAGGTAACCACGTTACCATCCATGTCAATCTTCTTCTTGAAGATCCATTTGCAGCCTATAGGGATAACTCCCGGAGGCGGATCAACCAAATCCCAAACTTGGTTATCTGACATGGAGTCCATCTCGGCTCGCATAGCTTCAAGGCATCTAGCTGAGTCCGGTCCACTGACCGCATCCGCATAAGTGAGGGGTTCATCATTATCTATGATGTAGACTCCGTCATAGCGCTCAGGCTGTCGACGGATCCTTCCCGATCTTTCCGGTTCCCGTGATATCTGAGCCTCAGGTTGTTCAATAACCTGTTCTACCTGCTCAGGCTCATCCAACTGTGCTTGACTACTTTGTCCTTCCTCTGGATTTTCATCCAGCTTTATTTCTCTCCCACTGGCCTCTTGCAGAAGAAACTCCTTCTCAAGAAAAATGGCCGTCCGAGCAACAAATACCTTGTTCTCCTTGGGATCGTAGAAATAATAACCCTTAGTTTCCTTAGGGTAACCGACAAAGATACATTTCTCAGATCTGCTCTCTAGTTTCCCAGAGGCGAGCTTTTTGACATAAGCCTCGCAACCCCAGATCCTGATAAATGTCAAGCTCGGCTGTTTCCCATACCATAACTCATATGGGGTCTTTGAAACTGCCTTGGATGGCACTCGGTTTAGTACCTTTGTAGCTGTTTCCAGTGCAAATCCCCAAAAGGAGTAAGGTAGAGTAGCCTGACTCATCATAGAACGAACCATATCCAGTAAGGTTCTGTTCCTCCTTTCGGACACACCATTCCATTGCGGTGTTCCTGGCGGAGTGAGCTGTGAGATAATCCCACACTCCTTTAGATAGTCAGTAAATGCATGACTCAAGTATTCTCCACCTCGATCAGAATGAAGTGCCTTGATATTTCGGCCTAGCTGATTCTGTACTTCATTCTTGAACTCTTTGAACTTGTCAAAAGATTCACTTTTATGTCTCATTAAATAGACATACCCATATCTACTGAAATCATCAGTAAAGGTAATGAAGTATTGATAGCCACCCCTGGCATGTTTACTAAATGGCCCACACACATCACTGTGTATAAGGTCAAGTAAACAAGCCCTTTGACCTTTATTAGGAAAAGGAGACTTCGTCATTTTGCCTATTAAACAAGCTTTGCATGTATCAATCTCCTCATAGGAGAATGATCCCAGCAGTCCATGTTCATGCAACCGCTTAATGCGCTTCTTGTTAATATGGCCTAAACGACTATGCCATAGCAAGGTGCTGTCATCAGCATACTTGGCTTTCTTATTATCAATGTTTTGTATAGAACATTCCATGTCCAACATGAATAACCCATTGTTAATTGGCCCAGTAGCATAAACAATATTATCTAAAGATAAAACACACTTTGAAATATTGCATTCAAAGGAAAACCCTTTCCTGACAAGAGCAGGAATAGAGATAATATTTTTGGTAATGCTAGGAACAAAATAACAATTGTTCAGTTCTAATACAAGTCCAGATGGTAATGAGATGTAATATTCTCCTACAGCAACAGCAGCAACCCGTGCTCCGTTTCCAACTCGTAGGTCCACCTCATGCTGTCCCACCTGTCTTCTTCTCTTGAGTTCCTGTACATTTGAACAAATGTGAACTCCACATGCAGTGTCCAACACCCATGTTATTACAGAAGAAGAAAACATGACCTCAGTCACATAAATACCTGAGCCAGAAGCGATGCTTCCCTTCTTATCTCCTTGGAGCGCTTTACAGTCCTTTTTCCAGTGACCCAGCTGTCCACAATGGAAACATCTGTATTCCTTCGACCGCTTAACCTTCTGCTTCAGAGCCTTGTTGTAGTTCTTGACTGGGGCTTTGCCCTTCTTCCCCTTCTTCTTGTTCCTTGAAGGAAACATCAAGACAGAGGTTGAAGGCTTTCCCTTTAGAGTCTCCTCTGTAGTCAAGAGCATATTCAGCAACTCTGCCGGAGTACAATCGATTTTGTTCATATTAAAGTTAATAATGAACGCATCGAAAGAAGGCGGGAGAGACTGCAGAATAATGTCTACAGCAAGCTCCTGATTGATGGTGTGTCCCAGTTTCTCTAGAGCCTCCTTGTGCCCAATCATCTTGAGCACGTGAGCTCCCACTGGACTCCCTTCAGCCAGTTTGCTCTGAAAGAACAGCTTAGTCAAATTGTAGCGCTCAGTCCTTGCCTGTGCGGCATACAGCATCTTGAGGTTTGCTATCATTTCTATAGCAGACATATCCTCATGCTGACGCTGCAGCGGTGGCGTCATAGACGCTAGCATCAGGCAAGCGACATCAATGCTATCATTGACATGCTTTTCATAGGCTTCCCGAACCGCCCTTGCGGCGTTCGGAGCGGGTTGAGGCAGTATCGCCGTCTTGAGGACATACAGTTTCCTCTCTGCCTTAAGAACAATCTTAAGGTGTCCGTACCAGTCTGAGAAGTTTGGCCCAGCAAACTTCTCCGTTTCCAGTAGGGATCGCACATTGAAGTTCATGGTGTTCGTTGCTGCAGGAATCTACAACAATGCAAGAACAGCAAGGTCAGTATCAATGTTAAGAATCAATTCAGGACTTAAGAATGATTCTTTTCTCACTATTTTATCTGACTGAAAAATCCATGAAAACAGTCCGAAAGAGTAACACTCTTTTAGTGAGATGGGATCCAGATTTCATACTTGGTCTCCGCGTCCCGCTCAGGCGAGATAAGATGCACAGAGAGTACAAGCACTAATTTCTGGTAGGCAGTCCCTGCCAATCGCCAACCCGTGCGATTCCCCTTCATCTGGGCAATCCAGCAGACTGTGCCAACTGAGTTGGTACAACACAGTCGCTGATCCCACAGATGGCTGCCTCCATGTGCTACCATATGCGCCACATATGTAGCCTACATGGTCAAGCTGACCTGACCTACTCCCTGGACCACCACGTGCTATGCTGAGCAACGAGAAGCGATAAATCCCTTCTCTGTAACACGCAGGTGTAATCACACACCGTCTGAAGATAGATGGGCGTGCCCACTGAGTGGGTACAACACGGCCCCAACGATAGTCAGAACAGTGAGGTTTCGCGTTAGAAGGCTTTACGTGCTTGATATTTAACGTTGGATTTTAACGGTCTTTTATCTTCTCAACTATCATGCAATTCCTATGGTGATAGCAGAAGATAAATAAATCATGCAATTCTAATTATATAAACAATAAATAGAAAGCATGCTGATCTTATGTGGTAAAAGCCCATTAAGCCTAAGTAAGACCTTAACCTAACTTAAGTCTTCACTTGCTTTTCTTCATGGGGCTTTTGCTTCTCATCTGGCCCAACCTAGGGCCCAAGCGCCAACTGCAGCTCAGGTGCGCCCACCAGGGAAAATGCGCCTGTCCTAGGGTCGAACCCTAGACCTCCCGTCTGGTGAAGCCACTGCTGCATGCGCCTCTGCCAAGTGTGCTCTGTGCTCTTGTCTGATTAAAATACAATTTAATCTATCTAGACAAGATTGACTCGCAGGTCAATTACAGTTTACAAATTAAATAAAAATGTGATGCGTAGATCACAATAAAAATTAATTTACAAATTTTAACCAGGCACGCAGGCCCCAGCACAGCACACATTAATTAGGCGTCCCACATAAGAGTAAATAAACAAGCATATGCTTACAATCAACATGTGATCCATTCATGAAAATAAAATTTTCGAAAAACCCATTGGCTTCAATTTTATTTTCCTTATGTGCCCTACTACCTTACAACGGTCCATTAATAGGGATCCACTCATCAGACCTAGTCAGATCCACTGCCCTTGCATGCACCAAGTCCTAACTGACTTGTGTCGACCCAGTGGTCAACTATGCATGCGCTAGGGCTGAACAACCTACATGAGTTTTGGCAAGCGGGTGTGACCCCGGGCCTAACTCATGCGTGTTCACTGGTTGTCTCAACCAGACCTCGCTACACGCCTTTGATGCAGTCGACCTATAGCCACCTTATGCTTGCGCATAGGTGCCATCTGGTCGACCCATCTAGGCTGTCAGATGGTCTGATCAGACTAGTTGGATCTGAACTAGAGATGACTTCAACCCTACTAACCCGTCTAAGGACTTATAGCAGGCGCCACTTAGATCTAAGGTGAGTCGCGCAAGTAAAGAAGTTTTTGAGAAAAACTAAATGGATGCGCCAACTAGATACATGCGCTAATGATAAAAATCATACATCATGTAGTTTTCGCATGAAAGTTAGATCTAAGGTGTTGCGCAAACATGGATCACTAGCAATCATACAAACATGCATATAAACTTGCTCTGATACCAATTGAAAGTCCCCTAACAAGGGGGAGCGAAACCCTAATAGGCGCATATGGAGGTTTACATGCAGCGGAAGGGGTTTCTAGGGATCGAATGCATGATATATGATCAACTTTAAAATCAATCGCAATAGAATGGTAATGACTCATACCATGGCCATCGCTTGGATGGTGTCTAAGAAGAAGAGAGAACGATGGGGTTCTCCTCCAAAGCGCCACACACAAGATGATCGATGGCTTGCTCCTTGGACTCTCCTTGTGCTAGCAAGGTTCTCCAAGTGACCTTGTCGTGTGAGAAGGGATGAAGAAGATGAGAGATACACTGCTTGGCGATTCTTCCTTGTCGTCAAAACCTCTTCCACGAGAGTGCCTCTCAAACACACGAGAAGAGAGGGGCGACAACAATAGGCGTGAAGAGGTGAGGCGTGGTCACGTATGTGATCATGCTTTCTAAAAATAGAAAGCCACTCCTCAACATGCGATCAAGGGTTTTTCCCAATCGCATATTTCTCTTAACTTGAACCGTGCGCTCACATGATGAGCTGGTTCAATTTTGGTTTGGTTCAAAGACCAATTAACCCAAGCCATTAGTCCAGATCACATTAAACCCTAAGGTTGTTGATCTGACCGTTGATCTCTTGATGCTCCTGATCTCACCGATCTAGCATCCATTCTCTCAATCGAAGCTTACCGATCTCAAGCCCTAATCAATCAAACATGATCAGACCAGATCTCACTCACAATCAGAGATTAAATCCCTTTAAACTGAACCTAAACAATTCAGTCCACACGATCTGACTTAAGTAAGCCATATCATCAAATTGTGCAACCCTAAGGGTTTCCTTTAAATGTCGGTAACGATAACTTACGTCATCACGATCAGTGAGGGGTATCTAGCAACACATCACTGTCTCCCGATATAAAAGAAAGAATCTTCCAAGACTACACCCAAACCACAGCACAAGTGTGAATCCACTTCACCAGGCATACATGATTCCTTTGCCACTGGATGTTCTTATTGGACAAGCGTGTCAAGCCTGTAGCTCCAATATGATGAGCATGATCAGATCAGATGAACATAGTCACCTGGGTATGGCCATACACTTTCTCAATCATCTCATCCAGGGGGGCCCCTTTAGAACATCACACTCCAATGAAGGAGACGGCCATCCTTTATCTATCACTAGTGCCCTAACATGACTCAAGCTCACCATCCAAGATAGTCTATAACCATTATGTTTCAAATGATATTGAACTACCTCAAAACAATGACAATCATCATTTAGAAACACAAGTGATCTCAAGTCAGAGGAAATGTGCCACTTGTTGCAATCAAGGATTATTCACATTGTGACAAGCAATTGAATATCCTAGTAGGGTCTGTCCAGTACATCCAATGTACCCATGAGTCTACATCTTATTTCATGCTCGAAGCATCCTATAAGATTAGAACACATATTAGTCTTAAGCATATCAAGGCTGTCTCATGTTCACCAAGATATCTCGACTAAGGACACATAGCATGTCAGCCAAGCTGAACAGCTCTGAGACATTATTCAGAAGCACATGTATTGCAGCAGACAATGTAACAAACTGAATAACAACCATTGCCTTTATAAACACAAGGGTTTATACATGATACTGTTACAATCCTAAGGCTTCAAACATTAGCCTTAAGGGCATACCCCAACACAAACTTTGCTTGTCCTCAAGCAAATAAAGAAATCAATATCGAGTATTGGAACATAAATTTTCATATGACGAATAAATTTCTAGAATATAATCATCCACAGAGAATTTTATCACTTTCAAACAAAATTTTCAAGTAAATACATCGTCTTCTGAAATTAATCTTTAAGCCTCAATAATTCAATTAAATAAAAGTTCGCAACATGCATGGTAATAGAATTTCAACTTTATGAATTAATCTTGTTTTTGAGATTTTCATCCAATATGTTTTTGTTTACAAGAATAGGATCTCCAAATCTTTTTCCACTCTTTTTTTTATTTTTTTTGTCCTTGACATTCTCTAAATCGATTACCACCCTTTTTCCAATAACGAATTTAGAGTATGTTGGTCACATAACCACACATAATAGAACTCATATCTCATAGGTAGAAAGAATTTTCTTGAGACAGAGGAGTCAATGTCAAAGGAGCTCTCTCTTGGCATGCATCTACATAGATACACACTTTTGCAATGAACTTCAACTCTTGTCTTAGGTATCATTGTGAACACAATGCCAAGAAGAGGAGTTATTCTTTTTCCTTTTGTGGACTTCAACCCATGTCTTTAGGTCCCACTGTTAATTTTATACAGTGCCAAGTAGGGGAGTTATCCTTTCTCATGGATTTGGATCTCTTTTTCCCAACAAATAACATAAAAGATTATAAAGATTAAATAGATTAATCACTTGATATCAACTCAATAACATGTGCAAATATACTCATTTTATTCAAAAGAATTATTTCACTTCAAGATTTAATTCACTAAACAATGCATTTACCTAGAATTTCATGCATCAATTAATGAAAAATTTCCAACAAATAGATTATAACAGAGAAATAAATTCAACATTTAAAATCTATTTCCAATTGCATGATAATTCATTAACAATTTTTTTGCATGGCTTTGTAGTATCTTCAGAAAAATCCTTCTACACATCATTATCATATTATGTCAACAAAACCAAAATTAAAATATCTATCAATAAAATCAAAAGGCGAGGATTCGTGGCATGTAAGCACAAGAAGTTTGAAGTATTCATCTTCCATTTGAACACATGGATTATCAGAAAAATATAAAAGATGGAATGCGGATGAGTTGGAAGAAAAATACTCACAGAGTTCTACTAGTTCGTGTCAGACCCAATTATCTTCTGTGTCTTCAGGTTCGAATCATCAGAGGCTTAGTTTGTGTTTTTTTTTTTCAAAAAAAAAATGTGTTTTTACCTACAAAAAGAAAAGAAAAATTAGTTCTAAGTAAAAACAAGAACAAAAACTAGGTAAAAGAAAGTAAGCTAAAGCAAAAGTGCTTGGGTTGCCTCCAAAGAAGCGCTAATTTATGGTCATTAGCTTGACCATTTAACACTCAGATTTGATTGTGGTTGTGTCTTTGGTGGCCATCCTGATTTCTCTATGTCTCGTTCAGGGCTCGTAAGAACATAAGGCTCAAACTAGAAACAATATCCAAATTTATTTATGAGCCTTTTTACTTCTTTAGGCAATTTTGATATTCCTTTCCTCCTTCATCTCTTCTTCTTCTTCTTTGCTGCCCTTTCCTGAAATTCTTGATTAGCACACCCAGAAAATGTATCAAATTCAGAAGGTTCTTCAAATAAAATGTGCATGTCACAAACAACCTCCTCATAAACTGTTTCTATGCTACAACATGTCCCTGAGTGTGATGCCCTTTTTAAAGAATCAATTAAGTCAAATTCAATTAAATCACCACAAATATCAAATGTCAATTTTCCCTTTTTCACATCAATGAGAGCTCCAGCTGTGGCCAAAAAGGTCTACCAAGTATAATAGGGTTTTTTTGAATTTTCCTCCATATCTAGTGTAAGATCCAAGGATCTTAAGTCCTGGTAAGTATTATTTTTGATTTAAATAAAATCATTGACTGTGGATATTACGTTAAGCAGTATTGGATGTTAATTAACTAGCTTATTGGATGTTAATTAACTGGCTTATTGATTGTTAATTTGTAATTAATTGATTAGAGTTTATTGGTTGTTAATTTATAATTAATTAATTAGAAATTTATTGGTTGTTAATTTGTAATTAATTAAATAGACCTTATTGGATGTTAAGTTAAATCCTTATTGGATTTTCGTTTAAGTGAATGGTTAAATTGTTAGTTAATGGTTAAATTAATTAGTTATTGGGTTTACACTTAAATTAGATGGATTTTGAGTTTAAAATTCGAATTAATTAGTTAGTGGGTTAAACCCTATTTGAATTAATTGGTTAGCGGGTTTAAAATTTAAAAACCGAAAATACAAGTTGGTAATTTCGACTAGGGTAGGAGAATTGGCGTCTTTCAAGGCCTTAGACGAGTTTGTAAGAGAGATTCTTCATCTTGGTGTTCACGGTTGAGGTGAGTGGATTTTCTCCTTCACCTAGTTCATGAATTTTGGATGTATTGTTTGTTTTAGAGAAGTTTGATGCCTAGAAACATGACATGAACCTTGATTGCAAGTTGTATACGTTTTCTTTGCTTTTCCCTAAAAATTCGAAACCCTAGGTTGCATGACAATTAGGGCTTTACATTTTTAAGGCTTCTAATCATCAATTAGACCTTGTTTAAGCATGTATGTAGCTTTAGTTTTTCAATTGCATGAAGTTTAGGGTTTGAATGAGAATTTCGACCCTTCTTCTCGACATTACGCCCAAATGCATGGGTAAAAATTGGGGAAAACTTGATATTCATGAAATTAGGTATATGAGGACTCTACTGTATTTTTTTGGGAATTTTTAGAAATAAAAGTTTCTGTTGACTGAAGTTGACCTAGGGGTAATTCGGTAAATTTCCTAGTTAAAATTGGGGAAAACTTGAAATTACGAATCTAGGGATCATGAGGGACGTAATGAATATTTTTACGAAATTTTTGGATAACTTTTCTTGTATGACTTAAACTTTGAACTAGGGGTATTTCTGTCTTTTGTTATCAGAACTAGTAGAAAACTATGAATATGTGATATTCTGCATTTATGTTAATTGTGAACGAAATTTAGTGAATTTTCTGTATTATTATGTATTTTTAATTGAATGGTGTATGCAGAAAGTAATGACATGAAATATTGATTGATAACTTTGGGTGATAACATAGCAAGGTTAGACTGAACTAATCAGCATGAAACCTAAGGACTACACTACTATGTGATTATGTGATTTTTGAATAATTACGTGATTATGTGATTTTTATTATGTGATTATGTGATTTTTTAATATTATGTGGTTATGTGAATTATGAATATTATGTGTTGTGATCATGGAATGGTTAGGACTAAGGCTAAGTGTAACTGTGTACTCAAGGGGATAGTCTATATGTGATATGTTAAGGGTTTGAATTTCAGCCCTGTATTGTGATATGTGGGGGGGGGGGGGTTGTTGTTCAGCCTGCCTGATGTGATTATTGTGATAAAAGAGGGGGTTGTTGTTCAGCCTGCCTGTTGTGATTATTGTGATGACTATCCTAGAGTCTAGTTGACACTTAGGAGTCCACCGTTGTGAAATAAGATATAAGATGTGTCTGTTGTCCAGTAGGAACCTTTTGGGAGAACGGGTTTTGACGCAAAGTGCCATGTCTTGGTCGGACAGGGGCCACCTCTTGATGTCATCACTCTTTTTGTGATATGGGGTGTCGTAGAGCAAAGTGCCACGTCGTGACCCGGCGGGGGCCACCTCTTGAATCTACACACTATCCATCGATGTGTTATGGGGTGTTTTAGAGCAAAGTGCCACGTCGTGACCTGGCGGGGGCCACCTCTTGATTCTACTCACTGTCCATGTTTATATGTTGCATGAAATTTTGCAGTCTCCCAGTGCTTAGGCCAAAGCCGGGTTAGACCATATTGGTCACTACTGAATATGCTGGACAACTAGGTTAACTAAGTATTGGTGTGTTTAGTTGGTTTAGAGTATAACTCTAGAACCTGAGTTTGTTTAGAACCTGAGTTTGTTATATGTTGGTGTGTACATCTGGCTGTTTATATGACTTCTGTATTTAATCTTGTTGTATATTGACATAATGTTCTGTTAAAGATTTTTAAAATAATCTGCCTATATTTTTGAATGTATGTTATGGATGGTCGATTTAGACTATCCACTCACTGGGCTGTGTAGCTCACCCCTCACTATTTTCAGGCATAGAGCAGGGGCGCATTTCTTGAGTTAGCATTGGCGTGGACATTATGCTAGTTTGCTGTGATTATATTTAAGAACTTTTGTGCTTAATTATGAGGCCGGTTGTGGCCGAACTATATGAGTTATACGAACTATATGAATGATGTGAACTATGTGAATTTGTGTGAACCACGTGAACTATGTGAAATTTGTGTTGCCAGATTGTGGCAGTTAAATGAGTTTGATTTTTGTGTCACCGCGGGCCTCAGCCTGGTTTCGGTGTTTGGTATGAGTTTATAAAGTCGACTTTGTGGCTTTGCTTTGAATTTCGAATTGAATTGTATTTATGCCATCGGATTTGATATAACTGTTGCCTTGCATATGTCTAGTGCAAGGATTGCGTGGTGGCAGGTACCCTTATGTGATTTATGAGATTTGTGTTTTGTGGATATTTATGTATGGGTTTGTGGAAATTTTCAGATCGTGTTTTCTTGAACTCGGTTTTACCTAGCATATGAATCGATCTTATATGAAACATCCTGTATCATTCATGAATTGTGCCATTTGTTTGGGGTTAAGATAACGGGATGTTACATCTAGAACTATAAAATCAGCAGGTATGAAAAACTTACCAATTTGAACAAGAACATTTTCTAAAATACCAACCGGATGCTTTACTGATGAATCAGCAAGTTGCAAAGACATTGAGGTTGGTTTGAGCTCTCCAATGTTCAGTTTCCTGCATACAGACAAAGGTATTAGACTAACACTAGCACCGAGATCACATAAGGCTCGGTCGAAAGTAACACTCCCAATAGAACAGGGGACAGAAAAGCTACCTGGATCTTTTAATTTGGGTGGTAGCTTGTTTTGAATGATGGCACTACATTCTTCAGTTAAAGCAACAGTGCCATATTCTTCAATTTTTCTCTTGTTAAATAAAATTTCTTTTAAAAATTTTGCATATGTAGGCATTTGAGAAATAGCATCAGTGAGAGGAATATTAATATACAACTTTTTTGAAACCTCCAAAAATTTCCCAAACTGCCTATCTAACTTAGCTTGCACAATCCTTTGGGGGAAAAGGAATAGGTGGCCTATATGGTGGTGGCAAACTAGTTTTAGGATCGGCAACTTTAGAGAGCAAATCACCATCTTTTGAAGGTGGAGAGCTAGGATGGGACTGCACTTTTGTAGGTTGTGATTCTAGAATAGGTTCACTGCTAATTTCAATTCTGGGCTCAACCTCGTCATCATCAAAAATTTCCCTAGGATCTTTCAATTGTTTCCCACTCCTAGTTGTGATAGCATTGCAATATTCCCTAGGGTTAGGTTCAGGTTTTGCAGGTAATTTCCCTGGGGGTCTATATGAAGTACTAGCTTGCTATGCTATCTGGGTTTCTAACATCTTATTATGAGCAACAACACCATCCAACTTGGAATTGATTTATTTAAGGGTTTCTTCAATCTCATCATTTTTGCTCATCTGCTTACCCATGAAATTCTCAAACATCTCTTCTAAACTAGATTTTTGGGGTTGACTCTGGTTTGACTGTCTCTGATTATACCCCCCCCCCCCCTATTCTCATTTTGCTCATTGGTATGATTGTTACTCCTCCAAGACAAATTAGGATGGTTTCTCCAACCAGGGTTGTAGGTATTAGAGTAGGGGTCATTAGTTCTACCTTGATTGTAATCCCCTACTTCATTCACTTGTTCCTCACCTTTATCAATAACGATTTTACACTCTCTAGCATGGTGCCCATTGTTCCCACAAACCTCACAAACAACAGAAGATACAACAGCGGTTTGCATTTGGAAAGAATCAAAACGGTTACATAACGAATCTACCTTTTCTGCAATAGAGTGCCAACCATCACCTGTTTTCACCCAATCACATGGTCATGACTAAATCAGGTTGTTACCTAGGTATGGCCATACACTCTCAATCATAGAACCATAGAGGAGCTCCATGGATATCAAGCTTCCCTCAGAAAGGGGCAAATCCTCTATCTATGCATTGACCTTCTCATATGGGTCGTGACATGCTCAATGACAACTGTTATTACCTCCCAACTATGGCGAGGTGTTAGGTTGTATCAAAGTATGTCCCTAACCATATAGAACGGTCAATGACCTCAAGTCATGAGATCAATGCATCTCCTATCACTTGTGAGGATAACTCATGACACCAAGTCATAGCCTCACAGCGGGTCGGTTCAGTATATCCACGACTGATATACCCATATGTCTGTGTTAGCACCTTGTGCCTAACCAGCCCATATACCAGTCTCACAAGTACCAGAGCTATCCCATATCCACTCAAGTACATCGACTGGGAACAACCATTTGAGCACAGATCCAATCTGTCTCCAGGGATATTATCATGTAAGTACATAATCGCAGATGTAGACAAACATTGATAATGACAATGCCAGAATGATATATATATATATATATCTATGTCAAGTAGTACAAAAGATAGACCACTACTAGGTCTCAGAGCATACACACCAACAATCTCCCACTTGCACTTAGACCTAGAGGTTGAGGTACCTCAACCCCATATCCCTAGCATGACCATCATGCTTTTGGTGCACCAAAGCCATGGTCAGTGGGTCTGCCAGATTGTTCTCTATGTCAACTATGCTAATCTTGACATCACCTCGGTCAATGATCTCTCTGATCAGGTAAAATCTTCTGAGTGTGTGTTTGGACTTTTGATAAGACCTTAGTTCCTTGGCTTGTGCAATTTTGCCCCATTGTTGTCATAGCAGAGCTCAATGGGATCCACTGTGTTGGTGTATATGCCCTAGGACCTAGTTTTGGTCGACTTATGTACTACTTGACATTGATATTTATATATCATTCTGGCATTGTCGTTATCATTATTTGTTTACACCTGCGATTGTGTACTTACATGATAATGTCCCTGGAGACAGATTGGATCTGTGCTCAAATAATCGTCCCCAGTCGATGTACCTGAGTGGATATGGGACAGCTCTGGTACTTGTGAGACTGGTATGTGGGCTGGTTAGGCACGTGGTGCTAACGCAGACACATGGGTATATCATGAAAGTCCCCTAGAACTGAAGGGGGAAACCCTAATAGGAGGCGCAACAATAATTTTCTAGCGGAATCTTAGGGTTTCAAAAGATCGAATGTAAGTTCATGTGATCAACTCCTTATAATGTATAAATTAGATTAGATTCATACCATTGCCATCGATCGGATGGTGCCTTGGAAGGAAAGGCGCAAATGTTCCTTCTCCAAAGGTGACGCACACAAATGAATATGGCTTGCTCCTTTGAATCTTTGTGCTAGCAAAGCTCTTCAAATGGTCCTTGATCGGTTGAAGGGAATGAGATGAGAGTTCTCTCCTTTTCGAATCCTTCTCCAATGCGTGAAGAAGTCGCCACCCAAGGAAGCGCCGAAAGAAGAAGGTGAGAGGCGAGAATAGAGCATGATAATCTCAACGTGAGGCGTGGTCACGTTTTAGAAGTCATGGCTTCTAAAATTAGTAAACCACTTCTCCTCATGCGCCCATGAGTTTACCCAAGCGCAAATCTCTGATCTTTTGAACCATGCGCTCAAGTAATGAGCTGGTTCAATTAAATTTGGTTCAAATACCAAATTAAACCAAGCCCTCTGGTCTAGATCATAATTAAACCCTAAGGCTCCAGATCTAACCGTTCATCTCTTGATGCTCCCGATCTCACTGATCTAGCATCTATTCTCTCGATCGAAGCTTACCGATCTCAAGCCCTAATCAATCAAATATGATCAGACCAGATCTCACTTACAATCAGAGATCAAATCCCTTTAAACTGAACCCAAATAATTCAGTCCACACGATCTGACTTAAGTAAGCCATATCATCAATTTGTGCGACCCTGAGGGTTTCCTTTAAATGTCGGTAACGATAACTCACGTTATCACGATCAGTGAGGAGTATCTAGCAACACATCACTGTCTCCCGATATAAAGGAAAGAGTCTTCTAAGACTACACCCAAACCACAGCACAAGTGTGAATCCAATTCACAAGGCATGCAAATTTCCTTTGCCACTGGATGTTCTTATTGGACAAGCGTGTCAAGCTTGTAGCTCCAATATGATGAGCATGATTAGATCAGATGATCATAGTCATCTGGGTATGGCCATACACTTTCTCAATCATCTCATCCAGGGGGGCCCTTTAGAACATCACACTCCTTAAACAAGGAGACGACAATCCTATATCTATCACTAGTGCCCTAACCTGATTCAAGCTCACCATCCAAGATAGTCTATAACCATTATGTTTCAAATGATATTGAACTACCTAAAAACAATGACAATCATCATTTAGAAAACACAAGTGATCTCAAGTCAGAGGAAATGTGCCACTTGTCGCATTCAAGGATTATTCATATTGTGACAAGCAATTGAATATCCTAGTAGGGTCTGTCCAGTACATCCAATGTACCCATGGGTCTATATCTTATTCCATGCTCGAAGCATCCTATAAGATTAGAACACATATTAGTCTTAACCATATCAAGGCTGTCTCATGTTCACCAAGATATATCGACTAAGGACTTAACTGCATGTCAGCCTAGCTGAACAGCTTTGAGACATTATTCAGAAGTACACCTATTGCAGCAGACAATGTAACAAACTGAATAACAACCATGCCTTTATAAACATAAGAGTTTATTACATGATACTGATACATTCCCAAGGCCTCAAACATTAGCCTTAAGGGCATACCCCAACATATCATTGGAGGATATATTGGATAGACCCGCTATGAGGCTATGACTTGGTGTCATGAGTTATCCTCATAAGTGACAGGAGATGCATTGATCCCTTGACTTGAGGTCATTGATCATTCTATATGGTTAGGGACTTGCTTTGATACAACCTAACACCTTGCCGTAGCTAGGAGGTTATAATGGTTGTCATTGGGCATGTCACGACCCATATGAGAAGATCAATGGACAGACATAGGATTTGCCCCTTCCCTAGGGAAGCATGATATCCATGGAGCTCCTCTATGGTTCTATGACTGAAAGTGTATGGCCATACCCAGGTAAGATCCTGATTTAGTCATAACCATGTGATTGGATGAAAACAAGTGGTGACACACTTGTCCAATCGGATATCAGTTCGGCAAAGAGACTGTAATGCATCTATACCTAGTTGCGATGATGGGGATGTCGATGTCGATATCCATTCCAATGACCTGGGTAGCAGCGGTGCACTGCTAGGTGCCACTCACTGCTTGTGATGACCTTTGGTCATCACTACCAGCGTCAGAGGAACCTACAGGGTCGCACACCTTGATACTTGAGTTCTCGTATTGATCGGGAAGCCTTATGATCGAGTTATTAGATAACTCGGATCTAATTGGGAGATTTCATCAGCGCCAATGGGCCTGATGAGAAGGAAGAATATTATTGGAGCCAAACTTCATTTATGGCAGGTTGACCCGTATTTGACCATTGTTGGTCACATTTGGATTAGGGTTGCATTGGATTGGATCCAAGTGCTTAATCAACCCATGTAATGAAGTTTGGGCTAGCTCATTATCCAATGAGGCCCAATAATGAGTTGTCATGAAGAGAAGAAAGGCTAAAACGGTATAATGGGGACAAATCTTCTCCCCTAGGCGCCTATGGGCATAATGGGGAGAAGTGGCGCAATTTGCCTCATAAGGAAGCAATTGGCGCCTCCCCCCTTAATCCCTTATGGTATGAATGCCTCTATGGTATTACTTGGGGCGCAAGGCAAGGCCTTGGCGCACATAGAAGGACATGGGCTCTAAAAGGAATGGTTGAATGAGAATTATGGAAATGTCTTGGAGACTTTCCTTGTCTCAAACCTTCTCATCCTAGCCGCCCACTTGTCTTCATCCTAGCCTTTCATAAATCGCCTCTTGCCCTATAAAAGAGCACCTAGCCAAGCCCTCAAAGAGTGATCAATCCTTGGAGCCATGAACACAAGAAGAGGGCGAGTGCTAGGAGCAAGGGCGCATCTTCCTTCCTCCTTAACCGCAAGTATTTTCTTCCTTTCCTCTTGGCGCAAGGAACTTTAGTGCTTGGCGGTTTGGGCAGTCTTCCTTCTTCTCTTGGCGCATCATCTCTCTTGGTGGCGCAAGTGAAGTAGACCATCTCCCTAAGGCTTCGATCTTCTTCCCGAGGCTAGCACCGGGCGTGGAAGAAGAGAACTCAAGAGATCCGTGTGTGTGAGACTGCAGAGGGCGCACACTTGGGCGCCTGCATCGGCCTCGCTCTACATTGCTCTGAAGGTATTTCCTAACTCATCGTGTCGACTCCCTTGCTTGCGATCTTCACTGGGTTTTTGGGACTGGCCTGTTTCGAGGACATTCTTCCGCTGCATAAAATGTATGTCCATGACTCTAAAATTGTAAAATGTCCCCGGGGTTTCCCAACAGTGGTATCAGAGGGACTTGCAAGACTCGAACGATGTTTTATGCTTTTCTTTCATTCTCACATGCCATATCTCTATTTTCGTAAATAGCATGATGCATGGCATGTTGGGGTATGCCCTTAAGGCTAATGTTTGAGGCGTTGGGATTATATCAGTATCATGTAATAAACTCTTATGTTTATAAAGGCATGGTTGTTATTCAGTTTGTTACATTATCTGCTGCAATAAGTGTACTTCTGAATAATGTCTCAAAGCTGTTCAGCTGGGCTGACATGCTGTGAAGTCCTTAGTCGAGATATCTTGGTGAACATGAGACAGCCTTGATATGATTGAGACTAATATGTGCTCTAATCTTATAGGATGCTTCGAGCATGGAATAAGATGTAGACTCATGGGTACATTGGATGTACTGGACAGACCCTACTAGGATATTCAATTGCTTGTCACAATGTGAATAATCCTTGAATGTAACAAGTGGCACATTTCCTCTGACTTGAGATCACTTGTGTTTCTAAATGATGATTGTCATTGTTTTGAGGTAGTTCAATATCATTTGAAACATAATGGTTATAGACTATCTTGGATGGTGAGCTTGAGTCAGGTTAGGGCATTAGTGATAGACAAAGGATTGCCGTCTCTATAATTGGAGTGTGGTGTTCTAAAGGGGCCCCCTGGATGAGATGATTGAGAAAGTGTATGGCCATACCCAGGTGACTGTGTTCATCTGTTCTAATCATGCTCATCATATTGGAGCTACAAGCTTGACACGCTTGTCCAATAAGAACATCCAGTGGCAAAGGAAATATGCATGCCTTGTGAATTGGATTCACACTTGTGCTGTAGTTTGGGTGTAGTCTTGGAAGACTCTTTCCTTTATATCGGGAGACAGTGATGTGTTGCTAGATACCCCTCACTGATCGTGATAACGTAAGTTGTCGTTACCGACATTTAGAGGAAACCCTTAGGGTCGCACAATTTGATGATATGGCTTACTTAAGTCAGATCGTGTGGACTGAATTGTTTGAGTTCAGTTTAAAGGGATTTACTCTCTGAATAAAAGTGAGATCTGGTCTAATCATGTTTGATTGATTAGGGCTTGAGATCGGTAAGCTTCGATCGAGAGAATAGATGCTAGATCGGTCAGATCAAGAGCATTAAGAGATCAACGGTCAGATCTTAGGCCTCAGTGGTTTATTATGATCTGGACTAATTGCTTGGTTTATTTGGTTGTTGAACCAAATCGATTTGAACCAGCTCATTGGATGTGCGCATGGTTCAGGTGGTGAGGCATTTGCGATTGGGGTAATGCATGGTCGCATGAACGTTTGGACTTTGCTATTTTAGATAGCATGTTCTCAAACGTGTCCATGATCTCACGTCGCCTCTCTCTCGCCTCTTCACGCCTTTGTCGCCTCCTTGGTTTTCTTTGGAGAAGCATTCTCGTGTGAAAAAGCTAAGACGACAAGAGGAGAAATTTTCGCCAAGCAAGGAGATCATCTTCCCTCCCATTCGATCAAGACCTCTTGGAACCTTGCTAGCACAAGGAGCACCAAAAGAGAAAGCGACATCATCTTGTGTGTGACGATTTGGAGGAGACCTCTTTTGTTCTCTTGCTTCCAAGGCGACATCCTTCATATGGCTTCGGTATGAATTCCTTTTCTGTTGTTAAAGTTGATCATAATACATGCTATCCGATCTTAGGAAACCCTAGATTCCGCCCATGCAAGTTTTGTTTAGCGCATGTTTTAGGGTTTCGCCCCTTGTAGGGGACCTTCATGGCAAACAATTTTTCTAAGTAGGAAAAATTGAGGTTTCTTGTTTCTATCATCCTCTCAATCTCTTTTGGAATTTTTGGACTATTTTTCTTGTTTGATTTAAAGATCAAAGGCGCACGTAATCTTGTCAAGTAGGACGGGCATTGTGTCTTCGGACTGGCCATGTCTCTTGATCTGACAAAATTGCCAGCCGAAAGGATCTCTGAAATCATCATGAAAAATAAATCGCAATAAACCAAAAGATTTGTGAGAAGAAGATGAGAAAAAGAGACTAGTTTTATGAAAAAGTAAAATTTCAGTTTTTATGTTTTTCATGAGCATGTAGAATTACATGAGTAAATACCTTGATTGTGCATGATGTTGTGATCATTAGTCAAGCCCCCTTTGCATGCCTGCGATGTATCCTCGTGAGGCCTGCGTGCCGCTTTTCTTTTTGCTTTTGATTAAGATGAAGATTAAGGGCTAGGCGCATCCTTCTTGGACCTTGATGCTCGCATCTTGCTTAATGGCACAAGCATGCAAGGTGGCGCATGCAAGTTGGTGCTTGGTGGCGCAAGAAAGCTTGGCCAAACCTCTTTTGGTTTGAGAGCTAGCCATCTTGGCCCCTTGCATAGTGGCGCACCTTCCTTGGAGGAAGACCATGGCATTGGCCGAACCTATGGGGAACTTTTAAAGTGTACCTCTAGGGTTTGAGAGCTAAACCATGAGAGAAGGACCTTGGAGCCAACCTTGAAGTTCAAGCTAGAGGTCGGCTAGGCTAGGTCTAGTTTTTGGGGCTTGAGTTCTAGGACAAGAGTTGAACCTATTTCATGGCATGGATTGGTTCAATGTCTTGTATAGGATATGATCACATCATTCTTTATTGCTTTTATTATTATCTGCAGAAGCATGCCTGAAATATTTTATCGTTATGTTATCACCATAGGATTGCATGCCTGTAATGATAGACATAAGATAAAACTGAGATGATGAGACCTTAAACAAAAACCCTCAATTAAAATATCAAGTCTGGTAGCCTTCTAATGTGTAGCCCTCACTAAGCTATCGATCAGTGGAGTTGTGAATTGTTTCCCACCCTCGTGGGACACACCCACTTATCTTTAGAAAGTGCGTGGTGGCAATGGTTTCCCCAGTCCAGTTTTGACCTGGGTGTGCCTTCGCAAGGAAAGTCGTTGGCCCTGAGCATAACGGTTAGGAATGGACTTGACTAGAAGTTCACATGTGCTGGGCACATGGTGAAAGTCTAGAGGCATCATTGAGAGGTAAAGGTTTCATGTTGTATCCAGCCCTCGCTGGACATGAAATGCCCAGACTGTCTCGACAAGTGGAGTTGCTTGGAGCAACCGGCCGGCGCGCCCACCTTAGGAAACATGGGTTACTTTGTGCATCTCATCCCACCCTCGTGGGACGCAAAGCCTCATGTGAAATAAGGATCCCATCTCACTAGGAAGTTTTAAACCTCCCGATTGACTTTGTGGGTTGTCAATTCAAATTTAAAATAGTGAGAGCAGTAATCATTTAAAACAAGTCCAGTTTAAATGATTCGAGGCAGTACTAATCTGCTGTTTCTTGGTTGTTGTAGAACAATGGCTATGAACACTGGTGGATTATCACTGCGATCACTCCTTGATAAGGATAAGTTAGTTGGAACTAACTTTATGGACTGACATCGGAACTTGAGGATAGTCCTCAAGCTCGAGAAGAAGCTGTATGTCCTTGAACAGCCTCTTCCTGCGGCTCCTCCGCCTAATGCCCGAACGGTAGACAGAGATGCTTATAGAAAGCATCAGGATGACTCTTTGGAGGTTGCATGTCTTATGCTAGCTAGTATGGCACCTGAACTGCAGGTGCAATATGAGGAGTAGAACGCTTTTCAGATGATCACTCGTCTAAAACAGATGTTCGAGGCTCAGGCTAGAACTGAGAGATTTGACACCGCCAAAGCAGTCTTTCGGTGCAAGTTGTCTGAGGGTGCACCAATGAGACCCCATGTTCTCAAACTCATTGGGAACATGGATCATCTCAGGAGACTGGGACACACCATAGACAATGAGCTAGTTGTGGATCTTATTCTTCATTCCCTGCCCCCTAGCTTCAGTCCGTTTATCATTAACTTCAACATGAACCGGATTGAGTGCACACGGGAGGAATTGATGAATATGCTCCAAACAGCCGAGCGAGAGATGGGTAAGACCAAACCCAATTCTATTCTTTTGGTCCCTGCGACCAAGAAGATAAAGAAGAAGGGTAAGGCACGTGCTAAGAGCAATGCCAGAGGTCCTACCAAAGAACTGAAGAAAAAGGCGAAGAAGTCAAAGGACCAGAGGTGTTTTCACTGTGGCGAGCAGGGTCACTGGAGAAGGGACTGTAAGCAGCTTCAGAATGAGGAGAAGAAAGGCTTGGCCTTAACTTCTGGCTCAGGTATCTATGTTACAGAAGTCAATCTTTCTACTTCTATGTCATGGGTATTGGATACCGCATGTGGAGCTCATATTTGTACAAATATGCAGGGGCTCAAGAAAAGTAGATCGGTGCGGCTTGGAGAGATTGACCTACGCATTGGAAACGGAGCACAGGTTGCTGCTGTTGCTGTAGGCATTTTGACTCTCTCCTTGCCTTCTGGACTTCAATTAGAACTAGATAATTGCTTTTCTGTACCTTCATTTACAAAGAACATTGTATCCATTCCTTGCTTAGCAAGAAAAGGATTTAAATTTGAAATAAATAAGAACTCCTGTCCTTTTTCATTTGCAAATATGTTCTATGGGAAGGGTACTTTGTGCAATGGTCTATATATCTTGGATATGGAAAGTTCTATTTGTAACATAAGCAATAAAAGGACCAAACTGAGTGGTTCAGTTGGTGCTTTCCTATGGCACTGTCGATTAGCCCATATAAACAAAAATCGCATCCAACAACTCCATGCAAATGGATTGTTAGATTTAAGTTCCTTGGAGGAATTTGATACTTGTGAACCTTGTTTGTTAGGGAAAATGACAAAGGCGTCCTTCACCAAGATTGGTGAGAGGGCAGAAGGTTTATTAGATCTCATACATACTGATGTGTGTGGGCCCTTTAATAAACAAGCCAGAGGAGGGTACAACTACTTCATTACCTTCACTGATGACTTCAGTAGGTATGGCTATGTCTACTTAATGAGACATAAATTTGAATCCTTTGAGAAATTCAAGGAGTTCAAGAATGAAGTAGAGAACTAGCTTGGAAGATCCATTAAAGCTCTTCAATCAGATCGAGGTGGAGAATACCTGAGCGGTGAGTTCTTCGACTATCTGAGAGAGTGTGGGATCATATCCCAACTCACTCCTCCTGGAACACCTCAATGGAATGGTGTGTCTGAAAGGAGAAATCAAACTCTATTGGATATGGTTCGATCTATGATGAGTCATGCAACTCTTGTTGGGGTATGCCCTTAAGGCTAATGTTTGAGGCCTTTGGGATTGTAATAGTATCATGTAATAAACTGTTGTGTTTATAAAGGCATGGTTATTATTCAGGTTGTTACCTTGTCTGCTGTAATAAGTGTACTTCTGAATAATGTCTCAAAGCTGTTCAGCTAGGCTGACAGTCTATATGTCCTTAGTCGAGATATCTTGGTGAACATGAGACAGCCTTGATATGATTGAGACTAATATGTGTGCTAATCTTATAGGATGCTTCGAGCATGGAATAAGATGTAGACTCATGGGTACGTTGGATGTACTGGACAGACCCTACTAGGATATTCAATTGCTTGTCACAATGTGAATGATCCTTATAAGCACCAAGTGGCACATGTCCTCTGACTTGAGATCACTTGTGTTTCTAAATGATGATTGTCATTATTTTGAGGTAGTTCAATATCATTTGAAAGATAATGATTATAGACTATCTTGGATGGTGAGCTTGAATCAGGTTAGGGCACTAGTGATAGACATAGGATTGCCGTCTCCTTGTTTAAGGAGTGTGATGTTCTAAAGGGCCCCCCTATATGAGATGATTGAGATAGTGTATGGCCATACCCAGATGACTATGTTCATCTGATCTAATCATGCTCATCATATTGGAGTTACAAGCTTGACCCGCTTGTCCAATAAGAACATCCAGTGGCAAAGGACACATGTATGCCAAGTGAGTTGATTCACACTTGTGCTATGGTTTGGGTGGAGTCTTGGAAGACTCTTTCCTTTATATCGGGAGACAGTGATGTGTTGCTAGATACCCCTCACTGATCGTGATAACGTAAGTTATCGTTACCGACATTTAGAGGAAACCTTCAGGGTCGCACAATTTGATGATATGGCTTACTTAAGTCAGATCGTGTGGACTGAACTGTTTAGACTCAGTTTAAACGAGTTTAGACTCTGATTGTGAGTGAGATCTGGTCTGATCATGTTTGATTGATTAGGGCTTGAGATCGGTAAGCTTCGATCGAGAGTATGCATGCTAGATCGAAGAGATCAGGAGCATCAAGAGATGAACGGTTAGATCTTGAACCATTTGGTTCAAAGAGATCTAGACCATGGCTTGGGCTGGTTTAATGAACCGAATTGGGTTGAACCTAATTGACTTGAACCGGTTCACATGGGTGAACGTATGGTTCAAGGTGTAAAGGCTTGTTGGGCGGTTTTTCCTTCAAGTGAGCGCATGGCTTGAAAACCTTCCATTTATGGAAGTGTAACGCCATGACTTGATTGGAGAAGGCTTAACGCAAATCGGTTTTACTGAATTGTCATCTTCGTTGGACGAAAGAGGATTCTTCGAGACGGTAGCTCTCGGCCAAGCGCATCTCAACACACGACAAGGACATTGGGATCTCTTGCTAGCACAAGGAAGATCCTAAAGGGTAGCCACCCCTCATCTTGTGTGTGAACTTGAAGAGGAGACCTACTTTGATCTCTTGCTTCCAAGCCGCCACCCTCTTCATGGCCTTGGTATGAGTTCTCATAACTTCAAGTTGATCATATAGTTATCATATTCGATCTTGTTTAGAAACCCTTTTCGCCATGCTTGTTAGAATCGCAAGTTTAGGGTTTCTCCCCCCTTTTGAACTAGGGGTTCCTTCAATTGGTATCAGAGCCGGTTCTTGATATGATCTATATGATTGCTTCAAGTCCTTGTGATCCATACATGTTGCGCTTACTTTTCCTTGATGTATGCTTTGTTTACATGTAGTTGCGCTTGTATCATGCTTACATGAAGTTGCGCTTGTATCATGCTTACATCAATTTGCGCTTGTATCATGGCTTTGATGAAGTATGCGCTCCCCCTTGAAGGGGACCCCCCTAAAGTTTGCGCTCCCCCTTGAAGGGGACCCCCTTTGATCTAAGGGTTATCAACTTGCAAGCATGTTGTTTGTTTGTTTGTTTGCGCATGTTCTAGAAGTTTTCCAAAACTTGTATCTTGCGCGCATGATTAGATCTAAGGTGCCACTATATTAAATCCTTAGATGGGTTGATTGGGTTGAAAGCATCTTCTAGGTTAGATCCAACTAGTCTGATCAGACCATCTGACAGCCTAGATGGGTTGACCTGATAGCACCTGTGCGCAAGCACAAGGTGGCTATGGGTTGACTGCATCTAGGGCGTGTAGCGAGGTCTGGTTGAGACACTATTGAACACACATGAGTTAGGCCCGGGGTCACACCCGCTTGCCAAAACTCATGAGGGTGGTTCAGCCCTTGGCGCATGCATGGTTGACCATTAGGTCAACACGGGTCAGTTAGGACTCGGTGCATGCAAGGGCAAAGGATCTAACTAGATGGATGAGTGGATCCCCATCAATGGACCATTGTAAGGTTATAGGGCTCATAAGGAAATTAAAATTGATGCCATGGGGTATTTTCAAAAAAAAATTTTATTTCCTGATTGGATCACATGTTGATTGAACCATATGCTTGTTTATTTAGTCTTATGTGGGTTGCCCTATTGTGTGCTGTGCTGGGGCCTGCGTGCCTGGTAATTTATAAGTTAAATTTATTGTGGTCTGCGTATCACTTTTTCATTAATTTATTGTATATTTGACCTGCGAGTCAAAGCTTGTCTAGATAGATCAAATTGTATTTGATTAGACAAGAGCACAAATGCACACATCCCAAAGGAGCATTCAGCTGGTGGCGCACCTGAGGTGCTCTTGGCGCTAGGGCCCTGGGTTGGACCAGATGAGATGCAAAAGAGCTCAAGTGAAGACTTAAGGAAAATTAAGGTCTTACTAGGGTTCATGGGCTTTTACCACATAAGATCATGCTTTCTATTTATTGTTTAAATAATTAGAATTGCATGTTTAAGTTTATCTTCTGCTATCACCATAGGACTTGCATGATAGTGAAGAAGATAAAAGACCGTTAAAATCCAACGCTAATATATCAAGCTCGTAAGCCTTCTGACGCGAAACCTCGCCGTTCTGACTATCGTTGGAGCCGTGTTGAACCCACTCAGTGGGCACGTCCATCTATCTTCAAACGGTGCTGGATTTCACCTGCGTGTTACAGAGTTGGGATTTATCCCCTCTCGTTGCTCAGCATAGCACGTGGTGGTCCAGGGAGTAGGTCAGGTCAGCTTGACCATGTAGGCTGCATATGTGGCGCATATGGTAGCACATGGAGGCAGCCATCTGTGGGATCAGAGACTGTGTTGTACCAACTCAGTTGGCACAGTCTGCTGGATTGCCCAGATGAAGGGGAATCGCACGGGTTGGCGATTGGCTGGGACAGCCTACCAGAAACTAGTGCTTGTCATCTCTGTGCATCTTATCTCGCCTGAGCGGGACGCGGAGACCAAGTATGAAATCTGGATCCCATCTCACTAAAAGAGTGTTACTCTTTCGGACTGTTTACTGGATTTTTCAGTCAGACAAAATAGTGAGAAAAGAATCTTTCTTAAGTCCTGGACTGATTCTGAACATTGATACTGACCTTGCTGTTCTTGCTTGTTGTAGATTCCTGCAGCAACGAACACCATGAGCTTCAATGTGCGATCCCTACTGGAAAGGGAGAAGTTTGCTGGGCCAAACTTCTCTGACTGGTTTGGACACCTTAAGATCGTTCTTAAGGCAGAGAGGAAACTGTATGTCCTCGAGACGGCGATACCGCCGCAGCCCGCTCCGAACGCCGCAAGGGCGGTTCGGGATGCCTATGAAAAGCACGTCAATGATAGCATTGATGTCGCTTGCCTGATGCTAGCGTCTATGACGCCACCGCTGCAGCGTCAGCATGAGGATATGTCGGCTATAGAGATTATAGCGAACCTCAAGATGCTGTATGCTGCACAGGCGAGGACAGAACGCTATAATCTGACGAAGCTCTTCTTTCAGAGCAAACTGGCTGAAGGGAGCCCAGTGGGAGCTCACGTGCTCAAGATGATTGGGCACAAGGAGGCTCTGGAGAAACTGGGGCATACCATCAACCAGGAGCTTGCTGTAGATATTATTCTGCAGTCTCTTCCACCTTCTTTCGATGCGTTCATCATTAACTTTAATATGAACAAAATCGATTGTACGCCGGCAGAGCTGTTGAATATGCTCTTGACTACTGAGGAAACTCTGAAGGGTAAGCCTTCAACCTCTGTCTTAATGGTTCCTTCTAGGAACAAGAAGAAGGGGAAGAAGGGCAAGGCCCCTGTCAAGAATTACAGCAAGGCTCTGAAACAGAAGGTGAAGCGGTCGAAGGACAACAGGTGTTTCCACTGTGGCCAGCTGGGTCACTGGAAAAAGGACTGTAAAGCGCTCCAAGGAGATAAGAGGGGAAGCGTTGCTTCTGGCTCAGGTATATTCGTGACGGAAGTCATGGTTTCATCTTCTTCTATTTCATGGGTGTTGGACACTGCATGTGGAGTTCACATTTGTTCAAATGTACAGGAACTCAAGAGAAGAAGGCAGGTGGGACAGCATGAGGTAGACCTACGAGTCGGAAACGGGGCACGGGTTGCTGCTGTTGCTGTAGGAGACTATTTCATTACTTTACCATCTGGCATTGTATTAGAATTAAACAATTGTTATTTTGTACCCAGTATTACCAAGAATATTATCTCTATTCCTGCTCTTGTCAGGAAAGGATTTGCCTTTGAATGCAAGATTTCAAAGTGTATTTTGACTTATGATAATATTGTGTATGCAACTGGTTCAATTAACAATGGGTTATTCATGTTGGACATGGAATATTCTATACAAAACATTGATAATAAGAAAGCCAAGTATGCTGATGACAGCACCTTGCTTTGGCATAGTCTTTTAGGCCATATAAACGAGAAGCGCATTAAGCGGTTGCATGATCATGGACTGCTGGGATCATTCTCCTATGAGGAGATTGATACATGCAAAGCTTGTTTAATGGGTAAAATGACGAAGTCACCTTTTCTTAATAAAGGTCAAAGGGCTTCAGGTTTACTTGACCTTATACACAGTGATGTGTGTGGGCCGTTTAGTAAACATGCCAGAGGTGGCTATCAGTACTTCATTACCTTTACTGATGATTTCAGTAGGTATGGTTATGTCTATCTGATGAGACATAAGAGTGAATCTTTTGACAAGTTCAAAGAGTTCCAAAAATGAAGTACAAAATCAGCTAGGCCGAAATATCAAGGCACTTCGTTCTGATCGAGGTGGTGAATACCTAAGTCGAGAGTTTACTGACTATCTGAAAGAGTGTGGGATTGTCTCACAGCTCACTCCACCAGGAACACCGCAATGGAATGGTGTGTCCGAGAGGAGAAATAGAACGTTACTTGATATGGTTCGTTCTATGATGAGTCAGGCCACTCTTCCATACTCCTTTTGGGGTTTTGCACTGGAAACAGCTGCAAAGGTACTAAACCGAGTGCCATCCAAGGCAGTTTCAAAGACGCCATATGAGTTATGGTATGGGAAACAGCCTAGCTTGACATTTATCAGGATCTGGGGTTGCGAGGCTTATGTCAAAAAGCTCGCCTCTGGGAAACTAGAGAGCAGATCTGATAAATGCATCTTTGTCGGTTACCCTAAGGAAACTAAGGGTTATTATTTCTACGATCCCAAAGAGAACAAGGTATTTGTTGCTCGTACGGCCATATTCCTTGAGAAGGAGTTTCTTCTGCAAGAGGCCAGTGGGAGAGAAATAAAGCTGGATGAGATTCCAGAGGAAGGACAAAGTAGTCAAGCACAGTTGGATGAGCATGAGCCGGTAGATCAGGTTATTGAACAACCTGAGGCTCAGATATCACGGGAACCGCGAAGATCGGGAAGGATCCGTCGACAGCCTGAGCGCTATGACGGAGTCTACATCATTGATAATGATGAACCCCTTACTTATGCGGATGCGGTCAGTGGACCGGAGTCAGCTAGATGGCTTGAAGCTATGCGAGCCGAGATGGACTCCATGTCAGATAACCAAGTCTGGGATTTGGTTGATCCGCCTTCGGGAGTAATCCCTATAGGCTGTAAATGGATCTTCAAGAAGAAGATTGACATGGATGGTAACGTGGTTACCTATAAAGGCAGGCTAGTTGCGAAAGGTTTCAAACAAATCTACGGGATAGATTATGATGAAACTTTCTCACCTGTAGCTATGTTTAAGTCTATTCGGATTCTTTTCGCGATAGCAGCATATTACGATTATGAGATCTGGCAGATGGATGTGAAAACAGCTTTCCTTAATGGAAATCTGGATGAGGATGTGTATATGACACAACCTGAAGGTTTCACTAATCCATCAGATCGTCATAAAATATGCAAGTTAAAGAAGTCCATTTATGGACTTAAACAAGCATCTAGGAGCTGGAATATTCGTTTTGATGAATCAATCTCTGAGTTTGGTTTCATCAAGAACGAAGATGACCCGTGTGTGTATAAGAGGTTTAGTGGGAGCGTGATTACATTCCTAATCCTCTACGTCGATGACATCTTGATCATTGGAAATGATATTCCTGAACTGCATGCTGTTAAAGCATGGTTAGGAAAATGTTTCCAGATGAAAGATTTAGGAGAAGCAGCCTATGTATTAGGTGTGAAGATCTACAGAGATAGATCTAAGAGGCTTCTCGGGCTGTGCCAGAGTACTTACATCGATAAGGTCCTGGAGAGATTCCATTTAGAGAATTCTAAACGTGGATATCTTCCAGTCAGACATGGTCTGAATCTTTCGAAGAGTCAGTGTCCACAAACACAGACTGAGAAAGATGAAATGGACAATACGCCTTATGCTTCGGCTATTGGGTCCATTATGTATGCGATGTTGTGTACTCGCCCAGACGTCGCTTACGGGTTAAGCGTGACCAGTCGATTCCAAAGTAATCCAGGTTTGGCGCACTGGATTGCAGTCAAGAACATCTTAAAATATCTGCGGAGGACCAAAGATATGTTCTTGATATATGGTGGTCAGGAAGAACTCAGTATAGAGGGATATACTGATGCTTCATTCCAGTCGGACCAGGATGATTTCCGATCGCAGTCAGGCTATATTTTTAGCTTGAATGGTGGAGCAGTGGTGTGGAAGAGTTTCAAACAGTCAACTGTTGCTGATTCCACAACAGAAGCCGAGTATGTTGCAGCCTCGGAAGCATCCAAGGAGGCAGTCTGGATTCGTAAGTTCGTGAGAGAACTTGGTGTCGTTCCTTCGAGTGCAGATCCTTTGGTTATCTTCTGTGATAACACTGGAGCAATAGCACAAGCAAAGGAACCACGGTCGCACCAGAAGTCCAAGCACATACAGAGACGGTTTCACTTGATCCGGGAGATCATTGATCGAGGCGAGATCAAAATATGCAAGGTTCATACAGATGACAATCTGGCAGACCCGCTTACCAAGCCTCTGGCGCAGCAGAAGCATGAGAAGCACTGTAATAATATGGGTTTGAGATTTCTCAACCATTAGATTAAGTGCAAGTGGGAGATTGTTGGGGTATGCCCTTAAGGCTAATGCTTGAGGCCTTTGGGATTGTAATAGTATCATGTAATAAACTGTTGTGTTTATAAAGGCATGGTTATTATTCAGGTTGTTACCTTGTCTGCTGTAATAAGTGTACTTCTGAATAATGTCTCAAAGCTGTTCAGCTAGGCTGACAGTCTATATGTCCTTAGTCGAGATATCTTGGTGAACATGAGACAGCCTTGATATGATTGAGACTAATATGTGTGCTAATCTTATAGGATGCTTCGAGCATGGAATAAGATGTAGACTCATGGGTACGTTGGATGTACTGGACAGACCCTACTAGGATATTCAATTGCTTGTCACAATGTGAATGATCCTTATAAGCACCAAGTGGCACATGTCCTCTGACTTGAGATCACTTGTGTTTCTAAATGATGATTGTCATTATTTTGAGGTAGTTCAATATCATTTGAAAGATAATGATTATAGACTATCTTGGATGGTGAGCTTGAATCAGGTTAGGGCACTAGTGATAGACATAGGATTGCCGTCTCCTTGTTTAAGGAGTGTGATGTTCTAAAGGGCCCCCCTATATGAGATGATTGAGATAGTGTATGGCCATACCCAGATGACTATGTTCATCTGATCTAATCATGCTCATCATATTGGAGTTACAAGCTTGACCCGCTTGTCCAATAAGAACATCCAGTGGCAAAGGACACATGTATGCCAAGTGAGTTGATTCACACTTGTGCTATGGTTTGGGTGGAGTCTTGGAAGACTCTTTCCTTTATATCGGGAGACAGTGATGTGTTGCTAGATACCCCTCACTGATCGTGATAACGTAAGTTATCGTTACCGACATTTAGAGGAAACCCTCAGGGTCGCACAATTTGATGATATGGCTTACTTAAGTCAGATCGTGTGGACTGAACTGTTTAGACTCAGTTTAAACGAGTTTAGACTCTGATTGTGAGTGAGATCTGGTCTGATCATGTTTGATTGATTAGGGCTTGAGATCGGTAAGCTTCGATCGAGAGTATGCATGCTAGATCGAAGAGATCAGGAGCATCAAGAGATGAACGGTTAGATCTTGAACCATTTGGTTCAAAGAGATCTAGACCATGGCTTGGGCTGGTTTAATGAACCGAATTGGGTTGAACCTAATTGACTTGAACCGGTTCACATGGGTGAACGTATGGTTCAAGGTGTAAAGGCTTGTTGGGCGGTTTTTCCTTCAAGTGAGCGCATGGCTTGAAAACCTTCCATTTATGGAAGTGTAACGCCATGACTTGATTGGAGAAGGCTTAACGCAAATCGGTTTTACTGAATTGTCATCTTCGTTGGACGAAAGAGGATTCTTCGAGACGGTAGCTCTCGGCCAAGCGCATCTCAACACACGACAAGGACATTGGGATCTCTTGCTAGCACAAGGAAGATCCTAAAGGGTAGCCACCCCTCATCTTGTGTGTGAACTTGAAGAGGAGACCTACTTTGATCTCTTGCTTCCAAGCCGCCACCCTCTTCATGGCCTTGGTATGAGTTCTCATAACTTCAAGTTGATCATATAGTTATCATATTCGATCTTGTTTAGAAACCCTTTTCGCCATGCTTGTTAGAATCGCAAGTTTAGGGTTTCTCCCCCCTTTTGAACTAGGGGTTCCTTCAACTCTACCTTCATCATTCTGGGGGCATGCATTAGAAACAGCTTCTCTAATACTAAATAATGTTCCATCTAAGAGTGTCTCCAAAATACCATACGAGATGTGGAGTGGGAGAAACCCTAATCTTGCGTTTATCAGGATCTGGGGATGTGAGGCTTATGTCAAACGTCAGGATTCTAGCAAGCTAGAACCTAGATCTGATAAGTGTGTGTTTGTGGGGTATCCTAAGGAAACTAAAGGATACTACTTCTATGTCCCAACCGAGAACAAAGTTTTTGTTGCTCGGGGTGCTGTCTTTCTAGAGAAAGAATTTCTTATGAAAGAAGTTAGTGGGATGAAGTTTGACTTGGATGAGGTCCAAGTGCAAGCACAAGACAAAGAGATGGAATCTGAGCCACCTGCACCGGTTGCTAGGCAACCTAAGGCTCAGACACAGGTCCCGCGTAGGTCTGGGAGAATTCGTCGTGCACCTGAAAGGTATGGGTCGCTACCTGTTGGGGTATGCCCTTAAGGCTAATGTTTGAGGCCTTGGGTTATTATCAGTATCATGTATAAACTGAGTATATGTTTATAAAGGCAATTGTTGTTATTCAGATTGTTGCATTGTCTGCTGCTGTATGTATACCTCTGAGTAATGTCTCAATGATGTTCAGCTTTGCTGACATTCAGAGTTGTCCTTAGTCGAGATATCTTGGTGAACATGAGACAGCCTTGATATGATTGAGACTAATATGTGTTCTGGTCTTATAGGATGCTACGAGCATGGAATAAGATTTAGACACATAGGTGCATTGGATGTACTGGACTGACCCTACTTAGGATATTCAATTGTTTGTCACAATGTGAATAAATCCTTATAAGCAAGCAAGTGGTATATTCCCTCTGACTTGAGATCACTTGTGTTACTAAGTGATGATTGGCATTGTCTTGAGGTACTTCAATATCATTTGAAAGATAATGGTTAAGGATTATCTTGGATAGTGGGCATGAGTCATGTTAGGACACTAGTGATAGATATAGGATTGCCTCTCCTAGTTGGAGTGTGATGTTCTAAAGGGGCCCCCTGGATGAGATGGTTGAGAAAGTGTATGGCCATACCCAGATGACTATGTTCATCTGATCTAACCATTCTCATCGTGTTGGAATTACAGGCTTGACAGGCTTGTCCAACGAGAACATCCAGTGGCAAAGGGAACAAGTATGCTGGGTGAATTGGATTCACACTTGTGCTATGGTTTGGGAGTAGTCTTGGAAGACTCTTTCCTTCATATCGGGAGACAGTGATGTGTTGCTAGATACCCCTCTCTGATCGTAATAACATAAGTTATCGTTACCGACAATGAAGGAAACCCTTAGGGTCGCACAATTTGATGATATGGCTTACTTTTGTCAGATCGTGTGGACTGGAATTATTCTAGTTCAGTTTAAAGCAATTTAAACTCTGATTGGAAGTGAGATCTAGTCTGATCATGTTTGATTGATTAGGGCATATGATCGGTAAGCTTCGATCGGCAGAATTGATGCTTGATCGTAAAGATCAAGAGGTTCATTGAGATGTGTGGTTAGATCTTGAACCATGAGGTTTAGAGAGATCAAGACCATGGCTGGTTCGATTTGGTTCTTGAACCAAATGAAATTGAACCGGTTCACTTATGTGAATGCATGGTTCAAAGGGGAGAGGAGTTTTCGATGGCTTCATGGGGACTTAAAGAAGGAGTTATGTACTTACTATATTTGGAAGTCGATTTTTCTTTTGGAACGCCCCACATTTTCGAACGGTGAATGCCTCTCGCCCCTTTCTTCTCTCGTGTGTGTGTGTGGTTCGTCTTTACGATCAGCACCAGGGAGTTCGGCCAGCAAGAAGAAAAACATCTCATCACACGATCAAAGACTCCTTAGTGTCTTTGCTAGCACAAGGAGCACAAGGAAGAAGCAAACTTCATCTTGTGTGTGATTCCTTTGGAGAAGAAGCATTCGCCTCTTTCTTCCTCCAAGCCGCCACTCAAAGCATGGCAATGGTAATGTTCTAACCTATCTTTTCAAGGTTGATCATATGTTTAAGTCAAGCGATTTTGAAACCTAGCATTTCCGCCGCTGCACATTCTAGATGCGCATGTGACCTAGGTTTACCTACAATTGGTATCAGAGCATGGTTTTGGCTTGATATATATGATTGCCGTCTTGTGATCCATGTTTGGTTTTATGCTTTGGATAGATCTTCATGATGCGCATGCTTTTTGTTGTCATGCGAAAATACATGCCACATGTTAGATGTATTTTGTTTACCTTTAAGCTTGCGCATATGATGTTGTTTGTTTGCGCTGTTCATAGAAGTTTTCCTTTAAAACTTATCATCATGCGCGACCCTCACTAGATCTATCTAAGCGCCTGCTTTAAATACTTAGACGGGTTTACAATATTGAAGTCGTTAGTCAAGTCTGGACCCAACAGCCTAATCAGACCATCTGACAGCCTAGATGGGTCGGCCGGATAGCACCTGTGCGCAAGCAATACAGGTGGCTATAGGCCGACTGCAGAAGGGCGTGTAGCGATGTCTGATTGAGGCGCCTAGTGAACGATCATGATTAAGGCACGGGGTCACACCCACTTGCCAGAAATCATGTGGGACGTTCAGCCCTTAAGGCATGCATAGTTGACCATGTGGTCGACGCAAGTCAGTTATGACTGGGTGCATGCAAGGGCAGTAGGTCTGACTTGGTCTAACGAGTGGATACCTGTTAATGGACCGTTGTAAGGTAGTAGGGCACATAAGGAAATAAAATTGATGCCATGGGTTTTTTCAAAAATTTTATTTCTATTTGGATCACATGTATGCATGTTTAACATGTTGAATGGGTGTTTATTTAATCTTATGTGGGCTGCCCTTATCTTGTGTGCTGTGCTGGGGCCTGCGTGCCTGGAATTAAATATAAATTTTGCTGTGATCTGCGAATCACACTTTCATTTATGAAAATGTATAATTGACCTGTGTGTCAAACCATGTCTAGATAGTTTCAAAATGTATTTTGAGATGACATGAGTACACAGCACAAATGACAGATGCGCATGCAGCAATTGGCTTCTCTAGATAGGTGGTCTAGAGGTCGACTCTAGAACAGGCGCATACTACCTGATGGGCACATTTGAGCTGCAGAGGGCGCTTGGGCCCGGGCTGGGCCAGATGAAGTGCCAGAGTCCCATAAAGAGCTCAAGTGAAGACTTTTGTAAAACTAAGGTTTTACTTAGGCTTTTATGGGCGTTTACCACATAAGATATTTGGTGCTTTCATTTACTGTTTTAAGTAATATTAGCACATGCATGCTTTAATCTTCTGCTATCACTATAGAATTTGCATGATAGTAAGAAGATAAAAGACCGTTAAAATCCAACGTCAATATCAAGCTCGATAGCCTTCTGACGCGAAACCTCACTGTTCTGACTATCGTTGGAGCCATGTTGTACCCACTCAGTGGGCACGCCCAGCTATCTTCAGACGGTGCGCGATTACACCTACATGCTACAGAGAAGGGATTTATCGCTTCTCGTTGCTCACCATAGCACGTGGTTGTCCAGGGAGTAGGTCAGGTCAGCTTGACCATATATGCTACATATTGAGCATATGATAGCTAGATGGAGGCAGCCATCTAAGGAATCAGAGACTGTGTTGTACCAACTCAGTTGGCACAGTCTTCTGGATTGCCTAGATGAAGGGGAATCGCACGGGTTGGCGATTGGCATGGATAGCCTACCGGTGATTAGTGCTTGTACTCTCTGTGTATCTTTTCTCGCCTGAGCGGGACGCGGAGATCAAGTATGAAATCTGGATCCCATCTCACTAAAAGAGTTTCACTCTTTCGGGCTGTTTTATTGGATTTTTCAGTCAGATAAAATAGTGAGAAAAGAATCATTCTTAAGTCCTGGATTGATTCTAACATGCATACTGACCTTGTTGTTCTTGCTATGTTGTAGATTCCTGTAGCAACGAACACCACAGGGCTCAATTTGCGATCCATATTGGAAAGAGAGAAGTTTGCTAGACCAAACTTCTCAGACTGGTACAGACAGCTTAAGATTGTTCTCAAAGCTGAGAGGAAGCTGTATGTCCTTGAGTCGGCAATACTGGCTCAACCCGCTGCGAACGCCGCAAGGGCGGTTCAAGATGCTTATGAAAATCACGTCAGTGATAGTACTGATGTCGCTTGCCTTATGCTTGCGTCAATGACGCCTGAGCTCCAGCGTCAGCATGAGGATTTGTCAGCTATTGATATTATAGCAAATCTCAAAATGCTGTATGCTGCACAGGCAAGGACAGAACGCTATAACTTGACAAAACTTTTCTTTCATAGCAAATTGACTGAAGGGAGTCCAGTGGGAGCTCACGTACTCAAGATGATTGGGTACAAGGAGGCTCTAGAGAAACTGGGACATACCATCAATCAAGAACTTGTTGTAGACATTATTTTGCAGTCTCTCCCGGCTTCTTTCGATCCGTTCATCATTAATTTTAATATGAACAAAATCGACTGTACTCCGGCAGAGTTACTGAACATGCTCTGCACCATAGAGCAGACTCTTGAGAAAGGAAAGCCTTCATCCTCTGTCTTAATGGTTCCTTCAAGGAATAAGAAGAAGGGGAAGAAGGGCAAAACCCCTATCAAGAGCTATAACAAGGCTTTGAAACAAAAGGTGAAGCGGTCAAAGGACAACAGATGTTTCCATTGTGGCCAGCTGGGTCACTGGAAGAAGGACTGTAGAGCGCTCCAAGGAGAGAAGAAGGGAAGCAAGCCTTTCACTTCTGGCTCAGGTATTTATGTGACTGAAGTCATGGTAGCTTCTTCTATTTCATGGGTGTTGGACACTGCATGTGGAGTTCACATTTGTTCAAATGTGCAGGAACTCAAGAGAAGAAGACAGGTGGGACAGCATGAGGTGGACCTACGAGTTGGAAACGGGGCACGGGTTGCTGCTGTTACTGTAGGGGAATATAACATCTCTTTACCATCTGGTTTTGTATTATAACTTGACAATTGTTATTTTGTACCAAGCATAACTAAGAATATTATCTCTATTCCTGCTCTTGTCAGGAAAGGTTTTTCTTTTGAATGCAAAACTTCACAGTGTTGTATTTCATATGATAATATTGTTTATGCAACTGGGTCGATTAACAATGGGTTATACATGTTGGACATGGAATGTTCTGTACAATAAATTGATAACAAGAAAGCCAAGCATACTGATGATAGCACCTTATTATGGCATAGTCGTTTAGGCCACATTAACAAGAAGCGCATTAAGCGGTTGCATGATCATGGACTGCTGGGATCATTCTCCTATGAGGAGTTTGATACATGCAAAGCTTGTTTAATGGGTAAAATGACGAAGACTCCTTTTTCTAATAAAGGTGAAAGGGCTTCAGGTTTACTCCCCTAACACTTGCACCAGGGGAGTATAGGCTCAAGCGCTCCCTTTCAGGAGATGCAGGCAAGACGCACAATAAGTATTAGATAAACCCTTCACCCAGATGGTTCTGTTGGGGTATGCCCTTAAGGCTAATGTTTGAGGCCTTGGGATTGTAACAGTATCATGTATAAACTCTTATGTTTATAAAGGCAATGGTTGTTATTCAGTTGGTTACATTGTCTGCTGCAATAATTATACTTCTGAATAATGTCTCAAAGCTGTTCAGCTAGGCTGACATGCTGTAATGTCCTTAGTCGAGATATCTTGGTGAACATGAGACAGCCTTGATATGATTGAGACTAATATGTGTTCTAATCTTATAGGATGCTTCGAGCATGGAATAAGATGTAGACTCATGGGTACATTGGATGTACTGGACAGACCCTACTAGGATATTCAATTGCTTGTCACAATGTGAATAATCCTTGATTGCAACAAGTGGCACATTTCCTCTGACTTGAGATCACTTGTGTTTCTAAATGATGATTGTCATTGTTTTGAGGTAGTTCAATATCATTTGAAACATAATGGTTATAGACTATCTTGGATGGTGAGCTTGAGTCAGGTTAGGGCACTAGTGATAGATAAAGGATTGCCGTCTCCTTAATTGGAGTGTGATGTTCTAAAGGGGCCCCCCTGGATGAGATGATTGAGAAAGTGTATGGCCATACCCAGGTGACTATGTTCATCTGATCTAATCATGCTCATCATATTGGAGTTACAGGGTTGACACGCTTGTCCAATAAGAACATCCAGTGGCAAAGGAATCATGTATGCCTAGTGAGTTGATTCACACTTGTGCTGTGGTTTGGGTGTAGTCTTGGAAGACTCTTTTCTTTATATCGGGAGACAGTGATGTGTTGCTAGATACCCCTCACTGATCGTGATAACGTGAGTTATCGTTACCGACATTTAAAGGAAACCCTTAGGGTCGCACAATTTGATGATATGGCTTACTTAAGTCAGATCGTATGGACTGAATTGTCTGGGTTCAGTTTAAAGGGATTTAATCTCTGATTGTAAGTGAGATCTGGTCTGATCATGTTTGATTGATTAGGGCTTGAGATCGGTAAGCTTCGATTGAGAGAATGGATGCTAGATCAGTGAGATCAGCAGCATCAAGAGATCAACGGTTAGATCTGGAACCTTAGGGTTTAATTGTGATCTAGACCATATCGCTTGGGTTAATTGGTCTTTGGACCAAACCAAATTGAACCAGCTCATTGAGTGAGCGTGTGGTTCAAATGGAGAGGAGTTTGCGATTGGGGTAAACCCATGATCGCATGTGAGTAAGTGGCTTTCTATTTTTAGAAAGCATGATCACATACGTGACCATCACTCACGTTCACGCCTAAGGCGCTCTACTCTCTCGCTTCTCCTCCTCTCTCGTCGCCAACAGGCTCTCTTTCGTGTGGTGAAGAGGTTGACGAAAAAAAGGAGAAGGAAGAAATCGCCAAGCAAAGGATTCTCTTCCCTTCCATACGACAAGGACTCCTTAGAACCTTGCTAGCACAAGGAGCACTAAGGGAGTAGGCGATCACATCTTGTGTGCGTCTTCTCTGGAGGAGAGCGACTTCACTCTCTGCTTCCAAGTCGCCATCCATACAATGGCATCGGTATGATTTCTTCTCTGATATTTGAAATCGATTTATGTTGATCATAGAAAATGCAAAGATCCTAGAAACCCCTTCCGCTGCATCAAAACCTTCATATGCGCCTATTAGGGTTTCGCCCCCCCTTGTTTAGGGGAACTTTCAGGTTCCAACATGCAGGTGACCTTTCAGCCTACTCGACGCATTTAAGGCCCTAACACTCGCACCAGGGGAGTATAGGCTAAAGCGCTCCTTTCAGGAGACACAGGCAAGGCATACAATAAGGGTTAAGCAAGGATTCAATATACTTGGAGCATGGTTATTCCAAACATAAGACAATCAAAGGGGCTTCCCCAAATCCTGATTAATGATTTAAGCTAGAATTTCTATAACAGAGATATAGGAAAAAAGAAACACAAGTTCATACGTTCTCAAGTACAAATAAGAATATCCTAGGAGATTAAATCTTAGACTACCCTTACACAAGTTACGTACAAGGTTGAACAAAAATTAATAATGATTTGGGAGTCTTTCCTTGCGAATTTTCTCCTTCGGACATGTACGCAAATCTGATCTTCAATCTTCCCCTTGTGTAGCCCTTGCTCCAGGCAATCGCCTTTCGTTTTTCTCCAAAACTCTAGCTGCCCTACAAAACCTACATGCTCCTTGATGTCATGCATTTATATAGTATTTTTAGTATACTTTTACCACCAATTATCTCTCTTTTCTATCATATTTTTTCTCATTTTGGGTTAAAATCTTTTGTTTGTTCAGAATCTTACCCTTCTACAATTTTGTCATATTTCAGGGGAAAACGACTAATCTTTGATGGATTTTGAAAGATCCGAGCACACGAATGAGTTCCAGACGTCGAGACGAAGCTGCATGTCAATTTTCAGGCAAAACGGAGCTTGTATGAAGAATCACGGCCCTGCCGTGATTATAATCACAGCCATGATCTGAAGTAAATATGATTAAAATCACGGCCGTAGTTTATTTGGTGCAAAGTTCCGAAGTTCACAGAAAGAATCTCAGCCTGGCCGTGATTACGAGAAGCTAATCTAATTATTTTCTTACTGAATGTCTTGCGATTACGAGAAGATCTTATGATTGTTCATCCAATTCACATGCTATTTCTTAAGAACATGAGCGAGTAACTTTTCATTTCGGGATTATGGGCATAACCCGGTGATGATTATGAGCTAAATTGTATTCTCTTACCCTTTGATATGATTTTTTTACATTGGTCACGTATAATTGCGTTTTAGACGTGCGAGAAGTACCGGGAGGTGAATCGCAACGTCAGATCTGTTTTAATCAAAACTACGGATCCAATCACAAGAGTAGTTTGGATTCATTTGAAGGATTTATTAGGTTTTTCATAGAACTTAATGGGTCTAGGTATGTTAACTGTCATGAGAGTAGGGAGTTAACATAGCTAGATACCGAGTTACACTTCGGGAGGGGGTAATCCATGTCTTAGGAAAAATTAGTTTCATGATCAAAATTTTTTATTCAAAGAGTTATTTTTATAAGATTCATAATTGTCAGCGTGGTGAAACCCTGAGTCCTGATCTTCTAAAGCTTGAATCTCTCTAAACACTGTTTTCCATTTGCTTTTCGAATGTAAAGCCTAAATTGAACAAACCACTACTTGATTTGCCTAGATTTAAACAAGTCAAAAAGTTGGTGCTTAGCCGCCTAATCCTTGAGGGAATGATCTTAATTATATTACTTTGATAAATCTGTGCATTTGCGGACGTATCAATTTTCACGGCCATAATTCTTCTAGGTTCTTTTTCCAAAATACACAGAAAGAATCACAGCCCTGCCGTGATTTTGTCCGCTGAATTCAGTTTTGACCTTGTTTCCTGCCCGATTTGGCTTATTTTCAAGCCAAATTTTGGGGAAAACCTAATTAGATGGTGGAGAACTATATAAGCTACCAAAGGAGTGATTATTAGCTTTTTGGTAAGGATTTACGTGAATTCGACAAAGGGGCAAAATCAAGGGCGACTAACGGTGGAAGGCGTTTCTTCATCGAAAAAACTCTGTTTTTCCAACCGATTGGCGTCGACCTTCGAGAGAGCCTCAAACTTCATCCTCCTTGTCATTTCTATTATTATTTTTCCAATTTGTAATCAAGAACATGAATTATTATTGTTATACATCTATGAATTTGTTAGCGTAAACATTGTTTCAGGATTAGGGCGTAACCCTCTGCGATTTATGGTTTAATTTATTGTTTTTGTCTATTGAAGCTTTACTCGTATTTGATCTAATTATTGTTGTGTTTATTTACATGTTAATTATTGGCCATAATTTGCATTCTTAGAGATGTCGCAAGTAGTACTAAGAGGTGAATTGCGACGTCGGATCTATAGTTCTTGGACAAGTTGATTCAAACACGAGAGTAGTTTGAATTGGCTTGAGGGATATTATTGATTTGTCAAGAACTTATTGGGTTTATCTTGAGTTAATAACCACGAAAGTAGGGGATTAATTCAGATAGACACCAGATTGTACTGCTGAGAGGGGGAATTCTGTACATGCGGATAAATCCCCTTCGGCACAGTAAATCCTTCTTAAGATATTTTTAATTATAAAAAGTCATGAAACATAGTGTGGTGAACCCGAAATCTTAAAATTCCATAAAATTGATTACAACCCAATTGTGTTTTACTTTTTCTGCAACTTAGTTAAAATTAAATCCAACTCTTTTCAAACTTGTCTAGCTAACAATCCTAAGATAAAGTTAGTACTTGGACATTGGTCTCTGTGGGATCGATATTTTTATTACTTCGACGTATCCGTGCACTTGCGGACACATCATGTTTTTGGCACCGTTGCCGGGGACCAATTTCGCCAATATTGACTTATTCGAAGGATTGCTAGACTAGATATTTTATTACATTTTTATTTTATTTTCTTTGTGATTTTTTATATATAATTTTAATTTTTGTAAATACTTTATTTCTTTTTCTAGATTTTTATTTCTTTAGTGTTAATTGAGAATTTTATGTTATCTCTACTTTAATCTTACTTGGTTTTTGTGCAGATTCTATAGAAGCTTGATTCAATCATGCAAGAATGAATTTAGTTTTTTATGAGGATTATGGATGTTACAATAACTATTCTACTGATTATCAAATGAAACCCCTCCTTACTTCAAGCCATCCTCTGGGCATACATACACAAATGATAACTTCAACTCATGTACCTAGAATGATCTATACTATAATACTTCTGAGCCGGATTGGAGGTGTAACATCCCACATTCTTAACCCCAAATGAATAACACAATCACAAAGGTAATAGGATGTTTCATATAAGATCGATCAAATGCTAGGTAAAACCGAGTTCAAGAAAACACGATCTGAAAATTTTCAAAACTCCAAAACCCATAAAATCTTCAAAGCACAAATCTCATAAATCACATAAAGGTACCTGCCACCACGCAATACGTGCACTAGACATATGCACGTTACAGTTGTATCAAAACCGATTGCAAAAATACACATCAACTTCAATTTCAAAACAAATCCACAAAATCGATTTTATAAACTAATACCAAACACCGAAACCAGGCCAAAGCCCGCGGTGACACAAAAATCCAACTCAGTTAACTGCCACGATTTGGCAACACAAATTCACATAGTTCACATCACATGGTTCACATAATTCATAGAGTTTAGCCACAACCGGCATCATAAGCATAAATACATTAAGCATAATTCACAGCATCCCTATAATGCTAACTGCGCCCCTGCTCTACACCTGAAAATAGTGAGGGGTGAGCTACACAGCCCAGTGAGTGGATAGTCTAATTGACCATCCATAACATACTCTCAAAAACATATGCAGATTATTTTAAAAATCTTTAACAGGATATCATGTCAACACATAATAACAAATTCAATGCAAAAGTCATATAAGCAGCCAAAAATATACACACCAACATATAATAACCTCAGGTTCTAGAGTTATACTCTAAACCAACCGAACACACATATTCTAAACCAACTAAACACACCATACTTAATTAACCTAGTTGTCCAGCATATTCACAAAGTGACCAATATGGTCTAACCCGGCTTGGCCAAAGCACTGGGAGCTGCAAAATCTCGTGCAACACATAAACATGGACAGTGATTAGAATCAGGAGGTGGCCCCCGTCAGGTCACGACGTGGCACGCTGGTCTATCACGCCATAACATAAAACGAGAATAGAATCAGGAGGTGGCCCCCGTCAGGTCACGACGTGGCACGCTGGTCTATCACGCCATAACATAAAACGAGAATAGAATCAGGAGGTGGCCCCCGTCAGGTCACGACGTGGCACGCTGGTCTATCACGCCATAACATAAAACGAGAATGATGACATCAAGAGGTGGCCCCTGTCTGACCAAGACATGGCACTTTGGGTCTTATATCATTCCCAACACATAAAAGAGTAATGACATCAAGAGGTGGCCCCTGTCCGACCAAGACATGGCACTTTGGGTCAAAACCCGTTCTCCCAAAAGGTTCCTACTGGACAACACACATATCTTATTTCATAATTTCACATAGGTGGACATATTTCACAAAGGTGGACTCCTAAGTGTCAACTTGACTCTAGGATAGCCATCACAAAAATCACATCGGACAGGCTGAACTTCAACCCCCATCACAATAATCATAATAGGCAGGTTGAACATCAACCCCCTCACATATCACAGTACAGGGCTGAAATTCAAACCCTTCACATATCACATAAGAACTATCCCCTTGAGTTCATAGTCACACCTAGCCTTAGTCCTAACCATCACATGACCACATAATTTTCCAAAAACACAACCCCACATAATTATCAAAGAATCACATAATGAAGATCACATAGTGTAGTCCTTATATTTCATGCTGATTAGTTCAGTGTAATCTTGCTATGTTATCACCCAATTCTTCTCAAACAAGGGTACATGCTACACTCATAAAGAAACATAAAATTACAACAAGCATTCATCATAAAATCAACATAAAATGTAATACATACAAATTACCACAATTTATCAAACAATCCATAAATACACATAAAGGAATATTCATGATTTGCATTTAACAAGCATCCAAAAATTGACATAAAAATCATGTATTCATATTAATTACTACATGTGATCCACGGTTAACATAACATATTATTTACTAAATTTTAAACCTTAGTTAACATCAATCTCATGCTCAAAATCATTGATTTAAAACCTCCTAAATTCCATAAAAGAATACCTTAATTTTCATGTTGCTAACTTTCGGATTTCATAAATAAAATCATCAAAATTTCGGTTTTCAAAATATACACCCATTTGCCAAATTTCGGTTTTCACAAAAATACATCTTAATTCCATTGTTAGCATGATAAAATTTCCAACTTAAATCAAACCCTTAGTTAACAAGAATCATCATGAATAAATTAGGTTTTCATTATAAATATCTCCTTGCCATTTTCGATTCTTCACATGAGATATACATCCATTAAACTTTCGGTTTTTCATGTTATATATATATATACCTTTGCATAAATTCGGTTTTTCATCAAAATAAGAAGTTCTACCATTGTAAAAGAATTCGGTTTTTCATCAAAATAAGAAGATCTTAAATTCGGTATTTAACATGGTGAAATCTTGAATTTCGATTTAGCATGATCAAATTTCTAATCAATCTCATGCATCAATTAATACAACCAAATTACTAGAAATCAAAAAAACACTCCACTCACCTCTTAAACCGTGAACACAAGGATGAAAACCCTTCCAAAATTTCGTCCAAAGCCTTGGGGTCGCCCAAAGGATCTCCAAGACTCACCAAGGAAATTTCTTCACTTCAAGAAGATCGCCAAGAGGAAGAAGATGAAGAAGAAACACCAAAAAAAATCGCCTCCAAGCTTTCCAAGAGTCGCCAAGTTCTTTCAAGCCGCCACCTCAATTTTCTCAAGACTCCAAAATCGCCACTAATCTCACCCTAATCGATATTATCACCTAAACTTTGGGTTTTAAAATTTTAAACCCAATAACCAATTTATTCCAATAGGGTTTAACCCATTTAACTAATAATTTCGAATTTTAAACCCAATAACCCAATATCTCATAATTAAGTAATTAATTAATTAACTTAACCATTAACCAATCACTTAACGAAAATCCATTAAGGATTTAACTAACATCCAATAAGGATTTAATTATCCAATAGAGTATAATTAATTAACCAATAAGGTCTAATTAATTAACTTAAAATTTGCAACCCAAAATCCTAATTAATTTATCACAAACAACCAATGATAATTTATCATTAACAGTCAATAAACAAATAAATAATCTCTAATTAATTTACAATAAATTAACAACCAAATAACCTCAAATCAATTAATTACAAATTAACAATCAATTAGCCAATTAATTAGCACCCAACAATTTTATTTAAATCATAATACAATATCACAGCTAATGATTTTATTTAAATCCAAATAATTTATCATAATTTATCATAGAAAATAATGCTTACCAGAACTTAAGATCCTTGGATCTTACAGGAGGAATCAATTTAACTTCTTTTATGAGAATGATCAGAATCATATCTTTCATCCGAACTTTGGACCACCTCTAGATTTGAAGAATGACAGTTCAATCAACCTAAGAAATCCATCCTTGAGACTCTACTTGAGAACTTCAGTTTATTAGACCAAGAAAAGCGAGGAGTTCAGGTAAGAATTTAGGTAATTCGATCAACCTGAGAAATCCAACCTTGAGACTCCATTTGAGAACTTTATAGCCACACAGACCAAGTAGAATGATGATTTCAGACATCAATTCCATGATTTCAGGCAAGAATTCAAGCAAGTCGGTGAAGCTATTAAGAATCTGGCATCTGACATGAAATCTAAGAATACCCACCAGTTGATGCTAGCGAACCAGATAGTTCAGTAGTCTAAACAATTAGTGGAACCTCAAGTGAGTAACATCACTCCAGGTGAGGAGGATCAAAGATCAAAACCTATTGAGCAACCAAGTAATGAGGAGGGGTTAGCTCGACAAAATAGGGAACAAGAACCGGTGTACATTCCACCTTCACCATATAAGCCACCGATTCCTTTTTCCCAAAGGTTGGTAAAGGTAACAGTTGATAAGCAATTTGGGTCATGTAGTAGTATAGGCATCTTATATAAAATGGTTGAAGAAACTAATGTCACCCAAACTAGTGAAAGCCATTTGGAAATTTGTATAATGGATGATGATGATGATGATGATGATGATGATAAGATGACTGAAGATAGTGTCAAGGCTTACGCTGAACTACTTGATTCAATTCCTGCTATTGACGTACATAAGGTAGAACCAAAAAATTCATACCATGCTGCTTTTGAGGTAAGTATAAATCCAAAAATTGAACTCAGAACTCTTCCAAATAATGCGAGGTATGAATTTTTGGGTCTAGACTTTACTTTTTCTATAATTGATGATGCAAAGGAACATGAAAAATAAACAAGTTCCATGATAGATAAGTTTAGAAAGGCTATAGGGTATTTTTTTGATGATATTGTGGGTATTAACTTTTATTTTTGCTTACACAGATTGTTCAAAATAATAATGATCCACCTACTACTTTGGATATTTACTTTGATGGGCATACTTTTTAAATGGCAAAAACGCAAGAAATTACATGCTCTATACTTTGGCACTGATTCACTGTCAACACCATGATGTCTGATTGTGGTTGAGTTAGTGACCTTAAAATTAGCACTTCTTGGGAGGCAACGCAAGCATTATCTCTCATTTCCATTAGTCTTTATTTTATGTAATTTTACTTCTTGGTAGTACAGGTTAGTTATTTGCTTTTGGGAGTTACGCTATGAATATTATATGATGCTTTTAGAATGGTTTCCCCTTATGATCATTATCTATATTTTGTGTAGGAGCTTTGTGATACATTTACCAATAGGATGACAGCACTGGCGAGGAGAATGGTTCAGGCGATAGTACAGACGAGTAGCACTTTGTGAATATCTTTTTTCCTACTCTCTTATTACTTGTTTATTGCATCGAGGACGATGCATTCTTTATGTAGGGGAGGATATTTATTTGATATTTTATTTTGTTTCATGGATATTATATTTGACTTAACTCTTTGATTTATGGTATGGTGTCATGTGTATGTCTAGATGTATTTTGATTAGCGTCATATGTGGACGCTATAATCATTTTGGATTGGTGTACTCTAATGTAATAGAAAAAAGGTGGGATATTATTTGTTTTGGATTGTGAATCTTAAGGATTAAATTCTAAGAACAGTTTATTTCTCTAGAATCTTTTGTGACATGAGTTGAAAATCTTTAATGAGTGATTATATTTTGGAAGTTTATTTTTCATTAGTGAGTTATCTTTTCCATACTCAGCATTATTCTTTAGTTTATTTATTTGCTTGAGGACAAGCAAAAGTTTAAGTCTAGGGATATTTGATGTCATGCATTTATATAGTATTTTTAGTATACTTTTACCACAAATTATCTCTCTTTTCTATCATATTTTTATTCATTTTAGCTTAAATTCTTTTATTTGTTCAGAATCTTCACACTTCTTCGATTTTGTCATATTTTAGGGGAAAACAACTAATTTTTGATGAATTTTGAAAGATCCGAGCAATGAATGAGTTCTAGATATTGAGACGAAGCTGTGCGTCAATTTTCAAGCAAAACAGAGCTTGTACAAAGAATCACGGCCCTACCGTGATGATAATCACAGCCGTGATCTAAAGTAAATACGAATAAAATCACGACCATAGTTTTTTTGGTGCAACATTCTGAAGTTCACAGAAAGAATCACGGCCTGATCATGATTATTTTCATGACTGTGATTTCCTGGAAATTTTCCATAGAAACAATTACGGGTGTACCGTAATTTTTATCATGGCTGTAATTTCTACCTAGAATATACAGAAAGAATTATGGCCCTACCATGATTATTTTCACAACCATAATTCTTCCAGGTTCTTTTTCCATAATACACACAAAGAATCACGGTCCTGCCTGTTGGGGTATGCCCTTAAGGCTAATGTTTGAGGTCTTGGGATTCTTTCAGTATCATGTATAAACTCTTATGTTTATAAAGGCAATGGTTGTTATTCAGTTTGTTACATTGTCTGCTGCAATAATTGTACTTCTGAATAATGTCTCAATGCTGTTCAGCTAGGCTGACATGCTTTATGTCCTTAGTCGAGATATCTTGGTGAACATGAGATAGCCCTGATATGATTGAGACTAATATGTATTCTAATCTTATAGGATGCTTCGAGCATGGAATAAGATGTAGACTCATGGGTACATTGGATGTACTGGACAGACCCTACTAGGATATTCAATTGCTTGTCACAATGTGAATAATCCTTGATTGCAACAAGTGGCACATGTCCTTTGACTTGAGATCACTTGTGTTTCTAAATGATGATTGTCATTGTTTTGAGGTAGTTCAATATCATTTGAAACATAATGGTTATCAACTATCTTGGATAATGATCATGAGTCAGGTTAGGGCACTAGTGATAGATAAAGGATTGCCGTCTCCTTAATTGGAGTGTGATGTTCTAATGGGGCCCCCCTGGATGAGATGATTGAGAAAGTGTATGGCCATACCCAGGTGACTATGTTCATCTGGTCTAATCATGCTCATCATATTGGAGCTACAGGCTTGACACGCTTGTCCAATAAGAACATCCAGTGGCAAAGGAAATATGTATGCCTAGTGAGTTGATTCACACTTGTGCTGTAGTTTGGGTGTAGTCTTGGAAGACTCTTTCCTCTATATCGGGAGACAGTGATGTGTTGCTAGATACCCCTCACTGATCGTGATAACGTAAGTTATCGTTACCGACATTTGAAGGAAACCCTCAGGGTCGCACAATTTGATGATATGGCTTACTTAAGTCAGATCGTATGGACTGAATTGTTTTGGTTCAGTTTAAAGGGATTTAAACTCTGATTGTAAGTGAGATCTAGTCTGATCATGTTTGATTGATTAGGGCTTGAGATCGGTAAGCTTTGATCGAGAGAGTTGATGCTAGATCGAAGAGATCAAGAGCATCAAGAGATGAACGGTCAGATCTTGAACCTTAGGGTTTAAGGTGATCTGGACAAAGGCTTGGTTTGATTTGATTTTGAGCCAAATTGGGTTGAACCGAATGGCTTGAACTGGTTCACATGGGTGAACGCATGGTTCAAAGTCTTCATGGCGCTTTGGGCGGTTTGCCTTGAGTGAGCGCACGGTTCATGAATGCATGAACGCATGAAGTGAAGGTTTACTATTTTTGGAAGAGGCGTTTTCCAAAATAGATACCACACCTCACGTTCGACGCACTCATGCAATTCTCGCCCTTTTTGCCTCTTCCTCTCGATGGCTTCTCGTGTGGTGAAGAAGGTTGTCGCCAAGGAGAAGAAGAAGATCGCCAAGCAAGATCTCTCATTCCTTCCATTCGACAAGCACCCTTGGAGAACCTTGCTAGCACAAGGATCAACAAGGAGTAGGCTACATCACCTTGTGTGCGCACCGTGTGGAGGAGAAGCACTCGATTCTCTTCTTCCTAGACGCCATTTGAACTAATGGCTATGGTATGATTCAATCTAAAGATTTAAGTTGATCATATATGATGCATACGATTCTTGATGCCCTATTTTCCGCCCATGCACAAAGTTTTTCATATGCGCATGTTTAGGGTTTCGCCCCCCTCTTGAAAGGGGTCCTTCAAATTGGTATCAAAGCGCCAGGTTTATGCATGATCTTATATGATTGCTTTGTGTTTTTGTGATCCATGCTTTGTATTTATGCTTAGATCTAAAACTATCATCATGCTCATGCGAAATATACATGTTGTATGTTTATTCTTATGTTGCGCATGTATGAAGTTTGTGTGGCGCATGCTATAGTTTTGCCAAAACTTATTTTGCGCGCCCTATTAGATCTAATGCGCCTGCTATAAACCCTTAGACGGGTTAGTAGGGTTGAAGTCATCCTCTAGGTATGATCCAAACAGTCTGATCAGATTATCTGACAGCCTAGATGGGTCGACCAGATGGCACCTGTGCGCAAGCACGAGGTGGCTATAGGTCGACTGCAGACAGGCGTGTAGCGATGTCTGGTTGAGACAACCAGTGAACGCACATGAGTTAGGCCCGAGGTCACACCCGCTTGCCAGAACTCATGAGGTCGTTCAGCCCTTGGCACATGCATGGTTGACCATTTGGTCAATTCAAGTCAGTTACGACTTGGTGCATGCAAGGGCAGTGGATCTGACTAGACATGATGAGTGGATCCCTATTGATGGACCGTTGTAAGGTTGTAGGCCTCATAAGAAAATTAAAATTGATGCCAATGGGTTTTCGAAAATTTTTATTCTTATAGGATCACATAATGATTGCATACCATGATGAGTGTTTATTTCATCTTATGTGGGTTGCCCTTTTAATGTGTGCTGTGCTGGGGCCTGCGAGCCTGGATAAATTGTAAATTATTGTGATCTGCGTATCACATTTATTTAATTTATAAAGTGTAATTGACCTGCGAGTCAATCTTGTCTAGATAGATTATTTTGTAATTTAATCAGACAAGAGCACAAAGCACACTTGGCAGAGGCGCATGCAGCAGAGGCTTGACCAGGTGGGAGGTCTAGGGTTCGACCCTAGGACAGGCGCATTTACCTGGTGGGCGCACCTGAGCTGCAGTGGGCGCTTGGGCCCTGGGTTGGGCCAGATGAGATGCAAAAGACCCATGGAGAGCTCAAGTGAAGACTTAAGTTAAATTAAGGTCTTACTTAGGGTTAATGGGCTTTTTCCACATAAGATCAGCATGCTTTCTATTTATTGTTTCAATAATTAGACTTGCATGATTTATTTATCTTCTGCTATCACCATAGGAATTGCATGATAGTTAAGAAGATAAAAGACCGTTAAAATCCAACGCGTAATATCAAGCACGTAAGCCTTCTGTCGCGAAACCTCACTATTCTGACTATCGTTGGGGCCGTGTTGTACCCACTCAGTGGGCACGCCCATCTATCTTCAGACGGTGTGTGATTACACCTGCGTGTTACAGGGAAGGGATTTATCGCTTCTCGTTGCTCAGCATAGCACGTGGTGGTCCAGGGAGTAGGTCAGGTCAGCTTGACCATGTAGACTACATATGTGGCGCATATGGTAGCACATGGAGGCAGCCATCTGTGGGATCAGAGACTGTGTTGTACCAACTCAGTTGGCACAGTCTGCTGGATTGCCCAGATGAAGGGGAATCGCACGGGTTGGCGATTGGCAGGGACTGCCTACCAGAAATTAGTGCTTGTACTCTCTGTGCATCTTATCTCGCCTGAGCGGGACGCGGAGACCAAGTATGAAATCTGGATCCCATCTCACTAAAAGAGTCTTACTCTTTCGGACTGTTTTGCTGGATTTTTCAGTCAGATAAAATAGTGAGAAAAGAATCAGTCTTAAGTCCTGAATTGATTCTTAACATTGATACTGACCTTGCTGTTCTTGCATTGTTGTAGATTCCTGCAGCAATGAACACCATGAGCTTCAATGTGCGATCCCTACTGGAAAGGGAGAAGTTTGCTGGGCCAAACTTCTCAGACTGGTACGGACACCTTAAGATTGTTCTTAAGGCAGAGAGGAAACTGTATGTCCTCGAGACGGCTACACCGCCTCAACCCGCTCCGAACGCCGCAAGGGCGGTTCGGGAAGCCTATGAAAAGCATGTCAATGATAGCATTGATGTTGCTTGCCTGATGCTAGCGTCTATGACGCCACAGCTGCAGCGTCAGCATGAGGATATGTCTGCTATAGAAATGATAGCAAACCTCAAGATGCTATATGCTGCACAGGCGAGGACTGAACGCTATAATTTGACCAAGCTTTTCTTTCAGAGCAAACTGGCTGAAGGGAGTCCAGTGGGAGCTCATGTGCTCAAGATGATTGGGCACAAAGAGGCTCTAGAGAAACTGGGGCATACCATCAATCAGGAGCTTGCTGTAGACATTATTCTGCAGTCTCTCCCGGCCTCTTTCGATCCGTTCATTATTAACTTTAATATGAACAAGATCGACTGTACCCCGGCAGAGTTGCTGAATATGCTCTTGACTACTGAGGAGACTCTCAAGGGAAAGCCTTCAACCTCTGTCTTGATGTTTCCTTCCAGGAACAAGAAGAAGGGGAAGAAGGGCAAAGCCCCAGTCAAGAACTACAACAAGGCTCTGAAACAAAAGGTTAAGCGGTCGAAGGAATACAGATGTTTCCACTGTGGCCAGCTGGGTCACTGGAAAAAGGACTGTAAAGCGCTCCAGGGAGACAAGAGGGGAAGCATTGCTTCTGGCTCAGGTATTTTCGTGACTGAAGTCATGATATCTTCTTCTTCTATTTCATGGGTGTTGGACACTGCATGTGGAGTTCACATTTGTTCAAATGTACAGGAACTCAAGAGAAGAAGACAGGTGGGACAGCATGAGGTGGACCTACGAGTTGGAAACGGGGCACGGGTTGCTGCTGTTGCTGTAGGAGAATATTACATCTCATTACCATCTGGACTTGTATTAGAACTAAACAATTGTTACTTTGTTCCCAGCATTACTAAAAATATTATCTCTATTCCTGCTCTTGTCAGGAAAGGATTTTCCTTTGAATGTAACATTTCAAAGTGTGTTCTTTCTTTAGATAATATTGTTTATGCTACTGGATCAATTAACAATGGGTTATTCATGTTGGACATGGAATGTTCTATACATAATATTGATAATAAGAAAGCCAAGTATGCTGATGATAGCACCTTGCTATGGCATAGTCGTTTAGGCCATATTAACAAGAAGCGCATTAAGCGGTTGCATGATTATGGACTGCTGGGATCATTCTCCTATGAGGAGATTGATACATGCAAAGCTTGTTTGATGGGCAAAATGACGAAGTCACCTTTTCTTAACAAAGGTCAAAGGGCTTCAGGTTTACTTGACCTTATACACAGTGATGTGTGTGGGCCATTTAGTAAACATGCCAGAGGTGGCTATCAATACTTCATTACCTTTACTGATGATTTCAGTAGGTATGGTTATGTCTATCTTATGAGACATAAAAGTGAATCTTTTGACAAGTTCAAAGAGTTCAAGAATGAAGTACAAAATCAACTAGGCCGAAATATCAAGGCACTTCGTTCTGATCGAGGTGGAGAATACCTAAGTCGAGAGTTTACTGACTATCTCAAGGAGTGTGGGATTATCTCACAGCTCACTCCACCAGGAACACCGCAATGGAATGGTGTGTCCGAGAGGAGGAACAGAACCTTACTGGATATGGTTCGTTCTATGATGAGTCAGGCTACTCTACCTTACTCCTTTTGGGGATTTGCACTGGAAACAGCTGCAAAGGTACTAAACCGAGTGCCATCCAAGGCAGTTTCAAAGACCCCATATGAGTTATGGTATGGCAAACAGCCGAGCTTGACATTTATAAAGATCTGGGGTTGCGAGGCTTATGTCAAAAAGCTCGCCTCTGGGAAACTAGAGAGCAGATCTGAGAAATGCATCTTTGTCGGTTACCCTAAAGAAACTAAGGGTTATTATTTCTACGATCCCAAAGAGAACAAGGTTTTTGTTGCTCGGACGGCTATTTTTCTTGAGAAGGAGTTTCTTCTACAAGAAGCCAGTGGGAGAGAAATAAAGCTGGATGAGAATCCAGAGGAAGGGCAAAGTAGTCAAGCACAATTGGATGAGCCTGAGCCAGTGGAACAGGTTATTGAACAACCTGAGGCTCAGATATCACGGGAACCGCGAAGATCGGGAAGGATCCGTCGACAGCCTGAGCGCTATGACGGAGTCTACATCATTGATCATGATGAACCCCTCACTTATGCGGATGCGGTCAGTGGACCGGACTCAGCGAGATGGCTTGAAGCTATGCGAGCCGAGATGGACTCCATGTCAGATAACCAAGTCTGGGATTTGGTTGATCCGCCTTCGGGAGTAATCCCTATAGGCTGTAAATGGATCTTCAAGAAGAAGATTGACATGGATGGTAACGTGGTTACCTATAAAGGCAGGCTAGTTGCGAAAGGTTTCAAACAAATCTATGGGATAGATTATGATGAAACTTTCTCTCCTGTAGCTATGTTCAAGTCTATTCGGATTCTTTTCGCGATAGCAGCATATTACGATTATGAGATCTGGCAAATGGATGTGAAGACGGCTTTCCTTAACGGAAAACTGGATGAGGATGTGTATATGACACAACCTGAAGGTTTCACTAATCCATCAGATCGTCATAGGATATGCAAGTTAAAGAAGTCCATTTATGGACTTAAGCAAGCATCTAGAAGCTGGAATATTCGTTTTGATGAATCGATCAGTGAATTTGGTTTCATCAAGAACGAAGATGACCCGTGTGTATATAAGAGGTTTAGTGGGAGCGTGATTACTTTCCTAGTCCTCTACGTCGATGATATCTTAATCATTGGAAACGATATTCCTGAACTGCATGCTGTTAAGGCATGGTTAAGGAAATGTTTTCAGATGAAAGATCTAGGAGAAGCAGCCTATGTATTAGGTGTGAAGATCTACAGGGATAGATCTAAGAGGCTTCTCGGGCTGTGCCAGAGTACTTACATCGATAAAATCCTGAAGAGATTTCATTTAGAGAATTCTAAAAGAGGATATCTTCCAGTCAGACATGGTCTGAATCTTTCGAAGAGTCAGTGTCCACAAACACAGACTGAGAAAGATGAAATGGACAATACGCCTTATGCTTCGGCTATTGGATCCATTATGTATGCGATGTTGTGTACTCGCCCAGACGTCGCTTACGGGTTAAGCATGACCAGTCGATTCCAAAGTAATCCAGGTCAGGCGCACTGGATTGCAGTCAAGAACATTTTAAAATATCTGCGGAGGACCAAAGATATGTTCTTGATATATGGAGGTCAGGAAGAACTCAGTATTGAAGGATATACTGATGCTTCGTTCCAATCTGACCAGGATGATTTCCGATCGCAATCAGGCTATGTTTTTAGCTTGAATGGTGGAGCAGTGGTGTGGAAAAGTTTCAAACAGTCAATTGTTGCTGATTCCACAACAGAAGCCGAGTATGTGGCAGCCTCGGAAGCATCCAAGGAGGCAGTGTGGATTCGTAAGTTCGTTCAGGAACTTGGTGTTGTTCCTTCGAGTGCAGATCCATTGGTTATCTTTTGTGATAACACTAGAGCAATAGCACAAGCAAAGGAACCACGGTCGCACCAGAAGTCCAAGCACATACAGAGACGGTTTCACTTGATCCGGGAGATCATTGATCGAGGCGAGATCAAAGTCTGCAAGGTTCATACAGATGATAATCTGGCAGACCCGCTTACCAAGCCTCTGGCGCAGCAGAAGCATGAGAAGCACTGTAATAATATGGGTTTGAGATTTCTCAACCATTAGATTAAGTGCAAGTGGGAGATTGTTGGGGTATGCCCTTAAGGCTAATGTTTGAGGTCTTGGGATTCTTTCAGTATCATGTATAAACTCTTATGTTTATAAAGGCAATGGTTGTTATTCAGTTTGTTACATTGTCTGCTGCAATAATTGTACTTCTGAATAATGTCTCAATGCTGTTCAGCTAGGCTGACATGCTTTATGTCCTTAGTCGAGATATCTTGGTGAACATGAGACAGCCCTGATATGATTGAGACTAATTTGTATTCTAATCTTATAGGATGCTTCGAGCATGGAATAAGATGTAGACTCATGGGTACATTGGATGTACTGGACAGACCCTACTAGGATATTCAATTGCTTGTCACAATGTGAATAATCCTTGATTGCAACAAGTGGCACATGTCCTTTGACTTGAGATCACTTGTGTTTCTAAATGATGATTGTCATTGTTTTGAGGTAGTTCAATATCATTTGAAACATAATGGTTATCAACTATCTTGGATAATGATCATGAGTCAGGTTAGGGCACTAGTGATAGATAAAGGATTGCCGTCTCCTTAATTGGAGTGTGATGTTCTAATGGGGCCCCCCTGGATGAGATGATTGAGAAAGTGTATGGCCATACCCAGGTGACTATGTTCATCTGGTCTAATCATGCTCATCATATTGGAGCTACAGGCTTGACACGCTTGTCCAATAAGAACATCCAGTTGCAAAGGAAATATGTATGCCTAGTGAGTTGATTCACACTTGTGCTGTAGTTTGGGTGTAGTCTTGGAAGACTCTTTCCTCTATATCGGGAGACAGTGATGTGTTGCTAGATACCCCTCACTGATCGTGATAACGTAAGTTATCGTTACCGACATTTGAAGGAAACCCTCAGGGTCGCACAATTTGATGATATGGCTTACTTAAGTCAGATCGTATGGACTGAATTGTTTTGGTTCAGTTTAAAGGGATTTAAACTCTGATTGTAAGTGAGATCTGGTCTGATCATGTTTGATTGATTAGGGCTTGAGATCGGTAAGCTTTGATCGAGAGAGTTGATGCTAGATCGATGAGATCAAGAGCATCAAGAGATGAACGGTCAGATCCTGAACCTTAGGGTTTAAGGTGATCTGGACAAAGGCTTGGTTTGATTTGATTTTGAGCCAAATTGGGTTGAACCGAATGGCTTGAACTGGTTCACATGGGTGAACGCATGGTTCAAAGTCTTCATGGCGCTTTGGGCGGTTTGCCTTGAGTGAGCGCACGGTTCATGAATGCATGAACGCATGAAGTGAAGGTTTACTATTTTTGGAAGAGGCGTTTTCCAAAATAGATACCACACCTCACGTTCGACGCACTCATGCAATTCTCGCCCTTTTTGCCTCTTCCTCTCGATGGCTTCTCGTGTGGTGAAGAAGGTTGTCGCCAAGGAGAAGAAGAAGATCGCCAAGCAAGATCTCTCATTCCTTCCATTCGACAAGCACCCTTGGAGAACCTTGCTAGCACAAGGATCAACAAGGAGTAGGCTACATCACCTTGTGTGCGCACCGTGTGGAGGAGAAGCACTCGATTCTCTTCTTCCTAGACGCCATTTGAACTAATGGCTATGGTATGATTCAATCTAAAGATTTAAGTTGATCATATATGATGCATACGATTCTTGATGCCCTATTTTCCGCCCATGCACAAAGTTTTTCATATGCGCATGTTTAGGGTTTCGCCCCCCTCTTGAAAGGGGTCCTTCACTGCCGTGATTATTTTCACAGCCGTGATTTTGTCCACTGAATTCGGTTTTGACCTCGTTTCTTGCCCGATTTGGGTAATTTTTGAGCCAAATTTTGGGGGAAAACCAAATTAGATGATGGAGAACTATATAAGCTACCAAATGAGTGATTATTAGGTGCTTTTGGCAAGGATTTAGTGCGAATTCGATAAAGGGGCGAAATCAAGGGCGACTGACGGCAGAAGGCATTTCTTCACCGAAAAAACTCTGTTTTTCCAGCTGATTGGCGTCGACCTTCACGAGAGAGCCTCAAACTACATCCTCCTTGTCATTTCTATTATTATTTTTCCAATTTATAATCAAGAACATGAATTATTATTATTTTACATCTAAGAACATGTTAGCGTAAACATTGTTTCGAGATTAGGGAGTAACCCTCTGCGATTTATGGTTTAATTAATTATTTTTATCTATTGAAGCTTTACTTGTGTTTGATCTAATTATTGTTGCATTTATTTACATGTTAATTACTGGCCATAATTTGCATGCTTAAAGACATCGCAAGAAGTACTGAGAGGTGAATTGCGATGTCGGATCTATAGTTTTTGGACAAGTTGATTCGAATACGAGAGTAATTTGAATTGGCTTGAGGGATTTTATTGATTTGTCAAGAATCATTGGGTTTATCTCGAGTTAATAACCATAAGAGTAGGGGATTAATTCGGATAGACACCGGATTGTACTGCTAAGAGTGGACAATCTGTACATGTGGATAAATCCCCTTCGGCACAGTAAATCCTTCTTAAGATATTTTTAATTATAAAAAGTCATGCAACATAGTGTGGTGAACCCAAAATTCTGAAATTCTATAAAATTGATTACAAGCCAATGTGTTTTACTTTTTCTGCAACTTAGTTAAAATTAAATCCAACTCTTTTCAAACTTGTCTAGCTAACAATCCTAAGATAAAGTCAGTGCTTGGCCATTGGTCTCTGAGTTATCGATATTTTTATTACTTCGATGTATCTATGCACTTGCGAACACATCACTCCTCTTCCTTACATAACTTCCATCATCATGGAAGTTTTCCCTCTAAAGGGCTCCTTTAGGGTCTCTAGTCGAGGGGGAAGAAGTTACCTAGTTGCCCTCCTTCTTCCCCTTTGGTTAGGTTAAGAAAACCCTAGTTAAAATCGCAGTTTTGAAATAGGCAGGTCCGCGATCACGGGTGTGATTCTAGGTGTGACCCACTCAAGATTGATCAGTTGCAGCTTCAGGCACAGAGACGAGTCATGGGTGTGATTCTAATCGTGACTCGGTTGTAATTCTCAACAGGGGCTCCAATAAATCCAAAAATCTCTAGTTAGACTCTTCTTGAATCTGGAAGAGCTCCTCTAATCTTGAAAGTCCCAAATCTACCCGCTCTATGGTTGTTTTGTCCTGAAAATGCGAAAATGCCAAAAGAGGTGTATATTCCATAGATGTATTGAAAATTAGGCAATTATAGGGCATAAACCACGGAATGGAGATAATTTTGTCAAAAAAATTCTTTCATAAAATGCTATTTAAACATATTTTAAAAAATTCCCCTAGACTTAAATCTTTGCTTGTCCTCAAGCAAAAGAAATGATAAGAAATGAATAGGACAATAATGCTTTCTGCTGGAGTCATATTCTTTGATGTTCTGAATATGCTAAGTGATGACTCTAAATTTTATAGTGTTTTTCGTACTGATTAATTAACCTTTTGAGTCATAATCTTGCTCTTTTATTTATTTTTATGTCTTATTTGCCAAGTACTTCAGAATCTACACCTTCTTTGGTTTTTGATCAATTTCAGGTAAAAATGCATCATCATTACGTGTTTTTGAGCAATTTCGATGCATAGGCGAGTTCTAATCATCAAGAGGAGTTTGAACATCAAATTTCAACTCGAACCAAGCTTTCTAGAGAAATTACGGCAGTGCCGTAATTATTTTTACGGCCGTAATCAGAAATCAGGGCACTACCGTAATGGATTTCACGGCAGCACATTGCAGTGAGTTTTTTGTGAAATTACAGCACTACCGTAATGAATTTTACGGTGCCATGATTTCGGTCAGAATCAGGTAGAGACTTCAGAGGATTTCGGACAAATTACGTGTTACGACCCTCTTAGTAAGCAAACTATTTGTTAACTTGGTGAGCCAATTTGCAACATGGCCCATTCTATTAAAATGCTTAAGCCCAAGTTAACAATAGCAAGCCTACTAAGCTTTATATACCATATAATCTCTTCTCCCACTTCCAATGTGGGACTAAACTAGGGTATTACAATCTCCCCCACTTAAGACTTGGCGTCCTCGTCAAGCCCACATCCCTTAGTCGACAGCATGTGAGGTCAGCCCAATGGCGGCTCCACCATCCTCGGTAGTCCTTTCCTATTGGCCTCCAACCATGCTTAGGACTAAGTTTTGCTCTGATACCATTTGTTACGACCCGCTTAGTAAGCAAACTATTTGTTAACTTGGTGAGCCGATTTGCAACGTGGCCCAATCTATTAAAATGCTTAAGCACAAGTTAATAATAGCAAGCCCACTAAGCTTTATATACCATATAATCTCTTCTCTCACTTCCAATGTGGGACTAAATCGGGGTATTACAATCTCCCTCACTTAAGACTTGACGTCCTCATCAAACCCACATCCCTTAGTCGGCAGCATGTGAGGTCAGCCCAATAGCCGCTCCACCATCCTCGGTAGCCCTTTCCCATTGGCCTCTCACCATGCTTAGGACTAAGTTTTGCTCTGATACCATTTGTTATGACCCGCTTAGTAAGCAAACTATTTGTTAACTTGGTGAGCCGATTTGCAACGTGGCCCAATCTATTAAAATGCTTAAGCCCAAGTAATAGCAAGCCCACTAAGCTCTATATACCATATAATCTCTTTTCCCACTTCCAATGTGGGACTAAACCGGGGTATTACATTACGGTACTGCTGTGACACTTTCCACGGTGCTGCAATTTAGGTCCAATCTCATACAGAAACTTTCAGAGATTTCGGAAGAATTACGGCACTACCATAAGGATTTTCACAGTGCCATAATTTTGGATGAAATCCTTATAGAAAGCTCTAAAGCCATTATGGCAGTACCGTAATGTTCATCACGGTACCGTAATTCCGTGCCCAGTTTTCTGATTTTTCTGCCAAAGTATTAAAAAGATGATTTCTCGAGATTTAAGGCTCCAATTGAAGATCCGTAAAAAGGGGAAGACTCAGAATAAGGAGGAGAAGATTATCGAAGCAAAAGGAACAATTTTTATCAACAATTCACGGACAATTTTAGAGAATCGCCACCGCGCTAGGGTTAATTGCCGTTCATCGTACAGACCATCTCTGGCCATGAAATTTACATGGAAGCTTTGCCTGAGGAAGGAGAACACACCACAAAAGTTTCAGAGTGAAAGGAGATCGATTGAAGGAGAAATCAATAAAAACGTGGACGCTACCACTATTCATCATGTGAAAAGCAAATTACGGGCTGTAATTTTGATTACAGCCCTATTTTGTAATCTTTACCCCTCTCTTTCGATTTCTAATCATTTTAAAACCATGTTTTGCTGTAATTCTTCTATCATGCTAGTTTAAACCTTCGTATGGGACATGGGGGTGTTATCCCCTTAACTTCTTAATGACTAGATATTGTTAATTTTGTCAGGATGATTTTATTATGATAATTCTACTTGCGTGATAATTGCTTATAATTCTCCTTAGTCTCATATTTTCAGCATGTTTTAGAATTTTGTGAAATAGACTAAGAAATTGATTGCAAAATTTGGAACCCTAGAATCATTGAGTTTAGAACTTATCGTAAGAGATTTGGTATTGTTCTTAACTCTGATTTTTAGTAGTTTTATTGCCATGTTGATTTTCTGATCTTTGGATTGAGTTATTGTGTTAGACTTGATTTGATATTGTAAGAGATTAAATATCTGATCGTCGGAGAACCTAAAGTAGAACCTGAGAAATTATGGTATGAGAATACATAGTTTCTCTTGAGATGTTTGACTTAGAATTTGGATGCACGAGACTGATCCTTGAGTTCTTTGTTAACAATTTACTTATCTACAGCATTGAATAGATCCTGCACGAGAGTGAGGATTGGTTCTTTGTATAATTATCTGCGCAAGAGCGGGATAATTCCTTTATGAAGTAAATTATATCTTTATTATAATGAAATTTGACTGACAATACCTTATTTCCTTCTAGTCATTAAAGTTAAGTTGGATGAACCCCTAGTCCTGAAAGTCCCCTTAATCTAGGGGGCCGAAACCCTAAGGGAGGCGCATATAAAAATTCGCATGGGAAGCTAGGGTTTCAAGAGATCTTAATATATCATATGATCAACTTTCGAATGCTAGTATAGAAGAGAAAGATCCATACCATCGCCATCTCTTGGATGGTGTCTTGGAAGCAGAGAGCGAGAGGATCTCCTCCAAAGGATGCACACACAAGATGAAGAAGCCGCCTACTCCCTTGGTGCTCCTTGTGCTAGCAAGGTTCCAAGAGGTACTTGTCGTATGGAAGGAAAGAGATGTTTTTCTTCTTGGCCGAATCCTCTCCTAGAGACTTGAAGTCGTCACCACACAAGAGTGTGTCGAGAGAGAAGGGCGAGAGGCGAGAATAGAGCTTCCCTTTTGCGTGAATGTGAGGCGTGGTCACGTTTAGAGAAGTGCTATCTAAAAATAGCAAAGTCTCCAATTCATGCGACCATGAATTTTCCTTAACGCTATTAGCTCTCCCCTTTGAACCATGCGCTCATATGATGAGCCGGTTCAAGTTGGTTCAGTTTAAGAAACCAAATAAGCCAAGCAATTAGTCTAGATCTCAATTAAACCCTAAGGCTTCAGATCTAACCGTTGATCTCTCGATGCTTCTGATCTCACCGATCTAGCATCCATTCTCTCAATCGAAGCTTACCGATCTCAAGCCCTAATCAATCAAACATGATCAGACCAGATCTCACTTACAATCAGAGACTAAATTCCTTTAAACTAAACTTGGACAATTCAGTCCACACGATCTGACTTAAGTAAGCCATATCATCAAATTGTGCGACCCTGAGGGTTTCCTTTAAATGTCGGTAACGATAACTTACGTTATCACGAACAGTGAGGGGTATCTAGCAACACATCACTGTCTCCCGATATAAAGAAAAGAGTCTTCCAAGACTACACCCAAACAATAGCACAAGTGTGAATCAACTCACTAGGCATACATGATTCCTTTGCCACTGGATGTTCTTATTGGACAAGCGTGTCAAGCTTGTAACTCCAATATGATGAGCATGATTAGATCAGATGAACACAGTCACCTGGGTATGGCCATACACTCTCTCAATCATCTCATCCAGGGGGCCCCATTAGAACATCACACTCCTTAAACAAGGAGACGGCAATCCTTTGTCTATCACTAGTGCCCTAACATGACTCAAGTCAGAGGACATGTGCCACTTGTAGCAAACAAGGATTATTCACATTGTGACAAGCAATTGAATATCCAAATAGGGTCTGTCCAGTACATCCAATGTACCCATGAGTCTACATCTTATTCCATGCTCGAAGCATCCTATAAGATTAGAACACATATTAGTCTTAATCATATCAAGGCTGTCTCATGTTCACCAAGATATATCAACTAAGGACTTAACTGCATGTCAGCCTAGCTGAACAGCTTTGAGACATTATTCAGAAGTACACTTATTGCAGCAGACAATGTAACAACCTGAATAACAACCATTGCCTTTATAAACAAAAGAGTTTATACATGATACTGATAGAATCCCAAGGCCTCAAACATTAGCCTTAAGGGCATACCCCAACAATCTCCCACTTGCACTTAATCTAATGGTTGAGAAATCTCAAACCCATATTATTACAGTGCTTCTCATGCTTCTGCTGCGCCAGAGGCTTGGTAAGCGGGTCAGCCAGATTGTCATCTGTATGAACCTTGCAGACTTTGATCTCGCCACGATCTATGATCTCCCGGATCAAATGAAACCGTCTCTGTATGTGCTTGGACTTCTGGTGCGACCGTGGTTCCTTTGCTTGTGCGATTGCTCCAGTGTTATCACAGAAGATAACCAAAGGATCTGCACTCGAAGGAACGACACCAAGTTCCTGAACGAACTTGCGAATCCACACTGCCTCCTTAGATGCTTCTGAGGCTGCAACATACTCAGCTTCTGTTGTGGAATCAGCAACGATTGACTGTTTGAAACTTTTCCACACCACTGCTCCTCCATTCAAGCTAAAAACATAGCCTGATTGCGATCGGAAATCATCCTGGTCAGATTGGAACGAAGCGTCAGTATATCCTTCAATACTGAGTTCTTCCTGACCACCATACACCAAGAACATATCTTTGGTCCTCCGCAGATATTTTAAAATGTTCTTGACCGCAATCCAGTGCGCCTGACCTGGATTACTTTGGAACCGACTGGTCACGCTTAACCCGTAAGCGACGTCTGGGCGAGTACACAACATCGCATACATAATGGATCCAATAGCCGAAGCATAAGGTGTATTGTCCATTTCATCTTTCTCAGTCTGTGTTTGTGGACACTGACTCTTTGAAAGATTCAGACCATGTCTGACTGGAAGATATCCTCTTTTAGAATTCTCTAAATGAAATCTCTCCAGGACTTTATCGATGTAAGTACTCTGGCACAGCCCGAGAAGCCTCTTAGATCTATCCCTGTAGATCTTCACACCTAATACATAGGCTGCTTCTCCTAGATCTTTCATCTGGAAACATTTCCTTAACCATGCTTTAACGGCATGCATTTCGGGAATGTCATTTCCAATGATCAAGATATCATCGACGTAGAGGACTAGGAAAGTAATCACGCTCCCACTAAACCTCTTATATACACACGGGTCATCCTCGTTCTTGATAAAACCAAATTCACTGACTGATTCATCAAAACGAATATTCCAGCTTCTTGATGCTTGTTTAAGTCCATAAATAGACTTCTTTAACTTGCATATTTTATGACGATCTGATGGATTAGTGAAACCTTCGGGTTGTGTCATATACACATCCTCATCCAGATTTCCATTCAGGAAAGCTGTCTTCACATCCATTTGCCAAATCTCATAATCATAATATGCTGCTATCGCGAAAAGAATCCGAATAGACTTAAACATGGCTACAGGTGAGAAAGTTTCATCATAATCTATCCCGTAGATTTGTTTGAAACCTTTCGCAACTAGCCTGCCTTTATAGGTAACCACGTTACCATCCATGTCAATCTTCTTCTTGAAGATCCATTTACAGCCTATAGGGATTACTCCCGGAGGCAGATCAACCAAATCCGAAACTTGGTTATCTGACATGGAGTCCATCTCGGCGCGCATAGCTTCAAGCCATCTCGCTGATTCCGGTCCAGTGACCGCATCCGCATAAGTAAGGGGTTCATCATTATCAACGATGTAGACTCCGTCATAGCGTTCAGGCTGTCGACGGATCCTTCCCGATCTTCGTGGTTCCCGTGATATCTGAGCCTCAGGTTGTTCAATAACCTGATCAACTGGCTCAGGCTCATCCAACTGTGCTTGACTACTTTGTCCTTCTTCTGGATTCTCATCCAACTTTATTTCTCTCCCACTGGCCTCTTGCAGAAGAAACTCCTTCTCAAGAAATATGGCCGTCCGAGCAACAAATACCTTGTTCTCTTTGGGATCGTAGAAATAATAACCCTTAGTTTCCTTAGGGTAACCGACAAAGATACATTTGTCAGATCTGCTCTCTAGTTTCCCAGAGGCGAGCCTTTTAACATAAGCCTCGCAGCCCCAGATCCTGATAAATGTCAAGCTAGGCTGTTTCCCATACCATAATTCATATGGGGTCTTTGAAACTGCCTTGGATGGCACTCGGTTTAGTACCTTTGCAGCTGTCTCCAGTGCAAATCCCCAAAAGGAGTAAGGTAGAGTAGCCTGACTCATCATGGAACGAACCATATCAAGTAGGGTTCTGTTCCTCCTCTCGGACACACCATTCCATTGCGGTGTTCCTGGCGGAGTGAGCTGTGAGATAATCCCACACTCCTTTAGATAGTCATTAAATTCTTGACTTAGGTATTCTCCACCTCGATCAGAACGAAGTGCCTTGATATTTCGGCCTAGCTGATTTTGTACTTCATTCTTGAACTCTTTGAACTTGTCAAAAGATTCACTTTTATGTCTCATTAAATAGATATAACCATATCTACTGAAATCATCAGTAAATGTGATGAAGTATTGATAGCCACCTCTGGCATGTTTACTAAATGGCCCACACACATCACTGTGTATAAGGTCAAGTAAACCTGAAGCCCTTTGACCTTTGTGAGGAAAAGGTGACTTCGTCATTTTACCCATTTAACAAGCTTTGCATGTATCAATCTCCTCATAGGAGAACGATCCCAGCAGTCCATGATCATGCAACCGCTTAATGCGTTTCTTGTTAATATGGCCTAAACGACTATGCCAGAGCAAGGTGCTGTCATCAGCATACCTGGCTTTCTTAATATCAATATTTTGTATAGAACATTCCATGTCCAACATGAATAACCCATTGTTAATTGAACCAGTAGCATAAACAATATTATCAAAAGTTAAAACACACTTTGAAATATTGCATTCAAAGGAAAATCCCTTCCTGACAAGAGCAGGAATGGAGATAATATTCTTAGTAATGCTGGGAACAAAATAACAACTGTTTAGTTCTAATACAAGCCCAGATGGCAAAGAGATGAAATAGTCTCCTACAGCAACAGCAGCAACCCGTGCCCCGTTTCCAACTCGTAGGTCCACCTCATGCTGTCCCACCTGTCTTCTTCTCTTGAGTTCCTGTACATTTGAACAAATGTGAACTCCACATGCAGTGTCCAACACCCATGATATAGAAGAAGATGAAACCATGACTTCCGTCACGTATATACCTGAGCCAGAAGCGATGCTTCCCCTCTTATCTCCTTGGAGCGCTTTACAGTCCTTTTTCCAGTGACCCAACTGGCCACAGTGGAAACATCTGTATTCCTTTGACCGCTTGACTTTTTGCTTCAGAGCCTTGCTGTAACTCTTGACAGGGGCCTTGCCCTTCTTCCCCTTCTTCTTGTTGTTCCTTGAAGGAACCATTAAGACAGAGGTTGAAGGCTTTCCCTTCAGAGTTTCCTCAGTAGTCAAGAGCATATTCAGCAGCTCTGCCGGAGTACAATCGATTTTGTTCATATTAAAGTTAATGATGAACGCATCGAAAGAGGGCGGGAGAGACTGCAGAATAATGTCTACAGCAAGCTCCTGGTTGATGGTATGCCCCAGTTTCTCTAGAGCCTCCTTGTGCCCAATCATCTTGAGCACGTGAGCTCCCACTGGGCTCCCTTCAGCCAGTTTGCTCTGAAAGAACAGCTTTGTCAGATTATAGCGTTCTGTCCTCGCCTATGCAGCATACAGCATCTTGAGGTTTGCTATCATGTCTATAGCAGACATATCCTCATGCTGACGCTGCAGCGGTGGCGTCATAGACGCTAGCATCAGGCAAGCGACATCAATGCTATCATTGACGTGCTTTTCATAAGCTTCCCGAACCGCCCTTGCGGCGTTCGGAGCGGGCTGAGGCGGTATCGCCGTCTCGAGGACATACAGTTTCCTCTCTGCCTTAAGAACAATCTTAAGGTGTCCGAACCAGTCTGAGAAGTTTGGCCCAGCAAACTTCTCCCGTTCCAGTAGGGATCGCACATTGAAGCTCATGGTGTTCGTTGCTGCAGGTATCTACAACAATGCAAGAACAGCAAGGTTAGTATCAATGTAAAGAATCAATTCAGGACTTAAGAATGATTCTTTTTCTCACTATTTTATCTGGCTGAAAAATCCAGCAAAACAGCCCGAAAGAGTAGAACTCTTTTAGTGAGATGGGATCCAGATTTCATACTTGGTCTCCGCGTCCCGCTCAGGCGAGATAAGATGCACAGAGAGTACAAGCACTAATTTCTGGTAGGCTATCCCAGCCAATCGCCAACCCGTGCGATTCCCCTTCATCTGGGCAATCCAGCAGACTGTGCCAACTGAGTTGGTACAACACAATCTCTGACCCCACAGATGGCTGCCTCCATGCTCTACCATATGCGCCACATATGTAGCCTACATGGTCAAGCTGACCCGACCTACTCCCTGGACCACCACGTGCTATGCTGAGCAACGAGAAGCGATAAATCCCTTCTCTGTAACACGCAGGTGTAATCCCGCACCGTCTGAAGATAGATGGACGTGCCTACTGAGTGGGTACAACACGGCTCCAACGATAATCAGAACAGTGAGGTTTCGCGTCAGAAGGCATACGAGCTTGATATTTTAGCGTTGGATTTTAACGGTCTTTTATCTTCTTCACTATCATGCAATTCCTATGGTGATAGCAGAAGATAAATAAATCATGCTGTTCTACTTATTTAAACAATAAAAGAAAGCATGGATCTTATGTGGTAAAAGCCCATAGCCTAAGTAAGACCTTAATTATCTTAAGTCTTCACTTGCTTTTCTTCTTCATGGGTCTTTTGCTGCTCATCTGGCCCAAAACAGGGCCCAAGCGCCATCTGCAGCTCAGGTGCGCCTACCAGGGAAAATGCGCCTGGTCCCAGAGTCGAACCCTGGACCTCCCTCCTGGTCTAGCATCAAGCTGCATGCGCCTCTGCCAAGTGTACTCTGTGCTCTTGTCTGATTAACTTACAAATTAATCTATCTAGACAAGATTGACTCGCAGGTCAATTACATTTTATAAATTAAAAACAATGTGATGCGCAGATCACAATAATTAATTTACATTTTAATACAGGCACGCAGGCCCCAGCACAGCACACATTTAACATGGGCAGCCCACATAAGAATAAATAAACAAGCATAGGCATCAATCAACATGTGATCCAATCATGAAAATTAAATTTCGAAAACCCCATAGGCATCAATTTTAATTTTCTTATATGCCCTCACTACCTTACAACGGTCCATTACTAGGGATCCACTCATCCAACCTAGTCAGATCCAGTGCCCTTGCATGCACCAAGTCCTAACCGACTTGAGTCGACCAAAAGGTCAACCATGCATGCGCCAGGGCTGAACAACCCTCATGAGTTCTGGCAAGCGGGTGTGACCCCGGGCCTAACTCATGTGTGTTCACTAGTCGTCTCAATCAGACACCGCTACACGCCTGTCTGCAGTCGACCTATAGCCACCAGATGCTTGCGCACAGGTGCTATCTGGTCAACCCATCAAGGCTGTCAGATGGTCTGATCAGACATTTTGGATCTAACCTAGGGGATGACTTCAACCCTAATAACCCGTCTAAGGGTTTACAGTAAGGCCTTAGATCTATAGTGAGTCGCGCATGTCATGAAAGTTTTGAAAACAAAAACTAAAACATGTAAAGCATGCGCCAACAAAAGTTCATCTCATACATGCGCCACAAACAAAATACATCTATCTGGTATTTTCGCATGATGAGAAATATTAGATCTAAACATTCAACATACATGGATCACCATAAGCAATCATATGAATATATAAAAACCTAGGCTCTGATACCAAATGAAAGTCCCCTTAATCTAGAGGGCCGAAACCCTAAGGGAGGCGCATATAAAAATTCGCATGGGAAGCTAGGGTTTCAAGAGATCTTAATATATCATATGATCAACTTTCGAATGCTAGTATAGAAGAGAAAGATCCATACCATCGCCATCTCTTGGATGGTGTCTTGGAAGCAGAGAGCGAGAGGATCTCCTCCAAAGGATGCGCACACAAGATGAAGAAGCCGCCTACTCCCTTGGTGCTCCTTGTGCTAGCAAGGTTCCAAGAGGTGCTTGTCGTATGGAAGGAAAGAGATGTTTTTCTTCTTGGCCGAATCCTCTCCTAGAGACTTGAAGTCGTCACCACACAAGAGTGTGTCGAGAGAGAAGGGCGAGAGGCGAGAATAGAGCTTCCCTTTTGCGTGAACGTGAGGCGTGGTCACGTTTAGAGAAGTGCTATCTAAAAATAGCAAAGTCTCCAATTCATGCGACCATGAATTTTCCTTAACGCTATTAGCTCTCCCCTTTGAACCATTCGCTCATATGATGAGCCGGTTCAAGTTGGTTCAGCTTAAGAAACCAAATAAGCCAAGCAATTAGTCTAGATCTCAATTAAACCCTAAGGCTTCAGATCTAACCGTTGATCTCTCGATGCTTCTGATCTCACCGATCTAGCATCCATTCTCTCAATCGAAGCTTACCGATCTCAAGCCCTAATCAATCAAACATGATCAGACCAGATCTCACTTACAATCAGAGACTAAATTCCTTTAAACTGAACTTGAACAATTCAGTCCACACGATCTGACTTAAGTAAGCCATATCATCAAATTGTGCGACCCTGAGGGTTTCCTTTAAATGTCGGTAACGATAACTTACGTTATCACGAACAGTGAGGGGTATCTAGCAACACATCACTGTCTCCCGATATAAAGAAAAGAGTCTTCCAAGACTACACCCAAACAACAGCACAAGTGTGAATCAACTCACTAGGCATACATGATTCCTTTGCCACTGGATGTTCTTATTGGACAAGCGTGTCAAGCTTGTAACTCCAATATGATGAGCATGATTAGATCAGATGAACACAGTCACCTGGGTATGGCCATACACTCTCTCAATCATCTCATCCAGGGGGCCCCATTAGAACATCACACTCCTTAAACAAGGAGACGGCAATCCTTTGTCTATCACTAGTGCCCTAACATGACTCAAGCTCACCATCCAAGATAGTCTATAACCATTATGTTTCAAATGATATTGAACTACCTCAAAACAATGACAATCATCATTTAGAAAACACAAGTGATCTCAAGTCAGAGGACATGTGCCACTTGTAGCAAACAAGGATTATTCACATTGTGACAAGCAATTGAATATCCAAATAGGGTCTGTCCAGTACATCCAATGTACCCATGAGTCTACATCTTATTCCATGCTCGAAGCATCCTATAAGATTAGAACACATATTAGTCTTAATCATATCAAGGCTGTCTCATGTTCACCAAGATATATCAACTAAGGACTTAACTGCATGTCAGCCTAGCTGAACAGCTTTGAGACATTATTTAGAAGTACACTTATTGCAGCAGACAATGTAACAACCTGAATAACAACCATTGCCTTTATAAACAAAAGAGTTTATACATGATACTGATAGAATCCCAAGGCCTCAAACATTAGCCTTAAGGGCATACCCCAACAAGTCCTAGTTTTCTTCTCTGATATTTTTTCATGCACTTTCCGATCGTCTGCATCATTATTCGATTTGTTTAGCTAGTGAAAACTCAATTCGTCGGTACTTAACAACAAGGTCTCTGTGGTTCGATATCTTAAATATTACTTCGAGTATCCGTGCACTTGCAGAATGCAACAAGTTTTTGACGCCGTTGCCGGGGACCTTGATTTTGTTAATATTGATATAATTGATACTATTGCTAGACTAAGCCTTTTGTTTTTTTTAGTATTTTTTGTGATAGATTCTAGATTTTTTTTGTTTTCTGAAAAAATCTGAACTTTTCTGACTTTCTACTTGTTTATGCGCAGGAATCTTAGGTTATGACCATTAGTTCTTTTTTATCCTGAAATTAACAAAACTCTTAGATTGCGTAGGAAATTGAGGTTTGAAAAGGAGAGAGGAGTAGAATCAATCATGGCTGAAAGAAGAACACTTAGAGATTATACAGCCCCGAATACACAGGGAAGTATGAATCATGCCGGCTAACACATGAAAATACATGGCCAAGGTAAAATCATGAAATCGACATAGCATAGTAAAATATGTCACCACAAAAATCCAAATAACCGTTTGTAATAAAAGTCTGCAATTACAATCGTCAACGGGCTTCAACCTAGCCCCGAAAAGAGTTTTATGCTACGAGGTTCATAGAAACACTGAAAAATCTCTTAGTAAGCGTAGAAAAACTACAAGAAATCATTTCTAAAGGGAAAGAGACGCTAAACCACAGCCGATCTCCAGGAATCGTGACGCTTTGATGATTGAATCTTGCCAAATCGCTGTGCAACCCTGTGTCGCTGCCGTTCGTCTTCCCTAGTCCCCTTAGCCCTGATTTCTTGATATTTTTGGTAGTAAAAATTAGGGCTTTTATATCCCTCCTGTTCTCCTTCGAGTAAGCTTTCCAAAAAGCCCTCCCTTGCCAAATTTGGACATCAAACGGGTTAGAAATCAAGAGAAATCTGATAGTGTCTCGGTCGCTCGTTCGGCTCAGTCGAAATCATGGGTGAACCCCGCCGGTTCACCTGTAAGTGAAACGCTATGTACTGTTTTGTCAAGAATGAAGCACCGGTGAACCCCACTGGGTTCACCTGCTAGTGAAGCTTGCTATACAGTTCTGCCGAGTAGAGATCAGTGAACCCCGTCAGGTTCACCTGCTAGTGAAGTCTATTGTGTGTTTTGCGTGAGATGCCTCAGAGAGAATCACGGGTGAACCCCGCCGGGTTCACCTGGCCGTGATGTCTTATGTGAACTTTCTGTTGTCGGGTGAAAGCACCAGTGAACCCCATGAGGTTCACTTGGGTGTATTTTTCAAAGAAAGCTCCGATTGAGCTCAAATTTGACGGGCAGCTTCGTCTTCTCGCAAGGAATCACACCATGGCGTTAGAATCTTCAAAAGACATGAAAATTGGGTGATTTTACCTGAAATTCCACAAGAATGAGAAAAAGTGAAGATTCAAAAGCTTTTAAGCAAATAAGTCTTGAAAGAGTGTAAAAATGTTAAAATAGGACTAGATTTATCATGGAATAATAAAGAAAATTACTACTAAAATGCAAGGCATCAAAAATAAATTTGGGGGTTCCCCAAATCAGGACCCTAATCTCCATCTAGCTGTGTTTTTAGAATACTGTGATACTGTTAAAGTTAATGGAGTTTCTTCTGATGCAATAAGAATAAGACTATTTCCATTTTCTCTCAGGGACCGTGTGAGAGCTTGGCTGTATTTTTTACCAGTAGGATCAATTACCACTTGGGACGAGCTTTCCAGAGCTTTTTTGAACAAATACTTCCCATCTAGCAAGACAGTCTAATTGCGCAACATGATTAACTGTTTTGGACAACGTGAGGGAGAATCTCTTTATGATACATGGGATAGCTTCAAGGAGCTCCAACGTATGTGTCCACACCATGGGCTTGAGAAATGGGTCCTGATCCATATATTCTATAATGGATTGGACTACAATACCAAGTTGATGGTGGACGCTGCTGTTGGAGGGGCTATTATGAGCAAGGGAGTGGAAGAAACAACTACTTTGCTTGAAGACATGGGTATGAACCATAACCATTTGTCTAATGAGCGAGATACTACTTCCACAGGACTTGGTAAGTATAGTAACGATTCGTTGACATCTCTAGCGGCAAAAGTAGATTCTTTAGCGCAGAAATTAGACACTTTTTCTTTTTCCTCAGTTGTCGTTAATGTTGTTTCTTGTGAAGTGTGTGGTACAACAGGGCATAATTCATCTGATTGTCAACTTATCGCTTTGTCACAAGAAGATTCTAATCAGGAGCAAGTCAATACCTTGAAAAATTTTAATCAAAGACCAGTGAATGACCCATATTCTGCAACCTATAATCCAGGATGGAGGAACCACCCCAACCAATCTTACAAGAATAATCAAGGGCAAGCTCCTCCGCAGTATCCTCAGTAGAATAACAGGCCACCACTGGGCTTTCAATCCAGGCAGTATGGACAGCCCCAGAAGTCAAACTTGGAGACCCTTCTAGAAGGATTTGTTATGCAACAAAAGAAATATAATGAGGACGTGAGTGATGCTATTAAGCATCTGACATCTCGTGTGGATGCCTTGGCTACCCACAACAAGGTGTTGGAAAGCCAGATAGCTCAGCAAGCAAGTACTTCCAATAGGCCCCAAGGGAAACTTCTGGGACAAGCAGAGATGAATCCCAGGGAGCACTATAATGCAGTCACTGTTGTGAGTGGCAAACACAATGATGTACTGGCAAGCCCATGAAGAATTCTGGATTTGAAGATATCAAGGACAGACCTAAGGAGGCTTTCCCTGAAACATAGAAGTGTGAGGAAAAAGGGAAAGAGGAGAAATATGTAGGTCCACCTGCGTATGTTCCCCCAGAGGCTATTGAGGACGGATTAGAGAAAATTTGATATTGGAAGATCTGAGGAGGAAGGTGACCAGGTAAGTAAGGTCATAGAAATAACGAAGGTAAGAGATCCTGGAGACATTTCAATTCCCTGCCAAGTTGGTAAGATCTCTATTGAAAATGCTTTATGTGACTTGGAAGCAAGCATAAGTTTGATGCCTTCTTATATGATTGAGAAAGTAGGTAGTGGAGAATTTAAACCTTCTGAAATTTGTCTTCAATTTGCTAATGGTTCTGTTCAGCAACCTCTAGGAATTTTAGAGAATGCGTCTGTTAAAGTTGATAATTTTTCTATCTTGACTGATTTTATGTTTGTTGACATGAAAGAAGACACTAAGTCACCTGTTATTCTAGGCAAGCCATTTTTGGCAAGTACAGGAGCTGTAATAGACATGTTGCATGAGAAATTAATGTTGAATATGTGCAGAAGTAAATTGATTTATGATTTTTCTTCAAAGGCTAAGAAGCTTTGTTTTGTAGGTTCCCATCAATCCTCTAAAGAGATGGGGAACAATTTTGATGATGGAAATATTTTTGAAGTTGATGAATATCCCTTAGAAAATTTCTTGAAGCATAAAAGGGATAAGAAGAAGAAAGATGGAACATGGGCATATTCTTAATCTTCAAAGTTAAACCCATGTAGTGACTTGGAAAGGCGTGGAGATGAACAACTACCTATTATCCACTGCGCCTCCTATCCACCTGAAGGACAATGAACATTGTATTGGTCAAGCTAAGGACCTTAAATAAGCACTACCTGGGAGGCAACCCAGAGGCTTTGATCTTTATTCGTTTCCAGCAATTTTTTTGTTTTGTTTCGATTTTTCTTTCTTTAATGTGTTTTCTTAGAATTATTAGAGGACTTTATCAGCATGTTGTGATTAACTTGTCTACAAGAAAAACACTCTAAATTTGTTGTTTTACATGCAGGAATTTTTTGGGAATTTTTAGAAATTTTTCCGGTGAAGAACGAAGTCAAAACGCAATATTTATGGCCAAACCCGTGAATACCACGCAGCCGTGATTATAAATATAATAGGGACTATGCATGAAAGAGGAATTATGGCTGAAGCCATGAAGCCTTTATGGACCGTATGTTCTTACGGAGTTAGGGTTTACACCCACACTCGTAATTCACCGATTTTCGATGATTCCTCCCTTGTGCGGCGACAAAACCCTTCCACCGACCTTCCCCTACTTCCAGCAAGTGATTTCCGGTGATCTTCCACCCGATTTCCATTGGATTTTGTGTAAAAGTGCCGCTCGTCTGCCAACACACTCAGAGTTCATTTTTCTCCCGATTTTGATTTGATTCTCGAACAGATTTGTGAGTTCTTCCTACTCAGACTTACACTTCAATGTTTGCACTTGAATTACATACGTTTTGCATCGATTCAGAGTGATTTGTTTGGATTTTTGGCTCGATTTCCACTCGACTTTCATGGGTGAGTATTGAAGTTACTGTAGCATTCATAATTTCGAGTTTAAACCTGCATATTTGAGTTTGATTGACTGATATTATAGCACCGAGGAGATCAGTAACGACTAGGCCCTATGGGGCAGTGAGGAAGGAGAGTGTACGAGGACCATACCCTCCTATATATCCTAGATATAGGATGGTTCATGGAGTGCTCCCGCATAGATGATGACTCTAAATTTCATAGCATATTTCTTGCTAAATTCACTACATTTTTGGGTCATAATCATGCTCTGTTGCTTATTTTTATGCCTTATTTGTCAAATATTTTGGAATCTACACCTTCCTTGGTTTTTGATCAATTTCAGATAAAAAGGCATCATTACCACGAGTTTTCGAGCAATTTCAATGCATGAACGAATTCTAATCATCAAGAGGAGTTTACACATCAAATTTCAAAACAAACCAAGTTTTCCATCAAAATTATGGTAGTGCCGTAATTATTTTTATAGCCGTAATTTAGGAATATGGCACTACCGTAATAAATTTCACGGGCACATTCCGTAAAAGATTTTTGGAAAATTACGGCACTATCATAATATATTTCACGGTACTGTAATTTCGATCCAAATTCAGGCAGAGACTTCAGAGGACTGCGGAAGAATTACGGCACTGCCGTAAGAATTTTTATGGTGCCGTAATTTTGGGTAAATTTTATACAGAAACTTTCAGCAACAATTGAGGAGATTACGGCACTGCCGTGACAAATTTTATGGTGTCGTAATTGCGGGCCATTATCCTACAGAAACTTCAGAAGAAATTATGGCAGTACCGTATTGATCGTCACGGTACCGTAATTTTGCGCCCAGTTGCCCGATTCTTTCGAAGGATGATTTCTTGAGATTTAGGGCACCAATTGAATATCCGAAAAAAGGGGAAGGCTCAGCATTAGCAAGCGAAGATTTTGGAAGTAAAAGGAACAATTTTCATTCACGTTCGACGAAGAATTTGAGAGAATCGCCGCCGCACTAGGGTTCATCGCCGTTCATCGTACAGACAACCTCCGGCCATGAAATTTGAAAGGAAGCTTTGCCCGAGGAAGGAGAATACCTCACAGAAGTTTCAGAGTGAAAGGAGATCGATTGAGGGAGAAATCAACAAAAACATGGTGGCCTGCACTGTTCATCGTGACTCTACTACAAATTACGGGCTGTAATTTTCATTACAGCTTTGTTTTGTAACTTTTACTCATCCCTTTCGATTTCTAATCAATCTAAAACCATGTTTTATTGTAATCCTTCAATCTTGCTAGCTTAAACCTTCTTTTGGGACAAAGGGTGTTATCCCCTTGATATTGCAATGACTAGATGATCTTTATTCCATCAAAATATTTTTGGTATGGTAATTTTACTTAAGAGATTAATGTCTTTAATCTTTTCTAGTTTCAATCATTAACATGTGTTAGAGTTTTGTGATATGGACTGAGAAGATGATACGCAAAACTTGGAACCCTAGAATTTATGGTAGGAACTCATCGTAAGAAATTAGTTGTGTTCTTATCTCTAGATTTTAGAAGTTTAATTTTTGTTAATGTTTTGACCTAGAGATTATTATTGTTTTAGACATGAAAATATGCTAGAGATAGATATTGGATTGTTTGAAAACCTTAAGTAAAACCTGTAAAACTAAGGTATGAGAATACTTGGTTTTGCTTGAGATCTTGACATTGAGATGGAATGCACGAGAGTGATTCTTAATCTCTCTGTTGAAGTTTACTTATATTAAATATTGAATAGATCTTGCACGAGAGTGAGGATCGTTCTTTGTAAATTGACTACACGAGAGCGAATTAATGTCCTTATTAAGTAAGCTATTTCTTTACTATAACAAAAATAGATTGATGAGCATTTAATTATATCTAGTCATAGATATTAAGGTGGATGAACTCCTAGTCCCAATTTTTTCTCTCTGATTTTTTGTATACCGTTCGATCGATTATTTTCAACATACTCAATTTACTTAGCTAGTGAGAAATCAATTCGTTGGTACTTAATAACAGGTCTCTATGGTTCGATATCTTAATTATTACTTCAAGTATCCGTGCACTTGCGGACACAACAAGTTTTTGGCACCGTTGCTAGGGACTTTGGTTTTGTTAATATTGATATAATTGATAGTATTGCTAGACTAAGCTTTTTATTTTTATTTTTATTATTTTTTGTGATAGATTATAGTTTTCTCTTATTTTCTGCAAATTCTGAGCTTATTTGATCTTCTACTTGTTTATGCGCAGGACTCTTAGATCAGGACCATTAGTTCCTTTTGATCCTGAAATTAATAAAACTCTTAAATTCCGCAAGAAACTGAGATTTGCAGGAGAAAGAGAAGAAGAATCAATCATGGCTGAAAGAAGAACACTTAGAGATTATGCAATCTCCAATACACAGGGAATTCGTTCCAGTATAACTAGGCCTGCAATTGATGCAAACAATTTTGAGATTAAACCAGCTTTCCTATCAATGATCCAACAGAATCAAGTTGGAGGATCTCCTCTGGAACATCCTAATCAACACTTATCTCTTTTTCTTGAATTTTGTGATACTATAAAAATTAATGGTGTATCTGATGATGCTCTTAGACTGAGATTATTTCCTTTTTCCCTCAGGGACTGAGCAAAAGCATGGCTACACTCTAGAGGATATGTTTGAAAAATTCATAGGTGCTTAGATGAGACAAAATGAAGAGGTTACAAAGAGTCTTAAGCAAATTAACTTTAGGTTGGATGGTGTTGTTGCTCACAATAAGATTTTAGAGACACAGATAGCACAACCTGCCAAACCTGAACCTAAACCTAACCCTAGGGAACATTGTAATGCCATCAGAACTAGGAGTGGAAAACAGTTAGAGGACCCCAGGGGATCACTAGATCATGATGAGGAAGAGCTTAATGTTAGACCTAGCAGTGAACCAGTTTTGAAATCACAACTTGCACATGTGCAGTCCCATCCTAGCTCACCACCTTCTAAGGAGGATGCGCCTTCACAGAATGGTGATTTGCCTTGTGAAGTTGATATTCCTAGACCTAGTTCACCATCACCATATAGGCCACCTATATCTTTTCCCTAGAGGATTGTGCAAGCCAAGTTAGATAAGCAGTTTGGGAAATTTTTAGATGTTTTGAAAAAGTTGTATATTAACATTCCATTTACTGATGTCTTATCTCAAATGCCTTCATATGCAAAACTTGTGAAAGAGATTTTATCCAATAAAAGAAAAATAGAGGACTATGGTACTGTGGCACTAACTGAGGAATGCAGTGCTATTATTCAAAACAAGTTGCCACCAAAATTAAAAGATCCAGGTAGTTTCTCTATCCCTTGTTTGATTGGAAGTGTGGCTTTCGACCAAGCCTTATGTGATTTGGGAGCCAATGTGAGTCTAATGCTTTTATCTATATGCAGGAAACTAGATATGGGAGCTCCTAAACTAACTTCAATATCTTTGCAGCTCACCGATCGCTCAGTGAAGTATCCTATAGGTATTCTTGAAGATGTTCCGATCCAAGTTGGTAAGTATTTTGTACCTACTGATTTTGTGGTTCTTGAGATGGAAGAAGATGCCAAAATTCCTATTATTCTTGGTAGACCGTTCTTAGCCATTGCATGAGCTATTATTGATGTAAAGAATGGTAAACTCACTCTAAATATTGGTGATAATAAAATTGAGTTTGATTTGAATGATTCATTGAAAAAACCTTCATATACTAGTTCATGCCGTAGTGTTCAAACTGTTGATGATGTGGTTTATAATCTTGGTTTTTTATTTGATGATCCTTCTGATTTTGATTCTGATTCTTGTGATGATTCATGTGCTAAAATTGATGATTCTAATTTTGATTCTGATTCTTGTGATGATACTCATGATGTTTTGGACTGTACTATATTTGATGATGAAAAAGAAAAAACTTTCAAAAGTTGAACTCAAAGCTTTACCTGATAATATTCGCTATGAATTTCTTGGTCCTAACTCTACTTACCCTGTTATTGTTGATGCTCAATTAGATGAAAGGGAGACTAATTTGCTCTTGAAGGAGTTGAGGGTTCATAGAAAGGTAATTGGGTATACTATTGATGACTTGAAAGGAATTAATCCTTCTTTTTGTATGCACAGGATTCATATGGAGGATGAGCACAAACCACATGTGGATTTCCAAAGAAGACTCAGCCCATCTATGAAGGAAGTTGTAAAGAAGGAAGTTTTGAAACTACTTGATGCAGGTATTATCTATCCTATCTCTAATAGTAAATGGGTAAGTCCTGTACGTTGTGTTCCTAAAAAGGGGGGTGTCACAGTTATGAAAAACAAAGATGATGAGTTGATTCCTGTTAGAATAGTTACTAGTTAGCACATGTGCATAGACTATAGGAAATTAAATGCAGCCAGTAGGAAAGACCACTTCCCCTTGCCTTTTATTGATCAAATGGTTGAGAGACTTGCTAAGCATTCTTATTTCTATTTTCTTGATGGATATTCTGGATTTTTTTTCAAATTCCCATTCATCCTGATGATCAAGACAAGACCACCTTTACTTGCCCATATGGTACATTTGCATATAGGAGGACGCCTTTTGGATTATGTAATGCACCAGCTACTTTTTAGAAGTGTATGATGGCAATATTTTCTGAATTTATTAAAGATTTTATGGATGTTTTCATGGATGATTTTTTTGTTTATGGCTTTTCTTTTTTATAACTATTTGGCTAATTTGTCTCGAGTCTTGCAAAGGTGCGAAGAAACTAATCTTGTCCTTAACTGGGAGAAGTGTCATTTTATGGTTAGACAAGGAATAGTTTTGGGTCACCTTATTTCAGAGAGATGGATAGAAATCGACAAGACAAAATTTGAAGTGATTGAAAAGCTAGCACCACCCACTACCGTTAAAGAGATTAGAAGCTTCTTGGGACATGCAGGATTTTACCAGTGTTTTATCAGGGATTTTTCTAAACTTGCTAAACCACTCACTGATTTACTTTGTAAAGATGCTAAATTCTGCTTTGATGAGAATTGTTTGTTTGCTTTTCAGGAACTGAAGAAAGCCTTAATATCAGCACCTATCATGCAGCCACCTGATTGGGAATTGCCTTTTGAGCTTATGTGTGATGTCAGTGATTTTGCTATAGGAGCAGTTCTAGGACAAAGAAAGGAAAAGAAGCCTTATGTGATCTACTATGCTAGTAAAGCTTTGGATGAGACACAGAGGAATTTCACCACCACTAAGAAGGAACTTTTAGCTATTGTTTTTGCTTTTGATAAATTCAGATCTTATTTGATAAATTCAAAAGTTGTGGTGTACACTAATCTTGCAGCGGTTAAGTATTTGATGCAGAAGAAAGACAGTAAACCACGTTTGCTTAGATGGATTTTGCTTCTACAAGAGTTTGACTTGGAAATCAAAGACAAAAAAGGAACTAAAAATTTTGTTGCAGATCATCTTTCAAGGATAATTGTAGAAGATAATAAAGGTTATATAATCAATGATTCCTTTCCTGAGGAACAGCTTTTGAGGATTGATCAGATTAAGGCTCCTTGGTACGTAGACATAGTAAACTATCTTGTTGCTAATGTTTTCCCTGTTGATTTGAGTTATTAGGGCAAGAAAAGATTTTTAGCTGATGTCAAGAATTATTTTTGGGATGAGCCTTATGTTTTTAGACGATGTGCAGATGGCATATTTAGGAGATGTATCCCTGAAGAAGAAATCAAGGATATATTATTACAGTGTCATAGATCATCATATGGAGGGCATGCTAGTACTGAGAAGACTGTTTTTAAAGTTTTACAATCTGGATTTCATTGGCCCTTTTTTTTTAAAGATGGAAGAAATTTTATACTATCTTGTGATAATGTTGTGTCCGCAAGTGTATGGATACTCGAAGTAAAAAAGAATGTATCGAATCCACAGGGACCTATGCTGCTGAGTACCGAATAATTGATTTTTCACTATCTAGAAAATCGAAATAGTGCAAACTAGCAAACGAAGACCAAAGCACTGAAACGGAGTTATCAGAGAGAGAGGTTGGGACTAGGGTTTCATTCACTCTAATTTCTATGACTAGACATGAATAGTGATTGTGTCAGTTTAATGTCAACATGATAAAGATGTAATTTACTTTAATAAAAAGGTTGTCTGACTTTCATGCAGACAACCATGCAGAGATCAATCCTCGCTCTCGCGCAAGATTTATCCCAAGCTAAAGATAAGTAAATCATCAAACGAAAAACTCAAGGATCACTTTCGTGCATCCGAATTCTAGGCTGAAAATCTCTAGTGGAAATTCAAGGATCACTCTCGTGCATCCGAATCTCAACACTAGTTTTACTCAAGGCTCTCCAACGTTCCGATCTTTGCTTTCGCACAAGATCTCCACGTTTGAGATACTTAGACTCAATCCTATATTTATGTTATTATCATGGCAATAAGATTACTAGAATTAAACAAGTAAGAGCAAACCTAAAAGGGGTTCCTATCATGCAATTCTAGGGTTCCAAATTCTCAAGCAATTACTTTTCAGTCAATAGCGAGAATTCTAAAACATAAATAATAATATAGATCTAAGGAGAGTCTAAGAACAAACATCACATGAGTAAAATTATCATGTTAAGATAAAACGTGACAGAATAATGGAAAAATAGTCATCTAGTCATTAAAAACCGAGTGAATTACTCCCCCATGTCGCAAAAGAGGTTTAAGCTTGCATGGGAGGAAGATTACAATAATTCATGTTGAAGGAAATCGAAAACAGAGAAGAAGGAAGAATTACGGTACGGCCGTAAAAATGTTTACAGCCATAATCTTGGCGCAACAGCGACGGTGCTCGGATTTGTGGTGATTTCTCCTCCGTCTGATCTCCGATCACGTTGAAACTTTAGGTGCACCTCCTCCTTGTTGGTGTATATGCCCTAAAGACCAATATATGGACATGGTCAGGCATTGTTTGAATGTACTTTGATAGAACTATTACTCTTTATATAGGCATGGTCGTTATTATGCAGACTTCTCTGCCTGCGTTGATGTATAGAGTTGCATAAATAATGTCCCAGGAGTTTGGATTGGATCCATTCTCATAAGCTATCCCCAGACAAGGTACCTTAGCAGATATGGGACAGCTTTGGTACATGTGAGACTGGTGTATGGGCTGGTTAAGTGCGAGGCACAGTAACGCAGACATACAGGTGCATTGGATGCACTGGAGTGATCCACCGTGAGGATTGACTTGTCTAGTCAACAAGTCAATCTCACATGCAAGAGGTTTGCATTGATCCTTAGACTTGAGGTATTCATGTCTAGATTTGATGATGGGTATGCTTTGATACAGTCTTACGTCTCTCCGTAATTGGGAGATCAAAACGACTGTCATTGGGCATGTCATAAGTCATGTAGAGACATGGATGACCAATAGTAGGATTTGCCCCTTCCTTATTGGAAGCATGATATCCACTAGGGGCGCCCCACCTTATTGGTGCATGACAGGAATGTGTGGCCACACTTGTTGAGTCATGACCAATGCATTGGATTGATAAACTTGAGACTAATCCAATGGCAGGATATCAGTTTAGGCAAAGGGATCTATAATGCAATGGGAATCCTCGTTGCTTGTTAGGAGTTATTGCCATAATGACTTAAGTCCTATGACATGGGTAGTAGTGATGTGTTGCTAGATACCCCTCACTACTTATGATGTTTACATCATTGCCATCGTCATATGGATCCTACGGGGTCACACGCAATAGACTCTTGACGTTGCTTTAATCAGAAGCCTTAGGATCAAGTTATTGGATAACTTGGATCCATTTGGAAGATTTCATCAGCGCCAATGGGCCTGATGAGTTGGAAGAAAGTTATTGGAGCCAAACTTCATTTTTGGCAGGTTGACCCGAAATTGACCTAGATTGGTCACATTTGGATTAGGGTTGCATTGGGTTGGATCCAATGGCTTAATCAAACTATGCCATGAAGTTTGGGCTAGCTCATTATCCAATGAGGCCCAATAATTAGTTGTCATGAAGAGTGAATTGGCTTAAAAGGGTATAATGGGGAGAAGTCTTCACCCATTAGCGCCTAGGGGCATAATGGGGTGAAGAGGGCGGTTTTGCTTCATTAAGGAAGTAAAAGGCGCCTTGCCCTTTCTCCCTTGATGGAAACCTTGCCTCTAAGGCAAGTCTTTGGGCTAATATGGCTTAAGAACTTTTATGGGAAGTTCCTAGGCGCATATGGATGTTGGGAAGAAGTATATGGTAAAGTCTTGGAGACTTACCTTACCTCAAACCCTAATTTCTCCCAAGACACCACCCTAGCCGAATTCCTCTTGCTTGTTGCGCCTAGCCCTTCTCCTTGGAAGGAAAGAATGCCTCTAAGGCATATCTTAGGTTGATATGGCAATTGGGCAAATAAGGATAGGTTGAATGAGGTTTATGGCAAAGTCTTGGAGACTTTCCTTACCACAAACCCCTATCATCCTAGCCGCCCACTTGGCATGATCTTGGCCTTCCCTAAACTGCCTCTTGGCTTATAAAAGGGACCCTAGCTACCTCCTCTCATGGTTCGAATACTTAGAGGCGTGAACACAGATAGAGGGGTGAGAGCAAGGGCAAAGGGCGACAACATCAAGGTGGCGCAACCCTTCTTCCTACTAGTGGCCGCAAGTCTTCTCCTTCCTCTCCTCTTGGCGTGACTTGGAGAAGGACTTGGTGGTGAAACTTCCCCTTATTCTTCCTCAAGACCGAAACTCTTCTTCTCCTTCATCTCTTGGAGTGAAGAGGATAAGGAGTTGGCGGCATCTTCCTTGCACTTGGCGCATGATCCTTGGAGGTGGCGCAAGAATAGTGAAGGAACCCTAAGGCTTGATTCTCTTCCCGAGGCTAGCACCAAGCGTGGAAGGGAGCAACGATCAAGGAGTCGACGCGTGGATACTTGTGGAGGGCGAACACTTGGGCGCCTTCAACATGGCTTCGACATCTAGACAAGCAAAAGAGGTACATCTCTAACACATCCTTGTGTTTTCTCTCTCGCATGGATCCTTGGAAAGGAATATGTTTCGGGTGTAATGATTCTTCCGCTGCGTCCTGGGACTGCAAAATTTTAAATTATACCTGGTATTCCCTAACAGTGGTATCAGAGCAACTTGCGAGAAACACAAGGTGTACATTTGCTTGTGTGAAAAATTTTTTGAAAAATTTTTCTTCTATCCATGCGCATTTCACGTAGAAAGTGTTTTTCATCCAGACCTCTCTTCTCATCTTTGTGGCCGAAACTTGGATTTTGTTTATGCTTGATTTAAGACCAAAGGCGCACGTGGTTTTGTCAAGTAGGACAGGCATTGTGTCTTCGGACTGGCCGGGTCTCTTGATCTGACAAAACTGCCAGCCGATAGGGTCTATGAAATCATCATGAAACTTGATCTAAATTTTGGCATAAATTTGGTTAAGAGAGTGCTTTGGATGATGTTGGTGCATAAGGTGTTAAAATTTGATTTTTCCGGATTTTCAAATTTTACATGCGCCACTTGATTGGGTTGATATGGTCATAGCGAGTGCCCTCCTGTGTTGTGATGTGGAAGCATGTTTCCACTTGTGATGAATGCTTGTAAAATCTCTTTCCACCTGCGTGTGGTTCTCTCCCTATCTTGTTGTAAAGAATTTTTCATCTTGTTTAGAATAGATGTAGAATTATAAGATAGGTTAAGGCTTCATCTTGACAACAAGGAGTCTTCTTCAATCGGAGTCAGAAGTGGCGCCAGCTTTGGAAGCGTGGTGATGGACTTGCGGCTGAAGGAAGGACATATGCTTTCGGCTTCTGGCATGGGCTGATCTGCTTTAGGGACTCGCAACCCTTGGATGCGCGATAACATGTCACATGGCTCGTGACAAGTTATGTGTATGAAAAGGGCTATGACCATATCTACCAAACTAGCATGCCTGTGATGGTTTATTATTTTGTCCATAGCATGCCTGTGATGTTTTTCCTTTGCTGCCATAACCATAGGAAAACTGCATGCTAGAAAAGAATAAAACAAACATGCAAAAACTCTCAATACAATATCAAGTCGATAGCCTTCTAACGCGTAGCCCTCATCAAACTATCGATCGGTGGTGTTGTGAACTATTTCCCACCCTCGTGGAACACACCCACTTATCTTTAGAAGGTGTGTGGTGACAATGATTTCCCCAGTCCAGTTTTAACCTGGGCGTGCCTTCGCAAGGAAATTCATTGACCCTGGGCATAACGGTTAGGATCAGACTTGACTAGTTTTTCATATGACACTGACATGATGAATCACTAGAGGCAGCTATTGAGAGGATAGGGTTCTGTGTTGTATCCAGCCCTCGCTGGACACAGGGCGCCTAGTCTGTCTTAACTAAGAGGAATTGTGCATGGCACAATTGGCTGGCATGCCTACCTAAGGAAGCATGAGACTCTCTGTGCATCCCAACTCACCCTCGTGAGTCACGGAGACCTTATGTGAAATTGGGATCCTACTCACTTATTTCCATGTTGAGTTAGAGAGTTCTCAACTTGTTTTGGAAATAGTGGGAGCATAGCATTTAATTTAAAGTCCTTGTTAAATGCTTTATCATTGTACTTATTTTACTTATTTGCTTATTATAGAAGGCATCTCCTGATCTAAGATTGAAACTTTATAAAAATAAGTTGGATGGGACAAACTGGACAAATTGGTTCAAGATTTTGTCCAAGATACTGGGACAAGAGAATAAGGTGCATCTTCTTGAAAGACCTCCATCCCAGCCTAGTGTGTATTTCACTAATGATTGGGAGTGGAATGTCTATCTTGAACATTGTGAAGATAACGAACAGTACACTGCTCTTGTCTTAGAGTGCATGACCCCAGAGGTCAAGGTTGAATGTGATGAGATGGGGATTTATGATCTTATCATACATCTCAAAGGTCTCTTCACACCATGCTCTATAGACAATGATCAGGAGAGTTCTGTTGGATCTTCAGAGTGTATGCCTGAATCTGAGAATGACCATGGTTCTGTATCTTCGAAGCTAATACTTAGGAAGACTGGGAATGCATGGGTATTTCGAAGAGGATTAATGGCCAAGAAGAGCATGGCAAAGAAGAAGGGATGTAATCCATCCGCTTTAGGTATTGTGTTACCGAGGTCTTTTGTCTACTTCTTATTCATGGGTACTGGGTACCGTATGTGAGACTCACATATGTTTTACATGTGCAGGAGCTCAAAAGAAGTAGGACGAAGAGGCTTGATGGGATCGACTCTCGAGTCAGGGACAGAGCATTGGATGCTGTTGTTGATATCATCTCACTACCTTGAAGACTTTATATAGAACTTTGCTATTATGTATCAGCTTATGTATTAGAACATCATTCCTTTTGGAAAGGACTTCAGTTTGAAATAATAAATAATATTTTTCTTTAATCTGAGATGTTCTATTGAAGTGATACAGTTGATAATAGTTTGTGGCTCTATATGTAACACAATATCAGTTCCATTGATTCAATTAACATCCTCTTATGGCATTGTCTCTTGAACCATCGAACAATGGTCACATCCAAAGGTCAATGGACTATTGGGATCATTATCCTTTTAGGATTATGATAAATGTGAGCCTTGTTCAAAGGAACAAAGTGATATATGCTGCCTTCACCATAAAGGGTTGAAGGGTAAATGGCTTGGTGGATCTATTACACAGCAATGTATGTGGACCCATGTAAACAAGCACTAAGAGGTGTTATATACTTCATTGGGTGTGGGTATGCCTTATCCAACCCAAGAACTTTGGAGAAATCCAAGAAGTTCAAAATGAAGTACATAATCAAATTGGAGGATCTATTAAAGCACTTTGATTGGATCAAGGTGATTAGTGGAAAATTTGATGACTATCCTAAGGAGTGTGGGGATTATCTCACAGCTTACTTGGAACACCACTGTATGGTGAATTTCAAAGAAGGAAAGAGGAACACATTGGATGTGGTTCCATCTTTGAATAGTCATGCAAATTTATTACTTTGACGCCATGTAAACAGATGTACTATCACTCCATTGGAAAGCGTGTCTAAGTTAACTTTTGAGTTGCGAACTGCAAATATCCCATTTCTTCAATGGAATTGGGAATGTAATGTGCAGTGATTCAAAAGTACGTGTTTGTGGAGTACTAATTCTATCCCAAAGAGAACAAAATATTTGTTGCTCAAACTGCTGAAAGAAGCTAGTGGGAGTAGATTTGATTTGGACAAGATCCAGAATCAACCACAATATAATTAGACACAGATGGAGAGCAAAATCTCACATACAGGTTGAAAGTCAACCTGAGGTTCAAGTAACACAGGAACCACATAAGTCTGGATCAATTCGATATGCTGGGCATGACAAATTTTTCATCAAGCATGAACCTAAGACTTATGAGGAAATGGAAGCGGTCGGTGGACCAGATTCCAAGAAATGGCTAAGGGCCATGAAAACCATAATGGACTCCATGTCTGCTAATCAAGTCTAGGACTTGGATAAGCTACCAAAGGGGTAATTCCCACAGGCTATAAATTAGTCTTCTAGGAAGATAGACATGGAAGGTAACATTGTTACCTTAAAAGGCAAGCTAGTGAACAATAATTTCAGGCAAATCCACTGGGTGGATAATGATGAAATTTTCACCAATAGCTGAGCTTTAAGTCCATTAGGGATCTGCTTGTTATAATTGCATGATCAATTATGGCATGTTGTTATGATAACTGCCTTTCTTGCATGGACATCTGAAAAGATATCTATAAGGAAATAGCCAGAAGGTTTTCATATCAAGGCCATAAAGATATGCATGGTGTTATGCAAGCATGTTTGAAATAGCCTGTGTTTACAAGAAGATCAGTGGGAGCACCTTAATAGTATTTCTTGTTCTAGATGATTGATGATATTCTCCTCACATGGAATGACATCTCAGCTCTTCACATGGTGAAGAAAAGGTTTGATATGTATTTCGAGAAGAATGATCTAGGGAATGATGCCAACATCCTAGGCATGAGGATCTATAGATAGAGATCCAAGAAAGTCATTGCCCTTTAGTCAATCTATGTTCATCCAAGAGTTTCTAGAGAAGTTTATATTGGATGATTCCAAATATTGATACCTCCCTGGAAGATATGGTCTGACTCTCTCAAGGATGTTGTGTCCTGTGACACAGCTGGAGAGTGATAACATGGGTCTAAAATCCTGATACATGGTGTATAGGATGGATCATGTTTTGAATAATATACTCAAGACCATTTGCGGCAAATGCTTGGAGCATAGCCAGCAAGTTTCAATCAGATCTTAGTGTTTAACACTAGATAGCTGTGAAAGCAATCCTTATATATGTACTTGGGAAGTATAAAGGATTGGAGTCTAGTCTATGATAGACAGGAAAGAATTTTGTGTACAGGGGTACACTGACACTTCGTTCCAGTCTAGTGACTTTTGATCACAGCCAGGATTTGCGCTTTGCCTTATTGTGGTGTTGTGTGCTGAAAGAGCATTATGCAAAAACCAAAGTGGCAAGATTCTACAAATAAGGCTGAGTACATTGCAGCTCCTTGTGGCAGCCAAGGAGGCAGCTTCATTCATTTGAACTTGTTTTAGTTCATGGTGCTTGATGGTCCAGTATAGTTCTTATTGGGACCATAGCATAAGTAAAGAAACTTAATGCTCAAGTATGTATTGCAGCATATCATCTGATCTTAGAGATCATGGATAAGGATGATGATCAAATTTGTTAAAAATAAACACAGATAGCAATCTGTAAAAACCCACTGACCTAGCCTCTGGCGCAGCGGAAGCTAAATGGGTCATACTAGAAACATTGGAATTGACTAAACATCACTTGTCCTTGGTCTTAGTGCAAGTGGGAGATTGTTGGTGTATATGCCCTAAAGACCAATGTATGGACATGGTCAGGCATTGTTTGAATGTACTTTGATAGAACTATTACTCTTTATATAGGCATGGTCGTTATTATGCAGACTTCTCTGCCTGCGTTGATGTATAGAGTTGCATAAATAATGTCCCAGGAGTTTGGATTGGATCCATTCTCATAAGCTATCCCCAGACAAGGTACCTTAGCAGATATGGGACAGCTTTTGTACATGTGAGACTGGTGTATGGGCTGGTTAAGTGTGGGGCACAGTAACGCAGACATACAGGTGCATTGGATGCACTGGAGTGATCCACCGTGAGGATTGACTTGTCTAGTCAACTAGTCAATCTCACATGCAAGAGGTTTGCATTGATCCTTAGACTTGAGGTATTCATGTCTAGATTTGATGATGGGTATGCTTTGATACAGTCTTACGTCTCTTCGTAATTGGGAGATCAAAACGACTGTCATTGGGCATGTCATAAGTCATGTAGAGACATGGATGACCAATAGTAGGATTTGCCCCTTCCTTATTGGAAGCATGATATCCACTAGGGGCGCCCCACCTTATTGGTGCATGACAGGAATGTGTGGCCACACTTGTTGAGTCATGACCAATGCATTGGATTGATAAACTTGAGACTAATCCAATGGCAGGATATCAGTTTAGGCAAAGGGATCTATATTGCAATGGGAATCCTCGTTGCTTGTTAGGAGTTGTTGCCATAATGACTTAAGTCCTATGACATGGGTAGTAGTGATGTGTTGCTAGATACCCCTCACTACTTATGATGTTTACATCATTGCCATCGTCATATGGATCCTATGGGGTCACACGCAATAGACTCTTGACGTTGCTTTAATCAGAAGCCTTAGGATCAAGTTATTGGATAACTTGGATCCATTTGGAAGATTTCATCAGCGCCAATGGGCCTGATGAGTTGGAAGAAAGTTATTGGAGCCAAACTTTATTTTTGGCAGGTTGACCCGAAATTGACCTAGATTGGTCACATTTGGATTAGGGTTGCATTGGGTTGGATCCAATGGCTTAATCAAACTATGCCATGAAGTTTGGGCTAGCTCATTATCCAATGAGGCCCAATAATTAGTTGTCATGAAGAGTGAATTGGCTTAAAAGGGTATAATGGGCAGAAGTCTTCACCCATTAGCGCCTAGGGGCATAATGGGGTGAAGAGGGCGGTTTTGCTTCATTAAGGAAGTAAAAGGCGCCTTGCCCTTTCTCCCTTGATGGAAACCTTGCCTCTAAGGCAAGTCTTTAGGGTAATATGGCTTAAGAACTTTTATGGGAAGTTCCTAGGCGCATATGGATGTTGGGAAGAAGTATATGGTAAAGTCTTGGAGACTTACCTTACCTCAAACCCTAATTTCTCCCAAGACACCACCCTAGCCGAATTCCTCTTGCTTGTTGCGCCTAGCCCTTCTCCTTGGAAGGAAAGAATGCCTCTAAGGCATATCTTAGGTTGATATGGCAATTGGGCAAATAAGGATAGGTTGAATGAGGTTTATGGCAAAGTCTTGGAGATTTTCCTTACCACAAACCCCTATCATCCTAGCTGCCCACTTGGCATGATCTTGGCCTTCCCTAAACCGCCTCTTGGCTTATAAAAGGGACCCTAGCTGCCTCCTCTCATGGTTCGAATACTTAGAGGTGTGAACACAGATAGAGGGGTGAGAGCAAGGGCAAAGGGCGACAACATCAAGGTGGCGCAACCCTTCTTCCTACTAGTGGCCGCAAGTCTTCTCCTTCCTCTCCTCTTGGCGTGACTTGGAGAAGGACTTGGTGGCGCAACTTCCCCTTATTCTTCCTCAAGACCGAAACTCTTCTTCTCCTTCATCTCTTGGAGTGAAGAGGATATGGAGTTGGCGGCATCTTCCTTGCACTTGGCGCATGATCCTTGGAGGTGGCGCAAGAATAGTGAAGGAACCCTAAGGCTTGATTCTCTTCCCGAGGCTAGCACCAAGCGTGGAAGGGAGCAACGATCAAGGAGTCGACGCGTGGATACTTGTGGAGGGCGAACACTTGGGCGCCTTCAACATGGCTTCGACATCTAGACAAGCAAAAGAGGTACATCTCTAACACATCCTTGTGTTTTCTCTCTCGCATGGATCCTTGGAAAGGAATATGTTTCGGGTGTAATGATTCTTCCGCTGCGTCCTGGGACAGCAAAATTTTAAATTATACCTGGTATTCCCTAACACTCCTCCTCTATGCATAGCTTCCACTCAAAATTCACGGCCGGAGATGCGCTGGAGGCTTCCCGGCGGCGAACCCTAAGGCGGATGTGTGTGATGCAATTTCTCTCTCTCTGGTGGACGAAAATTAGGGCTTTTGGTGTGCTTGGCTTCATCTCGTCGATGGCTCCATTTCTCCTTCTTACAGATTTGAATATAAGGGCCTGGATCATCCGCAATCAACCGCGCAAAAATTGATCTTCGGAGTTGACCGGGAAAATCGTGAGCTGGGTTATAATTACGAGCATAATGGTATTTACGGCAGTGCCATAATCTGGACAGTGAGTCCTTGGTTCGAAATTCTTCTGGACTTACGGTACCGTAAAGTTCCTTACGGTAGTGCTGTAATGTCAATAATTTTTCTGGTTGAAAATTGACTCGACTTACGGTGCCATAAAGTTCTTTACGGTGGTACCGTAAACTCCATCATTTCTCTGATAAAAAAACATCCCAAAATACGGCACCGTAAAGATGTTTACGGTAGTGCCATAATCATAGGAAATTCTCTGTCCAGAAAACCTCCAAATTACGGTACCGTAAAGCATATATTGGGGGTGTCGTAATTTTCTCTAAAGCTCCAAATCTTCTGAAATTTGACGTGTGATCTTCTTTTGATGTTGTGAGTTTGATTATGCACTTGGATTGCTCGAAATTGACTGGAAAATATGCCTTTTTGCCTGAAAATCATCAAAAACAAAAAAGAGTGTAGATTCCGCAGATATTGATAAAATATGGCATAAAAGCAAGCAAAGTCTATGAATATGACACATAAGTATCAATAAAATGGCATAGAAATCACGATGAATTTCGGTGTCATCAAACACATAAGGCTCAAACTTTGCTTGTCCTCAAGTAAAAACCAAGAAAATTCAAAAATTGATCATAGGCATAGACTTTCTCATGGAAAATAAATTTCTAACATACAATCACCAATGAAAAGTCTTCATTAATTGCATTATAAAATTTTAAGACAGATATATCATCTTCTAAATCCAATTCTCAAGATCCACAACTTAGTCAAATACAACTTCACAACTTGCATAAAAGAAAGAATTTCAATCTCAAGATTTTATCCAATTTTCAGTTTAGGTTTATCATACTTTTGCTTACAGGAATAGGATGTCCAAAATCTTTTTCCACTCATATTTTTCTTTTTCTTTTTTTGTTTTTGGATGATATGTACCCACATAGATACATACTTTTTGTTTCTTTTTGCATCAATCATATTCTCTAATTCGATTACCACCTTTTTTCTGGTGACGAAATTGGAGTACACTGACCACATAGTCAGTGTAATAGAACTCATGTCTTTTTAGTATTGGGAATCTTTACCAAAGACAGTTAATGTGAATAGATTCCTCTCATTTCTTTTTAGACTTCAACCCATGTCGTTCGGTACCACTATCAATTTTACACAGTGCCAAGTAGGGGAGTCTCTCACTATTTTTGTGTGGATTTTGGATTCTTTTTCCCAACAAATAGTAAAATAAACAAAACCTCAATTAGACTAATCAATCAATATCAATTCAAATATTCATACTCATATGCTGATTTTATTCAAGAAGTAGTTTCACTTTGAAATCAAATTTTTCAAACAACATATCTCCCTAAAATCCTACTCCTCAACCAATGAAGAATTTCAAAAGTAGAAATGTATAAGAGAAATAAATTTGACATGATAGGCCTTATTCTAGTCTCAATTTTGGATTCATTCAACAACATCAATCATCAATAATTTCAAAAGTGATTCTAAGCCACAAATCATCTCATCATCATTAAAAATATCATCATGTGTGTGCAACCAAATTAAAGAGGTTATCATCAAAATATCATTGAGTATTATACAACCATATTGAAGATGAATCATCAATATTATTATACAACCCCATCGAAGATGAAGAAGATAAGTATGAGAAATAGAGTAGTAGTGACGGCGGACACAGATATGCAGAAGAAGCATAGAATATCAAAGATACAGAAAGTGAAAGACAAAAGATGAAAGGGAGAAGAGATACTCACAAGACTCTACCAATCTTCACTACCATCAGATCCTATCTCTTCGGTGCTCTGCGTTGCGGTGTCCATAGGATCGATAGGTGGTGTTCTCTGGTGTCCTCCATATTCTCCACTCCTCTTGGGATCCTGAAAATCAAAACGTTCATACAAGAAGTTTCCCATCTCCTCCATATAGGTACTTAGATTTTCAATGTCTTTATCCATGTTATGCATAGAATCAGTCATCTGGCTCACGGAGCCTCTTATGTCACTCATTGTGTTCATCACTCTCTCCATCCTCTGCTCCTGTTGATACATCTGAGTGGAGAGATATCTAAATCCGGGATCGAAAGGCACTGGAGAATCTGCTGCCTAAGTCTGGTTGTGTGGAAGAATCTGTAGCTCCAGATGGCTGCTCCATGCCCATCCCAAAAGGGTCATGACTACTACCCCAGGGTGGCGGTGGTATGGTACTAAGTGGGGGTGGCATAGCAATGTTAGCATCTTCTAGAACCAACCTCCAGTTCTCCTGCTTTCTAACTATGGTTTTCTCAATGCATGGAAGTGGTAACTTATGTCCTCTTGGTCCAAGAATCAGTGAAAAACCGTCTCCTTCTCTTATCACCATTTTCATTGCAACACAAGACTCTAAGTCAAGTCTTGGACTCCCTCTTGCAATCTCTGTCCCATAGGGCTCAACTCTCAAGTACAGGGCTATAGGTGTAATGAAACCACCTATCACAATAGCTCCTTTCTTTGCCCTAGAAACTTTTTCCAAGTGTTTCATGAAGAAGAAGGCTACATCCAAGGGATATTCAAATAGCATACTCCATAAAAAGAACAACTCAGCTTGCCTCACCATCCCATCACTGTCACCTCTACCAAAGACAGTGTGGGCCAAAACTCTGTGAACATACTTGATGCAAGGATTGGAAATCTTTGAAGCTCTAGTAGTAAGTGCTAAAAAGTGCGTCTCTTCAGTGATTTGGTTCCAAAACACATCCTCAGCATACCCCACTAAAACTGATGTGCGGCCTCCTGTGCCAAAGTGGAAGATGGTTCTCAAGTCTTGCTTGGATAGCTGCCTCTCTACATTAGCTATGCGGAAGGTGATATAACCATCTGTGTTAGGGTATGCCCTTAAGGCTAATGTTTGAGGCCTTGGGATTGTAAAAGTATCATGTAATAAACTCTTGTGTTTATAAAGGCAATGGTTATTATTCAGTTTGTTACATTGTCTGCTGCAATAACTGTGCTTCTGAATAATGTCTCAAAGCTGTTCAGCTAGGCTGACATACATATGTCCTTAGTCGAGATATCTTGGTGAACATGAGACAGCCTTGATATGATTGAGACTAATATGTGTTCTAATCTTATAGGATGCTTCGAGCATGGAATAAGATGTAGACTCATGGGTACATTGGATGTACTGGACAGACCCTACTAGGATATTCAATTGCTTGTCACAATGTGAATAATCCTTGTTTGCATCAAGTGGCACATGTCCTCTGACTTGAGATCACTTGTGTTTCTAGATGATGATTGTCATTGTTTTGAGGTAGTTCAATATCATTTGAAACATAATGATTATAGACTATCTTGGATAATGATCATGAGTCAGGTTAGGACACTAGTGATAGATAAAGGATTGCCGTCTCCTTGTTCAAGGAGTGTGGTGTTCTAAAGGGGCCCCCCTGAATGAGATGATTGAGAAAGTGTATGGCCATACCCAGGTGACTATGTTCATCTGATCTAATCATGCTCATCATATTGGAGTCACAGGCTTGACACGCTTGTCCAATAAGAACATCCAGTGGCAAAGGAAACATGTATGCCTAGTGAAGTGCATTCACCCTTGTGCTGTGTTTTGGGAGTAGTCTTGGAAGACTCTTTCCTTTATATCGGGAGACAGTGATGTGTTGCTAGATACCCCTCACTGATCGTGATAACGAAAGTTATCGTTACCGACATTCAAAGGAAACCCTCAGGGTCGCACAATTTGATGATATGGCTTACTTGAGTCAGATCGTGTGGACTGAATTGTTTGGGTTCAGTTTAAAGGGATTTAATCTCTGATTGTAAGTGAGATCTGGTCTGATCATGTTTGATTGATTAGGGCTTGAGATCGGTAAGCTTCGATCGAGAGAGGTGATGCTAGATCGGTGAGATCAGGAGCATCAGGAGATGAACGGTTAGATCTTGAACCTTAGGGTTTGATATGATCTAGACCAAAGGGGGCTTGGGCTTATTTGATTTGGTTTGTTGAACCAAATGCAATTAAACCAAAAGAGAACCGGTTCACTTATGTGAACGCATGGTTCAAAAGGGTGATGGCGTTTTGGTCGTTTATGAGTGCATGCTTCCATTTATGGTAAGTCATCATGGCCTCTTCTTCAAAACGCCTAACGCCAAGCCGTTCACCACTTGACTTCACTTCGCTTGGCTTCTTGCAATGAGCGTGTGGAGAAGAGGTGGACGAACGTGTGGAGCTCTCGCCCAAGCAAGATCTCGTCTCCCATCCCTTCCATTCGGCAAGGACACTTGAAGATCTTTGCTAGCACAAAGATCAACAAGAAGAAGCCATCTCTCTTCTTGTGTGCGTCACTTGTGGAGAAGATCTCTCTTGGTCTTTGCTTCCAAGCCGCCTCCTTCTCATGGCCATGGTAACGCATCTTTCACTTGATGTTTAAGTTGATCATATGAATGTATAGCATGCGATCAAATGTGAAACCCTAATTCCGCTGCTAAAACAAAGAAAGGTCACTTGTGCCCCCCTCTTGAAAGGGGTACTCACCTTAGGGTTTCTCGCTCCCCCTTGAAGGGGACCCTAACAATTGGTATCAGAGTGGTTAATATATGTTCATATGATTGCTTTGTTTGTTTTGTGATCCTTGTTAGTATAGATCTATTTCACATGCGCAACCACATGCTAGGTTTTAGGTGTTTGGCGCATGTGTGATGTTCATGTTTATGCATGTTCTTGTTGGCGCATGTTAAGTATGTTGAATGGTATTTCATCAAAACTTATATCTACTTGCGCGCAAACATTTAGATCTATATGCAATTACTATAAACCCTTAGACGGGTTGATGGGGTTGAAGTCACCCTCTAGATTAGATCCAATAGTCTGATCAGACCATCTGACAGCCTAGATGGATCGACCAGATGGCACCTGTGCGCAAGCACAAGGTGGCTATAGGTCGATTGCATCACAGGCGTGTAGCGAGGTCTGGTTGAGACAACCAGTGAACACACATGAGTTAGGCCCGGGGTCACACTTGCTTGCCAGAACTCATGTTGGTTGTTCAGCCCTTGGCGCATGCATGGTTGACCATTAGGTCAACTCGAGTCAGTTAGGACTTGGTGCATGAAAGGGCATGGATCTAACTAGATTGATGAGTGGATCCCTATCAATGGACCGTTGTAAGGTTGTAGGGCACATAAGAAAATTAAAATTGATGCCAATGGGTTTTCAAAACTTTTATTTTCTTTATAATGGATCACATGTTGATTGCATGATGCCATGATGTTTGTTTATTTAATCTTATGTGGGATGCCCAATTTAATGTGTGCTGTGCTGGGGCCTGCGAGCCTGGAATTAAACTTGTAAATTAATTTTTATTGTGATCTGCGAATCACATTTTTAATTAATTTATTGTATAATTGACCTGCGAGTCAAGCTTGTCTAGATAGATCAAAATGTATTTGATTAGACAAGAGCACAAAAGCACACATCGCAGAGGCGCATTCAGCTGGTGGGCGCACCTGAGCTGCATTGAGCGCTAGGGCCCTGGGTTGGACCAGATGAGATGCAAAAGACCCAAGAAAAGCAAGTGAAGACTTAAGTTAATTAAGGTCTTACTTAGGCTATGGGCTTTTACCACATAAGATCCATGCTTTCTTTTATTGTTTAATAATTAGAATTGCATGAGTTATTTATCTTCTGCTATAGCCATAGGATTTGCCTGATAGTAAGAAGATAAAAGACCGTTAAAATCCAAACGCTAAAATATCAAGCACGTAATGCCTTCTGACGCGAAACCTCACTGTTCTGACTATCGTTGGAGCCGTGTTGTACCCACTCAGTGGGCACGTCCATCTATCTTCAGACGGTGCGGGATTACACCTGCGTGTTACAGAGAAGGGTTTATCGCTTCTCGTTGCTCAGCATAGCACGTGGTGGTCCAGGGAGTAGGTCGGGTCAGCTTGACCATGTAGGCTACATATGTGGCGCATATGGTAGCGCATGGAGGCAGCCATCTGAGGGATCAGAGACTGTGTTGTACCAACTCAGTTGGCACAGTCTGCTGGATTGCCCAGGTGAAGGGGAATCGCACGGGTTGGCGATTGGCTGGGACAGCCTACCAGAAATTAGTGCTTGTCATCTCTGTGCATCTTATCTCGCCTGAGCGGGACGCGGAGACCAAGTATGAAATCTGGATCCCATCTCACTAAAAGAGTTCTACTCTTTCGGGCTGTTTTGCTGGATTTTTCAGCCAGATAAAATAGTGAGAAAAAGAATCATTCTTAAGTCCTGATTGATTCTTAACATTGATACTGACCTTGCTGTTCTTGCATTGTTGTAGATTCCTGCAGCAACGAACACCATGAGCTTCAATGTGCGATCCCTACTGGAAAGGGAGAAGTTTGCTGGGCCAAACTTCTCAGACTGGTTCGGACACCTTAAGATCGTTCTTAAGGCAGAGAGGAAACTGTATGTCCTCGAGACGGCTGTGCCGCCTCAACCCGCTGCGAACGCCGCAAGGGCGGTTCGTGATGCCTATGAAAAGCACGTCAATGATAGCATTGATGTCGCTTGCCTGATGCTAGCGTCTATGACGCCACCGCTGCAGCGTCAGCATGAGGATATGTCGGCTATAGAGATTATAGCGAACCTCAAGATGCTGTATGCTGCACAGGCGAGGACAGAACGCTATAATCTGACAAAGCTTTTCTTTCAGAGCAAACTGGCTGAAGGGAGCCCAGTGGGAGCTCACATGCTCAAGATGATTGGGCACAAGGAGGCTCTGGAGAAACTGGGGCATACCATCAACCAGGAGCTTGCTGTAGACATTATTCTACAGTCTCTCCCGCCCTCTTTCGATGCGTTCATTATTAACTTTAATATGAACAAAATCGACTATACTCCGGCAGAGCTGCTGAATATGCTCTTGACTACTGAGGAAACTCTGAAGGGAAAGCCTTCAACCTCTGTCTTAATGGTTCCTTCCAGGAACAAGAAGAAGGGGAAGAAGGGCAAAGCCCCTATCAAGAGTTACAGCAAGGCTCTGAAACAGAAGGTAAAGCGGTCAAAGGACAACAGGTGTTTCCACTGTGGCCAGCTGGGTCACTGGAAAAAGGACTGTAAAGCGCTCCAAGGAGATAAGAGGGGAAGCATTGCTTCTGGCTCAGGTATATATGTGACTGAGGTCATGTTATCTTCTTCTTCCTTTTCATGGGTGTTGGACACTGCATGTGGAGTTCACATTTGTTCAAATGTGCAGGAACTCAAGAGAAGAAGGCAGGTGGGACAGCATGAGGTGGACCTACGCGTTGGAAACGGGGCACGGGTTGCTGCTGTTGCTGTAGGGGATTATTACATCTCATTACCATCTGGCATTATATTAGAATTAAACAATTGTTATTTTGTACCCAGTATTACCAAAAATATTATCTCTATTCCTGCTCTTGTCAGGAAAGGGTTTTCCTTTGAATGCAAGATTTCAAAGTGTTATCTTACTCTTGATAATATTGTTTATGCTACTGGTTCAATTAACAATGGGTTATTCATGTTGGACATGGAATATTCTATACAAAACATTGATAATAAGAAAGCCAAGTATGCTGATGACAGCACCTTGCTATGGCATAGTCGTTTAGGCCATATTAACAAGAAGCGCATTAAGCGGTTGCATGATCATGGACTGCTGGGATCATTCTCCTATGAGGAGATTGATACATGCAAAGCTTGTTTAATGGGTAAAATGACGAAGTCTCCTTTTCCTCACAAAGGTCAAAGGGCTTCAGGTTTACTTGACCTTATACACAGTGATGTGTGTGGGCCATTTAGTAAACATGCCAGAGGTGGCTATCAGTACTTCATTACCTTTACTGATGATTTCAGTAGATATGGGTATGTCTATTTAATGAGACAGAAAAGTGAATCTTTTGACAAGTTCAAAGAGTTCAAAAATGAAGTACAGAATCAGCTAGGCCGAAATATCAAGGCACTTCGTTCTGATCAAGGTGGAGAATACTTGAGTCATGGGTTTACTGACTATCTGAAGGAGTGTGGGATTATCTCACAGCTCACTCCACCAGGAACACCGCAATGGAATGGTGTGTCTGAGAGGAGAAATAGAACGTTACTTGATATGGTTCGTTCTATGATGAGTCAGGCTACTCTTCCTTACTCCTTTTGGGGATTTGCACTGGAAACAGCTGCAAAGGTACTAAACCGAGTGCCATCCAAGGCAGTTTCAAAGACTCCATATGAATTATGGTATGGGAAACAGCCGAGCTTGACATTTATCAGGATCTGGGGTTGCGAGGCTTATGTCAAAAAGCTCGCCTCTGGGAAACTGGAGAGCAGATCTGAGAAATGTATCTTTGTCGGTTACCCTAAGGAAACTAAGGGTTATTATTTCTATGATCCCAAAGAGAACAAGGTATTTGTTGCTCGAACGGCCATATTTCTTGAGAAGGAGTTTCTTCTGCAAGAAGCCAGTGGGAGAGAAATAAAGCTGGATGAGAATCCAGAAGAAGGACAAAGTAGTCAAGCACAGTTGGATGAGCCTGAGCCGGTAGAACAGGTTACTGAACAACCTGAGGCTCAGATATCACGGGAACCGCGAAGATCGGGAAGGATCCGTCGACAGCCTGAGCGCTATGACGGAGTCTACATCATTGATAATGATGAACCCCTGACTTATGCGGATGCGGTCAGTGGACCGGAGTCAGCTAGATGGCTTGAAGCTATGCGAGCCGAGATGGACTCCATGTCAGATAACCAAGTCTGGGATTTGGTTGATCCGCCTCCGGGAGTAATCCCTATAGGCTGTAAATGGATCTTCAAGAAGAAGATTGACATGGATGGTAACGTGGTTACCTATAAAGACAGGCTTGTTGCGAAAGGTTTCAAACAAATCTACGGGATAGATTATGATGAAACTTTCTCACCTGTGGCCATGTTTAAGTCTATTCGGATTCTTTTCGCGATAGCAGCATATTACGATTATGAGATCTGGCAGATGGATGTGAAGACCGCTTTCCTTAATGGAAATCTGGATGAGGATGTGTATATGACACAACCTGAAGGTTTCACTAATCCATCAGATCGTCATAAAATATGCAAGTTAAAGAAGTCCATTTATGGACTTAAACAAGCATCTAGAAGCTGGAATATTCGTTTTGATGAATCAATCTCTGAGTTTGGTTTCATCAAGAACGAGGATGACCCGTGTGTATATAAGAGGTTTAGTGGGAGCGTGATTACTTTTCTAGTCCTCTACGTCGATGATATCTTAATCATTGGAAACGATATTCCTGAACTGCATGCTGTTAAAGCATGGTTAGGAAAATGTTTTCAGATGAAAGATTTAGGAGAAGCAGCCTATGTATTAGGTGTGAAGATCTACAGGGATAGATCTAAGAGGCTTCTCGGGCTGTGCCAGAGTACTTACATCGATAAAGTCCTGGAGAGATTCCATTTAGAGAATTCTAAAAGAGGGTATCTTCCAGTCAGACATGGTCTGAATCTTTCGAAGAGTCAGTGTCCACAAACACAGACTGAGAAAGATGAAATGGACAATACGCCTTATGCTTCGGCTATTGGGTCCATTATGTATGCGATGTTGTGTACTCGCCCTGTCGTCGCTTACGGGTTAAGCGTGACTAGTCGATTCCAAAGTAATCCAGGTATGGCGCACTGGATTGTAGTCAAGAACATTTTAAAATATCTGCGGAGGACCAAAGATATGTTCTTGATATATGGTGGTCAGGAAGAACTCAGTATAGAAGGATATACTGACGCTTCGTTCCAGTCGGACCAGGATGATTTCCGATCGCAATCAGGCTATGTTTTTAGCTTGAATGGTGGAGCAGTGGTGTGGAAGAGTTTCAAACAGTCTACTGTTGCTGATTCCACAACAGAAGCCGAGTATGTTGCAGCCTCGGAAGCATCCAAGGAGGCAGTGTGGATTCGTAAGTTCGTGAGAGAACTTGGTGTTATTCCTTCGAGTGCAGATCCTTTGGTTATCTTCTGTGATAACACTGGAGCCATCGCACAAGCAAAGGAACCACGGTCGCACCAGAAGTCCAAGCACATACAGAGACGGTTTCACTTGATCCGGGAGATCATTGATCGTGGCGAGATCAAAATATGCAAGGTTCATACAGACGACAATCTGGCTGACCCGCTTACCAAGCCTCTGGCGCAGCAGAAGCATGAGAAGCACTGTAATAATATGGGTTTGAGATTTCTCAACCATTAGATTAAGTGCAAGTGGGAGATTGTTAGGGTATGCCCTTAAGGCTAATGTTTGAGGCCTTGGGATTGTAAAAGTATCATGTAATAAACTCTTGTGTTTATAAAGGCAATGGTTATTATTCAGTTTGTTACATTGTCTGCTGCAATAACTGTGCTTCTGAATAATGTCTCAAAGCTGTTCAGCTAGGCTGACATGCATATGTCCTTAGTCGAGATATCTTGGTGAACATGAGACAGCCTTGATATGATTGAGACTAATATGTGTTCTAATCTTATAGGATGCTTCGAGCATGGAATAAGATGTAGACTCATGGGTACATTGGATGTACTGGACAGACCCTACTAGGATATTCAATTGCTTGTCACAATATGAATAATCCTTGTTTGCATCAAGTGGCACATGTCCTCTGACTTGAGATCACTTGTGTTTCTAGATGATGATTGTCATTGTTTTGAGGTAGTTCAATATCATTTGAAACATAATGATTATAGACTATCTTGGATAATGATCATGAGTCAGGTTAGGACACTAGTGATAGATAAAGGATTGCCGTCTCCTTGTTCAAGGAGTGTGGTGTTCTAAAGGGGCCCCCCTGAATGAGATGATTGAGAAAGTGTATGGCCATACCCAGGTGACTATGTTCATCTGATCTAATCATGCTCATCATATTGGAGTCACAGGCTTGACACGCTTGTCCAATAAGAACATCCAGTGGCAAAGGAAACATGTATGCCTAGTGAAGTGCATTCACCCTTGTGCTGTGTTTTGGGAGTAGTCTTGGAAGACTCTTTCCTTTATATCGGGAGACAGTGATGTGTTGCTAGATACCCCTCACTGATCGTGATAACGAAAGTTATCGTTACTGACATTCAAAGGAAACCCTCAGGGTCGCACAATTTGATGATATGGCTTACTTGAGTCAGATCGTGTGGACTGAATTGTTTGGGTTCAGTTTAAAGGGATTTAATCTCTGATTGTAAGTGAGATCTGGTCTGATCATGTTTGATTGATTAGGGCTTGAGATCGGTAAGCTTCGATCGAGAGAGGTGATGCTAGATCGGTGAGATCAGGAGCATCAGGAGATGAACGGTTAGATCTTGAACCTTAGGGTTTGATATGATCTAGACCAAAGGGGGCTTGGGCTTATTTGATTTGGTTTGTTGAACCAAATGCAATTAAACCAAAAGAGAACCGGTTCACTTATGTGAACGCATGGTTCGAAAGGGTGATGGCGTTTTGGTCGTTTATGAGTGCATGCTTCCATTTATGGTAAGTCATCATGGCCTCTTCTTCAAAACGCCTAACGCCAAGCCGTTCACCACTTGACTTCACTTCGCTTGGCTTCTTGCAATGAGCATGTGGAGAAGAGGTGGACGAACGTGTGGAGCTCTCGCCCAAGCAAGATCTCGTCTCCCATCCCTTCCATTCGGCAAGGACACTTGAAGATCTTTGCTAGCACAAAGATCAACAAGAAGAAGCCATCTCTCTTCTTGTGTGCGTCACTTGTGGAGAAGATCTCTCTTGGTCTTTGCTTCCAAGCCGCCTCCTTCTCATGGCCATGGTAACGCATCTTTCACTTGATGTTTAAGTTGATCATATGAATGTATAGCATGCGATCAAATGTGAAACCCTAATTCCGCTGCTAAAACAAAGAAAGGTCACTTGCGCCCCCCTCTTGAAAGGGGTACTCACCTTAGGGTTTCTCGCTCCCCCTTGAAGGGGACCCTAACAATCTGCATGTCTTTCACTATACTCATACAGCTTCATATCAAAACTACTCAGAAATTCATGCACCAATGGTAGATATGTTTGTGGTGTCATTTGGAAGAATCTCTGGGCTTTGATTTGCTCAAACATCCACATGACATCTTCGTGCAAACCTAATGTCTCCAATGTCCTCTTATCAGCATACTTGGTGGCAATTACTCTTCTCTCAACTAGCTGATTATATCTTGCAGCTTGAATTTCATTTCTGAACAAAATTCCATGTGGGTTGGGTGGAAAGGAAGGTTCAGCTGGTGCCTTTCCTTTTCTCTTGGCTGCAAGTCCTTTGGTTCTTGGTGGCATTGTTACAATCATAAGCTGCAACTAAGATTCAGCATAAATATAGCAAAATAAATAGGGATGACACTCCCAATCATCATCAACAACATTAATCAAGTAAGATGTCAACTTGAAATCATGCTTGGACTAAAAAATCAATGAAAAATCAAAAACGGCGACGGTGAACAGTAAAACCTAAACTCGTTCATCACGTTCAGCATAGATCTCCCTAGAAATTTGTCTGAATTTCTTAAAACAAGAAAGAATCGAAAGCCTATCTTATCACGAGCAGATAGAAACAAAAAGCCCCAAAATTGGCTGAGAAACGGAAGCACACGAGCAAAGGGGGCGGAAGTTAGGTTAAAACTCGCCAAAACAGTGAAATCGGATGAAAGGTTACCAAATTGGCGGTGATAACCGGACGGAAAGGGTCGCCTGAGTCTTCCGAAGGTAGGGGAAGGTCGAAACTCCCAGATTGGTGCACGAGCGAGTGAGAAGACATGAAAACGGCAGCGGAAGAAATGGTGTTACGGCACCTTTATCGCGTTTGCCAGATGTAATTACGGTCGTAAAGGAGTTTACGGCGGTGCCGTAATGGTAAAAACTTTTGGGTCGAAAAGCAGCAGCGGTTACGGTACCGTAAAGAATGTTACGGTGCTGCCGTAAAATCGATCAGAATTTTTTTTTGAAAAATAATAAAAATTTTGAAAAATGCAAAATTCAAAGTTTACAGTACTGCCGTAAAACGAAAAACTCTCGGGAAGATTTTGTCACAAAATACGGTACCGTAAAGGAATTTACAGCGGTACCGTAACGGGTTAAAACTCTCTGGGTAAAAATAACCGGTATTACGGTGCCGTAAAGGATATTACGGTAGTGCCATAATTTCATGCCAAATCTTGATTCCTACAGAAAAAAAATTGTAAAAATTAGTCCTAAAATAAAATTAAAATAAAGTAAATAAAAGAAAGCAAAACTAAAGTTAGAAAGCTTGGGTTGCCTCCCAAGAAGCGCTAATTTAAAGGTTATTAGCTTGACCCTTTAACACTCGGGTGTGATCGTGAATTCCTCTGTTGCCCTTCTGATTTTTCTTTTGTTTGGGCATCACATTGAGCCACATAAGGCTCAGCATTGAAACACTCTCCAATTTTATTCCAAATATTTTTTCCTTTGTCAAATAATCTAGATCTTCTTCTCCTTTTTCTCCTTCTTCTAGAATTTTTGTTCTTCTTCTCCTGCATCCCTTTATCAACATCCTCAGAAGAATTGTTAATTTCAGAATTTTAGGGTTCATCAAATAAGCTTGAAACATCATAAGTATCATCATTAAATATTTCAACACTACAACAAGATCCTGAGTATGAAAGTTTGTTCAATGAATCATTAAGATTAAATTCAATCTTGTTGTCACAAATATCAAAAGTAATCTTTCCTTCTTTCACATCTATGTTTGCCTTAGCAGGGGTCAATAGTGGTCTCCCAAGAATTATAGGATATCTAGAATTTTCCTCCATGTCTAACACTACAAAATCAGCTGGTATGAAAAACTCACCTATCTTCATTGGCACATTTTCCAAAATACCTACAGGATACTTTACCGATGAGTCTGCGAGCTGCAAGGATATATGTAACATCCCGTTATCTTAACCCCAAACAAGCAACACAATTCATGAAAGAAACAGGATGTTATCATACAAGATCGATACATATGCTAGGTAAAACCCCGTTCAGGAAACCCGATCTGAAAATTTCGAAAATTCCATACATATAAATCTCCACAAAAACACAATTTCATAAAGGTACCTGCCACCACGCATTCCTTGCACTAGACATATGCAAGTTACAGGTATATCAAAACCGATTACAAAGAATACACCACAAACCGAAATTCAAAACAAAATCACAAAATCGATTTTATAAACTCATACCAAACACCGAAACCAGGCTGAAGCCCGCGGTGACACAAAAATCAAACTCATTTAACAGCCACAATCTGACATCACAAGTTCACATAGTTCACATGGTTCACATAGCTCATATCATTCATATAGCTCGGCCACAACCGGCCCCAAATAATTAAGCACAAAAGTTCTTAAACAGCAAACTAGCGATATCCATGCCAATGCTAACTCAAGAAATGCGCCCCTGCTCTATGCCTGAAAATAGTGAGGGGTGAGCTACACAGCCCCGTGAGTGGATAGTCTAAATCGACCATCCATAACATACACTCAAAAATATAGACAGATTATTTTAAAAAAATCTTTAACAGGAACATTATGTCAACATATAACAACATAAAGAAAACAGAAGTCATATAAATAGTCAGATGTACACACCAACATATAACAAACTCAGGTTCTAGAGTTATACTCTAAACCAACTCAGATGTACACACCAACACTTAATTAACCTAGTTGTCCAGCATATTCAGTAGTGACCATTATGGTCTAACCCGGCTTTGGCCTAAGCACTGGGAGACTGCAAAATTTCATGCAACATATAAACATGGACAGTGAGTAGAATCAAGAGGTGGCCCCCGCCAGGTCACGACGTGGCACTTTGCTCTAAAACACCCCATAACACATCGATGGATAGTGTGTAGATTCAAGAGGTGGCCCCCGCCGGGTCACGACGTGGCACTTTGCTCTACGACACCCCATATCACAAACAAAAGAGTGATGACATCAAGAGGTGGCCCCTGTCCGACCAAGACATGGCACTTTGCGTCAAAACCCGTTCTCCCAAAAGGTTCCTACTGGACAACAGACACATCTTATATCTTATTTCACAACGGTGGACTTCTAAGTGTCAACTAGACTCTAGGATAGCCATCACAATAATCATATCGGGCAGGCTGAACATCAACCCCCATCATAACAGGTAGGCTGAACATCAACCCCCTCACATATCACAATACAGGGCTGAAGTCTCAAACCCTTAACATATTACACATACTATCCCCTTGAGTGCACAGTCACACTTAGCCTTAGTCCTACCCATCACATAACATAATATTCTAAATTCCCATAACCACATAATATTCCAAAAATCACATAATATTCAAAAATCACATAATATTCAAAAGAATCACATAATATTCAAAAATCACATCATATTCAAAAATCACATAATATAGTGTAGTCCTTAGGTTTCAGGCTGGTCAGTTCAGTCTAACCTTGCTAAATTATCACCCAATGTTCTCAAACATGAATACATGGTCTTAGATAAATAAACATGAGTTTTATAACATTATTAGCATTTATCAAGCATCCATAAAATCGACATATAGCATTTATCAAGCATACATAAAAATCAACATAAAATTAAACATAAAATTAAAACATGTATTCATACAATTGTTTTACAAATCACTACATGTAACCCACGGTTAACATAACATATTATCTACTAAATTTTAAACCTTAGTTAACATGAATATCATGCTCAAAATCATTGGTTTAAAACTTCCTAAATTCCATAAATTAATACCTTAAATTTCATATTACAAACTTTCGGTTTCATAAAACAATCATCAAGATTTCGGTTGAAAGTTTTCATAAAACAATCATCAAGATTTCGGTTTCATAATTAACATCAAAATTTCAGTTTTCATAAATAATTATCAAGATTTCGAGTCTCATAATTATTATCAAGAATTCAGTTTTCATAACAATTATCAAGATTATTTCGGTTTTAAACATGGAAAGATTTCAAGCAACCAAATTTTTCATGTAGCACAACCATAATCATATTGATGTAAATTTCGAATAAGACACCCCACTCACCTTGAACCGTGAACACTTAGGTTAAAATCTCCCCAACAAAAATCGTCTAAAGCCTTTGAAGCTCTACCAACGTCGCCACCAATGGAAGGAAGAAACGCCACCCAAACCAAAGATGCCGGCCAAGGGAAAAGGAAGAGGAAGAAAGGAAAATTCCTCCAAGCCTTCAAGAATCGTCCAAGCTCTTCAAAAATCGCCCACTTCTTTTCCCTAGCCGCCCCAAGATTTCCTCAAGCCAAAATCGCCAATTTCCCTTCCCTAACCGAATTACCAATTTGAATTTTCGGTTTTTAATTCTTTAACCCGCTAACCAACTAATTCAAAAGGGTTTAACCCATTTAACTAATAAATTTGAATTTTAAACCCAATTAGCGCAAACCCAATAACTCATAATTTAAGTGAAAATCCAATAAGGGTTAAACTAACATCCAATAAGCTAGTTAACTAATTAAATTTAACATCCATTAAGCTAATTAACGTCCAACAAAATTAACAACCAAAAATCTCTAATTTAATTAACTATAAATTAACAACCAAAAATCTCTAGTTAATTAACTATTAATTAACAGCCAAAAATCTCTAGTTAATTAACTATAAATTAACAACCAATACATAGAAAAATATCACAGTCAGAAATTTTATTTAAATCATGAACAAAATATCACAGCCAACGAGTTTATTTAAATCAAAATAATACTTACCAGGACTTAAGATCCTTGGATCTTACAATATAGATGTAGGCTTTAGCTCTCCAAGATTCAGTTTCCTGTAAGTGGAAAGAGGCATTAGACTAACACTTGCACCTAAGTCACATAAGGCTCGGTCAAAAGCCATAGTGCCTATAGAACATGGTATAGAAAAACTACCTGGATCCTTCAGTTTAGGTGGTAGTTTATTTTGAATGACTGCACTACAATCTTCAGTTAGAGTAACCATGCAAGTACCATAATCATCTAATTTTCTTTTGTTAGACAAAATCTCCTTTAAAAATTTTGCATAAGATGGCATTTCAGTAATAGCTTCAGTAAATGGAATGTTAACATATAGCTTTTTCAGGATTTCAAGGAATTTGCCAAACTTTTTGTCTAATTTATTCTGAACTAACATTTGAGGAAAGTGTATAGGTGGCTGGTAAGGAGCAGGCAAATTAGGTTTAGGATTGTATTTTTCACATGATTCATCTCCTTTAGGTTTGTCACCCTTTTGAGGTGGTAAACAAGTTTGGGGTTCCTCATGTGAAAAGGATTCTCCTAACTCTAATTCCTCTTCATTATCATTAAGCCTTTTTTCAGTGTTTTCAAACCTCCCTCTAGGTTCTCCTAGTTGTTTCCCACTTCTAGTCATGATGGCATTACAATGCTCCTTAGGGTTTATCTCAGGTTTTGCAGGCAATTTCCCAGGGGGTCTATAAGGTACACTAGCATGTTGGGCAATCTGATTTTCAAGAATTTTGTTGTGGGCTTCTATTCTTTCCAATCTGGAGTTGATTTGATGAAAACTTTCCTTAAATTCTTTAATTTGTCTATTTTGATTTGACATGAGTTGGTCTTGCTTAGACATAAACTCTCCAATTTTTCTATCTTGACTTACCATAAACTGATTTTGACTGCCCATTATTTTTTCAAACATGGATTCTATATTTGAATTCTGATTTTGATTTTGATTCTGGTTTAGTCTTTGATATCCTTTGTTTTCAATGTTTCCCCCTACATTGTTACTGTTTTTCCATGAAAGGTTGGGGTGATTTCTCCATCCAGGGTTATATGTACTAGAATAGGGATCATTAGGTCTACTTTGATTATAATTCCCTATGGCATTCACATGCTCATTACCCTGATCAACAACTATTCTACAATATTCAGCAGTATGACCATCATTGCCACAAATTTCACAAGTGATAGCAGAAACAGAAGCAGTTTGCATAGAATTAAACTTACTGCACAAAAAGTCTACCTTCTCTGCTAAGGATCGCCATTCATCACCATCACCCTTACCTTGAGAAGGCTTGTAAAGTACTCCTCTTTTGGTATTCCATTGATTGTGATTCAGTGCCATCTCTTCTAGTAATCTGAAGGCATCATCAGGTGTTTTGCTCATAAGAGCTCCACCTACAGCAGCATCCACAGTTAATTTGGTATTATTTGATAAAGCATAGTAAAAAGTTTGCAATAAACTCCAATCTTCAATGCCATGGTGAGGACACTTCCGCTGTAATTCGTTGAATCTCTCCCATGCCTCACTGAATGACTCCCCATCTCTTTGTTGAAAGTTTGTAATTTGATTTCTCAACTGGATTGTTTTGCCTGGAGGGAAATATTTTGTCAGGAAGGAATTTGATAGCTGCTCCCATGTTGTGAAGGTTCCGGTTGGTTGCGATTGAAGCCATATCCTCGCCCGGTCCCTGGGTGAAAAAGGAAATAACCTTAGTCTGAGTGCATCATTAGAAACTCCATTCATCTTAATAGTATCACAAATTCTAAAAATAAAGAAAGATGCAAGTTTGGATCTTCCAGTGGAGATCCTCCAAACTGGTTCTGTTGGATCATGGAGATAAAACCAGGTTTAATTTCGAAGTTATTTGCTTCGATGGCGGGTCTAGCAATGCTGGAATGAATTTCTCGTGGGTTAGGGGCTGCATAGTCCCTCAATGTTCTCTGATTATTTGCCATCTCTACAACTTCTTCTTGAATCTCCTCTTGAATCTCTTGTGAATCTTCTTCTAGTCTCAACTTCCTACACGCTCTAAGAGTTTTGTTGATTTCAGGATCCAATGGAACAAGTGGTCCTGACCTAAGACTCCTGCGCATGCAAAACAGATAGATCAAGTGATTTCAAGAAAAACAGAAAATAAACAGTAAATAAAAACCTAGTCTCGCAATAATCTCAATGTCTTCGATATCAACAAAAAATAAGGTCCCCGGCAACGACACCAAAAACTTGTTGTGTCCGCAAGTGTACGGATACTCGAAGTAATAACGAAAGTATCGAATCCACAGGGACCTATGCTACTGAGTACAGAATAATTGATTTTTCACTATCTAGGAAATCGAAATAGTGCAAACTAGCAAACGAAGGCCAAAGCACTGAAACAGAGTTATCAGAGAGAGAGGCTGGGACTAGGGTTTCATTCACTCTAATTTCTATGACTAGACATGAATAGTGATTGTGTCAGTTTAATGTCAACATGATAAAGACGTAATTTACTTTAATAAAAGGGTTGTCTCACTTTCATGCAGACAATCATGCAGAGATCAATCCTAGGTCTCACGCAAGATTTATCCCAAGCTAAAGATAAGTAAATCATCAAACGAAAAACTCAAGGATCACTTTCGTGCATCCGAATTCTAGGTTGAAAATATCTAGTAGAAATTCAAGGATCACTCTCGTGCATCCGAATCTCAACACTAGTTTTACTCAAGGCTCTCCAACATTCCGATCTTTGCTTTCGCACAAGATCTCCATGGTTGAAATACTTAGACTCAATCCTAGATTTATGTTATTATCATGGCAATAAGATTACTAGAATTAAACAAGTAAGAGCTAACCTAAAAGGGGTTCCTATCATGCAATTCTAGGGTTCCAAATTCTCAAGCAATTACTTTTCAGTCAATAGTGAACATTCTAAAACATAAATAATAATATAGATCTAAGGAGAGTCTAAGAACAAACATCACATGAGTAAAATTATCATGCTAACATTAAACGTGACAGAATAATGGAAAAATAGTCATCTAGTCATTAAAAACCGAGTGAATTATTGCCCCATGTCCCAAAAGAGGTTTAAGCTTGCATGGGAGGAAGATTACAATAATTCATGTTGAAGGAAATCGAAAAGAGAGAAGAAGGAAGAATTATGGTACGGCCGTAAAAACGTTTACAGTCGTAATCTTGGCGCAATAGTGGTGGCGCTCGGATTTGTGGTGATTTCTCCTCCGTCTGATCTCCGATCACGTTGAAACTTTAGGTGCACCTCCTCCTCCTCTATGCTTAGCTTCCACTCAAAATTCATGGCCGGAGATGCGCTGGAGGCTTCCCGGCGGTGAACCCTAAGGTGGATGTGTGTGAGGCAATTTCTCTCTCTTTGGTGGACGAAAATTAGGGCTTTTGGTGTGCTTGGCTTCGTCTCGTCGATGGCTCCCTTTCTCCTTCTTACAGATTTGAATATAAGCGCCTGGATCATCTGCAATCAACCGCGCAAAAATCGGGCTTCGGAGTTGACAGGGAAAATCGCGAACTAGGTTATAATTATGGCTGTAATGGTATTTACCGCAGTGCCATAATCTGGACAGTGAGTCCTTGGTTCGAAATTCTTCTGGACTTACGGTACCGTAAAGTTCCTTATCGTAGTGCTATAATGTCAATAATTTTTCTAGTTGAAAATCGACTCGACTTACGGTACCGTAAAGTTCTTTACGGTGGTACCGTAAACTCCATCGTTTCTCTGATAAAAAATGTCCCAAAATACGGCACCATAAAGATGTTTATGGTAGTGCCGTAATCACATGAAATTCTCTGTCTATAAAACCTCCAAATTACGGTACCGTAAAGCATATATTGGGGGTGCCGTAATTTTCTCTGAAGCTCCAAAGCTTCTGAAATTTGACGTGTGAACTTCTTTTGATGTTGTGAGTTTGATTATGCATTTGGATTGCTCGAAATCTACTGGAAAATATTCCTTTTTGCCTAAAAATCATCAAAAATAGAAAAGAGTGTAGATTCCGTAGATATTGATAAAATATGGCATAAAAACAAGCAAAGTCTATGAATATGACACATAAATATCAATAAAATGGCATAGAAATCACGATGAATTTCGGTGTCATCAGATAATTGTTAGAGGATGGGGAACATCAACAAAAGGAATGAGAGGCCTTTGTCCACAATACTTGAAGTTGAAATATTTGATGTTTGGGGGATTGATTTTATGGGACCGTTTCTATCGTCCGGAGGTAACAAGTATATACTCGTGGCGGTAGACTATGTTTCCAAGTGGGTGGAAGCCATTGCTTCTCCTACCAATGATTCTAGGGTTGTGGCTAAATTGTTTAAAAGGATTATCTTTCCACGCTTTGGGATCTTCAGAGTAGTAATTAGTGATGGCGGCCCTCACTTTATTGAACACAAATTTTCAGCTTTGCTTTGAAAGTATGGGGTAAATCATAGAGTTGCAACACCTTACCATCCCCAGACAAGTGGACAAGTGGAGATATCAAATATACAGATTAAAGGGATATTTGAGAAAACAGTATCAAGAACAAGGAAGGACTGGGCTTTCAAGCTTGATGATGCACTTTAGGCATACCGGACTACTTTCAAAACACCGATAGGTATGTCTCCTTTTCAATTGATTTATGAAAAATCATGTCACCTTCCTGTAGAGCTCGAGCATAAGGCGTTCTGGGTGATCAAAACACTGAATTTTGACTTGAAGGGCGCGGGTGAAAAATGAGAGTTACAATTGAACGAGCTTGATGAGATTAGACTCTCTGCTTATGAAAACGCAAAGATCTATAAGGAGAGGACTAAAAGATGGCATGATCAACACATACTTAGGAAGGAATTCCAACCAGGGGACTTTGTTCTTTTGTTTAATTCTAGATTGAGATTTTTTCCCGGTAAACTTAAGTCTCGATGGTCTGGGCCTTTTCAGGTTAAGAAGACCTATCCATATGGAGTAGTTGGCATTTGGAGTGACAAGAAGGGAGTGTTTAAGGTTAATGGTCAGAGATTGAAATACTACTACCATGAGGAGCAGATTGAAGAAGGAGAGAATTTCCAACTTGATGAGCCACGAGCAAATCCAAGTGCAGAATAGTCAAGCTAATGACCTTTAAAGTAGTGCTTCTTGGGAGGCAACCCAAACACTCTTTCTTTTGTTTTTGTGTTTGTTTTTGTCTTAATTTATTTTGTTTAGGATTAATTTTTATTTTTCTAGTTTTAGGTACATTTTTTGGTAATTGTTTTTTATTTTCTAACAAATTACGGTACCACTGTAATGTTTATTACGGTACCGTAATTCCGAGTTGATTCTCTACATAAAGATTTACTTGAATTACAGTACTACCATGATGAATTTTACAGACCGTAATTTTGAGTCTTTTTCTTACAAAAACTTTTGAAATTATTGTACAGATTACGACAGTGTCGTGACGTTTTACACGATACCGTATTTTCGAGCGATTTTTGACTAGAAAGTTTCTAAGTTTTTGAGGAAATTATGGCAGTGTCGTGATGCTTTTCACGGTACTATAAAATTGGAATACATAAACTTTTGGGATTTTTGATCAAAATTATGGTAGTGCCATAATGACCTTCACGGTGCCGTAATTTGTTGACTTTTTCTTGCCGAGAGTTTGTTCGATTTTATGACACTACTATAAACCATTTATGGTACCATAATTTTTCTGATCCCATGCGATTCTGGTACCGTATTTAGGGTTTCTTAGCCATGTTTAAGGGTTTCGCCACTCCGAATCGCGTCGACCTCTAGTTTTCTTCGATTCCTTGCTTCCTAATCTCTCTGGCAACCTTTCCTAATGATTTCCCACAGATTTTGCATGACATTTTGAGAGATTTTGAGCTCAGTCGCTGTTCTTCCGCGATTTTTGCCCCTCATCATTTTCTCTCATCCAAGCTTCGATTGAGCTGCTTCCAGTTCCAGAAAGCTTTGAAAGAGATAGGAGAACAGTCCTTGAAGGTTGAGAGAGTCGATTGCAACTTAGAAGATCAGATTTGGAGCTTGATTCAAGCTCCTGCAGAAGCTCTGTTCGCCCTGTTCGGTAACACTTCCCCTTTCAGTTTTTCTTCAGAAGTTCTTTGTGATTTTTGCACATTCATCATGTCACCCATGAAGAGGATGGTTTCTAAGAGAAAGGGGAAAGCCCCAGCTGAAGCTCCACCTCCACCACCAAACCCATATGGCATCATCTTCAGAGACGAAGTGCAGGAACAGAGGTACAACCATTTGCTTACTAGACGCATTGTCAAGACTAAGTATGCTGATACTCATGCCTTGGAGATCTTGGGATTGAAAGAGGATGTATTTTGGATGTTTGACCGGACAGCTACGAGGCAATTCTTTGATATGACTCCACAGACCTACCTACCTCTAGTGTTAGAGGTGCTCAGTAGCTTGGAGATGGATTGGGATGAGTACACCAATCGTTCAGCTATAGGAGAAATTAGATTCCGGATGGCTACTGAAGATAGGAAGCTCACACTTCAGGATATTCACCGCATCTTTCATCTTACAGAAGAAGTGCGCACCGAACCACCTATTGGGTTTATTGAAAATGTCTTCTAGAATCAGATCACTTCAGAGACCAGATTTTCACCTTCATCAGCAAGAGCCACAAGCATCTCCAACCCATGCATCAAATACGCCCACCGCATTCTTGTTCATACCATTTTCGGGCGAGGAGATAGCGATGGTATGGTCCGTCACATTGAGTTGTTTTTCCTTTGGTGCATGCTTCATGGATATCTTGTGGATGTGGCTTTCTTCTTTATGAAACATTTGGATAAACTGGCTAGGGCTAAAAAGGGCGCGATAGTGATAGGAGGATTTCTTACTCCTATAGCACTATACTTGGGGATTGATCCCTATGGGATCAAAGTTGCTAGGGGCAATACAAGGATCGATATTGAATCCTGCATTGCCATGAAGATGATTGTAAGAGATGAAGACACATATTGCTTGATTCTTCAACCTGGGCTTCCTACTTTGCCATTGCCAAACACTAGAAGGACTACAGTGCAAAATTTGGAAAATTTGAAGTTGTCACTGAGCTGTGTTTCTTATGCCACTCCTACACCAGAGACCTCAGTACCATCACCACCTCCTGCTTGGGGTGATGACCCATTTGGGATGGGTATGGGTTCCTCACCTCCTAGAGCCACCGATCCACCACCGCACGGAACCACTGGATCATCTTCATATCGTGCAGCCCCTAATCAGAGTGGATGGCAGACTTATCAGGACCCCAGATTTCAGGCTCTCTCCGCACAGATGTACTGACAGGAGCAGCGCATCGAGAAGATCGTGGGTTCCATGGGGAGGATGTCCAACGCCGTGAGCCACATTCACTAGGATGTCAAAGCGCTAGGAAATTACTTGGAAGAGATGTGAAACTTTCTCTACGATCAGTTTGGATTCGAGGATACCAGGAGTGGTGGTATTTATGGTGGTGATGATGGAGAGGGAGGCTCTCAGGATCCCATGGACGCCACTCAGGCTGAGGGAGATGACGAGGAGACCGACTCTGACGAATAGAGCTTTGTGAGTATCTTCTTCCTATTCTATTGCTTTACTTGTGCTTTATTGATTGATACTGATTTTATACTTGTGTAGGGAAGGATGACTCTGTCAGACTTCTTGTGTCCTACTGCTACTGATCCTCGCTTCTGAATTTTAATTGCTACGTGATTTCGATTTTGTTGTATTAAGGATGATTTGATAACTGCTGAATTTTCTTCGATATGGTTGTACTGAGATTCATATGATACTTGATTTGTTGGTGATTCGATGTGGATGTAAGTGATATTCTGATTTTTTGATTGATACTCTATGTTTGGTATGATATGTGGTTTGGTGATGATGATTTTTGTTATGATTTGGTAATAATGTGATATATGCTTGTGTGGTTTGTTTAATCATGAAAATAATGCCATTATCATGCCAAAATTTTTCTTGATGATAAATTATTGTTCATGACAATACTTGAGAATTGGAAATAGACCTAATATGCTGAGTTTATCTCTTTGAGATAATTTATCTGTTGAAATTTTCCATTGATTAATACATGAAGTTTTGGGTGAATATATTGTTTAATGAATGAGATTTGAAAGTGAAGTAATTCTTTTGGATAAAATGAGCATATGTAGTATGATTTTTGAATTGATATCAAGTGATTAAACCTAGTAAATCATTAAAGTCCATCTTGTTATTTGTTGGGAAGAAAAGAATCCAAAATCCAAAAAGAAGAGTGACTCCCCTATTTAGCACTGCGAAAAATTGGCAGTGGTACCTAAAGACATGGGTTGAACTCTAAAAAGAATAACTCATCTTCTTGGCATTGTATTTACAATGGTACCGAAGAATAGAGTTGAAGTTTAATTAAAAAGTATGTATTTATGTGAGTGCATGCCATGAGAGAGATTCTTTGACATTAACTCTGTTATCTCAAAAAGAATTCTTTCTACTTAAAGAGAATGAGTTCTATTATGTTGGTTATGTGACCAATGTATTCTAAATATGTCACCAGAAGAAAGGTGGTGCCGTAATTTTGGGCAAATAAATATATCATCCTCCGTAAGAATTTTTATGGTGCCGTAATTTCGGGCAAATTTTATACATAAACTTTCAGCAACAATCGAGGAGATTACGGCACTACCGTGACAAATTTTATAGTGCTATAATTGCGGGCCATTTTCCTATAGAAACTTCAGAAGAAACTACAGCAGTACCGTATTGATCATCACGGTACCGTAATTTTGCGCCCAGTTGCCCGATTCTTCCGCCAGAAACTTAAAAGACAATTTCTCAAGATTAGCAAGCGGAGATTTTGAAATGCCGCTGCGCTAGGGTTCATCGCCGTTCATCGTGCAGACCACCTCCGGCCACAAAATTTGAAAGGAAGCTTCACCCGAGGAAGGAGAACATCCTACATAAGTTTCAAAGGGAAAGGAGATCGATCGAGGGAGAAATCAACAAAAACATGGTCGCCTGCACTGTTCATCGTGACTCTGCTGTAAATTACGGGCTATAATTTTCATTACAGCCCTGTTTTGTAACTTTTACTCATCCCCTTCGATTTCTAATCAATCTAAAACCATGTTTTATTGTAATCCTTCAATCATGCTAGCTTAAACCTTCTTTTGGGACAAAGGGTGTAATCCCCTTGATATTTCAATGACTAGATGATCTTTATTCCATCAAAATATTTTTGGTATGGTAATTTTACTTAAGAGATTAATGTCATTAATCTTTTCTAGTTCCATTCATTAACATGTGTTAGAGTTTTGTGATATGGACTGAGAAGATGATACACAAAACTTAAAAATACGATTACTCATCGTAAGAAATTAGTTGTGTTCTTATCTCTAGATTTTAGAAGTTTAATTCTTGTTAATGTTTTGATCTAGAGATTATTATTGTTTTAGACATGAAAATATGCTAGAGATAGATATTGGATTGTTTGAAAACCTTAAGTAAAACCTGTAAAACTAAGGTATGAGAATACTTAGTTTTGCTTGAGATCTTGACATTGAGATGGAATGCACGAGAGTAATTCTTAATCTCTCTATTGAAGTTTACTTATATTAAACATTGAATAGATCTTGCACGAGAGTGAGGATCATTCTTTGTAAATTGACTGCGCAAGAGCGAGTTAATTTCCTTATTAAGTAAGCTATATCTTTACCATAATGAAAAAAGATTGACGAACATTTAATTATATCTAGTCATAGATATTAAGGTGGATGAACCCCTAGTCCCAATTCTTTCTTTCTAATTTTCCGTATACCGTTCGATCGATTATTTTCAGCATACTCGATTTACTTAGCTAGTGAGAAATCAATTCGTTGGTACTTAACAACAAGGTCTCTGTGGTTCGATATCTTAATTATTACTTCGAGTATCCGTGCACTTGCGGACACAACAATAGATTCGAGCTTGCACAGATGTCAGCCTTGGAGTCTCCGATACCATTCGATTTGTCTCCTCCTTTCAATACACCATGAGAGTATCTGCATGTTTTAAATGAGGTTGATACTGAGAGGATGCCTTCAATTCCTAGCACATCCTCAGCTCCTAGTACTTCACAGACAGTAGTGCTAGAGCCAATTAGTTCTCCAGAGTTGGAGATCATTTCAGAGAGGTCTGCTGATAGGCCATAGAGCCGAGACCAGAGGATTGCTAGATGGTACACTAGGAAGCGTACCGGTCGAGCCACTACTACTTGGGGGAGGAGAGCCACCAGACCCTTATCACCAATGATAGAGATTGCATAGACATCTGTGGCACCCCTAGCACCAGCACCTGCAGTAGTGGAGATGGAGCATTCAGTTGAGACATAGACTGATGCTACTCCGATGGATGTGGAGGAGTCCACTACACCGAGGCCTTCTACTGATTTACCAGAGTCTGCAGTCCCCTCCGACACTCAGACTATGGAGGTAGACACTCCACATGACACTGTCCAAACTGCAGAGATTCCATTACCCTCCTCAGCCTAGGGAGACCTACCTGTCCCTGAGGCTACTACGCCAGTATCGCCAGATATTGAGGATGGAACTCCTGAGATATTTGCAGACTTACCAGAGATTTCGGTGGATATACTTGAGCTACAGTCTCCACCTTCTGTTGCACCTGAGTTTTTTGTTACACCTGAGACTGCACCTCCAGCATCTGAGGTGCCACATATTCCTGAGGTGCCAGTCACTGCACCAGCATTGGCATCACCACCACCATCACCTGAGATTCATTTGCCTTCCCCAGAATCATCTTTAGAGCATTCACAGGCTGCATCCTTAGAGCCCTCATCACCAGAGCAGTCTCCAGCTATTCCTGAGCCTGAGATACCAGAGAGGAGACGCGTGCAATCACCACCCCCTGTTCTTACTCCCTACCCATGACAGATTAGATATAGGAGTAGGGAGCAGGAGAGGAGATACCGTGCTATGTCTACTCAGGGAGTACTTAGCACGAGGTATTGGGATGACCAGACACTACTGTCCCTATGATTGTTTGATGACGTCCAGTGGATGTTCACGAACATAGGGTGGCAGGATTTTTATTATCAAAGGCACCCCACTTACGTTCAGCTGACATTGGAGTTTTTCAGCTCTGTCCAGATTACGCTGTGGAACTATGATGACAGTGATCCTAGGAGGATGACGATTCGATTGGGGAACCAGGACCATGTGCTTACACTTGACCAGTTTGGTCATATATTTGGGTTCCCCTTGGACAGCACTAGATATCTCCCATGCGAGTACTCCGATCGGACTTTCTGGCGAGTTATATCTGGCGAGAGAGGATTTGATCTGAGGACTGCCAGAGCAACGCATTTATCCAGCCCAGTTTTCAGATACGTACATCAAGTACTTGCGCATACTATTTTTGGGAGGGCAGAGAGTGACAGCATAGTCAGATCCTCAGAGCTATTCTTTTTATGGGCGATGTTGACAGGATTCCATGCCAGCACCCCATTCTACCTCATGAAGCAGATTCATAAGGCAGCTAGAGAGGAGTTTTGGTCATGGGAGGTATGAACACTACCATTGCCCTTGCCCTCGGTTTTGACCCCTTGGGGTTGAACAAGGCAAAGGGCAATCCCAGACTGGATATGGATGCCTGCGTCGCCATTAAGATGATTACAAGGCTTGGGAGCTCGTATCATCTGACGTTCAGGGGTACCAATATCATTATGAGGCTGCCGAACATGAACCGTACTACGGTTCGTGTTCAGCAGAACTGGATCATGGATCCCGCACGTGGGGGAGGTCCTAGAGAGGCAGCTTCACCTCCTTCACCGCCAATGATTTCAGAGCACATACCTCCAGTCAAGCCATCCGCTACTGATAGGCCGTTTACCTCTAACGGGCCGTCTACTTTAGCACCGCCAGATCATTCCATAGAGCAGATACGAGCCGAGCAGCGGAGAATGCGTGACGACACATAGCGCCTTGAGCAGGGACAGTCAAGGACACTCGAGTCCTTACGTGCGGTTGAGGAGCTGTTGCGGCAGCGTCTCCCATTTTCATCGACACGACGTACCAGAGACGAGGAGGCGGATTCCGAGCATACAGAGACGGACTGATAGACTCTATGAGTATCTCTATTTCATTCTTATGCATTTAACATTACCCATGATATCTCACATCCATCCTATTTGCTAGCAGGATTTAGTAGACTTGATGCGGTTACGACCACACAACACTTTTATGTTTTTTGTGTGTGTGTGTGTTGTATCTGGATATTATGTGATTTATTTTGATATTTTATTTGATGTTGGATATTGGAGTTGATATTGTACATATGAAATGGTATTGGACCTTAAGATGTTGAGCATGGTGTAGATGGGATAGTTTTATACATATTTGATGTTCACCATATGTTTGGGATGTTTTATAATGGTTTTTGATGCTGCGTTGATGAATTTGTGCATTTTAGATTAATTCTGATATATGCTTTAGAATTTGAAGTGAATAGTAACTTTAAAATGGTAAACTGAGGTTTTGATAGTGAAACATGACAGTATTTAGTATTTGAAACTTGTTTACCATGTAAAATTTGAATATCTTTGATTTGGTATATTTTTTTGGATTTTTCAGAGTCATGTTTCATTCTTTTAATATAATTGTACAGGGTTTCGCCAATATTATAAAGGGAACTCTTGCAAAATTTTTTCTGAAATCCTTCATTGATTTAATGTTCATGCACATGCAACAATTTAAGTATAGGGTGTTTTTCATGTTTTGCTAGTCTTTAATAGCTTTATTGATATGAATTCTAAATGTTTGTGATTTTTAAAGATACACCAGATTGTTTTTATCCTCAATTTTGAACTTAGAAAACTTTTTGGGCATTCAACTTGATGATTTAGGAAATTTTTGAGATTTCATGTAAACTTAAATTGTTGAGTAAGCTCGATTCTGGTATTGATAAAACATATATTGCATGTTATATATTCAAACGACATGTGCATAGTAATTTTGTACTTTAAGTTTGATTTATCTTCCTTTGGCTGATAGAAAATTTCTATGGATAGAAATTTTGTGATACACATATTTAATTTGAGATGCTCCAACTCCTCTAGTTGTACAATCTGAGGTTATGAGTTATCACTGGTCAGATTTCTCCAATTGAAAAAAAAAGAGAGAAAGAGAAAGACTCCTTTACTTGGCACTATGAAAAATTGTCAGTGGTACCGAAGACATGAGTTGAAGTCTGAATAAAAAAATATGGAAAAAAAGAGAAAGCTGTAGGCTAAGTGATGACTCTGCTAACTTAAGACCAAAACCATGAGTTAAATTATACTGCTCTGCATTGTACTTTAAACAATGTTATTGCACATAACAATTTAAAGACCAAATTGCATTGAAAATCTCTTATCTATAGTTTCACCAAGTGACTTGAAGTAAATCTCTATCTATTGATTAAAGAGGATTTATTAAGCTCAAAAGTATTTGATACTTGAAATGTGTTGGATGAATGTTATGACATGAATAGGGAATTTTATCTTTCTTGGATTATAAATTCTTGACGATTTATTTTTATTGTGATCTCTCTTGAATTAATTAAATTATGAAAAGTTGATAGCCTGAAATGTAGACTAAGAACTTTATTGATGAAGAAACAATTGAGTGCCCCTTATTTTCATATTCTTTATACATATCGATGTATTGCTTGAGGACAAGCAAAATTCTAAGTCTAGGGTATTTTGATGTGTTGTATTTACACCATATTTTTCCAATATTTTATACTATATTTTAGGCTTAATGGGATGATTTTGTGCTAATTTTGGTATTTTTACTTCACTTGGCACAGAATCTTTACTTTTCTCAATTTTATTGAAAATGCAGGTAAAAAATGCATAAAAATGATGGATTTCATGAGTTTTGAAGCCACAGCATGATTCCCAAGGAGATCACGAGCTTACACGTCAAATTTGGAGCTAAAATGGTGATGATTTCAATATTATGACCATGGCCGTAATTATGAAGATGGTCATAATTTTGCATTCGAGCAAAGGGCGAAAAATGGCTAAGTATGGAAATGCACAGAAACTTTAACGGGTGAAGCCGTGAATCCATCATGGTCCGTGAAACTTTTTGTGTACAAAGAGTTGTACACATAGAGACTTTTACGGCCGTGGCCGTGAACATATTACGGATCGTGAAAACGTCCGCCCGATGAGTTTTTCACTCGATTCTTTCCCGATTCGAAACGGATTTAAATCAAACTTTGCAGAAACACTCCTTGATGGGTTCCGGACCGGTTAGGCTATAAAAGATCAATTTTTTTGAGGAAAAAAGAGAGCTTTTTGGATGAAGATAACTAGCGGCGGCGACTACGGTGAATTTCCAATTTCCGAGTAGATTCCGGCGAGATTCAACGCAAAAGACAAGATTGATCGACTCTTCTTTGTCATCAGATCGAGGGGAAGCCAGTTAAATTGTTGTCTTAGTGAAATTCTTGCAATTTTTAGAAGATTCGTGCTTGTTCATCGTATAAACATGCTTTCTTTTAAGAACATGAGCGAGTAGACTCTTATTTCGGGATTAAGGGTTTAGCCCGCTGACATTTATGAATTAATCTATATTCTCACTCTTTTATATGATAATTTTGTGATGATTTGATTGAAATTGTGTTTAGACTGTAATTTACACTGGCCACGTATAATTGCGTATTAGGCGTTGCAGGAAGTACTGGGGGGTGAATCACAACGTCCAATCTATTTTAATCGAACCTTCGAATCCAATCACGGGAGTAGATTGGATTCGTCAGAAGGATTTAACTAGCTTTTCATAGAACTCAAGGGGTCTAGTTACGTTAACTGTCATGAGAGTAGGGAGTTAATGTAATTCGATACCGGATTACCCTCCGGGAGGAGGTAGTCCATACATTAGGAAAAGTTCCTTTCATGATGAATATTTTCTAATCAAAGAGATATCTTTACTTGATTCGTATTTGTCAGTGTGGTGAAACCCTAATATCCCGATCTTCCTAAAATTGAAACCCCCCTTAACGATGTTTTTGATATTGCTCGTACTTTGAGTTCAACACAACCCATCATTTAGTTTTGCCTAGATTCAAATGAGTTGAAGAGTCAGTACTTAACCGCCTAATCCTCGTTGGGAATGATAATCTTTTTACTACTTCGATAAATCCGTACACTTGCGGAGCGTATTAGAGTGTAATAGGAGTAAGGAAACCTCCTATAACAATCACACCCTTCTTCGCTCTTGCAACCTTGTCTAAGTGTTTGATCAAGAAAAAAGCTAGATCTACTTGTAAACCATAGAGCATGCACCAAATGAAATAAAGCTCAGATTGACAGACCATACCGTTGTTATCCCCTCGTCCGAAGACAGTATGGGCTAAAACTCAGTGCGTGTATCGAATACAGGGATTTGAGATGCTAGTTGCCCTTGCTGATGAAGGTGAAAAACTCGTCTCTGAAGTGATTTGGTTCCAAAATACATGCTCGATGAATCCTATCGGTGGACTTGTGCTCCCTCCTCCCGGTGAAAAACAGCTCTGATGTCTTGGAGTGTGAAGCTCCTCTTAACATTGGCTAGGTGGAAGGTAATATGACCTTCTGCCTGATGCCCTTGATACTTGTGAAGCTCCATCTCCAAGCTGCTGAGGAACTCTAAAACCAGGGGAAGGTAAGTCTGTGGTGAAATATGGTAAAACTTCTTAGCTCTGATCTGATCGAACATCCAAAACTTGTCATCATAGATCCCTAAAATCTCAAGGTGCGCTTATTGTTGTGTCCGCAAGTGCACGGATATTCAAAGTAATAACATAGATATCAAACCACAGAGACCTTGTTGCCAAGTACTGAATAATCAATTTCTTGCTAGCTAGGCAATCGAAAAATAGTGAATCAAGCTATCGAAAAGAGCACAGAGAGAATATCAGAGAAGAAACTGGGACTAGGGGTTCATCTACTTTAAATTTCTAATGGCTAGATTAAGATAAGTGTCTGTCAATCTAATTCTATCATGATTAAGGTATAATTTACTTCATAAATAAATTATCTCACTCTCGCGTAGACAACCATACAAAGAACCGATCCCCACTCTCGTGCAAGATCTATTCAATGCTGAGAATAAGTAAATCATCAACTAAGAACTCGAGGATCACTCTCGTGCATCCGAATTCTAAGTTGATCACCTCAAGTGGAAACTCAAAGATCACTCTCGTGCATCCGAGTCTCAACACTAGTTTTACTCAAGGGTTTCCAACGACTCGATACTCAATCTCTTGCAATATCAAATCAAGTCTACACATTAACTCAATCCGAAGTATCAGAAATTCAACATGGCAATAAAATCACTAAAAATCAGAATTCGAAGAACTACCTAATCTCTTACGATAGTTCCAAACTCAACAATTCCTAGGGTTCTGAATTTCAAACAATCAACCTCTCGGTCTATTTCGCAAAATTCTAAAACATGCTGATATTTAAGATACAAAGGAGAATCAAAGAACTATCAATCACAAGAGTAAAATTATCATAAAGAAATTAGTTTGACAAAGTTAAGATTTTCTAGTCATTAAGAAATAAAGAGATTACACCCCCATGTCCCAAAGAAAGATTAAGCTACCATGATGAAGGAATTACAATAAAACATGTTTCTGTATGAATAAGAATCGAAAAGAGGAGAGAAAAGTTACAAAACAGTGCTGTAATGAGAATACAGCACCGTATTTGCCTTGAATAGCGCTGTCACCACTGTTTCATTGATTTCTCCCTTGATCGGACTCCAAACACTCCAAAACTTCATATGCACCTTGTCCTTCACTAGGCAAAGCTCTCTGCTGAGAATCGTGGCCAGAGGTGGTCTGTAGGCTGAGAACCGATGAACCCTAACAATTCTGCCTCTCCCTCAATTTCTCCGTGGATGGGTCCTCAAAATTGTTCCTTTCAGTTTGGTTATATTCTCCTCGTTAAGATGAGTATGCCCCTTCTTTCTGATCTCAATTTGGAGGTCTGGATAAAAAGATATGGTCTTTGCAATAATCATGGCGGAAAAATCAGAATTCTGAATTCCACATTACGGCACCGTGACGATTTATACGGCAGTGCCGTATTGCATCCTATGAGTTCCGGACAAAGATTACGGTTCCGTGAGAGTTTTTCTCCAAAATACGGTAGTGCCATATTTCCGCCAAATCCTTCTGGTCAGAATTGCCAGAAAATACGGTACCGTGAAAAACCTCATGGTACGGCCGTAATTCTGTCGAAAGTTTATATGTGTAATTGTTGGAAATTACGGTACCGTGAAAATCTACACGGTACGGCCGTAATTCTGCCAAAACTTCTGGAAAAGATCGCTGGAATTACGGTACCATGGTAGATGGGTCCAGAATTACGGCAGTGCCATATTTTTGCTGGAAGGATTGTTTTGGCTTCAAATTTGATGTGTAAGCTCCCCTTGATGATTAGAACTCGTTCATGCCTTAAAAAAATGCTTGAAAAGTGGTGATAATGATACATTTTTTTCCTGAAAGTGATAAAAAAATAAAGAATGGTGTAGATTCCAAAATATTTGGCAAATAAGGTACAAAAAATAAAGCAAAAGAGCAAAATTATAACTCAAAAGACTAGCAATGAGTGTAAAAAAATACTATGAAATTTAGAGTCATCAAACACATAAGGCTCAAACTTTGCTTGTCCTCAAGCAAATAAAGAAATCAATACCGAGTGTTGGAACATATATATTCATATGACGAATAAATTTCTAAAATATAATCATCCTTAGAAAATTTCATTAATCCCACACAAAATTTCCAAGTAAATACATCATCTTTTGAAATTAATCTTTAAGACTCAAAAGTTCAATCGAATAAAATTTTGTAATATGCATAGCAATGGAGTTTCAACCTCATGAATTAATCTTGTTTTTGAGATTTTCACCTAATATGTTTTTGTTTACAGGAATAGAATCTCCAAATCTTTTTCCACTCATCATTTTTTTTATTTGTCCTTGACATTCTCTAAATCGATTACCACCCTTTTTCCGATGACGAATTTAGAGTATGTTGGTCACATAACCACACATAATAGAACTCATATCTCATAGGTAGAAAGAATTTTCTTGAGACAGAGGAGTCAATGTCAAAGGAGCTCTCTCTTGGCATGCATCTACATAGATACACACTTTTGCAATGAACTTCAACTCTTGTCTTAGGTACCATTGTGAACACAATGCCAAGAAGAGGAGTTATTCTTTTTCTTTTTGTGGACTTCAACCCGTGTCTTTAGGTCCCACTGTTAATTTTATACAGTGCCAAGTAGGGGAGTCATCCTTTCTCTTGGATTTGGATCTCTTTTTCCCAATAAAAAACATAAAAGATTATAAATATTAACTAGATTAATCACTTGATATCAACTCAATAATATGTGCAAATATGCTCATTTTATTCAAAAGAATTATTTCAGTTCAAGATTGCATTCACTAAACAATGCATTTACTTAGAATTTCATGCATCAATTAATGAAAAATTTCCAACAAATAGATTATATCAGAGAAATAATTTCAATATATTAAATCTATCTCCCTTCTTCAGAAATTGATATGCATGAAAATTCATAAAAATTTTGGCATGGTGTCTGCTGTATTTTCAGAAAAATCCTACTACACATCATTATCATATCAAGTATATCATCATCAAAATGCATCAAATAAATTAACACTTGCAACAATTCATAAAGCCTTACAATATTAGTGTCACATTTTCAAATACAATCACATCGAAAATAAACTCCAAACATCAGCATCATAATATGTTAATACAACCAAATCGAAATATCAAAAGCGAGGATCCGTGGTGTGCGGGCACAAGAAGCATGACAACGTCATCCTTCCCTATAAGAGAATAGGACTATCATATATCAAATAAAGCACAAATAAAGAAAGGTAGGAAATGAGATACTTACAAAGCCTATTAATGATCAGAATCTGTAGCCTCATCATCGTCCTCTGCTGACGCGGTGGTATCCATGAGATCATTGTTGGGGTATGCCCTTAAGGCTAATGTTTGAGGCCTGTGGGAATGTATCTGTATCATGTAATAAACTCTTAAGTTTATAAAGGCATGGTTGTTATTCAGTTAGCTACATTGTCTGCTGCAATATATGTTCCTCTGAATAATGTCTCAAAGCTGTTCAGCTGGGCTGACATGCTATTATGTCCTTAGTCGATATATCTTGGTGAACATGAGACAGCCTTGATATGGTTAAGACTAATATGTGTTCTAATCTTATAGGATGCTTCGAGCATGGAATAAGATGTAGACTCATGGGTACATGGGATGTACTGGACAGACCCTACTAGGATGTTCAATTGTTTGTCACAATGTGAATATTCCTTGATTGCGACAAGTGGCACATTTCCTCTGACTTGAGATCACTTGTGTTTTCTAAATGATGATTGTCATTGTTTTGAGGTAGTTCAATATCATTTGAAACATAATGATTATAGACTATCTTGGATGGTGAGCTTGAGTCAGATTAGGACACTAGTGATAGACATAGGATTGCCGTCTCCTTGTTTAAGGAGTGTGATGTTCTATAAGGGCCCCCTGGATGAGATGATTGAGAGAGTGTATGGCCATACCCAGGTGACAGTGTTCATCTGATCTAATCATGCTCATCATATTGGAGTTACAAGCTTGACAGGCTTGTCCAATAAGAACATCAAGTGGCAAAGGAAGTATGCATGCCTAGTGAAATTGGATTCACACTTGTGCTGTGGTTTGGGTGAAGTCTTGGAAGACTCTTTCCTTTATATCGGGAGACAGTGATGTGTTGCTAGATACCCCTCACTGGTCGTGATAACGTGAGTTATCGTTACCGACATTTAAAGGAAACCCTTAGGGTCGCACAATTTGATGATATGGCTTCTTTAAGTCAGATCGTGTGGACTGAATTGTTTAGTTCAGTTTAAAGGGGTGTTAAGCTCTGATTGCGAGTGAGATCTGGTCTGATCATGTTTGATTGATTAGGGCTTTAGATCGGTAAGCTTCGATCGAGAGTTATGATGCTAGATCAGTGAGATCTAGAGCATCAAGAGATCAACGGTGATCTTGAACCTTGTGGTTCAATAAGATCGACCATTGCTTGGGCCGATTTGGTCTTAGACCAAAGTCACTTGAACCAGCTCATGTAATGAGCGCTTGGTTCAAATAATCGAAGAGAAGGAATTGCGGTTCACTTCATGTGAACGCATAACCGAAGTGAGTAATGGGTTACTATTATTGGATAGCAACGCCCACGTTCATTACAACGTGTTTACTCTATTGGCGATCATCACTCTTGAACGAAGTCTCCTTCCTTCTCGTGTGAAAAACTCTCTCGACGAGGGTAGAGGAACTTCTTCTTCGACAAGCCCAAGGATCTTATCCCCTCCATGCGCAAAGGACCCTTGAAGCTTTGCTAGCACAAAGACGACAAGGAGAGGCCATTCTTCATCGTGTGTGCGTCGACTAGGGAGAGGATCCCTTTCGCTCCTTGCTTCCAATACTTCATCCATAGATGGCGATGGTATGAATCTTATTGGCACTCGTAATCGTTTTTCATAGTTGAATATATATCATGCATAATGATCCCTAAAACCCCTATTTCCGCTGCGATGTAACACATGCGCCATTAGGGTTTTCTCGCTCCCCCTCGAAGGGGACTCCTGCAATTGGTATCAGAGCAGGTTAAAATGCATGATAATATGTTTGCTGTGATTTGTGATCCTTGTATGCGCCATATTGCTAGATCTAGGCTACATGCGAACCTTTACTTGTTGTGTATTGTAGTTGACGCATGTAGTAAGGTAGCGCTTCTATATGTTCTTGTTGATGTTTTCTTAAAAACTCAAACGACTTGCGCGCACACCATTAGATCTAAGTGCCGCCTGCATTAAACCCTTAGACGGGTTATTAGGGTTGAAATCATCCCCTGTGTTAGATCCAAACAGTCTGATCAGACCATCTGACAGCCTGAATGGGTCGACCAGTTAGCACTTTGGCGCAAGCCTATGGTGGCTATAGGTCGACTGCAGACAGGTGTGTAGCGATGTCTGATTGAGACACCCAATGAACGCACCTGAGTTAGGCCCGGGGTCACGCCCGCTTGCCAGACCTCAGTGTGGTCGTTCAGCCCTGGCGCATGCATGGTTGACCTTATGGTCAACACAAGTCAGTTAGGACTTGGTGCATGCAAGGGCAGTGGATTTGACTAGGTTGGTTGAGTGGATCCCTAGTAATGGACCGTTGTAAGGTTGTAGGGGAAATAAGGAAAAAATTAAAATTGATCCCAAGGGGTTTTCGAAAATTTTAATTTTTATGATGGATCACATGATGCTGATTGGATGCATATGTTTGTCTATTTAGTCTTATGTGGGCTGCTCATATTAATTGTGTGCTGTGCTGGGGCCTGCGTGCCTGTATTAAATTGTAAATTAATTATTGTGATCTGCGCATCACTGTGTTTTAATTTATAAATGTTAGTGACCTGCGTGTCACTCTTGTCTAGATAGTTAAATTTGTAATTTAATTAGACAAGAGCACAAAGCACACTTGGCAGAGGCGCATGCAGCAGTGGCTGGACCAGGTGGGAGGTCCAGGGTTCGACTCTGGGACCAGGCGCAAATTCCTGGTGGGCGCACCTGTGCTGCAGATGGCGCTTGGGCCCAGGTTTGGGCCAGATGAGCAGCAAAAGACCCATGAAGAGCAAATGAAGACTTAAGTTAGGTTAAGGTCTTCTAGGGCTATGGGCTTTTACCACATAAGATACATGCTTTCTTTTATTGCTTAAATATTGGAATTGCATGATCAAATTATCTTCTGCTATCACCATAGGAATTGCATGATAGGCAAGAAGATAAAAGACCGTTAAAATCCAACGCTAAAATATCAAGCTCGTAAGCCTTCTGACGCGAAACCTCACTGTTCTGATTATCGTTGGAGCCGTGTTGTACCCACTCAGTGGGCACGTCCATCTATCTTCAGAGGGTGTGGGATTACACCTGTGTGTTACAGAGTAGGGATTTATCCCTTCTCGTTGCTCAGCATAGCACATGGTGGTCCAGGGAGTAGGTCGGGTCAGCTTGACCGTGTAGGCTACATATGTGGCGCATATGGTAGCACATGGAGGCAGCCATCTGTGGGATCAGAGACTGTGTTGTACCAACTCAGTTGGCACAGTCTGCTGGATTGCCCAGATGAAGGGGAATCGCACGGGTTGGCGATTGGCTGGGACGCCTACCAGAAACTAGTGCTTGTACTCTCTGTGCATCTTATCTCGCCTGAGCGGGACGCGGAGACCAAGTATGAAATCTGGATCCCATCTCACTAAAAGAGTTCTACTCTTTCGGGCTGTTTTGCTGGATTTTTCACGCCTGATAAAATAGTGAGAAAAAGAATCTTTCTTAAGTCCTGATCGATTCTTATACATTGATACTGACCTTGCTGTTCTTGCATTGTTGTAGATACCTGCAGCAACGAACACCATGAACTTCAATGTGCGATCCCTACTGGAAAGGGAGAAGTTTGCTGGGCCGAACTTCTCTGACTGGTTTGGACACCTTAAGATCGTTCTTAAGGCAGAGAGGAAACTGTATGTCCTCGAGACGGCGATACCGCCGCAGCCCGCTCCGAACGCCGCAAGGGCGGTTCGGGAAGCCTATGAAAAGCACGTCAATGATAGCATTGATGTCGCTTGCCTGATGCTAGCGTCTATGACGCCACCGCTGCAGCGTCAGCATGAGGATATGTCAGCTATACAGATTATAGCAAACCTCAAGATGCTGTATGCTGCACAGGCGAGGACTGAACGCTATAATTTGACTAAGCTCTTCTTTCAGAGCAAACTGGCTGAAGGGAGCCCAGTGGGAGCTCACGTGCTCAAGATGATTGGGCACAAGGAGGCTCTGGAGAAACTGGGGCACACCATCAACCAGGAGCTTGCTGTGGACATTATTCTGCAGTCTCTCCCGCCATCATTCGACGCGTTCATTATTAACTTTAATATGAACAAAATCGATTGTACGCCGGCAGAGCTGTTGAATATGCTCTTGACTACTGAGGAAACTCTGAAGGGTAAGCCTTCAACCTCTGTCTTGATGGTTCCTTCTAGGAACAAGAAGAAGGGGAAGAAGGGCAAGGCCCCGGTCAAGAATTACAGCAAGGCTCTGAAGCAGAAGGTGAAGCGGTCCAAGGAATACAGGTGTTTCCACTGTGGCCAGCTGGGTCACTGGAAAAAGGACTGTAAAGCGCTCCAAGGAGACAAGAGGGGAAGCTTTGCTTCTGGCTCAGGTATATTCGTGACTGAGGTCATGTTTTCTTCTTCTATATCATGGGTGTTGGACACTGCATGTGGAGTTCACATTTGTTCAAATGTGCAGGAACTCAAGAGAAGAAGGCAGGTGGGACAGCATGAGGTGGACCTACGCGTTGGAAACGGGGCACGGGTTGCTGCTGTTGCTGTAGGAGACTACTTCATTTCTTTACCATCTGGAATTGTATTGGAACTAAACAGTTGTTACTTTGTTCCCAGTATAACTAAAAATATTATCTCCATTCCTGCTCTTGTCAGGAAGGGATTTTCCTTTGAATGCAATATTTCAAAGTGTATTTTGTCTTTAGATAATATTGTTTATGCAACTGGTTCAATTAACAATGGGTTATACATGTTGGACATGGAATGTTCGATACAGCAAATTGATATTAAGAAAGCCAAGTATGCTGATGACAGCACCTTGCTATGGCATAGTCGTTTAGGCCATATTAACGAGAAACGCATTAAGCGGTTGCATCATCATGGACTGCTGGGATCATTCTCCTACAAGGAAATTGATACATGCAAGGCTTGTTTAATGGGTAAAATGACGAAGTCACCTTTTCCTCACAAAGGTCAAAGGGCTTCAGGTTTACTTGACCTTATACACAGTGATGTGTGTGGGCCATTTAGTAAACATGCCAGAGGTGGCTATCAGTACTTCATTACCTTTACTGATGATTTCAGTAGATATGGGTATGTCTATCTGATGAGACATAAGAGTGAATCTTTTGACAAGTTCAAAGAGTTCAAGAATGAAGTACAAAATCAGCTAGGCCGTAATATCAAAACACTTCGCTCAGATCGAGGTGGTGAATACCTAAGTCATGCGTTTACTGACTATCTAAAAGAGTGTGGGATTATCTCACAGCTCACTCCACCAGGAACACCGCAATGGAATGGTGTGTCCGAAAGGAGAAATAGAACATTACTAGATATGGTTCGTTCTATGATGAGTCAGGCTACTCTTCCATACTCCTTTTGGGGTTTTGCACTGGAAACAGCTGCAAAGGTACTAAACCGAGTGCCATCCAAGGCAGTTTCTAAGACGCCATATGAGTTATGGTATGGGAAACAGCCGAGCTTGACATTTATCAGGATCTGGGGCTGCGAGGCTTATGTCAAAAAGCTCGCCTCTGGGAAACTAGAGAGCAGATCTGACAAATGTATCTTTGTCGGTTACCCTAAGGAAACTAAGGGTTATTATTTCTTCGATCCCAAGGAGAACAAGGTTTTTGTTGCTCGGACGGCCATATTTCTTGAGAAGGAGTTTCTTCTGCAAGAGGCCAGTGGGAGAGAAATAAAGCTGGATGAGAGTCCAGAAGAAGGACAAAGTGACCAAGCACAGTTGGATGAGCCTGAGCCGGTAGAACAGGTTATTGAACAACCTGAGGCTCAGATATCACGGGAACCGCGAAGATCGGGTAGGATCCGTCGACAGCCTGAGCGCTATGACGGAGTCTACATCATTGATAATGATGAACCCCTTACTTATGCGGATGCGGTCAGTGGACCGGAGTCAGCGAGATGGCTTGAGGCTATGCGCGCCGAGATGGACTCCATGTCAGATAACCAAGTTTGGGATTTGGTTGATCCGCCTTCGGGAGTTATCCCTATAGGCTGTAAATGGATCTTCAAGAAGAAGATTGACATGGATGGTAACGTAGTTACCTATAAAGGCAGGCTTGTTGCGAAAGGTTTCAAACAAATCTACGGGATAGATTATGATGAAACTTTCTCACCTGTAGCCATGTTTAAGTCTATTCGGATTCTTTTCGCGATAGCTGCATATTATGATTATGAGATCTGGCAGATGGATGTGAAAACAGCTTTCCTGAATGGAAATCTGGATGAGGATGTGTACATGACACAACCGGAAGGTTTCACTAATCCAGCAGATCGTCATAAGATATGCAAGTTAAAGAAGTCCATTTATGGACTTAAGCAAGCATCAAGAAGCTGGAATATTCGTTTTGATGAATCAGTCACTGATTTTGGTTTCATCAAGAACGAGGATGACCCGTGTGTATATAAGAGGTTTAGTGGGAGCGTGATTACTTTCCTAGTCCTCTACGTCGATGACATCTTGATCATTGGAAATGACATTCCTGAAATGCATGCTGTGAAGGCATGGCTAAGGAAATGTTTCCAGATGAAAGATTTAGGAGAAGCAGCCTATGTGTTAGGTGTGAAGATCTACAGGGATAGATCTAAGAGGCTTCTCGGGCTGTGCCAGAGTACTTACATCGATAAGGTCCTGGAGAGATTTCATTTAGAGAATTCTAAACGAGGATATCTTCCAGTCAGACATGGTCTGAATCTTTCGAAGAGTCAGTGTCCACAAACACAGACTGAGAAAGATGAAATGGACAATACGCCTTATGCTTCGGCTATTGGTTCCATTATGTATGCGATGTTGTGTACTCGCCCAGACGTCGCTTACGGGTTAAGCGTGACCAGTCGTTACCAGAGTAATCCAGGTATGGCGCACTGGATTGCAGTCAAGAACATCCTAAAATATCTGCGGAGGACCAAAGATATGTTCTTGATATATGGTGGTCAGGAAGAACTCAGTATAGAGGGATATACTGACGCTTCGTTCCAGTCTGACCAGGATGATTTCCGATCGCAATCAGGCTATGTTTTTAGCTTGAATGGAGGAGCAGTGGTGTGGAAAAATTTCAAACAGTCAACTGTTGCTGATTCCACAACAGAAGCCGAGTATGTTGCAGCCTCGGAAGCATCCAAGGAGGCAGTGTGGATTCGTAAGTTCGTGAGAGAACTTGGTGTCGTTCCTTCGAGTGCAGATCCTTTGGTTATCTTTTGTGATAACACTGGAGTAATCGCACAAGCAAAGGAACCACGGTCGCACCAGAAGTCCAAGCACATACAGAGACGGTTTCATTTGATCAGGGAGATCATTGATCGTGGCGAGATCAAAGTATGCAAGGTTCATACAGATGACAATCTGGCAGACCCGCTTACCAAGCCTCTGGCGCAGCAGAAGCATGAGAAGCACTGTAATAATATGGGTTTGAGATTTCTCAACCATTAGATTAAGTGCAAGTGGGAGATTGTTGGGGTATGCCCTTAAGGCTAATGTTTGAGGCCTGTGGGAATGTATCTGTATCATGTAATAAACTCTTAAGTTTATAAAGGCATGGTTGTTATTCAGTTAGCTACATTGTCTGCTGCAATATATGTTCCTCTGAATAATGTCTCAAAGCTGTTCAGCTGGGCTGACATGCTATTATGTCCTTAGTCGATATATCTTGGTGAACATGAGACAGCCTTGATATGGTTAAGACTAATATGTGTTCTAATCTTATAGGATGCTTCGAGCATGGAATAAGATGTAGACTCATGGGTACATGGGATGTACTGGACAGACCCTACTAGGATGTTCAATTGTTTGTCACAATGTGAATATTCCTTGATTGCGACAAGTGGCACATTTCCTCTGACTTGAGATCACTTGTGTTTTCTAAATGATGATTGTCATTGTTTTGAGGTAGTTCAATATCATTTGAAACATAATGATTATAGACTATCTTGGATGGTGAGCTTGAGTCAGGTTAGGACACTAGTGATAGACATAGGATTGCCGTCTCCTTGTTTAAGGAGTGTGATGTTCTATAAGGGCCCCCTGGATGAGATGATTGAGAGAGTGTATGGCCATACCCAGGTGACAGTGTTCATCTGATCTAATCATGCTCATCATATTGGAGTTACAAGCTTGACAGGCTTGTCCAATAAGAACATCAAGTGGCAAAGGAAGTATGCATGCCTAGTGAAATTGGATTCACACTTGTGCTGTGGTTTGGGTGAAGTCTTGGAAGACTCTTTCCTTTATATCGGGAGACAGTGATGTGTTGCTAGATACCCCTCACTGGTCGTGATAACGTGAGTTATCGTTACCGACATTTAAAGGAAACCCTTAGGGTCGCACAATTTGATGATATGGCTTCTTTAAGTCAGATCGTGTGGACTGAATTGTTTAGTTCAGTTTAAAGGGGTGTTAAGCTCTGATTGCGAGTGAGATCTGGTCTGATCATGTTTGATTGATTAGGGCTTTAGATCGGTAAGCTTCGATCGAGAGTTATGATGCTAGATCAGTGAGATCTAGAGCATCAAGAGATCAACGGTGATCTTGAACCTTGTGGTTCAATAAGATCGACCATTGCTTGGGCCGATTTGGTCTTAGACCAAAGTCACTTGAACCAGCTCATGTAATGAGCGCTTGGTTCAAATAATCGAAGAGAAGGAATTGCGGTTCACTTCATGTGAACGCATAACCGAAGTGAGTAATGGGTTACTATTTTTGGATAGCAACGCCCACGTTCATTACAACGTGTTTACTCTATTGGCGATCATCACTCTTGAACGAAGTCTCCTTCCTTCTCGTGTGAAAAACTCTCTCGACGAGGGTAGAGGAACTTCTTCTTCGACAAGCCCAAGGATCTTATCCCCTCCATGCGCAAAGGACCCTTGAAGCTTTGCTAGCACAAAGACGACAAGGAGAGGCCATTCTTCATCGTGTGTGCGTCGACTAGGGAGAGGATCCCTTTCGCTCCTTGCTTCCAATACTTCATCCATAGATGGCGATGGTATGAATCTTATTGGCACTCGTAATCGTTTTTCATAGTTGAATATATATCATGCATAATGATCCCTAAAACCCCTATTTCCGCTGCGATGTAACACATGCGCCATTAGGGTTTTCTCGCTCCCCCTCGAAGGGGACTCCTGCAATCATCACCTTTGCTGCTCCCTCCTGTGTCACCACGCCGCGGAATATGAAGGTAGTCCTTGATTTCTTCTATGTCATCGTGCATATGGACCACGTAATCGAAAACTCACCCCAAAGTAGAAGTAATCCGATGAACATCAGCCTGAAGGGACTGAAATCCTGGATCAAGATGACTCTGCCATCCGCCCTGAGCAGGGGCAGCTTGTCGAGAAGAGGATCCTGGGGTGCAGTGGTGTGACTGCTCTATAGTTCTAGGGGGCGAAGACTCCTCGCCCAAATCATGAGGATCACCACTGCCCTACAACCTGTGATCCATAGACAAAATAAAATTTTTGAAATCCCATTGGAATCAATTTTACTTGTCTTATGTGCCCTACAACCTTACAACGGTCCATTGATAGGGATCCACTCATCATGTCTAGTTAGATCCATGCCCTTTGCATGCACCAAGTCATAACTGACTCGCGTTGACCTAATGGTCAACCATGCATGCGCCAAGGGCTGAACAACGAACATGAGTTCTGGCAAACGGGTGTGACCCCGGGCCTAACTCATGTGCGTTCACTGGTTGTCTCAACCAGACCTCGCTACACGCCTGTGATGCAGTCGACCTATAGCCACCTCGTGCTTGCGCACAGGTGCCATCTGGTCGACCCATCTAGGCTGTCAGATGGTCTGATCAGACTGGTTGGATCTATTCAAGATGATGCTTTCAACCCTATCAACCCGTCTAAGGGTTTATAGTAGGTGCTTATTAGATCTAATGAAGGGCGCGCAAGTTCTTTTGATTTGAGAAAGCAACGCATGCGCCAACATATGCGTAACAAGAAAACTTGCATGTAAACTTAAGCATGCGCCAATACATGCGCAACATGATAACTTGCATGTAAACTTAAGCATGCGCCAATACATGCGCAACATGATAACTTGCATGTAAACTATACGCATGATAACAAACCTTAGATCAAAGCTATAAGCACATACAAGGATCACACATAAACAACAAGCAATCATATGAACATACGATACCATCCTCTGATACCAATTGTTGGGTCCCCTTCAAGGGGGAGCGCAAACCCTAATTAGGCACATCTATGTGCACATAGCGGAAGCTAGGGCTTCAAGATCGGTTAGCATGACACATGATTAACTTGTAAACGAGGATTGCAAAGAATCAACTCATACCATAGCCATTAGATTGGATGCGGCTTGAAAGCAAGAGGGCAAACAAGCTCTCCTCCAAAGAAGACACACACTAGATGAGAGATAGCCCCTTCTTGTTACTCCTTGTGCTAGCAAGGAACGCCAAGTCTCCTAACCGTGTGAAGGAGACGAGATGAAAGCTTCTTGGTCTTCGAAAGCTCTTCCTCCTTGCGTAAACGATACCTCACCCAAGAGAGAGCATCGAAGCTTAGAGGCGTTGAGTCAACATAGGCGTTTTGGCGTTTCAAGACTTCCATAAAAGGAAAGTCATCAAGACATGCGTTCATGTCTTTTGAACCATTCCAAAACGCCAACTCAATTGAACCATGCGTTCACTTATGTGAACCGGTTCAATTGAATTCGGTCCAATTTCATTTGGTCCAAATGACAAATCGAACCAAGCCAAGCCATGGTCTAAATCTCATATGAACCGTGAAGGTTCAAGATCTAACCGTACATCTCTTGATGCTCTTGATCTCACCGATCTAGCATCCACACTCTCGATCGAAGCTTACCGATCTCAAGCCCTAATCAATCAAACATGATCAGACCAGATCTCACTTACAATCAGAGTTTAAACTCCTTTAAACTGAACCAAAACAATTCAGTCCACACGATCTGACATAAGTGAGCCATATCACCAAATTGTGTGACCCTGAGGGTTTCCTTTAAATGTCGGTAACGATAACTTACGTTGTCACGACCAGTGAGGGGTATCTAGCAACACATCACTGTCTCCCGATATAAAGGAAAGAGTCTTCCAAGACTACGCCCAAACCACAGCACAAGTGTGAATCAACCTCACAAGGCATACATGTTTCCTTTGCCACTGGATGTTCTTATTGGACAAGCGTGTCAAGCCTGTAGCTCCAATATGATGAGCATGATTAGATCAGGTGAACATAGTCACCTGGGTATGGCCATACACTTTCTTAATCATCTCATTTAGGGGGGCCCCTTTAGAACATCACACTCCTTAAACAAGGAGACGGCAATCCTACATCCATCACTAGTGTCCTAACCTGACTCATGATCATTATCCAAGACAGTCTATAACCATTATGTTTCAAATGATATTGAACTACCTCAAAACAATGACAATCATCATTTAGAAAACACAAGTGATCTCAAGTCAGAGGACATGTGCCACTTGTTGCAAACAAGGATTATTCACATTGTGACAAGCAATTGAATATCCTAGTAGGGTCTGTCCAGTACATCCAATGTACCCATGAGTCTACATCTTATTCCATGCTCGAAGTATCCTATAAGATTAGAACACATATTAGTCTCAATCATATCAAGGCTGTCTCATGTTCACCAAGATATCTCGACTAAGGACATTACAGCATGTCAGCCTAGCTGAACAGCATTGAGACATTATTCAGAAGCACACTTTATTACAGCAGACAATGTAACATACTGAATAACAACCATTGCCTTTATAAAGATCACAGTTTATACATGATACTCATAGAATCCTAAGGCCTCAAACATTAGCCTTAAGGGCATACCCCAACAATCTCCCACTTGCACTTAATCTAATGGTTGATAAATCTCAAGCCCATATTATTACAGTGCTTCTCATGCTTCTGCTGCGCCAGAGGCTTAGTAAGCGGGTCAGCCAGATTGTCATCTGTATGAACCTTGCATATTTTGATCTCGCCACGATCAATGATCTCCCGGATCAAGTGAAACCGTCTCTGTATGTGCTTGGACTTCTGGTGCGACCGTGGTTCCTTTGCTTGTGCGATTGCTCCAGTGTTATCACAGAAGATAACCAAAGGATCTGCACTCGAAGGAACGACACCAAGTTCCTGAATGAACTTACGAATCCACACTGCCTCCTTGGATGCTTCCGAGGCTGCAACATACTCGGCTTCTGTTGTGGAATCAGCAACAATGGACTGTTTGAAACTCTTCCACACCACTGCTCCACCATTCAAGCTAAAAACATAGCCTGATTGCGATCGAAAATCGTCCTGGTCTGATTGGAACGAAGCGTCAGTATATCCTTCAATACTGAGTTCTTCCTGACCACCATATATCAAGAACATATCTTTGGTCCTCCGCAGATATTTTAAAATGTTCTTGACTGCAATCCAGTGTGCCTGACCTGGATTACTTTGGAATCGACTGGTCACGCTTAACCCGTAAGCGACGTCTGGGCGAGTACATAACATCGCATACATAATGGACCCAATAGCCGAAGCATAAGGTGTATTGTCCATTTCCTCTTTCTCAGTCTGTGTTTGCAGACACTGACTCTTTGAAAGATTCAGACCATGTCTGACTGGAAGATATCCTCTTTTAGAATTCTCTAAATGAAATCTCTCCAAGACTTTATCGATGTAAGTACTCTGGCACAGCCCGAGAAGCCTCTTAGATCTATCCCTCTAGATCTTCACACCTAATACATAGGCTGCTTCTCCTAGATCTTTCATCTGGAAACATTTTCCTAACCATGCTTTAACAGCATGCAGTTCAGGAATATCATTTCCAATGATTAAGATATCATCGACGTAGAGGACTAGGAAAGTAATCACGCTCCCACTAAACCTCTTATATACACACGGGTCATCTTCATTCTTGATGAAACCAAACTCAGAGATTGATTCATCAAAACGAATATTCCAGCTTCTAGATGCTTGTTTAAGTCCATAAATGGACTTCTTTAACTTGCATATTTTATGACGATCTGATGGATTAGTGAAACCTTCAGGTTGTGTCATATACACATCCTCATCCAGTTTTCCATTAAGGAAAGCCGTCTTCACATCCATCTGCCAGATCTCATAATCGTAATATGCTGCTATCGCGAAAAGAATCCGAATAGACTTGAACATGGCTACAGGAGAGAAAGTTTCATCATAATCTATCCCGTAGATTTGTTTGAAACCTTTCGCAACTAGCCTGCCTTTATAGGTAACCACGTTACCATCCATGTCAATCTTCTTCTTGAAGATCCATTTACAGCCTATAGGGATTACTCCCGGAGGCGGATCAACCAAATCCCAGACTTGGTTATCTGACATGGAGTCCATCTCGGCTCGCATAGCTTCAAGCCATCTAGCTGAGTCCGGTCCACTGACCGCATCCGCATAAGTAAGGGGTTCATCATTATCAATGATGTAGACTCCGTCATAGCGCTCAGGCTGTCGACGGATCCTTCCCGATCTACGCGGTTCCCGTGATATCTGAGCCTCAGGTTGTTCAATAACCTGATCCACTGGCTCATGCACATCCAACTGTGCTTGACTACTTTGTCCTTCCTCTGGATTCTCATCCAGCTTTATTTCTCTCCCACTGGCCTCTTGCAGAAGAAACTCCTTCTCAAGAAAAATGGCCGTCCGAGCAACAAATGCCTTGTTCTCTTTGGGATCGTAGAAATAATAACCCTTAGTTTCCTTAGGGTAACCGACAAAGACACATTTCTCAGATCTGCTCTCTAGTTTCCCAGAGGCGAGCTTTTTGACATAAGCCTCGCAGCCCCAGATCCTGATAAATGTCAAGCTCGGCTATTTCCCATACCACAACTCATATGGAGTCTTTGAAACTGCCTTGGATGGCAATCGGTTTAGTACCTTTGCAGCTGTTTCCAGTGCAAAACCTCAAAAGGAGTAAGGTAGAGTAGCCTGACTCATCATAGAACGAACCATATCAAGTAACGTTCTATTTCGCCTCTCGGACACACCATTCCATTGGGGTGTTCCTGGCGGAGTGAGCTGTGAGATAATCCCACACTCTTTTAGATAGTCAGTAAACGCATGACTCAAGTATTCTCCACCTCGATCAGAACGAAGTGCCTTGATATTTCGGCCTAACTGATTTTGTACTTCATTCTTGAACTCTTTGAACTTGTCAAAAGATTCACTCTTATGTCTCATAAGATAGACATAACCATATCTACTGAAATCATCAGTAAAGGTAATGAAGTACTGATAGCCACCTCTGGCATGTTTACTAAATGGCCCACACACATCACTGTGTATAAGGTCAAGTAAACCTGAAGCCCTTTGACCTATATTAGGAAAAGGAGACTTCGTCATTTTACCCATTAAACAAGCTTTGCATGTATCAATCTCCTCATAGGAGAATGATCCCAGCAGTCCATGATCATGCAACCGCTTAATGCGCTTCTTGTTAATATGGCCTAAACGACTATGCCATAGCAAGGTGCTGTCAACAGCATACTTGGCTTTCTTATTATCAATGTTTTGTATAGAATATTCCATGTCCAACATGAATAACCCATTGTTAATTGAACCAGTAGCATAAACATTATTATCAAGAGTAAGATAACACTTTGAAATCTTGCATTCAAAGGAAAACCCTTTCCTGACAAGAGCAGGAATAGAGATAATATTTTTGGTAATACTGGGTACAAAGTAACAATTGTTTAATTCTAATACAATGCCAGATGGTAATGAGATGTAATAATCCCCTACAGCAACAGCAGCAACCCGTGCCCCGTTTCCAACGCGTAGGTCCACCTCATGCTGCCCCACCTGTCTTCTTCTCTTGAGTTCCTGTACATTTGAACAAATGTGAACTCCACATGCAGTGTCCAACACCCATGAAATAGAAGAAGAGGATATCATGACTTCAGTCACAAATATACCTGAGCCAGAAGCGATGCTTCCCTTCTTGTCTCCTTGGAGCGCTTTACAGTCCTTTTTCCAGTGACCCAGCTGGCCACAGTGGAAACATCTGTTGTCCTTTGACCGCTTCACCTTCTGTTTCAGAGCCTTACTGTAGTTCTTGACAGGGGCTTTGCCCTTCTTCCCCTTCTTCTTGTTCCTGGAAGGAACCATTAAGACAGAGGTTGAAGGCTTTCCCTTCAGAGTCTCCTCAGTAGTCAAGAGCATATTCAGCAGCTCTGCCGGAGTACAGTCGATTTTGTTCATATTAAAGTTAATAATGAACGCATCGAAAGAAGGCGGGAGAGACTGCAGAATAATGTCTACAGCAAGCTCCTGGTTGATGGTATGCCCCAGTTTCTCCAGAGCCTCTTTGTGCCCAATCATCTTGAGCACGTGAGCTCCCACTGGGCTCCCTTCAGCCAGTTTGCTCTGAAAGAAAAGCTTTGTCAGATTATAGCGTTCTGTCCTCGCCTGTGCAGCATACAGCATCTTGAGGTTTGCTATAATTTCTATAGCAGACATATCCTCATGCTGACGCTGCAGCGGTGGCGTCATAGACGCTAGCATCAGGCAAGCGACATCAATGCTATCATTGACATGCTTTTCATAGGCATCGCGAACCGCCCTTGCGGCGTTCGCAGCGGGTTGAGGCGGCACAGCCGTCTCGAGGACATACAGTTTCCTCTCTGCCTTAAGAACGATCTTAAGGTGTCCATACCAGTTTGAGAAGTTTGGCCCAGCAAACTTCTCCCTTTCCAGTAGGGATCGCACATTGAAGCTCATGGTGTTCGTTGCTGCAGGAATCTACAACAATGCAAGAACAGCAAGGTCAGTATCAATGTTTAGAATCAATCCAGGACTTAAGAAAGATTCTTTTCTCACTATTTTGTCTGACTGAAAAATCCATTAAACAGTCCGAAAGAGTAACACTCTTTTAGTGAGATGGGATCCAGATTTCATACTTGGTCTCCGCGTCCCGCTCAAGCGAGATAAGATGCACAGAGAATACAAGCACTAATTTCTGGTAGGCAGTCCCTGCCAATCGCCAACCCGTGCGATTCCCCTTCATCTGGGCAATCCAGCAGACTGTGCCAACTGAGTTGGTACAACACAGTCTCTGATCCCACAGATGGCTGCCTCCATGTGCTACCATATGCGCCACATATGTAGCCTACATGGTCAAGCTGACCCGACCTACTCCCTGGACCACCACGTGCTATGCTGAGCAACGAGAAGCGATAAATCCCTTCTCTGTAACACGCAGGTGAAATCCCGCACCGTCTGAAGATAGATGGACGTGCCCACTGAGTGGGTACAACACGGCTCCAACGATAGTCAGAACAGTGAGGTTTCGTGTCAGAAGGCTATCGAGCTTGATATTTTAGCGTTGGATTTTAACGGTCTTTTATCTTCTTTACTATCATGCAAATCCTATGGTGATAGCAGAAGATAAATAAATCATGCATTTCTAATTATTTAGAAAATAAAAGAAAGCATGGATCTTATGTGGTAAAAGCCCATAGAGCCTAAGTAAGACCTTAAATCAACTTAAGTCTTCACTTGAGCTCTTTTGCATCTCATCTGGTCCAACCCAGGGCCCTAGCGCTCAATGCAGCTCAGGTGCGCCCACCAGCTGAATGCTACTCTGCGATGTGTGCTTTTGTGCTCTTGTCTAATTAAAATACATTTTAATCTATCTAGACAAGTTTGACTCGCAGGTCAATTATACAATAAATTAATTAAAAATGTGATTCGCAGATCACAAAAATAATAATTTACCAGGCTCGCAGGCCCCAGCACAGCACACATTAAAAGGGCAACCCACATAAGATTAAATAAACAAGCATCATGGCATCATTCAATCAACATGTGATCCATAGACAAAATAAAATTTTTGAAATCCCATTGGAATCAATTTTACTTGTCTTATGTGCCCTACAACCTTACAACAGTCCATTGATAGGGATCCACTCATCATGTCTAGTTAGATCCATGCCCTTTGCATGCACCAAGTCATAACTGACTCGCGTTGACCTAATGGTCAACCATGCATGCGCCAAGGGCTGAACAACCAACATGAGTTCTGGCAAACGGGTGTGACCCCGGGCCTAACTCATGTGCGTTCACTGGTTGTCTCAACCAGACCTCGCTACACGCCTGTGATGCAGTCGACCTATAGCCACCTCGTGCTTGCGCACAGGTGCCATCTGGTCGACCCATCTAGGCTGTCAGATGGTCTGATCAGACTGGTTGGATCTATTCAAGATGATGCTTTCAACCCTATCAACCCGTCTAAGGGTTTATAGTAGGTGCTTATTAGATCTAATGAAGGGCGCGCAAGTTCTTTTGATTTGAGAAAGCAACGCATGCGCCAACATATGCGCAACAAGAAAACTTGCATGTAAACTTAAGCATGCGCCAATACATGCGCAACATGATAACTTGCATGTAAACTTAAGCATGCGCCAATACATGCGCAACATGATAACTTGCATGTAAACTATACGCATGATAACAAACCTTAGATCAAAGCTATAAGCACATACAAGGATCACACATAAACAACAAGCAATCATATGAACATACGATACCATCCTCTGATACCAATTGTTGGGTCCCCTTCAAGGGGGAGTGCAAACCCTAATTAGGCACATCTATGTGCACATAGCGGAAGCTAGGGCTTCAAGATCGGTTAGCATGACACATGATTAACTTGTAAACGAGGATTGCAAAGAATCAACTCATACCATAGCCATTAGATTGGATGCGGCTTGAAAGCAAGAGGGCAAACAAGCTCTCCTCCAAAGAAGACACACACTAGATGAGAGATAGCCCCTTCTTGTTACTCCTTGTGCTAGCAAGGAACGCCAAGTCTCCTAACCGTGTGAAGGAGACGAGATGAAAGCTTCTTGGTCTTCGAAAGCTCTTCCTCCTTGCGTAAACGATACCTCACCCAAGAGAGAGCATCGAAGCTTAGAGGCGTTGAGTCAACATAGGCGTTTTGGCGTTTCAAGACTTCCATAAAAGGAAAGTCATCAAGACATGCGTTCATGTCTTTTGAACCATTCCAAAACGCCAACTCAATTGAACCATGCGTTCACTTATGTGAACCGGTTCAATTGAATTCGGTCCAATTTCATTTGGTCCAAATGACAAATCGAACCAAGCCAAGCTATGGTCTAAATCTCATATGAACCGTGAAGGTTCAAGATCTAACCGTACATCTCTTGATGCTCTTGATCTCACCGATCTAGCATCCACACTCTCGATCGAAGCTTACCGATCTCAAGCCCTAATCAATCAAACATGATCAGACCAGATCTCACTTACAATCAGAGTTTAAACTCCTTTAAACTGAACCAAAACAATTCAGTCCACATGATCTGACATAAGTGAGCCATATCACCAAATTGTGTGACCCTGAGGGTTTCCTTTAAATGTCGGTAACGATAACTTACGTTGTCACGACCAGTGAGGGGTATCTAGCAACACATCACTGTCTCCCGATATAAAGGAAAGAGTCTTCCAAGACTACGCCCAAACCACAGCACAAGTGTGAATCAACCTCACAAGGCATACATGTTTCCTTTGCCACTGGATGTTCTTATTGGACAAGCGTGTCAAGCCTGTAGCTCCAATATGATGAGCATGATTAGATCAGGTGAACATAGTCACCTGGGTATGGCCATACACTTTCTTAATCATCTCATTTAGGGAGGCCCCTTTAGAACATCACACTCCTTAAACAAGGAGACGGCAATCCTATATCCATCACTAGTGTCCTAACCTGACTCATGATCATTATCCAAGATAGTCTATAACCATTATGTTTCAAATGATATTGAACTACCTCAAAACAATGACAATCATCATTTAGAAACACAAGTGATCTCAAGTCAGAGGACATGTGCCACTTGTTGCAAACAAGGATTATTCACATTGTGACAAGCAATTGAATATCCTAGTAGGGTCTGTCCAGTACATCCAATGTACCCATGAGTCTACATCTTATTCCATGCTCGAAGCATCCTATAAGATTAGAACACATATTAGTCTCAATCATATCAAGGCTGTCTCATGTTCACCAAGATATCTCGACTAAGGACATTACAGCATGTCAGCCTAGCTGAACAGCATTGAGACATTATTCAGAAGCACACTTTATTGCAGCAGACAATGTAACATACTGAATAACAACCATTGCCTTTATAAACATCACAGTTTATACATGATACTCATAGAATCCTAAGGCCTCAAACATTAGCCTTAAGGGCATACCCCAACATCAATAACAAGTGGGAGGTATGTCTGTGGATCCATGGTGAAGAATCTCTAGGTGGATATCTGCTCAAACATCCACAGCACATCATCCTTGAGTCCCAGTTGTTCCAATGCTCTCATATCAGCGTATTTTGTCTTCACAATTCGTCTAGTGACAAGCTGGTTGTATCGTTCTTCCTGTGCCTCATTTCTAAAAATAATGCCGTAAGGTTCGGTGGTGGCGGTGGAGCAGAGGACTCGGCTGGCCTCTTACCAGTCCTCTTGGTAGCCATCATTTTGATTCTTTGAGCCATGACAGAATGCAAGCAAATATGTGTATGCAAGAACTTGAATTAAAAGATCAGAAGCTGAAAGAAATCATTACTAAGCACTGTGAACAGTGCAGTCGAGTCGCAGGGAAGAATAGGGCTGAAAAATCTTGCTTGATCTGGAAATCTGAGCGGGTTCTGAGCTTTAAATTTCTTTGAAAAAGTTCCTTTACTCCTAGAGACGATATGGGAAGCAGAAGCGAGGGAAATCGACGCTTAAACGAGAAGAAATCGTGAAAGGCGAGCAGTCGGCAGATGAACAGCAGCAGAGCCCGCTCGAACTAAAAAATCGCAAGATCTGGTTCACGAATCGACTCAAAAACTTGAGAAATCAAATAGGAAGGTTCGCATGGTGGTTTGGGAAGTGGAATCACAAGGAATGGCAGTGAATCGAGCGAGAAATCACGAAAAACCCAAAACTGGTCACTGAGAAACCCTAAATATGGCAGCGTAAAAGTGTGGGGTCGGGCATAATTACGACAGCGTAAACATAATCACGGCACTGCCGTAATTTGTGTAAAAATTTGAAAACTTTCTGGTTAAAATCGATCAAAACTACGGTACCGTAAAAATACCCATGGTACTGCCGTAATTTGCGCAAATTTTTCTTTTTTAAAAAAAAAATAGAAAAATTAATTCTAAAAATAAACCAAGATAAAAGAAACTAAGCTAAGCAAAAGTACTTGGGTTGCCTCCCAAGAAGCACTAATTTTTAGGTCATTAGCTTGACCGTTCAACACTCAGATTTGATTGCGGTTGTATCTTTGGTAGCCATTCTAAATTCTCTAAGTCTTGTTCAGGGCTCTTAAGAACATAAGGCTCAATCTCGAAATAGTGTCCAAATTTACTTATTAGCCTTTTTCCTCTTTCAAGCAACTTTGATTTTCCTCTCCTCTTTCGTCTCTTTCTTTTCTTCTTCACTGCCCTTTTCTGAAATTCTTCATCAGCACACTCAGAAGATGTGTCAGTTTCAAAGTCAGAAGGTTCATCAAACAAATTATGCATGTCACAAACAACCTCATCATCAATTATGTCTATGTTACAACATGTTCCTGAGTGTGATGCTCTTTTTAAAGAATCAGTCAAATGAAATTCGATTATATCACCACAAATATCAAATGTCAATTTTCCCTTTTTCACATCAATGAGAGCTCCAGATGTAGCCAAGAAAGGTCTACCAAGTATAATAGGGTTTTTCAAATTTTCTTCCATCTCTAAAACTATAAAATCAGCAGGTATGAAAAACTTACCAATCTGTACATGAACATTTTCTAATATACCAACCGGATGCTTTATTGATGAGTCAGGAAGTTGCAAAGTCATTGAGGTTGGTTTGAGTTCTCCAATATCCAATTTCCTGTAAAGAGAATAAGGTATTAAACTAACACTAGCACCGAGGTCACATAAGGCTCGGTTAAAAGCCATATCTCCAATAGAAACAGGAACAGAAAAACTACCTAGATCCTTTAGCTTAGGTGGCAACTTATTCTGTATGATAGCACTACACTCCTCAGTAAGTGCCACAGTACCAAGATCATCAATCTTTCTCTTGTTAGATAGAATCTCTTTTAAAAACTTTGAATAAGTTGGCATTTGAGTCAAAACTTTAGTAAATGGAACATTGATATAAAGTTTTCTAAGAACATCTAAAAATTTGCCAAACTGTTTATCTAACTTTGTTTGAACAATCCTTTGGGGAAAAGGAACAGGTGGCCTATAGGGTGGTGGTGAACTAGTTTTAGAATCATCAACCTTACATGGCAAATCACCTCTAGGTTCATCACTCTTGTGAGGTGACAAACTAGTTTGGAACTGCTTATGTGCAGGTTGTGATTCCAAAACTGGTTCACTCCTAAGTTCAAGTCTGGGCTCTACCTCATCATCATCAAGAGACTCCCTAGGATCATCCAACTGTCTACCACTCCTAGTCATGATGGCATTACAATGTTCCCTGGGATTTGGTTCAGATTTTGCAGGTAGCTTCCCAGGGGGTCTGTAAGAGATGCTAGCCTGCTGTGCAATTTGTGACTCTAAAATTTTATTGTGGGCAATAATACCATCTATCCTAGAATCCACTTGATTCATCCTCTCATTCATACTAGAGTCGATCTGTTTTGGTCTCTCATTCATCTCATCACTCTGTTTTTTCTGGAAACCCATAAATTCATTAAGCATCTCTTCTAAGCTAGATTTTTGGGTTTGACTCTAGTTTGACTGTCTTTGTTGGAACCCCCTATTTTCGTTCTGCCCATTATCATGATTATTGCTTTTCCATGAAAGGTTAGGGTGGTTCCTCCATCCAGGATTATAGGTATTAGAGTAAGGGTCATAAGATCTACTTTGGTTGTAACTCCCTAAAGAATTTACTTGTTCCTCACCCCTATCAACAATTATTTTGCAATCCTCAGAAACATGACCATGATTACCACAAATCTCACAAGTGACAGAAGAAGAAATAGCATGAGTTTGCATTTTAAAAGTATCAAAACGATTGCACAAAGATTCAACTTTCTCAGCTAGGGTGCGAAAATCGTTACCATTATCCTTACCATGAGAAGGTCAATATATCACTCCTCTTTCTCTTGAATTCTGTTCTTGGTTAAGAGCCATCTCTTCAATCATCTGCTAAGCCTCATCCACTGTCTTGTTCATGAGCCGGTCCCAAAAACTTAGTGAAGATCGCAAGCGAGGGAGTCGACACGATGAGATAGAAAGTACCTTGAGCAAGGTGCGGCTGATGTCGTAGTAGGCGCCCAAGCGTGCGCCCTCTGCAGTCTCACACACACGGATCACCTCGACTCCTCTTCTTCCACGCCCGGTGCTAGCCTCGGGAAGAAGATCCAAGCCTTGTGCTTATTCCTCAAGCCTTGCGCCACCTCTAAGGTATATGCGCCAAGAGGAAGATGAGGAGAAGGAAGTCGCCAAGCAACACCAAGTTCCTCACGCCAAGAGGAAAGGAGGATGATGTAGGGCGGGGTCTATAACACTCAAACAACGATTTTCAAAATCCGTTTTGATAGATAAGTAGATAATAAGGGAAAACCGGATTTAAACTAACGAGATTTTGAGAAGCTAATTTTTTTTGTATTTTATAATAGTAAAGGAAAAACCCGGGATTACAACTACTAAAAGCAGTAAATGCTGAAATTAAACTTACAGAGCGACCCTTGAGAATTGAAGGATCGTATCACCCCGTTCTTCACCGGTCCAACTCTGATGGAAGGTGTAGAAATGGTTGAGCATTACACACAAACACAGAAAGGGATCCGAACAAGTCTCGGATTCATATTACACACTTAAATCAAGGGGGAGGCTAGTCCTCGCAAGTTCCCTTGCTAATATGAACCCTAACTAGAAGAGGGGGGAAAAGAGAAGAGGAGATGCGCCACCAATTTGCTTGTCTTCCTTGCGCCAACTACAAAATTAAAGAATAGTGTAGATGCTATTCGGGTGACAAGAGGAAACAAAGCAAAGGAAAAAGGGAGAAACTTAGCTTGCTTGGTTTGAAGATCCCTCCTTCTTGTTCCTTGCGCATCATGTCCTTTTGGAGAGTTCTTGGCCTCAAGATGGAGGTTATGAGATGAAGAGCTTTCGGCTAGAAGATGCAAGGGAGGAGTCCTCTTAGAATTTTGGTGGAGAAGATGGAAGAAGAAGGGTTCGGCCCTTAGAAGAACACTACTACTACTATGGCGACACTAATGTTTACCTAGGAAACTAGTAGACAATTCTCATTTCATCCAAAGCTACGAAAATACATGAGGAAGGCTACATTTATAGGCAAGGTAGAGGGTGGGCAAGGTGGTCATTTGCCCCTTAGGCGCCACTTACAAAATTGGAGAGAAAATTCAGCATTTAATTCAAGGTGTAAATGCAATTAAGAGTGTGGATTCTTTCCTTCTTTGGTGAAGCTTCTTTGGAAGTTATTTGAAATTTGAATGGCTCATTGTGTTGGCGAGATGACCTCTTTCCTTGCTTGTTGTGGGCGCATAAATGAGGAATTCGAAATTTGAATTCCTTCCTTGAGAAAGTTAGGCGGCAAGACATTGATAGAATCTTTCATTAAAGGCTCCCCTTTGATTGTGGATCTAGATTGGGGCTGATTTCGAATTCTTCCTTTGATTGGCTGATGTGTTGGCGCATATCCATGGTTGGGTGGTTGAGGTGGCTGATTGGGAGAGGCGTCCAACTAATGTGGAAGTTGAGTTGGCAAGTGAGTTCATCTTTGAACTTGGAGTTGAAGGAGTTGAAGCATTCTTTCCTTCCTTGAGCTGAACTTGTTGAGTGGAGTTTGAGCTGCCCTTGGAGTGGAGATTGAGCTGACCTTTAGCTTGAATGACCTGCCAAAAATATAACCAATGCAAGGATGCACTATCCTACCATGATGCAAAGTACATAAGAACTACATGCATTACAATGCACAACCTACTACAATTGAACTTGCCATAATTGACTATATGATGCATGGCTTTATTTGAAAGCTTAAACTAACCTAAATGCCATGAAATGCAATGCAAAACAATAGAAAGCAAGTGAGCTCTAGGTGAGCCCATGTTGAGGAGGTTTCCTCCGAGCCCAAGCGTGTCTCTTTAAAGCAGGGCTGCTGCCTCCATCACACCACTGATATACCCATATGTCTGCGTTAGCACCTCGTGCCTTACCAGCCCATATACCAGTCTCACAAGTACCAGAGCTGTCCCATATCCACTCAGGTACATCGACTGGGGACTATCATTTGAGCACAAATCCAATCTGTCTCCAGGGACATTATCATATAAGTACATAATCGCATATGTAAGCAAATATAGATAATGACAATGCCAGAATGATATAAAATTGTTATGGAAACCTAGGTCACATGCGAAAACTTGTGTGGCGGAAATACTAGGAGTCCATTAAATCACATGACTTGGAACTATGATCAACCTTGAAGACTTGTAAAAACAAGTTAGAGTGTTACCATTGCCATGAAGTGAGTGGCGGCTTGGAAGAAGAAAGGGGGCGAGTGCCACTTCTCCAAAGGTATCACACACAGGATGAGATAGGCTTCCTTCCTTGCGCTCCTTGTGCTAGCAAGTCACCAAGGATTCTTTGATCGTGACTTGGAGAGGAGATGTGCACCCCTTGGCCGATCTTCCTCTCGCCTTGCGTGAAGCCGATCTACCCCCAGAGAGCAAAAGCCAAGAGGAAGGGAGAGTTACATTCAAAACCGTGAGGGAGAGAGTCCAAAAAAGGAAAGATCGGTTACCATCTCATATGGCAAAACCGAAAAGTAACTTCCTCTTCTTAACTCCCCATAAAGCATTCAAAACTCTCCTCTTAATTGAACCATGCGTTCACACTAAGTGAACCGGTTCAATTCATTCGGTTCAAGTACCAAATCGAACCAGTCCTGGTTATGACCTCATCGAACCAAGTGGCTCAAGATCTAACCACACATCCCATTGAACCTCTTGATCTGTACGATCAAGTATCAATACTCCCGATCGAAGCTTACCGATCATATGCCCTAATCAATAAAACATGATTAGACTAGATCTCACTTCCAATCAGAGTTTAACTCCTTTAAACTGAACTAGAATAATTCCAGTCCACACGATCTGACATAAGTAAGCCATATCATCAAATTGTGCGACCCTAAGGGTTTCCTTCAATGTCGGTAACGATAACTTACGTTATAGAGATCAGAGAGGGGTATCTAGCAACACATCACTGTCTCCCGATATGAAGGAAAGAGTCTTCCAAGACTACTCCCTGATGTAGGGGGAAGTCACAAACATGCAAACGACGATTTTCGAAAGTAGTTTTTTTGTAGTATCATAAACTAGAGAAAACCCGACTTTAACTAACGAGATTGAAAACTAGAGTTTTTGTATTTTAGATAGAAAATCCGAAAGTTAACTACTAGAAAGAAAGAAATGACAATAATCTTAAAGAAGACTTACAGTGCGGCCCTTGAGAATAGAAGGACCGTCCTTCCCGTTCTTCACCGGTCCTACTCTGATGGAAGGTGCAGGTTACACACAGGGCATTCAGCAACCCCACACAGGCGTGGGTGAGTTATAATGCAGAATTAAAACATAACAATAATTAAAGTCAAGAGGGAGGCTAATCCTCCAAGTTCTCTTGCTAACAAGACAAGGGACTAACTAAAGAGGGGAGATCAAGAGAGGGGGGGATGCGCCACTTCCTTGCGCCAAGTCCTACAAGTCCAAGAATTGTGTAGTAAGATGTTCTTGAGATGTGTAAAGAGAAAACACAAGAAGGAAGAGCACTTAACTTAGAGATGCGCTTTGAGGGAGATCAAGGATGCTTCCATGTTCTTTGGCGCCATCTTGAGTTCTTGTGCTTTGCCTTGATGATGGAGACTTTCGGCCTTGCTTGGATGGAGTGAGGACGAGGAGAAGAAGAAGAAGAGGCTCGGCTCTTGAGAGAAGAGGGGGAAGATGGAGAGGCTTGGGCGACACAAGCACCCAAAGGAGAAGTGGTGGGTGGCACAAGCACCCTAGGCGACACAAGCACCCTTTCTTTAGCTAGGAAACTAGTCAACAATTTATTTCAACAATGCTTATGCACATGATGCGATGGGATACATTTATAGGCGGCTAAGGGATGGGGATAAGGTGAGGGCAAGGTGGTCATTGGCCCCTTGCGCCCCTTACATTCTTAGTGATAATTAATGAAGAAAGGCATTAAATGGCTGATATTGTTGTCTTCTTTGGAGAGTCTTCAAAGGAAAGCTTTTGAATTTCGAATTTGGCTTTCTTCCTTGTGTTGATGTCGCATGGGTGGAGAGTTGGCTGAATTCAAAATCCTTCCAAGTAGGCTTGAGCGGCAAGGAGAGGAAGGAAGGGATTCACCATGATTTGTGGATCTAGATTAGGCGCCCCTTGATTTGTGGATCTAGAATGGCGCCCCTTGATTTATGGATCTAGATTGAGCCTTGCTTCCATTTGTTGCTTGAGGATGGCGCAAATAAATTCATGGGCTGATATCTTCTTCAATTGGAAAGGGCCTTGGGGTGGGGCTTTGAAGTGGAGTTGAGTTGAAAGTCCCCCTTTGAGCTAGGTTGAAGTGACCTTTCCATAATGGGAACTAGCTTCTTGGAGTAGAGTGAGCTAGCTAACTTGTATCCCTTGAGCCATCTTTAAATGCATCCAAACTACATGCACTAACCTACCATGACATTACAATGCACAACCTACCAACAACATTCATAAAAATAAACTACATGATAGACTTTGGGGTGGAACTAACCTATCATGCTATGCAATGCAAATAAGGAAAGTACTGAAAAGGAAAGTGGACTCTAAGTGAAGCCATACCTGATGGGCTTCCTCCGAGCCCTAGTGGATCTTCTAAGAGCTGTGTTTGGCCCTCCATCATTTCTCCCCGGGTTTGAAAAATTCTCCTCAGGAGAATTATCCTTGAATCCTTGGAGCAAATCTGGAGCAGCCAGGGCTAGCTCTGCCTCGGGGAGCCAGGCCTCCTCATCATTAGAAAACTTAACGCGGTAAAACAGTTGTACCTCGTCAGGGGTGAGTCGAGTCTGGTCCTCAAGGATATCCACTATCTCTGGATCGAAGGGGGCCTCTAGTTCTTTGAGTGAGAGAGGCTCCTTATAAGCTGTGAGATCCTCCACGTTAACAGTGGTGGGGATCCCCAAGTCTGGAGGCAGATCAAGTACGTAGGCGTTGTTGTTGATCTTGCCCACTATGGTGAAGGGTCCCAATCCCTTTGCGTCCAGCTTGCGTCCGTGTCCTTGGATACGCTCGTCGCGGACTCGCAGAATCACCTGATCACCTACATTGAATAACCTTTCTCGGCGTTTCTTGTTAGCAGCTTCGCAATATGAAACAGTAGAGTCTAGAATTTTTCTAAGGATCTCATGGTGCATTTGGGAAATATTGAAAGCATAATCACGAGCTGATAAAGAAGGTTTTAAATGCTTGGGTAAGGCAATCAGATCAATGGGTTTCTTAGGCTGATACCCTAAGTTGGCCTGAAAGGGGGACAGACCTGTAGTCCTATTAACAACACTATTGTAAGAGAATTCGGCAGTGGGCAAAAGTTTGTCCCAAGTGCCAGGATGTTCACCTACAAGGCTTCTAAGGATGTTCCCCAGTGATCTGTTGACCACCTCAGTCTAACCATCCGTTTGGGGATGATAGGCTGTAGAGAACTTTAGTTTGGTGCCTAGTAAGGTCCACAAGGTCTTCCAAAAATAACTAACAAACCGGGTGTCCCTATCAGAAACTATGGTAAGGGGGGGTACCATGTAGCCTAACAACCTCCTTAAAGAATAATTTGGCTATGTGAGATGCATCAGAGGTTTTATAGCAGGGAATGAAATGGGCCATCTTAGTGAATCTATCTACTACTACAAAGATGGAGTCATGTTTGCTAGATGTTCTGGGCAGCCCTAGGATGAAATCCATGCTTAAGTCTTGCCATGGAGCTTGAGGAATGGGTAGCGGGGTGTAGAGGCCAGCACTATGCTTATGGGTCTTAGTTATCTGGCATGTCCTACAGTGGCTAACCACCTTAGCAACATCCCTGTTGAGGTTCGGCCAATAAAACCTCTCCTCAACCAAGGTTTGGGTTTTATCCCGACCATGGTGACCTGCAGACCCTCCTCCGTGCAATTCCCAAATGAGGAAATCTCGGATTGAGGTCTTAGGGACACAAAGTATAGGTCCAAGAAATAAGAACCCATCCCTAAGGGTGTACAAAGGATGACTTAGGGGGTCAACACTAAGCTCAGCATGTATAGAAGCAAAGTCAGGACAATCAATATAAGCAGTTTTCATGTTATCAAAGCCAGTAACTTGAACATGTAATTGTTGCATAAGTAAAGTAACCCTACTCAAAGCATCAGCTACTTTGTTTTCTTTTCCTGACTTGTGTTTTAAGACAAAGGTGTATTGCTGGATATACTCTACCCATTTGGCATGCCTAAAGTTCAGTTTCTTTTGAGCACTAAGGTAGGACAAAGCTTGATGGTCACTGTTAAGGATAAACTCATTATGGATCAAGTAATGCCTCCAATATCTAAGAGATTGAACTACAGCATAAAACTCCTTGTCATAAGTTGAATACTTCTATTTTGCCTCATTGAGTTTTTCACTGAAAAAGGCAACAAGGTGACCTTCTTGACTGAGGGTCCCTCCTATGCCAATCCTAGAGGCATCACAGTCAACCTCAAAGACTTTGCTGAAGTCAGGGAGTCTGAGGACTGGGGCTGTGGTCATTCTAACTTTGAGTTCACTAAAGTCTCGGCTAGCAGGTTTAGTCCAAGTAAAATCTCCTAGTTTCAAGCAACTAGTAATAGGGGCAACAATAGTACTAAAGTTTCTAATGAACCTTCGGTAGAAGGTAGCTAAGCCATGGAAGCTCCTAACTTCAGTTAGAGTTTTGGGTTCTGGCCAATCTAGGATAGCTTGGACCTTAGAGGGGTCAGCTTGAAGGCCCTGCTCAGACACTATGAACCCTAGAAAGACAACACTGCTAGAGAGGAAAGAACATTTCTTCAAGTTGATGTAAAGCTTCTCTTTCCAAAGTAGGTCAAGGGTTCTTCTGAGATGATCTAGGTGAGCTTCCTTAGTTTTGCTAAAAATTAAGATGTCATCAAAATAAACAACTAGGAATCGACCTATATATGGTTTCAAGACTTGTGTCATTAGCCTCATAAAAGTGGAAGGGGCGTTAGTTAAGGCAAAGGGCATCACTAACCACTCATATTGAGAGTCCCCTAAATCTAAGGGGGGCGAAACCCTAAAGTGGCGCAAACATAATATGGGCAGCGGATGCTAGGGTTTCATAGGATCGAAAACATGTCACATGATTAACTTTTAACAACATGTATTCATGATAAGAATTCATACCATAGCCATTTCTGGATGGCGCCTTGGAAGCAAAAACGCAAATGCCTTTTCTCCAAAGATGACGCACACAATGAGAAGGCGACTACTTCCTTGGCGACTTTGTGCTAGCAAATCTTCAAGGAGTCCTTCGTATGGAGGATATGAGATCTCTTGCGGCTAGGTCGATGAAGCTCTTGCACCCCTCTTTTCGTGTAGCCTTGTCACCACACGAGAGCGAGAGCCATAAAGAGGGGACGAGTGCAACGTTCTCGTTGAACGTGGGAGCGTGGCTTCTCAAAATAGCAAGCCAAAAACTCGCCTCATACTCTCATGCGATCATGCGTTCACTTCAAGTGAACCAATCGCTCCTCTTTGAACCGAGCCATGGTTCAATTGCATTTGGTTCAAAGACCAAATCAAACCAGCCCAAGCCTTTAGTCCAGATCAAATTAAACCCCTAAGGCTTAAGATCTGACCGTTGATCTCTTGATGCTCTTGATCTCACCAATCTAGCATCAATTCTCTCAATCGAAGCTTATCGATCTCAAGCCCTAATCAATCAAACATGATCAGACCAGATCTCACTTTCAATCAGAGATTAAATCCCTTTAAAACTGAATCCAAACAATTCAGTCCACACGATCTGACTTAAGTAAGCCATATCATCAAATTGTGCGACCCTAAGGGTTTTCTTTAAATGTCGGTAACGATAACTTACGTTATCACGATCAGTGAGGGGTATATAGCAACACATCACTGTCTCCCGATATAAAGAAAAGAGTCTTCCAAGACTACACCCAAAATACAGCACAAGTGTGAATCCAACTCACAAGGCATACATGCTTCCTCTGCCACTGGATGTTCTTTATTGGACAAGCCTGTCAAGCTCGTAACTCCAATATGATGAGCATGATTAGATCAGATGAACACAGTCATCTGGGTATGGCCATACACTTTCTCAATCATCTCATCCAGGGGGCCCCTTTAGAACATCACACTCCAATTAAGGAGACGGCATTCCTATATCTATCACTAGTGCCCTAACATGACTCAAGCTCACCATCCAAGATAGTCTATAATCATTATGTTTCAAATGATATTGAACTACCTCAAAACAATGACAATCATCATTTAGAAACACAAGTGATCTCAAGTCAAAGGAAATGTGCCACTTGTACACATACAAGGATTATTCACATTGTGACAAGCAATTGAATATCCTAGTAGGGTCTGTCCAGTACATCCAATGTACCCATGAGTCTACATCTTATTCCATGCTCGAAGCATCCTATAAGATTAGAACACATATTAGTCTCAATCATATCAAGGCTGTCTCATGTTCACCAAGATATATCGACTAAGGACTTTACTGCATGTCAGCCCAGCTGAACAGCATTTGAGACATTATTCAGAAGTACACTTATTACAGCAGACAAGGTAACAACCTGAATAACAACCATTGCCTTTATAAACTAAAAAGTTTATACATGATACTGTTACTATCCCAAGGCCTCAAACATTAGCCTTAAGGGCATACCCCAACACATATAAACCATCTTTCGTTTTGAAAGCGGTTTTCCATTCATCTCCTTCTCTAACTCTAACTTGATGGTATCCACTCCTAAGATCAAGTTTGGTGAACCATCTAGACCCAACTAGCATATCTAACATATCATCCAACCTAGGAATAGGGAACCTATATTTCACAGTTATCTTGTTTATGGCACGGCAGTCTATGCACATGCGCCAACTGCCATCCTTCTTGGGAGTCAAGAGGGCTGGAATAGCACATGGGCTAAGGCTTTCCCTAATGTAACCCTTGGCTAACAGGTCATCTACTTGTCTTTTAAGTTCGGTGTGCTCAGTAGGGTTCATCCTATAATGTGGGAGGTTGGGTAAGGTGGATCCAGGGACAAGGTCTATAACATGTTGGATATCCCTAAGTGGGGGTAGGCCATTGGGTAAGTCTTCTGGGATAAGTTCACTATAGTCTTCCAGGATGTTCTCTACCTCAGGAGGGGGTTTGGTTTCAGTCTCAGGTGTGGCCTCTTTAATGATAAGGGTATAGAGAGGCTGATCTTCTAGGCATTCCTTAGCAAAGGTTTGAGGTTGGATAAGCTGGATGGTTGGTTTTGGTTGCTTGGGTTCTTCTATCTTACCTTTGCTAGTGGAGGCTCTAAGTTCCTTAGGTAAGGAGGGTTTAAGCGTGATTTTCTGCCCGTTGTGATTGAAGACATAAGTGTTGGTCCTACCATAGTGGAAAACATCCATGTCAAAAATTGTTACGACCCGCTTAGTAAGCAAACTATTTATTAACTTGGTGAGCCGATTTGCAACGTGGCTCAATCTATTAAAATGCTTAAGCCCAAGTTAACAATAGCAAGCCCACTAAGCCCTATATACCATATAATATTTTCTGTCACTTTCAATGTGGGACTAAACCGGGGTATTACAATCTCCCCCACTTAAGACTTGACGTCCTCGTCAAGCCCACATCCCTAACACATGCCCAAGAATCATCCCTTAGTCGGCAGCATGTGAGGTCAGCCCAAAGGTGGCTCCACCATCCTCGGTAGCCCTTTCCTATTGGAATCTCACCATGCTTAGGACTAACTTTTGCTCTGATACCATTTGTTACGACCCGCTTAGTAAGCAAACTATTTATTAACTTGGTGAGCCGATTTGCAACGTGGCTCAATCTATTAAAATGCTTAAGCCCAAGTTAACAATAGCAAACCCACTAAGCCCTATATACCATATAATATTTTCTGTCACTTTCAATGTGGGACTAAACCGGGGTATTACATTCTGAACATCCCACATTCTTAACCCCAAACAAATGGCACAATTCACAAATGATACAGGATGTTTCATATAAGATCGATCATATGCTAGGTAAAACCGAGTTCAAGAAAGCACGATCTGAAAAATTTCCATAAATCCATACACACAAATTCACAAAACTCAAATCTCATAAGGGTACCTGCCACCACGCAATCCTTGCACTAGACATATGCAAGGCAACAGTTATATCAAAACCGATTCAAATTCATAAAATCCATAATTTTTCAAAATTCACAAGATCACACATATTGTTCAGAATTCACATGATCACACATATTGTTCAGAATTTCACATAACATAACACATAATGTTTTATATTCGAATATCACCGAATATTGTGTAGTCCTTAAATTTCAGGCTGGTCAGTTCAGTGAAATTTTGCTAAATTATCACCCAATGTTCTCAAACATGATTACATGATCTTAATTAAATAAACATGAGTTTTACAACATAACATTATTGGCAATTTATCAAGCATCCATAAAATTCGACATATAACATTTATCATGCGCCCCAAAAATCAACATAAAATTTAAGCATAATTGCTTTACAAATCACACATGTAACCCACTGTTTCAAACCTAATATCAATTTAAAAATACACCTTAATTAACACCTTAGTTAACAAGAATTTCATACTCAAGATCAATGATTTAATGCTTCCTAAACTCCACACAATAATTACCCTAAATTCGGTTTTCATGGAGATATGCCTTAAATTCGGTTTTCATGGAAAATACCCTAAACTAACTTTTCATGGAGAAATATCAAGATTCAATTCACATGTAAACATGTTAACCACAATATCAAGATTAATATCAAATTTCGGTTTTCATAAATGAATGGCTCAAATTCGGTTTTTAGCATGATAAAACTTTCCAATCAATCTAACTCATTAATTAATACAACCAAATTGCTAGGAATCGAAAAGACACACCACTCACCTCTTAAACCGAAAATTCTCCACAAAAGAAATCGTCTAAAGCTTTTAAGTCGCCCAAAAATCTTCAAGAACTCGCCAAAGGAATTTCTTCTCTTCAAGGAAAAATCGCCAAGGGAAGAAGATGAAGAAAATCACCTCAAAACTCTTCAAGAATCGCCACTTCTTCTCAAGCCGTCGCCCACAATTTTCCTCAAGCCAAAATCGCCAAAAACTCTTACCCTAAGCGCAATTCCCACTTAAACTTTGGATTTTAAAATTTTAAACCCATTAACCCATTAATTCAAATAGGTTTAACCCATTTAACTAACTAAATTCGAATTTTAAAATCCAATTAGTTAATCCGATTAGGACTTAATTCATTTAACTAATAATTTGAATTTTAAATCTAATATCCAATTAATTATTTCACTTAAACACAAATCCAATAAGGATTTAATTAATATCCAATAAGAATTTAATTAATTAACCAATAAGGTCTAATTAATTAACCAATAAGTTCTAATTAATTAACTTACAATTTACAACCATAAATCCTAATTAATTTATCATGAACGACCAATAACAATTTATCATAAATCAGCCAACAATCAAATAAATAATCTCTAATTTATTTACAATAAATTAACAACCAAAATCTCTAGTTAATTAACTATAATTTGACAACCAATACATAAAATTATCATAGTCAATAATTTTATTTAAATCAAAATAATGCTTACCAGAACTTAAGATCCTTGGATCTTACATTCCTCCCTCCTTATAAAGCTTTAGTCCTCTAAAGCTCAGCATCCATATCATCAAAGAGGTAAGCATAAAATTTCCTCATATCAGCTTCAGTCTCCCATGTCGCCTCCTCCACTGACTGATTTCCCCAGATAACCTTTACCAAAGGTATAGTCTTGTTCCTCAGGACTTTATCTTTTCTATCCACAACCCGGAGAGGTCTTTCCTCGAAAGTCAAATCACTCTGAATCTGAAGAGGTTCCAATTCCAATACATGAGATGGATCAGGATGATATTTCCTCAATGCAGAGACATGGAATACATTATGCACATGATCCATAGCAGGAGGTAAAGCTAATCGGTAAGCCACTGGACCAATTCTCTCAATAATATCAAAAGGGCCTACAAACCTAGGGCTCAACTTGCCCTTTTTGCCAAACCTCATAACACCCTTAGTAGGTGACACCTTCAAGAACACATGATCTCCTACCATAAACTCCAAGGAACGACGACGGTCATCAGCATAACCCTTCTGTCTGTCCCGAGCAATTTTCAGTTTATCCCGGATCTCTCTGACCTTATCAGTAGTCTCCTGTACTGCATCAGATCTCAAAATCATTCTGTCACCAGTTTCCTCCCAACACAAGGGAGTCCTACACCTTCTCCCATACAAAGCCTCATAAGGAGCCATCTGAATACTAGAGTGGAAGCTATTATTATAAGTAAACTCTATCAAAGATAGATCCCGGTTCCACTCAGAACTCCAATCGACCACATAGGCTCTCAACAAATCTTCTAGAGTCTGTATAGTACGCTCCGTCTGGCCATCAGACTGAGGATGGTATGCTGTACTAAAACTCAACTTAGTACCCAAACCTTCCTGTAAGCTCTTCCAAAATCTGGACAAAAACCGAGAGTCCCTATCAGACACAATATCAACAGGAACTCCATGCAGTCTGACTATCTCATCAATATATAATCTAGCCAGTCTCTCTAGAGAATAAGTCATCTTAATCGGAAGAAAATGGGCTGACTTAGTGAGTCTATCAACAATCACCCAAATAGCATCATGACCCAATCTGGTTCTAGGCAAACCACACACAAAATCCATACTGATGCATTCCCACTTCCACTCAGGAATAGGAAGAGACTGCAACAAACCACCAGGCTTCTGGTGTTCAGCCTTCACAGTCTGACAGGTTAAACACCTAGAGACAAAATCAAACACTTCTTTCTTCATACCCGGCCACCAAAAACTTTTCTTGAGGTCCTGATACATCTTAGTCACACCAGGATGTAGAGAATATTTGGAGTTATGGCTGTCCTCCAATATTTCTTTCCTCAAGCTTGGTTCCTCAGGGACACATACCCTTCCACGAAACCGAAGAATACCATCATCAGACAGGCTAAAATCCTGAACTGCGCCATCAACCAGACTATCCCTGATCTGAACTAATTTCGGATCCATAGACTGCTGATCTCTGATCTTCTGCAACAAAGCAGACTGTACTCTGAGAAAAGCCACATAACCAGTCTGAACTCTAGGAGAAACACTGATCCTGAGATCGCTGAACTCCTGCAGTAACCGCCACTCACTGACTCGTAAAGCAGCTACTGAAGTAACTGGATGTCTGCTCAGAGCATCCGCCACCACATTGGCCTTTCCAGCCTGATACTGAATGGAGAAGTCATAGTCTTTGATCAACTCCATCCATCTTCTCTGTCTCATGTTCAACTCCTTCTGAGTGAAGATATACTTGAGACTCTGGTGATCAGTGAACAGATCAAACTCCTGGCCCAGCAAATAGTGACGCCATATCTTCAAAGCAAAGACTACGGCCGCCAACTCTAAATCATGAGTAGGGTAGTTCAATTCATACTCCTTCAGTTGTCTCGAAGCATAGGCTACTACAGAACCCTTCTGCATCAAGACACAACCCAACCCTTTGCCAGAAGCATCTGTATAAACAGTAAACCTTTCCCCATCACTAGGTATAATGAGGATCGGTGTACTAGTCAACCTTCTCTTCAGCTCTTGGAAGCTCTCTTCACACTTGTCATCCCAAATAAACTTAGCTTCCTTTCTGGTCAACTTAGTTAAAGGACCCGCCAACTTGGAGAATCCCTCAACAAATCGCCGGTAGTAACCTGCCAAACCCAGAAAACTCCTGATCTCAGTAGCACTAGTCGGTCTTCCCCAATTAAGAATGGCTTGCACTTTAACTGGATCCACAGACACCCCCTGACCAGAAATCACATGTCCAAGGAAACTGATCTTCTCTAGCCAGAACTCACACTTACTAGCCTTGGCATATAATCGGTTCTTCCTCAGAACCTCCAGCACTCTGCGCAAGTCACTGACATGATCTGAAGTAGTCTGAGAGTACACCAATATATCGTCTATAAAGACTACCACACAAGAGTCAAGCAATTCATGGAATACCCTGTTCATCAAATCCATGAAGACAGCAGGTGCATTTGTCAGTCCAAAAGGCATAACTAAAAATTCGAAATGCCCATACCTGGTCCTGAAAGCAGTCTTAAATATATCCTCATCCTTGACTCTAAGCTGATAATACCCTGATCTCAGATCAATCTTAGAGAACACTGTCGCTCTCTGTAATTGATCAAATAGATCATCAATTCTGGGAAGAGGATACTTATTCTTGATAGTCACTTGGTTCAATTGCCTGTAGTCTATACACATCCTCAGGGTTCCATCTTTCTTCTTCACAAATAGCACTGGCGCTCCCCAGGGAGAAGCACTAGGCCGAATGTACCCTTTCTCTAGCAATTCCTCCAATTGTTTCTTAAGCTCGGCCAACTCTGAAGTAGCCATACGATAAGGAGCTCTGGAGATAGGTGCCGTACTTGGCGCCAACTCAATGCCAAATTCTACTTCTCTTATTGGTGGCAAGCCTGAAAATTCCTCGGAGAACACATCAGGAAATTCTTTCACCACCTCCATCTGAGTCAGATCAGAAGTAGACTCATCCTGCACCTTAACATGCGCAAGATAACCCTTGCACCCATTAGCAAGTAATTTCCTGGCCTGCAGGAAAGATATCACATGCGGTCCTTGGTCTGACACTAGACCTCTCACAAAAAGTCGATTCCCATCTAACAAATTCAAAGTGATTACTTTCTCAAAGCAATCCACAGAGGCATGATGGGAAGACAACCAATCCATTCCTAAGATGATATCATAATCTTGCATGTCTAAGAGGATTAGATCTACCAAAAACTCATAACCCTCTACATGTACTACACAGTCAGCACAAATAGTATCTGTAGATAACGATTTTCCTAAGGGAGTACTCACAAACACAGTATAATTCATCACCTTAGGTAACACAGGTAAACATGCAGCAAACTTAACAGATACAAAAGATAAATTTGCACCAGGGTCAAATAATATGCGGGCTAACTGATCAAATACGAATAAAGTACCTTCCACGACGGATCGGGAAGCTCGTGTATCCTTCTCAGCCACAGCATACACTCTAGTCTGGACTGTAGGCTTATCTGCGCCTCTAGGTTGCATCTCAGGTTCTTTGCAGTCCTTAGCCATGTGCCCTGGTTTCTTACACCTGAAGCATACACCATTCTTCCTATGGCAGTCTTTCACTAGATGTCCCTTGAGCCCACAATGACTACAAGTGATACCGTTTCTTACATCCCTGGCATCCCTGAACTGCTGCGGTGCATCCCTGGTCTGCTGCGGTGCCTTGTAGGAGTAAGGCTTATACCTACTCTTCTTATAATCTTTATGCCTAGGGTACTTCTTACCCTTGCCGCCACTGCCATGCTGAGGAACCGCCGCCTCGGCTGCAGGAACTACTGTCACGGCAACATGAGAACTCCTCTCAGCTATGTATCTCTCAATGGTGCGCGCTCGCCCAACAGTTTCAACATAGGTCTCCAAGTGTTGAGCACCAACCTGCTCTCTAATGTCCCATCTGAGACCTCTGAGAAACTTGGTAGCTCTCCTCTTTTCAGTGTTTATCAGATGAGGAGCATACTTTCCCAATTTCGTGAACTGTAATTCATACTGGTCCACTGTCATATCACCCTGCTCCAGATGAATAAATTCCACCTCTCGGTCCTCAACCAAGCTATCTGGGAAGTACTTCTCGTTAAATCGAGACAAGAAGTAAGGCCAATCTACAGTCTCATGTCTTTCTTCGGCCAGTCTCACCACGCCTTTCCACCACTCATCTGCGTCAGCACGCATCATGTAGGTGGCCAGACATAACTTATCCTCATCTGAGCAGCGCATGACTTGGAAAATCTTTTCCAAGCACAACTGCCAGTTCTCTGCATTACTGGATTCTGAGCCCCCATAAAAAGAGCTGGGACCCAGTTTCTGGAATTCACTCACAAGTGAAGCATAGCGCCTGTGAGCGCCCTCCTGAGAGTCATCCCCCACCGCTCGAGTAGTAGTCTGGGGTCTCTCTCGAGTCAGCTGCTGCAAAAGCTGCTGTTGTGCTTCTTGGTGCTGAGTCTGCTGCTGCTGCAGCATCTGAGCTTGCCTCTCTATCATAGCACCTTGTTGCTGAACCATGCCAGTCAGAGCCTCAATAGTTCTCGTGAGGTTCGGGGTCTGCTCGCCCTCATCACTAGCATTTCCTCTGGTTCGCACCATCTTAAATGCCTACACACGCATATCATAGTCACACACATATCATAGTCAGGAAAACAATCATAAACCTATTAGGTGTCTAGCAATACACAAACATGTTTTCCCCCAAACTAAGTTTTAGCTAGCCAACTCCTCTGATACCATTCTGAACATCCCACATTCTTAACCCCAAACAAATGGCACAATTCACAAATGATACAGGATGTTTCATATAAGATCGATCATATGCTAGGTAAAACCGAGTTCAAGAAAGCACGATCTGAAAAATTTCCATAAATCCATACACACAAATTCACAAAACTCAAATCTCATAAGGGTACCTGCCACCACGCAATCCTTGCACTAGACATATGCAAGGCAACAGTTATATCAAAACCGATTCAAATTCATAAAATCCATAATTTTTCAAAATTCACAAGATCACACATATTGTTCAGAATTCACATGATCACACATATTGTTCAGAATTTCACATAACATAACACATAATGTTTTATATTCGAATATCACCGAATATTGTGTAGTCCTTAAATTTCAGGCTGGTCAGTTCAGTGAAATTTTGCTAAATTATCACCCAATGTTCTCAAACATGATTACATGATCTTAATTAAATAAACATGAGTTTTACAACATAACATTATTGGCAATTTATCAAGCATCCATAAAATTCGACATATAACATTTATCATGCGCCCCAAAAATCAACATAAAATTTAAGCATAATTGCTTTACAAATCACACATGTAACCCACTGTTTCAAACCTAATATCAATTTAAAAATACACCTTAATTAACACCTTAGTTAACAAGAATTTCATACTCAAGATCAATGATTTAATGCTTCCTAAACTCCACACAATAATTACCCTAAATTCGGTTTTCATGGAGATATGCCTTAAATTCGGTTTTCATGGAAAATACCCTAAACTAACTTTTCATGGAGAAATATCAAGATTCAATTCACATGTAAACATGTTAACCACAATATCAAGATTAATATCAAATTTCGGTTTTCATAAATGAATGGCTCAAATTCGGTTTTTAGCATGATAAAACTTTCCAATCAATCTAACTCATTAATTAATACAACCAAATTGCTAGGAATCGAAAAGACACACCACTCACCTCTTAAACCGAAAATTCTCCACAAAAGAAATCGTCTAAAGCTTTTAAGTCGCCCAAAAATCTTCAAGAACTCGCCAAAGGAATTTCTTCTCTTCAAGGAAAAATCGCCAAGGGAAGAAGATGAAGAAAATCACCTCAAAACTCTTCAAGAATCGCCACTTCTTCTCAAGCCGTCGCCCACAATTTTCCTCAAGCCAAAATCGCCAAAAACTCTTACCCTAAGCGCAATTCCCACTTAAACTTTGGATTTTAAAATTTTAAACCCATTAACCCATTAATTCAAATAGGTTTAACCCATTTAACTAACTAAATTCGAATTTTAAAATCCAATTAGTTAATCCGATTAGGACTTAATTCATTTAACTAATAATTTGAATTTTAAATCTAATATCCAATTAATTATTTCACTTAAACACAAATCCAATAAGGATTTAATTAATATCCAATAAGAATTTAATTAATTAACCAATAAGGTCTAATTAATTAACCAATAAGTTCTAATTAATTAACTTACAATTTACAACCATAAATCCTAATTAATTTATCATGAACGACCAATAACAATTTATCATAAATCAGCCAACAATCAAATAAATAATCTCTAATTTATTTACAATAAATTAACAACCAAAATCTCTAGTTAATTAACTATAATTTGTCAACCAATACATAAAATTATCATAGTCAATAATTTTATTTAAATCAAAATAATGCTTACCAGAACTTAAGATCCTTGGATCTTACAAAAATCCAAGGGCGTCCTAGGAGAATTTGGGCAACATCCATTGTGATGATGTCACACCATATTGCTCCTTGGTAGGCACCAAATTGGAGTGGGACAAGGCACCTATGGGAAACAGGAACGCTAGTCTGGTTAACCCAGGAAATGCTATAAGGCTTGGGGTGAGGTTCTGCCTTAAGGTTGAGTTTAGTGACTGCTACTTGAGAGACAGCATTCAAACTGCTTCCTCCATCAATTACTACTTTGCACATGTGACCATGGCATTTTGTGTAAGTGTGGAAGATGCTGGTTCTACGCCAGTCTTCAGTAGGGGTGGGGTTGATCAGGGTGCACCTGACTACTCCCAGAGTGTTGAGGAAAAAATCCTCTTCACTATCATAGTCATTTACCTCAACATTACAGCAGTTAGGATCTTGTTCTAAGGTTTCTTCAGGTTCAGCTTCTGGGTCTACATGTTCCTCAGTCATAACCATTATCTTTTTAGGACAGTTCCTTATAAGGTGACCTGGTTGTTTACAGTTATGGCAGACAACCGAAGTTTGGATTGGCTTGGGTTTAGGGGTTGAAGAGTTGGGGTGTGAACTGCTAGGAGAGGGCCTATAAGTTGATTTTGAGGTCATAGTTTCCTTCATAATCTTAAGTTTTTGTTGTACCTCAAGGGCTCTTTGGTAAGCTTCCTCTATGGTGTCTATTTGGTAATAGGCAAGTCCGTTCTTAATCTCTGGCTTAAGACCATTTTTGAACCTACTCAGGGTAAACATTGGGGTTTCATCCATTTCACTTCTTAACAAAAGTTCATCAAACTCTACCATGTACTCTTCTATAGTTGAGTTTCCTTGGGTAAGGCCACTAGTTTGGTCGAGAAGCTTACTGTGATAGTTTAAAGGAACATACTTTTCTCTCAGCCTAGTGTTCATCTCTTCCCATCTTGTAATGGGGGGTTGTCTAGACCTCTGTAGGCTTCTTTCTACATTGCTCCAATAGAGTCTAGCAGAACCTTCAAGAAGGCATTTGGTAAACCTAACCTTAGAGTGCTCGGGCATCATACTCCATTCGAAGTATTGCTCGAGTTTGGTTGCCCAGTCTAAGTATTTTCTGGGATCAAGGGATCCATTAAAAGTGGGCGGGTTAAGCTTTACAACATGAGCATAGTCATCTCTAGGTCGAGGGTTGTGATTGTTTTGGACAGGGTGTCCTTCCCAATCAAAGTTGTGAGGATTGTTCCTAGGATTGTTCCTTGGGGTTTGTTGCCTTTGCATTGGTTCTAAAGGATCTCTAGAGTGGTGTTCACTAGGAGGGCGGCTAGGAGATCTACTCCTATGAGATTCCTCTATTTCTTGCACCTTATCATTGAGTTGTTTTATGTTGGTGTCTACATTGTCCAACCTTTGAGTTAAAGATGCAATCATTTCAGCTAAAGTTTCCAAGGTCATGGGTTGGGAGCTTTGAGCCTTAGACCTGGTCTGCATGGTTGATTTTGAAAAAGATTTATAGAAAAATATAGGGCTACTAGATAGGATAGCCAATTATGAAAATCTTTTGTCTCAAACAACCTAGTTCCAAAAATCGCCTAGAAGTTAGAAAATTAAGTTTTGAAGGCTTAAAATTCTAATCTAGGAGCCTAAGCTCTGATACCAAAGATGATGTAGGGGGAAGTCACAAACATGCAAACGACGATTTTCGAAAGTAGTTTTTTTGTAGTATCATAAACTAGAGAAAACCCGACTTTAACTAACGAGATTGAAAACTAGAGTTTTTGTATTTTAGATAGAAAATCCGAAAGTTAACTACTTGCAAGAAAGAAATGACAATAATCTTAAAGAAGACTTACAGTGCGGCCCTTGAGAATAGAAGGACCGTCCTTCCCGTTCTTCACCGGTCCTACTCTGATGGAAGGTGCAGGTTACACACAGGGCATTCAGCAACCCCACACAGGCGTAGGTGAGTTATAATGCAGAATTAAAACATAACAATAATTAAAGTCAAGAGGGAGGCTAATCCTCCAAGTTCTCTTGCTAACAAGACAAGGGACTAACTAAAGAGGGGAGATCAAGAGAGGGGGGGATGCGCCACTTCCTTGCGCCAAGTCCTACAAGTCCAAGAATTGTGTAGTAAGATGTTCTTGAGATGTGTAAAGAGAAAACACAAGAAGGAAGAGCACTTAACTTAGAGATGCGCTTTGAGGGAGATCAAGGATGCTTCCATGTTCTTTGGCGCCATCTTGAGTTCTTGTGCTTTGCCTTGATGATGGAGACTTTCGGCCTTGCTTGGATGGAGTGAGGACGAGGAGAAGAAGAAGAAGAGGCTCGGCTCTTGAGAGAAGAGGGGGAAGATGGAGAGGCTTGGGCGACACAAGCACCCAAAGGAGAAGTGGTGGGCGGCACAAGCACCCTAGGCGACACAAGCACCCTTTCTTTGGCTAGGAAACTAGTCAACAATTTATTTCAACAATGCTTATGCACATGATGCGATGGGATACATTTATAGGCGGCTAAGGGACGGGGATAAGGTGAGGGCAAGGTGGTCATTGGCCCCTTGCGCCCCTTACATTCTTGGTGATAATTCAAAAATGAAGAAAGGCATTAAATGGCTGATATTGTTGTCTTCTTTGGAGAGTCTTCAAAGGAAAGCTTTTGAATTTCGAATTTGGCTTTCTTCCTTGTGTTGATGTCGCATGGGTGGAGAGTTGGCTGAATTCAAAATCCTTCCAAGTAGGCTTGAGCGGCAAGGAGAGGAAGGAAGGGATTCACCATGATTTGTGGATCTAGATTAGGCACCCCTTGATTTGTGGATCTAGAATGGCGCCCCTTGATTTATGGATCTAGATTGAGCCTTGCTTCCATTTGTTGCTTGAGGATGGCGCAAATAAATTCATGGGCTGATATCTTCTTCAATTGGAAAGGGCCTTGGGGTGGGGCTTTGAAGTGGAGTTGAGTTGAAAGTCCCCCTTTGAGCTAGGTTGAAGTGACCTTTCCATAATGGGAACTAGCTTCTTGGAGTAGAGTGAGCTAGGTAACTTGTATCCCTTGAGCCATCTTTAAATGCATCCAAACTACATGCACTAACCTACCATGACATTACAATGCACAACCTACCAACAACATTCATAAAAATAAACTACATGATTGACTTTGGGGTGGAACTAACCTATCATGCTATGCAATGCAAATAAGGAAAGTACTGAAAAGGAAAGTGGACTCTAAGTGAAGCCATACCTGATGGGCTTCCTCCGAGCCCTAGTGGATCTTCTAAGAGCTGTGTTTGGCCCTCCATCATTTCTCCCCGGGTTTGAAAAATTCTCCTCAGGATAATTATCCTTGAATCCTTGGAGCAAATCTGGAGCAGCCAGGGCTAGCTCTGCCTCGGGGAGCCAGGCCTCCTCATCATTAGAAAACTTAACGCGGTAAAATAGTTGTACCTCGTCAGGGGCTTTGTAAGCGGGTCAGCTAGATTGTCATCTGTATGAACCTTGCAGAGCTTGATCTCTCCTCGATCAATGATCTCACGGATCAGGTGAAACCTTCTCTGTATGTGCTTGGACTTCTGGTGTGACCGTGGTTCTTTCGCTTGTGCAATCACTCCAGTGTTATCACAGAGGATAACCAATGGATCTGCACTCGAAGGAACAACACCAAGTTCCTGAATGAACTTACGAATCCAGACTGCCTCCTTTGATGCTTCTGAGGCTGCAACATACTCGGCTTCTGTTGTGGAATCAGCAACAATTGATTGTTTGAAACTCTTCCACACCACTGCTCCTCCATTCAAGTTAAAAATATAGCCTGATTGCGATCGAAAATCGTCTTGGTCAGATTGGAACGAAGCGTCAGTATATCCTTCAATACTGAGTTCTTCCTGACCTCCATAAATCAAGAACATATCTTTGGTTCTCCGAAGATATTTCAAAATGTTCTTGACTGCAATCCAGTGTGCCTTCCCTGGATAACCTTGGAACCGACTGGTCACGCTTAACCCGTAAGCGACGTCTGGGCGAGTACATAACATCGCATACATGATGGACCCAATAGCCGAAGCATAAGGCGTATTGTCCATCTCATCTTTCTCAGACTGTGTTTGAGGACACTGGCTCTTTGAAAGATTCAGACCATGTCTGACTGGAAGATATCCTCTTTTAGAGTTTTCTAAATGGAATCTCTCCAGGACCTTACCGATGTAAGTACTCTGGCATAGCCCGAGAAGCCTATTAGATCTATCTCTATAGATCTCCACACCTAATACATAGGCCGCTTCTCCCAAATCCTTCATCTGGAAACATTTTCTTAACCATGCCTTGACCGCATGTAGTTCAGGAATATCGTTTCCAATGATTAAAATATTATCAACGTAGAGGACTAGGAAAGTAATCACGCTCCCACTAAACCTTTTGTATACACACAGGTCATCTTCATTTTTGATGAAACCAAATTCAGAAACTGATTCATCAAAACGAATATTCCAGCTTCTTGATGCTTGTTTAAGTCCATAAATGGACTTCCTTAATTTGCATATTTTATGACGTTCTGATGGATTAATGAAACCTTCAGGTTGTGACATATACACATCCTCTTCCAGTTTTCCATTAAGGAAAGCGGTCTTCACATCCATTTGCCAGATCTCATAATCATAATATGCTGCTATCGCGAGAATAATTCGAATGGACTTGAACATGGCTACAGGAGAGAAAGTTTCATCATAATCTATCCCGTAGATTTGTTTGAAACCTTTCGCAACTAGCCTGCCCTTATAGGTAACCACGTTACCATCCATGTCTTTCTTCTTTTTGAAGATCCACTTACAGCCTATAGGGATTACTCCCGGAGGCGGATCAACCAAATCCCAGACTTGGTTATCTGACATGGAGTCCATCTCGGCTCGCATAGCTTCAAGCCATCTTGCTGACTCCGGTCCACTGACCGCATCCGCATAAGTGAGGGGTTCATCATTAATGATGTAGACTCCATCATAGCGCTCAGGCTGACGACGAATCCTTCCCGATCTACGCGGTTCCCGTGACGTCTGAGCCTCAGGTTGAACATTAACCTGATCTATTGGCTCAGGCTCATCCAACTGAGCTTGACTACTTTGTCCCTCTTCTGGAATTTCATCCAGCTTTATTTCTCTCCCACTGGCCTCTTGCAGAAGAAATTCCTTCTCAAGAAAAATAGCCGTTCGAGCAACAAATACTTTATTCTCTTTGGGATCGTAGAAATAATAACCCTTAGTTTCTTTAGGGTATCCGACAAATATACATTTATCTGATCTTCTCTCCAGTTTCCCAGAGGCGAGCTTTTTGACATAAGCCTCGCAACCCCAGATTTTGATAAATGTCAAGCTCGGCTGTTTTCCATACCATAACTCATATGGTGTCTTTGAAACAGCCTTGGATGGCACTCGGTTTAGCACCTTTGCAGCTGTTTCCAGTGCAAATCCCCAAAAGGAGTAAGGTAGAGTAGCCTGACTCATCATAGAGCGAACCATATCCAATAAGGTTCTATTCCTCCTCTCGGACACACCATTCCATTGCGGTGTTCCTGGCGGAGTGAGCTGTGAGATGATCCCACACTCCTTTAGATAGTCTGTGAACTCACGACTCAAGTATTCTCCACCTCGATCTGATCGAAGTGCCTTGATATTTCGGCCTAACTGATTCTGTACTTCATTTTTGAATTCTTTGAACTTGTCAAAAGATTCACTCTTATGTCTCATTAAATAGACATAACCATACCTACTGAAATCATCAGTAAAAGTAATGAAGTATGAATAGCCACCTCTGGCATGTTTACTAAATGGCCCACACACATCACTGTGAATAAGGTCAAGTAAACCTGAAGCCCTTTCACCTTTATTAGTAATAGGAATTTTCGTCATCTTACCCATTAAACAAGCTTTGCATGTATCAAACTCCTCATAGGAGAATGATCCCAGCAGTCCATGGTCATGTAACCGCTTAATGCGTTTCTTGTTAATATGGCCTAGACGACTATGCCATAACAAGGTGCTGTCATCAGCATACTTGGCTTTCTTATTATCAATTTGTTGTACAGAACATTCCATGTCCAACATGTATAACCCATTGTTAATCGACCCAGTGGCATAAACAATATTATCATATGAAATACAACACTGTGAAGTTTTGCATTCAAAAGAAAAACCTTTCCTGACAAGAGCAGGAATAGAGATAATATTCTTCGTTATGCTTGGTACAAAATAACAATTGTCAAGTTCTAATACAAAACCGGATGGTAAAGAGATGTTATATTCCCCTACAGCAACAGCAGCAACCCGTGCCCCGTTTCCAACTCGTAGGTCCACCTCATGCTGTCCCACCTGTCTTCTTCTCTTGAGTTCCTGCACATTTGAACAAATGTGAACTCCACATGCAGTGTCCAACACCCATGAAATAGAAGAAGCAACCATGACTTCAGTCACGAAAATACCTGAGCCAGAAGTGAAAGACTTGCTTCCCTTCTTCTCTCCTTGGAGCGCTCTACAGTCCTTCTTCCAGTGACCCAGCTGGCCACAATGGAAGCATCTGTTATCCTTTGACCGCTTCACCTTTTGTTTCAAAGCCTTGTTATAGCTCTTGATAGGGGTTTTGCCCTTCTTTCCCTTCTTCTTATTCCGTGAAGGAACCATTAAGACAGAGGATGAAGGCTTTCCCTTCTCAAGAGTCTGCTCTGTGGTACATAGCATGTTCAGTAATTCTGCCAGAGTGCAGTCGATTTTGTTCATATTAAAATTAATAATGAACGCATCGAAAGAAGCCGGAAGTGTTGGGGTATGCCCTTAAGGCTAATGTTTGAGGCCTTGGGATTATTTCAGTATCATGTATAAACTCTATGTTTATAAAGGCAATGGTTGTTATTCAGGTTGTTACAGTATATGCTGCAATATGTATACTTCTGAATAATGTCTCAATGCTGTTCAGCTTGGCTGACATGCAGTTTTGTCCTTAGTCGAGATATCTTGGTGAACATGAGACAGCCTTGATATGATTGAGACTAATATGTGTTCTAATCTTATAGGATGCTTCGAGCATGGAATAAGATGTAGACTCATGGGTACATTGGATGTACTGGACAGACCCTACTTAGGATATTCAATTGCTTGTCACAATGTGAATAATCCTTATATGCAAACAAGTGGCATATTTCCTCTGACTTGAGATCACTTATATTTCTAAATGATGATTGGCATTGTTTTGAGGTAGTTCAATATCATTTGAAACATAATGGTTATAGACTATCTTGGATAATGAGCATGAGTCATGTTAGGGCACTAGTGATAGATATAGGATTGCCGTCTCCTTGATTGGAGTGTGATGTTCTATAGGGGCCCCCTCGATGAGATGATTGAGAAAGTGTATGGCCATACCCAGATGACTATGTTTCATCTGATCTAATCATTCTCATCATATTGGAATTACAGGCTTGACACGCTTGTCCAATAAGAACATCCAGTGGCAAGGGAAACACATATGTCAAGTGACTTGGGTTCGCACTTGTGCTGTGGTTTGGGTGAAGTCTTGGAAGACTCTTTCCTTTATATCGGGAGACAGTGATGTGTTGCTAGATACCCCTCACTGATCGTGATAACGTGAGTTATCGTTACCGACATTTAAAGGAAACCCTTAGGGTCGCACAATTTGATGATATAGCTTACTTGAGTCAGATTGTGTGGACTGAATTGTTTTGGTTCAGTTTAATGGGATTTAAACTCTGATTGTAAGTGAGATCTGGTCTGATCATGTTTGATTGATTAGGGCTTGAGATCGGTAAGCTTCGATCGAGAGATTGGATGCTAGATCGGTGAGATCAAGAGCATCAAGAGATGAATGGTCAGATCTTAAGCCTTTTGGTTTAATGTGATCTGGATCAAGGCTTGGCTTAATTTGGTCCTTGAACCAAATGAAATGAACCGGCTCATCAAGTGAGCGCATGGTTCAAGGGTAGAGGAAATTGCGATTGTTCACTTGGTGTGAACACATGATATTTTTAGAAGCCATGATCTCAAAATGAGACCACGCCTCACGTTCGAAGAGGTCTCCCTATTCTCGCCTCTCGCCCCCTTTGCTCACGAAAAAACTCACTCTCTCGTGTGTGAAGGTTGACGACAAGAGGAGGACTCGACCAAGCAAAAGAGATCATCTCTTCTCCCTTCACGTGATCAGGAGACCTTGGAGCCTTGCTAGCACAAGGATCGACAAGGAGTAGGCGATCACCCATCTTGTGTGCGCACGCTTTGGAGGAGAGCCGCATCGTTCTCTGCTTCCAAGTCGCCATCCAAGAAATGGCAATGGTATGATCCTTGTGTCAAATCTTTAAGTTAATCTATGTTCATACATGCGATCCTAGAAATCCTATGATTCCGCCCATGCAAGTTTTATTATATACGCATGTTTAGGGTTTCGCCCCCTTAGGGGAACCTTCAATTGGTATCAGAGCCATGGTTTCCTTGTATGATGCATATGATTGCTTGTTTTTGTGATCGTTGTTTGTGCATATGATTAGATCTAAAGAGCATGCAAAAATTTCATGTATGTTTTACATTGGCGCTTGCATGCAAGTTGGTGCTTGTTGTAGTTTTCTCAAAACATGACTTGCGCGCCCCTCACTAGATCTAAGCGCCTGCTGTAAAGACTTAGACGGGTTATTAGGGTTGAAGTCATCATCTAGTATAGACCCAAATGTCTGATCAGACCATCTGACAGCCTGGATGGGTCGACCTGATGGCACCTATGCGCAAGCATGAGGTGGCTATAGGTCGACTGCTGAAAGACGTGTAGCGATGTCTGATTGAGACAACCAGATGAACGCCCATGAGTAAGGCCCGGGGTCACACCCGCTTGCCTAAACTCATGAGGGACGTTCAGCCCTTCACGCATGCATTGTTGACCATGAGGTCGACTCAAGTTGGTTATGACTTGGTGCATGCAAGGGCAGTGGGTCTGACTAGGTCTGATGAGTGGATCCCTATTAATGGACCGTTGTAAGGTAGTAGGGCACATAAGGAAATAAAATGAAGCCAATGGGTTTTTGAAAAATTTTATTTTCTTGGATGGATCACATGATGTTTGTATAACATGAGGAATGATTGTTTATTTAATCTTATGTGGGCTGCCTATATTTAATGTGTGCTGTGCTGGGGCCTGCGTGCCTGGATGTATTATTTGTAAATTATTATTGTGATCTACGCATCACATTTTAATTAATTTATAAAGTGTAATTGACCTGCGTGTCAATCATGTCTAGATAGATTAAATTATATTTTAATTAGACATGAGCACAGAGCACACTTGGCAGAGGCGCATGCAGCAAGTGGCTTCACCAGTGGGAGGTCTAGGGTTCGACTCTAGGACAGGCGCATTTTACCTGGTGGGCGCACCTGAGCTGCAGTGGGCGCTTGGGCCCGGGTTGGGCCAGAGGAAATGCAAAAGACCCAAGAAGAGCTCAAGTAAAGACTTAAGTTAATTAAGGTCTTACTTAGGCTTAATGGGCTTTTACCACATAAGATCATCATGCTTTTAATTTACTGTTTCAGTAATTTAGTAACTGCATGATTTATTCTTCTGCTATCACCATAGGATTTGAATGATAGTAAGAAGATAAAAGGACCGTTAAAATCCAACGTTAAATATCAAGCACGTAAGCCTTCTGACGCGAAACCTCACTGTTCTGACTATCGTTGGGGCCGTGTTGTACCCACTCAGTGGGCACGCCCATCTATCTTCAGACGGTGTGTGATTACACCTGCGTGTTACAGAGAAGGGATTTATCACTTCTCGTTGCTCAGCATAGCACGTGGTGGTCCAGGGAGTAGGTCGGGTCAGCTTGACCATGTAGGCTACATATTGAGCATATGGTAGCTATATGGAGGCAGCCATCTGTGGGATCAGAGACTGTGTTGTACCAACTCAGTTGGCACAGTCTGCTGGATTGCCCAGATGAAGGGGAATCGCACGGGTTGGCGATTGGCAGGGATTGCCTACCAGAGATTAGTGCTTGTACTCTCTGTGCATCTTATCTCGCCTGAGCGGGACGCGGAGACCAAGTATGAAATCTGGATCCCATCTCACTAAAAGAGTTTCACTCTTTCGGACTGTTTTACTGGATTTTTCAGTCAGATAAAATAGTGAGAAAAGAATCATTCTTAAGTCCTGAATTGATTCTAACATTGATACTGACCTTGCTGTTCTTGCATTGTTGTAGATTACTGCAGCAACGAACACCACAGCCTTCAATGTGCGATCCCTACTGGAAAGGGAGAAGTTTGCTGGGCCAAACTTCTCAGACTGGTACGGACACCTTAAGATTGTTCTTAAGGCTGAGAGGAAACTGTATGTCCTCGAGACGGCTATACCGCCTCAACCCGCTGCGAACGCCGCAAGGGCGGTTCGGGAAGCTTATGAAAAGCATGTCAATGATAGCATTGATGTCGCTTGCCTTATGCTAGCATCTATGACGCCACAGCTGCAACGTCAGCATGAGGATTTATCTGCTATAGAAATTATAGCAAACCTCAAGATGCTGTATGCAGCACAGGCAAGGACTGAACGCTACAATTTGACGAAACTTTTCTTTCAGAGCAAACTGACTGAAGGGAGTCCAGTGGGAGCTCACGTGCTCAAGATGATTGGGTACAAGGAGGCTCTAGAGAAACTGGGACACACCATCAATCAGGAGCTTGTTGTAGATATTATCCTGCAGTCTCTCCCGGCCTCTTTCGATCCATTCATTATTAATTTTAATATGAACAAGATCGACTGTACGCCAGCAGAGTTACTGAATATGCTCTTGACAACTGAGCAGACTCAGTCTCGTGAGAAGGGAATGCCTTCATCCTCTGTCCTCATGGTTCCTTCTAGGAACAAGAAGAAGGGGAAGAAGGGCAAAGCCCCTGTCAATGAAGGACCCCTTTCATGAGGGGGGCGAAACCCTAGATAGGCGCATGTAAAATATTTGCTAGGGTTTCAACAACAAGATCGCATATATGCTCATATGATCAACTTTTATAGATTGATTAGATCAAGAAGGAGATCATACCAATGCCATCGATTGGATGGTGCCTTGGAAGCAAAGACGCAAATGCTCCTTCTCCAAAGGTGACGCACACAACAAACGAAGATGGCTTGCTCCTTTGAATCCTTTGTGCTAGCAAAGCGCTTCAAAGGGTCCTTGTCGCGTGAGGATGATGAGAGATCAAGCTTGGCGAGGCTCAACTTCCTTCTCCTTTCGTCAAAAACTCTCCACACCGAAAGAGAAGCGTTGGGATGAGAAGAAGCGAACGTTGAGACGTTATTTGGCGTTGAGGGGAGTGGCTAGTTATGACATTCCAAAAATAGAAGACATGAAGCCATGCGCCCACAAACCAACCAAAACGCCTACAAGCATTGAACCAAGCGTTCACCCATGTGAACCGGTTCATGCCAAATCGTTCCAATTGAATTTGGTTCATAAACCAAAATCAAACCAGCCCAAGCCATGGTCTAGATCTTATTGAACCATTTGGTTCAAGATCTAACCGTTCATCTCTTGATGCTCTTGATCTGACCGATCTAGCATCAATTCTCTCGATCGAAGCTTACCGATCTCAAGCCCTAATCAATCAAACATGATCAGACCAGATCTCACTAACAATCAGAGTCTAAATCCCTTTAAACTGAACCAAAACAATTCAGTCCACACGATCTGACTTAAGTAAGCCATATCATCAAATTGTGCGACCCTGAGGGTTTCCTTTAAATGTCGGTAACGGTAACTTACGTTATCACGATCAGTGAGGGGTATCTAGCAACACATCACTGTCTCCCGATATAAAGGAAAGAGTCTTCCAAGACTACACCCAAACCACAGCACAAGTGTGAATCCACTTCACAAGGCATACAAGTTTCCTTTGCCACTGGATGTTCTTATTGGACAAGCGTGTCAAGCTTGTAGCTCCAATATGATGAGCATGATTAGATCAGATGAACATAGTCACCTGGGTATGGCAATACACTTTCTCAATCATCTCATCCAGGGGGCCCCTTTAGAACATCACACTCCAATCAAGGAGACGGCAATCCTATATCTATCACTAGTGTCCTAACCTGACTCATGATCATTATCCAAGACAGTCTATAACCATTATGTTTCAAATGATATTGAACTACCTCAAAACAATGACAATCATCATTTAGAAACACAAGTGATCTCAAGTCAGAGGACATGTGCCACTTGTTGCAAACAAGGATTATTCACATTGTGACAAGCAATTGAATATCCTAGTAGGGTCTGTCCAGTACATCCAATGTACCCATGAGTCTACATCTTATTCCATGCTCGAAGCATCCTATAAGATTAGAACACATATTAGTCTCAATCATATCAAGGCTGTCTCATGTTCACCAAGATATCTCGACTAAGGACATTACAGCATGTCAGCCAAGCTGAACAGCATTGAGACATTATTTAGAAGCACACTTATTGCAGCAGACAATGTAACAAACTGAATAACAACCATTGCCTTTATAAACATAAGAGTTTATACATGATACTGAAAGAATCCCAAGGCCTCAAACATTAGCCTTAAGGGCATACCCCAACAGTCAAGAGCTACAACAAGGCTCTGAAGCAAAAAGTAAAGCGGTCGAAGGAATACAGATGTTTCCATTGTGGCCAGCTGGGTCACTGGAAAAAGGACTGTAAAGCGCTCCAAGGAGATAAGAAGGGAAGCAACTCTTTCGCTTCTGGCTCAGGTATTTTCGTGACTGAAGTCATGGTTTCTTCTTCTATTTCATGGGTGTTAGACACTGCATGTGGAGTTCACATTTGTTCAAATGTACAAGAACTCAAGAGAAGAAGACAGGTGGGACAGCATGAGGTGGACCTACGAGTAGGAAACGGGGCACGGGTTGCTGCTGTTGCTGTAGGAGTTTATCACATCTCTTTACCGTCTGGTCTTGTATTAGAACTGGACAATTGTTATTTTGTACCAAGCATAACTAAGAATATTATCTCTATTCCTGCTCTAGTCAGGAAAGGGTTTTCCTTTGAATGCAAGATTTCAAAGTGTTACATTTCTTTTGATAATATTGTTTATGCTACTGGGTCAATTAACAATGGGTTATTCATGTTGGACATGGAATGTTCTATACAACAGATTGATATTAAGAAAGCCAAGTATGCTGATGACAGCACCTTGCTATGGCATAGTCGTTTAGGCCATATTAACAAGAAGCGCATTAAGCGGTTGCATGATCATGGACTACTGGGATCATTCTCCTATGAGGAGCTTGATACATGCAAAGCTTGTTTAATGGGTAAAATGACGAAGTCTCCTTTTTCCAATAAAGGTCAAAGGGCTTCAGGTTTACTTGACCTCATTCACAGTGATGTGTGTGGGCCATTTAGTAAACATGCCAGAGGTGGCTATTCATACTTCATTACCTTTACTGATGATTTCAGTAGGTATGGTTATGTCTATATAATGAGACATAAGAGTGAATCTTTTGACAAGTTCAAAGAGTTCAAAAATGAAGTACAAAATCAGCTAGGCCGAAATATCAAAGCACTTCGCTCAGATCGAGGTGGAGAATACTTGAGTCATGAGTTTACTGACTATCTGAAGGAGTGTGGGATTATCTCACAGCTCACTCCGCCAGGAACACCGCAATGGAATGGTGTGTCCGAGAGGAGAAATAGAACCTTACTGGATATGGTTCGTTCTATGATGAGTCAGGCTACTCTACCTTACTCCTTTTGGGGATTTGCACTGGAAACAGCTGCAAAGGTACTAAACCGAGTGCCATCCAAGGCCGTTCCAAAGACTCCATATGAGTTATGGTATGGGAAACAGCCGAGCTTGACATTTATTAAGATCTGGGGTTGCGAGGCTTATGTCAAAAAGCTCGCCTCTGGGAAACTAGAGAGCAGATCTAAGAAATGTATCTTTGTCGGTTACCCTAAGGAAACTAAGGGTTATTATTTCTACGATCCCAAAGAGAACAAAGTATTTGTTGCTAGGACGGCTATTTTTCTTGAGAAAGAATTTCTTCTGCAAGAAGCCAGTGGGAGAGAAATAAAGCTGGATGAGAATCCAGAAGAAGGACAAAGTAGTCAAGTGCAGTTGGATGTGCCTGAGCCAGTAGATCAGGTTACTGAACAACCTGAGGCTCAGATATCACGGGAACCGCGAAGATCGGAAAGGATCCGTCGACAGCCTGAGCACTATGACGGAGTCTACATCATTGATGATGAACCCCTCACTTATGCGGATGCGGTCAGTGGACCGGAATCAGCGAGATGTCTTGAAGCTATGCGAGCCGAGATGGACTCCATGTCAGATAACCAAGTTTGGGATTTGGTTGATCCGCCTCCGGGAGTAATCCCTATAGGCTGTAAGTGGATCTTCAAGAAGAAGATTGACATGGATGGTAACGTGGTTACCTATAAAGGCAGGCTAGTTGCGAAAGGTTTCAAACAAATCTACGGGATAGATTATGATGAAACTTTCTCTCCTGTAGCCATGTTCAAGTCTATTCGGATAATTCTCGCGATAGCGGCATATTATGATTATGAGATCTGGCAGATGGATGAGAAGACCGCTTTCCTTAATGGAAAATTAGAACAGGATGTGTATATGACACAACCTGAAGGTTTCACTAATCCATCGGATCGTCATAAAATATGCAAATTAAAGAAGTCCATTTATGGACTTAAACAAGCATCAAGAAGCTGGAATATTCGTTTTGATGAATCAATCTGTGAATTTGGTTTCATCAAGAATGATGATGACCCATGTGTATATAAGAGGTTTAGTGGGAGCGTGATTACTTTCCTAGTCCTCTACGTCGATGTTATCTTAATCATTGGAAACGATATTCCTGAACTACATGCGGTTAAGGCATGGTTAAGAAAATGTTTCCAGATGAAAGATTTAGGAGAAGCAGCCTATGTATTAGGTGTGAAGATCTACAGAGATAGATCTAAGAGGCTTCTCGGGCTGTGCCAGAGTACTTACATCGATAAAGTCCTGGAGAGATTCCATTTAGAAAATTCTAAAAGAGGATATCTTCCAGTCAGACATGGTCTGAATCTTTCAAAGAGTCAGTGTCCACAAACACAGACTGAGAAAGATGAAATGGACAATACGCCTTATGCTTCGGCTATTGGGTCCATTATGTATGCGATGTTATGTACTCGCCCAGACGTCGCTTACGGGTTAAGCGTGACCAGTCGATTCCAAAGTAATCCAGGGAAGGCACACTGGATTGCGGTCAAGAACATTTTGAAATATCTTCGGAGGACCAAAGATATGTTCTTGATATATGGAGGTCAGGAAGAACTCAGTATTTAAGGATATACTGACGCTTCGTTCCAATCTGACCAGGATGATTTCCGATCGCAATCAGGCTATGTTTTTAGCTTGAATGGAGGAGCAGTGGTGTGGAAAAGTTTCAAACAGTCAATTGTTGCTGATTCCACAACAGAAGCCGAGTATGTTGCAGCCTCAGAAGCATCTAAGGAGGCAGTGTGGATTCGTAAGTTCGTTCAGGAACTTGGTGTTGTTCCTTCGAGTGCAGATCCTTTGGTTATCTTCTGTGATAACACTGGAGCAATAGCACAAGCAAAGGAACCACGGTCGCACCAGAAGTCCAAGCACATACAGAGAAGGTTTCACTTGATCCGGGAGATCATTGATCGTGGCGAGATCAAAGTCTGCAAGGTTCATACAGATGACAATCTAGCTGACCCGCTTACAAAGCCTCTGGCGCAGCAGAAGCATGAGAAGCACTGTAATAATATGGGTTTGAGATTTCTCAACCATTAGATTAAGTGCAAGTGGGAGATTGTTGGGGTATGCCCTTAAGGCTAATGTTTGAGGCCTTGGGATTATTTCAGTATCATGTATAAACTCTATGTTTATAAAGGCAATGGTTGTTATTCAGGTTGTTACAGTATCTGCTGCAATATGTATACTTCTGAATAATGTCTCAATGCTGTTCAGCTTGGCTGACATGCAGTTTTGTCCTTAGTCGAGATATCTTGGTGAACATGAGACAGCCTTGATATGATTGAGACTAATATGTGTTCTAATCTTATAGGATGCTTTGAGCATGGAATAAGATGTAGACTCATGGGTACATTGGATGTACTGGACAGACCCTACTTAGGATATTCAATTGCTTGTCACAATGTGAATAATCCTTATATGCAAACAAGTGGCATATTTCCTCTGACTTGAGATCACTTCTGTTTCTAAATGATGATTGACATTGTTTTGAGGTAGTTCAATATCATTTGAAACATAATAGTTATAGACTATCTTGGATAATGAGCATGAGTCATGTTAGGGCACTAGTGATAGATATAGGATTGCCGTCTCCTTGATTGGAGTGTGATGTTCTATAGGGGCCCCTCGATGAGATGATTGAGAAAGTGTATGGCCATACCCAGATGACTATGTTTCATCTGATCTAATCATTCTCATCATATTGGAATTACAGGCTTGACACGCTTGTCCAATAAGAACATCCAGTGGCAAAGGAAACACATATGTCAAGTGACTTGGGTTCGCACTTGTGCTGTGGTTTGGGTGAAGTCTTGGAAGACTCTTTCCTTTATATCGGGAGACAGTGATGTGTTGCTAGATACCCCTCACTGATCGTGATAACGTGAGTTATCGTTACCGACATTTAAAGGAAACCCTTAGGGTCGCACAATTTGATGATATAGCTTACTTGAGTCAGATCGTGTGGACTGAATTGTTTTGGTTCAGTTTAATGGGATTTAAACTCTGATTGTAAGTGAGATCTGGTCTGATCATGTTTGATTGATTAGGGCTTGAGATCGGTAAGCTTCGATCGAGAGATTGGATGCTAGATCGGTGAGATCAAGAGCATCAAGAGATGAATGGTCAGATCTTTAGCCTTTTGGTTTAATGTGATCTGGATCAAGGCTTGGCTTAATTTGGTCCTTGAACCAAATGAAATGAACCGGCTCATCAAGTGAGCGCATGGTTCAAGGGTAGAGGAAATTGCAATTGTTCACTTGGTGTGAACACATGATCGCATGTGGTGGCTTGCTATTTTTAGAAGCCATGATCTCAAAATGAGACCACGCCTCACGTTCGAAGAGGTCTCCCTATTCTCGCCTCTCGCCCCCTTTGCTCACGAAAAAACTCACTCTCTCGTGTGTGAAGGTTGACGACAAGAGGAGGACTCGACCAAGCAAAAGAGATCATCTCTTCTCCCTTCACGTGATCAGGAGACCTTGGAGCCTTGCTAGCACAAGAATCGACAAGGAGTAGGCGATCACCCATCTTGTGTGCGCACGCTTTGGAGGAGAGCCGCATCGTTCTCTGCTTCCAAGTCGCCATCCAAGAAATGGCAATGGTATGATCCTTGTGTCAAATCTTTAAGTTAATCTATGTTCATACATGCGATCCTAGAAATCCTATGATTCCGCCCATGCAAGTTTTATTATATACGCATGTTTAGGGTTTCGCCCCCTTAGGGGAACCTTCAGGAAGAGACTGCAAGATGATGTCTACTACAAGTTCTTGATTGATGGTATGTCCCAGTTTCTCTAGAGCTTCTTTGTACCCAATCATCTTGAGTACGTGAGCTCCCACTGGACTCCCTTCAGTCAGTTTGCTATGAAAAAAAAGTTTCGTCAAGTTATAGCGTTCTGTCCTTGCCTGTGCAGCATACAACATTTTGAGATTTGCTATAATATCAATAGCAGACAAATCCTCATGCTGACGCTGGAGCTCGGGCGTCATTGACGCAAGCATAAGGCAAGCGACATCAGTACTATCACTAACGTGCTTCTCATAAGCATCTCGAACCGCCCTTGCGGCGTTTGCAGCGGGTTGAGCCGGTATTGCCGACTCAAGGACATACAGCTTCCTCTCAGCTTTGAGGACAATTTTTAGCTGTCTGTACCAGTCTGAGAAGTTTGGCCCAGCAAACTTCTCCTTTTCCAATATGGATCGCAAATTGAGCCCTGTGGTGTTCGTTGCTACAGGAATCTACAACATAGCAAGAACAACAAGGTCAGTATCCATGTTAGAATCATTCCAGGACTTAAGAGTGATTCTTTTCTCACTATTTTATCTGACTGAAAATCCAATAAAATAGCCCGAAAGAGTGAAAACCCTTTAGTGAGATGGGATCCAGATTTCACACTTGATCTCCGCGTCCCGCTCAGGCGAGATAAGATGCACAGAGAGTTCAAGCACTAATCACTGGTAGGCAATCCATGCCAATCGCCAACCCGTGCGATTCCCCTTCATCTAGGCAATCCAGAAGACTGTGCCAACTGAGTTTGTACAACACAGTCTCTGATTCCTCAGATGGCTGCCTCCATACAGCTATCATATGCTCAACATGTAGCCTATATGGTCAAGCTGACCTGATCTACTTCCTGGACCACCACGTGCTATGCTGAGCAACGAGAAGCGATAAATCCCTTCTCTGTAGCATGTAGGTGTAATCACGCACCGTCTGAAGATAGCTGGGCGTGCCCACTGAGTGGGTACAACACGGCCCCAACGATAGTCAGAACAGTGAGGTTTCGCGTCAAAAGGCAATCGATAGCTTGATATTGACGTTGGATTTTAACGGTCTTTTATCTTCTTACTATCATGCAAATTCTATAGTGATAGCAGAAGAATAAAACATACATGTGCAAATATTACTTAAAACAGTAAAAGAAAGCACCATTATCTTATGTGGTAAACGCCCATAAAAACTTAAGTAAAACCCTAGTTTGACAAAAGTCTTCACTTGAGCTCTTTATGGGACTCTGGTACTTCATCTGGCCCAGCTCGGGCCCAAACGCCATCTGCAGCCCAAAAGCGCCCACTGGATAGAATGGGCCAGTTCTAGAGTCAAACTCTAGACCTCCCACCTGGTGAAGCCAATTGCTGCATGCGCTTCTGCCATGTGTGCTGTGTGCTCATGTCTGATCAAATTACATTTAAAACTATCTAGACATGATTTGACACGCAGGTCAATTATACATTTTCATAAATCAAAATGTGATTCGTAGATCACACCAAAATAATTAATTCCAGGCACGCAGGCCCCAGCACAGCACACAAAATAAGGGCAACCCACATAAGATTAAATAAACACCCAATCAACATGTTAAACATGCATATATGTGATCCAAACAGAAATGAAAATTTTTGAAAAACCCATGGCATCAATTTTATTTCCTTATGTGCCCTACTACCTTACAACGGTCTATTGACAGGTATCCACTCGTCAGTACAAGTCAGACCCACTGCCCTTGCATGCACCCAGTCATAACTGACTTGCATCGACCTCATGGTCAACTATTCATGCCTTAAGGGCTGAACGTCCCACATGATTTCTGGCAAGCGGGTGTGACCCCGGGCCTTAATCATGATCGTTCACTAAGCGCCTCAAACAGACATCGCTACACGCCCTTCTGCAGTCGGCTTATAGCCACCTGTATAGCTTACGCACAGGTGCTATCTGGCCGCCCCATCCAGGCTGTCAGATGGTCTGATTAGGCTCTTGGGTCCAGATTTGACTAACGACTTCAACACTGTTAACCCGTCTAAGTATTTGAAGTAGGCGCATAGATAGATCTAGTGACGGTCGTGCATGTAGATAGTTTTTGACTGAAAACATCTATGAAATGCGCAAACTAACATCACATGCGCAAGCTTGAATGAAAATACATCTAACATATGGTATGAACAATATGGCATGTATTTTCGCATGAGAACAAAAGTATGCACATCATGAAGATCTACTCAAAACAAAACAAACAAACATGGATCACAAGTTGGCAATCATATGTATCAAGCCAAAAACCTGCTCTGATACCAATTGTTATGGAAACCTAGGTCACATGCGAAAACTTGTGTGGCGGAAATACTAGGAGTCCATTAAATCACATGACTTGGAACTATGATCAACCTTGAAGACTTGTAAAAACAAGTTAGAGTGTTACCATTGCCATGAAGTGAGTGGCGGCTTGGAAGAAGAAAGGGGGCGAGTGCCACTTCTCCAAAGGTATCACACACAGGATGAGATAGGCTTCCTTCCTTGCGCTCCTTGTGCTAGCAAGTCACCAAGGATTCTTTGATCGTGACTTGGAGAGGAGATGTGCACCCCTTGGCCGATCTTCCTCTCGCCTTGCATGAAGCCGATCTACCCCCAGAGAGCAAAAGCCAAGAGGAAGGGAGAGTTACATTCGAAACCGTGAGGGAGAGAGTCCAAAAAAGGAAAGATCGGTTACCATCTCATATGGCAAAACCGAAAAGTAACTTCCTCTTCTTAACTCCCCATAAAGCATTCGAAACTCTCCTCTTAATTGAACCATACGTTCACACTAAGTGAACCAGTTCAATTCATTCGGTTCAAGTACCAAATCGAACCAGTCCTGGTTATGACCTCATCGAACCAAGTGGCTCAAGATCTAACCACACATCCCATTGAACCTCTTGATCTGTACGATCAAGTATCAATTCTCCCGATCGAAGCTTACCGATCATATGCCCTAATCAATCAAACATGATTAGACTAGATCTCACTTCCAATCAGAGTTTAACTCCTTTAAACTGAACTAGAATAATTCCAGTCCACACGATCTGACATAAGTAAGCCATATCATCAAATTGTGCGACCCTAAGGGTTTCCTTCAATGTCGGTAACGATAACTTACGTTATCACGATCAGAGAGGGGTATCTAGCAACACATCACTGTCTCCCGATATGAAGGAAAGAGTCTTCCAAGACTACTCCCAAACCACAGCACAAGTGTGAATCTAATTCACTTGGCATACATGTTTCCCTTTGCCACTGGATGTTCTCGTTGGACAAGCGTGTCAAGCCTGTGATTCCAACATGATGAAAATGATTAGATCAGACGAACATAGTCGTCTGGGTATGGCTATACACATTCTCAACCATCTCATCCAGGGGGCCCCTTAGAACATCACACTCCTACTAGGAGAGGCAATCCTATATCTATCACTAGTGCCCTAACATGACTCATGCTCACTATCCAAGATAGTCCTTAACCATTATCTTTCAAATGATATTGAACTACCTCAAGATAATGCCAATCATCACTTAGAAACACAAGTGATCTCAAGTCAGAGGAAATATGCCACTTGCTTGCATATAAGGATTATTCACATTGTGACAAACAATTGAATATCCTAAATAGGGTCAGTCCAGTACATCCAATGCACCTATGTGTCTAAATCTTATTCCATGCTCGAAGCATCCTATAAGATTAGATCACATATTAGTCTCAATTATATCAAGGCTGTCTCATGTTCACCGAGATATCTCGACTAAGGACAACACTAAATGTCAGCTAAGCTGAACACCATTGAGACATTACTCAGAAGTATACATACAGCAGATAATGTAACAATCTGAATAACAACAATTGCCTTTATAAACATAGTTCATACATGATACTGAAAATAACCTAAGGCCTCAAACATTAGCCTTAAGGGCATACCCCAACAAAAATATCAACGTCAAGTAGTACAATAATGGACCAAAACTAGGTCCTAGGGCATATACACCAACAATTTCCCACTTGCACTAAGACCTAGAGGTTGAGGAATCTTAACCCCATATCTCTAGCGTGACAGTCATGCTTCTGCTGCGCCAAAGCCTTGGTCAATGGGTCTGCTAGATTGTTCTCTGTGTCAACTCTGCTAATCTTGACATCACCTCTATCGATGATCTCTCTGATCAGGTGAAATCTTCTGAGTATATGTTTGGATCTTTGATGAGATCGTGGTTCCTTGGCTTGTGCAATTGCTCCATTGTTATCACAGTAGATTTCAATGGGATCCACTACACTGGGAACCACCTGAAGTTCAGAAATGAACTTCCTTACCCAAATAGCTTCTTTAGCTGCCTCAGAAGTGGCCACATACTCAGCTTCGGTTGTAGAATCAGCTATGGTGGATTGCTTGAAGCTCTTCTAGCATACAGTGCCTCCATTCATCTTGAACACATAGCCAGCCTGCAATCTGAAGTCACCAGGGTTAGACTGGAAAGACGCATCAGTGTAGCCCTGCATACTGAGCTCTTCCTGTCCCCCACAGACGAGGAGCAAATCCTTAGTTCTTCTCAGATACTTTAGGATGTTCTTTACAGCCACCCAGTGCTGCACTCCAGGATTGGATTGGTATCGGCTGGTTATGCTCACAGCATAAGCCACATCTGGTCTAGTATACAACATTGCATACATGATCGAACCTACTGTCGAAGCATAGGGTACTCGACTCATGTCATCCCTCTCAGCCTATGTGGTGGGACACTGGCTCTTTGAGAGAGTAAGGTCATGTCTCACTGGAAGGTACCCTTTCTTGGATTGCTCCAAGCTAAACCTCTCCAGGACCTTATCAATGTAAGTACTTTGACTAAGGGCTAGGAGCCTCTTGGATCTATCCCTGTAGATCCTCACGCCTAGGATATAGGCAGCCTCCCCTAAGTCCTTCATCTCAAAACACTTCCCTAACCATGTCTTCATAGCTTGAAGACTAGGGATGTCGTTCCCGATGAGTAGTATGTCATCGACATACAAGACCAGAAAAGTCATCAAGCTCCCACTGAATTTTCTGTATACACAGGCGTCATCTTCGCTTTTGATAAAGCCATAATCTCTCACAGCTTCATCAAATCGAAGATTCCAACTTCGAGATGCTTGTTTTAATCCATAGATGGATCTCTTTAGCCTGCAGACCTTATTGGTCTCTGTAGGATGGATGAAGCCATCAGGTTGTGTCATATACACATCCTCGGTCAGCATCCCATTAAGAACGCTGTCTTTACATCCATCTGTCATTATCTCATAGTCATGATATGCAGCTATAGCAAGCAGAATCCGAATGGATTTGAACATAGCAACTGGCAAAAAGGTTTCATCATAGTCCACCCTGTGGACTTGTTTGAATCCCTTAGCCACTAGTCTACCTTTATAGGTAACCACGATTCCATCCATGTTTGTCTTCTTCTTGAAGACCCATTTACACCCTATGGGTTTTACCCCATCAGGTAACTCAACCAAATCCCAGACTTGGTTAGATGACATGGAATCCATTTCGGATCTCATGGCGTGATGGAGGGGCCAACCCTGCCCCAAGGAGGTCTGGAAGGGCTAGGAGGAAGCCCATCAGATATGGCTTTTCCTCCTAGGTCATCTTTCTTTCCTTATTTGCACTTTCCTTATTTGCATTAAATAAAGCTCTAGTGCATCGTGTAGTTTCCTTATTTGCTCCTAGAATAGTCTACTGGCCTTTGTGTTAATAATTGGGCAGGTTATAGCCCAGCTCAAGGGAAGCTAGGAAGCTCAAGCTAAAGCCACTCAAGTAGAGCTCCAATTATGGAAGGAGGCACTTCAACTACTTCAACTAAAGACTTCAAGTTGAAGGGGCTTACAATGAATGCAACTCCACCTTCCAAATCAACCAAGGCGCCACTCAATAGGATGATTGATTCGAATGCAAGAAATCAGCCCACAATTCAATGCGCCTAGCCATCAAGAATTAAACTAGATCCACAAATCAAGGGATCACCATTTAGATCCACAAATCAAGGGATCACCATCTAGATCCACAATTTGAGGAGTTATCTTTGGAAGCCTTTAGCCGCCCTTGCTCTTGAAGGAATGCAATTCGAAATTCAAGTGGGGCGCCTTCTCATCCAAACAAATAAAGAAGGAGCTCAAGAAGAAATCGGCCACAAGGAGCTCCATCAAAAGAAGGATTTCGAAATTCAAATTTGCCAAGGAAATGTTTTAATTGTGCATTAACTTCTTTCCCTACCTTTGTGATTGCGCCTAGGGTGAATTGTCACCCTTGCCCATGGCTTGTTGAGCCTATAAATTGTAATCCTCCCCTCTTTGTCTATTAGTTGCCTAGTGAAAAAAAGAATCCTTGTGTTAGCATTGGTGCTTGTCGCCTAAGAAGTTTTCTACCTCCCCTCTTCTCTAAAGGGCCGAGCCCTTTCCCTTCTCCCCCCCTTCTTCTCAAGCTCTCAACGCATCCAACCCTTGAAGGACTTTGCTTACTCTTGGCGAGGCTCTAAGGATCTCATCCACCTTGGTCTCGGCAAGGCACTTGGAGGTTCTTGGGGCATCATCACTCTCGGCCAACAAGGAGGCTTGCATCTTGAAGACTTTCGGCTAAGTTCCTTCCCTCTCCTTTCTTTAGATCTTAAGAACTTGGCTCTACACTAATCTGAATTCTTATTCAAGGTGGCGCAAGGACTTGGAGATCTCTTACTAAGCGCAAAGCTTTCTTCTCCCTCCCCCTTTCTCCTTAGTCAAAGTGTTAAGGGAACTTGTGAGGCTTAACCTCCCCCTTAGTTTTGTTTTGTAATATGAATCCGTGGTATGTGCAGATCTCGTTTGTCTGTGTTTGTTTGTAATGATGCAATACCTTCCATCAGAGTAGGACCGTTGAAGATCGGGACGATACGATCCTTCTATGCTCAAGGGTCGCACTGTAAGTACTCCTACAAATCATTCCATTTCATAGTTTAAAGTGCTCTTTCTTTTGGTAGTAACTTAGTGTCGTTTTTCTTATTTATAAAATACAAAAAAAAACATATTTTCCAACTCCGTTAGAGTAAATTCGGGTTTTATCTAAAAATACAAAAAAATTATTTTCTCAAATCGTTGTTTGAATGCACCCTTACTTGTGAATGATCCCACCTCCATCAGTTTGGTATCAGAGCCCAATCTTAGAATAGAATTTTAGCCTCAAAACTATTTTTCAACTTCTAAGACTTTTCTTGGACCTAGGTGTTTTAAAGAAGTGGTTTCTCATAATCTGCTACTATACTTATCATACTACCTTTAGTAGCCTTATTTTCAAAACTACTCTTTTCAAAACTACTACCACCATGACTACTAGGTCAGGAGCAAATTATAATAACCACCGAATCCAATGATATTACTAGACAAGCTGAACCTAATGACATGGCTAGACTCTTTAACATGATAGCGTCCTTCCAAGAGGAGCTTAGGGATATTAGAGCTAGACTCCCAAATCCTGAAAATCTTAGGGATGATAGACCCCCTAGTCGGCCCTCAAGTGAACCCATCCTAGGTGAACATCCCCAAAACAATAGGAACCATAATAGGAGAGTCCAAGAACCTGAATGGGAAGATCCACATGCTCGACCCTATCAAAGACCTAGGGAAGACCAAGAACCTGAGTGGAATGAGCCACGTGCTCAAACCTACCACAGACCTAGAGAGGATGAAGTGCAACGCAACATCAAACTCTCACCCCCAACCTTTAGTGGTTCCCTTGACCCTAGAGAGTTCCTAGATTGGGTAGACAAACTTGAACGGTATTTCGACTGGAGCATGATGCCTAGTCAATCCAAGGTTAGGTTCACCCGATGTCTCCTAGAAGGTACTGCTAGGTTATACTGGACAAGCATAGAAAAGAACATAGAGTTGTTTAGGCGCCCTCCTATTGAGAGATGGGAAGACATGCGAGACAAACTTAGGGAAAAATATGTCCCTCCCTATTTCCAACTTAAGATTATTGATGAAGCCATGAGCCTAGTCCAAGGTAGCCTAAATGTCACCGACTACACCACTAGGTTTGATGAACTCCTTTTGAGGAGTGGCATCTATGAGGAACCCCATGTCTCCCTTAGTAGGTACAAGAATGGACTTAGACCCGAGATCAAAAGGGGAATGACCTACTTCCAAATAGAGTCTAGGGAAGTCGCCTACCAAAGAGCCTTAGAGGTAGAGGAAAACATAAAGAGAGCCTTTAGGAGAGAGTTAAGTTCCCCTAGAACTTACCCTAAGGCGCCCTCCTCAAGTCCCTCTAGCTCTCAACCCAAAGCCCCAACACCAACACCCTCTAGACCTAGGACTGTCCAAGAACCTAGAGTCACCTGCCATGCTTGCAACCAAGTAGGACACTATATGAAAGACTGTCCCAAGAGGGTCCTGTACTTAGGTGAGGAAAAACGTGAAGAAACCTATGAGGAAAACCATGAGGAAATCCATAACCCTGACTCTGGTTGTACGGTTTGGGAAGAACTAGCTTATGATAGTGGTGAAGAACAAACCCACGACACATTAGGAGTGGTTAGGTGCACCCTGATCAAACCTACCCCAACCGAGGACTGGCGTAGGACCAGTATTTTCCACACCTACACGAAATGCAATGGCAACATGTGCAAAGTAGTGATAGATGGGGGAAGTAGTCTGAACGCGGTCTCTCACACAGCCTTAGTAAAATTCAACCTTAAGGCAGAACCACACCCCAATCCCTATAGCATATCCTGGGTCAATCAATCTAGCGTCCCAGTCACCCATAGGTGCTTAGTGCCCCTTCAGTTTGCCATCTACCAAGGCAAGATTTGGTGTGACGTCATAACCATGGATGTCGCCCAAGTCTTACTCGGTCGCCCGTGGTTATACGATATGGATGTTATCCACTACGGTCGGACTAACACCTATGTCTTTAGCCATGATGGGCAAAAGATCAAACTGAAGCCTTCCATGCCTAAGGAACTTAAGGCTGCCACCAACAAGGGTAGGATAGAGGAACCTAAGGAACCTAAACCGACCATCCAACTCATAAGGACCCGTGCCTTTACCCAAGACTGCTTAGAGTCCAAGCAAGTGTACTCCTTAGTCATTAAAGAAACCAACCCAGATGAGGAGTCACCCATACCCAAAGAAGTTGAGACCCTACTCTCAGGGTACTCTGAGCTCACCAGGGAAGAACTTCCCAATGGATTACCACCCCTTAGAGAAATCCAACATGCCATAGACCTTGTCCCGGGTTCTACTCTCCCACACTTACCCCACTATAGGATGAACCCTACTGAGCATCAAGAGCTCAAAAGACAAGTAGATGAACTGTTAGACAAGGGTTTCATTAGGGAAAGCCTTAGCCCGTGTGCAGTGCCCGCCCTTCTTACCCCAAAGAAGGATGGAAGCTGGCGCATGTGTATAGACTGTAGGGCCATGAACAGGATAACCATCAAGTATAGATTTCCCATCCCAAGATTAGATGACATGCTTGACATGCTGGTAGGTTCTAAGTGGTTTAGCAAGCTAGACCTTAGAAGTGGATACCATCAAGTTAGGATCAGACTTGGGGATGAGTGGAAGACTGCCTTTAAAACCAAGGATGGTTTATATGAGTGGCTAGTCATGCCCTTTGGTCTCTCTAATGCCCCCTCAACATTCATGAGGTTAATGAACCAAGTCTTGAAGCCTTACATAGGAAGATTCTTAGTAGTTTACTTTGATGACATCCTAATTTATAGCAAGACCCGAGAAGAACACATGGAACACCTTAGAAAGATCTTAGACTTACTTCAGGAAGAAAAGCTATACCTAAACCTGAAAAAGTGTTCTTTCCTTTCCCCTAGGGTTGTCTTTTTAGTCTTCATAGTTTCAGACCAAGGACTTCAAGCTGACCCTAGCAAAATCCAAGCCATCTTAGACTGGCCTGAACCCAAGACTTTGACTGAGATTAGGAGCTTCCATGGTCTAGCTGCCTTTTATAGGAGATTCATTAGAAACTTTAGCACCATAGTAGCCCCTATAACTAACTGTATGAAACAAGGTGAGTTTAGTTGGCCTAAGTCTGCTAGTAGAGCTTTTGTGGAGCTTAAGTCTAGAATGACCACTGCCCCTGTCCTAAAATTACCTGACTTCTCTAAAGTTTTCATAGTGGACTGTGATGCCTCAGGAGTAGGAATAGGAGGTACCCTTAGTCAGGAAGGACACCCCATAGCCTACTTTAGTGAGAAATTAAATGAGGCCAAGCAAAGGTATACCACCTATGATAAGGAATTCTATGCTGTAGTCCAATCTTTAAGGCACTGGAGACACTATCTGATACACAACGAATTTATTCTAAATAGTGATCACCAAGCTTTATCTTTTCTAAATGCTCAAAAGAAATTAAATGCTAGGCATGCTAAATGGGTAGAGTACCTTCAACAGTATACTTTTGTTTTGAAACATAAATCTGGAATTGAAAATAAAGTTGCTGATGCTTTGAGTAGAGTAGTTTTACTTATGCAAACTTTATCTGTTGAAGTAGTTGGATTTGATCGCATGAAGCATGAATACCTAGAATGCCCTGATTTTTCTAGCATTTATTCTGAGCTTAGCATAGACCCTTTGAGTCATCCCATCTATACCCTAAGGGATGAGTTTCTGTTTCTTGGGCCAAAGTTGTGCATTCCCAAGACCTCAATCCGAGACTTCCTTGTTTGGGAGATCCACGGAGGAGGGTCTGCCGGGCACCATGGCCGGGACAAGACTCAAGCCTTAGTGGAGGAACGGTTCTTCTGGCCGAACCTCTACAGGGATGTAGCTAAGGTTGTCAGACATTGTAGGACCTGTCAGACCAGGAAAACTCAGAAACATAACTATGGTCTGTACACACCCCTACCTATCCCTCAAGCACCATGGCAAGACCTTAGCATGGACTTCATCTTAGGTTTACCAAAGACTCCCTCCAGACATGACTCCATTTTTGTCGTAGTGGATAGGTTTACCAAGATGGCACACTTATACCTTGCTACAAAACCACAGATGCATCACATGTAGCTAGGTTGTTTTTTAAAGAGGTTGTTAAACATAGAGGTACCCCTCTGACTATAGTTTCTGATAGGGATTCCAGGTTTGTTGGACATTTCTGGAAAACCCTGTGGGCTATGTTAGGAACCAAACTCAAATTCTCCACGGCCTATCATCCTCAGATGGATGGGCAGACCGAAGTGGTCAATCGATCACTAGGGAGCATTTTGAGGAGTTTGGTAGGAGAGCACCCAGGCACATGGGATAAGCTGTTGCCCATTGCCGAGTTCTCCTATAATAGTGTTGTCAACAAAACCACAGGATTGTCCCCTTTTCAGGCCAACTTAGGGTACCAGCCCAGAAAACCTGTTGATTTGTTTCCTTTACCTAGGCACTCTCATATTTCTATGTCTGCTAAAGATTTTGCTACTCACATGTCTCATTTACATCATGAAATATATTGTCAAATGCTTGATGCTGTAAATTCCTATCGCAAGAGTGCTAACAAGAAACGCCGAGAAAGGATATTCTCTGTAGGTGAACAAGTTATACTGCGGATCAGAGAGGAGCGCATCCATGGATCTGGCCGCAAGTTGGACGCCAAAGGACTCGGACCATTCACCATTGTAGAAAAGATCAACGATAACGCTTACATCTTGGATCTACCACCGGAACTGGGGATCCCCACCACTGTCAATGTGGAGGATCTCACGCACTATGAGGAGCCGGTGCACATCGGCGAGTTGACTGACAGGCCTGAACTGCAGAGCATACTTGAAGATCAGACCCGACTCACCCCAGACAAGGTACAAGTGTTTTACCGTGTTAAATTTACGTCGGGTGAGGAGGCTTGGCTTCCCGAAGAAGAGTTGGCACAGGCCGCTCCGGAATTACTCCAAGGGTACAAGGGTGATTCTCCAGAGGAGAATTCTTCCCACCCGGGGAGAAATGATGGAGGGGCCAACCCTGCCCCAAGGAGGTCTGGAAGGGCTAGGAGGAAGCCCATCAGATATGGCTTTTCCTCCTAGGTCATCTTTCTTTCCTTATTTGCACTTTCCTTATTTGCATTGAATAAAGCTCTAGTGCATTGTGTAGTTTCCTTATTTGCTCCTAGAATAGTCTACTGGCCTTTGTGTTAATAATTGGGCAGGTTATAGCCCAGCTCAAGGGAAGCTAGGAAGCTCAAGCTAAAGCCACTCAAGTAGAGCTCCAATTATGGAAGGAGGCACTTCAACTACTTCAACTAAAGACTTCAAGTTGAAGGGGCTTACAATGAATGCAACTCCACCTTCCAAATCAACCAAGGCGCCACTCAATAGGATGATTGATTCGAATGCAAGAAATCAGCCCACAATTCAATGCGCCTAGCCATCAAGAATTAAACTAGATCCACAAATCAAGGGATCACCATTTAGATCCACAAATCAAGGGATCACCATCTAGATCCACAATTTGAGGAGTTATCTTTGGAAGCCTTTAGCCGCCCTTGCTCTTGAAGGAATGCAATTCGAAATTCAAGTGGGGCGCCTTCTCATCCAAACAAATAAAGAAGGAGCTCAAGAAGAAATCGGCCACAAGGAGCTCCATCAAAAGAAGGATTTCGAAATTCAAATTTGCCAAGGAAATGTTTTAATTGTGCATTAACTTCTTTCCCTACCTTTGTGATTGCGCCTAGGGTGAATTGTCACCCTTGCCCATGGCTTGTTGAGCCTATAAATTGTAATCCTCCCCTCTTTGTCTATTAGTTGCCTAGTGAAAAAAAGAATCCTTGTGTTAGCATTGGTGCTTGTCGCCTAAGAAGTTTTCTACCTCCCCTCTTCTCTAAAGGGCCGAGCCCTTTCCCTTCTCCCCCCCTTCTTCTCAAGCTCTCAACGCATCCAACCCTTGAAGGACTTTGCTTACTCTTGGCGAGGCTCTAAGGATCTCATCCACCTTGGTCTCGGCAAGGCACTTGGAGGTTCTTGGGGCATCATCACTCTCGGCCAACAAGGAGGCTTGCATCTTGAAGACTTTCGGCTAAGTTCCTTCCCTCTCCTTTCTTTAGATCTTAAGAACTTGGCTCTACACTAATCTGAATTCTTATTCAAGGTGGCGCAAGGACTTGGAGATCTCTTACTAAGCGCAAAGCTTTCTTCTCCCTCCCCCTTTCTCCTTAGTCAAAGTGTTAAGGGAACTTGTGAGGCTTAACCTCCCCCTTAGTTTTGTTTTGTAATATGAATCCGTGGTATGTGCGGATCTCGTTTGTCTGTGTTTGTTTGTAATGATGCAATACCTTCCATCAGAGTAGGACCGTTGAAGATCGGGACGATACGATCCTTCTATGCTCAAGGGTCGCACTGTAAGTACTCCTACAAATCATTCCATTTCATAGTTTAAAGTGCTCTTTCTTTTGGTAGTAACTTAGTGTCGTTTTTCTTATTTATAAAGTACAAAAAAAAACATATTTTCCAACTCCGTTAGAGTAAATTCGGGTTTTATCTAAAAATACAAAAAAATTATTTTCTCAAATCGTTGTTTGAATGCACCCTTACTTGTGAATGATCCCACCTCCATCATGGCGTCAAGCCATTTCTCGGAGTCCGGTCCACTGACCGCCTCATCATAGGTCCTGGGTTCATCTTCAACGATGAAGATACCGTCGTGTTGGGTCGGCAGCGACCCATACCTCTCAGGAACACGGCGAATCCTCCCAGACCTACGCATGGCCTGTGTCTGAGCCTCAGGTTGCCCAGCAACCGATGCAGTTGGCTCAGGTTCCATCTCTGTGTCTTGTGGTTGCACTTGGACCTCGTCTAATTCAAACTTCCTCCCACTAACTTCTTTCATGAAAAATTCTTTCTCTAGAAAGACAGCACCCCGAGCAACAAAAACTTTGTTCTCGGTGGGAACATAGAAGTAGTAACCCTTAGTTTCCTTAGGTTACCCCATAAACACACATTTATCAGATCTAGGTTCTAGCTTGCTAGAATCCTGATGTTTGACATAAGCCTCACATCCCCAGATCCTGATAAAAGTGAGATTAGGGCGTCTCCCACTCCATACCTCGTATGGAATCTTTGAGACACTCTTAGATGGAACATTATTCAGTATTAGAGAAGCTGTCTCTAGTGCATGTCCCAGAATGAAGGAGGTAGAGTTGCATGACTCATCATACATCAAACCATGTCCAACAAAGTTCGATTTCTCCTTTTAGAGACACCATTCCATTGGGGTGTTCTAGTTGGAGTGAGTTGAGATAAAATCCCACACTCTCGTAGATAGTCAAGAAACTCACCACTCAGGTACTCTCCACCACGATCTAATCGAAGAGCCTTAATGGATCTACCAAGCTGGTTCTCTACTTCATGTCTGAATTCTTTGAATTTCTCAAACGATTCAGACTTATGTCTCATTAGGTAGACATAACCATATCTACTGAAATCATCAGTAAATGTGATGAAGTAGTTGTGGCCTCCTCTGGCTTGCTTATTGAATGGCCCACACACATCACTATGTATGAGATCCAACAAACCTCCTGCCCTTTCACTAGTGTTGGTGAAAGGCGCCTTTGTCATCTTCCCTAACAAACAAGGCTCACATGTATCAAATTCCTCCAAGGAACTTGAATCTAACAACCCATTTGCATAGAGTTGTTGAATGCGATTCTTGTTTATATGGGCTAATCGACAATGCCATAGGAAAGCACCAACTGAACCACTCAGTTTGGTCCTTTTATTATTTATGTTGCAAATAGAGTTATCCATGTCTAACACATATAGACCATTGCACAAAGTACCCTTCCCATAGAACATACTTGCAAATGAAAAAAAACAAGAGTTCTTATTTATTTCAAACTTAAATCCTTTCTTTGCCAAGCAAGGAATGGATACAATGTTCTTAGTAAGCAAAGGTATATAATAGCAATTTTCTAACTCTAACTGAAGTCCAGATGGCAGAGAGAGAGTCAGAACTCCTACAGCAACAGCAGCAACCTGTGCCCCGTTTCCAACTCGTAGGTCAATCTCTCTAGGCCGCACCGATCTACTTTTCTTGAGCCCCTACATATTTGTACAAATATGAGCTCCACATGCGGTATCCAATACCCATGACATAGAAGTAGAAATGTTGACTTCTGTAACATAAATACCTGAGCTAGAAGCTAAGGCCAAGCCTTTCTTCTCTTCATTCTGAAGTTGCTTGCAATCCCTCCTCCAGTGACCCTGCTCGCCACAGTGGAAGCACCTTTGGTCCTTTGACTTCTTCACCTTTTTCTTCAGTGCCTTGGTAGGACCCTTGGCACCGCCCTTGGCATGGCCGTAGGGACCAAAAGAACAGAATTAGGTTTGGTCTTTACCATCTCACGCTCGGCTGTCTGGAGCATATTCATCAATTCCTCCCGTGTGCACTTAATCCGGTTCATGTTGAAATTTATCATAAACGAACTGAAGCTAGGGGGCAGGGAATGCAGAATAAGATCCACAACCAGCTCGTTATCTATGGCATATCCCAGCCTCCTGAGATGATCCACATTCCCAATCAACTTGAGAACATGGGGTCTCACTGGTGCACCCTCAGATAACTTACACCCAAAGACTGCTTTGGCAGTGTCAAATCTCTCAGTTCTAGCCTGAGCCTCGAACATCCGTTTCAAATGAGTGATCATCTGAAAAGCGTTCTGCTCCTCATATTGCACCTGAAGTTCAGGTGCCATAGTGGCCAGCATGAGACATGATACCTCCATAGAGTCATCCTGATGCTTTCTAAAAGCATCTCTATCTGCCGCTCGGGCATTAGGAGGAGGAGGTGGCGGAAGAGCCTGCTCTAGGACATACAGTTTCTTCTCGAGCTTGAGGACTATCCTCAAGTTCCGATGTCAGTCCATAAAGTTGGTTCCAACCAACTTATCCTTATCGAGGAGTGATCGCAGTGTCAATCTGCTATTGTTCGTTGCCATTATTCTACAACAGTCAAGAAACAGCAGATTAGTACTACTTTAAATCATTTAAACTAGACTTGTTTTAAATTATTATGGCTCCCACTATTTTATTCGAATTGACAACCCACAAAGTCAATCGGGAAGTTTAAGACTTCCTAGTGAGATGGGATCCTTATTCCACATGAGGCTTCGCATCCCACGAGGGTGGGATGAGATGCACAAAGTAACCCATGCTTCCTAAGGTGGGCTTGCCGGCCGATTACTCCAAGCAATTCCCCTTATTGAGATAGTCTAGGCATTTCATGTCCAGCGAGGGCTGGATACAACACGAAACCCTAACCTCTCAATGATGCCTCTAGAGTTTCATCATGTGCCCAGCACATATGGAACTCTAGTCAAGTCCATTCCTAACCATTATGCCCAGGGCCAACGAGTTTCCTTGCGAAGGCGCGCCTGATTAAAACGGACTGGGGAAACCATTGCCACCACACACTTTCTAAAGATAAGTGGGTGTGTCCCACGAGGGTGGAAAATAGTTCACAACACCACTGATCGATAGCTAAGTGAGGGCTACGCGTTAGAAAGCTACTGGACTTGATATTTATTTATGAGGGTTTTTGAGGTCTCATCAGTTTTATCTTATGTCTAACATTATAGGCATGCAATCCTATAGTGATAACATAATGATAAAACAGGCATGCTTTAGCAGATATCGAAAATAATAAATGAATGATGTGATCATAGCCTATTCAAGACATTGAACCAACCCATGCCAGTAGGAGGTTCAACTCTTGACATAGGATTCAAGCCCCGAAAGACAAGACCTAACCTAGCCGACCACTAATTTGATCTTCAAGGTTGGCTCCAAAGTCCTTCTCACCATGGTTTAGCTCTCAAGCCCTAGAGGTGTCCCTCATTGATGTAGGAGAGAGCCATGTCTGCCTCACAAGGGCCGTCCGGACATGTATGTCTGCCTCACAAGGGCCGTCTGGACATAAGCGACCCATGCCTGCCTCATTCGGCGCGTCTAACATGTTTGCCCCCCTCCCCTACAACACTAAGGACCGGCGGAGCTCCACCGATCCCCTCGAGGTTAGGCATCCCAGAGACCTAACCCGCAAGGTCCAGGGTGTCGAATCCTGGCACAGTTATACCCCATGCCTGGGCTGTGCAAATTTCGTCTGCAGCAGGATTCGAACCCTCGACTTGGCCTTCACAAACCAAGTCCCTCTAACCATTAGAGCTGCACTGATGTAGGGCGGGGTCTATAACACTCAAACAACGATTTTCAAAATCCGTTTTGATAGATAAGTAGATAATAAGGGAAAACCGGATTTAAACTAACGAGATTTTGAGAAGCTAATTTTTTTGTATTTTATAATAGTAAAGGAAAAACCCGGGATTACAACTACTAAAAGCAGTAAATGCTGAAATTAAACTTACAGAGCGACCCTTGAGAATTGAAGGATCGTATCACCCCGTTCTTCACCGGTCCAACTCTGATGGAAGGTGTAGAAATGGTTGAGCATTACACACAAACACAGAAAGGGATCCGAACAAGTCTCGGATTCATATTACACACTTAATTCAAGGGGGAGGCTAGTCCTCGCAAGTTCCCTTGCTAATATGAAACCTAACTAGAAGAGGGGGGGAAAAGAGAAGAGGAGATGCACCACCAATTTGCTTGTCCTCCTTGCGCCAACTACAAAATTAAAGAGTAGTGTAGATGCTATTCGGATGACAAGAGGAAACAAAGCAAAGAAAAAAGGGAGAAACTTAGCTTGCTTGGTTTGAAGATCCCTCCTTCTTGTTCCTTGCGCATCATGTCCTCTTGGAGAGTTCTTGGCCTCAAGATGGAGGTTATGAGATGAAGAGCTTTCGGCTAGAAGATGCAAGGGAGGAGTCCTCTTAGAATTTTGGTGGAGAAGATGGAAGAAGAAGGGTTCGGCCCTTAGAAGAACACTACTACTACTATGGCGACACTAATGTTTACCTAGGAAACTAGTAGACAATTCTCATTTCATCCAAAGCTACGAAAATACATGAGGAAGGCTACATTTATAGGCAAGGTAGAGGGTGGGCAAGGTGGTCATTTGCCCCTTAGGCGCCACTTACAAAATTGGAGAGAAAATTCAGCATTTAATTCAAGGTGTAAATGCAATTAAGAGTGTGGATTCTTTCCTTCTTTGGTGAAGCTTCTTTGGAAGTTATTTGAAATTTGAATGGCTCATTGTGTTGGCGAGATGACCTCTTCCTTGCTTGTTGTGGGCGCATAAATGAGGAATTCGAAATTTGAATTCCTTCCTTGAGAAAGTTAGGCGGCAAGACATTGATAGAATCTTTCATTAAAGGCTCCCCTTTGATTGTGGATCTAGATTGGGGCTGATTTCGAATTCTTCCTTTGATTGGCTGATGTGTTGGCGCATATCCATGGTTGGGTGGTTGAGGTGGCTGATTGGGAGAGGCATCCAACTAATGTGGAAGTTGAGTTGGCAAGTGAGTTCATCTTTGAACTTGGAGTTGAAGGAGTTGAAGCATTCTTTCCTTCCTTGAGCTGAACTTGTTGAGTGGAGTTTGAGCTGCCCTTGAAGTGGAGATTGAGCTGACCTTTAGCTTGAATGACCTGCCAAAAATATAACCAATGCAAGGATGCACTATCCTACCATGATGCAAAGTACATAAGAACTACATGCATTACAATGCACAACCTACTACAATTGAACTTGCCATAATTGACTATATGATGCATGGCCTTATTTGAAAGCTTAAACTAACCTAAATGCCATGAAATGCAATGCAAAACAATAGAAAGCAAGTGAGCTCTAGGTGAGCCCATGTTGAGGAGGTTTCCTCCGAGCCCAAGCATGTCTCTTTAAAGCAGGGCTGCTGCCTCCATCAGCTCTCCCCGGGTTGAAAAAATTCTCCTCTGGAGAATTGTCCTTGTACCCTTGGAGTAACATAGGGGCGGCCTTATTAAGTTCTTCCTCAGAGAGCCAGTCCTCATCACCATGGAGGAATCTAACTCTGTAAGTCACTTGTATCTCTTCAGTGGTCAGTCGGGTTTGATCCCCAATGATAGCCTCAATCTCTAGCTCATGTTTGACATTTGAATCAGGCATAAAGAGGGGCTCTTGGTAGAGAGGGGGATCCTCCTCATGGATAGGGGTGGGGATCTTGGGTTCAGGGTCTCCTACATTAGAGTACCTTTTTCGGCCATGCTTATTAGTACACTTAGGATAAAGCTCCATAGTGCTACTAAATTGGTTAGGCATAACAAAGTCTATGTGTTCAACATGTAGGGGAAGTAAAGCAGTATCAATGTTATTTAACCCTGAAGTCTTGGGACCAAGTTCTATAAGACAGGATCTATAGTTCAGAGGATGAAGATCTAAAAGTTCTAAGTCAAGAGATGGTTTAGAGTACTTAGGGTCTAGGTCAACTCCTAGCTTTGGAAACTCATAAGGGTCTTGGTAGGGTATGAGTGTTTCAGTAGGAGGCTCTATCTCAAGGGGTGGCTTTGGTTTGGGTTGTTCACCTAGGTCGGTTTCCTTAAGGACTATGGGGCATAAGGGTTGATCAGGTTGGGTGTCCCTAAGTAATTCTTGAGGTATCATCAGTTGGAGGGTTGTTTGGGTTGGTTTAGACTCAGCTATGACTCCCTTTTGTTGGTTGAAGCTCTAAGTTCTCTAGGCATGGATGGTTTTAGTTTGATCTTCTGACCTGAGTGGCTGAAGACATAAGTGTTAGTCCGGGCATAGTGGACTACATTCATGTCATATAGCCAGGGTCTGCCTAGTAGGACTTGTGCAACATCCATAGTGATGATGTCACACCAGATTTGTCCTTCATAGCTACCAAACTGTAATGGCACAAGACTCCTATGGGTTACAGGCACATTTGTTTGATTGACCCAGGAGATATTGTAAGGTATAGGGTGAACCTCTACCTTAAGTTTGAACTTGGCTGGCAGCAGAGTGGGAGACTGCGTTGAGGCTACTACCCCCATCTATCACTACTTTGCACATGTTTCCATTGCATTTCATGTAAGTATGGAAGATACTAGTTCTTCGCCAGTCATCAGTGGGTGAGGGTTGGATCAAGTTACACCTAATGACTCCTAAGGTGTTTTGGGCTGATTCTTCATTACTATCATACTCTAGTTCTTCAAAGACTTGACATTCAGAATCAGGGTCATTAAGGTCTTCAAGGCTAGGGGTTTGGGTTTCTTCTCCTAGGTACAAAACCTTTTTAGGGCAGTCTTTCATAAAATGTCCAGGTTGCCTACAAGCATGACATGTGACCCTTGATAGTTCTTGATAGCTAGAGGGCTTGGGTTTGGGAATGCTAGAGCTAGAGGGATTGGTGGGTTTAGGACTTGGGTTAGGGGTACTAACTTCTTTCCTAAAGGCATTCTTAATTTCTTGTTCTATTTCCTTAGCTCTAAGGTGGGCAACCTCTATGGAGTCTATTTGGTAGTAGGTAAGGCCTTTCCTAATTTCAGATCTGAGGCCATTCTTATACCTACTAAGGGAGAATTGGGGTTCTTCCCTTATGTTACCTCTAAGGAGCAACTCCTCAAAACTGGCAGTGTATTGGTCTACAGTCATGGCTCCTTGGGTTAGGCTGCTAGCTTGGTCATACAACTTGTTTTGAAAGTATGAGGGAACATACTTCATTTTGAGCTGTTGACGCATCTCTATCCAGTTGTCTATGGGAGGTCGGTTGGATCTCTCTAGGTTGTTTTCTATGTTGGTCCAGTACAACCTAGCATTCCCTTCTAGGAGACATTTGGCAAACCGAACTTTGCTATGGTCGGGTATCATGCTCCATTCAAAGTACTGTTCAAGCTTGGTTGACCAATCTAGGAAGTCACGGGGATCTAAGGACCCATTGAAGGTTGGGGGATTGAGTTTGATGGCGCGGTGCACATCATCCTCCCTAAATCTGGGTTGAGGTGGAGTTGGAGCTGGGTGTCCATTCCACATAGGTGGTGATGGGTTCCTACATGGTTTGGATTGGGATATCCAGTCCACATAGGGGGTGGTTGGGTTCCTACATGGTTTGGGGTTTGATGCCCATTCCACATAGGTGGGGGTTGAGTTCCTACATGGGTTGGAACTTGTTGTCCATTCCACATAGGGGGTGGTTGAGTCCCAGTATGGTTTGGATTTTGAGGCCCATTCCATACAGGTGGTTGTTGAGTTTCCACATGAATTGGACTAGGAGGTGGTTCACTAGGAGCATGGTTAGAAGACCTTTCTCTAAAGTCATGGAACTCAGTGGTAAGTTGGGTAAGACCTCGGGTAAGGGCTCCTATTTGCTCAGTCAAGAAGTCAAATTTCTCATTCAAAGAAGTATTATCCATTGTGAGTTCTTGTTCTTGTTGTTGAGTTTTAGACCGAGTTTGCATGGGTGTTTTTGAAAGAATATAAGTTTTTGAAAATAGGGCGTAGTCTGTTATGGATCCAAATTCTTTCAAACAACCTAATTCCAAAGATCGCCTAGGAGTTAGAAAATAAAGTTTTGAGGCTTTAAAAATCTAAACTAGGAGCCTATGCTCTGATACCAACTGATGTAGGGCGGGGTCTATAACACTCAAACAACGATTTTCAAAATCCGTTTTGATAGATAAGTAGATAATAAGGGAAAACCGGATTTAAACTAACGAGATTTTGAGAAGCTAATTTTTTTGTATTTTATAATAGTAAAGGAAAAACCCGGGATTACAACTACTAAAAGCAGTAAATGCTGAAATTAAACTTACAGAGCGACCCTTGAGAATTGAAGGATCGTATCACCCCGTTCTTCACCGGTCCAACTCTGATGGAAGGTGTAGAAATGGTTGAGCATTACACACAAACACAGAAAGGGATCCGAACAAGTCTCGGATTCATATTACACACTTAATTCAAGGGGGAGGCTAGTCCTCGCAAGTTCCCTTGCTAATATGAAACCTAACTAGAAGAGGGGGGAAAAGAGAAGAGGAGATGCGCCACCAATTTGCTTGTCCTCCTTGCGCCAACTACAAAATTAAAGAGTAGTGTAGATGCTATTCGGATGACAAGAGGAAACAAAGCAAAGAAAAAAGGGAGAAACTTAGCTTGCTTGGTTTGAAGATCCCTCCTTCTTGTTCCTTGCGCATCATGTCCTCTTGGAGAGTTCTTGGCCTCAAGATGGAGGTTATGAGATGAAGAGCTTTCGGCTAGAAGATGCAAGGGAGGAGTCCTCTTAGAATTTTGGTGGAGAAGATGGAAGAAGAAGGGTTCGGCCCTTAGAAGAACACTACTACTACTATGGCGACACTAATGTTTACCTAGGAAACTAGTAGACAATTCTCATTTCATCCAAAGCTACGAAAATACATGAGGAAGGCTACATTTATAGGCAAGGTAGAGGGTGGGCAAGGTGGTCATTTGCCCCTTAGGCGCCACTTACAAAATTGGAGAGAAAATTCAGCATTTAATTCAAGGTGTAAATGCAATTAAGAGTGTGGATTCTTTCCTTCTTTGGTGAAGCTTCTTTGGAAGTTATTTGAAATTTGAATGGCTCATTGTGTTGGCGAGATGACCTCTTTCCTTGCTTGTTGTGGGCGCATAAATGAGGAATTCGAAATTTGAATTCCTTCCTTGAGAAAGTTAGGCGGCAAGACATTGATAGAATCTTTCATTAAAGGCTCCCCTTTGATTGTGGATCTAGATTGGGGCTGATTTCGAATTCTTCCTTTGATTGGCTGATGTGTTGGCGCATATCCATGGTTGGGTGGTTGAGGTGGCTGATTGGGAGAGGCGTCCAACTAATGTGGAAGTTGAGTTGGCAAGTGAGTTCATCTTTGAACTTGGAGTTGAAGGAGTTGAAGCATTCTTTCCTTCCTTGAGCTGAACTTGTTGAGTGGAGTTTGAGCTGCCCTTGGAGTGGAGATTGAGCTGACCTTTAGCTTGAATGACCTACCAAAAATATAACCAATGCAAGGATTCACTATCCTACCATGATGCAAAGTACATAAGAACTACATGCATTACAATGCACAACCTACTACAATTGAACTTGCCATAATTGACTATATGATGCATGGCTTTATTTGAAAGCTTAAACTAACCTAAATGCCATGAAATGCAATGCAAAACAATAGAAAGCAAGTGAGCTCTAGGTGAGCCCATGTTGAGGAGGTTTCCTCCGAGCCCAAGCATGTCTCTTTAAAGCAGGGCTGCTGCCTCCATCACTCATGGGTTCGGCCAATGCCATAGGTCTTTCTCCATAGAAGATGCGCCACCATGCAAGGAGCCAAGATGGCTAGCTCTCAAACCCAAGGGTTCGGCCATGCCATCTTGTGCCACTCCTCCATGCGTCATCAAGCATGCCAGGGTTCCATGTGTTTGCGCCCTAATCTTCTTCTTCTTGTTACAAAAATAAAAGAAAAGAAAAGCGGCACACAGGCCTCACAAAGATACATCACAGGCATGCAAAGAGGCTTGACTCATGATCACAACATTATGCACAAGCAAGGTATCTACACATGCAGTTCTACATGCTCATGAAAAATATAAAATCTGAAATTTTACTTTTTCATAAAACCAGTCTCTTTTCCACATCTTCTTATCACAAATCTTTTGGTTATTTGCGATTAAACTTTCATGATGATTTCAAAGATCATTTCGGCTGGCAATTTTTTCAGATCAAGAGACCCGGCCAGTCTGAAGACACAATGCCCATCCTACTTGACAAAACCACGTGCGCCTTTGATCCTTTAATCATGCAAGAAAAGTAACCCAAAATCCAGAAGAGATTGAAAAGATGATAGAAACAAGAAACCCTAATTTTTCCTATTTAGAAAAATCGTTTGCCATGTTATCATGCAATTTGCGAAAATTGAGATATGGCATGTGAGCATGGAAAAGCATGAAAATACATCGTTCGAGTCTTGCAAGTCCCTCTGATACCACTGTTGGGAAACCCAAGGGATATTTTATAATTTTCAGAGATAGAAATTATACAAAACATTGCACATCGGAAGCAATATCCCCAAAATGAGCCGGCCCCAAAAACCCAGTGAAGATCGCAAGCGAGGGAGTCGACACAATGAGATAGAAAGTACCTTGAGCAAGGTGAGGCTGATGTCATAGTAGGCGCCCAAGCATGCGCCCTCTGCAGTCTCACACACACGGATCACCTCGAGTCCTCTTCTTCCACGCCCGGTGCTAGCCTCGGGAAGAAGATCCAAGCCTTGTGCTTATTCCTCAAGCCTTGCGCCACCTCCAAGGTATATGCTCCAAGAGGAAGATGAGGAGAAGGAAGTCACCAAGCAACACCAAGTTCCTCACGCCAAGAGGAAAGGAAGATGAAGTGTTCTCGGCTAGGGTTGGATGGAAGAGAAGTGCACCACTACCTCTTGCTCTCGCCTCTCTCTTGTGATCACGCCTTCAAGATTAATTGTATGTGAAGAGGGAGCGTCTAGGGCCTCTTATATAGAGCAAGAGGCGGTCTAATGTGTGGCCACAATTCAAATCAAGTGGGCGGCTAGGAGAGGATGTAGGAGAATTAATCAAGTTAATCAAGTCCTAATCCAATTAGGACTCTAATTGATTCAAACAATTAAATCCTAATCCAATTAGGATTCTAATTATTTAAACAATTAAATCCTAATCTAATTAGGATTCTAATTAATTAGTTAAATAATTAGTCCTAATCCAATTAGGACTCTAATTAATTAATTAATTAACCCATATGATTAATTTCAAACCATAGGCGTTAACTCTAGTCTAACCAGGGTTAAGCACACGCCTACTTTCTCCTTCTCCTTAAGCCTAGTAAGCCCAACTTTACAATAGGCCTAGCCCAAGGTCCATTATGCATGTTAACCAAGCCCTTGGATCCAATCCAATTTAACCCAAGGTCAAATTGGGCTAACTATGGTTAATATGCCGTAACTGGAAGTTGGCTCCAATAAATTTCTTACATCTCATCAGGCCCATTGGCACTGATGAAATCTCCAAAATAGATCCAAGCTATCCAATAACTCGATCATAAGGCTTCCCGATCATTACGAGAACTCGAGTATTAAGGTGTGCGACCCTGTAGGTTCCTCTGACGTTGGCAGTGCTGACCCATGGTCACCACAAGCAGTGAGTGGCACCTAGCAGTGCATCGCTACTACCCAAGTCATCGGAATGGATATCGACATTGACATCCCCATCATCGCAATCAGGTACAGATGCATTACAGTCTCTTTGCCGAACTGATATCCGATTGGCCAAGTGTGTCACCACTTGTTTTTATCCAATCTCATGGCTATGACTAAATTAGGTCTCACCTGGGCATGGCCATACACTTTCAGTCATAGAACCATAAAGTGTTGGGGTATGCCCTTAAGGCTAATGTTTGAGGCCTTGGGTTGTTATCAGTATCATGTATAAACTCTATGTTTATAAAGGCAATGGTTGTTATTCAGGTTGTTACATCATCTGCTGCAATATGTATACTTCTGAATAATGTCTCAATGCTGTTCAGCTAGGCTGACATGCAGTTTTGTCCTTAGTCGAGATATCTTGGTGAACATGAGACAACCTTGATATGATTGAGACTAATATGTGTTCTAATCTTATAGGATGCTTCGAGCATGGAATAAGATGTAGACTCATGGGTACATTGGATGTACTGGACAGACCCTACTTAGGATATTCGATTGCTTGTCACAATGTGAATAATCCTTATATGCTAACAAGTGGCATATTTCCTCTGACTTGAGATCACTTGTGTTTCTAAATGATGATTGGCATTGTTTTGAGGTAGTTCAATATCATTTGAAACATAATGGTTATAGACTATCTTGGATAATGAGCATGAGTCATGTTAGGGCACTAGTGATAGATATAGGATTGTCGTCTCCTTGATTGGAGTGTGATGTTCTATAGGGCCCCCCTGGATGAGATGATTGAGAAAGTGTATGGCCATACCCAGATGACTATGTTCATCTGATCTAATCATTCTCATCATATTGGAATTACAGGCTTGACACGCTTGTCCAATAAGAACATCCAGTGGCAAAGGAAACACATATGTCAAGTGACTTGGCTTCACACTTGTGCTGTGGTTTGGGTGTAGTCTTGGAAGACTCTTTCCTTTATATCGGGAGACAGTGATGTGTTGCTAGATACCCCTCTCTGTTCGTGATAACGTAAGTTATCGTTACCGACATTTAAAGGAAACCCTTAGGGTCGCACAATTTGATGATATGGCTTACTTGAGTCAGATCGTGTGGACTGAATTGTTTTGGTTCAGTTTAATGGGATTTAAACTCTGATTGTAAGTGAGATCTGGTCTGATCATGTTTGATTGATTAGGGCTTGAGATCGGTAAGCTTCGATCGAGAGAATTGATGCTAGATCGATGAGATCAAGAGCATCAAGAGATGAATGGTTAGATCTTGAACCTTTTGGTTTTATATGATCTAGACCAAGGCTTGGCTTAATTTGGTCTTTGAACCAAATGTAATTGAACCGGCTCATCATAGTGAGCGCATGGTTCAATGGGAGAGGAAAATGCGATGGTTCAATCGGAGTGAACGCATCACACGTTGAGGGCTTACTATTTTTGGAAGTCATGCTTTCCAAATTAGTTAACGCCTCTACATTCATGGGTGTGGTGCTATTCTTCTCTCACGCCTCTTCCTCTCGACGCCTCTCTCTCGTGTGGTGAGTCTTCACGCCAAGGAGGATATCCGGTTAGCCAAGGAAAGACATCTCTTCTCTTCCACACAAAAAGGACACCTTGGAGCCTTGCTAGCACAAGGATCGACAAGGAGTAGGCGATCAATCATCTTGTGTGCGTCACCTTTGGAGGAGAGCCGCTCGCCCTCTTCTTCCAAGTCGCCATCCAAGCAATGGCAATGGTATGATCCCTTCCTGATCTATACATGTTATTAAAGTTGATCTATGTTCATACATGTGATCCTAGGAAACCCTAGATTCCGCCCATGCCAATTTTTATATGCGCATGCTTTAGGGTTTCGCCCCCTCTTGAGGGAACTTCCATAAAGGAGCTCCATGGATATCATGCTTCCCTTAGGAAGGGGCAAATCCTATGTCTGTTCATTGACCTTCTCATATGGGTCGTGATATGCCCAATGACAACCGTTATTACCTCCCAACTATGGCAAGGCGTTGACATTGTCCGCAAGTGCACAGAAATGTCGCAGTAATATAAAAGATATCGTCTTCCATAGGGAACAAGGTGAGTACTAGAAAATCTAATTCTTGGAATCTAAGCTAATCAAATCGTGGTTTTTTAGAGCTTGAAAACTAAAATTAAGCCGGACAGTAAACAAGAAATCAAACAACTGCGACAGGGAAAGTATATGAGAGAGAATATCAGGGCAAAGGTTTCCACCACTCTGACGATTTCACTTGCGCTAGAAATAAATGTTAATTACTTAGATTTACAGATATGCATAAGGAATCTACCCTATGGTACAAGGTGCCCTCTTTCGAGTGTACACCTCGGTATTTGCCTAGAACGTCTCCTACTTTCGCGGTGGACTGTTTTAGACAAACCCACTAGGTTCCGTGGTAGATTATGAACCCTCGAGCAAAGAACACACACTTTCGCGTCGCATCTTCACGAGATTCACATAGAGGTTTGGTCGTTACGGTCGAACTTTCGTTATGGACGGTAACAACTATGACATGACGATACTTGGCCAAAGTAAAGATCAAGAAATAAATACATCTAGTGAAATATGCTCATAATATGATCTAAATAACAAGATTAAAACAAGAGTTGCAAACAAAAATTGTCAGAGGGCTTCAACCTAGCCCCGATACAAGGTTTACACTACAACCATCATTGAATCGCTAAAAATCCTCTCTGTAAACATAGGAAAATTATAGGAAAAGGTTTCTAGGAGGGAGGAGAAGATAAACCGAATGAAATAACCCAGGATTGCCAGGTTCCGATGATCAGTTCTTCAAAAATCCGCTCGAAGTTGCCGAATCACCGTGTTCTTCCGCCCTAGCCACTTCGTTGCCTGATTGCCTCCTCTTTAGGTCACAAAATTTGGAGCTTTTATATCCTTTTTGTTCATCTTCGAGTTAGCTTTCCAAAAAGTCCTCACTTGCTAAATTTAGACTTGAATCGGGTTCAAAATCGAGGGAAAATCGAGAGGGTGTCGAGTTGATCCGTCCGCTTCACGGGTGAACCCCGCAGGGTTCACCAGGTGGTGAAGTGCTAGGAGCTGTTTTGTTGTGAAATAATCACATGTGAACCCCGTGGGGTTCACCTACTGGTGAAAGCCTCTGTTGGGGTATGCCCTTAAGGCTAATGTTTGAGGCCTTGGGATTGTATAAGTATCATGTAATAAACTCTTGAGTTTATAAAGGCATGGTTATTATTCAGGTTGTTACCTTGTCTGCTGTAATAAGTGTACTACTGAATAATGTCTCAAAGCTGTTCAGCTAGGCTGACATGCATATGTCCTTAGTCGAGATATCTTGGTGAACTTGAGACAGCCTTGATATGATTGAGACTAATATGTGTTCTAATCTTATAGGATGCTTCGAGCATGGAATAAGATGTAGACTCATGGGTACATTGGATGTACTGGACAGACCCTACTAGGATATTCAGTTGGTTTGTCACAATGTGAATATTCCTTGTAAGCACCAAGTGGCACATGTCCTTTGACTTGAGATCACTTGTGTTTCTAAATGATGAATGTCATTATTTTGAGGTATTTCAATATCATTTGAAATATAATGATTATAGACTATCTTGGATAATGATCATGAGTCAGGTTAGGACACTAGTGATAGATATAGAATTGCCGTCTCCTTGTTTAAGGAGTGTGATGTTCTAAAGGGCCCCCCTAGATGAGATGATTGAGATAGTGTATGGCCATACCCAGGTGACTATGTTCATCTGATCTAATCATGCTCATCATATTGGAGTTACAAGCTTGACAGGCTTGTCCAATAAGAACATCCAGTGGCAAAGGGACACATGTATGCCTTGTGAAGAAGATTCACACTTGTGCTGTGATTTGGGAGTAGTCTTGGAAGACTCTTTCCTTTATATCGGGAGACAGTGATGTGTTGCTAGATACCCCTCACTGATCGTGATAACGTGAGTTATCGTTACCCGACATTTAAAGGAAACCCTCAGGGTCGCACAATTTGATGATATGGCTTACTTGAGTCAGATCGTGTGGACTGAATTGTTTGGGTTCAGTTTAAAGGGATTTAATCTCTGATTGTAAGTGAGATCTGGTCTGATCATGTTTGATTGATTAGGGCTTGAGATCGGTAAGCTTCGATCGAGAGAGATAATGCTAGATCGGTGAGATCAGGAGCGTCAAGAAATGAACGGTTGGATCTTGAACCTTTAGGGTTTATTGTGATCTAGACCATATGGCTTGGGTTAATTGGTCTTGGACCAAACCGACATTGAACCGGCTCATGGATGAGCGCATGGTTCATGGGAGGTGAGTTAAGGGTGTTGGGGTATGCCCTTAAGGCTAATGTTTGAGGCCTATGGGAATGTATTTGTATCATGTAATAAACTGTTATGTTTATAAAGGCATGGTTGTTATTCAGTTAGCTACATTGTCTGCTGCAATATATGTTCTTCTGAATAATGTCTCAAAGCTGTTCAGCTCGGCTGACATGCTATTATGTCCTTAGTCGATATATCTTGGTGAACATGAGACAGCCTTGATATTGTTAAGACTAATATGTGTTCTAATCTTATAGGATGCTTCGAGCATGGAATAAGATGTAGACTCATGGGTACATTGGATGTACTGGACAGACCCTACTAGGATGTTCAATTGTTTGTCACAATGTGAATATTCCTTGAATGTGACAAGTGGCACATTTCCTCTGACTTGAGATCACTTGTGTTATCTAAATGATGATTGCCATTGTTTTGAGGTAGTTCAATATCATTTGAAACATAATGATTATAGACTATCTTGGATGGTGAGCTTGAATCAGGTTAGGGCACTAGTGATAGACATAGGATTGCCGTCTCCTTGTTTAAGGAGTGTGATGTTCTAAAGGGGCCCCCTGGATGAGATGATTGAGAAAAGTGTATGGCCATACCCAGGTGACTATGTTCATCTGTTCTGATCATGCTCATCATATTGGAGTTACGAGCTTGACAGGCTTGTCCAATAAGAACATCCAGTGGCAAAGGAAATATGTATGCTTTGTGAAATGATTCACACTTGTGCTGTGGTTTGGGTGTAGTCTTGGAAGACTCTTTCCTTTATATCGGGAGACAGTGATGTGTTGCTAGATACCCCTCACTGATCGTGATAATGTGAATTATCGTTACCGACATTTAAAGGAAACCCTCAGGGTCGCACAATTTGATGATATGGCTTACTTAAGTCAGGTCGTGTGGACTGAATTGTTCGGGTTCAGTTTAAAGGGATTTAATCTCTGATTGTGAGTGAGATCTGGTCTGATCATGTTTGATTGATTAGGGCTTGAGATCGGTAAGCTTCGATCGGGAGAATAGATGCCAGATCGGTCAGATCAAGAGCATCGAAGAGATTGACGGTTAGATCTGAAGCCTTAGGGTTTAAGTAAGATCTAGACCATATTGCTTGGGTTAATTGGTCTTGGACCAAACCGATGTGAACTGGCTCATTGGTTGAGCGCATGGTTCAAGTGATGTGGCATTTGCGATTGGGTAAACCCAAGAGCGCACGTTGAGAAGTGGATGCTATTTTTGGATAGCACTTCTACTAATCGTGGCCATGACTCACGATTGCCACACTTCACGCCCCCCTTCTCTTTGTTCGTCGCCAACGCTTGGCTTAGACGAGACAACATCTCGGCTAGAGAAGAGAGGACGACAAGAGAGAAAAACTCACTCAAGCAAGGCGATCTCTTCTCCCTTCCATTCGACAAAGGCTTCTTGGAACCTTGCTAGCACAAGGAGCACCAAGGAAAGTAGGCGACACCAATTGTGTGCGTCACCTTAGGAGAAGGCTCGCTTGCGCCTTTCCTTCCAAGTTTTCATCCAACGCATATGGCTATGGTATGAATTCAAGTTTACTTAAGTTGATCATATATCATGCAATAGATTCTTTCAAACCCTTAATTCCGCTGCAAAAGTTTTATGCGCCATATGTCTAGGGTTTTTGCTCCCCCTAGAAGGGGACCCCCTTAGGTTAAGGGGTACTTTCAATTGGTATCAAAGCCAAAGTTGATGCATGCATTTTATGATTGCTTCATGTTGTGTGATCCATGTTTTAGATCTAGAATTATCAACATGCGAATATACATGTTTCATACCGAAGCTTGTCTATGTTATTTTGCTTGTTGGCGCTTTCAGGTTTTATCTAAAATCCTTATTACATGCGCGCTCCAAATAGATCTAAGCCCATACTTTAAACCCTTAGACGGGTTACTAGGGTTGAAGTCACCCCCTAGGTTAGATCCAGAATGTCTGATCAGATCATCTGACAACCTGAATGGGTCGATCAGATAGCACCTTGGCGCAAGCCTATGGTGGCTATAGGTCGACTGCACACAGGTGTGTAGCGATGTCTGATTGAGACAACTAATGAACGCACCTGAGTTAGGCCCGGGGGTCACGCCCGTTTGCCAGACCTCAGTGTGGTCGTTCAGCCCTGGCGCATGCATAGTTGACCTTATGGTCGACGCAAGTCAGTTAGGACTTGGTGCGTGCAAGGGCAGTGGATCTGACTAGGTTGGATGAGTGGATCCCTAGTAATGGACCGTTGTAAGGTAGTAAGGGCGAATAAGGAAATTAAAATTGATACCTATGGGTTTTCGAAATTTAATTTTCTTGGTTGGATCACATGTTTGAATGTTGCATATGCTTGTTTATTTCTTCTTATGTGGGCTGCCCATATTAATTGTGTGCTGTGCTGGGGCCTGCGTGCCTGTATTAAAAATTGTAAATTAATTATTGTGATCTGCGCATCACATTGTTTTAATTTATAAAATGTTAGTGACCTGCGTGTCACTCTTGTCTAGATAGTTAAATTTGTAATTTAATTTGACAAGAGCACAGTGCACACTTGGCATAGGCGCATGCAGCAAGTGGCTGGACCAGGTGGGAGGTCTAGGGATCGACCCTAGGACCAGGCGCATATTCCTGGTGGGCGCACCTATGCTGCAGATGGCGCTTGGGCCCTGGTTTGGGCCAGATGAGCAGCTAAAGACCCATGAACAGCAAGTGAAGACTTAATTTAAATTAAGGTCTTCTAGGGCTATGGGCTTTTACCACATAAGATTCATGCTTTCTTTTATTGTTTAAATATTAGAATTGCATGATTAGTTTATCTTCTGCTATCACCATAGGAATTGCATGATAGTGAAGAAGATAAAAGACCGTTAAAATCCAACGATCAAATATCAAGCTCGTAAGCCTTCTGACGCGAAACCTCACTGTTCTGATTATCGTTGGAGCCGTGTTGTACCCACTCAGTGGGCACGTCCATCTATCTTCAGACGGTGCGGGACTACACCTGTGTGTTACAGAGTAGGGATTTATCCCTTCTCGTTGCTCAGCATAGCACATGGTGGTCCAGGGAGTAGGTCGGGTCAGCTTGACCGTGTAGGCTACATATGTGGCGCATATGGTAGCACATGGAGGCAGCCATCTGTGGGGTCAGAGACTGTGTTGTACCAACTCAGTTGGCACAGTCTGCTGGATTGCCCGGATGAAGGGGAATCGCACGGGTTGGCGATTGGCTGGGACAGCCTACCAGAGATTAGTGCTTGTACTCTCTGTGCATCTTATCTCGCCTGAGCGGGACGCGGAGACCAAGTATGAAATCTGGATCCCATCTCACTAAAAGAGTTCTACTCTTTCGGGCTGTTTTGCTGGATTTTTCACGCCTGATAAAATAGTGAGAAAAAGAATCTTTCTTAAGTCCTGATTGATTCTTATACATTGATACTGACCTTGCTGTTCTTGCATTGTTGTAGATACCTGCAGCAACGAACACCATGAACTTCAATGTGCGATCCCTACTAGAAAGAGAGAAGTTTGCTGGGCCGAACTTCTCTGACTGGTTTGGACACCTTAAGATCGTTCTTAAGGCAGAGAGGAAACTGTATGTCCTCGAGACGGCGATACCGCCGCAGCCCGCTCCGAACGCCGCAAGGGCGGTTCGGGAAGCCTATGAAAAGCACGTCAATGATAGCATTGATGTCGCTTGCCTGATGCTAGCGTCTATGACGCCACCGCTGCAGCGTCAGCATGAGGATATGTCAGCTATACAGATTATAGCAAACCTCAAGATGCTGTATGCTGCACAGGCGAGGACTGAACGCTATAATTTGACTAAGCTCTTCTTTCATAGCAAACTGGCTGAAGGGAGCCCAGTGGGAACTCACGTGCTCAAGATGATTGGGCACAAGGAGGCTCTAGAGAAACTGGGGCATACCATCAACCAGGAGCTTGCTGTGGACATTATTCTGCAGTCTCTCCCGCCATCATTCGACGCGTTCATTATTAATTTTAATATGAACAAAATCGATTGTACTCCGGCAGAGCTGCTGAATATGCTCTTGACCACTGAGGAGACTCTGAAGGGTAAGCCTTCGACCTCTGTCTTGATGGTTCCTTCAAGGAACAAGAAGAAGGGGAAGAAGGGCAAGGCCCCGGTCAAGAATTACAGCAAGGCTCTGAAGCAAAAGGTCAAGCGGTCTAAGGAATACAGGTGTTTCCACTGTGGCCAGCTGGGTCACTGGAAAAAGGACTGTAAAGCGCTCCAAGGAGATAAGAGGGGAAGCTTCGCTTCTGGCTCAGGTATATTTGTGACTGAGGTCATGTTATCTTCTTCTATATCATGGGTGTTGGACACTGCATGTGGAGTTCACATTTGTTCAAATGTACAGGAACTCAAGAGAAGAAGGCAGGTGGGACAGCATGAGGTGGACCTACGCGTTGGAAACGGAGCACGGGTTGCTGCTGTTGCTGTAGGAGACTACTTCATTTCTTTACCATCTGGCATTGTATTGGAACTAGACAATTGTTACTTTGTTCCCAGTATAACTAAAAATATTATCTCCATTCCTGCTCTTGTCAGGAAGGGATTTTCCTTTGAATGCAATATTTCAAAGTGTATTTTGTCTTTTGATAATATTGTTTATGCAACTGGTTCAATTAACAATGGGTTATACATGTTGGACATGGAATGTTCGATACAGCAAATTGATATTAAGAAAGCCAAGTATGCTGATGACAGCACCTTGCTATGGCATAGTCGTTTAGGCCATATTAACGAGAAACGCATTAAGCGGTTGCATGATCATGGACTGCTGGGATCATTCTCCTATAAGGAGATTGATACATGCAAAGCTTGTTTAATGGGTAAAATGACGAAGTCACCTTTTCCTCACAAAGGTCAAAGGGCTTCAGGTTTACTTGACCTTATACACAGTGATGTGTGTGGGCCATTTAGTAAACATGCCAGAGGTGGCTATCAGTACTTCATTACCTTTACTGATGATTTCAGTAGGTATGGCTATGTCTATCTGATGAGACATAAGAGTGAATCTTTTGACAAGTTCAAAGAGTTCAAGAATGAAGTACAAAATCAGCTAGGCCGAAATATCAAGGCACTTCGCTCAGATCGAGGTGGTGAATACTTGAGTCATACGTTTACTGACTATCTGAAGGAGTGTGGGATTATCTCACAGCTCACTCCGCCAGGAACACCGCAATGGAATGGTGTGTCCGAGAGGAGAAATAGAACGTTACTTGATATGGTTCGTTCTATGATGAGTCAGGCTACTCTTCCATACTCCTTTTGGGGTTTTGCGCTGGAAACAGCTGCAAAGGTACTAAACCGAGTGCCATCCAAGGCAGTTTCTAAGACTCCATATGAGTTATGGTATGGGAAACAGCCGAGCTTGACATTTATCAGGATCTGGGGCTGCGAGGCTTATGTCAAAAAGCTCGCCTCTGGGAAACTAGAGAGCAGATCTGACAAATGTATCTTTGTCGGTTACCCTAAGGAAACTAAGGGTTATTATTTCTACGATCCCAAGGAGAACAAGGTTTTTGTTGCTCGGACGGCCATATTTCTTGAGAAGGAGTTTCTTCTGCAAGAGGCCAGTGGGAGAGAAATAAAACTGGATGAGAATCCAGAAGAAGGACAAAGTGATCAAGCACAGTTGGATGAGCCTGAGCCGGTAGAACAGGTTATTGAACAACCTGAGGCTCAGATATCACGGGAACCGCGAAGATCGGGTAGGATCCGTCGACAGCCTGAGCGCTATGACGGAGTCTACATCATTGATAATGATGAACCCCTCACTTATGCGGATGCGGTCAGTGGACCGGAGTCAGCGAGATGGCTTGAAGCTATGCGCGCCGAGATGGACTCCATGTCAGATAACCAAGTTTGGGATTTGGTTGATCCGCCTTCGGGAGTTATCCCTATAGGCTGTAAATGGATCTTCAAGAAGAAGATTGACATGGATGGTAACGTGGTTACCTATAAAGGCAGGCTAGTTGCGAAAGGTTTCAAACAAATCTACGGGATAGATTATGATGAAACTTTCTCACCTGTAGCCATGTTTAAGTCTATTCGGATTCTTTTCGCGATAGCTGCATACTATGATTATGAGATCTGGCAGATGGATGTGAAAACAGCTTTCCTTAATGGAAATCTGGATGAGGATGTGTACATGACACAACCAGAGGGTTTCACTAATCCAGCAGATCGTCATAAGATATGCAAGTTAAAGAAGTCTATTTATGGACTTAAGCAAGCATCTAGAAGCTGGAATATTCGTTTTGATGAATCAGTCACCGAATTTGGTTTCATCAAGAACGAGGATGACCCGTGTGTATATAAGAGGTTTAGTGGGAGCGTAATTACTTTTCTAGTCCTCTATGTCGATGACATCTTGATCATTGGAAATGACATTCCTGAAATGCATGCTGTGAAGGCATGGCTGAGGAAATGTTTCCAGATGAAAGATTTAGGAGAAGCAGCCTATGTGTTAGGTGTGAAGATCTACAGGGATAGATCTAAGAGGCTTCTCGGGCTGTGCCAGAGTACTTACATCGATAAGGTCCTGGAGAGATTTCACTTAGAGAATTCTAAGAAAGGATATCTTCCAGTCAGACATGGTCTGAATCTTTCAAAGAGTCAGTGTCCACAAACACAGACTGAGAAAGATGAAATGAACAATACGCCTTATGCTTCGGCTATTGGTTCTATTATGTATGCGATGTTGTGTACTCGCCCAGACGTCGCTTACGGGTTAAGCGTGACCAGTCGTTACCAAAGTAATCCAGGTATGGCGCACTGGATTGCAGTCAAGAACATTTTAAAATATCTGCGGAGGACCAAAGATATGTTCTTGATATATGGTGGTCAGGAAGAACTCAGTATTGAAGGATATACTGACGCTTCGTTCCAGTCGGACCAGGATGATTTCCGATCGCAATCAGGCTATGTTTTTAGCTTGAATGGAGGTGCAGTGGTGTGGAAGAGTTTCAAACAGTCAACTGTTGCTGATTCCACAACAGAAGCCGAGTATGTTGCAGCCTCGGAAGCATCCAAGGAGGCAGTGTGGATTCGTAAGTTCGTGAGAGAACTTGGTGTTGTTCCTTCGAGTGCAGATCCTTTGGTTATCTTTTGTGATAACACTGGAGCAATCGCACAAGCAAAGGAACCACGGTCGCACCAGAAGTCCAAGCACATACAGAGACGGTTTCATTTGATCAGGGAGATCATAGATCGTGGCGAGATCAAAGTATGCAAGGTTCATACAGATGACAATCTGGCTGACCCGCTTACCAAGCCTCTGGCGCAGCAGAAGCATGAGAAGCACTGTAATAATATGGGTTGAGATTTCTCAACCATTAGATTAAGTGCAAGTGGGAGATTGTTGGGGTATGCCCTTAAGGCTAATGTTTGAGGCCTATGGGAATGTATTTGTATCATGTAATAAACTGTTATGTTTATAAAGGCATGGTTGTTATTCAGTTAGCTACATTGTCTTGCTGCAATATATGTTCTTCTGAATAATGTCTCAAAGCTGTTCAGCTCGGCTGACATGCTATTATGTCCTTAGTCGATATATCTTGGTGAACATGAGACAGCCTTGATATTGTTAAGACTAATATGTGTTCTAATCTTATAGGATGCTTCGAGCATGGAATAAGATGTAGACTCATGGGTACATTGGATGTACTGGACAGACCCTACTAGGATGTTCAATTGTTTGTCACAATGTGAATATTCCTTGAATGTGACAAGTGGCACATTTCCTCTGACTTGAGATCACTTGTGTTATCTAAATGATGATTGCCATTGTTTTGAGGTAGTTCAATATCATTTGAAACATAATGATTATAGACTATCTTGGATGGTGAGCTTGAATCAGGTTAGGGCACTAGTGATAGACATAGGATTGCCGTCTCCTTGTTTAAGGAGTGTGATGTTCTAAAGGGGCCCCCTGGATGAGATGATTGAGAAAAGTGTATGGCCATACCCAGGTGACTATGTTCATCTGTTCTGATCATGCTCATCATATTGGAGTTACGAGCTTGACAGGCTTGTCCAATAAGAACATCCAGTGGCAAAGGAAATATGTATGCTTTGTGAAATGATTCACACTTGTGCTGTGGTTTGGGTGTAGTCTTGGAAGACTCTTTCCTTTATATCGGGAGACAGTGATGTGTTGCTAGATACCCCTCACTGATCGTGATAATGTGAATTATCGTTACCGACATTTAAAGGAAACCCTCAGGGTCGCACAATTTGATGATATGGCTTACTTAAGTCAGGTCGTGTGGACTGAATTGTTCGGGTTCAGTTTAAAGGGATTTAATCTCTGATTGTGAGTGAGATCTGGTCTGATCATGTTTGATTGATTAGGGCTTGAGATCGGTAAGCTTCGATCGGGAGAATAGATGCCAGATCGGTCAGATCAAGAGCATCGAAGAGATTGACGGTTAGATCTGAAGCCTTAGGGTTTAAGTAAGATCTAGACCATATTGCTTGGGTTAATTGGTCTTGGACCAAACCGATGTGAACTGGCTCATTGGTTGAGCGCATGGTTCAAGTGATGTGGCATTTGCGATTGGGTAAACCCAAGAGCGCACGTTGAGAAGTGGATGCTATTTTTGGATAGCACTTCTACTAATCGTGGCCATGACTCACGATTGCCACACTTCACGCCCCCCTTCTCTTTGTTCGTCGCCAACGCTTGGCTTAGACGAGACAACATCTCGGCTAGAGAAGAGAGGACGACAAGAGAGAAAAACTCACTCAAGCAAGGCGATCTCTTCTCCCTTCCATTCGACAAAGGCTTCTTGGAACCTTGCTAGCACAAGGAGCACCAAGGAAAGTAGGCGACACCAATTGTGTGCGTCACCTTAGGAGAAGGCTCGCTTGCGCCTTTCCTTCCAAGTTTTCATCCAACGCATATGGCTATGGTATGAATTCAAGTTTACTTAAGTTGATCATATATCATGCAATAGATTCTTTCAAACCCTTAATTCCGCTGCAAAAGTTTTATGCGCCATATGTCTAGGGTTTTTGCTCCCCCTAGAAGGGGACCCCCTTAGGTTAAGGGGTACTTTCAAAGGGCTTGGTTCACTTTGGGTGAACGCTTAAGCCTTCAATACTTTCCATCTTTGGAATTCGGTTTCAAGTGGATTGTGTGTAACGCCTCCACATTAGTGTGGGAGGTTACTCACTTGTCGAATTCTCTTGTGAAGGCTTCTCCAATTTCGGTGAAGAAAGGACTTGACGAAAACAAGAGAAAGGAGTCTCGCCAAGCAAGATTTTCCCTTCCCTTCCATACGAAAAGGAACCTTGAAGCCTTGCTAGCACAAGGACGACAAGGTGTAGGCCAATTTCTTCTTGTGTGTGGCACACTTTGGAGGAGAACCCTATCGTTCTCTAGCTTCCAAGCCGAGTCCAATCCTCATGGCAATGGTATGAATTCTCTCTTATCCATTCAATCGTTCGAAGTTGATCATGAGAACATGTAACATGCGATTAGTTGAAACCCTAGCATCTTCATGGATTGAATGAAATATGCGCCACCCACTCTTAGGGTTTTCGGCCCCCCCCCTCTTGAAAGGGGTTTTATCCGCTTGCGCTCCCCCTAGAAGGGGACCCAACAATTGGTATCAGAGCCGGTCTTATATGTTCTTTTGATTGCTTTGAGTGATCCATGTATGTTTGTAGCTTAGATCTATGTTTTTTCTCTTCATGCGAGTATACTAGTTGATAGTATGTTTAGATTTGCGCATGTATAAGAGTTATCTTGGCGCTAGATGATTGGTGCATGTATGTTGGTTGCGGTTCATGTTATTGTAATTGTGTTTTTCAAACCCTAAATGACATGCGCGCCCAACTAGATCTAAGTTGCACCTATTGTAAACCCTTAGATGGGTTGATGGGGTTGAAAGCATCATCTTGTATAGATCAAGCTAGTCTGATCAGACCATCTGACAGCCTAGATGGGTCGACCAGATAGCACCTGTGCGCAAGCACGAGGTGGCTATAGGTTGACTGCATCAATGGCGTGTAGCGAGGTCTGGTTGAGACAACCAGTGAACACACATGAGTTAGGCCCGGGGTCACACCCGCTTGCCAGAACTCATGTTGGTTGTTCAGCCCTAGGGGCATGCATGGTTGACCATTAGGTCAACTCGAGTCAGTTAGGACTTGGTGCATGCAAGGGCTTGGATCTAACTAGATTGATGAGTGGATCCCTATCAATGGACCATTGTAAGGTAGTAGGGCACATAAGACAAGTAAAATTGATTCCAATGGGATTTGAAAATTTTTATTTTGTCTATGGATCACATGATTGATTGAATGATGCCATGATGCTTGTTTATTTAATCTTATGTGGGTTGCCCTATTGTGTGCTGTGCTGGGGCCTGCGTGCCTGGTTAATTATAAGTTAATATTATTGTGATCTGCGAATCACATTTTTGTTAATCTATTGTATAATTGACCTGCGAGTCAAAGCTTGTCTAGATAGATCAAAATGTATTTTGATTAGACAAGAGCATAAAGGCACACATCCAAGAGGGGCATTCAGCTGGTGGCGCACCTGAGGTGCTCTTGGCGCTAGGGCCCTGGGTTGGACCAGATGAGATGCAAAAGAGCTCAAGTGAAGACTTAAGTAAAATTAAGGTCTTACTAGGGTTCATGGGCTTTTACCACATAAGATCATGCTTTCTATTTATTGCTTATATAATTAGAATTGCATGTGTTTATCTTCTGCTATCACCATAGGACTTGAATGATAGTGAAGAAGATAAAAGACCGGTAAAATCCAACGCTAACATATCAAGCTCGGAAAGCCTTCTGACGCGAAACCTCACCGTTCTGACTATCGTTGGAGCCGTGTTGTACCCACTCAGTGGGCACGTCCATCTATCTTCAGACGGTGCTGGATTTCACCTGCGTGTTACAGAGAAGGGATTTATCGCTTCTCGTTGCTCAGCATAGCACGTGGTGGTCCAGGGAGTAGGTCGGGTCAGCTTGACCATGTAGGCTACATATGTGGCGCATATGGTAGCACATGGAGGCAGCCATCTGTGGGATCAGAGACTGTGTTGTACCAACTCAGTTGGCACAGTCTGCTGGATTGCCCAGATGAAGGGGAATCGCACGGGTTGGCGATTGGCTGGGACAGCCTACTAGAAATTAATGCTTGTCATCTCTGTGCATCTTATCTCGCCTGAGCGGGACGCGGAGACCAAGTATGAAATCTGGATCCCATCTCACTAAAAGAGTGTTACTCTTTCGGACTATTTACTGGATTTTTCAGTCAGACAAAATAGTGAGAAAAGAATCTTTCTTAAGTCCTGGATAGATTCTAAACATTGATACTAACCTTGCTGTTCTTGCATTGTTGTAGATACCTGCAGCAACGAACACCATGAGCTTCAATGTGCGATCCCTACTGGAAAGGGAGAAGTTTGCAGGGCCAAACTTCTCTGACTGGTTCGGACACCTTAAGATCGTTCTTAAGGCAGAGAGGAAACTGTATGTCCTCGAGACGGCTGTGCCGCCTCAACCCGCTGCGAACGCCGCTAGGGCGGTTCGCGATGCCTATGAAAAGCACGTCAATGATAGCATTGATGTCGCTTGCCTGATGCTAGCGTCTATGACGCCACCGCTGCAGCGTCAGCATGAGGATATGTCGGCTATAGAGATTATAGCGAACCTCAAGATGCTGTATGCTGCACAGGCGAGGACAGAACGCTATAATCTGACGAAGCTCTTCTTTCAGAGCAAACTGGCTGAAGGGAGCCCAGTGGGAGCTCACGTGCTCAAGATGATTGGGCACAAGGAGGCTCTGGAGAAACTGGGGCATACCGTCAACCAGGAGCTTGCTGTAGACATAATTCTGCAGTCTCTCCCGCCCTCTTTCGATGCGTTCATTATTAACTTTAATATGAACAAGATCGATTGTACTCTGGCAGAGCTGCTGAATATGCTCTTGACTACTGAGGAAACTCTGAAGGGAAAGCCTTCAACCTCTGTCTTGATGGTTCCTTCCAGGAACAAGAAGAAGGGGAAGAAGGGCAAAGCCCCAGTCAAGAACTACAGTAAGGCTCTGAAGCAAAAGGTTAAGCGGTCAAAGGACAACAGGTGTTTCCACTGTGGCCAGCTGGGTCACTGGAAAAAGGACTGCAAAGCGCTCCAAGGAGATAAGAGGGGAAGCATCGCTTCTGGCTCAGGTATATATGTGACTGAGGTCATGTTATCTTCTTCTTCTATTTCATGGGTGTTGGACACTGCATGTGGAGTTCACATTTGTTCAAATGTACAGGAACTCAAGAGAAGAAGACAGGTGGGACAGCATGAGGTAGACCTACGCGTTGGAAACGGGGCACGGGTTGCTGCTGTTGCTGTAGGAGACTATTTCATTTCTTTACCATCTGGCATTGTATTAGAATTAAACAATTGTTATTTTGTACCCAGTATTACCAAGAATATTATCTCCATTCCTGCTCTTGTCAGGAAGGGTTTTTCCTTTGAATGCAAGACTTCAAAGTGTGTTTTAACTTATGATAATATTGTGTATGCAACTGGTTCAATTAACAATGGGTTATTCATGTTGGACATGGAATGTTCTATACAAAACATTGATAATAAGAAAGCCAAGTATGCTGATGACAGCACCTTGCTATGGCATAGTCGTTTAGGCCATATTAACGAGAAGCGCATTAAGTGGTTGCATGATCATGGACTGCTGGGATCATTCTCCTGTGAGGAGATTGATACATGCAAAGCTTGTTTGATGGGTAAAATGACGAAGTCACCTTTTCCTAACAAAGGTCAAAGGGCTTCAGGTTTACTTGACCTTATACACAGTGATGTGTGTGGGCCATTTAGTAAACATGCCAGAGGTGGCTATCTGTACTTCATTACCTTTACTGATGATTTCAGTAGGTATGGATATGTCTATCTAATGAGACATAAAAGTGAATCTTTTGACAAGTTCAAAGAGTTCAAAAATGAAGTACAAAATCAGTTAGGCCGAAATATCAAGGCACTTCGTTCTGATCGAGGTGGAGAATACCTAAGTCGAGAATTTACTGACTATCTGAAAGAGTGTGGGATTATCTCACAGCTCACTCCGCCAGGAACACCGCAATGGAATGGTGTGTCCGAGAGGAGAAATAGAACGTTACTTGATATGGTTCGTTCTATGATGAGTCAGGCCACTCTTCCATACTCCTTTTGGGGTTTTGCACTGGAAACAGCTGCAAAGGTACTAAACCGAGTGCCATCCAAGGCAGTTTCTAAAACGCCATATGAGTTATGGTATGGGAAACAGCCTAGCTTGACATTTATCAGGATCTGGGGTTGCGAGGCTTATGTCAAAAAGCTCGCCTCTGGGAAACTGGAGAGCAGATCTGAGAAATGCATCTTTGTCGGTTACCCTAAGGAAACTAAGGGTTATTATTTCTACGATCCCAAGGAGAACAAGGTATTTGTTGCTCGGACTGCCATATTTCTTGAGAAGGAATTTCTTCTGCAAGAGGCCAGTGGGAGAGAAATAAAACTGGATGAGAATCCAGATGAAGGACAAAGTAGTCAAGCACAGTTGGATGAGCCTGAGCCGGTAGAACAGGTTATTGAACAACCTGAGGCTCAGATATCACGGGAACCGCGAAGATCGGGAAGGATCCGTCGACAGCCTGAGCGCTATGACGGAGTCTACATCATTGATAATGATGAACCCCTCACCTATGCGGATGCGGTCAGTGGACCGGAGTCAGCTAGATGGCTTGAAGCTATGCGAGCCGAGATGGACTCCATGTCAGATAACCAAGTCTGGGATTTGGTTGATCCGCCTTCGGGAGTAATCCCTATAGGCTGTAAATGGATCTTCAAGAAGAAGATTGACATGGATGGTAACGTAGTTACCTATAAAGGCAGGCTAGTAGCGAAAGGTTTCAAACAAATCTACGGGATAGATTATGATGAAACTTTCTCTCCTGTAGCCATGTTTAAGTCTATTCGGATTCTTTTCGCGATAGCTGCATATTACGATTATGAGATCTGGCAGATGGATGTGAAAACAGCTTTCCTTAATGGAAATCTGGATGAGGATGTGTATATGACACAACCTGAAGGTTTCACTAATCCAGCAGATCGTCATAAAATATGCAAGTTAAAGAAGTCCATTTATGGACTTAAACAAGCATCAAGAAGCTGGAATATTCGTTTTGATGAATCAATCTCTGAGTTTGGTTTCATCAAGAACGAGGACGACCCGTGTGTATATAAGAGGTTTAGTGGGAGCGTGATTACATTCCTAATCCTCTACGTCGATGATATCTTGATCATTGGAAATGATATTCCTGAACTGCATGCTGTTAAAGCATGGTTAAGAAAATGTTTCCAGATGAAAGATCTAGGAGAAGCAGCCTATGTATTAGGTGTGAAGATCTACAGGGATAGATCTAAGAGGCTTCTCGGGCTGTGCCAGAGTACTTACATCGATAAGGTCCTGGAGAGATACCATTTAGAGAATTCTAAAAGGGGATATCTTCCAGTCAGACATGTTCTGAATCTTTCGAAGAGTCAGTGTCCACAAACACAAACTGAGAAAGATGAAATGGACAATATGCCTTATGCTTCGGCTATTGGGTCCATTATGTATGCGATGTTGTGTACTCGCCCTGACGTCGCTTACGGGTTAAGCGTAACCAGTCGATTCCAAAGTAATCCAGGTTTGGCGCACTGGATTGTAGTCAAGAACATTATAAAATATCTGCGGAGGACCAAAGATATGTTCTTGATATATGGTGGTCAGGAAGAACTCAGTATAGAGGGATATACTGACGCTTCGTTCCAGTCGGACCAGGATGATTTCCGATCGCAATCAGGCTATGTTTTTAGCTTGAATGGTGGAGTAGTGGTGTGGAAGAGTTTCAAACAGTCAACTGTTGCTGATTCCACAACAGAAGCCGAGTATGTTGCAGCCTCGGAAGCATCCAAGGAGGCAGTATGGATTCGCAAGTTCGTGAGAGAACTTGGTGTCGTTCCTTCGAGTGCAGATCCTTTGGTTATCTTCTGTGATAACACTGGAGCAATCGCACAAGCAAAGGAACCACGGTCGCACCAGAAATCCAAGCACATACAGAGACGGTTTCACTTGATCCGGGAGATCATTGATCGAGGCGAGATTAAAATCTGCAAAGTTCATACAGACGACAATCTGGCTGACCCGCTTACCAAGCCTCTAGCGCAGCAGAAGCATGAGAAGCACTGTAATAATATGGGTTTGAGATTTCTCAACCATTAGATTAAGTGCAAGTGGGAGATTGTTGGGGTATGCCCTTAAGGCTAATGTTTGAGGCCTTGGGATTGTATAAGTATCATGTAATAAACTCTTGAGTTTATAAAGGCATGGTTATTATTCAGGTTGTTACCTTGTCTGCTGTAATAAGTGTACTACTGAATAATGTCTCAAAGCTGTTCAGCTAGGCTGACATGCATATGTCCTTAGTCGAGATATCTTGGTGAACTTGAGACAGCCTTGATATGATTGAGACTAATATGTGTTCTAATCTTATAGGATGCTTCGAGCATGGAATAAGATGTAGACTCATGGGTACATTGGATGTACTGGACAGACCCTACTAGGATATTCAGTTGGTTGTCACAATGTGAATATTCCTTGTAAGCACCAAGTGGCACATGTCCTTTGACTTGAGATCACTTGTGTTTCTAAATGATGAATGTCATTATTTTGAGGTATTTCAATATCATTTGAAATATAATGATTATAGACTATCTTGGATAATGATCATGAGTCAGGTTAGGACACTAGTGATAGATATAGAATTGCCGTCTCCTTGTTTAAGGAGTGTGATGTTCTAAAGGGCCCCCCTAGATGAGATGATTGAGATAGTGTATGGCCATACCCAGGTGACTATGTTCATCTGATCTAATCATGCTCATCATATTGGAGTTACAAGCTTGACAGGCTTGTCCAATAAGAACATCCAGTGGCAAAGGACACATGTATGCCTTGTGAAGAAGATTCACACTTGTGCTGTGATTTGGGAGTAGTCTTGGAAGACTCTTTCCTTTATATCGGGAGACAGTGATGTGTTGCTAGATACCCCTCACTGATCGTGATAACGTGAGTTATCGTTACCGACATTTAAAGGAAACCCTCAGGGTCGCACAATTTGATGATATGGCTTACTTGAGTCAGATCGTGTGGACTGAATTGTTTGGGTTCAGTTTAAAGGGATTTAATCTCTGATTGTAAGTGAGATCTGGTCTGATCATGTTTGATTGATTAGGGCTTGAGATCGGTAAGCTTCGATCGAGAGAGATAATGCTAGATCGGTGAGATCAGGAGCGTCAAGAAATGAACGGTTGGATCTTGAACCTTTAGGGTTTATTGTGATCTAGACCATATGGCTTGGGTTAATTGGTCTTGGACCAAACCGACATTGAACCGGCTCATGGATGAGCGCATGGTTCATGGGAGGTGAGTTAAGGGCTTGGTTCACTTTGGGTGAACGCTTAAGCCTTCAATACTTTCCATCTTTGGAATTCGGTTTCAAGTGGATTGTGTGTAACGCCTCCACATTAGTGTGGGAGGTTACTCACTTGTCGAATTCTCTTGTGAAGGCTTCTCCAATTTCGGTGAAGAAAGGACTTGACGAAAACAAGAGAAAGGAGTCTCGCCAAGCAAGATTTTCCCTTCCCTTCCATACGAAAAGGAACCTTGAAGCCTTGCTAGCACAAGGACGACAAGGTGTAGGCCAATTTCTTCTTGTGTGTGGCACACTTTGGAGGAGAACCCTATCGTTCTCTAGCTTCCAAGCCGAGTCCAATCCTCATGGCAATGGTATGAATTCTCTCTTATCCATTCAATCGTTCGAAGTTGATCATGAGAACATGTAACATGCGATTAGTTGAAACCCTAGCATCTTCATGGATTGAATGAAATATGCGCCACCCACTCTTAGGGTTTTCGGCCCCCCCCTCTTGAAAGGGGTTTTATCCGCTTGCGCTCCCCCTAGAAGGGGACCCAACAGCCTCGACGTAGTTCTGTGCAGATATCTCCAGATGAGATCATGGGTGAATCCCATGGGGTTCACCTACCAGTGAAGTGTGCGGCAGCTTTCAAAAACTTTGACATCATCGGTGAACCCCATCGGGTTCACCAGGCAGTGACGCGCGCGCTGAAATCCTTCCTTCGGCAAGATCACGGGGCCGTGAAGTCCAGAGAAGGCTCCGATTGAGCCCAAATTTTACGGGCAGCTTCATCTTCTCATAAGGAATCACCCCATACTTTTAGATTCTTCAAAAAGACCTCAAAATTGGGTGATTTTACCTGAAATTCAATAAGACAGATGAAAAGTGAAGATTCTAAAGTTTTTAAGTAATTAAGTCTTAAAGGAGTGTGAAATCATTAAAATAGGCCTAAATTCATCATGGAATAATAGTAAAAAATCACTACTAAAATGTATGGTGTCAAATACTCCTCGACTTAAATCTTTGCATGTCCTCAAGCAATAAAATAAGTTGAAATACATGCTTGGTATAAGAATAATCTTTTGTGTTGAAGTTCGCACCCGAGTTTGGAAAATATTTTTTAGCAATCCAAGATCTAATCAGAAGAAATCAACTAAAAGGAGTGTCTTAAGCATTCACCAGTTTGGTCCCACAGTTTCTAGATATCAAACGATTCAGAAAGCAGTAAAAATGAGATTCAATCAAGCAAACACAACACTCATTTCATTCTTTTCCTTCCAATTCATAATATTGGGGTTAACTCAAATGTCTCATTCAGGATATAAGATACTGATTATTGCACTAGACTTCAACTCATATCCTTAGGTACCATTGCCAATTTTTCGCAATGCCAAGTAAAGGAGTCTTTTTATTGAATTTTCAATTCACATTTCTTAGATTCCAACTCATGTCCTTCGGTACCACTGCCAATTTTTTGCAGTGCCAAGTAGAGGAATCTAAGTGTGAGAAATTTTTTTTTAATGCTAAATATCAAAGATCAACATATCCTTGCATTTTAATAGATGTAGTGTTTCCCCAATACTAGAAAGGAATTCAAAGTTTGAAAAGAGATTATGCATCATAATATGAAACGAATGTAAATTGCAAACCAAAATCAATTGAAGAATCATGAAAATGTTTGACCCACTATATGAACATCATAAAATCAATCTGTTTAGAAAATTTCAAATTCAAAGAACATATGGACATGACTATAAAGTAAATTTCTAACAAGTACTACATTCAACATGTCTTGATAAATTCCAACCAATCATGCATTCAATTTTTTAGACAAAAATTTTCATGGCTATCATCAGACAAGACAATCATGACAAGTCAATAAAATTTTTCATCACAAGTTATGCAATATATCCTTCAGAACAGTTACATGCAAGCTTATAAATTCACACATCATTTAGCATGAAAAGCATAATATCAGAATGGAAAGCAAGTGGCTCAAATATATCTTATACACTGCAGAGAGTGGGGCCTGAAGAAGTGGACCAGGCCCACGAATAGTGGCATATATGATACAATGCCAATATCAAAATATCCATCATAGAGTAGTAGAACAAAGCCATAAAGTCACAACAACTACAACCAAACAACCAAGAAGAAGCTGGAGTCAAGACAGCTCACCCGCTCTGGAATATTGCATAGTCCTCTATGCAATGTCGTATATACGAGAGGAGAAGGTGGCGATGTCGAGTCTGGATGGAGCAGTGTACTTCATGGGCGAACCCTGTCGGGTTCACCTAGCCGTGAAGTGTACTGGTCTTCAGTGAAAATTCAGCAAAAATTTCCTATTCGCGTAGCGCATCTACATCCTAGAAATAAACCTCTAATCAGTGTATATCAAGATGAAGATTTCCTAAGATAGACTAGATAATCAAGAGAGTGAATTATTCAACGATGGTAAACTATAAACTAAATGACAACTAATGTAACAAAAAGAAAATGAAAACAATGATAAAACTTGCATTGCCTCCCAAGAGCGCTAGTTTTAGGTCAACAGCTTGACCATAGAAGTGTTATGTAGTGGCATCAGTGGGGTCGAAAAGGGCAAGAACTTCCCCTTGTTCGACCCATTCATCTTCAAAATAAAGCTTGAGGCGATGCCCATTAACCACAAAACTCCCAGTGTGTTCAGCCTATATGGTGATTGCACCGTAAGGTTGGACATGTTGAACTATGAATGGTCCAGACCACCTCGTGCGAAGCTTCCCTGGAAGGAGACGAAGTCTCGGGTTGAACAGAAGCACTTTGTCCCCTTCGTGCAATTCCTTCTTGAGTATGCGTTTGTCATGCCAATACTTGGTACGAGCTTTGTAAATCTTTGCATTTTCATAGGCGTAGAGGTGCATCTCATCCAGCTCGTCTAACTGTAATTTTCTCCTTTCACTGGCGCTCTTAAAGTCATAATTTATTTGCTTGATTGCCCAATGCGCCCTGTGCTCAAGTTCAACGGGTAAGTGACAGGATTTTCCATAAATAAGTTGGAAAGGAGACATACCTAGGAGGGTCTTGAATGCAGTCCTATAGGCCCATAAAGCGTCGGGTAACTTCAATGCCCAATCCTTCCGTGATCGAGATACAGTCTTTTCCAATATTTGCTTGATTTCTCTATTGGAGACTTCTACCTGACCACTAGTCTGAGGATGGTAAGGCGTGGCGATTCTGTGCTTGACCCCATACTTTTTCAAGAGTGCTCCAAATTTTTGCTCAATGAAGTGCAATCGTCCCTCACTTATCAATATGCATGGGACTCCAAATCAAGGGAAAATCACTCGCTTCATGAACTTCATAACTACCCTGGAGTCGTTGGTGGCTTCGGCTGAAGCCTCAACCCACTTCAACACATAGTCGACGGCAACAAGGATGTACCATTTCCCACATGAAGAAGGGAAGGGACCCATGAAGTCTATCCCCCATACATCAAAAATCTCTACTTCTAACATGTCATTCAAAGGCAACTCGTTCCTTCTTGAAATGTTCCCAGTTCGTTGACAGCTGTCACAAGTTGAAACGAATTGTTTAGCATCATGAAAAATAGACGGCCAATACAAACCATATTGTAGGACTTTGAAGGCAGTTTTAGAGGCCACAGCATGCCCTCCATGAGGTGAGGCGTGGCATTGAGCTAACACATCTTGTATCTCCACTTCCGGTACACACCGTCTGTACATCCCATCTGAAGGTCCCCTAAATCTAAGGGGGGCGAAACCCTATAGGCGCATATGGAGGTTAAGATGCAGTGGAAAGGGGTTTCTACGATCTTTGCATGCGTTATGATCAACTTATAAAACTCTGCATGAATGAAAACGATTCATACCATAGCCATTTCTAGATGGCGTCTTGGAAGCAAAAGATGCAAGCGCCTCTTCTCCAAAGTCTCGCACACAAGATGAAGATGCGCTCCTTCCTTGGTGCTCCTTGTGCTAGCAAGGATCGTCCAAGGTGTCTTGATCGCTTGAAGGGAAGAGAGAGTTCTTTCTTGCTTGGCGTCTTTTCTCCTTGTCGTCCACCAGTTTTTTACCACACGAAATTGTGTTCTCTCGTCAAAAACTAGAGCGAGCGACGAACCAAGAGGAGAGGCGTGAATAGAGGCTATCGTGAGGCATGGCCACGATTAGAAGAAGTGCTATCTAAAAATAGCAAGTCACTTCTCAAGTTGCGATCATGGGTTTACCCAATCGCAAATCCAATTCACCCTTGAACCATGCGCTCATCCATTGAGCCGGTTCACTTGACTTTGGTTCAATAACCAAATAAACCAAGCAATCAGTCCAGATCATAATAAACCCCTAAGGCTTAAGATCTGACCGTTAATCTCTTGATGCTCCTGATCTCACCGATCTAGCATCCATTCTCTCAATCGAAGCTTACCGATCTCAAGCCCTAATCAATCAAACATGATCAGACCAGATCTCACTTACAATCAGAGATTAAAATCCCTTTAAACTGAACCCAAACAATTCAGTCCACACGATCTGACTTAAGTAAGCCATATCATCAAATTGTGCGACCCTGAGGGTTTCCTTTAAATGTCGGTAACGATAACTCACGTCATCACGATCAGTGAGGGGTATCTAGCAACACATCACTGTCTCCCGATAGAAAGGAAAGAGTCTTCCAAGACTACACCCAAAATACAGCACAAGTGTGAATCCAATTCACAAGGCATGCATCTTTCCTTTGCCACTTGATATTCTTATTGGACAAGCGTGTCAAGCTTGTAACTCCAATATGATGAGCATGATTAGATCAGATGAACATAGTCACCTGGGTATGGCCATACACTTTTCTCAATCATCTCATCCAGGGGGCCCCTTTAGAACATCACACTCCTTAAACAAGGAGACGGCAATCCTATGTCTATCACTAGTGCCCTAACCTGACTCAAGCTCACCATCCAAGATAGTCTATAACCATTATGTTTCAAATGATATTGAACTACCTCAAAACAATGACAATCATCATTTAGAAAACACAAGTGATCTCAAGTCAGAGGAAATGTGCCACTTGTTACAATCAAGGATTATTCACATTGTGACAAGCAATTGAATATCCTAGTAGGGTCTGTCCAGTACATCCAATGTACCCATGAGTCTACATCTTATTCCATGCTCGAAGCATCCTATAAGATTAGAACACATATTAGTCTCAACCATATCAAGGCTGTCTCATGTTCACCAAGATATATCGACTAAGGACATTCACTGCATGTCAGCCTAGCTGAACAGCTTTGAGACATTATTCAGAAGTACACTTATTGCAGCAGATAATGTAACAAACTGAATAACAACCATGCCTTTATAAACATAAAAGTTTATTACATGATACTGTTACAATCCCAAGGCCTCAAACATTAGCCTTAAGGGCATACCCCAACACCATCGGCGCACCTCCAATATGAGAATGGCCCATCCCAATAATATGACTTCACATCATGCAAGAACCTTTTCTTTTTCTGAAAGGAAAGATTAGGAGGAAATATGTCAGAAACTATAAAATTGACAAAATCTGCATACCACGGCGCTTGTTGTTCAAGTAAGGCAAATAAGTGTTCTTCAGGGAACATGTCATTAATTTCCAGCTCGTGGTCAGTCCTTGCGTCAACATTTCGTTCCAGCCTAGAGAGGTGGTCAGCTACAAGATTTTCACTCCCCTTCTTGTCTCTAATTTCCACATCAAATTCTTGTAAGAGGAGGATCCATCGAATAAGCCTTGGTTTGGCATCCTTTTTGTTGATCAAATATTTAATGGCTGCATGGTCAGTGAAAACAATTATTTTTGAATTAACTAAATATGAATGAAATATATCAAAAGCAAAAACTATTGCTAGCAGCTCTTTCTCTGTGGTGGCATAATTTATTTAGGCATCATCGAGCATGCGACTGGCATAGTAAATGGCGTGAAGCTTCTTGTCTTTTCTTTGCCCCAATACCGCCCCAACTGCCTGGTCACTAGCGTCGCACATCATTTAAAAGGGGAGGGACCAGTCTGGAGGTTGAATTATTGGAGCGGTTGTCAACGCTTCTTGAGCCTCGCGAAAGCGTCATCGCAATCCCTGTCAAAGCAAAAGATGGAGTCTTTAGCAAGTAAATTGGTCAGGGGGTGAGATATTTTAGAGAAATCTTTAATAAAGCATCGGTAGAAGCCAGCATGTCCCAAGAAGCTTCTAATCCCTTTTACAGAAGTTGGCGGCTTGAGATTTTCAATGATTTCAATTTTCGCTCTGTCCACCTCTATCCCTCGCTCCGAGACTAGATGACCAAGCACAATGCCTTCTTTCACCATGAAGTGGCACTTCTCCCAATTTAGTACCAAGTTCACCTCTTCGCATCTCTGCAAAACCTTAGATAAGTTAGATAAGCAATGATGGAAGGAAGAACCATACACAGAAAAATCGTCCATAAATATATCCATAAAATCTTCGTTAAAGTCAGAGAATATAGCCATCATTGGTCTTTGGAAAGTTGCGGGGGCATTGCAGAGACCAAACGGCATCCTCCTATATGCATATGTGCCGTAGGGGCATGTGAAGGTGGTTCGCTCCTGATCGTCTGGATGGATGGGGATTTGAAAGAAACCTGAGAACCCATCCAAGAAGCAAAAGTAAGAATTATGGGCTAATCTATCAAGCATCTGGTCAATGAAAGGAAGAGGAAAATGGTCTTTTCTTGTTGCAGAGTTCAACTTCCTGTAATCAATGCGCATTCGGTGTCCTGTGATCGTGCGGGTTGTTATCAACTCGTCTGTGTCAGTCTTTACAACCGTGACGCCTCCTTTTTTTGGAACCACATGGACTGGACTCACCCAAGAGCTATCTGAAATCGGGTAGATCACGCCAGCATCCAATAATTTAAGCACCTCCTTCTTCACTACCTCTTTCAAGTGTGGGTTGAGTCGGCGTTGGAATTCCTCTGAGGGCTTGCTATTTTCTTCCAACAGGATCCTGTGCTTGCAAATAGATGGGTTAATTCCTTTTATATCATCAAGAGAGTACCCAATTACCTTCCTGTGTAGACGGAGTTCTTGCAAAAGTAATTCAGTCTGTTCCTTATCCAACTCAACACTAACTATTTCAGGGTAAGTGAAGTTTTCACCCAGGAATTCATATCTCAAATTTTCAGGCAAACTTTTGAGCTCGATCTTCTTTTGTCCTTCATCTGCTTGATTCTCGTCTGGTTCGGTTCTCAAACCTGGATCGGCATCAAGCAGGGCAATATATTCCTCAACCTCACCCTCACTGGTGTCACCAGCAGCACTGATAAGGGCGAGCTCCAATGGATCACTCTTTTTCCCAGGCGGCTCGGATTGCTGAACAATTTGCTCAATCAAATCCACGTTGTGACATGCGCCTGCAAAAGAAGGTTTTTTAAGAGAATTAGACATATCAAATTGAATAATATTGTCACCGATGTTTAAAGCCAGTTTCCCATTTTTAACATCGATGACGACACCAGCTGTAGCAAGAAAAGACCTTCCTAAAATAATAGAAAGCCTGTCATCCTCATCGATGTCTAATACAACAAAGTCTGCAGGAACAAAATAATCCCCCACTTTAATGGGTACATCCTCTAAAATGCCAACGGGACTCCTAACTGATATGTCAGCCAACTGCAGAGAAATATTCGTTGACTTCAATTCACCCAGATCCAGCTTTCTACACAAGGATAACGGCATGATGCTGACACTCGCCCCTAAATCGCACAGTGTTCTTCGAAAGGTCATCTCTCCTATCTAGCATGGTATGGAAAAGCTGCCAGGGTCTTTGAGTTTTTGTGGAAGCTTGTTCTGCAAAATCGCACTGCACTCTTCAGTAAGAGCCACAGTGCCTTGGTCTTCTAGCTTCCTCTTATTTGAGAGAATATCCTTCAGGAACTTCGCATAGGTCGGCATCTGCGAAAGGGCATCAACAAAGGGAATGTTAATATATAATTTTTTCAAAATTTTTAGAAATTTACTGAATTGCTTGTCTAGCTTGGCTTTGACAAGCCTCTGAGGGAAAGGTATCAGCGGCTTGTAGGCCGGCGGCCCAACATAGGGTTGCTTCGTTCAGGCTCCGCCGGTGTTGAATTCGCGTGTGGCTCCTCAGGGTTCAGTGTCTCATCATCCCTTGTTTCATTGGTCGGCATTGGTGGGTCTTCGAGTTGCTTGCTGCTCCGAGTGGAGATTGCATTGCACTGCTCCCTCGGGTTAACTTCTGGCTGTGATGAAAGCTTCCCTGGCGCTCGTGCTGACGAGCTGGCCTATTGTGCAAGTTGGCTCTCCAACATCTTGTTGTGCGTTTCCAAGGAATCCATCCTATTCATCATTAATTTCATCATGTCAGTTAGCCCTTCTAATTGCTTACTCAGCTGAGAGTCTTGGGCCGGTCTTTGAGGAGGATTGTAATTCGCTTGTTGAGGGGGAGGGTTGTAATTTCTCTGTTGGAACCCAGGTGGCTGCCTATAATTTTCTTGTTGTGGCAGCCTGAAGTTCCCTTGTTGAGGTTGTGCTTGTGGTGGTGCTTGCCCTGGTTGAAGTGGCTGCGTGGTACGGTAGGAAAAGTTCGGGTGGTTGTGCCAACCAGGGTTGTAGTAGTTGGAATAGGGGTTGTTCATGAGGTTTCCAACTGCATTAAGGTGTTCAGGCTGACTTTGGACCACTAGTGCATCTCCCACTTGGTATTCAGCACCTGCATGACCTGCAACGCCACAAAGCTCACAAGATACTGAATTAGTGCCCAAAGAATTAACAGACCATGAATCAAATTTCTGAGTCAGATTGTCTACCTTCGTAGTCAAAGCAGTTAATGAATCAAGATCGAATTTACCTGATTTTCTTGGAAGTGTACCTCGCTTTGGATTCCATTGATGGTAGTTCAGTGCCATGTCTTCCAGGAGGCTTATTGCATCTTCAGGTACTTTGTGTTGGTGTATATGCCCTAGGACCTAGTTTTGGTCAACTTATGTACTACTTGACACTGATATTTATATATCATTCTGGCATTGTCGTTATCATTGTTTGACTACACCTGCGATTGTGTACTTACATGATAATGTCCCTAGAGACAGATTGGATCTGTGCTCGAATTATAATCCCCAGTCGATGTACCTTAGTGGATATGGGACAGCTATGGTACTTGTGAGACTGGTATGTGGGCTGGTTAGGCACGTGGTGCTAACGCAGACACATGGGTATATCATTGGGGATATACTGGATAGACCCGCTATGAGGCTATGACTTGGTGTCATGAGTTATCCTCATAAGTGACAGGAGATGCATTGATCCCTTGACTTGAGGTCATTGATCATTCTATATGGTTAGGGACTTGCTTTGATACAACCTAACACCTTGCCGTAGCTGGGAGGTCATAACGGTTGTTATTGAGCATGTCACGACCCATATGAGAAGATCAATGGACAGACATAGGATTTGCCCCTTCCCTAAGGAAGTATGATATCCATGGAGCTCCTTTATGGTTCTATGACTGAGAGTGTATGGCCATACCCAGGTGAGAACCTGTTTTAGTCATAGCCATGCGATTGGATGAAAACAAGTGGTGACACACTTGTCCAATCGGATATCAGTTCGGCAAAGAGACTGTAATGCATCTGTACCTAGTTGCGATGATGGGGATGTCGATGTCGATATCCATTTGAATGACCTGGGTAGTAGCGATGCACTGCTAGGTGCCACTCACTGCTTGTGATGACCTCTGGTCAGCACTGCCAGCATCAGAAGAACCTACAGGGTCGCACACCTTGATACTTGAGTTCTCGTATTGATCGGGAAGCCTTATGATCGAGTTATTGGATAACTCGGATCTAATTGAGAGATTTCATCAGCGCCAATGGGCCTGATGAGATGGAAGAATGTTATTGGAGCCAAACTTCATTTTTGGCAGGTTGACCCGTATTTGACCATGGTTGGTCACATTTGGATTAGGGTTGCATTGGATTGGATCCAAGTGCTTAATCAACCTATGCAATGATGTTTGGGCTATCTCATTATCCAATGAGGCCCAATAATAAGTTCTCATGAAGAGATGAGAGGCTAAAAGGGTATAATGGGGAGAAACATGAACCATTAGGCGCCTAGGGGCATAATGGGGTCATGTTGGCGCCTTTGCTTCATTATGGAAGTAAAGGGTGCCTCCCCCTCTCTTCCTAGGATGGAATGCATGCCTTTATGGCATTGCTTGAGGCGCAAGGCAAGGCCTTGGCGCACAAGGAAAGGCGTGGGAACAAAAGGTAAGGTTGAATGAGAATTATGGAAATGTCTTGGAGACTTTCCTTATCTAAAACCTCCTCATCCTAGCCCTACACTTGTCATGATCCTAGCCATTACCCTAACCGCCTCTTGCCCTATAAATATGACCCTAGTCGCCCCCTCTTGTGGGTAATCATTCATTGAAGGCGTGAACACAAGGAGAGGGGCGAGTGCTTGGAGCAAGGGCGCATCTTCTTCCATAACCGTGAGCTTCTTCCCTTCTTCCTCCTTGGCGCAAGAGAAGGAAAGGCTTGGCAGCATTCTCCCTTCTCCTTTCTTTTCTTCAATTGGCGCTTCTACCTTGGAGGTGGCGCAAGCATTCAAGAAGAGAACTAAGGCTTGGATCTTCTTCCTGAGGCTAGCACCGGGCGTGGAAGAAGAGAACTCAAGAGATCCGTGTGTGTGAGACTGCAGAGGGCGTACACTTGGACGCCTACATCGGCATCGCTCCACATTGCTCTTAAGGTATTTCCTAACTCATCGTGTCAACTCCCTTGCATGCGATCTTCACTGGGTTTTTGGGACTGGCCTGTTTCGGGGACATTCTTCCGCTGCGAAAAATGTATGTCCATAACTCTGAAAAATTGTAAAATGTCCCCGAGGTTTCCCAACAGTGGTATCAAAGCGACTTGCAAGACTCGAACGATGTTTTATGCTTTTCTTCCATGCTCACATGCCATATCTCTATTTTCGTAAATAGCATGATGCATGGCAATCAATTTTTCTAAAAGTAGAAAAATTAGGGTTTCTTGTTTCTAGCATCCTCTCAATCTCTTTTGGAATTTTTGGACTATTTTTCTTGTTTGATTTAAAGATCAAAGGCGCATGTGATTTTGTCAAGTAGGACGGGCATTGTGTCTTCGGACTGGCCAAGTCTCTTGATCTGACAAAATTGCCAGCCGAAAGGATCTCTGAAATCATCATGAAAAATAAATCGCAATAAACCAAAAGGCTTGTGAGAAGAAGATGAGAAAAAGAAACTGGTTTTGTGAAAAAGTAAAATTTCAGATTTTATGTTTTTCATGAGCATGTAGAATTGCATGAGTAAATACCTTGATTGTGCATGATGTTGTGATCATTAGTCAAGCTCCCCCCCCCCCCTTTGCATGCCTGCGATGTATCCTTGTGCGGCCTGCATGCCATCTTTTTCATTATTTTTGTAAAAATTAAGAGGATGATTAAGGGCTAGGCGCATCCTTCTTGGACCTTGATGCTCGCATCTTGCTTGATGGCGCAAGCATGCAAGGTGGCGCATGCAAGCTGGTGCTTGGTTGCTTGGTGGCGCAAAAGGTCTTGGCCCCTTGCATGGTGGCGCACCTTCCTTGGAGGAAGACCATGGCATTGGCCGAACCTATGGGGAACTTTGAAAGTATTCCTCTACGGTTTGAGAGCTAAACCATGAGAGAAGGACCTTGGAGCCAACCTTGAAGTTCAAGCTAGAGGTCGGCTAGGCTAGGTCTAGTTTTTGGGGCTTGAGTTCTAGGACAAGAGTTGAACCTATTTCATGGCATGGATTGGTTCAACGTCTTGTATAGGATATGATCACATCATCCTTTACTGCTTTTATTATTATCTGCAGAAGCATGCCTGAAATGTTTTACCGTTATGTTATCACTATAGGATTGCATGCCTGTAATGATAGACATAAGATAAAACTGAGATGATGAGACCTTAATCAAAAACCCTCAATTAAAATATCAAGTCTGGTAGCCTTCTAACGCGTAGCCCTCACTAAGCTATCGATCAGTGGAGTTATGAATTGTTTCCCACCCTCGTGGGACACACCCACTTATCTTTAGAAAGTGCGTGGTGGCAATGGTTTCCCCAGTCCAGTTTTAACCTGGGCGTGCCTTCGCAAGGAAACTCGTTGGCCCTGGGCATAACGGTTAGGAATGGACTTGACTAGAAGTTCACATGTGCTAGGCACATGGTGAAAGTCTAGAGGCATCGTTGAGAGGTAAAGGTTTCATGTTGTATCCAGCCCTCGCTGGACATGAAATGCCCAGACTGTCTCAACAAGGGGAGTTGCTTGGAGCAACCGGCCGGCGCGCCCACCTTAGGAAACATGGGTTACTTTGTGCATCTCATCCCACCCTCGTGGGACGCGAAGCCTCATGTGAAATAAGGATCCCATCTCACTAGGAAGTCTTAAACTTCCCGATTGACTTTGTGGGTTGTCAATTCGAATTTAAAATAGTGGGAGCCATGGTCATTTAAAACAAGTCCAGTTTAAATGATTCGAAGTAGTACTAATCTGTTCTTCTTGGGTGTTGTAGAACAATGGCTACGAACACTGGCGGATTATCACTGCGATCACTCCTTGATAAGGATAAGTTAGTTGGAACTAACTTTATGGACTGGCATCGGAATTTGAGGATAGTCCTCAAGCTCGAGAAGAAGCTGTATGTCCTTGAACAGCCTCTTCCTGCGGCTCCTCCGCCTAATGCCCGAACGGCAGACAGAGATGCTTATAGAAAGCATCAGGATGACTCTTTGGAGGTTGCATGTCTTATGCTAGCCAGTATGGCACCTGAACTGCAGGTGCAATATGAGGAGCAGAACGCTTTTCAGATGATTACTCGTCTGAAACAGATGTTCGAGGCTCAGGCTAGAACTGAGAGATTTGACACCACCAAAGCAGTCTTTCGGTGCAAGTTGTCTGACGGTGCACCAGTAAGACCCCATGTTCTCAAACTCATTGGGAATGTGGATCATCTCAGGAGACTGGGACACACCATAGACAACGAGCTGGTTGTGGATCTTATTCTTCATTCCCTGCCCCCTAGCTTCAGTCTGTTTATCATCAACTTCAACATGAATCGGATTGAGTGCACATGGGAGGAATTGATGAATATGCTCCAAACAGCCGAGCGAGAGATGGGTAAGACCAAACTCAATTCTGCTCTTTTGGTCCCTGCGACCAAGAAGATAAAGAAGAAGGGTAAGGCACGTGCTAAGAGCAGTGCCAGAGGTCCTACCAAAGCACTGAAGAAAAGGGCGAAGAAGTCAAAGGAACAGAGGTGTTTTCACTGTGGCGAGCAGGGCCACTGGAGAAGGGACTGCAGGCAGCTTCAGAATGAGGAGAAGAAAGGCTTGGCCTTAACTTCTAGCTCAGGTATTTATGTTACAGAAGTCAACCTTTCTACTTCTATGTCATGGGTATTGGATACCGCATGTGGAGCTCATATTTGTACAAATATGCAGGGGCTCAAGAAAAGTAGATCGTGCGGCTTGGAGAGATTGACCTACGCGTTGGAAACGGGGCACAGGTTGCTGCTGTTGCTGTAGGCATTTTGACTCTCTCCTTGCCTTCTGGACTTCAATTAGAACTGGACAATTGCTTTTGTGTACCTTCGCTAACTAAGAACATTGTATCCATTCCTTGCTTGGCAAGGAAAGGATTTAAATTTGAAATAAATAAGAACTCCTGTTCTTTTTCATTTGCAAATATGTTCTATGGGAAGGGTACTTTGTGCAATGGTCTATATATCTTGGATATGGAAAGTTCTATTTGTAACATAAGCAATAAGAGGACCAAACTGAGTGGTTCAGTTGGTGCTTTCCTATGGCACTGTCGATTAGCCCATATAAACAAGAATCGCATCCAACAACTCCATGCAAATAGATTGTTAGATTCAAGTTCCTTGGAGGAATTTGATACTTATGAACCTTGTTTATTAGGGAAGATGACAAAGGCGCCCTTCACCAAGATTGGTGAGAGGGCAGAAGGTTTATTAGATCTCATACATACTGATGTGTGTGGGCCCTTCAATAAACAAGCCAGAGGAGGGTACAACTACTTCATTACCTTCACTGATGACTTCAGTAGGTATGGTTATGTCTACTTAATGAGACATAAATCTGAATCCTTTGAGAAATTCAAGGAGTTCAAGAATGAAGTAGAGAACCAGCTTGGAAGATCCATTAAAGCTCTTCGATCAGATCGAGGTGGAGAATACCTGAGTGGTGAGTTCTTTGACTATCTGAGAGAGTGTGGGATCATATCCCAACTCACTCCTCCTGGAACACCTCAATGGAATGGTGTGTCTGAAAGGAGAAATCGAACTTTATTGGATATGGTTCGATCCATGATGAGTCATGCAACTCTACCTTCATCATTTTGGGGTCATGCACTAGAAACAGCATCTCTGATACTGAATAATGTTCCATCTAAGAGTGTCTCCAAAATACCATACGAGGTGTGGAGTGGGAGACGCCCTAATCTCACGTTTATCAGGATCTGGGGATGTGAGGCTTATGTCAAACGTCAGGATTCTAGCAAGCTAGAACCTAGATCTGATAAGTGTGTGTTTGTGGGGTATCCTAAGGAAACTAAAGGATACTACTTCTATGTCCCAACGGAGAACAAAGTTTTTATTGCTCGGGGTGCTGTCTTTCTAGAGAAAGAATTTCTTATGAAAGAAGTTAGTGGGAGGAAGTTTGACTTGGATGAGGTCCAAGTGTAAGCACAAGACAAAGAGATGGAATCTGAGCCACCTGCACCGGTTGCTAGGCAACCTGAGGCTCAGACACAGGTCCCGCGTAGGTCTGGGAGAATTCGTCGTGCACCTTAAAGGTATGGGTCGCTACCGACCCAACACGATGGGATCTTCATCATTGAGGATGAACCTAGAACCTATGATGAGGCGGTCAGTGGACCGGACTCTGAGAAATGGCTTGACGCCATGAGATCTGAGATGGATTCCATGTCGGCTAACCAAGTCTGGGATTTAGTTGAGCTGCCTGATGGGGTAAAACCCATAGGGTGTAAATGGGTCTTCAAGAAGAAGACAGACATGGATGGCAAAATAGTTACCTATAAGGGTAGACTTGTGGCTAAAGGATTTAAACAAGTCCACGGGGTGGACTATGATGAAACCTTCTCGCCAGTTGCCATGATTTAATCCATTCGGATTCTGCTTGCTATAGCTGCATATCATGACTATGAGATATGGCAGATGGATGTGAAAACAGCGTTCCTTAACGGGAAGCTGACTGAGGATGTGTATATGACACAACCTGATGGCTTCATCCATCCTGCAGAGGCTAATAAGGTCTGCAGGCTAAAGAGGTCCATTTATGGATTAAAGCAAGCATCTCGAAGTTGGAATCTTCGATTTGATGAGGCCGTGAGAGATTATGGCTTTATCAAAAGCGAAGATGACGCCTGTGTATACAGAAAATTCAGTGGGAGCTTGGTAATTTTTCTGGTCTTGTATGTTGATTACATACTGCTCATCGGAAACGACATCCCTAGTCTTCAAGCTGTGAAGACAAGGTTGGGGAAGTGTTTCGAGATGAAAGACTTAGGGGAGGCCACCTATATTCTAGGCGTGAGGATCTACCGGGATAGATTCAAGAGGCTCTTGGCCCTTAGTCAAAGTACTTACATTGATAAGGTACTGGAGAGGTTCTACATGGAGCAATCCAAGAAAGGATACCTTCCAGTGAGACATGGCCTTACTCTCTCAAAGAACCAGTGTCCTACAACACAGGCTGAGAGGGATGACATGAGTCGAATTCCTTATGCTTCGGCAGTAGGATCGATCATGTATGCAATGTTATGTACTAGACCAGATGTGGCATATGCTGTGAGCATAACCAGCCGATACCAATCCAATCCAGGTCTACAGCACTGGGTGGCTGTAAAGAACATCCTAAAGTATCTGAGAAGAACTAAGGATTTGTTCTTGGTCTATGGGGGACAGGAAGAGCTCAGTATGCAGGGCTATACTGACGCATCGTTCCAGTCTGACCCTGACGACTTTAGATCGCAGGCCGGCTATGTGTTCAAGATAAATGGAGGCGCTGTATGTTGGAAGAGCTTCAAGCAATCCACCATAGCAGATTCTACAACCAAAGCTGAGTATGTGGCTGCTTCTGAGGCAGCCAAGGAAGCTGTTTGGATAAGGAAGTTCTTATGTGATCTTCAAGTGGTACCTAGTGCAATGGATCCCATTGAACTCTACTGTGACAACAATGGAGCAATTGCACAAGCCAAGGAACCACGGTCTCATCAAAGATCCAAACACATACTCAGAAGATTTCACCTGATCAGAGAGATCATTGACAGAGGTGATGTCAAGATTAGCAGAGTAGACACAGAGAACAATCTGGCAGACCCATTGACCAAGGCTTTGGCGCAGCATAAGCATGATGGTCACGCTAGAGATATGGGGTTGAGATTCCTCAACTTCTAGGTCTTAGTGCAAGTGGGAGATTGTTGGTGTATATGCCCTAGGACCTAGTTTTGGTCAACTTATGTACTACTTGTGTAACATCCCCTCAGAATAAACCCCAATCACAGACAGAAACCGCGGAAGATAGGGAATGTCACACACAAACGACAAGACAGATGCTAGGGAATAATAGCTTACACAAAACGATACGAAAAATTTCGGCAGCATGTCCCCAGAAACACTAAGAAAATTCCTGTACATGCTCCATAATATAACAATATGGGTCGACATCCCGACCACAAACTAAAACACGCCAATTCGAAACAAAATTCTCTGAACGACAGCACATCATCAAGTTAATAAAACCACGGTAATCAAATAATTCTAAACATAACAGAATTCACCGAAAACAGGCTTAAGCCCTCGGTTTACAATCGTATCAAAACCAAATGCCAACCCGGCAACAGATATCACAGTACTCAAAAAGAAATAGCCACATCCGGCTAACATGTCCATGAATCAAAAGTCATAATGCTTTGGCCACATCCGGCCCTCAAGATATCACAGGCTCGCAGGCCCCAACATATCAAGTCAGAAAGCAAAATATCCACTAAGCTGTAGGCTCCTGCCCTGCATCTGGAAATATAGTGGAATGAGCTACACAGCTCAGTGAGTAGATAGTCTCGTTCGACCATCCACTAATATGCAACCCAAAAATAGATGCAGATATCTTTTCAAAAACTTTTAACAGAAGATGACAAAGCATGATACATAATAAAGCTGATAACCATAAATCACAATCATGATCATAAATCAATACCCCCACAATCCCGGGCAACAAGATCACAAAACAGCCTAACCGGCTAACAGACTCAGACTCACGCAACTATTGTCCAGTGATTACAGAACTGACCCCGAGGGTCCAACCCGGCCTTCGTCAAGGCACTGAGAGTAACTTGCGCAACAAGCATTGGTGAGGCCTAGATTCAAGAGGTGGCCCCCGTCAGGTCACGACGTGGCACTTTGCTCTACGACACTCCACCACACCCCCTTACCGGGAACACAAAACCCCCACAACTGGGAAACAAGAACAGAACAGAAGGTGAATGAATTCAAGAGGTGGCCCCCGTCTGACCAAGACGTGGCACTTTGCTTCAAACACCCAACTCTCAAAAGGTTTATCACCTGGACAAAATACCCTTAACACAAACCAGAAACCTGAACCTCTAACCTGGTCACTAGACTCTAGAACAGTCCCTCCATTACCGGAAACATGTCAGAATAGGATGGGTGGATTCCCCAACCCCAAATCAGAATGACTGTTCACTGAGTGCTCTAGTTGACCCTTAGGTTCAGTCCACTCAAGTCTAGGACTCTTATCCTCAATCATACAACACGAACATTATCTCAGACTCCACATCAATCAAGTTCAGGAAAGGTCCTTAGATTTCATGCAAGCATGGTTTAACCTTTTCTAAGTTATCATCCAAAGTTATCAATCAATATTTCATGTTATTACTTTCTACATACACCATTCAATTAAAAATACATAATAATACAGAAAATTCACCAAATTTCGTTCACAATTAACATAAATGCAGAATATCATATATTCAAAGTTTTCTACTAATTCTGATAACAAAAGACAGAAATACCCCTAGTTCAAAGTTTATGTCATGCATGAAAACTTATCCAAAAATCTCGTAAAAATAATCATTACCTCCCTCATGATCCCTAGATTCGTAATTTCAAGTTTTCCCCAATTTTAACTAGAAAATTTACCGAATTACCCCTAGGTCAATCTCAGTCAACAGAAACTTTTATTTCTAAAAATTCTCAGAAAAATACAGTAGAGTCCTCATATACCTAATTTCATGAATATCAGGCTTTCCCCAATTTTTACCCATACATTTGGGCGTAATTTCATGAAGAAGGGGCGAAATTCTCATTCAAGCCCTAATCTTCATGCAATTGAAATTCTAAGGCTACATACATGTTTAATCAAGGTCTAATTTATGATTAGGAGTCTTAAAAACGAAAAGCCCTAATTCTCATGCAACCTAGGGTTTCGAATTTTGGAGAAAAGCAAGAAAACATGTACAATTTTGCAAGCATGAGTGCATATCATAATTCTAACCCTTAATCCTCTCTAAATCAAGCAACACATACAATTTTCGTGAACTAGGTGAAGGAGAACATCCACTCACCTTGTTTTCGGTTCTTCCAAGTCAACACCCTCACGCCACTCACGCCACACAAGACGCCGGAACCACCCAAAAGCCGCCGGAAAATCGCCTCCACCACCTCTTGCCGCCGGCCACAAGAAGAGGAGAAGGAGAAGAAGAAGCAAGCCGCCACCCTTCACCCTAACGAAATTCGTAAACAACGAGCAAAGAGGAAAAACGAGGGTGAACCCTCTAATTTCGTTTTCCTATCTCCCAAGAATCCAAACCCATTAGCAAACATAAGTGGAAGATCCAATAACCCTTTAGTATAAGTTAATTTCCACTTTCCCCTTATCAAGGGCTCTTACCCTTTTCTAACAAGAAGAAACCCCTAGCCTAGTGGCGTGTAGCACACATTCTATGCCTTAAGTCTCAGGTTCGAATCCTCTCCGTGACACATATTTTTACATTGCAGGAAAATACACAAATCAAGACATTTTCTCAAAGAAAAACTTCCACAAACATGCTAAATAATCAAAACTTTATTTTTCTTACCTGCTAATAAATTTCTGAATCTTACATTCCTCCCCCCTTAAAAAGCTTTAGTCCTCTAAAGCTCACCGTCCAAATCATCAAACAGCTGAGGGAACTCTCTTCGCATATCTGACTCTGTCTCCCAAGTAGCTTCTTCAACTGACTGGTTTCCCCAGATAACTTTTACAAGCGGTATTGTCTTGTTCCTTAGGACTTTGTCTTTCCTATCCACAATCCTCAGTGGTCTCTCTACAAAAGTCAGATCACTCTGGATCTGCAGGGGAGCAGAATCAAGCACATGTGATGGATCTGCACAGTATTTCCTCAGAACTGACACATGAAATATATTATGAAGATGCTCCAGAGATGGTGGCAGAGCTAGTCTGTACGCTACAGGACCAACCCTCTCAACAATATCATAAGGTCCAACAAACCTCGGGCTCAGCTTTCCTTTCTTGCCAAACCGCATGACACCCTTGGTTGGTGAAACCTTCAGAAACACATGATCCCCCACCATAAACTCTAAGGGACGACGGCGATCATCAGCATAACTCTTCTGCCTGTCCCGAGCAACCTTCAGTTTTTCCTGGATAACTCTGACTCTATCTGTAGCCTCCTGTACAGCTTCTGATCTCAGAATCATCCGGTCCCCCGATTCCTCCCAACTCAGAGGAGACCTGCACTTCCTGCCATACAGAGCCTCATACGGAGCCATCTGAATACTGGAGTGAAAACTGTTATTGTAGGTGAACTCTATCAAGGCTAAATCACTGTCCCACTCAGAGCTCCAATCTACTACATAAGCCCTCAGAAAATCCTCCAAAGTCTGTATAGTACGCTCTGACTGACCATCTGACTGCGGATGGTAGGCGGTACTAAAACTCAACTTTGTGCCAAGACCCTCATGCAAGCTCTTCCAGAATCTGGAAAGGAATCTGGAATCGCGGTCTGATACAATATCCACAGGCACTCCATGTAATCTGACTATCTCATCGATGTACAGCTTAGCCAGCCGATCGAGTGGGTAAGTCATCCGAATAGGTAAAAAGTGTGCAGCCTTCATGAGCCTGTCAACGATGACCCAAACCGCATCATGCCCTCTCCTGGTCCGAGGCAACCCACAAACAAAATCCATACTAATGCAGTCCCACTTCCACTGTGGAATAGGGAGCTGCTGCAGTAATCCCCCAGGTCTCTGGTGTTCGGCCTTCACAGTCTGACAGGTCAAACACCGAGATACGAACACCGCGACCTCCTTCTTCATCCCCGGCCACCAGAAATCTTTCTTTAAATCCTGATACATTTTTGTGACTCCGGGATGCAAGGAATACTTGGAGTTGTGACCCTCCTCCAAGATCTCTCTCCTCAGACTAGGTTCCTCAGGGACACACACCCTTCCACGGAACCGCAGAATATTATCACCAGATACACTGAAATCCTCCACTGGCCCGGCAGCCATCCTCTCTCTGATCTGAACTAGACTCGGATCTACCAGCTGCTGATCCCTGATCCTCTGCAGTAAAGCAGACTGAACCCGGAGAAAAGCCACATACCCAGACTGAACTCTGGGAGACACCTCAACCCTGAGCTCTCGGAACTCCTGCAATAACTGCCACTCACTGATCCTCAGTGCGGCTACAGAAGTAACTGGGTGTCTGCTCAATGCATCAGCTACCACATTGGCTTTCCTAGCCTGATACTGAATAGAGAAATCATAATCCTTTATTAGCTCCATCCACCTTCTCTGCCTCATATTTAAATCCTTCTGAGTGAAAATGTACTTGAGACTCTGATGGTCAGTAAATAAGTCAAACTCCTGTCCCAATAGATAGTGGCGCCATATCTTCAGTGCAAAAACCACTGCCGCCAACTCCAAATCATGTGTGGGATAGTTTAACTCATACTCCTTCAGTTGCCGCGAAGCATAAGCTACCACGGCCCCTTTCTGCATTAGGACGCAGCCAAGTCCTTTGCCTGAGGCATCAGTATAAACAGTAAACCTCTCCCCATCAGTAGGAATGATAAGGATGGGTGTACTGGTCAATCTCCTTTTTAGCTCCTGGAAGCTTTCCTCACACTTCTCGTCCCAAATAAACTTAGCCTCTTTCCTGGTCAGCTTGGTTAAGGGACCCGCCAACTTGGAGAACCCCTCCACAAACCTCCTGTAATATCCTGCTAATCCCAGAAAGCTCCGGATCTCTGTGGCACTAGTTGGTCTTCCCCAGTTCAGGATAGCCTGTACCTTCACTGGATCCACAGACACGCCCTGACCAGATATCACATGCCCCAGAAAGCTGATCTGATCCAACCAAAACTCGCACTTGCTGGCCTTAGCATACAACTGGTGCTTCCTCAGAATTGCTAGTACTCTGCGCAAGTCCCTAGCGTGATCCTGAGAAGTACGGGAGTATACCAGTATATCATCTATGAACACCACCACACAAGTGTCTAACAGCTCATGAAACACCCTGTTCATCAGATCCATAAAAACAGCAAGTGCATTGGTCAATCCAAAAGGCATAACTACAAACTCGTAGTGCCCATACCTGGTCCTGAAAGCAGTCTTCAGGATATCTTCATCCTTGACCCTGAGCTGATGGTATCCTGACCTCAGATCGATCTTGGAGAACACAGTGACACCCTGCAACTGATCGAACAGATCATCTATCCTCGGAAGGGGATACTTATTCTTTACAGTCACTTGATTCAGTTGACGGTAATCTATGCACATTCTCAGTGTTCTGTCCTTCTTCTTTACAAACAAGACTGGCGCTCCCCAGGGTGAAGCACTCGGTCGGATATAGCCCTTTTCAAGCAGTTCCTCTAACTGCTTCTTCAACTCAGCTAACTCTGAGGTGGCCATACGATAAGGAGCCTTTGATATTGGAGCTGTACCAGGCATCAGCTCAATACCAAACTCCACATCCCTGTGGGGAGGCAAACCTGAAAACTCATCTGAGAATACATCTGGAAACTCACAGACTACCTCTATCTGAGCTAAGTCTGGATTTGAGTCTTCTTGCACCTTAACATGTGCAAGGTATCCTTTGCACCCACTGGCTAGCAACTTGCTGGCATGCACAAATGATATCACATGTGGCCCTTGATCAGACACCAGGCCTCTTACCAGCAGATGACTCCCATCCTGAAGATGCAGAGTAACAATCTTCTCAAAGCAATCCACTATAGCATGGTGAGAAGATAGCCAATCCATGCCTAGGATCAAATCATAATCCTGCATGTCTAGTAGTATCAAATCAACTAGAAACTCGTACTGCTCTACGTGAATAACACAGTCAGGGTAGACTATGTCAGTGGATAAACTATCCCCCAATGGCGTACATACTGAAACCGTGTAATCTAGTACTCTAGGTGAGACAGGTAGTCTAGAAGCAAAATTAGCAGACACAAAGGACAAATTGGACCCCGGATCAAACAAAATACGAGCTAACTGATCAAAAACATGTAAAGTACCTTCCACGACGGATCGGGAAGCTCGAGTGTCCTTCTCTGCTATAGCGTAGACTCTGGCCTGGACAGCTGGTCTATCGGTACCCCGGATCTGTGACCTAGGCGCCTTGCAATCCTTGATCCTGTGCCCCACTTTTCCGCAATTGAAGCACGCCCCGGACTTCTTGTGGCAGTCCGCCCTCAGGTGACCTTTGGCCCCACAATGGTAGCAGACTCTGTCCTCTACCCGGCCATCAGTACTCTGCTGCTGTGACTGAGATGTCTGCTGTGGTCTCTGAGTTCCCTTCCCCTGATACGGTCTATATCGGTCTCTCTTCTGGTCCTTCCCCTTATGGAATTTCCTATTGCCTCCCCCAGTTTGCTGGGGAACCGGTGTCACAGCTGTAGGGGCTACTACTAGGGCTGTCTCAGTCTGCTCCTCCAGGATGTACTTCTCTGCGGTGCGTGCACGATCCAGCATCTCAGCATAAGTCTCCAAGTGCTGTAGTCCCACCTTTTGTCTGATATCCCTTCTGAGACCCCTGAGAAATTTCTTAGCTCGCCTATCCTCAGTATTTATCAAATGTGGAGCATATTTCCCAAGCTTTGAGAACAACAAGTCATACTGATCCACCGTCATGTCCCCTTGTTCCAGATGGATGAACTCCACCTCCCTGTCCTCAACCATGCTAGTGGGAAAGAATTTCTCATTGAACCGGGACAAGAAGTATTGCCACGTCACCGGTTCAGATCTGTCCACCGCGAGTCTCAGCTCACTCTTCCACCACACATCTGCGTCACCACGCATCATATAAGCGGCCAAACATAGTCTGTCCTCATCTGAACACCGCATCACTTGGAAAATCTTCTCCAAGCCAGAAAGCCAGTCCTCTGCCGTCCTGTAATCTGGACTCCCATAAAAAGAACTAGGGCCCAACCGCTGGAATTCACCCACAAGCAAGGCATAGCGCCTATGGGTGTCCTCCGGCAAGCTAACCCCCGGGCCCGAGTCAGACTCAGACCCCCGCCCCTGCGTCGGTATCTGTGTCTGAGACATAAGCTGTAACTGCTCTCTGAACTCGCGTTGCTGGTCGCGATTCTGCTGTAACAGCTGCTGCTGCACCTCCTGGTGCTGGGTCTGCTGCTGCTGCAGCATCTGAGCCTGCTGCTGGATTAGTGCGTTTTGTTGCTGCACCATACCAGTCAGAGACTCCATGGCCCGCAGGAATTCAGCAGTCTGATCACTGCTGCCAGCACTATCACTCGACCTGAGGCGCACCATACTGGCTCCTTAAACACACACAAAACAAATACAAACAAATCAGATTTACAGTCAAGACAGTTCTCAAACAAGCTTCCTAGCTGTCTAGCAATACACAAGCAAGGTTTTCCACTCTTGAAACCGCTATTATTAGCTAGCTCATCCCTCTGATACCACTCTGTAACATCCCCTCAGAATAAACCTCAATCACAGACAGAAACCGCGGAAGATAGGGAATGTCACACACAAACGACAAGACAGATGCTAGGGAATAATAGCTTACACAAAACGATACGAAAAATTTCGGCAGCATGTCCCCAGAAACACTAAGAAAATTCCTGTACATGCTCCATAATATAACAATATGGGTCGACATCCCGACCACAAACTAAAACACGCCAATTCGAAACAAAATTCTCTGAACGACAGCACATCATCAAGTTAATAAAACCACGGTAATCAAATAATTCTAAACATAACAGAATTCACCGAAAACAGGCTTAAGCCCTCGGTTTACAATCGTATCAAAACCAAATGCCAACCCGGCAACAGATATCACAGTACTCAAAAAGAAATAGCCACATCCGGCTAACATGTCCATGAATCAAAAGTCATAATGCTTTGGCCACATCCGGCCCTCAAGATATCACAGGCTCGCAGGCCCCAACATATCAAGTCAGAAAGCAAAATATCCACTAAGCTGTAGGCTCCTGCCCTGCATCTGGAAATATAGTGGAATGAGCTACACAGCTCAGTGAGTAGATAGTCTCGTTCGACCATCCACTAATATGCAACCCAAAAATAGATGCAGATATCTTTTCAAAAACTTTTAACAGAAGATGACAAAGCATGATACATAATAAAGCTGATAACCATAAATCACAATCATGATCATAAATCAATACCCCCACAATCCCGGGCAACAAGATCACAAAACAGCCTAACCGGCTAACAGACTCAGACTCACGCAACTATTGTCCAGTGATTACAGAACTGACCCCGAGGGTCCAACCCGGCCTTCGTCAAGGCACTGAGAGTAACTTGCGCAACAAGCATTGGTGAGGCCTAGATTCAAGAGGTGGCCCCCGTCAGGTCACGACGTGGCACTTTGCTCTACGACACTCCACCACACCCCCTTACCGGGAACACAAAACCCCCACAACTGGGAAACAAGAACAGAACAGAAGGTGAATGAATTCAAGAGGTGGCCCCCGTCTGACCAAGACGTGGCACTTTGCTTCAAACACCCAACTCTCAAAAGGTTTATCACCTGGACAAAATACCCTTAACACAAACCGGAAACCTGAACCTCTAACCTGGTCACTAGACTCTAGAACAGTCCCTCCATTACCGGAAACATGTCAGAATAGGATGGGTGGATTCCCCAACCCCAAATCAGAATGACTGTTCACTGAGTGCTCTAGTTGACCCTTAGGTTCAGTCCACTCAAGTCTAGGACTCTTATCCTCAATCATACAACACGAACATTATCTCAGACTCCACATCAATCAAGTTCAGGAAAGGTCCTTAGATTTCATGCAAGCATGGTTTAACCTTTTCTAAGTTATCATCCAAAGTTATCAATCAATATTTCATGTTATTACTTTCTACATACACCATTCAATTAAAAATACATAATAATACAGAAAATTCACCAAATTTCGTTCACAATTAACATAAATGCAGAATATCATATATTCAAAGTTTTCTACTAATTCTGATAACAAAAGACAGAAATACCCCTAGTTCAAAGTTTAAGTCATGCATGAAAACTTATCCAAAAATCTCGTAAAAATAATCATTACCTCCCTCATGATCCCTAGATTCGTAATTTCAAGTTTTCCCCAATTTTAACTAGAAAATTTACCGAATTACCCCTAGGTCAATCTCAGTCAACAGAAACTTTTATTTCTAAAAATTCTCAGAAAAATACAGTAGAGTCCTCATATACCTAATTTCATGAATATCAGGTTTTCCCCAATTTTTACCCATACATTTGGGCGTAATTTCATGAAGAAGGGGCGAAATTCTCATTCAAGCCCTAATCTTCATGCAATTGAAATTCTAAGGCTACATACATGTTTAATCAAGGTCTAATTTATGATTAGGAGTCTTAAAAACGAAAAGCCCTAATTCTCATGCAACCTAGGGTTTCGAATTTTGGAGAAAAGCAAGAAAACATGTACAATTTTGCAAGCATGAGTTCATATCATAATTCTAACCCTTAATCCTCTCTAAATCAAGCAACACATACAATTTTCGTGAACTAGGTGAAGGAGAACATCCACTCACCTTGTTTTCGGTTCTTCCAAGTCAACACCCTCACGCCACTCACGCCACACAAGACGCCGGAACCACCCAAAAGCCGCCGGAAAATCGCCTCCACCACCTCTTGCCGCCGGCCACAAGAAGAGGAGAAGGAGAAGAAGAAGCAAGCCGCCACCCTTCACCCTAACGAAATTCGTAAACAACGAGCAAAGAGGAAAAACGAGAGTGAACCCTCTAATTTCGTTTTCCTATCTCCCAAGAATCCAAACCCATTAGCAAACATAAGTGGAAGATCCAATAACCCTTTAGTATAAGTTAATTTCCACTTTCCCCTTATCAAGGGCTCTTACCCTTTTCTAACAAGAAGAAACCCCTAGCCTAGTGGCGTGTAGCACACATTCTATGCCTTAAGTCTCAGGTTCGAATCCTCTCCGTGACACATATTTTTACATTGCAGGAAAATACACAAATCAAGACATTTTCTCAAAGAAAAACTTCCACAAACATGCTAAATAATCAAAACTTTATTTTTCTTACCTGCTAATAAATTTCTGAATCTTACAACTTGACACTGATATTTATATATCATTCTGGCATTGTCGTTATCATTGTTTGACTACACCTGCGATTGTGTACTTACATGATAATGTCCCTAGAGACAGATTGGATCTGTGCTCGAATTATAATCCCCAGTCGATGTACCTTAGTGGATATGGGACAGTTATGGTACTTGTGAGACTGGTATGTGGGCTGGTTAGGCACGTGGTGCTAACGCAGACACATGGGTATATCATTGGGGATATACTGGATAGACCCGCTATGAGGCTATGACTTGGTGTCATGAGTTATCCTCATAAGTGACAGGAGATGCATTGATCCCTTGACTTGAGGTCATTGATCATTCTATATGGTTAGGGACTTGCTTTGATACAACCTAACACCTTGCCGTAGCTGGGAGGTCATAACGGTTGTTATTGAGCATGTCACGACCCATATGAGAAGATCAATGGACAGACATAGGATTTGCCCCTTCCCTAAGGTAGTATGATATCCATGGAGCTCCTTTATGGTTCTATGACTGAGAGTGTATGGCCATACCCAGGTGAGAACCTGTTTTAGTCATAGCCATGCGATTGGATGAAAACAAGTGGTGACACACTTGTCCAATCGGATATCAGTTCGGCAAAGAGACTGTAATGCATCTGTACCTAGTTGCGATGATGGGGATGTCGATGTCGATATCCATTCCAATGACCTGGGTAGTAATGATGCACTGCTAGGTGCCACTCACTGCTTGTGATGACCTTTGGTCAGCACTGCCAGCGTCAGAAGAACCTACAGGGTCGCACACCTTGATACTTGAGTTCTCGTATTGATCGGGAAGCCTTATGATCGAGTTATTGGATAACTCGGATCTAATTGGGAGATTTCATCAGCGCCAATGGGCCTGATGAGATGGAAGAATGTTATTGGAGCCAAACTTCATTTTTGGCAGGTTGACCTGTATTTGACCATGGTTGGTCACATTTGGATTAGGGTTGCATTGGATTGGATCCAAGTGCTTAATCAACCTAAGCAATGATGTTTGGGCTAGCTCATTATCCAATGAGGCCCAATAACAAGTTCTCATGAAGAGATGAGAGACTAAAAGGGTATAATGGGGAGAAACATGAACCATTAGGCGCCTAGGGGCATAATGGGGTCATGTTGGCGCCTTTGCTTCATTATGGAAGTAAAGGGCGCCTCCCCCTCTCTTCCTAGGATGGAATGCATGCCTTTATGGCATTGCTTGAGGCGCAAGGCAAGGCCTTGGCGCACAAGGAAAGGCGTGGGAACAAAAGGTAAGGTTGAATGAGAATTATGGAAATGTCTTGGAGACTTTCCTTATCTCAAACCTCCTCATCCTAGCCCTATACTTGTCATGATCCTAGCCATTACCCTAACCGCCTCTTGCCCTATAAATATGACCCTAGTCGCCCCCTCTTGTGGGTAATCATTCATTGAAGGCGTGAACACAAGGAGAGGGGCGAGTGCTTGGAGCAAGGGCGCATCTTCTTCCATAACCGTGAGCTTCTTCCCTTCTTCCTCCTTGGCGCAAGAGAAGGAAAGGCTTGGCGGCATTCTCCCTTCTCCTTTCTTTTCTTCAATTGGCGCTTCTACCTTGGAGGTAGCACAAGCATTCAAGAAGAGAACTAAGGCTTGGATCTTCTTCCCGAGGCTAGCACCGGGCGTGGAAGAAGAGAACTCAAGAGATCCGTGTGTGTGAGACTGCAAAGGGCGTACACTTGGACGCCTACATCGGCATCGCTCCACATTGCTCTTAAGGTATTTCCTAACTCATCGTGTCGACTCCCTTGCATGCGATCTTCACTGGGTTTTTGGGACTGGCCTGTTTCGGGGACATTCTTCCGCTGCGAAAAATGTATGTCCATAACTCTGAAAAATTGTAAAATGTCCCCGGGGTTTCCCAACACTTTGCTCATCACTCCTGATCCTCCAGCAGCTGCATCGATAGTATTGTATTGCAATCCCATGTAGAACGTGTGTACTAGGACCCAAGTCTCGATCCCATGATGGGGACACAGTCTTTGAAGCTCTTTAAATCTTTCCCAGGCTTCATACAAAGACTCTCCATCCTTCTACATGAAGCTCGTTAGCTGGTTTCTGAGGTGGATCATCTTCGAAGGAGGGAAATACTTCGAGAGGAAAGCTTGAGATAGTTCATCCCATGTCTGTATTGAAGCTGGGGGGATCTTGTGTAGCCATGCCCTTGCTCTATCCCGCAGAGAGAAGGGAAACAAGCGTAACCTGATAGCATCAGAAGTAGCTCCATTAATCTTTAGCATATCGCAATATTCCAAAAATATAGATAAGTGCATATTTGGGTCCTCAAGAGGAGAACCACCGAATTGATTCTGTTGTATCATGGAAAGTAATGCAGGTTTAATTTCAAAATTATTGGCCTCGACATTAGGCCTAACTATTCCTGATTGAAACCCATGTGTAAAAGGTGCTGCATAGTCTCGCAGTGTTCTGGCATGGTTGTTGTCCACGGGTTGAGGTGCTGGTTCGTTCTCCATGTTGTTGTAAAGATGTTCCATCTATTCTTGACCTTCCTTTTTTTGGATTTGCGCAAGCTTCCTTCTTTGTCTGAAGGTCCATTCTATCTCAAGGTCGATTTCGAATAGTCGTCCTGCCTTGGAACTTCTTTGCATAAAAATCTGTCAGATCTAATTAAGAAGTTCAAAGCAGTCGAAACAAACAAAAAGCAATATGAAGCAGAATAAAGAAAGAAAAGAAAAACTAACTAAAGCTTAGTCTCCCAATCCTTAGAAGTATACTAATATCAACCGATGTTCCCCGGCAACGGCGCCAAAAACTTGACACTGTCCTCAAGTGCATGGAAATATCGCAGTAATATAAAAGATATCGTTTCCCACAGAGAACAAGGTGAGTACTAGAAAATCTAATTCTTGGAATCTAAGCTAATCAAATCGTGGTTTTTTAGAGCTTGAAAACTAAAATTAAGCAGGACAGTAAACAAGAAATCAAACAACTGCAATAGGGAAAATATATGAGAGAGAATATCAGGGCAAAGGTTTCCACCACTCTAACGATTTCACTTGCGCTAGAAATAAATGTTAATTACTTGGATTTACAGATATGCATAAGGAATCTACCCTATGGTACAAGGTGCCCTCTTTCGGGTGTACACCCCGGTATTTGCCTAGAACGTCTCCTACTTTCGCAGTGGACCATTATAGACAAACCCACTGGGTTCTGTGGTAGATTATGAACCCTCGAGCAAAGAACACGCACTTTCGCGTCGCATCTTCACAAGATTCACATAGAGGTTCGGTCGTTACGGTCGAACTTTCGTTATGGACCGTAACAACTATGACATGACGATACTTGGCCAAAGTAAAGATCAAGAAATAAATACATCTAGTGAAATATGCTCAAAATATGATCCAAATAACAAGATTAAAACAAGAGTTGCAAATAGAAATCGTCAGAGGGCTTCAACCTAGCCCCGATACAAGGTTTACGCTACAACCATCATTGAATCGCTAAAAATCCTCTCTGTAAACATAAGAAAATTATAGGAAAAGGTTTCTAGGAGGGAGGAGAAGATAAACCGAACGAAATAACCCAGGATTGCTAGGTTCCGATGATCAATTCTTCAAAAATCCGCTCGAAGTCGCCAAATCGTCGTGTTCTTCCACCCTAGCCGCTTCGTCACCCAATTGCCTCCTCTTTAGGTCACGAAATTTGGGGCTTTTATATCCTTTCTGTTCGTCTTCGAGTTAGCTTTCCAAAAAGTCCTCACTTGCTAAATTTGGACTTGAATCGGGTTCAAAATCGAGGGAAAATCGAGAGGGTGTCGAGTTGATCCATCCGCTTCACAGGTGAACCCCGCGGGGTTCACCAGGTGGTGAAGTGCTCGGAGCTATTTTGTTGCGAAATAATCACAGGTGAACCCCATGGGGATATCTCTACCGGTGAAATCCTCGACGTAGTTCTGTGCAGATATCTCTAGATGAGATCACGGGTGAACCCCATGTGGTTCACCTACCAGTGAAGTGTACGGCAGCTTTCAAAAACTTTGACATCATCGGTGAACCTCGTCGGGTTCACCAGGCAGTGATGCACGCGCTAAAATCCTTCCTTCGGCAAGATCACAGGTGAACCCCGTGGGGTATTGGCCGTGAAGTCCAGATAAGGCTCCGATTGAGTCCAAATTTTACGGGCAGCTTCGTCTTCTCATAAGGAATCACACCATACTTTTAGATTCTTCAAAAAGACCTCAAAATTGGGTGATTTTACCTGAAATTCAATAAGACAGACGAAAAGTGAAGATTCTGAAGTTTTTAACTAATTAAGTCTTAAAGGAGTGTGAAATCATTAAAATAGGCATAAATTCATCATGGAATAATAGTAAAAATCACTACTAAAATGCATGGTGTCAAATACTCCTCGACTTAAATCTTTGCTTGTCCTCAAGCAATAAAATAAGTTGAAATACATGCTTGGTATAAGAATAATCTTTTGTGTTGAAGTTCGCACCCGAGTTTGGAAAAATACATTTTAGTAATCCAAGATCTAATCAGAAGAAATCAACTAAAAGGAGTGTCTTAAGCATTCACCAGTTTGGTCCCATAGTTTCTAGATATCAAACGATTCAGAAAGCAATAAACATGAGATTCAATCAAGCAAACACAACACTCATTTCATTCTTATCCTTCCAATTCATAATATTGGGGTTAACTCAAATGTCTCATTCAGGATATAAGATACTGATTATTGCACTAGACTTCAACTCATATCCTTAGGTACCATTGCCAATTTTTCGCAATGCCAAGTAGAGGAGTCTTTTTATTGAATTTTCAATTCACATTTCTTAGATTTCAACTCATGTCCTTCGGTACCACTGCCAATTTTTTGCAGTGCCAAGTAGAGGAATCTAAGTGTGAGAAATTTTTTTTTTAATGCTAAATATCAAAGATTAACATATCCTTGCATTTTAATAGATGCAGTGTTTCCCCAATACTAGAAAGGAATTCAAAGTTTGAAAAGAGATTATGCATCATAATATGAATCGAATGTAAATTGCAAACCAAAATCAATTGAAGAATCATGAAAATGTTTGACCCACTATATGAACATCATAAAATCAATCCGTTTAGAAAATTTCTAATTCAAAGAACATATGGACATGACTATTAAGTAAATTTCTAACAAGTACTACATTCAACATGTCTTGATAAATTCCAACCAATCATGCATTCAATTTTTTAGACAAAAATTTGCATGGCTATCGTCAGACAAGACAATCATGACAAGTCAATAAAATTTTTCATCACAAGTTATGCAATATATCCTTCAGAACAGTTATATGCAAGCTTATAAATTCACACATCATTTAGCATGAAAAGCATAATATCTGAATGGAAAGCAAGTGGCTCAAATATATCTTATACACTGCAGAGAGTGGGGCCTGAAGAAGTGGACCAGGCCCACGAATAGTGGCATATATGATACAATGCCAATATCAAAATATCCATCATAGAGTAGCAGAACAAAGCCATGAAGTCACAACAACTACAACCAAACAACCAAGAAGAAGCTGGAGTCAAGACAGCTCACCCGCTCTAGAATATTGCATAGTCCTCTATGCAATGTCGTATGTACGAGAGGAGAAGGTGGCGATGTCGAGTCTGGATGGAGCAGTGTACTTCACGGGCGAACCCCGTCGGGTTCACCTAGCCGTGAAGTGTACTGGTCTTCAGTGAAAATTCAGCAAAAATTTCCTGTTCGCATAGCGCATCTGCATCCTAGAAATAAACCTCTAATCAGTGTATATCAAGATGAAGATTTCCTAAGATAGACTAGATAAGCAAGAGAGTGAATTATTCAACGATGGTAAACTAAAAACTAAATGACAACTAATGTAACAAAAAGAAAATGAAAACAATGATAAAACTTGGGTTGCCTCCCAAGAGCGCTAGTTTTAGGTCAACAGCTCGACCATAGAAGTGTTATGTAGTGGCATCAGTGGGGTCGAAAAGGGCGAGAACTTCCCCTTGTTCGACCCGTTCATCTTCAAAATAAAGCTTGAGGCGATGCCCATTAACCACAAAACTCCCAGTGTGTTCAGCCCATATGGTGATTGCACCGTAAGGTTGGACGTGTTGAACTATGAATGGTCCAGACCACCTCGTACGAAGCTTCCCTGGAAAGAGACGAAGTCTCGAGTTGAACAGAAGCACTTTGTCCCCTTCGTGCAATTCTTTCTTGAGTATGCGTTTGTCATGCCAATACTTGGTACGAGCTTTGTAAATCTTTGCATTTTCATAGGCGTAGAGGCGCATCTCATCCAGCTCGTCTAACTGTAGTTTTCTCCTTTCACTGGCGCTCTTAAAGTCATAATTTATTTGCTTGATTGCCCAGTGCGCCCTGTGCTCAAGTTCAACGGGTAAGTGATAGGATTTTCCATAAATAAGTTGGAAAGGAGACATACCTAGGGGGGTCTTGAATGCAGTCCTATAGGCCCATAAAGCGTCGGGTAACTTCAATGCCCAATCCTTCCGTGATCGAGATACAGTCTTTTCCAATATTTGCTTGATTTCTCTATTGGAGACTTCTACCTGACCACTAGTCTAAGGATGGTAAGGCGTGGCGATTCTGTGCTTGACCCCATACTTTTTCAAGAGTGCTCCAAATTTTTGCTCAATGAAGTGGGATCCTCCGTCACTTATCAATATGGGTGGGACTCCAAATCGGGGGAAAATCACTCGCTTCATGAACTTCATAACTACCCTGGAGTCGTTGGTGGCTTCAGCTGAAGCCTCAACCCACTTTGACACATAGTCGACGACAACAAGGATGTACCGTTTCCCACATGAAGAAGGGAAGGGACCCATGAAGTCTATCCCCCATACATCAAAAATCTCTACTTCTAACATGTCATTCAAAGGCAACTCGTTCCTTCTTGAAATGTTCCCAGTTCGTTGACAGCTGTCACAAGTTGAAACGAATTGTTTAGCATCATGAAAAATAGACGGCTAATACAAACCATATTGTAGGACTTTGAAGGCAGTTTTAGAGGCCGCAGCATGCCCTCCATGAGGTGAGGCGTGGCATTGAGCTACTTGTTGTGCTATTTGGTTCTCTAGTAGTTTATTGTGTGCTGTTAAACATCTTACCTGAGAAGTAAGCTGATTAATTATATCCTTTTGCTGCATAATTTCATTCCTTTGTTGCTTAATCTCATCTCTAAGTTCCTCAAATTTCTGATTTTGATTTGACATGAATTTTTGAAGCATGGATTCTAAATTAGAGTTCTGGGGCTAATTTTGATTTTGTTGCCTCTGTTGGTATCCTCTATTCTCAACCTGTCCCCCTGCATTATTGTTACTCTTCCAAGACAACTTTGGATGATTCCTCCATCCAGGGTTATATGTACTAAAATAAGGGTTATTATTTCTACCTTGATTGTAACCCCCTACAGCGTTCACTTGTTCTACACCCTATTCAGTAATAACCTTACAATCTTCAAAATAATGCCTTTGATTTTTCACATATTTCACTGGTAACAGACGATGAAACCATAACAGTTTGCATATGAAAAGAATCAAACCTATTAACCAAAGTGTCTACCTTTTCAGCCAAGGTACTGTTGACACAAATTTTTATAGCATTTCAAGTATGATTTTACAGTCAGAATCATCTATATTTCTAGGCTTTCTGCCTCATTATTGCCTTAACTGCCTTACATCTATGGAATCTACACCCCTTTCAGTATTTTCATGTTTTCAGGTCAAAATGACCATAAAGAAGGTGGATTCTGGAACTTTTGTGGTAGAGAGACTCATCCTAATGCAAGATGATCCTAACTAGAAGTTTTCAGATTCATTGAAGCCTTTGTTGGAAATCACGACCGGGTCGCTGTTGTAATCCGAAAGGACACACTTTTAAATACAAGTAGGTAGACTAATTTAAGGTGTCACAGCCAAAACTTGTTTGGCGCACAGGGATCTGTCACCCCCTGATACGGCTCAAAAAACTTGTTGTCCCTAAACTTGTAGTGTCCGCAAGTTCACGGATACTGGAAGTAGTAAAGAAAATATCGATCCCACAGAGACCTATGTGTTAAGTACCAAATAGTTGTATTCTTACTAGCTAAGCAAACCGAGTATGATGCGAATAAACAATAAACACACGGGAAAATAATCAGAGAGATAAACTAGGACTAAGGTTTCATCCACCTTAATTTCAATGATTAGATATAATAAAAGGTCGCCAATCAAATCCTATCATGATAAAGACTTAATTTACTTCATAAAAAGGATTATCTCACTTTCGTGCAGACAATCATGTAGGGACCAATCCTCGCTTTCGCGCAAGATTTATCCCAACGCTGTAAATAAGTAAACCATCAATCAAAGAACTCAGGATCACTTTCGTGCATCCGAGTTCTTTATTGATCATCACAAGTGGAATCTCAAGGATCACTTTCGTGCATCCGAGTCTCAACACAGGTTCTACCTAGGGTTTTCCAATAGACCGATCTTCACTTTCGTGTAAGATCTATCAATGTTTAACACAATAACTCAACCCTATATTCATATTATCAAGCATGGCAATAAGACTACTAAAATCAAGAAATAAGATTCTAGGGTTCCAAGTTCTCAAGCAAATCACCTTTCAGTCTCATTGTGAAAACTCTAAAACATGCATGACAGTAAAATCTAAGGAGAATTAAAGACAATTCATCACATAAGTAGAATTTTCGCAACAAGGATTATCATGACGAAAATAATAGTTTATCTAATCATTCAAAATCAAGGGGATTACACCCCCATGTCCCAAAGTATGTTTAAGCATGCATGGAAGAAGAGGTACAATAATCCATGGTGTAGGAAATCAAAACATTGGTAGAGAACAAATTACAGTGCGGACGTAAAGGTTTTTACGGCCGTAATCTGCGATGAACTGCGACGGCGCACAGTGTTTTGTTGATTTCTCCTCCGATTGAACTCCTTTTGATCTAAAACTTCTGGTGTATCCTCCTCTCCTCCATGCAAAGCTTTTGGGTGAAAATCATGGCCTGAGGTGCCCTCTATGCCTCTCGGCGTGAGGCCAAACCCTAGACACCTCTCTGTTTATTTCTCCCTCGATAGTGGATAAATATTAGGGCTTCAACTTCGTGCGTCTTCTCCTCTTAAAGATGAGTCCGTAACATCTTTCAGATCTTGATTTGGAGCTCTGGATCAAAAGTTATGGTCTGCGCAAGATTCGGACCCGTAAAAATTACGTTTTTAACTTGGAATTACAGCCGTAATGAATATTACGGCAGTGCCATAATTTGAACAGCGAGCTTTCGGATGAAAATCTTCCGGGATTATGGCACCGTAAAATACCTTACGGCCATGCCGTAATGTCAGTAATCTCTCGGATGGAAAACCATCCCGCATTACTGTACTGTAAATTCCGTTACGGTGGTACCGTAAACTTCATCAAGTCTCTAGTTAGAATCACGCCCATATTACGGCACCGTAAAGATGTTTACGGCGGTGTCGTAATGTCTCAAATTTCTCTATTCTGGAAAAATCCAAATTACGGCACCATAAATATGTTTACGGCAGTGCCGTAATTCTGTGATGTAATTACGGTATCGTAAACTCCATTACGGGGGTGCCATAATTTGCTCTGAAGCTCTGATTCTTCTGACATTTGACATGTGATCTCCTCTTCATGTGGTGAATTTATTCATGCATCTGGATTGCTTGAAATCGACTAAAAATCATGCCTTTTGCCTGAGAATCATCAAAAATAGAAAAGAGTGTAGATTCCGCAAATATTGATAACAAAGGCATAAAAATAAGCAAAGTCTATGAATATGACACAAAAACACTCATGAAATGACACAAAAATTACTATATATTTTGGTGTCATCAAACACATAAGGCTCAAACTTTGCTTGTCCTCAAGCAAAAAATCAAAAATTGATCATAGGCATAGACTTTCTCATGAAGAATAAATTTCTAAAATACAATCACTAATGAAAAATCACACCAATTGATTCATAAAATTTCAAATAAACACATCACCCTTTGAATTCAATTTTCAAGATCCACAACTTAATCAAATAAAATTTCACAACTTGTACAATAATTAGAATATCAATCTCAAGACTTCATTCAGTTTCAATTCATAACTATCAACTTTTGTTTACAGGAAAAGGATTTCCAAGATCTTTTTCCACTCACAATTTTGTTTTATTCCTTTTTTTTGTTTCTATTTTTGTATCGTCCACATTCTCTAATTCGATTACCACCTTTTTTTCTGGTGACGAAGTTAGAGTACACTGATCACATAATCAATGTAATAGAACTCATATCTTTTTAGTAGGAAGATTTTTACCAAAGATAGTGGAGTTAATGTGGATCGATCCCTCTCATGACATGCACCCATATAGACACATGCTTTTTCTTTTTCTCTTTTCTCTCTTTCCCCTTTTTTTTGTACTTCAACCTATGTCCTTCGGTACCACTGTCAATTTTACATAGTGCCAAGTAGGGGAGTCCTCACTCTATTTGGATCAAGGAATCTTTCTTCCCAACAAATAGCAAATAGCATGAATATCAACTAAATTGATCAATCAACATCCATTCAAAAGTCATACTCATATGCTAGTTTTATTCAAAGAAATAGCTTCACTTTTAAACAAAATTCATCAAATAATACATCTACCCAAAATCTCATTCATCAATCAATGAAAATTTTCAAAAGTAGATATGTATTAGAGAAATAAATTCAACATAATAGGTCTTGTCCTAATCACATGCATCAACGCATTCATCATCAAAGAAAATTCAGTCACCTCTCATCACATGAATTCAAGTTATAAAAATTTTTAAACATCTAAATATGTCAAAATCAATGCAAAAGGTGTGATGCATCAAACTCAAAAAATCATAATATGTAAAGTGATATATCCGTATAGTTACATAAGGCTCAAACAATGCAAAGGATGTAAAGTGATAGATCTAAAAGAAGAAAAGTGTAGATAATCATATCAAATCAAATAATCACAAGAAAGTGTAGGCAATACTCACAAAACTATATGGCAAGCTCTAACTGAAAATACATAAGGCTCAGTCCAAAAATAGTGTCGGGGTAGATGCTGCTAGGTCCAAAGATGTACCTTTTGAAAATTTTACCTACACAATTTGAGATACATAAGGCTCAGTCTAAAAATAGTCTCTAAAAATAATAATGATAAAAATAATTCTCTCAATCGAGAATCAGAGATGTCGCCGGAGGTCTGAAGAGGATGCCGGTGGAATGAGTCGAGCAGGCAAGAAGTAGAGGGTGAACAGAGGCTAGCTGAAAAGCTGCTAGCAATGATGATGGTGCCGACAGTAGAGTGAGTAATCTCTAGTGGCCTTCTAGAGATCACAGTCCTGGATGTGAGATCGTCGGCTGGTGGGTGCCAGAAATAATGCTGCATAAAAAAAATCGGAGTCACAAATGAAGAGTCTGCTGCATAAATAGTATCAATAGAAATAGAGGCAGTAGAAGAAATAAGAATCTGCATATGGTATAATCCAGTGTCGACGGCTAGAAACAGTGATGTCAGAGGCAGATGCAGTGGTGGCTAGAGGTGGAAGATAGTTGCTCTTGAAGATTTCTAGATCTGGAGGCAAAAGAAATAATAATAAGTAGAAAGCAAACCAAGCAGTTTTTGAATTTTTTATGAAAAGTAGTCATACCCTAGAATAAAATTTAATGATCCAAATAGAAAATGGACAAAACCAGGTTGTAGAATAAGATATGTTCTTTTCAGACATATGAAAATCAAAGGATCAAAATCTATCAGGAATTTAGGGTATCAACAGAAAGAAGGCTATTCAGATTACAAAACTGCACAAAAGTTAATCAGATTCAAAAAGTTGCCATGTGTCCTAAAATGATCAGAAAATAAAATCATGAAAACAATTAATCCACAAGATAGAACGACACATGAACTTCATATTCCATGTGAAAAATCAGGGTTTCAAGTCATTAAAGCATCTTAAAAAGTTGCAGCAAAAGTGCTAATCAGATTAGTCAGAAAAAACTGCTGCAGAAATTTATCAGAATCAAAAAGTTGCTATGAGTTTTAGAATGATCCATAGACTCTAAAATTCTGAAAAAAAAATATCCATATGATAGACAAAGATGAGTACTTCGATGTTGTGCCAAAGATCAAAAATTTTGCTAACCCAGTTTCTTAAAATCGCAGCGAGAAAACACCTACTCAGATAAGGAGACTGTAGTTCAAAAATTACGGGCGTAAAATCCTTTACGACAGTGCCGTAATGTACATAAAAGTCTCAGGTAAAAAATAAGCTGTCATTATAGTACCGTAAACAATCATACGGTACTGCCGTAAAATCAGTAACTGAAAATTTTTTTTATTTTTTTTGAAAATTCAAAAATTCAAAATTTGAAAATTCAAAATTTGAAAATTCAAAACTCAAAATTTCAGATTTCAAAAATTACAACACCGTAAAAATCATTATGGTACTGCCATAAATCCATAAAACTCTCGGGAAAGAAAAATGGTGGAATTACGGTACCGTAAAGAAGATTACAGCAGTGCCGTATTTTATGCAAAAATTTGTATTTTTCTGCAAAAAGAGAAGAAAAAATAATCCTAAAAATAAACTAAAATAAAAGAAAGTAAGCTAAGTGATAATGCTTGGGTTGCCTCCTAAGAAGTGCTAATTTTAGGTCCATAGCTTGACCAAAACTCAAAAATCATAGTGAAGCAGGTGAATCAGTACCAAAGTAAAGAGCAAACAATTTTCTGTATTTCCTTTGTCCAAAAATTTTAGCCACTAATCCAAAAATCCAGAATTGCATATAAATCACAATCAAAGTGGCTTTCTCAAATGTGCAGAAATTAAAATCATACTTCTCAAATCCACTCAAAGAAATCTTTATGATCTTCCTATGTTTATCAAAAAGCAAAATCATGAGTCCTTTCTTCAAATTAATATTTTCAATAGCAATAAGAAAAGGACTTTGATCAAAAGAATCAAACATTGGATCCTCAAAATATTTTTTATGTCTTTCATTGGATTCCTCAATAAAACACAATTTTTCAATAAAATCAGAAGAGTGAACAGTAGATATGGGCAAAACATCAGAGTGAGATTCATTCATATTTATAAAATTTAAATCCTTTTCAAATTCCTCATGCACGTCATCAAATAATTTATCAATTTCAAAATCATCATCAAAATCAAGATGAGACTCTACAAAATCAATTTCCTAATGCCTCCCCACAAATAATTCATCATCAGAAGAGTCAAAATCAGAATCATATAAAAAATCATAATGAGATTTATCAATGTTCACAAAAGAATTAATAGAATCAGAGTTAACTGCAAAAGATTTATCTTTAATTTTAGCAATATCACCAAAATCAAAGTGGGGCTCATCAATGTCTGTAATTTTCAACCCTTTTATCGAACTCATCAGATTTAACTATAAATGATACAACATCAAAAAATCAATTTCATCAAAAGAGGTTTTTTCAATTTCAATTTCCTCAACCTTTCCCTCAAATAAATTATCAAATGAATCAATTTCACAATTATCAAAATCAGAGTGAGATGCATTAATATTCACATAAGGCTCAATCTCAAAACAATCATAATCAGAGGGGGATTTTTCTAAATCAAGTTCTTCAGTTTCAAACTCAAATAAACATGCTTGTTGTGCTAACTGGGTTTCCTTAAGGTTTTCAATTTCTTTATTTGTAGTTTGCATGAATTGATTTTGGTTGGCCAATATTTTCTCATGCATGGACTCTAACCTAGATTCTTCAGTGTCCTCAAAATAAAGTTCAGAAACATGATTAGAGCAATTATCATAAAAAGAAGTTTGGTTTTTCCATCTAGAATACAATTGATCAGATTCGTTCCATGATAAATTGGGATTTAAAAATTGGCAATCAGAGGAATAATGATCAAAATATCCACAAATATCACATCTAATAGAAGAATAAGATGTTATAACCAGTTGCTTATAAGAGTCTAAAAGTTGATTTAACTTATCTTGAATAGTGCATGATGAATCATCTTTGTATGGCATGTATTCCTCTCTCCTTTCAGTTGCCCAAGAGTTGTAATTAAAAGACATCTTCAAATAAATTTTAGAAATTCTCAGTTCTGTCACAACTGTGAAAATCCAAAACCTGCAAAAAGAAAAAAAAACAAAGTTAAATCTAAAACAAATAAAACTTAGTCTAGCAATACTAACAACTATTTTGATATTAACAAAACTAAGGTCCCTGGCAACGGCGCCAAAAACTTATTGTGATCCGAAAGGACACACTTTTAAATACAAGTAGGTAGACTAATTTAAGGAGTCACAGCCAAAACTTGTTTGGCGCACAGGGATCTATCACCCCCTGATACGGCTCCAAAAACTTGTTGTCCTTAAACTTGTAGTGTCCGCAAGTGCACGAATACTCGAAGTAATAAAGAAAATATCGATCCCACAGAGACCTACGTGTTAAGTACCAAATAGTTATATTCTTACTAGCTAAGCAAACCGAGTATGATGCGAATAAACAATAAACACACGGGAAAATAATCAGAGAGATAAACTGGGACTAGGGTTTCATCCACCTTAATTTCAATGATTAGATATAATAAAAGGTCGTCAATCAAATCCTATCATGATAAAGACTTAATTTACTTCATAAAAAGATTATCTCACTTTCGTGCAGACAATCATGCAGGGACCAATTCTCGCTTGCGCATAAGATTTATCCCAATGCTGTAAATAAGTAAACCATCAATCAAAGAACTCAGGATCACTTTCGTGCATCCGAGTTCTTTGTTGATCATCACAAGTGGAATCTCAAGGATCACTTTCGTGCATCCGAGTCCCAACATAGGTTCTACCTAGGGTTTTCCAACAGACCAATCTTCACTTTCGTGTAAGATCTATCAATGTTTAACACAATAAATCAACCCTAGTGATGCAGGAGCATACGACATGAAAGAAGGGGAAGATCTGGCCCCATTGGTGCCCCAAAAATTTTCCACAGAAAGTTCATCGGGTCACCCAGCGACGAAAGCCACGCCCCGTGGTTCTTGCAGACAGCCACCTGAATCAGCAGCGACTTCACATGCACAAGACCGATTTTCAACAGAAAGTTCCTCGGGGCACCCAGCGATGGTAACCTCGCCCCGTGGATCCTGCAGACGACTACCGGGTGCTCAAGTCTGATTTTCCACAGAAAGTTCCTCGGGTCACCCAGCGACGAAAGTCACGCCCCGTGACTTCTGCGGGCGACTCCCCGATGACATTTCGGAATCGGAAGCGGCACCACATGCACAAGTCAGAAATCCCACAAAATGTTCCTCGGGTCACCCAGCGACGAAAGTCACACCCCGTGACTCCTACGGACAGTTTTCCACAGAATGTTCCCTGGGTCACCCAGCGACGAAAGCCACACCCCGTGGTTACTGCAGACAGCCACCCGAAGCTACAGAACTGCCCCAACGACCCCACTTTAATGTATACAACCCACCCTACCATGTTGCTCCACCTCATGAAGACCCAAAGGAACCCAACAAGGTGGTTATTCGGCGATCCCAACGCCCATCTCACCCACCGGACCGCTTCGTGGGTGTTATCAGCCCACTCTCCATCCACACCGAAGTAATCTGGCCCAAGGACGTTACCAGCCAATCCCCAAGGAGCCCAATTCCAGATGGGCCTCACAACCACATCAGCAACACGGCCCAAGAGAAGGCCGCAACGATTGTTACGCAGCCCAGTACTTTAAAATTCTACTGCTTTGTCGCGATGTGTTCCGAGCGCGTCTAATCGTCGTAGCAGCCACCACGTACGCTGAAGACACAAAGGACCTGCGCCCCTGCAGGAGTAGATGGTAGTTGGTAGGATTTTATTCTATTTTGTCTTTTTGTGGCAGCTTGACCACTTTTTTGTTGTTAGTTGTTGAGATGCTGTCCTTTTTTTTTGTCTTGTCTACCCCTCCTTATCTTATAAAAGAGAGGGGCTGGCCAGCATTCTCCCTTAGTTCTCTTAGAAGTAGAGTTCTCCTGGTGAGCGAGTGTGCCTCCAGCGTGTGTGGAAGACGAAGTAGCCTCGTCTTCGGAGTTTGTAGGAGTCGGTGACCGATGTCTCGACTCGACTTCCTGCTTGTGTTTCCTGCATTTGAGAAGTAAATCCCACCACCCCAGCTGGGTCAGGTTCGCCTGTCTTTTCATTTCATCGTGTTCATTTCCGTTACGATTTCCATCCTTCCACGGGTATCCGTTCGTCAGAGACGTGGACATTCCGCTGTTCTTTGGTTTGTTTTCAGGCGCATAGGCGTACGAGCTGTGCACTGCGAATCCACTGGTTCCCATTGCAACGTGTTGAGCTTAAAATCTACTGCGTGAGCGTGCTAAATTGCTACGAGGTTAGTGAGTTACATTCTGTTGTTGAGCGCCGTTGTGCTCTTTTCGCATTTGTGTTGCCCCGATCAAATTCGACACTAATTTCCTCGTGTTTCATCGTGTTTCCCTGCATTTCCGAGGCGCTTTTCACTTCCCTCGTCTAAAGACCCTCTCCCGTTTTCACGTGCATTGTGTAATCCCTTAGAGTATGGCTTTAAGGACCATCCCTCCTCCAGTAGCTCCATCAATTCTGGTATCAAAGGACATTGCGCGTTCGATTCTTATCGTTCGCACGGTCCAACATTGCATAGCATATTTCCGCATCGTTTTCGCGTTTTCAGCATCCTGCACTTTATCATTTTCGACCTTGTTTGTGTATGGTGACTACACGGTCACAAGTTATGTCATCCCAATATCCGGAAACCATCCCTGAAACCCAAGTGTCGGTCCAACCCTCGGAAGGGAGTAGAACCCATTTAGAATCGTTGGCTGTGCTTGAAGCGCGTGTAGATGCCAAGTTGGATACGCTGTCCGCGCGCTTGGAGTCCCACAAAGGGAATACAAGTGCGATGTTTCAGCAAATTATGGCTGGGATTCATACCCTCACAAGTCGCCCTAAGCCATCGGAGCCTAGGCGCTCCTACCCAGTTAACCCGCCTCCGTCCGCAAACCCAGCCCCACCTACTCGAGAGTTCCCTCCGATGACCGCGCCCCTACGGCTGTGAGTCTTTGAGGATGAGTCTGGTCACCTGCGGCCTCATGAGGCCTAGGGAGACCTCAGTTACGAATACGAGCCCTTGGATGAGGATGACGTATGGGTCGCACAAGGGCCCCAATCTAATGGTCGCTTTGGGCACACTTGGACCGGGCAAAGAGCCCCGACCCGACACCATGTCGAGCGCCCTCGCTTGGAGGACGATATCCACCGCTTCATTAGGCACACCCCCTCGCCCTTTTCGGGTGGTCTTGACCCATCGCAATTCCTCGATTGGGTCGCTTCTGTCGACTCCTACTTTGACCTTAGTAACTTGCATCCCGACGCACGTGTTAGGTATGTGCGCACCTTGCTTGAGGGCCCTGCGCGTTTGCATTGGGCAAACGTGGAGCGCCAGAATGTGCAGCAAGCCCTTCCTCCCATCACCACGTGGGAGGAAATGAGGTATCGCCTCCGCGAGCGATACGTACCCACTTCCTATAGGCAGCATCTCCTTGATCAGTATAGTAGCCTACACCAGGGATCGAGTACCGTTGAGGAGTATCGCCTCACCTTCGAGATGCTACAACTCCGGTGTAATTTGCAGGAGGACCCCGAGTTAGTCTTGTCAAAGTTTCGGAATGGCCTCCGCGCGGATATTCGGCGTGCCCTGCCCACATATAGCTCAGAGACCTTCGACCAAACCTTCCAGCGTGCTCACGATATCGAGCACGATCTTAGAGCTGCGGCTAGGCGCAGCGAGTCTGGACCCCCTAGGTGCCCTCCTTTGGGCGGACCTCCTCACGCCCACCCTCTACCCGAGCGCCATGAGCCTCGTTCTGACCCACGGCCCACGCATGCGGCCCATCACTCCCCTAGGCGTTCAGCCCCCAGTGCCCCACCTTCTCGCCCCCAGTGCCCCACCTTCTCGCCCCACTTGTTAGCCTGCCGAGTCGCGTCAACTGTTACAATTGCCTGCAGCCGGGCCATCTGTCCTGCGACTGCCCTAAACGGTCCGCCACAGCGGACAAGATCCCCGCTCGTGTCGCCACTATCACCCGCGAGCCTGTGGAGCACGATGTTGAGGCCGAGTGCTATACTAGTGGTGAAGAGTCGGGTCACCCCACACTTGCAGTTGTGCGGTGCACCTTTGTCCATACCCCACCCTCCGAGGATTGGAGGCGTACGAGCATCTTCATGACTTACATCAAGTGCAACAGGCACTCCTGTAAGATCATCATTGACGGTGGTAGTAGTTTGAATGTGGTCTCTCGGACCGCAATCACCCGCTTCGGTCTTCCACTCGAGCCTCACCCGAAGCCATATTCCATCGCGTGGGTGGACACGTCGAGTCTTCCGGTCACCCACCGGTGCCAAGTTCCCATCGCTTTTGGGGACTATCGTGAGAAGGTGTGGTGTGACGTGGCGGCTATGGATGTCGCCCACGTTCTCTTAGGACGCCCATGGCTATATGACAGAGACGTAGTCCACTATGGCCGGTCGAACACTTATGTGTTTGACCACAATGACCAGAAAATCTGGTTGATCCCAATCCCACCCAAGGAACTGCACGCGTCCACATCCAAAGGCGTGGTTGTTCCTCCCACCGCTGTTTCCCCGATACCTGCTATGTTGTCCCTCATGCGCACATCTGCGCTTATGCATGAGGCCACAGAATCCAAGGTTGTCTATGCCTTGATGTTGCGCGAGTCCCCGGAGTCCTCCCCGGTAGTAGACACGACACCACCCCCGGAAGTTTCTGCCCTTTTGACTGAGTTTGCTGACATTAGTCCGAAGGACTTGCCCCCACGGTCTCCCTCCAGCTAGGGAGATCCAACACGCGATTGACCTTCTCCCGGGAGCACCCCTCCCAAATCTGCCTCACCATCGTTTGAATCCAACTGAACACGCTGAACTGCAGCGTCAAGTGGATGACCTCCTCACCAAGGGGTACATCCGTGAGAGTCTAAGTCCCTGCGCGGTGCCCGCCTTACTCACGCCCAAGAAGGATGGGTCATGGCGGATGTGCATTGATAGTCGCGCCATCAACCGAATCACCATCAAGTATAGGTTCCCTATACCTCAACTTGATGATATGTTAGACTTAGTTTCTAGGGCATCCTAGTTCTCTAAGCTGGACCTTCGCAGCGGATATCACCAAGTCCGCATCCGCGAAGGTGATGAGTGGAAAACTGCATTTAAGACCAAGGACGGTCTTTATGAATGGCTCGTCATGCCATTCGGGTTGTCCAATGCCCCGTCCACTTTTATGCGGCTCATGAGCCAAGTTCTCAAGCCCTAAATGGGCAAATTCCTGGTCGTCTATTTTGACGACATCTTGATTTTTAGCCGGACCCCCGAAGAACATCTGGAGCATCTTCGCTCCACGTTTGACCTCCTACGCAGGGAACGCCTCTTCCTTAACACAAAGAAGTGCTCCTTCATGACCAACCGCGTACACTTCCAAGGCTATATTGTGCCTGACGAGGGTCTTTCTGTTGACCCGGCCAAGGTCGAAACCATACGACATTGGCCCGAACCCCGCACTGTGTCCGAGGTCCGTAGCTTCTTGGGCCTCGCCGGGTTTTACCGTCGCTTCATTCGGGGCTTCAGCATGATTGCGACCCCACTGACCCAACGTCTGTCCAAGGAGGACTTTGAGTGGACCACAGCCACTCAACGCGCCTTTGACGCCCTCCGGGATGCCATCACGACCGCACCTGTCTTGCGCCTCCCGGACTTCTCCAAAGTCTTTGAGGTTGCTTGCGACGCCTCCGGTACTAGGATCGGGGGTACCCTTAGCCAAGAAGGCCACCCTGTCGCCTTCTTTAGCAAGAAGTTGAACGCTGTCCGGCAGCATTATTCGACCTACGACAAGGAGTTTTATGCCATCGTTCAGTCGCTTCATCAGTGGTGGCACTATCTCCTCCACCGTTAGTTCGTCTTGTACAGCCACCATCAAGCCTTGTCTTTCCTTAATGCCCAAAAGAAATTGGGCGCCTGCCATGACAAGTGGGTCGAGTACTTGCAACAGTACACCTTTGTGATCAATCACAAGGCGGGCAAGGAGAATATTGTTGCGGATGCTTTGAGTCGCATCCGCACCCTCCTGTGTGTGATGCGCACCTGCGTCAACACCTTTGACCACGTCAAGGAGGAGTACGCCACGTGCTCCGACTTTGGTGCCATCTACGCTGCCTTGACTGAGTCCCCCGACCCCGAGTCCCCCTACCAATTGTGCGAAGGCTATCTATTCCTGGGGAACCGCTTGTGCATTCCCCGCTCATCGCTTCGAGATCATCTTTTGCTCGAGCTGCACGCGGGTGGTGTCGTTGGCCATTACGGTCGTGACAAAACCCTTGAGATGGCGGAGGAATGCTTCTTTTGGCCCTCCCTCCGCCGGGACGTTGAGCGTATTGTACGCCATTGTGGCACATGCCAAATGGCCAATCTTAGGGAATACCGGGTGTAATTTAAAATTTTGCAGTCCCAGGACGCAGTGGAAGAATCATTACACCCGAAACATATTCCGGTCCCAAGGATCCATGCAAGAGAGAAGACACAAGGATGTGTTAGAGATGTACCTCTTTTGCTTGTCTAGTTGCCGAAGCTATGTTGAAGGCGCCCAAGTGTTCGCCCTCCACAAGTATCCACGCGTCGACTCCTTGATCGTTGCTCCCTTCCACGCTTGGTGCTAGCCTCGGGAAGAGAATCAAGCCTTAGGGTTCCTTCACTTCTCTTGCGCCACCTCCAAGGATCATGCTCCAAGTGTAAGGAAGATGCCGCCAACTCCTTATCCTCTTCACTCCAAGAGAAGAGGGAGAAGAAGAGTTTCGGCCCTTAGGAAGAGTAAGAGGAAGTGGCGCCACCAAGTCCTTCTCCAAGTCACGCCAAGAGGAGAGGAAGGAGAAGACTTGCGGCCACTAGTAGGAAGAAGGGTTGCGCCACCTTGATGTTGTCGCCCATTGCCCTTGCTCTTGCCCCTCTATGTGTGTTCACGCCTCCAAGCATTCGAATCATTGAGAGGGGGCAGATAGGGTCCCTTTTATAAGCCAAGAGGCGGTTTAGGGAGGGCCAAGATCATGCCAAGTGGGCAGCTAGGATGAGAGGGGTTTGTGGTAAGGAAAATCTCCAAGACTTTGCTATAAACCTCAGTCAACCTATTCTTATTTGCCTAATAGCCATATCAGCCCAAGACATGCCTTAGAGGCATTCTTTCCATCCAAGGAGAAGGGCTAGGCGCAACATGCAAGAGTCATTCGGCTAAGCAAGGGTTTGAGGGGAATTAGGGTTTGGAGGTAAGGTAAGTCTCCAAGATCTTACCATAAACCTTACCCTACTATCCATGTGCGCCCGAGCTCTTTCCAAAAGAGCCATCAAGCCATATCAGCCCCAACACTTGCCATAGAGGCAAGATACCATTAAAGGATGAATGGGGAGGCGCCTAATGCTTCCTTATGAAGCAACATGCACCCACTTCACCCCATTATGCCCTTGGCGCCAATGGGGTGAAACTCTTCCCCATTATACCCTTTTAGCCTCTAATCTCTTCATGACAACTTATTATTGGGCCTCATTGGATAATGAGTTAGCCCAAACTTCATTGCATGGGTTGATTAAGCCATTGAATCCAATCCAATGCAACCCTAATCCAAATGTGACCAATCTAGGTCAATTTTGGGTCAACCTGCCAAAAATGAAGTTTGGCTCCAATAACTTTCTTCCAACTCATCAGGCCCATTGGTGCTGATGAAATCTTCCAAATTGATCCAAGTTATCCAATAACTTGATCATAAGGCTTCTGATTAAAGCAACGTCAAGAGTCTATTGCGTGTGACCCCGTAGGATCCATATGACGATGGCAATGATGTAAACATCATAAGTAGTGAGGGGTATCTAGCAACACATCACTACTACCCATGTCATAGGACTTAAGTCATTATGGCAACAACTCCTAACAAGCAACGAGAATTCCCATTGCATTATAGATCCCTTTGCCTAAACTGATATCTTGCCATTGGATTAGTCTCAAGTTTATCAATCCAATGCATTGGTCATGACTCAACAAGTGTGGCCACACATTCCTGTCATGCACCAATAAGGTGGGGCGCCCCCGATTGGATATCATGCTTCCAATAAGGAAGGGGCAAATCCTACTATTGGTCATCCATGTCTCTACATGACTTATGACATGCCCAATGTCAGTCGTTTTGGTCTTCCAATTACGGAGAGACGTAAGACTGTATCAAAGCATACCCATCATCAAATCTAGACATGAATACCTCAAGTCTAAGGATCAATGCAAACCTCTTGCTTGTGAGATTGACTTGTTGACTTGACAAGTCAATCCTCATGGTAGATCACTCCAGTGCATCCAATGCACCTGTATGTCTGCGTTACTGTGCCCCGCACCTAACCAGCCCATACACCAGTCTCACATGTACCAAAGCTGTCTCATATCTGCTATGGTACCTTGTCTGGGGATAGCTTATGAGAATGGATCCAATCCAAACTCCTGGGACATTATATATGCAACTCAATACATCAACGCAGGTAGAGAAGTCTACATAATAACGACCATGCCTCTATATAGAATAATAATTCTATCAAAGTACATTCAAACAATGCCTGACCATGTCCATATATTGGTCTGCAGGGCATATACACCAACAATCTTCCACTTGCACTTAGACCAAGGACAACTGATGTTTAGTCAGTTCCAATGTCTCTAGTATGACCCATTTAGCTTCCGCTGCGCCAGAGGCTATGTCAGTGGGTTTTTCCAGATTGCTATCTATGTTTATTTTAACAAATTTGATCATCATCCTTATCCATGATCTCTAAGATCAGATGATATGCTGCAGTACATACTTGAGCACTAAGTTCCTTCACTTATGCTATGGCCCCAGTAAGAACTATACTGGACCATCAAGCACCAGGAACTAAATCAAGTTCAAATGAATGAAGCTGCTTCCTTGGCTGCCACAAGAAGTTGCAATGTACTCAGCCTTATTTGTAGAATTTTGCCACTATGGTTTGCATAATGCTCTTTCAGCACACAACACCACAACAAGGCAAAGCGCAAATCCTGGCTGTGGTCATAAGACTAGAACGAAGTATCAGTGTACCCTTGTACACAAAATTCTTCCTATCTATCATAGACTAGACTTCAACCCTTTATACTTCCCAAGTATATATAAGGATTGCTTTCACAGCTATCTAGTGTCAAACACTAGGATCTGATTGAAACTTACTAGCTATGCTCCAAGCATTTGCCACAAATGGTCTTGTGTATATTACTCAAAACATGATCCATCCTATACACCATGTATCAGGATTTTAGACCCATGTCATTACTCTTCAGCTGTGTCATAGGACACAACATCCTCATGAGAGTCAGACCATATCTCTCTAGAAGGTATCAATATTTGGAATCATCCAATATAAACCTCTCCAGAAACTCTTGGATGAACATAGATTGACTAAAGGGCAATGACTTTCTTGGATCTCTATCTATAGATCCTCATGCCTAGTATGTAGGCATCATTCCCTAGATCATTCTTCTCGAAATACATCTCAAGCCTTTTCTTCACCATGTGAAGAGCTGAGATGTCATTCCATGTGAGGAGAATATCATCAATCATCTAGAACAAGAAATACAATTAAGGTGCTCCCACTGATCTTCTTGTAAACACAAGCTCTTTTAAACATGCTTGCATAACACCATGCATATCTTTATGGCCTTGATATGAAAACCTTCTGGCTATTTCCTTATAGATATCTTTTCAGACGTCCATGCAAGAAAGGTAGTTTTCATAACAACACCCCATAACCGATCATGCAATTATAACAAGCAGATTCCTAATGGACTTAAAACTCAGCTATTGGTGAAAAATTTCATCATTGTCCACCCAGTGGATTTGCCTGAAATTTCTGCTCACTAGCTTGCCTTTCAAGGTAACAATGTTACCTTCCATATCTATCTTCCTAGAAGATTTATTTACAGCCTGTGGGAATTACCCCTTTGGCAGCTCATCCAAGTCCCAGACTTGATTAGCAGACATGGAGTCCATTATGGTTCTCATGGCCCTTAGCCATTTCTTGGAATCTGGTCCACCGACTGCTTCCATTTCCTCATAAGTCTTAGGTTCATCCTTGATGAAAAATTCGTCATGCCCAGCATATTGAATCGATCCAGACTTATGTGGTTCCTGTGTTACTTGAACCTCAGGTTGACTTTCAACCTGTATGTGAGATTTTGCTCTCCATCTGTGTCTAATTATATTGTGGTTGATTCAGGACCTTGTCCCAATCAAATCTACTCCCACTAGCTTCTTTTAAAAGAAATACTTTCTCAAGAGAGACAGCAGTTTGAGCAACAAATATTTTGTTCTCTTTGGGATAGAATTAGCACTCTATAGTGCACCACAAACACATACTTTTAAATCACTGCACATTACAATCCCAATTCCATTGAGGAAATGGGATATTTGCAGTTCGCAACTCAAAAGCTAACTTAGACACTTTCTTATGGAGTGGCAGTACATCTGTTTGCATGGCATCATAGTAGTATATTTGCATGACTATTCAAAGATGGAACCACATCCAATGTGTTCCTTTTTCTTTCTTTGAAATTCACCACACAGTGGTGTTCCAAGTAAGCTGTGAGATAATCCCCACACTTCTTAGGACAGTCATCAAATTCTCTACCAATCACCTTGATCCAATCAAAGTGTTTTAATAATAGGTCCTCCAATTTGACTCAATACTTCATTTGTGAACTTCTTGGATTTCTCCAAAGTTCTTAGGTTGGATAAGGCATACCCATACCGGATGAAGCATATAACACCTCTTAGTGCTTGTTTACATGGGTCCACATACATTGCTGTGTAATAGATCCAACAAGCCACTTACCCTTCCACCCTTTACAGTGAAGGCAGCATCTGTCACTTTGTTCCTTTGAACAAGACTCACATTTATCATAATCCTAAAAGGATAATGATCCCAATAGTCCATTGACCTTTGGATGTGACCATTGTTCGATGTTTCAAGAGACAATGCCATATGAGGATGTTAATTGGATCTGATATTGTGTTACATATAGAGCCACAAACTATTATCAACTGTATCACTTCAATAGAACATCTCAGTTATAAAGAAAAATATCATATATTATTTCAAACTGAAATCCTTTCCAAAAGGAATGATGTTCTAATACATAAGCTGATACATAATAGCAAAGTTCTAGATAAAGTCTTCAAGGCATTGAGATGATATCAACAGCAGCATCCAATGCTCCGTCCTTGACCCAAGAGTCGATCCCATCAAGCCTCATCGTCCTACTTCTTTTGAGCTCCTGCACATGTAAAACATATGTGAGCCTCACATGCGGTACCCAGTACCCATGAATAAGAAGTAAACAAAAGACCTCGGTAATACAATACCTGAAGCGGATGGATTACATCCCTTCTTCTTTGCCATGCTCTTCTTGGCCATTAATCCTCTTCGAAATACCCATGCATTCCCAGTCTTCCGAAGTATTAGCTTTGAAGATACGGAACCATGGTCATTCTTAGATTTAGGCATACACTCTGAAGATCCAACAGAACTCTCCTGATCATTGTCTATAGAGCATGGTGTGAAGAGACCTTTGAGATGTATGATAAGATCATAAATCCCCATCTCATCACACTCAACCTTGACCTCTGGGGTCATACACTCTAAGACAAGAGCAGTGTACTGTTCGTTATCTTCACAATGTTCAAGATAGACATTCCACTCCCACTCAGTAGTGAAATACACACTGGGCTGGGATGGAGGTCTTTCAAGAAGATGCACCTTATTCTCTTGTTCTAGTATCTTGGACAAAATCTTGAACCATTTTGTCCAATTTGTCCCATCCAGTTTGTTTTTATAAAGTTTCAATCTTAGATCAGGAGATGTCATCTACAATAAGCAAATAAGTAAAATAAGTACTATGATAAAGCATATAAGAAGGACTTTAACTTAAATGCTATGCTCCCACTATTTCCAAAAGCAAGTTGAGAACTCTCAAACTCAACATAGAAATAAGTGAGTAGGATCCTAATTTCACAAGAGATCTCCGCGACTCACAAGGGTGAGTTGGGATGCACAGAGAATCCCATGCTTCCTTAGGTAGGCATGCCAGCCAATTGTGCCGTGCACAACTCCTCTTAGTTAAGACAGACTAGGCGCCCTGTGTCTAGCGAGGGCTGGATACAACACAGAACCCTATCCTCTCAACAGCTACCTCTAGTGATTCATCATGTCAGTGACATATGAAAAACTAGTCAAGTCTGGTCCTAACCGTTATGCCCAGGGCCAACGAATTCCTTGCGAAGGCATGCCCAGGTTAAAACTGGACTGGGGAAATCTTTGTCACCACACACCTTCTGAAGATAAGTGGGTGTGTCCCACGAGGGTGGGAAACAGTTCACAACACAACCGATCGATAGTTTGATGAGGGCTACGCATTAGAAGGCTATCGACTTGATATTGTATTGAGAGTTTTTGCATGTTTGTTTTATTCTTTTCTAGCATGCAGTTTTCCTATGGTTATGGAAGCAAAGGAAAAACATCACAGGCATGCTATGGACAAAATAATAAACCATCACAGGCATGCTAGTTTGGTCGATATGGTCATAGCCCTTTTCATACACATAACTTGTCACGAGCCATGTGACATGTTATCGTGCATCCAAGGGTTGCGAGTCCCTAAAGCAGATCAGCCCATGCCAGAAGCCGAAAGCATGTGTCCTTCCTTCAGCCGCAAGTCCATCACCACGCTTCCAAAGCTGGCGCCACTTCTGACTCCGATTGAAGAAGACTCCTTGTTGTCAAGATGAAGCCTTAACCTATCTTATAATTCTACATCTATTCTAAACAAGATGAAAAATTCTTTACAACAAGATAGGGAGATAACCACACGCAGGTGGAAAAAGATTTTACAAGCATTCATCACAAGTGGAAACATGCTTCAACATCACAACACAGAAGGGCACTCGCTATGACCATATCAACCCAATCAAGTGACGCATGTAAAATTTGAAAATCCGGAAAAAAATAAAATTTTAGCACCTTATGCGCCAACATCATCCAAAGCACTCTCTTAACCAAATTTATGCTAAAATTTAGATCAAGTTCCATGATGATTTCATAGACCCTATCGACTGGCAGTTTTGTCAGATCAAGAGAACCGGCCAGTCCGAAGACACAATGCCCGTCCTACTTGACAAAATCTACGTGCGCCTTTGGTCTTAAATCAATCATGAACACAATCAAATTTTGGCCATAAAATTGAGAAGAGAAGATTGGATGAAAAACGCTTTCTAAGTGAAACGCGCATGGATAGAAGAAAAAGTTTTCAAAAATTTTTCACACAAACAAACGTACACCTTGTGTTTCTCACAAGTAGCTCTGATACCACTGTTAGGGAATACCGGGTGTAATTTAAAATTTTGCAGTCCCAGGACGCAGCGGAAGAATCATTACACCCGAAACATATTCAGGTCCCAAGGATCCATGCGAGAGAGAAGACATAAGGATGTGTTAGAGATGTACCTCTTTTGCTTGTCTAGTTGCCGAAGCCATGTTGAAGGCGCCCAAGTGTTCGCCCTCCACAAGTATCCACGCGTTGACTCCTTGATCATTGCTCCCTTCCACGCTTGGTGCTAGCCTCGGGAAGAGAATCAAGCCTTAGGGTTTCTTCACTTCTCTTGCGCCACCTACAAGGATCATGCGCCAAGTGCAAGGGAGATGCCGCCAACTCCTTATCCTCTTCACTCCAAGAGAAGAGGGAGAAGAAGAGTTTTAGCCCTTAGGAAGAGTAAGAGGAAGTGGCACCACCAAGTCCTTCTCCAAGTCACGCCAAGAGGAGAGGAAGGAGAAGACTTGCGGCCACTAGTAGGAAGAAGGGTTGCACCACCTTGATGTTGTCGCCCTTTGCCCTTGCTCTCGCCCCTTTATGTGTGTTCACATCTCCAAGCATTCGAACCATTGAGAGGGGGCAGCTAGGGTCCCTTTTATAAGCCAAGAGGCAGTTTAGGGAGGGCCAAGATCATGCCAAGTGGGCGGCTAGGATGAGAGGGGTTTGTGGTAAGGAAAATCTCCAAGACTTTGCCATAAATCTCATTCAACCTATCCTTATTTGCCTAATAGCCATATCAGCCCAAGACATGCCTTAGAGGCATTCTTTCCATCCAAGGAGAAGGGCTAGGCGCAACATGCAAGAGTCATTCAGCTAAGCAAGGGTTTGAGGGGAATTAGGGTTTGGAGGTAAGGTAAGTCTCCAAGATCTTACCATAAACCTTACCCTACTATCCATATGCGCCCAAGCTCTTTCCAAAAGAGCCATCAAGCCATATCAGCCCCAACACTTGCCATAGAGGCAAGATACCATTAAAGGATGAAGGGGGAGGCGCCTAATGCTTCCTTATGAAGCAACATGCGCCCACTTCACCCCATTATGCCCTTGGCGCCAATGGGGTGAAACTCTTCCCCATTATACCCTTTTAGCCTCTAATCTCTTCATGACAACTTATTATTGGGCCTCATTGGATAATGAGTTAGCCCAAACTTCATTGCATGGGTTGATTAAGCCATTGGATCCAATCCAATGCAACCCTAATCCAAATGTGACCAATCTAGGTCAATTTCGGGTCAACCTGCCAAAAATGAAGTTTGGCTCCAATAACTTTCTTCCAACTCATCAGGCCCATTGGTGCTGATGAAATCTTCCAAATTAATCCAAGTTATCCAATAACTTGATCATAAGGCTTCTGATTAAAGCAACGTCAAGAGTCTATTGCGTGTGACCCCGTAGGTGTTGGGGTATGCCCTTAAGGCTAATGTTTGAGGCCTGTGGGAATGTATCAGTATCATGTAATAAACTCTTAAGTTTATAAAGGCATGGTTGTTATTCAGTTAGCTACATTGTCTGCTGCAATATATGTTCTTCTGAATAATGTCTCAAAGCTGTTCAGCTGGGCTGACATGCTATTATGTCCTTAGTCGATGTATCTTGGTGAACATGAGACAGCCTTGATATGGTTAAGACTAATATGTGTTCTAATCTTATAGGATGCTTCGAGCATGGAATAAGATGTAGACTCATGGGTACATGGGATGTACTGGACAGACCCTACTAGGATGTTCAATTGTTTGTCACAATGTGAATATTCCTTGATTATGACAAGTGGCACATTTCCTCTGACTTGAGATCACTTGTGTTTTCTAAATGATGATTGTCATTGTTTTGAGATAGTTCAATATCATTTGAAACATAATGATTATAGACTATCTTGGATGGTGAGCTTGAGTCAGGTTAGAGCATTAGTGATAGACAAAGGATTGCCGTCTCCTTGTTTAAGGAGTGTGATGTTCTAAAGGGGCCCCCTGGATGAGATGATTGAGAAAAGTGTATGGCCATACCCAGGTGACAGTGTTCATCTGATCTAATCATGCTCATCATATTGGAGTTACGAGCTTGACAGGCTTGTCCAATAAGAACATCCAGTGGCAAAGGAAATATGTATGCCTTGTGAATTGATTCACACTTGTGCTGTTTTTGGGTGTAGTCTTGGAAGACTCTTTCCTTTATATCGGGAGACAGTGATGTGTTGCTAGATACCTCTCACTGGTCGTGATAACGTGAGTTATCGTTACCGACGCTTAAAGGAAACCCTCAGGGTCGCACAATTTGATGATATGGCTTACTTAAGTCAGATCGTGTGGACTGAATTGTTCGGGTTCAGTTTAAAGGGATTTAATCTCTGATTGTAAGTGAGATCTGGTCTGATCATGTTTGAATGATTAGGGCTTGGGATCGGTAAGCTTCGATCGAGAGAACGGATGCTAGATCGGTCAGATCAGAAGCATCAAGAGATCGACGGTCAGATCAAGCACCTTAGGGTTTTTAATGTGATCTGGACTAATTGCTTGGGTTATTTGGTTTATAGACCAGACCGAATTGAACCGGCTCTAGATGTGAGCGCTTGGTTCAAAGTAATGAGGAAAATGCGATTGGTTCATGAGGGCATGAACACATGATCGCATGTAAGAGAGGTTGGCTATTTTTAGCAACCACGCCCCCCATGTTTACATGGAGCGCATCTCTTGTTGCCTCAACCTCTAATTCTCGTCGCTCTCTCTCGTAAGAGACTGCTCTTTCACGTCTTGGAGACTCGAGAATCAAGCAAGGAAAGGCGATCTTCTTCCCTTCTCACGCGATCAAAGACACCTAGGAATCTTGCTAGCACAAGATATTCCGTAGGGAGTAAGCGCATCCTCATCTTGTGTGCGCGTCCTAAGGAGGAAATCTTCGTTGCTTTCTATCTTCCAAGGCGCCATCTTTAAATGGCATTGGTATGAATCGCATCTCCTTCTTTCATGTTTTAAAGGTTGATCATATATTGCATGTTTTCGATTCTTGAATCCGCTGCCTATCGAGTTTGCGCCAACTAGGGTTTCGCCCCCCTCTTGAAAGGGGTTCCCTTCAATTGGTATCAGAGCGCAAGGTTTACATGCAAATTTATATGATTGCTTTGATTATGTGTTCCAAGTATTCTAGATCTTCACCATGCGAAATTCATCATGATAACATGTTTCATGCTGAAACTTATTTCATGTTTTACTTGCGCATGTATGTTGGCGCATGTAGTAGTTTTTCTCAAAAATTATATCATTTGCGCGACTAATTGTAGATCTAAGATGCGCCTGCATTAAAACCCTTAGACGGGTTATTAGGGTTGAAGTCAACCCCTAAGTTAGATCCAAACATGTCTGATCAGATCATCTGACAGCCTGAATGGGTCGACCAGATAGCACCTTGGCGCAAGCTTATGGTGGCTATAGGTCGACTGCAGACAGGTGTGTAGCGATGTCTGATTGAGACGACTACTGAACGCACCTGAGTTAGGCCCGGGGTCACGCCCGCTTGCCACACCTCAGTGTGGTCGTTCAGCCCTGGCGCATGCATAGTTGACCTTATAGTCGACGCAAGTCAGTTAGGACTTGGTGCATGCAAGGGCAGTGGATCTGACTAGGTTGGATGAGTGGATCCCTAGTAATGGACCGTTGTAAGGTTGTAGGGCAAATAAGGAAAATTAAAATTGATCCTATGGGGTTTTCGAAAATTTTAAATTTTATGGATCACATGGTTATTGATTGATGCATATGCTTGTTTATTTAGTCTTATGTGGGCTGCTCATATTATTTGTGTGCTGTGCTGGGGCCTGCGTGCCTGAATTAAAAAAATTGTAAATTAATTATTGTGATCTGCGCATCACTGTGTTTTAATTTATAAATGTAAGTGACCTGCGTGTCACTCTTGTCTAGATAGTTAAATTTGTAATTTAATTAGACAAGAGCACAAAGCACACTTGGCAGAGGCGCTTGCAGCAAGTGGCTGGACCAGGTGGGAGGTCTAGGGTTCGACCCTAGGACCTGGCGCAATTTCCTGGTGGGCGCATCAGAGCTGCTGATGGCGCTTGGGCCCAGGTTTGGGCCAGATGAGCAGCTAAAGACCCATGAAGAGCAAGTGAAGACTTAAGTTAGGTTAAGGTCTCACTAGGGCTATGGGCTTTTACCACATAAGATTCATGCTTTCTTTTATTGCTTAATATTAGAATTGCATGATTAAATTATCTTCTGCTATCACCATAGGAATTGCATGATAGGCAAGAAGATAAAAGACCGTTAAAATCCAACGCTTAAATATCAAGCTCGTAAGCCTTCTGACGCGAAACCTCACTGTTCTGATTATCGTTGGAGCCGTGTTGTACCCACTCAGTGGGCACGTCCATCTATCTTCAGACGGTGCGGGATTACACCTGTGTGTTACAGAGTAGGGATTTATCCCTTCTCGTTGCTCAGCATAGCACATGGTGGTCCAGAGAGTAGGTCGGGTCAGCTTAACCGTGTAGACTACATATGTGGCGCATATGGTAGCACATGGAGGCAGCCATCTGTGGAGTCAGAGATTGTGTTGTACCAACTCAGTTGGCACAGTCTGCTGGACTGCCCAGATGAAGGGGAATCGCACGGGTTGGCGATCGGCAGTGACTGCCTACCAGAAACTAGTGCTTGTACTCTCTGTGCATCTTATCTCGCCTGAGCGGGACGCGGAGACCAAGTATGAAATCTGGATCCCATCTCACTAAAAGAGTTCTACTCTTTCGGGCTGTTTTGCTGGATTTTTCACGCCTGATAAAATAGTGAGAAAAAGAATCTTTCTTAAGTCCTGATCGATTCTTATACATTGATACTGACCTTGCTGTTCTTGCATTGTTGTAGATACCTGCAGCAACGAACACCATGAACTTCAATGTGCGATCCCTACTGGAAAGGGAGAAGTTTGCTGGGCCGAACTTCTCTGACTGGTTTGGACACCTTAAGATCGTTCTTAAGGCAGAGAGGAAACTGTATGTCCTCGAGACGGCGATACCGCCGCAGCCCGCTCCGAACGCCGCAAGGGCGGTTCGGGAAGCCTATGAAAAGCACGTCAATGATAGCATTGATGTCGCTTGCCTGATGCTAGCGTCTATGACGCCACCGCTGCAGCGTCAGCATGAGGATATGTCAGCTATACAGATTATAGCAAACCTCAAGATGCTGTATGCTGCACAGGCGAGGACTGAACGCTATAATTTGACTAAGCTCTTCTTTCAGAGCAAACTGGCTGAAGGGAGCCCAGTAGGAGCTCACGTGCTCAAGATGATTGGGCACAAGGAGGCTCTAGAGAAACTGGGGCATACCATCAACCAGGAGCTTGCTGTGGACATTATTCTGCAGTCTCTCCCGCCTTCATTCGACGCGTTCATTATTAATTTTAATATGAACAAAATCGATTGTACTCCGGCAGAGCTGCTGAATATGCTCTTGACCACTGAGGAGACTCTGAAGGGTAAGCCTTCAACCTCTGTCTTGATGGTTCCTTCTAGGAACAAGAAGAAGGGGAAGAAGGGCAAGGCCCCTGTCAAGAGTTACAGCAAGGCTCTGAAGCAGAAGGTCAAGCGGTCTAAGGAATACAGGTGTTTCCACTGTGGCCAGCTGGGTCACTGGAAAAAGGACTGTAAAGCGCTCCAAGGAGATAAGAGGGGAAGCTTTGCTTCTGGCTCAGGTATATTCGTGACTGAGGTCATGTTTTCTTCTTCTGTATCATGGGTGTTGGACACTGCATGTGGAGTTCACATTTGTTCAAATGTACAGGAACTCAAGAGAAGAAGGCAGGTGGGACAGCATGAGGTGGACCTACGCGTTGGAAACGGGGCACGGGTTGCTGCTGTTGCTGTAGGAGACTACTTTATTTCTTTACCATCTAGACTTGTATTGGAACTAAACAGTTGTTACTTTGTTCCCAGTATAACTAAAAATATTATCTCCATTCCTGCTCTTGTCAGGAAGGGGTTTTCCTTTGAATGCAATATTTCAAAGTGTATTTTGTCTTATGATAATATTGTTTATGCAACTGGTTCAATTAACAATGGGTTATTCATGTTGGACATGGAATGTTCAATACAGCAAATTGATATTAAGAAAGCCAAGTATGCTGATGACAGCACCTTGCTATGGCATAGTCGTTTAGGCCATATTAACGAGAAACGCATTAAGCGGTTGCATGAAAATGGACTGCTGGGATCATTCTCCTATAAGGAGATTGATACATGCAAAGCTTGTTTGATGGGTAAAATGACGAAGTCACCTTTTCCTCACAAAGGTCAAAGGGCTTCAGGTTTACTTGACCTTATACACAGTGATGTGTGTGGGCCATTTAGTAAACATGCCAGAGGTGGCTATCAGTACTTCATTTCCTTTACTGATGATTTCAGTAGATATGGTTATGTCTATCTGATGAGACATAAAAGTGAATCTTTTGACAAGTTCAAAGAGTTCAAAAATGAAGTACAGAATCAGCTAGGCCGTAATATCAAGGCACTTCGCTCAGATCGAGGTGGTGAATACCTAAGTCATGCATTTACTGACTATCTAAAGGAGTGTGGGATTATCTCACAGCTCACTCCACCAGGAACACCGCAATGGAATGGTGTGTCCGAGAGGAGAAATAGAACGCTACTTGATATGGTTCGTTCTATGATGAGTCAGGCTACTCTACCCTACTCCTTTTGGGGTTTTGCACTGGAAACAGCTGCAAAGGTACTAAACCGAGTGCCATCCAAGGCAGTTTCCAAGACGCCATATGAGTTATGGTATGGGAAACAGCCAAGCTTGACATTTATCAGGATCTGGGGTTGCGAAGCTTATGTAAAGAAGCTCGCCTCTGGGAAACTAGAGAGCAGATCTGACAAATGTATCTTTGTCGGTTACCCTAAGGAAACTAAGGGTTATTATTTCTTCGATCCCAAGGAGAACAAGGTTTTTGTTGCTCGGACGGCCATATTTCTTGAGAAGGAGTTTCTTCTGCAAGAGGCCAGTGGGAGAGAAATAAAACTGGATAAGAATCCAGAGGAAGGACAAAGTGCTCAAGCAGAGTTGGATGAGCCTGAGCCGGTAGAACAGGTTATTGAACAACCTGAGGCTCAGATATCACGGGAACCGCGAAGATCGGGTAGGATCCGTCGACAGCCTGAGCGCTATGACGGAGTCTACATCATTAACAATGATGAACCCCTCACTTATGCGGATGCGGTCGGTGGACCGGAGTCAGCGAGATGGCTTGAAGCTATGCGCGCCGAGATGGACTCCATGTCAGATAACCAAGTCTGGGATTTGGTTGATCCGCCTCCGGGAGTTATCCCTATAGGCTGTAAATGGATCTTCAAGAAGAAGATTGACATGGATGGTAACGTGGTTACCTATAAAGGCAGGCTAGTTGCGAAAGGTTTCAAACAAATCTACGGGATAGATTATGATGAAACTTTCTCACCTGTAGCCATGTTTAAGTCTATTCGGATTCTTTTCGTGATAGCTGCATATTATGATTATGAGATTTGGCAGATGGATGTGAAAACAGCTTTCCTTAATGGAAATCTGGATGAGGATGTGTATATGACACAACCAGAAGGTTTCACTAATCCAGCAGATCGTCATAAGATATGCAAGTTAAAGAAGTCTATTTATGGACTTAAACAAGCATCAAGAAGCTAGAATATTCGTTTTGATGAATCAGTCACTGAATTTGGTTTCATCAAGAACGAAGATGACCCGTGTGTATATAAGAGGTTTAGTGGGAGCGTGATTACTTTCCTAGTCCTCTACGTCGATGACATCTTGATCATTGGAAATGATATTCCTGAAATGCATGCTGTTAAGGCATGGCTAAGGAAATGTTTCCAGATGAAAGATCTAGGAGAAGCAGCCTATGTGTTAGGTGTGAAGATCTACAGGGATAGATCTAAGAGGCTTCTCGGGCTGTGCCAGAGTACTTACATCGAAAAGGTCCTGGAGAGATTTCATTTAGAGAATTCTAAACGAGGATATCTTCCAGTCAGACATGGTCTGAATCTTTCGAAGAGTCAGTGTCCACAAACACAGACTGAGAAAGATGAAATGGACAATACGCCTTATGCTTCGGCTATTGGTTCCATTATGTATGCGATGTTGTGTACTCGCCCAGACGTTGCTTACGGGTTAAGCGTAACCAGTCGTTTCCAAAGTAATCCAGGTGTGGCGCACTGGATTGCAGTCAAGAACATCTTAAAATATCTGCGGAGGACCAAAGATATGTTCTTGATATATGGTGGTCAGGAAGAACTCAGTATTGAAGGATATACTGACGCTTCGTTCCAGTCTGACCAGGATGATTTCCGATCGCAATCAGGCTATGTTTTTAGCTTGAATGGAGGTGCAGTGGTGTGGAAAAGTTTCAAACAGTCAACTGTTGCTGATTCCACAACAGAAGCCGAGTATGTTGCAGCCTCGGAAGCATCCAAGGAGGCAGTGTGGATTCGTAAGTTCGTGAGAGAACTTGGTGTTGTTCCTTCGAGTGCAGATCCTTTGGTTATCTTTTGTGATAACACTGGAGCAATCGCACAAGCAAAGGAACCACGGTCGCACCAGAAGTCCAAGCACATACAGAGACGGTTTCACTTGATCCGGGAGATCATTGATCGTGGCGAGATCAAAATCTGCAAGGTACATACAGATGACAATCTGGCAGACCCGCTTACCAAGCCTCTGGCGCAGCAGAAGCATGAGAAGCACTGTAATAATATGGGTTTGAGATTTCTCAACCATTAGATTAAGTGCAAGTGGGAGATTGTTGGGGTATGCCCTTAAGGCTAATGTTTGAGGCCTGTGGGAATGTATCAGTATCATGTAATAAACTCTTAAGTTTATAAAGGCATGGTTGTTATTCAGTTAGCTACATTGTCTGCTGCAATATATGTTCTTCTGAATAATGTCTCAAAGCTGTTCAGCTGGGCTGACATGCTATTATGTCCTTAGTCGATGTATCTTGGTGAACATGAGACAGCCTTGATATGGTTAAGACTAATATGTGTTCTAATCTTATAGGATGCTTCGAGCATGGAATAAGATGTAGACTCATGGGTACATGGGATGTACTGGACAGACCCTACTAGGATGTTCAATTGTTTGTCACAATGTGAATATTCCTTGATTATGACAAGTGGCACATTTCCTCTGACTTGAGATCACTTGTGTTTTCTAAATGATGATTGTCATTGTTTTGAGATAGTTCAATATCGTTTGAAACATAATGATTATAGACTATCTTGGATGGTGAGCTTGAGTCAGGTTAGAGCATTAGTGATAGACAAAGGATTGCCGTCTCCTTGTTTAAGGAGTGTGATGTTCTAAAGGGGCCCCCTGGATGAGATGATTGAGAAAAGTGTATGGCCATACCCAGGTGACAGTGTTCATCTGATCTAATCATGCTCATCATATTGGAGTTACGAGCTTGACAGGCTTGTCCAATAAGAACATCCAGTGGCAAAGGAAATATGCATGCCTTGTGAATTGATTCACACTTGTGCTGTTTTTGGGTGTAGTCTTGGAAGACTCTTTCCTTTATATCGGGAGACAGTGATGTGTTGCTAGATACCTCTCACTGGTCGTGATAACGTGAGTTATCGTTACCGACGCTTAAAGGAAACCCTCAGGGTCGCACAATTTGATGATATGGCTTACTTAAGTCAGATCGTGTGGACTGAATTGTTCGGGTTCAGTTTAAAGGGATTTAATCTCTGATTGTAAGTGAGATCTGGTCTGATCATGTTTGATTGATTAGGGCTTGGGATCGGTAAGCTTCGATTGAGAGAACGGATGCTAGATCGGTCAGATCAGAAGCATCAAGAGATCGACGGTCAGATCAAGCACCTTAGGGTTTTTAATGTGATCTGGACTAATTGCTTGGGTTATTTGGTTTATAGACCAGACCAAATTGAACCGGCTCTAGATGTGAGCGCTTGGTTCAAAGTAATGAGGAAAATGCGATTGGTTCATGAGGGCATGAACACATGATCGCATGTAAGAGAGGTTGGCTATTTTTAGCAACCACGCCCCCCATGTTTACATGGAGCGCATCTCTTGTTGCCTCAACCTCTAATTCTCGTCGCTCTCTCTCGTAAGAGACTGCTCTTTCACGTCTTGGAGACTCGAGAATCAAGCAAGGAAAGGCGATCTTCTTCCCTTCTCACGCGATCAAAGACACCTAGGAATCTTGCTAGCACAAGATATTCCGTAGGGAGTAAGCGCATCCTCATCTTGTGTGCGCGTCCTAAGGAGGAAATCTTCGTTGCTTTCTATCTTCCAAGGCGCCATCTTTAAATGGCATTGGTATGAATCGCATCTCCTTCTTTCATGTTTTAAAGGTTGATCATATATTGCATGTTTTCGATTCTTGAATCCGCTGCCTATCGAGTTTGCGCCAACTAGGGTTTCGCCCCCCTCTTGAAAGGGGTTCCCTTCAGTAGGATCCATATGACGATGGCAATGATGTAAACATCATAAGTAGTGAGGGGTATCTAGCAACACATCACTACTACCCATGTCATAGGACTTAAGTCATTATGGCAACAACTCCTAACAAGCAACGAGGATTCCCATTGCATTATAGATCCCTTTGCCTAAACTGATATCCTGCCATTGGATTAGTCTCAAGTTTATCAATCCAATGCATTGGTCATGACTCAACAAGTGTGGCCACACATTCCTGTCATGCACCAATAAGGTGGGGCGCCCCCGAGTGGATATCATGCTTCCAATAAGGAAGGGGCAAATCCTACTATTGGTCATCCATGTCTCTACATGACTTATGACATGCCCAATGTCAGTCGTTTTGGTCTTCCAATTACGGAGAGACATAAGACTGTATCAAAGCATACCCATCATCAAATCTAGACATGAATACCTCAAGTCTAAGGATCAATGCAAACCTCTTGCATATGAGATTGACTTGTTGACTAGACAAGTCAATCCTCACGGTGGATCACTCCAGTGCATCCAATGCACCTGTATGTCTGCGTTACTGTGCCCCGCACCTAACCAGCCCATACACCAGTCTCACATGTACCAAAGTTGTCCCATATCTGCTATGGTACCTTGTCTGGGGATAGCTTATGAGAATGGATCCAATCCAAACTCCTGGGAGATTATATATGCAACTCAATACATCAACGCAGGTAGAGAAGTCTGCATAATAACGACCATCCCTCTATATAGAATAATAATTCTATCAAAGTACATTCAAACAATGCCTGACCATGTCCATATATTGGTCTGCAGGGCATATACACCAACAGCCAAGCCTCGCCCCGCGAACACCGGCCTTTATACTCCATTGCCAATTGCTAATAGTCCTTGGAGTGACCTTAGCATGGACTTTGTCCTAGGATTACCCCGCACCGCCTCACGCTTCGATCCCATCTATGTGGTTGTAGATCGGTTCTCGAAGATGGCCCACTTTATCCCCTGTTCAAGGACCGCCGATGTGACCCACGTCACACACCTTTTCTTCCGGGAGATTGTCCGTCTCCATGGTCTTCCCCACACCATCGTGTCCGATCGTAACACACGCTTCGTGAGCCACTTCTGGCGCTCACTATGGGCCATCATGGGCACCACATTGAAATTTTCCACCGCCTACCACCCCCAAACTAATGGATAAACTGAGGTGGTTAATTGTAGTTTGGGTAATTTGCTCCGGTGCCTCATTAGCAACCATCCGCGGTCTTGGGACGCCATCCTCCCTATGGCTGAATTCGTGTATAATAGTGCAGCCAATAGGTCTACGGGTCTTAGTCCCTTCCAAGTGGTTTTCGGCCGTCAGCCACGCAAACCTATTGACCTGCATGGCCTACCCATGGAGTCCCATCTGTCTGAACACGCATATTCCTTTGCCCAGCATATAGCTAGTTTGCATGATGAAGTTCGGCATCGTATCTTTTTGGGCAACACTCATAATGCGATGAAGGCCAACGAGCACCGTAGGCCACATCATTTTTCTGTTGGTGAGTTAGTAAGGGTGCGCATCCACCCTGAGCGAGTTTCAAACAAGGCTCATTTTAAGTTCCGGCCACGTTACATGGGGCCCTATGCGGTGGTGCGACGGATCGGCTATAACGCCTATGTGCTGGACCTACATGAGGACATGGGCATCCACCCCGTCTTCAACGTGGCGGACCTACGTCCTTTCTAAAGTTCCTCGGGTCACCCAGCGACGAAATCCACACCCCGTGGTTCCTGAAGACAGCCACCTCAATCAGCAGCGACTTCACATGCACAAGACCGATTTTCCACAGAAAGTTCCTCAGGGCACCCAACGACAGTAACCTCGCCCCGTGGATCCTGCAGACGACTACCGGGTGCTCAAGTCCGATTTTCCACAGAAAGTTCCTCGGGTCACCTAGCGACGAAAGTCACGCCCCGTGACTTCTGCGGGTGACTCCCCGACGACATTTCAGAATCGAAAGCGGCACCACATGCACAAGTCAGAAATCCCACAGAATGTTCCTCGGGTCACCCAGCGACGAAAGTCACACCCCGTGACTCCTGCGGAGAGTTTTCCACAGAATGTTCCATGGGTCACCCAGCGATGAAAGCCACACCTCGTGGTTCCTGCAGACAGCCACCCGAAGCTGCAGAACTGACCCGACGACCCCACTTTGACGTATACAACCCACCCTACCATGTTGCTCCACCTCATGAAGACCCAAAGGAGCCCAACAAGGTGGTTATTCGGTGATCCCAACACCCATCTCACACACCGGACCGCTTCGTGGGTGTTATCAGCCCACTCTCCATCCACACCGAAGTAATCCGGCCCAAGGACGTTACCAGCCAATCCCCGAAGAGCCCAATTCCAGATGGGCCTCACAACCACATCAGCAACACTGCCCAAGAGAAGGCCGCGACGATTGTTACGCAGCCCAGTACTTCAAAATTCTGCTGCTTTGTCGCGATGTGTTCCGAGCGCGTCTAACCGTTGTAGCAGCCACCTCGTACGATGAAGACACAAAGGACCTGCGCCCCTGCAGGAGTAGATGGTAGTTGGTAGGATTTTATTCTGTTTTGTCTTTTTGTGGTAGCTTGACCACTTTTTGGTTGTTAGTTGTTGAGATGCTATCCTTTTTTTTTGTCTTGTCTACCCCTCCTTATCTTATAAAAGAGAGGGGCTGGCCAGCATTCTCCCTTAGTTCTCTTAGAAGTAGAGTTCTCCTGGTGAGCGAGTGTGCCTCCAGCGTGTGTGGAAGATGAAGTAGCCTCGTCTTCGGAGTTTGTAGGAGTCGGCGACCGGTGTCTCGACTCGACTTCCTGCTTGTGTTTCCTGCATTTGAGAAGTAAATCCCACCACCCCAGGTGGGTCAGGTTCGCCTGTCTTTTCATTTCATTGTGTTCGTTTCCGTTATGATTTCCATCCTTCCACGGGTATCCGTTTGTCGGAGATGTGGACATTCCGCTGTTCTTTGGTTTGTTTTCAGGCGCATAGGCGTACGAGCTGTGCGCTGCGAATCCGCTGGTTCTCATTGCAACGTGCTGAGCTTAAAATCTGCTGCGTGAGCGTGCTAAATTGCTACGAGGTTAGTGAGTTACATTCTGTAGTTAAGCGCCGTTGTGCTCTTTTCGCATTTGTGTTGCCCCGATCGAATTCGACGCTGATTTCCTCGTGTTTCATCGTGTTTCCCTGCATTTTCGAGACGCTTTTCACTTCCCTCATCTAAAGACCCTCTCCCATTTTTGCGTGCATTGTGTAATCCCTTAGAGTACGGCTTTAAGGACCATCCCTCCTACAGTAGCTCCATCACCTAGATTCATATTATCAAGCATGGCAATAAGACTACTAAAATCAAGAAATAAGATTCTAAGGTTCTAAGTTCTCCGGCAAATCACCTTTCAGTCTCATTGAGAAAACTCTAAAACATGCATGACAGTAAAATATAAGGAGAATTAAAGACAATTCATCACATAAGTAGAATTATCGCAACAAGGATTATCATGACGAAAATAATAGTTTATCTAATCATTAAAAATCAAGGGGATTACAACCCCCCCCCATGTCCCAAAGTATGTTTAAGCGTGCATGGAAGAAGAGGTACAATAATCCATGGTGTAGGAAATCAAAACAAAGGTAGAGAACAAATTACAATACGGCCGTAAAGGTTTTTACGACCGTAATCTGCGACGAACTGCGGCAGCGCATAGTGTTTTGTTGATTTCTCCTCCAATTGAACTCCTTTTCCTCTGAAAGTTCTGGTGTGTCCTCCTCTCCTCCAGGCGAAGCTTCTGCATGAACCTCACAGCCTGAGGTGCCCTCTATGCCTCTCAGCATGAGGCCAAACCCTATACACCTCTCTGTTGATTGCTCCCTCGATAGTAGATAAAAATTGTGTCTTCCACTTCTTGTGTCTTCTCCTCTTAAAGGCAAGTCCGTAACATCTTTCAGATCTTGATTTGGAGCTCTGGATCAAAAGTTATGGTCCGCACAAGATTCGGACCTGTAAAAATCGCGTTTTTAACTTGGAATTACGGCAGTGCCGTAATTTGAACAGCGAGCTTTCGGATGAAAATCTTCCAGGATTACGGCACCGTAAAATACCTTATGGCCATGCCGTAATGTCAGTAATCTCTCGGATGGAAAACCATCCCGCATTACAATACCATAAATTCCGTTACGGTGGTACCATAAACTTCATCAAGTCTCTGGTCAGAATCACGCCCATATTACGGCACCGTAAAGATGTTTACGGTAATGCCGTAATGTGTCAAATTTCTCTGTTCTGGAAAACTCCAAATTATGGCACCGTAAATATGTTTACAGCAGTGCCGTAATTCTGTGATGTAATTACGGTACCGTAAACTCCATTACAGGGGTGCCGTAATTTGCTCTGAAGCTCTGATTCTTCTGAAATTTTACGTGTGATCTCCTCTTGATGTGGTGAATGTATTCATGCATCTGGATTGCTTGAAATCAACTGAAAATCATACCTTTTTGCCTGAAAATCATCAAAAATAGAAAAGAGTGTAGATTCCGCAAATATTGATAAAAAAGGCATAAAAATAAGCAAAGTCTATGAATATGACACAAAAACACTCATGAAATGGCACAAAAATTACTATATATTTTGGTGTCATCAGTCGCGATCAGAATCATGCCCGTGGCTCGTCTCCGCACTTAAGCTGCAACTAATAAATCACGACCGGGTCATGACAAAATTCACGCCCGAGATCGCGGACCCACCTGTTTCGAAACCGCGATTTTAACTCAAGTTTCTACAACTTATCCCTAGGGGAAGCTTGAGGATAGCCAAGTCTTTTCTCCGCCGTTGATGAGAACCCTTAGAGTAGCTTTTTAGTGGAGAAATCAGCCACGAAATCATCATTTCGTGGGCGGCTGATTTGCAGGGTATGGGAAGAGAAGGCTGGCGAAGACTTTTCTTGCTGGAAAATTGGCAGCGGTTGCAGAAGCTTTTGCAGGGCATGGGGAAGAGGAGAAGATGCAGAAGAGATAAGATAAAAGACCTTAGATTCAAGGAAGAAGGGGGTTCACATGGGTAGAGGAGAGGAGACTGCTACGCAGGGGGAGTGAGGTTGCGCATCGTGCTTCATTGAAGACATTCTTGCATAGATCACCTCAAGGACAGTTTGTAAGAAAGATCCTTTAGCTATATCTGATTTTCCATGCTCATTTTGTAATCGCATGAAGAATACTGCATGATTTCAATTTGCCTTCGTAATCTCGATACAAATCTGCGCATGCGTGTAATGGTAAAACCTATTATTTGTGATCTCATAATTAATATGATAAGCTAAGTTCTAAATTGGAATGTGGGGTTGCCCTTGATGAATTACTAGTTGTAATAGTTTAGCTCTATTCGCCCAAAATCCTTGCTCGACCCTTTGAGTGTGTCTTGCCTACATTACCCGGAAGGGTATGCTTAAGCCTTTAGTCGCCTAGGTGAGGTTTGTTAATCAGCATCTCTAGGAGGAAAACTCACTTGTGGATCTGTACTTACTTGCGGGGACTATAAGGAGCTTAGACGTAGCAGAGAGACTCCTATCCAACCGCACGTTAGAACCATTGGGTTGAGAGTTCATCCGTTCCGTTGGTATGCTATGCATACGCTGCCCGAAAGGGAGTGTTTGAGCCTTAAATTACCCCAAGTGAGGTTTGTTAATCAGCATCCCTAGGAGGTAAATTCTCTTGTGGATCTGTACTTACCTGCAGGGATTATAAGGAGCTTAATGTAGCGGGGAGACCCCAATCCGACCGCACGTTAGAATCCTACGAATTGGACTGATAATTTAGTATGTGGGAGCAGACGAGATTATTGGAGGGAGCAACCTGCACAACAGGTGGCTAAATCCCTTGAATTGATTGGACATTGGTAATAGAGTTTGACTATTCAACTGTAAGGAGTCAAAGTGGTGAACCCATATCCTAATGCATCTCCCCATTAATATTCTCTCGTGAAAATCCCTCTGTTTACGCTCTTGTGCATTTAACTATTCCATCATCTTAAGCATCATCAGTTTTGACACAGTCTAGCTAGCGAATTCGAGATCTGTCGATACTTACCCATTAGTCCCTATGGCATCGATATTTTATTACTTCGATAGACCCGTGCACTTGCGGGAAGCCCATCAAGCATCCTTGGGCTCTATCAAGTTTTTGGCGCCATTGTCGGGGACTAATTTTGGCAATATTGACTAGATTTAGGAGTTATTAAACTAGACATTTTTGGCTTCATTTTATCTTGGTAGACTATTTTGATTGCTTGTAAGACACAAGAAACTTCAGAAACGTCAATCCAAGAAGGATCCACAAACACCAATCATGGACGGTAACAAGTCGCTCCGAGACTTCGCCACGCCAAATGTTCAAGGATTTCATTCTAGCATTGCACGTCCACTGATAGAAGCAAATAATGTCGAGATAAAACTGTCGCTTCTATCAATGTTACAGCAAAACCAATTCGGTGGATCACCGACTGAAGATCCAAACATGTATTTATCTATTTTTCTTGAATATTGTGACACTCTTAAGATGAATGGTGTAACCACTGACGCTCTGTGACTGCAACTTTTTCCTTTTTCACTTAGAGACAGGGCACGAGCTTAGTTACATTCTTTACCATCTGGATCCATTACCACATGGGAAGAACTCTCACATGCTTTCTTTGCAAAATATTTCCCTCAAAGCAAAACCGCACAACTAAGAAACTAGATTACCAATTTCTCTCAAAAAGAAGGCGAATCATTATATGAGGTGTGGGATCGCTTCAAGGAAATGCAACGAATGTGTCCTCACCACGGCCTCGAGAAATTGATACTGGTACACACTTTTATAACGGCTTGCTTTATAACACTCGTCTTACTGTCAATGCAACCACTGGAGGAGCTTTGATAAACAAGGCTGTCAATGAGGCCTACAATCTGATCGAAGAAATGGCGCTCAACCACTACCAATGGTCGAGCGAGAGAGGTACTTCGTCACAACAAGGCGGTAAGTATGAACTTGACGCTCTTAGTTCTCTTGCTGCAAAAGTAGATTCATTATCTCATAAGCTTGACTCTATGAACATGCGACATAATGCTTCTAACGCTGCTATGTGTGAAATTTGTGGAGTGGAAGGTCATCTTTCTGACACCTGTCAATTAGGGAATATGGTAGCACAAGACCCCCTACCCGCTTTAGTGAATGCCGTAGGTAATTTCAACCCAAGGGTCCCAAACAACCCCTATTCAAACACCTACTACCCAGGGTGGAAAAATCATCCCAACTTTTCCTATAGAAACAACAACGCAGCTCAACCATCGAACTATAGGCAACCTCCTGGATTTCATTCATCCAATACCGGGTATCAACCTAAGCAGTTTGACCAACCACCGCAACCAAGTACCGACACAATACCGCAGGAGCAAACCTTAGACAACATTGTGTCAACGCAAACTAAGGCAATAGATAGTATCTTAGAAGCAATCAAAGGCCTAACCACACACCAGAAGATATTAGAAAACCAAATAGCCCAACAGGCTAGTATATCTACTAGACCGCCAGGCAGATTGCCTGGACAGCCTGAAACAAACCCTAGAGAACACTGTAATGCCATTACCACGCATAGTGGTAAGTAGCTTGAGGAACTAGAAATGCCTAAGGATGACCATTCTAAGGACGAAGGTAAAATTTTGGAGTCTGAGGAACTCATTGTCATTGAGAATGAACCACAGACAAAAGAGACTGAACCTGTCTATGTTCCACCACCACCTTACAAACTGCCCATTCCATTTCCCCAGAGGTTGGCAAAAGCAAAGCTTGATTGTCAATTCGGTAAATTTTTGGAGGTTTTAAAGAAATTATACATTAACATACCATTTACCGATGCTTTATCAAAAATGTCATCCTATGCTAAGTTTTTGAAGGAGATCTTATCAAATAAAAGAAAGATGGAAGAACACGGCATAGTGGCGTTAACTGAGGAATGCAGTGCAATTATCCAAAACAAGTTACCACCAAAGTTGAAGGACCCAGGCAGCTTTACCATTCAATGCCTGATCAGAAATACACCTTTCAACCATGCATTGTGCGATCTTGGAGCCAGTGTAAGTCTGATGCCACTCTCTCTTTGCAAGAAACTAGATATTGGAGACTTAAAGCCGACAAACATCTCTTTGCAATTGGCCGACCGTTCCATACGACATCCGATAGGAATTCTAGAAGACGTGTCAATAAAGGTCAGTAAATTTTTTATTCCAACTGCTTTCATTGTACTTGAGATGGAGGAAGACTCCAAACTTCCTATAATACTAGGCAAACCATTTTTGGCAACTGCCGATGTAATAATCAATGTTAAAAATGGGAAGTTGACACTACGCATAGGTGAGGATACGGTTGAATTTGATATTACCGAAAGCCTAAAGAAACCTCTTTTTGCATACTCCTGCTGTAGTATCAGAGTCATCGACGATGACCTTAATTCATCTCACATCCTTTGGACAAGCGTCGACCCCCTCGAGGTATGCCTGATGGGTGACTATGACGAAGAGCAGGGGGAAGAAGTCCGTGCTTATGCCAATATTCTCGACTCGAGTACCGCAGTTGAGCCAGATGTAGAAAAGCTTGAGGAATCATCTGTACCGAAATCTGAGGTTTGTGAACGACTTAACTTAGAGCTCAAATCCTTACCATTTTTAGGTGAGAATGTTACTTACCCTGTTATATAGCTGCTCATCTTGATTCGGAACAAACAAGCCTTCTCCTTGATAAGCTTCGAAAATATAAGAAGGTAATTGGCTACACTTTAGAATATATAAAAGGTATTAACCCTTCTTTATGCATGCACAGGATATATCTCGAAGAGGACAGCAAACCATCTATCGAACACCAAAGACGTTTGAACAAGAACCTGAAGGAGGTGGTTAAGAAAGAAATTCTAAAACTATTAGATGCTGGGGTTATTTACCCTATTTCAAATAGCCAATGGGTAAGTCCAGTACACGTGGTACCAAAGAAAGGAGGAGTAACGGTAGTAAAGAATGATAATGATGAATTGATCCCGCAAAAAACCGTTACCAGGTGGCGCATGTGTATCGACTATCGAAAACTGAATAAGGCTACCCGCAAGGACCATTGTCCTCTTCCCTTTATTGATCAAATGCTTGAAAGATTAGCCACTAATTCTTATTTTTGTTTCTTAGATGGCTACTCAGGATTTTTCCAAATACCGATACACCCAGACGACCAAGAGAAAATCACGTTCACATGTCCCTTCAGCACTTTTGCTTATCGGTGTATGCCGTTTGGTTTATGTAATGCGCCAGCTACCTTTCAGCAATGCATGATGGCAATCTTCTCAGATTTCATCGAAGACATCATGGACATCTTTATGGATGATTTTTTGGTATACGAGTCTAGTTTTGACTCTTGTTTATCTAATTTGACCCGTATTTTGCAGCGTTGTAAAGAAATGAACCTGGTGCTTAATTGGGAGAAACGTCACTTTATGGTAAAAGAGGGAATCGTTCTTGGTCATTTGATATCAGGGCGCGGTATCAAAGTCGACAAAGTAAAAATCGATGTGATGGAAAGAATGCCGCCTCCGAACTCCATCAAAGGAATAAGAAGTTTCTTAGGACATGCAGGCTTTTATAGACACTTCATTGAAAACTTTTCTAAAACTGCAAGGCCTTTAACATCTTTACTTGCTAAGGATGTTCCATTCATTTTTGACCAGAATTGTATGGATGCGTTTCAACAATTGAAGAGGGCGTTGATTTCTGCTCCCATAATGCAACCTCCGGATTGGTCGCTACCTTTCGAAGTTATGTGCGATGCCAGCGACTATGCTGTAGGACCCATCTTTGGACAGCAAAAAGACAACCGAACACATGCCATTTATTACGCTAGCCGAACACTCGATGGAGCACAGAGCAATTACGTCACAATGGAAAAAGAACTCTTAGCTGTAGTTTTTACTTTTGAAAAGTTTTGATCGTATCTAATTGACTCACGTGTCATTGTTTATACAGATCATGCGGCGATCTATTACCTTATGACAAAGAAGGACGAGAAACCATGGCTAATCAGGTGGATACTGTTGTTGCAAGAATTTGATATTCAGATCAAGGATAAGAAGGGAGCCGATAATTTGGTAGTAGACCATCTCTCCCATCTGACGTCCACTCCCGAAAGCAGTTTGGAAGAAGAGATAGATGATGTGTTCCCAAATGAAAATCTATTAGTCGTCACCACAATAAAAACACCATGGTATGCCGATCTGGTAAATTTCTTGGCGGCCGGTATTATCCCTCCAAATCTCACATACCAACAACGAAGGAAGTTTATGTCAATGGCGAACTACTATTATTGGGAGGAGCCACTTTTGTTCAAATGGTGTGCCGACTGCATCATTCGAAAATGCTTACCAGAAGAAGAAATTTTGGATGTTCTATTCCAATGTCACTCATCTTCCTACGGAGGGCATTGTAGTGGTAAGAAAACAACATATAAGGTCCTCCAATGTGGTTTCTTTTGACCGACCCTGTTCAGAGATGCAAGAGACTATATACAAGCTTGTGATCGTTGCCAGAGGATAGGTGGAATATCCTGAAGAAATGAGATGCCTCTTAATAACATCCTTGAGATCGAGATTTTTGACATATAGGGAATCAACTTTATGGGGCCATTTCCACCCTCCTGTGGTAACAGATTCATTTTAGTTGGAGTTGATTATGTCTCCAAATGGGTCGAAGCCTTGGCTGCCCCAACAAGTGACTCCAAGGTAGTTCTCAAATTTTTCAAGAAATTTATTCTCCCGCGATTTGGAATGCCTCGTGTTGTCATTAGCGATGGTGGATCTCATTTCATTGAGTGGAGCTTCAAATCACTTCTTGGAAAATATGGAGTAATACACAAGGTGGGTACTGCTTATCACCCTCAGACTAACGGCCAAGTGGAGATATCAAATCGAGAGATAAAGCATATCCTTGAGAAAACCATATCGCGCACTCGCACTGACTGGTCACTTAAACTTGACGACGCTTTATGGGCGTACCGTACGACATTTAAAACTCCGATAGGTATGTCCCCATTCCAGTTGGTATATGGTAAGTCGTGCCACTTACCAGTTGAAATTGAACACAAAGCTTATTCGGTGATAAGACAACTGAATTTTGATGGGAAACAAGCTAGCAAAGCTAGAAAACTTCAGCTTAATGAGCTCATGAGTTTCGACAAGAAGCTTATGAGAACGCCAGGATTTATAAAGAACGCACCAAAAGATGGCACGATCGAAGGATTATGAGGAGGGAATTTTACAAAGGTGAAATGGTACTCTTGTTTAACTCCAGGATCAAGCTTTTCCTTGGCAAGCTCCGAACTAAATAGATGGGACCATTTGTAGTGCGAAAAGTCTATCCTCACGGTGATGTGGACATTTTCTGAGAATCAACAAGCACGTTCAAAGTTAATGGATAAAGACTTAAGCATTATGTCCCCCATGAACTAATACTAGAGGGGACTGCACTGGTCCTCACAAACCCTCCTTCACCGGAATGACACCGAATATGGTCAAGCTGACGAACCATTAAATCAGCGTTTCTTGGGAGGCAACCCAAGCATCTTACTCTAGTTGAATTCATTTTAGCATCTTTCTTTCTTGTTTTCATGTTTTGTGTAAGTTTAGTTTAGTTTGCATATTTTGATGAGTTCTCTTGATAATTGGTCTGGAATCTTTAGTGATCACATATTCCTGTTACATATTAAGTTGACACTAGGACGCATCGACCAAATTAGAACATCCTAGCTTCCTCTGCTACGAGTTTGCATTTCATCTCATAGTTGTGTCTGTTCTTGTTCTAATGCATGGTTTTGGTATTTAAAACTAATGGTAATCCTTCAGGTAATGCGTATACACTATGTCAACACCAAATACCAGTGCAGGATATCGATGTTGAAGTCAGCATGGGAATCCCCCGACAAGTAGCAGCTCACCGAGAAGGATGCAAACATTATCAGTATTTAACAAGTTTAATTCGATCTGTCAGAAGACTATGCGCTGCATCTGTACCGATTGATTTTTAATCCTTTCTATTTGGGAGCCTATTCGCATTCATGAACTGATATTGTTTATCTTCAACACTGGCAATTTATTCTCATAAAAGTTGAAAATGATATTTGGGCCTTGTTGTGCCCTTTCACTACTTGCATTGTTTGTGGTATTTCTGTTTATTTAGCTATGGATATTGATGTTCTTATTTGACTTTGAATGACACAGGAATATCGCAAACTGATACAGTAAAGAGAGGGGTTTTCTGCCAGTTTTCCCAAAATCTCGGGGAGGTTCTGATAGAAATCTCGATCGTGATTCTTACTCAGTCCAACATCAGAAAACTCGCTGAGAAAATTACGGCAGGAAGGTGACTAAAGCCACGGCCGTAATCAGCAATGTAGAATTACACGAGGAAATCATGACTGGGGTATGCCGAAAGTCATGACCAAGATTTTTTTTTTTAAGAAGGCCAAACAAGACTTATCCGCCGAGAGATTTACGGCAGAGCCGTAACTATAGGCACGGCCGTAAAAATTGTGCACAACCTTATAGAAGAAATCATGGGCAGGTCATGACAAAGATCATGGGCAGGACTTCTAAAAGACAAAATTTGTATAAGTTTGATGAGAGCATCACAGCTGCCCCGTGATTCTAGTTACGGCCTTGAAAACTGGTACCAAAATCTACGAGAAGATCACGACTGGGTACCGATGAAAATCTCGACCGTGATTTCCCAATAGACACTTCGACAAGGATTTCACGACCGAGTGCTGACAGGAATCTCGGGCGCGAACCTTGGCAGCTTAACGGGTCCGCCTGGCCAACCCGATCAGTTAACCAATCCACTTAAGATCACCCGATCAGTTCCGCCTAGGATTCCCGATTTTTCCTCTTCTGTACGGGTCACCGACGCCACTGCCCTATCCCACAACTCGCCGCCGGTAGCTTCATCGTCAACCGTCGACTCTCCGGCGACTATTCCGACCAACTCCGGTGAGTTCCCACTTCAGAGCTCTCAGTCCCTTACTCAATCGAACTCTTCTCACTTCAGCTTCCGCTATCTTCACCCCGCCACTCGAATGACCATGCCACCCAGACAAAAAAACACCGAAAAGCGCCCAGCTAGAGCTACCAGCCCTCGGCCTAAAGCACTGCAGCAGCAACCCACGCCGCTAGAGATCCAAATGCGCGACAACCATCAGGCGGCGAGATATCAGGTGCTCTCAAACCGGCGGATCATCAATACGAGGTACGTCGATACGCCTGCACTGGATGCGCTAGGGATTTTTGATGACCTTCTGTGGATTTTTCGTCAGTTTGGATGGGGGCGTTTCTTGCAGTACACCCACCCCACTTACATACCCTTCACTCTGGAATTCCTTAGCTCCATTGATCTTAAAGTTTCAGCTCTTGATACAGACCCAGGGCTACTAACCTTCAGGCTTGCAAATACCGAGTACTGCCTCACTATTGCGGATCTGAATGACATTTTTGGCTTCCCCGCGTATTCCTCCAGGGTTGGACCGCCGAATTTCAATGAAGACAATTTTTGGCAATGTATCTCCTCCATGACCACCTACTCACCACGAAATGCAAGAGCTTACACAATCTCAAATCCCTGCATCAAATACGCGAATCGCCTGCTTGCTCATTCAATCTTTGCGAGGGATGGAGATGGAATCGTCTGCCAACCCAAGCTGCTGTGTCTATGGGGGCTTCTCCATCATTTTCAGATTAACGCCGAGTATCACCTTGCCTGGGAGTTCATGCATGTTGCCCATGCACAGAAGGGCAATATCTACATTGGGGGATGATAACGATGATAGCACTATCCTTGGGTCACAAACCGTATGGACAATCGGAAGCAGTTGGTAGTCGCCGCCTGGACCTGGAGCACCTGCTCTCGATGAAGATGATAGTTCGACGAGGAGATATTTATCACCTCACCTTCGCTGACGCTACCGTTACCATGCCTCTTCCGAATTCTGCTTGGACCGACATTAGAGACAATGCCAATTGGCACCTCCACCCAGAGCTGACAGCACCAGATGACCAGACCGCACCTTTAGACGTTGATCCCAGCTTCTCCATTGGCGGCCAGCTCAGGACTACAGCCAGACCGTCCACTGATAACATGCTTCATCTGCTCCGCCAAGAACAGCTCAACTAGGGGAAGCAGCTCGCGACCCTGGTAGAGACGGTGAAGTCTATCGAGCTCTTCCTGCACTACAACATGTCACAGCCTCCACCGCGGGATGAAGATGAAGATGCTGATGACACCATCCACGTCTTCGACTCCTCCGAAGAAGCTGACACCGACGACGATGACCCGGTAGAGTGCAGCGAGTAGGATTGCACTTTAGTAAGTCTCCCCCCCCCCCTTTCTTTTGATACTTATCTATACTATATACATCGAGGACGATGCAACATTTTGCTATGGGGGAGATTTACTTCTTTTGACGTTTTCATGATACGTTTTGATGGGGTCATCGTGATAAACTTTTATGCTTATATGATGAGATGTTGTATGTACTGTTATGCTAAACTTTATGTTGTGTTAAACTACTGCCACTGATGTTATGTTACACCAGTCCTACCAAAACTTTAAAACTCCTTTACTACTGAGCATATGTTGAACGCAAGAAACACTTTGATATTATGCTCCACTTTGTTACCCATGATGTGTTACTTTCTGGAAGTTTCAGCTTTGCAAGGAAACTTTCATGATTGTACTTTTATGACATGCTGCACCTTTTTGATATGCTTTCATCATGACTTTGTTGATAAGGTTTTAACTTGGTTGACCATTATTGTCTGTACACATAAAATCCTAAGGAAGGTTCTAGCTGAAATTTTTCAAAATCATTTATTGATATTTTTCTCATTCATGATTGATTCTTATTCATTTACCTAAATTATGATTGATTTATACTCCCACACTACATTGAGAGTATCTTTCATGCTAAACAGTTGTTGGGAAACCCCGGGGACATTTTACAATTTTTCAGAGTTATAGACATACATACATACATTGCACAGCGGAAGAATGTCCCCAAAACAGGCCAGTCCCAAAAACCCAGTGAAGATCGCAAGCAAGAGAGTAGACACGATGAGTTAGGAAATACCTTAAAAGCGGTTTGGAGTGATGCCGATGCAGGCGCCCAAGTGTGCGTCCTCTGCAGTCTCACACACACGGATCTCTTGAGTCCTCTTCTTCCACGCCTAGTGCTAGCCTCGGGAAGAAGATCCAAGCCTTATGGAGATGCTCCACTTCACTTGCGCCACCAAGAGGAAAGGATGCGCCAAGAGAAAGAGGAACTAAGCCAAGCCGCCAAGCACCAAAGCTCCTTGCGCCAAGAGGAAAGGAGGGAGAAGCTTGCGGCTATGGAAGAAGGAAGAAGAAGTTGCGCCCTTGCTCCTAGCTCTCGCCCCTCTTCTTGTTGTCACGCCTCCAAAGAAGAATACATGCAAGAGGGGGCAGCTAGGGTCACATATATAGGGCAAGAGGCGGTTAGAGCAAGGGCTAGGATCATGACAAGTGTAGGGCTAGGATGAGGAGGTTTGATGCAAGGAAAGTCTCAAAGACTTTACCATAAACTTCATTCAACCTATCCATAATTGCTCAAGCACCATATCAGCCCAAGGCATGCCATAGAGGCATGCATTCCATCCAAGGAAGAGAGGGGAGGCACCCTTTACTTCCATAATGAAGCAAAGGCGCCAACATGACCCCATTATGCCCCTAGGCGCTTAATGGTTCATGTTTCTCCCCATTATACCCTTTTAGCCTCTCATCTCTTCATGAAAACTTGTTATTGGGCCTCATTGGATAATGAGCTAGCCCAAACTTCATCACATGGGTTGATTAAGCATTTGGATCCAAGCTAATGCAACCCTAATCCAAATGTGACCAACCATGGTCAAATATGGGTCAACCTGCCAAAAATGAAGTTTGGCTCCAATAACATTCTTCCATCTCATCAGACCCATTGGCGCTGATGAAATCTGCCAATTAGATCTGAGTTATCCAATAACTCGATCATAAGGCTTCCCGATCAATACGAGAACTCAAGTATCAAGGTGTGCGACCCTGTAGGTTCCTCTAACGCTAGCAGTGCTGACCAAAGGTCACCACAAGCAGTGAGTGGCACCTAGCAGTGCATCGCTGCTACCCAGGTCATTGGAATGGATATCAACATCAACATCCCCATCATCGCAACTAGGTACAGATGCATTACAGTCTCTTTGCTGAACTGATATCCGATTGGACAAGTGTGTCGCCACTTGTTTTCACCCAATCACATGGCTATGACTAAAACAGGTTCTCACCTGGATATGGCCATACACTCTCAGTCATAGAACCATAGAGGAGCTCCATGGATATCATACTTCCCTAAGGAAGGGGCAAATCCTATGTCTGTCCATTGACCTTCTCATATGGGTAGTGACATGCTCAATGACAATCGTTATTACCTCCCAACTACGGCAAGGTGTTAGGTTGTATCAAAGCATGTCCCTAACCATATAGAATGGTCAATGACCTCAAGTCAAGGGATCAATGCATCTCCTATCACTTGTGAGGATAACTCATGACACCAAGTCATAGCCTCATAGCGGGTCTATCCAGTATATCCTCCAATGATATACCCATGTGTCTGCGTTAGCACCACGTGCCTAACCAGCCCACATACCAGTCTCACAAGTACCATAGCTATCCCATATCCACTAAGGTACATCGACTGGGGACTATGGTTCGAGCATAGATCCAATCTATCTCCAGGGACATTATCATGTTAGTACATATGCGCAGATGTAAACAAACATAAATAACGACAATGCCAGAATGATATAAATATCAAAGTCAAGTAGTATATAAGTGGACCAAAACTAGGTCCTAGGGCATATACACCAACAATCTCTCACTTGCACTAAGACCTAGAAGTTGAGGAATCTCAACCCCATATCTCTAGCGTGACCATCATGCTTCTGCTATGCCAAAGCCTTGGTCAATGGGTCTGCCAGATTGTTCTCTGTGTCAACTCTGCTAATCTTGACATCACCTCTGTCTATGATCTCTCTGATCAGGTGAAATCTCCTGAGTATGTGTTTGGATCTTTGATGAGACCGTGGTTCCTTATCTTGTGCAATTGCTTCGTTGTTATCACAGTAGAGTTCAATGGGATCCATTGCATTAGGGACCACCTGAAGATCACATAAGAACTTCCTTATCCAAACGGCTTCCTTGGCTGCCTCAGAAGCGGCCACATACTCAGCCTCGGTTGTAGAATCTGCTATGGTGGATTGCTTGAAGCTCTTCCAGCATACAGCACCTCCATTCATCTTGAACACATAGCCGGCCTGTGATCTAAAGTCGTCAGGGTCAGACTGGAACGATGCATCAGTATAGCCCTGCATACTGAGCTCTTCCTGTCCCCCATAGACCAAGAACAAATCCTTAGTTCTTCTCAGATACTTTAGGATGTTCTTTACAGCCACCCAGTGCTGCAGACCTGGATTGGATTGGTATCGGCTGGTTATGCTCACAGCATATGCCACATCTGGTCTAGTACACAACATTGCATACATGATCGATCTGATGGGTCCCCTTCAAGGGAGCGCAAGCATGTGAAACCCCTTTCAAGAGGGGGGCGAAAACACTAAAGGGGGTGGCGCATAACTTTGATAGCGGAAGCATGTGTTTTCATCGATTTTAGCATGAGCATATGATCAACTTGAATGAGTTAGATCTATACCATAGCCATAGAGTTGGAGGTCGGCTTGGAAGAAGAGATCGAATAGGGGTCTCCTCCACAAGATGCGCACACAAGATGAGGATGCGCTCACTTCCTTGGTGCTCCTTGTGCTAGCAAGGTTCCAAGAGTTGTCCTTGATCGAGTAAAGAGAAGAGATGATCACTTCCTTTGGTTGGCCGGTCCTTCTCTTGTCGTCCACACCCAAATTCTCTCGAGTCTCATCGAGCAAGAGCAAGGAGACAAGAGTTCAATGAGCCTTCAAGCCGTTTTTGCGTTTCAAGGAGACATGCGCTCAATGACTTTCCAAAAATGGAAAATCCATTAAGCCATGCGTTCTCACTTCTAGCAAACCGCCCAAAACGCTTTATGGATCGAACCATGGGTTCACCCATGTGAACCGGTTCAATCCAAATTGGTCCAAACCAATTTGGTTCAAAGACCAAACCAAGCCAATCGGTCTAGATCAACCAAACCCTAAGGTTTCCAATCTAACCGTTCATCTCATGATGCTCTTGATCTCACCGATCTTGCATCAATACTCTCGATCGAAGCTTACCGATCTCAAGCCCTAATCAATCAAACATGATCAGACTGGATCTCACTTACAATCAGAGTTTAAACTCCTTTAAACTGAACCGAAACAATTCAGTCCACACGATCTGACTCAAGTAAGCCATATCATCAAATTGTGCGACCCTGAGGGTTTCCTTTAAATGTCGGTAACGATAACTTACGTTATCACGATCAGTGAGGGGTATCTAGCAACACATCACTGTCTCCCGATATAAAGGAAAGAGTCTTCCAAGACTACACCCAAACCACAGCATAAGTGTGAATCAAACTCACGAGGCATGCATGTTTCCTTTGCCACTGGATGTTCTTATTGGACAAGCATGTCAAGCCTGTAACTCCAATATGATGAGCATGATTAGATCAGATGATCATAGTCATCTGGGTATGGCCATACACTATCTCAATCATCTCATACAGGGGGGCCCTTTAGAACATCACACTCCTTGAACAAGGAGACGGCAATCCTTTATCTATCACTAGTGTCCTAACCTGACTCAAGCTCATCATCCAAGATAGTCTATAATCATTATGTTTCAAATGATATTGAACTACCTCAAAACAATGACAATCATCATTTAGAAACACAAGTGATCTCAAGTCGAAGGACATGTGCCACTTGCTGCTATCAAGGATTATTCACATTGTGACAAACAATTGAATATCCTAGAAGGGTCTGTCCAGTACATCCAATGTACCCATGATTCTACATCTTATTCCATGCTCGAAGCATCCTATAAGATTAGCACACATATTAGTCTCAATCATATCAAGGCTGTCTCATGTTCACCAAGATATCTCGACTAAGGACATAGAGCCTGTCAGCCTAGCTGAACAGCTTTGAGACATTATTCAGTAGTACACTTATTATTGCAGACAAGGTAACAACCTGAATAATAACCATGCCTTTATAAACATAAGAGTTTATTACATGATACTTATACAATCCCAAGGCCTCAAACATTAGCCTTAAGGGCATACTCCAACAATCTCCCACTTGCACTTAATCTAATGGTTGAGAAACCTCAAACCCATATTATTACAGTGCTTCTCATGCTTCTGCTGCGCCAGAGGCTTGGTAAGCGGGTCAGCCAGATTGTCGTCTGTATGAACCTTGCATATTTTGATCTCGCCTCGATCAATGATCTCCCGGATCAAGTGAAACCGTCTCTGTATGTGCTTGGACTTCTGGTGCGACCGTGGTTCCTTTGCTTGTGCGATTGCTCCAGTGTTATCACAGAAGATAACCAAAGGATCTGCACTCGAAGGAACAACACCAAGTTCTCTCACGAACTTACGAATCCACACTGCCTCCTTGGATGCTTCCGAGGCTGCAACATACTCGGCTTCTGTTGTGGAATCAGCAACAGTTGACTGTTTGAAACTCTTCCACACCACTGCTCCACCATTCAAGCTAAAGACATAGCCTGATTGCGATCGGAAATCATCCTGGTCTGACTGGAATGAAGCGTCAGTATATCCCTCTATACTGAGTTCTTCCTGACCACCATATATCAAGAACATATCTTTGGTCCTCCGCAGATATTTTATAATGTTCTTGACTGCAATCCAGTGCGCCTGTCCTGGATTACTTTGGAATCGACTGGTCACGCTTAACCCGTAAGCGACGTCTGGGCGAGTACATAACATCGCATACATAATGGACCCAATAGCCGAAGCATAAGGCGTATTGTCCATTTCATCTTTCTCAGTCTGTGTTTGTGGACACTGACTCTTCGAAAGATTCAGACCATGTCTGACTGGAAGATATCCACGTTTAGACTTCTCTAAATGGAATCTCTCCAGGACTTTATCGATGTAAGTACTTTGGCACAGCCCGAGAAGCCTCTTAGATCTATCCTGGTAGATCTTCACACCTAACACATAGGCTGCTTCTCCTAGATCTTTCATCTGGAAACATTTTCCTAACCATGCTTTAACCGCATGCAGTTCAGGAATATCATTTCTAATGATTAAGATATCATCGACGTAGAGGATTAGGAATGTAATTACGTTCCCACTAAACCTCTTATATACACACGGGTCATCCTCGTTCTTGATGAAACCAAACTCAGAGATTGATTCATCAAAACGAATGTTCCAGCTTCTAGATGCTTGTTTAAGTCCATAAATGGATTTCTTTAACTTGCATATTTTATGACGATCTGCTGGATTAGTGAAACCCTCAGGTTGTGTCATATACACATCCTCATCCAGATTTCCATTAAGGAAAGCTGTCTTCACATCCATCTGCCAGATCTCATAATCATAATATGCAGCTATAGCGAAAAGAATCCGAATAGACTTAAACATGGCTACAGGAGAGAAAGTTTCATCATAATCTATCCCGTAGATTTGTTTGAAACCTTTCGCAACTAGCCTGCCTTTATAGGTAACCACGTTACCATCCATGTCAATCTTCTTCTTGAAGATCCATTTACAGCCTATAGGGATTACTCCCGGAGGCGGATCAACCAAATCCCAGACTTGGTTATCTGATATGGAGTCCATCTCGGCTCGCATAGCATCAAGCCATCTAGCTGACTCCGGTCCACTGACCGCATCCGCATAAGTGAGGGGTTCATCATTATCAATGATGTAGACTCCATCATAGCGCTCAGGCTGTCGACGGATCCTACCCGATCTTCGCGGTTCCCGTGTTATCTGAGCCTCAGGTTGTTCAATAACCTGATCCACTGGCTCTGGCTCATCCAACTGCACTTGACTACTTTGTCCTCCCTCTGGATTCTCATCCAGCTTTATTTCTCTCCCACTGGCCTCTTGCAGAAGAAATTCCTTCTCAAGAAATATGGCCGTCCGAGCAACAAAAACCTTGATCTCTTTGGGATCGTAGAAATAATAACCCTTAGTTTCCTTAGGGTAACCGACAAAGATGCATTTCTCAGATCTGCTCTCCAGTTTCCCAGAGGCGAGCTTTTTGACATAAGCCTCGCAACCCCAGATCCTGATAAATGTCAAGCTAGGCTGTTTCCCATACCATAACTCATATGGCGTCTTTGAAACTGCCTTGGATGGCACTCGGTTTAGTACCTTTGCAGCTGTTTCCAGTGCAAAACCCCAAAAGGAGTATGGAAGAGTAGCCTGACTCATCATAGAACGAACCATGTCAAGTAACGTTCTATTTCTCCTCTCGGACACACCATTCCATTGCGGTGTTCCTGGCGGAGTGAGCTGTGAGATAATCCCATACTCTTTCAGATAGTCAGTAAATTCTCGACTTAGGTATTCTCCACCTCGATCAGAACGAAGTGCCTTGATATTTCGGCCTAACTGATTTTGTACTTCATTTTTGAACTCTTTGAACTTGTCAAAAGATTCACTTTTATGTCTCATTAGATAGACATATCCATACCTACTGAAATCATCAGTAAAGGTAATGAAGTACTAATAGCCACCTCTGGCATGTTTACTAAATGGCCCACACACATCACTGTGTATGAGGTCAAGTAAACCTGAAGCCCTTTGACCTTTGTTAGGAAAAGGAGACTTCGTCATTTTACCCATCAAACAAGCTTTGCATGTATCAAACTCCTCATAGGAGAAAGATCCCAGCAGTCCATGATCATGCAACCGCTTAATGCGTTTCTCGTTTATATGGCCTAAACGACTATGCCATAGCAAGGTGCTGTCATCAGCATACTTGGCTTTCTTATTATCAATGTTTTGTATAGAATTTTCCATGTCCAACATGTATAACCCATTGTTAATTGAACCAGTTGCATACACAATATTATCTACAGATAAAACACACTTTGAAATATTGCATTCAAAGGCAAATCCTTTCCTGACAAGAGCAGGAATAGAGATAATATTCTTGGTGATACTCGGTACAAAATAACAATTGTTTAATTCCAATACAATGCCAGATGGTAAAGAAATGAAATAGTCTCCTACAGCAACAGCAGCAACCCGTGCCCCGTTTCCAACGCGTAGGTCTACCTCATGCTGTCCCACCTGCCTTCTTCTCTTGAGTTCCTGTACATTTGAACAAATGTGAACTCCACATGCAGTGTCCAACACCCATGAAATAGAAGAAGATGAAACCATGACTTCCGTCACGTATATACCTGAGCCAGAAGCGATGCTTCCCCTCTTATCTCCTTGGAGCGCTTTACAGTCCTTTTTCTAGTGACCCAGCTGGCCACAGTGGAAACACCTGTTGTCCTTGGACCGCTTGACCTTCTGTTTCAGAGCCTTACTGTAGTTCTTGACAGGGGCCTTGCCCTTCTTCCCCTTCTTCTTGTTCCTGAAAGGAACCATTAAGACAGAGGTTGAAGGCTTGCCCTTCAGAGTTTCCTCAGTAGTCAAGAGCATATTCAGCAGCTCTGCCGGCGTACAATCGATTTTGTTCATATTAAAGTTAATGATGAACGCATCGAAAGAAGGCGGAAGAGACTGCAGAATAATATCTACAGCAAGCTCCTGGTTGACGGTATGCCCCAGTTTCTCCAGAGCCTCCTTGTGCCCAATCATCTTGAGCACGTGAGCTCCCACTGGGCTCCCTTCAGCCAGTTTTCTCTGAAAGAAGAGCTTCGTCAGATTATAGCGTTCTGTCCTCGCCTGTGCAGCATACAGCATCTTGAGGTTCGCTATAATCTCTATAGCCGACATATCCTCATGCTGACGCTGCAGCGGTGGCGTCATAGACGCTAGCATCAGGCAAGCGACATCAATGCTATCATTGACGTGCTTTTCATAGGCATCACGAACCGCCCTTGCGGCGTTCGCAGCGGGCTGCGGCGGTATCGCCGTCTCGAGGACATACAGTTTCCTCTCTGCCTTAAGAACGATCTTAAGGTGTCCGAACCAGTCAGAGAAGTTCGGCCCAGCAAACTTCTCCCTTTCCAGTAGGGATCGCACATTGAAGCTCATGGTGTTCGTTGCTGCAGGAATCTACAACAAGCAAGAACAGCAAGGTCAGTATCAATGTTCAGAATCAATCCAGGACTTTAAGAAAGATTCTTTTTCTCACTATTTTGTCTGACTGAAAAATCCAGAAAACAGTCCGAAAGAGTAACACTCTTTTAGTGAGATGGGATCCAGATTTCATACTTGGTCTCCGCGTCCCGCTCAGGCGAGATAAGATGCACAGAGATGACAAGCATTAATTTCTGGTAGGCTGTCCCAGCCAATCGCCAACCCGTGCGATTCCCCTTCATCTGGGCAATCCAGCAGACTGTGCCAACTGAGTTGGTACAACACAGTCTCTGACCCCACAGATGGCTGCCTCCATGCACTACCATATGCGCCACATATGTAGTCTACATGGTCAAGCTGACCTGACCTACTCCCTGGACCACCACGTGCTATGCTGAGCAACGAGAAGGGATAAATCCCTACTCTGTAACACGCAGGTGTAATCCCGCACTGTCTGAAGATAGATGGACGTGCCCACTGAGTGGGTTCAACACGGCTCCAACGATAGTCAGAACAGTGAGGTTTCGCGCCAGAAGGCATTACGTGCTTGATATATTAGCGTTGGATTTTAACGGTCTTTTATCTTCTTAACTATCATACAAGTCCTATGGTGATAGCAGAAGATAAACACATGCAATTCTAATTATATAAGCAATAAATAGAAAGCATGATCTTATGTGGTAAGAGCCCATGAACCCTAGTAAGACCTTAATTTTACTTAAGTCTTCACTTGAGCTCTTTTGCATCTCATCTGGTCCAACCCAGGGCCCTAGCGCCAAGAGCACCTCAGGTGCGCCACCAGCTGAATGCCCCTCTTGGATGTGTGCTTTTATGCCCTTGTCTAATCAAAAACATTTTGATCTATCTAGACAAGCTTTGACTCGCAGGTCAATTATACAATAGATTAATAAAAAATGTGATTCGCAGATCACAATAATATTAACTTATAATTAACCAGGCACGCAGGCCCCAGCACAGCACACAATAGGGCAACCCACATAAGAATAAATAAACAAGCACATGGTCTCAATCATCATGTGATCCAATCAAGAAATTAAATTTTGAAAACCCCATAGGCATCAATTTTAACTTCCTTATGTGCCCTACAACCTTACAATGGTACATTGATAGGGATCCACTCATCCATCTAGTTAGATCCTGTGCCCTTGCATGCACCGAGTCCTAACTGACCCGAGTTGACCTAATGGTCAACCATGCATGCGCTAAGGGCTGAACAACCAACAAGAGTTCTGGCAAGCGGGTGTGACCCCGGGCCTAACTCAAGAGTGTTCATTGGTTGTCTCAACCAGACCTCGCTACACGCCTAAGATGCAATCGACCTATAGCCACCTCATGCTTGCGCACAGGTGCTATCTGGTCAACCCATCTAGGCTGTCAGATGGTCTGATCAGACTAGTTTGATCTAACCTAGAGGTGACTTCAGCCCCATCAACCCATCTAAGGGTTTATAGTAGGTGGCACTTTAGATCTAGTCATAGGCGCGCAAGTTAGGGTTTTGTTTGATAAAACAACATAAACTAAGCGCCAACTCAAGACATGCGACATCATGAACAAACAACATGCGCCTAGATAAGTAAACATCTTACTTTCGCATGGAGAAATAGCATGTCAATTTTCGCATGTGAACAAGATCTAAGCATACATGAAGATGCGCAAACATGGATCACGGAAATATCAAGCAATCATATTAACATGCTTCAACATGGCTCTGATACCAATTGATGGGTCCCCTTCAAGGGGGAGCGCAAGCATGTGAAACCCCTTTCAAGAGGGGGGGCGAAAACACTAAAGGGGGTGGCGCATAACTTTGATAGCGGAAGCATGTGTTTTCATCGATTTTAGCATGAGCATATGATCAACTTGAATGAGTTAGATCTATACCATAGCCATAGAGTTGGAGGTCGGCTTGGAAGAAGAGATCGAATAGGGGTCTCCTCCACAAGATGCGCACACAAGATGAGGATGCGCTCACTTCCTTGGTGCTCCTTGTGCTAGCAAGGTTCCAAGAGTTGTCCTTGATCGAGTAAAGAGAAGAGATGATCACTTCCTTTGGTTGGCCGGTCCTTCTCTTGTCGTCCACACCCAAATTCTCTCGAGTCTCATCGAGCAAGAGCAAGGAGACAAGAGTTCAATGAGCCTTCAAGCCGTTTTTGCGTTTCAAGGAGACATGCGCTCAATGACTTTCCAAAAATGGAAAATCCATTAAGCCATGCGTTCTCACTTCTAGCAAACCGCCCAAAACGCTTTATGGATCGAACCATGGGTTCACCCATGTGAACCGGTTCAATCCAAATTGGTCCAAACCAATTTGGTTCAAAGACCAAACCAAGCCAATCGGTCTAGATCAACCAAACCCTAAGGTTTCCAATCTAACCGTTCATCTCATGATGCTCTTGATCTCACCGATCTTGCATCAATACTCTCGATCGAAGCTTACCGATCTCAAGCCCTAATCAATCAAACATGATCAGACTGGATCTCACTTACAATCAGAGTTTAAACTCCTTTAAACTGAACCGAAACAATTCAGTCCACACGATCTGACTCAAGTAAGCCATATCATCAAATTGTGCGACCCTGAGGGTTTCCTTTAAATGTCGGTAACGATAACTTACGTTATCACGATCAGTGAGGGGTATCTAGCAACACATCACTGTCTCCCGATATAAAGGAAAGAGTCTTCCAAGACTACACCCAAACCACAGCATAAGTGTGAATCAAACTCACGAGGCATGCATGTTTCCTTTGCCACTGGATGTTCTTATTGGACAAGCATGTCAAGCCTGTAACTCCAATATGATGAGCATGATTAGATCAGATGATCATAGTCATCTGGGTATGGCCATACACTATCTCAATCATCTCATACAGGGGGGCCCTTTAGAACATCACACTCCTTGAACAAGGAGACGGCAATCCTTTATCTATCACTAGTGTCCTAACCTGACTCAAGCTCATCATCCAAGATAGTCTATAATCATTATGTTTCAAATGATATTGAACTACCTCAAAACAATGACAATCATCATTTAGAAACACAAGTGATCTCAAGTCGAAGGACATGTGCCACTTGCTGCTATCAAGGATTATTCACATTGTGACAAACAATTGAATATCCTAGAAGGGTCTGTCCAGTACATCCAATGTACCCATGATTCTACATCTTATTCCATGCTCGAAGCATCCTATAAGATTAGCACACATATTAGTCTCAATCATATCAAGGCTGTCTCATGTTCACCAAGATATCTCGACTAAGGACATAGAGCCTGTCAGCCTAGCTGAACAGCTTTGAGACATTATTCAGTAGTACACTTATTATTGCAGACAAGGTAACAACCTGAATAATAACCATGCCTTTATAAACATAAGAGTTTATTACATGATACTTATACAATCCCAAGGCCTCAAACATTAGCCTTAAGGGCATACTCCAACACGATCCTACTGCCGAAGCATAAGGAATTTGACTCATGTCATCCCTCTCAGCCTGTGTTGTAGGACACTGGCTCTTTGAGAGAGTAAGGCCATGTCCTACTGGAAGGTATCCTTTCTTGGATTGCTCCAAGTTGAACCTCTCCAGGACCTTTTCAATGTAGGTACTCTGACTAAGGGCCAGGAGCCTCTTGGATCTATCCCGGTAGATCCTTACGCCTAGAATATAGGCGGCCTCCCCTAAGTCTTTCATCTCAAAACACTTCCCCAACCATGTCTTCACAGCTTGAAGACTAGGGATGTCGTTTCCGATGAGCAGTATGTCATCGACATACAAGACCAGAAAAGTCACCAAACTCCCACTGAATTTTCTGTATACACAGGCATCATCTTCGCTTTTGATAAAGCCATAATCTCTCACGGCTTCATCAAATTGAAGATTTCAACTTCGAGATGCTTGCTTTAATCCATAAATGGATCTCTTTAGCCTACAGACCTTATTGGCCTCTGCAGGATGGATGAAGCCATCAGGTTGTGCCATATACACATCCTCAGTCAGCTTCCCGTTAAGGAACGCTGTCTTCACATCCATCTGCCATATCTCATAGTCATCATATGCAGCTATAGCAAGCAGAATCCGAATGGATTTGATCATTGCAACTGGCGAGAAGGTTTCATCATAGTCCACCTCGTGGACTTGTTTAAATCCTTTAGCCACTAGTCTACCCTTATAGGTAACTATATTGCCATCCATGTCTGTCTTCCTCTTGAAGACCCATTTACACCCTATGGGTTTTACCCCATCAAGCAGTTCAACCAAATCCCAGACTTGGTTAGCCGACATGGAATCCATCTCGGATCGCATGGCGTCAAGCCATCTCTCGGAGTCCGGTCCACTGACCGCCTCATCATAGGTTCTGGGTTCATCCTCAATGATGAAGATCCCATCGTGTTGGGTCGGCAGCGACCCGTACCTCTCAGGTGCACGACGAATCCTCCCAGACCTACGTGGGGCCTGTGTCTGAGCCTCAGGTTGGCTAGCAACCGGTGCAGGTGGCTCAGATTCCATCTCTTTGTCTTGCGGTTGCACTTGGACCTCATCCAAGTCAAACTTCCTCCCACTAACTTCTTTCATGAGAAATTCTTTCTCTAGAAAGACAGCACCCCGAGCAACAAAAACTTTGTTCTCGGTTGGGACATAGAAGTAGTATCGTTTAGTTTCCTTAGGATACCCCACAAACATGCATTTATCAGATCTAGGTTCTAGCTTGCTAGAATCCTGACGTTTGACATAAGCCTCACATCCCCAGATCTTGATAAAACTGAGATTAGGGCATCTCCCACTCCACACTTCGTATGGTATTTTGGAGACACTCTTAGATGGAACGTTATTCAGTATTAGAGAAGTTGTCTCTAGTGCATGCCCCCAGAATGAGGGAGGTAGAGTTGCATGACTCATCATAGATCGAACCATGTCCAATAAAGTTCTATTTCTCCTTTCAGACACATCATTCCATTGAGGTGTTCTAGGAGGAGTGAGTTGGGATGTGATCCCACACTCTCTCATATAGTCAAAGAACTCACCGCTCAGGTACTCTCCACCACGATCTGATCGAAGAGCTTTAATGGATCTTTCAAGCTAGTTCTCTACTTCATTCTTGAACTCCTTGAATTTATCAAAGGATTCAGATTTATGTCTCATCAAGTAGACATAACCATACCTACTGAAGTCAACTGTAAAGGTAATGAAGTAGTTGTATGTAAGATCCAAGGATCTTAAGTCTTGGTAAGCATTATTTTGATTTTGTCTAAAATTATTGACTGTGATATTTTTCTATGTATTGGTTGTTAATAGTTAATTAACTAGAGATTTTTGATTGATAATTTATAGTTAATTAACTAGAGATTTTTGGATGCTAATTTTTAGTTAATTAATTAGAGATTATTTATTTGATTATTGGCTGTTAATTTATGATAAATTATTATTGGTTGTTCATGATAAATTAATTAGGATTTATGGGTTGTAAATTGTAAGTTAATTAATTAGACCTTATTGGTTAATTAAATCCTTATTGGATTTTCATTAAGTGAATGGTTAGTTAATGGTTAAATTAATTAGTTAATCATGGGTTATTGGGTTGGCGCTAATTGGGTTTTAAAATTCGAAATTATTAGTTAAATGGATTGAACCCTTTTGGAATTAATTGGTTAATGGGTTTAAAATTTAAAAACCCAAAGTTTAAGTGATAATTTCGGTTAGGGTAGAGTTTGTGGCGAGATTTTGGCTTGGGAGAAAACTTGGGCGACGGCTAGGAAGAAGTGGGCGATTCTTGGAGGCTTGGAGGCGAAATTCCTTTCTTCCTCTTCCTCTTCCTTTGGCCGGCATTCCTTGGTGTTTGGTGGCGTCTTTTAAAGCCTTAGACGAATTTTTTGGAAGGGTTTTTCTTATTGGTGTTCACGGTTCAAGGTGAGTGGAATGTCTTAATTGATTTAACAATTTGGTTGTGTTTGTGTTAAATGATACACTTGAGTTCTTGGAAAATTTACCATGTTAAAACCGAAATTATGCAAAGTGTATTTAGGGTATGAAAACCGAATTTAGGGTATTGTTCTTCATGAGAACCGAATTGTATTTTTCCATGAAAACCTAAATTTCCATGTAAACCGAAATAATCTTGATGATTGTTTATGAAAACCGAAAATTGGTAATATGAAATTTAAGGTATTAATTTATGGAATTTCGGAAGTTTTAGACCAATGGTTTGAGCATGAAATTCATGTTAATTCAAGGTGTAAAATTTAATAGATAATATGTTATGTTAACCGTGGGTTATATGTAGAGATTTGTAAAATAGTTTGTATGAATACATGTTTTAGTTTTTGTTAATTTTATGGATAGTTTGTATGACTACATGTTTTAGTTTTATGTTAATTTTTATGGATGCTTGTTAACTGCAATGTTGAGAAATTGTTTGAGAAATTTGGGTGATAACCTAGTAAGGTTTGACTGAACTAATCAGCATGAAACCTAAGGACCACACTACTTTATATGATTGTTAATATTATGTAATTATGTGATTTTTGAAAATTATGTGATTATGGGAATTTTGAATATTATGTGTTATGTGTTGGTTAGGACTATGGCTAAGTGTAACCGGGTACTCATTGGATAGTCCTTATGTGATATGTTAAGGGTTTGAATTTCAGCCCTGTATTTGATATGTGAGGGGGTTGATGTTCAGCCTGCCTATTATGATTATTGTGATGGGGGTTGATGTTCAGCCTGCCCGATATGATTTTTGTGATGACTATCCTAGAGTCTAGTTGACACTTAGGAGTCCACCTTTATGAAATATGATATAAGATGTGTCTGTTGTCCAGTAGGAACCTTTTGGGAGAACGGGTTTTGACGCAAAGTGCCATGTCTTGGTCAGACAGGGGCCACCTCTTGATGTCATCACTCTCTTTTTGTGATATGGGGTGTCGTAGAGCAAAGTGCCACGCCGTGACCCGGCGGGGGCCACCTCTTGAATCTACACACAAGCCATCGATGTGTTTATGGGGTGTTTTAGAGCAAAGTGCCACGTCGTGACCTGGCGGGGGCCACCTCTTGATTCTACTCACCGATGTGTTTATGGGGTGTTAGAGCAAAGTGCCACGTCGTGACCTGGCGGGGGCCACCTCTTGATTCTACTCACTGTCCATGTTTATGTGTTGCACGAGATTTTGCAGCTCCCAGTGCTTAGGCCAAAGCCGGGTTAGACCATATTGGTCACTACTGAATATGCTGGACAACTAGGTTAACTAAGTATTGGTGTGTTTAGTTGGTTTAGAGTATAACTCTAGAACCTGAGTTTGTTTAGAACCTGAGTTTGTTATATGTTGGTGTGTACATCTGGCTGTTTATATGACTTCTGTATTTAATCTTGTTGTATATTGACATAATGTTCTGTTAAAGATTTTTAAAATAATCTGCCTATATTTTTGAATGTATGTTATGGATGGTCGATTTAGACTATCCACTCACTGGGCTGTGTAGCTCACCCCTCACTATTTTCAGGCATAGAGCAGGGGCGCATTTCTTGAGTTAGCATTGGCGTGGACATTATGCTAGTTTGCTGTGATTATATTTAAGAACTTTTGTGCTTAAATATGAGGCCGGTTGTGGCCGAACTATATGAGTTATACGAACTATATGAATGATGTGAACTATGTGAATTTGTGAGAACCACGTGAACTATGTGAAATTTGTGTTGCCAGATTGTGGCAGTTAAATGAGTTTGATTTTTGTGTCACCGCGGGCCTCAGCCTGGTTTCGGTGTTTGGTATGAGTTTATAAAATCGACTTTGTGGCTTTGCTTTGAATTTCGAATCGAATTGTATTTATGCCATCGGATTTGATATAACTGTTGCCTTGCATATGTCTAGTGCAAGGATTGCGTGGTGGCAGGTACCCTTATGTGATTTATGAGATTTGTGTTTTGTGGATATTTATGTATGGGTTTGTGGAATTTTCAGATCGTGTTTTCTTGAACTCGGTTTTACCTAGCATATGAATCGATCTTATATGAAACATCCTGTATCATTCATGAACTGTGCCATTTGTTTGGGGTTAAGATAACGGGATGTTACATTGTACCCTCCTCTGGCTTGTTTATTGAAGGGCCCACACACATCAGTATGTATGAGATCCAATAAACCTCCTGACCTCTCACCAACCTTGGTGAAGGGCGCCTTTGTCATTTTCCCTAATAAACAAGGCTCACAAGTATCAAATTCCTCTAAGGAACTTGAATCTAACAACCCATTCGCATGGAGTTGTTGGATGCGATTCTTGTTTATATGGGCTAATCGACAGTGTCATAGGAAAGCATCAACTGAACCACTCAGTTTGGTCCTTTTATTACTTATGTTACAAATAGAACTTTCCATATCCAAGATATATAGACTATTGCACAAAGTACCCTTCCCATAGAACATATTTGCAAATGAAAAAGAACAAGAGTTCTTATTTATTTCAAACTTAAATCCCTTCTTTGCTAAGCAAGGAATGGATACAATGTTCTTAGTAAGTGAAGGTACATGATAGCAATTATCTAGTTCTAATTGAAGTCCAGAAGGCAGGGAGAGAGTCAAAACGCCTACAGCAACAGCAGCAACCTGTGCCCCGTTTCCAACGCATAGGTCAATCTCTCCAGGTCGCACCGATCTACTTTTCTTAAGCCCCTGCATATTTGTACAAATATGAGCCCCACATGCGGTATCCAATACCCATGACATAGAAGTAGAAAGATTGACTTCTGTAACATAAATACCTGAGCTAGAAGTTAAGGCCAAGCCTTTCTTCTCCTCATTCTGAAGCTGCTTGCAGTCCCTTCTCCAGTGACCCTGCTCGCCACAGTGGAAACACCTCTGGTCCTTTAACTTCTTCGTCTTTTTCTTCAGTGCCTTGGTAGGACCTCTGGCACTGCCCTTAGCACGTGCCTTACCCTTCTTCTTTATCTTCTTGGTCGCGGGGACCAAAAGAACAGAATTGGGTTTGGTCTTACCCATCTCACGCTCGGCTGTTTGGAGCATATTCAGCAATTCCTCCCGAGTGCACTCAATCCGGTTCATGTTGAAATTTATAATAAACGGACTGAAGCTAGGGGGCAGGGAATGTAGAATAAGATCCACAACCAGCTCGTTGTCTATGGCATGTCCCAGTCTCCTGAGATGATCCACATTCCCAATGAGTTTGAGAACATGGGGTCTCACTGGTGCACCCTCAGACAACTTACACCGAAAGACTGCTTTGGCGGTGTCAAATCTCTCAGTTCTAGCCTGAGCCTCGAACATCTGTTTCAGATGAGTGATCATCTAAAAATCGTTCTGCTCCTCATATTGCACCTGCAGTTCAGGTGCCATGCTGGCTAGCATAAGACATGCAACCTCCAAAGAGTCATCCTGATGCTTTCTATAAGCATCTCTGTCTGCCGCTCAGGCATTAGGCGGAGGAGCCGCAGGAAGAGCCTGTTCAAGGACATACAGCTTCTTCTCGAGCTTGAGGACTATCCTCAAGTTCTGATGCCAATCCATAAAGTTGGTTCCAACCAACTTATCCTTATCAGGGAGTGATCGTAGTGATAATCTGCCAGTGTTCGTAACCATTATTCTACAACACCCAAGAAAAACAGATTAGTACTACTTCGAATCATTTAAACTGGACTTGTTTTAAATGATTATTGCTCCCACTATTTTAAATTCGAATTGACAACCCACAAAGTCAATTGGGAAGTTTAAGACTTTCTAGTGAGATGGGATCCTTATTTCACATGAGGCTTCGCGTCCCACGAGGGTGGGATGAGATGCACAAAGTAACCCATGTTTCCTAAGGTGGGCATGCCAGCCGGTTGCTCCAAGCAACTCCCCTTGTTGTGACAGTCTGGGCATTTCATGTCCAGCGAGGGCTGGATACAACATGAAACCCTAACCTCTCAACGATGCCTCTAGACTTTCACCATGTGCCCAGCACATGTGAACTTCTAGTCAAGTCCATTCCTAACCGTTATGCACAGGGCCAACGAGTTTCCTTGCGAAGGCACGCCCAAGTTAAAACTGGACTGGGTAAACCATTGTCACCACACACTTTCTAAAGATAAGTGGGTGTGTCCCACGAGGGTCGAAAACAGTTCACAACTCTACTGATCGATAGCTTAGTGAGGGCTACGCGTTAGAAGGCTACTAGACTTGATATTTTATTATGAGGATTTTTGAGGTCTCATCAATTTTATCTTATGTCTAGCAATACAGGCATGCAATCCTATAGTGACAACATGAAGATAAAATATTGCAGGCATGCTTCAGCAGATAATGAAAGCATTAAAGAATGATGTGATCATACTCTATTCAAGACATTGAACCAACCCATGCCATGAAGGAGGTTCAACTCTTGACCTAGAACTCAAGCCCCTTAAAATTAGACCTAGCCTAGCCGACCTCTAGCTTGAACTTCAAGGTTGGCTCCAAGGTCCTCCTTTAAGCAAGATGCGCCACTATGCAAGTACAAGATGTATAGCTCACAAACCCAAAGGTTCGGCCAATGCATCTTGCGCCCCATGCTCCAACAAGCCAAGCAAGAGTGCTTGTTGCGCCACCATCCAAGATGTGTCACCAAGCATGCTTGCACCAAGATACATGAAGGATGCGCCCCCCTTTAATCTTCATCTTGAAATTTTACAAAAATAAAGAAAAAGATGGCACGCAGGCGGCACAATAAAACATCATAGGCATGCAGAAAGGGCTTGACTCATGATCACAACATTATGCACAATCAAGGTATTTACTCATGCAATTCTACATGCTCATGAATAACATAAAATCTAAAATTTTACTTTTTCATAAAACTAGTCTCTTTTCCTCATCTTCTTCTCACAAATCTTTTGGTTAATTGCGATTTATTTTTCATGATGATTTCAGAGATCCTTTCGGCTGGCAATTTTGTCAGATCAAGAGACCCGGCCAGTCCGAAGACACAATGCCCGTCCTACTTGACAAAATTACGTGCGCCTTTGATCTTTAAATCAAACAAGAAAAATAGTCCAAAAATCCAAAAGAGACTGAGAGGATGATAGAAACAAGAAACCCTAATTTTTCCTACTTAGAAAAATCGTTTGCCATGCATCATGCTATTGACGAAAATAGAGATATGGCATGTGATCATATAAGAAAAGCATAAAACATCGTGCGAGTCTTGCAAGTCGCTCTGATACCACTGTTGGGAAACCCCGAGGACATTTTAAAATTTTTTAGAGTTATAGACATACATACATACATTGCACAGCGGAAGAATGTCCCTGAAACAGGCCGGTCCCAAAAACCCAGTGAAGATCGCAAGCAAGAGAGTCGACACGATGAGTTAGGAAATACCTTAAGAGCGGTTTGGAGTGATGCCGATGCAGGCGCCCAAGTGTGCGCCCTCTGTAGTCTCACACACACGGATCTCTTGAGTCCTTTTCTTCCACACCCAATGCTAGCCTCGGGAAGAAGATCCAAGCCTTAGGGAGATGCTCCACTTCACTTGAGCCACCAAGAGGAAAGGATGCTCCAAGAGAAAGAGGAACTAAGCCAAGCCGCCAAGCACCAAAGCTCCTTGCACCAAGAGGAAAGGAGGGAGAAGCTTGCGGCTATGGAAGAAGGAAGAAGAAGTTGCGCCCTTGCTCCTAGCTCTCGCCCCTCTTCTTGTTGTCACGCCTCCAAAGAAGAATACATGCAAGAGGGGGCAGCTAGGGTCACATATATGTTGGGGTATGCCCTTAAGGCTAATGTTTGAGGCCTTGGGATTTTATCAGTATCATGTATAAACTTCATGTTTATAAAGGCAATGGTTGTTATTCATGTTGTTACATTATCTGCTGTCATATGTATACTTCTGAATAATGTCTCAATGCTGTTCAGCTTGGCTGACATGCAGTTAAGTCCTTAGTCGAGATATCTTGGTGAACATGAGACAGCCTTGATATGATTGAGACTAATATGTGTTCTAATCTTATAGGATGCTTCGAGCATGGAATAAGATGTAGACTCATGGGTACATTGGATGTACTGGACAGACCCTACTAGGATATTCAATTGCTTGTCACAATGTGAATAATCCTTGTATGCAACAAGTGGCATATTTCCTCTGACTTGAGATCACTTGTGTTTCTAAATGATGATTGTCATTGTTTTGAGGTAGTTCAATATCATTTGAAACATAATGGTTATAGACTATCTTGGATAATGATCATGAGTCAGGTTAGGACACTAGTGATAGATAAAGGATTGCCGTCTCCTAGTTTGGAGTGTGATGTTCTATAGGGGCCCCCTGGATGAGATGATTGAGAAAGTGTATGGCCATACCCAGATGACTATGTTCATCTGATCTAATCATGCTCATCATATTGGAGCTACAGGCTTGACTCGCTTGTCCAATAAGAACATCCAGTGGCAAAGGAAACATGTATGCCTAGTGAGTTGATTCACACTTGTGCTGTGGTTTGGGTGTAGTCTTGGAAGACTCTTTCCTTTGTATTGGGAGACAGTGATGTGTTGCTAGATACCCCTCACTGATCGTGATAACGTAAGTTATCGTTACCGACATTTAAAGGAAACTCTTAGGGTCGCACAATTTGATGATATGGCTTACTTAAGTCAGATCGTGTGGACTGAATTGTCTTGGTTCAGTTTAAAGGGATTTAATCTCTGATTGTAAGTGAGATCTGGTCTGATCATGTTTGATTGATTAGAGCTTGAGATCGGTAAGCTTCGATCAAGAATATAGATGCTAGATCGGTGAGATCAAGAGCATCAAGAGATGAACGGTTAGATCTGGAACCTTAGGGTTTAATGAGATCTAGACCATGGCTTGGGCTGATTTGATTTGGTCTTTGAACCAAATGCAATTGAACCGTGGCTTGGTTCAAAGAGGAGAAAAGGTGCGATCGGTTCACTTGGAGTGAACGCATGGATGATCGCATGAACGCTTGGAGTTAAGGGCTTTCTATATTTGGAAAGTCGGTTTTCCCATTTGTGAAAACACCTCCACGTTTGAATGGAACGTCTCGATTTTCGGTTTTGAGACATCCTCTTGCCTCTTCTCTCTCGACGACACACTCTCGTGTGAAGAAGGTTAACGCCTTGGAGAAAGTTAAGCCAAGCGAGACTTCATCTTTCATTCCCTTCGATTCGACAAGGAAACCTTGGACCCTTGCTAGCACAAGGAACGCTAAGGGAGTAGGCGATCTTCATCTTGTGTGTGAACTCTTTGAAGGAGATCAACGTTGTTCTCTTCTTCCAACACGCCATTCGAATCAATGGCTATGGTATGAATCCAAACTTTATCAAGTTGATCATATGTTCTTGTGAAAGTTTTGAAACCCTTGCTTCCGCTATGAAAGTTTTATATGCGCCTCCTATTAGGGTTTCGCCCCCCCTTGATTTAGGGGACTTTCAATATATAGGGCAAGAGGCGGTTAGAGCAAGGGCTAGGATCATGACAAGTGTAGGGCTAGGATGAGGAGGTTTGATGCAAGGAAAGTCTCCAAGACTTTACCATAAACTTCATTCAACCTATCCATAATTGCCCAAGAACCATATCAGCCCAAGACATGCCATAGAGGCATGCATTCCATCCAAGGAAGAGAGGGGAGGCGCCCTTTACTTCCATAATGAAGCAAAGGCGCCAACATGACCCCATTATGCCCCTAGGCGCTTAATGGTTCATGTTTCTCCCCATTATACCCTTTTAGCCTCTCAGCTCTTCATGAGAACTTGTTATTGGGCCTCATTGGATAATGAGCTAGCCCAAACTTCATCACATGGGTTGATTAAGCATTTGGATCCAATCCAATGCAACCCTAATCCAAATGTGACCAACCATGGTCAAATACGGGTCAACCTGCCAAAAATGAAGTTTGGCTCCAATAACATTCTTCCATCTCATCAGGCCCATTGGCGCTGATGAAATCTCCCAATTAGATCCGAGTTATCCAATAACTCGATCATAAGGCTTCCCGATCAATACGAGAACTCAGGTATCAAGGTGTGCGACCCTGTAGGTTCCTCTGACGCTGGCAGTGCTGACCAAAGGTCACCACAAGCAGTGAGTAGCACCTAGCAGTGCATCGCTGCTACCCAGGTCATTGGAATGGATATCGACATCGACATCCCCATCATCGCAACTAGGTACAGATGCATTACAGTCTCTTTGCTGAACTGATATCCGATTGGGCAAGTGTGTCACCACTTGTTTTCACCCAATCACATGGCTATGACTAAAATAGGTTCTCACCTGGGTATGGCCATACACTCTCAGTCATAGAACCATAGAGGAGCTCCATGGATATCATACTTCCCTAAGAAAGGGGCAAATCCTATGTCTGTCCATTGACCTTCTCATATGGGTCGTGACATGCTCAATGACAACTGTTATTACCTCCCAACTACGGCAAGGTGTTGTTGGGGTATGCCCTTAAGGCTAATGTTTGAGGCCTTGGATTAATTACAGTATCATGTATAAACTATATGTTTTTATAAAGGCAATTGTTGTTATTCAGATTGTTACATTATCTGCTGCTGTATGTATACTTCTGAATAATGTCTCAGTAATGTTCAGCTCAGCTGATTTGCAGTTTTGTCCTTAGTCGAGATACCTTGGTGAACATGAGACAGCCTTGATATGATTGAGACTAATATGTGTTCTAATCTTATAGGATGCTTCGAGCATGGAATAAGATTTAGACACATAGGTGCATTGGATGTACTGGACTGACCCTACTTAGGATATTCAATTGTTTGTCACAATGTGAATAAATCCTTGTGAGCAAGTAAGTGGCATATTCCCTCTGACTTGAGATCACTTGTGTTTCTAAGTGATGATTGGCATTGTCTTGAGGTAGTTCAATATCATTTGAAAGATAATGGTTAAGGATTATCTTGGATAGTGGGCATGAGTCATGTTAGGGCACTAGTGATAGATATAGGATTGCTTCTCCTAGTTGGAGTGTGATGTTCTAATGGGCCCCCCAGGATGGGATGGTTGAGAATGTGTATGGCCATACCCAGATGACTATGATCATCTGATCTAACCATTTTCATCGTGTTGGAATCACAGGCTTGACACGCTTGTCCAACGAGAACATCCAGTGGCAAAGGGAAATATGTATGCTAAGTGAATTAAATTCACACTTATGCTATGGTTTGGGAGTAGTCTTGGAAGACTCTTTCCTTCATATCGGGAGATAGTGATGTGTTTCTAGATACCCCTCTCTAATCGTGATAACGTAAGTTATCGTTACCGACAATGAAGGAAACCCTTAGGGTCGCACAATTTGATGATATGGCTTACTTATGTCAGATCGTGTGGACTGGAATTATTCTAGTTCAATTTAAAGCAATTTGAACTCTGATTGGGAGTGAGATCTAGTTTAATCATGTTTGATTGATTAGGGCATGTGATCGGTAAGCTTCGATCGGGAGAATTGATCCTTGATCATAAAGATCAAGAGGTTCAATGAGATGTGTGGTTGGATCTTGAGCTATTTGGTTCAATTAGATCAAAATCAGGGCTGGTTCGATTTGGTCCTTGAACCAAATGAAATTGAACCGGTTCACTTTGTTAACGTATGGTTCGATTGAGAGGGAAGTTTCGGTTGGTTCACTTAGGGTGAACGCATGGGAGTTAAGAGGGAATTAAGAGGGAGTTACACTTTTTGGTTCTTGCCATAAGTGGTAACCGAATGTTTCCTTCTTGGGCATTCTTTTTCCTCACGGTTTTCGCTCTCCCTTATGCTTCCTCTCTTCACGTTGCTTGATTAGCTTCACAAAAAGGATATTCGGCCAGCCAAGAAGAGACATCTCCTCACACGATCAAAGACCCTTAGTGTCTTTGCTAGCACAAGGAGCACAAGGAAGAAGCAAACTTCATCTTGTGTGTGATACTTTTGGAGGAGAGGCACTCGCCCCTTTCTTCTTCCAAGCCGCCACTCAAAGCATGGCAATGGTAATGCTCAAACCTATCCTTTCAAGGTTGATCATATGTTTAAGTCATGCGATCTTTGAAACCTAGTATTTCCGCCGCTGCAAAATTTTCGAATGCGCATGTGACCTAGGTTTGCTTACAGTGGTATCAAAGCAAGGTTTTTTGGCTTGCTACATATGATTGCCAACTTGTGATCCATGTTTGATTTTTGTTTTGAGTAGATCTACATGATGCGCATGCCTTTTGTTCTTATGCGAAAAATACATGCCATGTTGTTCATACCATATGTTAGATGTATTTTTCATTCAAGCTTGCGCATGTGATGTTAGTTTGCGCATTTCATAGATGTTTTCCGTCAAAAACTATCTTCATGCGCGACCCTCAATAGATCTAGCAAGCGCCTACTTCAAATACTTAGACGGGTTTACAATGTTGAAGTCGTTAGTCAAGTCTGGACCCAACAGCCTAATCAGACCATCTGACAGCCTGGATGGGGCGGCCGGATAGCACCTGTGCGCAAGCTATACAGGTGGCTATAGGCCGACTACAGAAGGGCGTGTAGCGATGTCTGATTGAGGCGCCTAGTGAACGATCATGATTATGGCCCGGGGTCACACCCGCTTGCCAGAAATCATGTGGGACGTTCAGCCCTTAAGGCATGCATAGTTGACCATGAGGTCGACGCAAGTCAGTTATGACTGGATGCATGCAAGGGCAGTGGGTCTGATTTAGTCTAATGAGTGGATACCTGTAAATGGACCGTTGTAAGGTAGTAGGGCACATAAGGAAATAAAATTGATGCCATGGGGTTTTATAAAATTTTATTTCTGTTTTGGATCACATGTATGCATGTTTAATATGTTGCCATGAATCATTGGAAATTTGAGTGTTTATTTAATCTTATGTGGGCTGCCCTTATTTTGTGTGCTGTGTTGGGGCCTGCGTGCCTGGAATCAAATATATATATATTTTGTTGTGATCTACGAATCACATTTTGATTTCTGAAAATGTATAATTGACCTGCGTGTCAAACCATGTCTAGATAGTTTCAAATATGTAATTTGAGTAGACATGAGCACACAGCACAAATGGCAGATGCGCATGCAGCAATTGGCTTCACTAGATGGGTGGTCTAGAGGTCGACTCTAGAACAGCCGCATACTGCCTGGTGGGCACATTTGAGCTGCAGAGGACGCTTGGGCCCGGACTGGGCCAGATGAAGTTCAATAATCCCATAAAAGGCTCAAGTGAAGACTTTTTGTCAAATTAGGGTTTTACTTAAGTTTTTATGGGCGTTTACCACATAAGATAATGATGCTTTCATTTACTATTTTAAGTAATATAAGCACAAGCATGTTTTATTCTTCTGCTATCACTATAGAATTTGCCTGATAGTAAGAAGATAAAAAGACCGTTAAAATCCAACGACTATATAAAGTTTGATTGCCTTCTGACGCGAAACCTCACTGTTCTGACTATCGTTGGGGCCGTGTTGTACCCACTCAGTGGGCACGCCCAGCTATCTTCAGACGGTGCGCGATTACACCTACATGCTACAGAGAAGGGATTTATCGCTTCTCGTTGCTCAGCATAGCACGTGGTGGTCCAGGAAGTAGGTCAGGTCAGCTTGACCATGTAGCCTACATGTTGAGTATATGATAGCTATATGGAGGCAGCCATCTGAGGAGTCAGAGACTGTGTTGTACCAACTCAGTTGGCACAGTCTTCTGGATTGCCTAGATGAAGGGGAATCGCACGGGTTGGCGATTGGCATGGATAGCCTACCAGTGATTAGTGCTTGAGCTCTCTGTGCATCTTATCTCGCCTAAGCGGGACACGGAGATCAAGTGTGAAATCTGGATCCCATCTCACTAATGGAGTATTACTCCTTCGGGCTGTTTTATTGGATTTTCAGTCAGATAAAATAGTGAGAAAAGAATCACTCTTAAGTCCTGGAATGATTCTAATATGGATACTGACCTTGCTGTTCTTGCTATGTTGTAGATTCCTGTAGCAACGAACAACACAGGGCTCAATTTGCGATCCATATTGGAAAGGGAGAAGTTTGCTGGGCCAAACTTCTCAGACTGGTACAGACAGCTAAAGATTGTCCTCAAAGCTGAGAGGAAGCTGTATGTCCTTGAGTCGGCAATACCTGCACAACCCGCTACGAACGCCGCAAGGGCGGTTCGAGATGCTTATGAAAAGCACGTCAGTGATAGTACTGATGTCGCTTGCCTTATGCTTGCGTCAATGACGCCCGAGCTCCAGCGTCAGCATGAGGATTTGTCAGCAATTGATATTATAGCAAATCTCAAAATGCTGTATGCTGCACAGGCAAGGACAGAACGCTATAACTTGACGAAACTTTTCTTTCATAGCAAACTGACTGAAGGGAGTCCAGTGGGAGCTCATGTGCTCAAGATGATTGGGTACAAAGAAGCTCTAGAGAAACTGGGATATACCATCAATCAAGAACTTGTTGTAGACATCATCTTGCAGTCTCTCCCGGCTTCTTTCGATCCGTTCATCATTAATTTTAATATGAACAAAATCGACTGTACTCCGGCAGAATTACTGAACATGCTCTGTACCACAGAGCAGACTCTTGAGAAGGGAAAGCCTTCATCCTCTGTCTTGATGGTTCCTTCACGGAACAAGAAGAAGGGGAAGAAGGGCAAAACCCCTATCAAGAGATATAACAAGGCTTTGAAACAAAAGGTGAAGCGGTCAAAGGATAACATATGCTTCCATTGTGGCCAGCTGGGCCACTGGAAGAAGGACTGTAGAGCGCTCCAAGGAGAGAAGAAGGGAAGCAAGCCTTTCACTTCTGGCTCAGGTATTTACGTGACTGAAGTCATGGTTGCTTCTTCTATTTCATGGGTGTTGGACACTGCATGTGGAGTTCACATTTGTTCAAATGTGCAGGAACTCAAGAGAAGAAGACAGGTGGGACAGCATGAGGTTGACCTACGAGTTGGATACGGGGCACGGGTTGCTGCTGTTGCTGTAGGGGAATATGACATCTCTTTACCATCTGGAGTTGTATTAGAACTTGACAATTGTTATTTTGTACCTAGCATAACAAAGAATATTATCTCTATTCCTGCTCTTGTCAGGAAAGGTTTTTCTTTTGAATGCAAAACTTCACAGTGTTGTATTTCATATGATAATATTGTTTATGCAACTGGGTCGATTAATAATGGGTTATACATGTTGGACATGGAATGTTCTGTACAACAAATTGATAACAAGAAAGCCAAGTATGCTGATGACAGCACCTTGCTATGGCATAGTCGTCTAGGCCATATTAACAAGAAGCGCATTAAGCGGTTGCATGACCATGGACTGCTGGGATCATTCTCCTATGAGGAGCTTGATACATGCAAAGCTTGTTTAATGGGTAAAATGATGAAGACTCCTTTTACTAATAAAGGTGAAAGGGCTTCAGGTTTACTTGACCTTATTCACAGTGATGTGTGTGGGCCTTTTAGTAAACATGCCAGAGGTGGCTATTCATACTTCATTACTTTTACTGATGATTTCAGTAGGTATGGTTATGTCTATTTAATGAGACATAAGAGTGAATCTTTTGACAAGTTCAAAGAATTCAAAAATGAAGTACAGAATCAGTTGGGCCAAAATATCAAGGCACTTCGATCAGATCGAGGTGGAGAATACTTGAGTCGTGAGTTTACTGACTATCTAAAGGAGTGTGGGATTATCTCACAGCTCACTCCGCCAGGAACACCGCAATGGAATGGTGTGTCCGAGAGGAGAAATAGAACCTTATTGGACATGGTTCGATCTATGATGAGTCAGGCTACTCTACCTTACTCCTTTTGGGGATTTGCACTGGAAACAGCTGCAAAGATACTAAACCGAATACCATCCAAGGCCGTTTCAAAGACACCATATGAATTATGGTATGGGAAACAACTGAGCTTGACATTTATCAAAATCTGGGGTTGCGAGGCTTATGTCAAAAAGCTCGCCTCTGGGAAACTGGAGAGCAGATCAAATAAATGTATATTTGTCGGGTACCCTAAAGAAACTAAGGGTTATTATTTATACGATCCCAAAGAGAACAAAGTATTTGTTGCTCGAACGGCTATTTTTCTTGAGAAGGAATTTCTTCTGCAAGAAGCCAGTGGGAGAGAAATAAAGCTGGATGAAACTCCAGAAGAGGGACAAAGTAGTCAAGCTCAATTGGATGAGCCTGAGCCAATAGATCAGGTTAATGTTCAACCTGAGGCTCAGATATCATGGGAACCACGTAGATCGGGAAGGATTCGTCGTCGGCCTGAGCGCTATGATGGAGTCTACATCATTAATGATGAACCCCTCACTTATGCGGATGCGGTCAGTGGACCAGAATCAGCAAGATGGCTTGAAGCTATGCGAGCCGAGATGGACTCCATGTCAGAAAACCAAGTCTGGGATTTGGTTGATCCGCCTCCGGGAGTAATCCCTATAGGCTGTAAATGGATCTTCAAAAGGAAGAAAGACATGGATGGTAACGTGGTTACCTATATGGGCAGGCTAGTTGCAAAAGGTTTCAAACAAATCTACGGGATAGATTATGATGAAACTTTATCTCCTGTAGCCATGTTCAAGTCCATTCGAATTATTCTCGCGATAGCAGCATATTATGATTATGAGATCTGGCAAATGGATGTGAAGACCGTTTTCCTTAATGGAAATTTGGAAGAGGATGTGTATATGACACAGCCTGAAGGTTTCATAAATCCATCAGAACGTCATAAGATATGCAAATTAAAGAAGTCCATTTATGGACTAAAACAAGCATCGAGAAGCTGGAATATTCGTTTTGATGAAGCAGTTTGTAAGTTTGGTTTCGTCAAAAATGAAGATGACCCGTGTGTATATAAAAGGTTTGGTGGGAGCGTGATTATTTTCCTAGTCCTCTACGTCGATGATATTTTAATCATTGGAAACGATATTCCTGAACTACATGCGGTCAAGGCATGGTTAAGAAAATGTTTTCAGATGAAAGATTTGGGAGAAGCAGCCTATGTATTAGGTGTGGAGATCTACAGAGATAGATCTAATAAGCTTCTCGGGCTGTGCCAGAGTACTTATATCGATAAAGTCCTGGAGAGATTCCATTTAGAAAATTATAAAAGAGGATATCTTCCAGTCATACATGGTCTGAATCTTTCAAAGAGCCAGTGTCCTCAAACACAATCTGAGAAAGATGAGATGGACAATACGCCTTATGCTTCGGCTATTGGGTCCATCATGTATGCGATGTTATGTACTCGCCCAGACGTCGCTTACGGGTTAAGCGTGACCAGTCGGTTCCAAAGTAATCCAGGGAAGGCACACTGGATTGCAGTCAAGAACATTTTGAAATATCTTCGGAGAACCAAAGACATGTTCTTGATTTATGGAGGTCAGGAAGAACTCAGTATTGAAGGATATACTGACGCATCGTTCCAATCTGACCAAGACGATTTCCGATCGCAATCAGGCTATGTTTTTAGCTTGAATGGAGGTGCAGTGGTGTGGAAGAGTTTCAAACAATCAATTGTTGTTGATTCCACAACAGAAGCCGAGTATGTTGCAGCCTCAGAAGCATCAAAGGAGGCAGTATGGATTGGTAAGTTCGTTCAGGAACTTGGTGTTGTTCCTTCAAGTGCAGATCCATTGGTTATCTTCTGTGATAACACTAGAGCGATTGCACAAGCAAAGGAACCACGGTCACAACAGAAGTCCAAGCACATACAGAGAAGGTTTCACCTGATCCGTGAGATCATAGATCGAGGAGAGATCAAGATCTGCAAGGTTCATACAGAAGACAATCTAGCTGACCCGCTTACAAAGCCTCTGGCGCAGCAGAAGCATGAGAAGCACTGTAATAATATGGGTTTGAGATTCCTCAACCATTAGTTTAAGTGCAAGTGGGAGATTGTTGGGGTATGCCCTTAAGGCTAATGTTTGAGGCCTTGGATTAATTATAGTATCATGTATAAACTATATGTTTTTATAAAGGCAATTGTTGTTATTCAGATTGTTACATTATCTGCTACTGTATGTATACTTCTGAATAATGTCTCAGTAATGTTCAGCTCAGCTGATTTGCAGTTTTGTCCTTAGTCGAGATACCTTGGTGAACATGAGACAGCCTTGATATGATTAAGACTAATATGTGTTCTAATCTTATAGGATGCTTCGAGCATGGAATAGGATTTAGACACATAGGTGCATTGGATGTACTGGACTGACCCTACTTAGGATATTCAATTGTTTGTCACAATGTGAATAAATCCTTGTGAGCAAGTAAGTGGCATATTCCCTCTGACTTGAGATCACTTGTGTTTCTAAGTGATGATTGGCATTGTCTTGAGGTAGTTCAATATCATTTGAAAGATAATGGTTAAGGATTATCTTGGATAGTGGGCATGAGTCATGTTAGGGCACTAGTGATAGATATAGGATTGCTTCTCCTAGTTGGAGTATGATGTTCTAATGGGCCCCCCAGGATGGGATGGTTGAGAATGTGTATGGCCATACCCAGATGACTATGATCATCTGATCTAACCATTTTCATCGTGTTGGAATCACAGGCTTGACACGCTTGTCCAACGAGAACATCCAGTGGCAAAGGGAAAAATGTATGCCAAGTGAATTAAATTCACACTTATGCTATGGTTTGGGAGTAGTCTTGGAAAACTCTTTCCTTCATATCGGGAGACAGTGATGTGTTGCTAGATACCCCTCTCTGATCGTGATAACGTAAGTTATCGTTACCGACAATGAAGGAAACCCTTAGGGTCGCACAATTTGATGATATGGCTTACTTATGTCAGATCGTGTGGACTGGAATTATTCTAGTTCAGTTTAAAGCAATTTGAACTCTGATTGGGAGTGAGATCTAGTCTAATCATGTTTGATTGATTAGGGCATGTGATCGGTAAGCTTCGATCGGGAGAATTGATCCTTGATCATAAAGATCAAGAGGTTCAATGAGATGTGTGGTTGGATCTTGAGCCATTTGGTTCAATTAGATCAAAACCAGGGCTGGTTCGATTTGGCCCTTGAACCAAATGAAATTGAACCGGTTCACTTTGTGAACGTATGGTTCGATTGAGAGGGAAGTTTCGGTTGGTTCACTTTGTAGGGTCCCCTTCAAGGGGGAGCGCAAGCATGTGAAACCCCTTTCAAGAGGGGGGCGAAAAACCCTTAAGGGTGGCGCATGACAATTACAAGCGGAAGCAAGGGTTTTCCATGGATCTTAGCAAGATAATATGATCAACTTGATGAAGTTTAGATCCATACCAAAGCCATGAGGAAGATGGCGACTTGGAAGCAAGAGAACAAGAGAGGTCTCCTCCACAAGGCGCGCACACAAGAAGAAGTTGGCTTGCTCCTTGTCGTCCTTTGTGCTAGCAAAGGGCTTGAAGAATCCAAATCGCTTGAAGGAGAATCCTTGGATGTCTTCTTGGTTTGGCTTGTCGAATGCCTCTCTCCAACTCTCGGCGATCATCCACACTCAAGAGCACACATTCGCCCAAGAGAGAAGCCATCACGCAAAGGCGTTTCTTGGCTTAAGCGTTTAGGCGTTGAGACTTCCATATATGGTAAGTCTTCACTCCACACGTTCACACTTAGTGAACTAATCAAAACGCTTAATTAATTTGAACCATGCGTTCACATCCTTGAACCGGTTCAATTGACTTTGGTTCAACAACCAAATCAAACCAAGACCAAACCAAGACATGCCATGGTCTAAATCTAGTATGAACCATGAAGGTTCAAGATCTAACCATACATATCTAGATGCACTTGATCTCACTGATCTAGCATCAATACTCTCGATCGAAGCTTACCGATCTTAAGCTCTAATCAATCAAACATGATCAGACCAGATCTCACTTACAATCAGAGTCTACTCTCCTTTAACTGAACCAAAACAATTCAGTCCACACGATCTGACATGAGTAAGCCATATCATCAAATTGTGCGACCCTGAGGGTTTCCTTTAAATGTCGGTAACAACAACTTACATTATCACGATCAGTGAGGGGTATCTAGCAACACATCACTGTCTCCCGATATAAAGGAAAGAGTCTTCCAAGACTACACCCAAACCACAGCACAAGTGTGAATCAAACTCACGAGGCATGCATGTTTCCTTTGCCACTGGATGTTCTTATTGGACAAGCATGTCAAGCCTGTAACTCCAATAGGATGAGCATGATTAGATCAGATGATCACTGTCATCTGGGTATGGCCATACACTTTCTCAATCATCTCATACAGGGGGGCCCTCTAGAACATCACACTCCTTGAACAAGGAGACGGCAATCCTTTATCTATCACTAGTGCCCTAACCTGACTCAAGCTCATCATCCAAGATAGTCTATAATCATTATGTTTCAAATGATATTGAACTACCTCAAAACAATGACAATCATCATTTAGAAACACAAGTGATCTCAAGTCAAAGGAAAATGTGCCACTTGCTGCTATCAAGGATTATTCACATTGTGACAAACAATTGAATATCCTAGAAGGGTCTGTCCAGTACATCCAATGTACCCATGAGTCTACATCTTATTCCATGCTCGAAGCATCCTATAAGATTAGCACACATATTAGTCTCAATCATATCAAGGCTGTCTCATGTTCACCAAGATATCTCGACTAAGGACATAGAGCCTGTCAGCCTAGCTGAACAGCTTTGAGACATTATTCAGAAGTACACTTATTACAGCAGACAAGGTAACAACCTGAATAATAACCATGCCTTTATAAACATAAGAGTTTATTACATGATACTTATACAATCCCAAGGCCTCAAACATTAGCCTTAAGGGCATACCCCAACAATCTCCCACTTGCACTTAATCTAATGGTTGAGAAATCTCAAACCCATATTGTTACAGTGCTTCTCATGCTTCTGCTGCGCCAGAGGCTTGGTAAGCGGGTCTGCCAGATTGTCATCTGTATGAACCTTGCAAATCTTGATCTCGCCTCGATCAATGATCTCCCGGATCAAGTGAAACCGTCTCTGTATGTGCTTGGACTTCTGGTGCGACCGTGGTTCCTTTGCTTGTGCGATTGCTCCAGTGTTATCACAGAAGATAACCAAGGGATCTGCACTCGAAGGAACGACACCAAGTTCTCTCACGAACTTGCGAATCCAAACTGCCTCCTTGGATGCTTCCGAGGCTGCAACATACTCGGCTTCTGTTGTGGAATCAGCAACAGTTGACTGTTTGAAACTCTTCCACACCACAGCACCTCCATTCAAGCTAAAAACATAGCCTGATTGCGATCGGAAATCATCCTGGTCCGACTGGAACGAAGCGTCAGTATATCCTTCTATACTGAGTTCTTCCTGACCACCATATATCAAGAACATATCTTTGGTCCTCCGCAGATATTTTATAATGTTCTTGACTGCAATCCAGTGCGCCAAACCTGGATTACTTTGGAAACGACTGGTCACGCTTAACCCGTAAGCGATGTCTGGGCGAGTACACAACATCGCATACATTATGGACCCAATAGCCGAAGCATAAGGCGTATTGTCCATTTCATCTTTCTCAGTCTGTGTTTGTGGACACTGACTCTTCGAAAGATTCAGACCATGTCTGACTGGAAGATATCCACGTTTAGAATTCTCTAAATGGAATCTCTCCAGGACTTTATCGATGTAAGTACTCTGGCACAGCCCGAGAAGCCTCTTAGATCTATCCCGGTAGATCTTCACACCTAACACATAGGCTGCTTCTCCTAGATCTTTCATCTGGAAACATTTTCCTAACCATGCTTTAACAGCATGCAGTTCAGGAATATCATTTCCAATGATCAAGATATCATCGACGTAGAGGACTAGGAAAGTAATCACGCTCCCACTAAACCTCTTATATACACACGGGTCATCTTCGTTCTTGATGAAACCAAACTCAGAGATTGATTCATCAAAACGAATGTTCCAGCTTCTAGATGCTTGTTTAAGTCCATAAATGGACTTCTTTAACTTGCATATTTTATGACGATCTGATGGATTCGTGAAGCCTTCAGGTTGTGTCATATACACATCCTCATCCAGATTTCCATTAAGGAAAGCTGTCTTCACATCCATCTGCCAGATCTCATAATCGTAATATGCAGCTATCGCGAAAAGAATCCGAATAGACTTGAACATGGCCACAGGTGAGAAAGTTTCATCATAATCTATCCCGTAGATTTGTTTGAAACCTTTCGCAACTAGCCTGCCTTTATAGGTAACCACGTTACCATCCATGTCAATCTTCTTCTTGAAGATCCATTTACAGCCTATAGGGACTACTCCCGGAGGCGGATCAACCAAATCCCAGACTTGGTTATCTGACATGGAGTCCATCTCGGCTCGCATAGCATTAAGCCATCTAGCTGACTCCGGTCCACTGACCGCATCCGCATAAGTGAAGGGTTCATCATTATCAATGATGTAGACTCCGTCATAGCGCTCAGGCTGTCGACGGATCCTTCCCGATCTACGCGGTTCCCGTGATATTTGAGCCTCAGGTTGTGTAGTAACCTGATCTACCGGCTCAGGCACATCCAACTGTGCTTGACTACTTTGTCCTTCTTCTGGATTCTCATTCAGCTTTATTTCTCTCCCACTAGCCTCTTGCAGAAGAAACTCCTTCTCAAGAAATATGGCCGTCCGAGCAACAAATACTTTGTTCTCCTTGGGATCGTAGAAATAATAACCCTTAGTTTCCTTAGGGTAACCGACAAAGATGCATTTCTCAGATCTGCTCTCCAGTTTCCCAGAGGCGAGCTTTTTGACATAAGCCTCGAAACCCCAGATCCTGATAAATGTCAAGCTAGGCTGTTTCCCATACCATAACTCATATGGCGTCTTTGAAACTGCCTTGGATGGCACTCGGTTTTGTACCTTTGCAGCTGTCTCCAGTGCAAAACCCCAAAAGGAGTATGGAAGAGTAGCCTGACTCATCATAGAACGAACCATATCAAGCAACGTTCTATTTCTCCTCTCGGACACACCATTCCATTGTGGTGTTCCTGGCGGAGTGAGCTGTGAGATAATCCCACACTCCTTTAGATAGTCAGTAAATTCTCGACTTAGGTATTCACCACCTCGATCAGAACGAAGTGCCTTGATATTTCGGCCTAGCTGATTTTGTACTTCATTCTTGAACTCTTTGAACTTGTCAAAAGATTCACTCTTATGTCTCATAAGATAGACATAACCATACCTACTGAAATCATCAGTAAAGGTAATGAAGTACTGATAGCCACCTCTAGCATGTTTACTAAATGGCCCACACACATCACTGTGTATGAGGTCAAGTAAACCTGAAGCCCTTTGACCTTTGTTAGAAAAAGGTGACTTCGTCATTTTACCCATCAAACAAGCTTTGCATGTATCAATCTTCTTGTAGGAGAATGATCCCAGTAGTCCATGATCATGCAACCGCTTAATGCGCTTCTCGTTTATATGGCCCAAACGACTATGCCATAGCAAGGTGCTGTCATCAGCATACTTGGCTTTCTTATTATCAATGTTGTGTATCGAATGTTCCATGTCTAACATGAACAACCCATTGTTAATTGAACCAGTAGCATACACAATATTATCTAGAGAAAGTACACACTTTGAAGTCTTGCATTCAAAGGAAAAACCCTTCCTGACAAGAGCAGGAATGGAGATAATATTCTTGGTAATACTGGGTACAAAATAACAATTGTTTAATTCTAATACAATGCCAGATGGTAAAGAAATGAAATAGTCTCCTACAGCAACAGCAGCAACCCGTGCCCCGTTTCCAACGCGTAGGTCTACCTCATGCTGTCCCACCTGTCTTCTTCTCCTGAGTTCCTGTACATTTGAACAAATGTGAACTCCACATGCAGTGTCCAACACCCATGATATAGAAGAAGATGAAAACATGACTTCAGTCACGAATATACCTGAGCCAGAAGCGATGCTTCCCCTCTTATCTCCTTGGAGCGCTTTACAGTCCTTTTTCCAGTGACCCAGCTGGCCACAGTGGAAACACCTGTTGTCCTTGGACCGCTTAACCTTCTGTTTCAGCGCCTTACTGTAGTTCTTGACAGGGGCCTTGCCCTTCTTCCCATTCTTCTTGTTCCTATAAGGAACCATTAAGACAGAGGTTGAAGGCTTGCCCTTCAGAGTTTCCTCAGTAGTCAAGAGCATATTCAGCAGCTCTGCCGGCGTACAATCGATTTTGTTCATATTAAAGTTAATAATGAACGCATCGAAAGAGGGCGGGAGAGACTGCAGAATAATATCCACAGCAAGCTCCTGGTTGATGGTATGCCCCAGTTTCTCCAGAGCCTCCTTGTGCCCAATCATCTTGAGCACGTGAGCTCCCACTGGGCTCCCTTCAGCCAGTTTGCTCTGAAAGAACAGCTTCGTCAGATTATAGCGTTCTGTCCTCGCCTGTGCAGCATACAGCATCTTGAGGTTCGCTATAATCTCTATAGCCGACATATCCTCATGCTGACGCTGCAGCGGTGGCGTCATAGACGCTAGCATCAGGCAAGCGACATCAATGCTATCATTGACATGCTTATCATAGGCTTCACGAACCGCCCTTGCGGCGTTCGCAGCGGGTTGAGGCGGCACAGCTGTCTCGAGGACATACAGTTTCCTCTCTGCCTTAAGAACGATCTTAAGGTGTCCGAACCAGTCAGAGAAGTTCGGCCCAGCAAACTTCTCCCTTTCCAGTAGGGATCGCACATTGAAGCTCATGGTGTTCGTTGCTGCAGGAATCTACAACAAGCAAGAACAGCAAGGTCAGTATCAATGTTAAGAATCAATCCAAGACTTGAGAAAGATTCTTTTTCTCACTATTTTGTCTGACTGAAAAATTCAGTAAACAGTCCGAAAGAGTAACACTCTTTTAGTGAGATGGGATCCAGATTTCATACTTGGTCTCCGCGTCCCGCTCAGGCGAGATAAGATGCACAGAGAAGACAAGCACTAATTTCTGGTAGGCTGTCCCAGCCAATCGCCAACCCGTGCGATTCCCCTTCATCTGGGCAATCCAGCAGACTGTGCCAACTGAGTTGGTACAACACAATCTCTGACCCCGCAGATGGCTGCCTCCATGTGCTACCATATGCGCCACATATGTAGCCTACATGGTCAAGCTGACCCGACCTACTCCCTGGACCACCACGTGCTATGCTGAGCAACGAGAAGCGATAAATCCCTTCTCTGTAACACGCAGGTGAAATCCAGCACCGTCTGAAGATAGATGGACGTGCCCACTGAGTGGGTACAACACGGCTCCAACGATAGTCAGAACGGTGAGGTTTCGCGTCAGAAGGCTTTCCGAGCTTGATATGTTAGCGTTGGATTTTAACGGTCTTTTATCTTCTTCACTATCATGCAATTCCTATGGTGATAGCAGAAGATAAACTCATGCAGTTCTAATTATATAAGCAATAAAAAGAAAGCATGGATCTTATGTGGTAAAAGCCCATGAACCCTAAGTAAGACCTTAATTTTACTTAAGTCTTCACTTGAGCTCTTTTGCATCTCATCTGGTCCAACCCAGGGCCCTAGCTCCAAGAGCACCTCAGGTGCGCCACCAGCTGAATGCCCCTCTTGGATGTGTGCCTTTGTGCTCTTGTCTAATCAAAATACATTTTTGATCTATCTAGACAAGCTTTGACTCGCAGGTCAATTATACAATAGATTAATAAAAAATGTGATTCGCAGATCACAATAATATTAACTTATAATTAACCAGGCACGCAGGCCCCAGCACAGCACACATTAGGGCAACCCACATAAGATTAAATAAACAAGCATATGGTCTCAATCATCATGTGATCCAATCAAGAAATTAAATTTTGAAAACCCCATAGGCATCAATTTTAACTTCCTTATGTGTCCTACAACCTTACAATGGTCCATTGATAGGGATCCACTCATCCATCTAGTTAGATCCCCTGCCCTTGCATGCACCGAGTCCTAACTGACCCGAGTTGACCTAATGGTCAACCATGCATGCGCTAAGGGCTTGAACAGCTTTCAAGAGTTCTGGCAAGCGGGTGTGACCCCGGGCCTAACTCAAGAGTGTTCACTGGTTGTCTCAACCAGACCTCGCTACACGCCTAAGATGCAATCGACCTATGGCCACCTCGTGCTTGCGCACAGGTGCCATCTGGTCGATCCATCTAGGCTGTCAGATGGTCTGATCAGACTATTGGATCTAACCTAGAGGTGACTTCAACCCGATCAACCCATCTAAGGGTTTATAGTAGGTGCCACTTAGGTCTAGTGAGGCGCGCAAGTGATTAGTTATTCTTAGAAAAACTACAACGACAAGCGCCAACTTACATGCGCCAAAATAACAAAATATTCTCATGTTAAGTTTCGGCATGCAACTTAGATCTAAGCATACTTTTACATGCGCAAACATGGATCACAAAAATATATATCAAGCAATCATATTAACATGCTGCAACCGCATCCTCTGATACCAATTGTAGGGTCCCCTTCAAGGGGGAGCGCAAGCATGTGAAACCCCTTTCAAGAGGGGGGCGAAAAACCCTTAAGGGTGGCGCATGACAATTACAAGCGGAAGCAAGGGTTTTCCATGGATCTTAGCAAGATAATATGATCAACTTGATGAAGTTTAGATCCATACCAAAGCCATGAGGAAGATGGCGACTTGGAAGCAAGAGAACAAGAGAGGTCTCCTCCACAAGGCGCGCACACAAGAAGAAGTTGGCTTGCTCCTTGTCGTCCTTTGTGCTAGCAAAGGGCTTGAAGAATCCAAATCGCTTGAAGGAGAATCCTTGGATGTCTTCTTGGTTTGGCTTGCCGAATGCCTCTCTCCAACTCTCGGCGATCATCCACACTCAAGAGCACACATTCGCCCAAGAGAGAAGCCATCACGCAAAGGCGTTTCTTGGCTTAAGCGTTTAGGCGTTGAGACTTCCATATATGGTAAGTCTTCACTCCACACGTTCACACTTAGTGAACTAATCAAAACGCTTAATTAATTTGAACCATGCGTTCACATCCTTGAACCGGTTCAATTGACTTTGGTTCAACAACCAAATCAAACCAAGACCAAACCAAGACATGCCATGGTCTAAATCTAGTATGAACCATGAAGGTTCAAGATCTAACCATACATATCTAGATGCACTTGATCTCACTGATCTAGCATCAATACTCTCGATCGAAGCTTACCGATCTTAAGCTCTAATCAATCAAACATGATCAGATCAGATCTCACTTACAATCAGAGTCTACTCTCCTTTAACTGAACCAAAACAATTCAGTCCACACGATCTGACATGAGTAAGCCATATCATCAAATTGTGCGACCCTGAGGGTTTCCTTTAAATGTCGGTAACGACAACTTACATTATCACGATCAGTGAGGGGTATCTAGCAACACATCACTGTCTCCCGATATAAAGGAAAGAGTCTTCCAAGACTACACCCAAACCACAGCACAAGTGTGAATCAAACTCACGAGGCATGCATGTTTCCTTTGCCACTGGATGTTCTTATTGGACAAGCATGTCAAGCCTGTAACTCCAATAGGATGAGCATGATTAGATCAGATGATCACTATCATCTGGGTATGGCCATACACTTTCTCAATCATCTCATACAGGGGGGCCCTCTAGAACATCACACTCCTTGAACAAGGAGACGGCAATCCTTTATCTATCACTAGTGCCCTAACCTGACTCAAGCTCATCATCCAAGATAGTCTATAATCATTATGTTTCAAATGATATTGAACTACCTCAAAACAATGACAATCATCATTTAGAAACACAAGTGATCTCAAGTCAAAGGAAAATGTGCCACTTGCTGCTATCAAGGATTATTCACATTGTGACAAACAATTGAATATCCTAGAAGGGTCTGTCCAGTACATCCAATGTACCCATGAGTCTACATCTTATTCCATGCTCGAAGCATCCTATAAGACTAGCACACATATTAGTCTCAATCATATCAAGGCTGTCTCATGTTCACCAAGATATCTCGACTAAGGACATAGAGCCTGTCAGCCTAGCTGAACAGCTTTGAGACATTATTCAGAAGTACACTTATTACAGCAGACAAGGTAACAACCTGAATAATAACCATGCCTTTATAAACATAAGAGTTTATTACATGATACTTATACAATCCCAAGGCCTCAAACATTAGCCTTAAGGGCATACCCCAACACACTTAGGGTGAACGCATGGGAGTTAAGAGGGAATTAAGAGGGAGTTACACTTTTTGGTTCTTGCCATAAGTGGTAACCGAATGTTTCCTTCTTGGGCGTTCTTTTTCCTCACGGTTTTCGCTCTCCCTTATGCTTCCTCTCTTCACGTTGCTTGATTAGCTTCACAAAAAGGATATTCGGCCAGCCAAGAAGAGACATCTCCTCACACGATCAAAGACCCTTAGTGTCTTTGCTAGCACAAGGAGCACAAGGAAGAAGCAAACTTCATCTTGTGTGTGATACTTTTGGAGGAGAGGCACTCGCCCCTTTCTTCTTCCAAGCCGCCACTCAAAGCATGGCAATGGTAATGCTCAAACCTATCCTTTCAAGGTTGATCATATGTTTAAGTCATGCGATCTTTGAAACCTAGTATTTCCGCCGTTGCAAAATTTTCGAATGCGCATGTGACCTAGGTTTGCTTACAGGTGTTAGGTTGTATCAAAGCATGTCCCTAACCATATAGAATGGTCAATGACCTCAAGTTAAGGGATCAATGCATCTCCTATCACTTGTGAGGATAACTCATGACACCAAGTCATAGCCTCACAGCGGGTCTATCCAGTATATCCTCCAATGATATACCCATGTGTCTACGTTAGCACCACGTGCCTAACCAGCCCACATACCAGTCTCACAAGTACCATAGCTGTCTCATATCCACTAAGGTACATCGACTGGGGACTATGGTTTGAGCACAGATCCAATCTGTCTCCAGGGACATTATCATGTTAGTACATATGCGCAAATGTAAACAAACATAGATAACGACAATGCCAGAATGATATAAATATCAAAGTCAAGTAGTACATAAGTGGACCAAAACTAGGTCCTAGGGCATATACACCAACACAGTTTACCTAGTCACTTGATTCCTTATACACTAAACACTTAAGAATTGAACTTTGATAAGCTTTGAATCTAAGAAGTATCTGTATCTCAACATGAGTACTATTTGTTTGGATGATTATAGACTAAACCACTTGACACACCTTACCACTCTTGAAAACTCTCGATATTGGTTTTGGTTCGAGCTCCTCTAACTTGGCACCGCACAAGAAATAGAGAGAAAGAAAAGAGAAGAAAAAACAAAAGGCAGTGGTACCGAAGTTACAACTTGGCATTGCCTAGCAAAAAGAGAAAAGAAGAGAAAGAGCAGTGGTACCGAAGTCTTGACTTGGCACTGCCGCTAAAAGAAAAAGAGAATGAAAGAAGAAAAAGACAGTGGTACTGAAGTCTTGACTTGGCACTACGAATCGAAACAAGAGAAAAGAAAGGTAGTGGTACCGAAGCTACGGTTTGGCACTGCAGGAGAGAAAGAAGGCAGTGGTACCAAGGTTATGAGCAAGGCCTTTGCTACTACCTTAGAGTTTACCTTCTGGGTGACTTAAGTGGATTAGTTCTTCATGTGCTAAGGAACTATTATTATCTAATATTATCGTACAACTGTTGTCCATAGACTTGACCTAGACGATTTGCTTTTCATCTTGACATCTTTAAGGTCTATAGTGATTTGTGCATCCTGCGACTAGCTGTGATTATTTAGCATTTATAGATCATTAGGAAATATAACTTCAGTCGAACAACCCTCGTGGAATTTCGTTTCTTTCTTTTTGCTTGAGGACAAGCAAAGATTTAAGTCGTAGGTATTCTGTTGACACAGATTTTTATAGCATTTCAAGTATGATTTTACAGTCATAATCATCTATATTTCTAGGCTTTTTGCCTCATTATTGCTTTAACTGCCTTACATGTATGGAATCTACACCCCTTTCAGTATTTTCACGTTTTCAGGTCAAAACGACCATAAAGAGGGTAGATTCTGAAACTTTTGTGGTAGAGAGGCTCATCCTAATGCAAGATGATCTTAACCAGAAGTTTTCAGATTCATTGAAGCTTTTGTTGGAAATCACGACCGGGTCATGATCAGAATCATGCCTATGACTCGTCTCTGCACTTAAGCAGCAACTGATAAATCACGACCGGATCACGACAAAATTCACGCCCGAGATCGCGGACCTGCCTGTTTCGAAACCGCAATTTTAACTCAAGTTTCTGCAACTTAACCCTATGGGAAGCTTGAGGACAGCCAAGTCTTTTCTCCCCCGTTGACGAGAACCCTTGGAGTAGCTTTTTAGAGGAGAAATCAACCACGAAATCATCATTTCGTGGGCAGCTGATTTGCAGGGCATGGGAAGAGAAGGCTGGCGAAGACATTTCTTGCTGGAAAATTGGCAGCGGTTGCAGAAGCTTCTGCAGGGCATGGGAAAGAGGAGAAGGTGCAGAAGAGATAAGATAAAAGACCTTAGATTCAAGGAAGAAGGGGGTTCGCACGGGTAGAGGAGAGGAGACTGCTACGCCGGGGGAGAGAGGTTGCGCATCGAGCTTCATTGAAGACATTCTTGTGTAGATCATGATGGAGGCAGTGGCCCTACTCTAAAGAGACACGCTTGGGCTCGGAGGAAACCTCCTCAACATGTATTCACTTAGAGTTCACTTTGTCTCTTTTTGTTTTGCATTGCATCCCATGAAATTTAGGTTAGTTTAAGTCTTCAAATAAAGCCATGCATCATATAGTCATTTATGGCAAGTCCAATTGTAGTAGGTTGTGCATTGTAATGCATGTAGCTCTTATGTACTTTTGCATCATGGTAGGATAGTGCATCCTTGCATTGGTTATATTTTTGGTAGGTCATTCAAGCTAAAGGTCAGCTCAAGCTCCACTCCAAGGTCAGCTCAAGCTCCACTCAACAAGTTCAGCTCAAGGAAGGAAAGAAGACTTCAACTCCTTCAACTCCAAGTTCAAAGATGAACTCAGTTGCCAACTCAACTTACTCATTGGTTGGACACCTCTCCCAATCAGCCACATCAACCATCCAACCATGGATATGTGCCAACACATCAGCCAAGCAAAGAAAGAATTCGAAATCAGCCCCAATCTAGATCCACAATCAAAGGGGAGCCTTTAATGAAAGTTTCTATCAATGCTTTGCCGCCCAAAGTTCTTAAGGAAGGAATTCAAATTTTGAATTCCTCATTCATGCGCCCACAACAAGCAAGAAAGGAGGCCATCTCGTCAACAATGAGGAGCCCATTGGAATTTCAAAGAACTTCCAAAGAATGAAAGAATCCACACTCTTAATTGCATTCACACCTTGAATTAAATGCTGAATTTTTCTCTCCAATTTTGTAAGTGGCACCTAAGGGGCAAATGACCACCTTGCCCACCCTCTATCTCACCTATAAATGTAACCCCCTCTCATGTATTTTCGTTAGCTTTGATGAAATGAAAATTGTCTATTAGTTTCCTAGGTAAATCACTAGTGTAGCTTTATTGTAGTGTTCTTCAAGGCCGAGCCCTTCCCTCATCCATCTTCTTCACCGAAACCATAAGAAGGCTCCCTCCCCCTCTTCAAGTGCGCAACACAAGGAGGTCCCCTTTCATCCTCGGCTTGGAGCAAGATCTGAAGATGAATCCTTCAACTCTCGGCCATGGGGAAACATCAACACTCTCGGCTAAGTTCTTTTCCCCTAAACTCTTTACTTGGTTTTAAGGACTCTTTCCCTACACTAAACTTTGGTTGTTTACATTTGTAGTTTGTGCTAGGAGTGGATCTAGGAGGGGTGCATCCCCTCTTCTCCCTTCTCCCCTCTCTCTTTAGTCGAATCAAGGATTAGCAAGGGAACTTGTGAGGCCTAACCTCCCCCTTGATCTGTTGTTTGTATTAAAATCCGTGGCTTGTACGAATCTTTCTGTGATTGCTTGTAAGCTCCACCCTACACCTTCCATCAGAGTAGGACCGGTGAAGATCAGAAAGTACAGTCCTTCTATCCTCAAAGACTACTCTATATGTTTAATTCCAGCAATTTTACTTTCAGTGTTTACTGCTTTCTGTAGTTTAACTCTCAGGTTTTTCCTTTACTATATAAAATACAAAAAAATTAGTTTCTCAAATCTCGTTAGCTTTAAATCCAATTTTCCTTATTATCTACTTATCTATCAAAACGGATTTCGAAAATCGTTGTTTGAATGTTTCTAGACCCCCTGTCCTACATCAGCTTGGTGTCAGAGCTTAGGCTCTTAGACTAGAATTTTAAGCCTCATAAACTTATTTTTCTACTTCTAAGCGATCTTTTGGAATTAGGTGTTTGAAAGAATTTGGATCCATAACAGACTACTTATCTATTTATCATTTTGCCCTATTTTGAAACTTATCTTTTTTTCAAAACACTCATGAAAACCCGGTCTAAAACTCAACAACAAGAACAAGATCCCATAATGGATAATACTATCTTGAATGAGAAGATTGACCTTCTGTCTAAGCAAGTAGGAACCATCACTCAGAGTCTCAACCAATTTAACCTTTTGGCTACTCAAATAGGAACCATTACCCAAACCCTCAACCGGCTGACCAATGAAACCCATACTAGGGGTAGGTCTCCAAATCATGCTAGTGAACCACCTCCTAGCCCAAATCATGTAGGACCTCAACACCCACTTGTGTTGAACGGACATCAAACCCCAACCCATGTTGAAACCCAACCTATGTGGAATGGGCATCAAACCCCAACCCATGTAGGAACCCAACCTCACCCAACGTGGAATGGATATCCCAATCCAAACCATGTAGAAGCTCAACCCCACCCAACGTGGAATGGATATCCCAATCCAAACCATGTGGGAACCCATCAACCAACTATGTGGAATGGACCTCCTACTCAAACTCCCCCTCAACCTAGACTTAGGGAGGATGATGTGAACCGTGCCATCAAACTCAATCCCCCCAACCTTCAATGGCTCCTTAGATCCCCAAGACTTCTTGGATTGGACAACCAAGCTCGAACAATATTTTGAGTGGAGCATGATCCCAGAGCACAGCAAAGTCCGACTTGCAAAGTGCCTTCTTGAGGGAAATGATAGGTTGTACTGGACCAATGTAGAAAACAACCTAGAGAGATCCCACCTACCACCCATAGACACTTGGATAGAAATGCGCCAACAACTCAAACTGAAATATGTTCCCTCATATTTTCAGAGTAAGTTGTTTGACCAAGCCTCTAGCTTAACCCAAGGATTCATGACTATTGACCAATACACTACTAGTTTTGAGGAATTCCTCCTTAGGGGAAACCCAGGAGAAAATCCCCTATTCACTCTTAGCAGGTATAAAAACGGTCTCCGATCTGAGATTAGAAAGGGCCTTACCTACTACTAAATAGACTCCATAGAGGTTGCCCATCTTAGAGCCAAGGAGATAGAGCGAGAACTTAAGGCTGCCTTTAGGAAAGAGTTTAGTACCCCTAACCCAAGTCCTAAACCCACCAATCCCTCTAGCTCTAGTACCCCCAAACCCAAGCCATCTAGTTACTCGGAACCATCTAGGGTTAAATGCCATGCTTGCCAACAATTTGGACACTATATGAAAGACTGCCCTAAAAGGGTCTTATACTTAGGTGAGGAAACCCAAACCCCTAGACTTGAAGACATTAATGACCCTGATTCTGAATGCCAAATCTTTGAAGAACTAGAATATGATAGTAGTGGAGAATCAGCCCAAAACACCTTAGGAGTCATTAGGTGTAACTTGATCCAACCCTCACCCACTGATGACTAGCGAAGAACTAGTATCTTCCATACTTACACGAAATGCAATGGAAACATGTGCAAAGTAGTGATAGATGGGGGTAGTAGCCTCATTGCCACCAAGTTCAAGCTTAAGGTAGAGACTCACCCAATACCTTACAATATCTCCTGGGTCAATCAAACAAATGTGCCTGTAACCCATAGGAGTCTTGTGCCATTACTGTTTGGTAGCTATGAAGGACAAATCTGGTGTGACATCATCACTGTGGATGTTGCACAAGTCCTACTTGAAAGTCCCTAAGGGGGGGGTGGCGAAACCCTAAATAGGCGCATATATAAATTTTCGCAGCGGAAGCTAGGGCTTCTAGATCGATAGCATGTATGTCATATGATCAACTAAAACATGTATACATCGAAAAGGAGTCATACCATCGCCATTGCTTTGGATGGCGCCTTGGAAGCAGAGATCGAAAGGGATCTCCTCCAAAAGATGCGCACACAAGATGTGATCGCCTACTCCTTGTTGATCTTTGTGCTAGCAAAGTTCTCCAAGAATCCTTGTCGAATGGAAGGGATGAGATGACTTGATTGCTTGGCTGAGACCTCTCCTTGTCGTCAACCCTCTTCACCACACATGAATGTCGAGAGCCAGAGGCAAGAGGCGACAATAGGGCATGAAGAGAAGTGACGTGAGGCGTGGTCACGTTTAGCAACATGCTATCTAAAATTAGCAAAGCCTTAACGTGTGATGCGTTCACTCCTAGTGAACCATCACATTTTCCTCTCCCCTTGAACCATGCGCTCACTTGATGAGCCAGTTCAATTTGGTTTGGTTCAAAGACCAATTAACCCAAGCCATTGGTCTAGATCACAATAAACCCTAAAGGTTCAAGATCTAACCGTTCATCTCTTGATGCTCCTGATCTCACCGATCTAGCATCAATTCTCTTGATCGAAGCTTACCGATCTCAAGCCCTAATCAATCAAACATGATCAGACCAGATCTCACTTACAATCAGAGTTTAAATGCCTTTAAACTGAACCCAAACAATTCAGTCCACACGATCTGACTTAAGTAAGCCATATCATCAAATTGTGCGACCCTAAGGGTTTCATTTAAATGTCGGTAACGATAACTCACGTTATCACGATCAGTGAGGGGTATCTAGCAACACATCACTGTCTCCCGATATAAAGGAAAGAGTCTTCCAAGACTACACCCAAACCACAGCACAAGTGTGAACCCAAGTCACTTGACATATGTGTTTCCTTTGCCACTGGATGTTCTTATTGGACAAGCGTGTCAAGCCTGTAATTCCAATATGATGAGAATGATTAGATCAGATGAAACATAGTCATCTGGGTATGGCCATACACTTTCTCAATCATCTCATCCAGGGGGCCCCTTTAGAACATCACACTCCAAACAAGGAGACGGCAATCCTATATCTATTACTAGTGCCCTAACATGACTCATGTTCATTATCCAAGATAGTCTATAACCATTATGTTTCAAATGATATTGAACTACCTCAAAACAATGCCAATCATCATTTAGAAACACAAGTGATCTCAAGTCAGAGGAAATATGCCACTTGTTTGCATACAAGGATTATTCACATTGTGACAAGCAATTGAATATCCTAGTAGGGTCTGTCCAGTACATCCAATGTACCCATGAGTCTACATCTTATTCCATGCTCGAAGCATCCTATAAGATTAGAACACATATTAGTTTCAATCATATCAAGGCTGTCTCATGTTCACCAAGATATCTCGACTAAGGACTTTACTGCATGTCAGCCAAGCTGAACAGCATTGAGACATTATTCAGAAGTATACATATTGCAGCAGATACTGTAACAACCTGAATAACAACCATTTCCTTTATAAACATAAAGTTTATACATGATACTAAAATAATCCCAAGGCCTCAAACATTAGCCTTAAGGGCATACCCCAACACTACTAGGCAGACCTTGGCTATACGACATGAATGTAGTCCACTATGCCCGGACTAACACTTATGTCTTCAGCCACTCAGGTCAGAAGATCAAACTAAAACCATCCATGCCTAGAGAACTTAGGGATTCAACCAACAAGGGAGTCATAGGTGAATCCAAACCAACCCAAACAACCCTCCAACTGATGATACCTCAAGAATTACCTAGGGACACCCAACTTGATCAACCCTTGCATCCCTTAGCCCTTAAGGAGGCCGACCTAGGTGAGGAACACAAACCGAAGCCACCCCTTGAGATAGAGCCTCCTAAGGAAACCCTCATACCTTACTTAGACCTTTATGAGTTTCCAAATCTAGGAGTTGACTTAAACCCTAAGTCCTCGAAACAATCTCTTGACTTAAGAATTTCATATCCTCATCCTTTGAGCTTTAAAGCATGCCTTACAGAACCCAATCCCAAAATTTTAGGGTTAAATAATACTGTTTTACCTTCCTTTGAGAATATTGAGCACATTGACTTTGTTATACCAAGCCATTTTAGTAGCACTATGAAATTCTATCCCAAGTGTACTAATAGGCATGGCCGAGGAAGGTATTTTAATGTAGGAGACCCTGATCAAATTGAGCAACTTAGGATATGGGAATTGGACAAACAGACTAGTTGCTTTGGGGACTCAGCACCACCTGAAATAGGGATCCCCACCACTACCCATGTGGAGGATCTCACTCTCTACCAAGAGCCTTTCCCCATCCCTAATGACAACCATGACCTGGATATTGAGGCTATCCTTGGGGATCAAACCCGACTTACCACTGAAGGAATACAAGTGATTTACAAAGTTAGATTCCTCAATGGTGAGGAGGAATGGCTCCCTGAGGTAGAGCTTGCTAAGGCCGCCCCTATGTTACTCCAAGGGTATAGGGACAATTCTCTAGAGGAGAATTTTTTCAACCCAGGGAGAGCTAATGGAGGCAATGGCCCTGCTCTGAAGAGACATGCTTGGGCTCGGAGGAAACCTCCTCAACATGTATTCACTTAGAGTTCACTTTGTCTCTTTTTGTTTTGCATTGCATCCCATGACATTTAGGTTAGTTTAAGTCTTCAAATAAAGTCATGCATCATATAGTCATTTATGGCAAGTCCAATTGTAGTAGGTTATGCATTGTAATGCATGTAGCTCTTATGTACTTTTGCATCGTGGTAGGATAGTGCATCCTTGCATTGGTTATATTTTTGGTAGGTCATTCAAGCTACAGGTCAGCTCAAGCTCCACTCCAAGGTCAGCTCAAGCTCCACTCAACAAGTTCAACTCAAGGAAGGAAAGAAGACTTCAACTCCAAGTTCAAAGATGAACTCAGTTGCCAACTCAACTTCCTCATTGGTTGGACACCTCTCCCAATCAGCCACATCAACCATCCAACCATGGATATGCGCCAACACATCAGCCAATCAAAGAAAGAATTCGAAATCGGCCCCAATCTAGATCCACAATCAAAGGGGAGCCTTTAATGAAAGTTTCTATCAATGCTTTGCCGCCCAAAGTTCTTAAGGAAGGAATTCAAATTTTGAATTCCTCATTCATGCACCCACAACAAGCAAGGAAGGAGGCCATCTCTGAAGGGAACCCCTTTCGAGAGGGGGGCGAAACCCTAGTTGGCGCAAACTCGATAGGCAGCGGATTCAAGAATCGAAAACATGCAATATATGATCAACCTTTAAAACATGAAAGAAGGAGATGCGATTCATACCAATGCCATTTAAAGATGGCGCCTTGGAAGATAGAAAGCAACGAAGATTTCCTCCTTAGGACGCGCACACAAGATGAGGATGCGCTTACTCCCTACGGAATATCTTGTGCTAGCAAGATTCCTAGGTGTCTTTGATCGCGTGAGAAGGGAAGAAGATCGCCTTTCCTTGCTTGATTCTCGAGTCTCCAAGACGTGAAAGAGCAGTCTCTTACGAGAGAGAGCGACGAGAATTAGAGGTTGAGGCTACAAGAGATGCGCTCCATGTAAACATGGGGGGCGTGGTTGCTAAAAATAGCCAACCTCTCTTACATGCGATCATGTGTTCATGCCCTCATGAACCAATCGCATTTTCCTCATTACTTTGAACCAAGCGCTCACATCTAGAGCCGGTTCAATTCGGTCTGGTCTATAAACCAAATAACCCAAGCAATTAGTCCAGATCACATTAAAAACCCTAAGGTGCTTGATCTGACCGTCGATCTCTTGATGCTTCTGATCTGACCGATCTAGCATCCGTTCTCTCGATCGAAGCTTACCGATCCCAAGCCCTAATCAATCAAACATGATCAGACCAGATCTCACTTACAATCAGAGATTAAATCCCTTTAAACTGAACCCGAACAATTCAGTCCACACGATCTGACTTAAGTAAGCCATATCATCAAATTGTGCGACCCTGAGGGTTTCCTTTAAGCGTCGGTAACGATAACTCACGTTATCACGACCAGTGAGAGGTATCTAGCAACACATCACTGTCTCCCGATATAAAGGAAAGAGTCTTCCAAGACTACACCCAAAAACAGCACAAGTGTGAATCAATTCACAAGGCATGCATATTTCCTTTGCCACTGGATGTTCTTATTGGACAAGCCTGTCAAGCTCGTAACTCCAATATGATGAGCATGATTAGATCAGATGAACACTGTCACCTGGGTATGGCCATACACTTTACTCAATCATCTCATCCAGGGGGCCCCTTTAGAACATCACACTCCTTAAACAAGGAGACGGCAATCCTATGTCTATCACTAGTGCTCTAACCTGACTCAAGCTCACCATCCAAGATAGTCTATAATCATTATGTTTCAAACGATATTGAACTATCTCAAAACAATGACAATCATCATTTAGAAAACACAAGTGATCTCAAGTCAGAGGAAATGTGCCACTTGTCATATCCAAGGAATATTCACATTGTGACAAACAATTGAACATCCTAGTAGGGTCTGTCCAGTACATCCCATGTACCCATGAGTCTACATCTTATTCCATGCTCGAAGCATCCTATAAGATTAGAACACATATTAGTCTTAACCATATCAAGGCTGTCTCATGTTCACCAAGATACATCGACTAAGGACATAATAGCATGTCAGCCCAGCTGAACAGCTTTGAGACATTATTCAGAAGAACATATATTGCAGCAGACAATGTAGCTAACTGAATAACAACCATGCCTTTATAAACTTAAGAGTTTATTACATGATACTGATACATTCCCACAGGCCTCAAACATTAGCCTTAAGGGCATACCCCAACAATCTCGTCAATAACAAGGAGCCCATTCCCAAAGAACTTCCAAAGAAACTGTTGGGGTATGCCCTTAAGGCTAATGTTTGAGGCCTATGGGAATGTATCAGTATCATGTAATAAACTGTTATGTTTATAAAGGCATGGTTGTTATTCAGTTAGTTACATTGTCTGCTGCAATATATGTTCTTCTGAATAATGTCTCAAAGCTGTTCAGCTGGGCTGACATGCAATTATGTCCTTAGTCGATATATCTTGGTGAACATGAGACAGCCTTGATATGGTCAAGACTAATATGTGTTCTAATCTTATAGGATGCTTCGAGCATGGAATAAGATGTAGACTCATGGGTACATTGGATGTACTGGACAGACCCTACTAGGATGTTCAATTGTTTGTCACAATGTGAATATTCCTTGAATGTGACAAGTGGCACATTTCCTCTGACTTGAGATCACTTGTGTTATCTAAATGATGATTGCCATTGTTTTGAGGTAGTTCAATATCATTTGAAACATAATGATTATAGACTATCTTGGATGGTGAGCTTGAATCAGGTTAGGGCACTAGTGATAGACATAGGATTGCCGTCTCCTTGTTTAAGGAGTGTGATGTTCTAAAGGGGCCCCCTGGATGAGATGATTGAGAAAGTGTATGGCCATACCCAGGTGACTGTGTTCATCTGATCTAATCATGCACATCATATTGGAGTTACAAGCTTGACAGGCTTGTCCAATAAGAACATCCAGTGGCAAAGGAAATATGCATGCCTTGTGAATTGATTCACACTTGTGCTATGGTTTGGGTGTAGTCTTGGAAGACTCTTTCCTTTATATCGGGAGACAGTGATGTGTTGCTAGATACCCCTCACTGATCGTGATAATGAGAATTATCGTTACCGACATTTAGAGGAAACCCTCAGGGTCGCACAATTTGATGATATGGCTTACTTAAGTCAGATCGTGTGGACTGAATTGTTCGGGTTCAGTTTAAAGGGATTTAATCTCTGATTGTAAGTGAGATCTGGTCTAATCATGTTTGATTGATTAGGGCTTGAGATCGGTAAGCTTTGATCGAGAGATTGGATGCTAGATCGGTCAGATCAGGAGCATCGAGAGATTGACGGTCAGATCAAGAACTTAAGTGTTTATTGTGGTCTGGACTGATTGCTTGGTTTATTTGGTTATTGAACCAAACTTAAGTGAACCGGCTCATGGATGAGCGCTTGGTTCAATTCAAAGAAGAGAGGAAAATGCGATTGGTTAAATGCATGAACACATGATCGCATGAAAGAGTGAGGTTGGCTATTTTTAGCAACCACGTCTCCATGTCTTGTGTGGAGCGCATATCGTGTGGCCTCCTCTCTATTCTCGTCGCCTCCTCTCGTGTTGATCATTATTCTTCACGCCTTGAAGAGTCGAGAAGAGAAAAACAAGCAAGCTCTCTCTCATTTCCCATACGAAGGACTCCTTGAAGATTTGCTAGCACAAAGTCACCAAGGAAGTAGTCGCCTTCTCATTGTGTGCGTCATCTAAGGAGAAGAGGCACTTGCGTCTTTGATTCTAAGACACCATCAAACCGATGGCAATGGTATGATTTTATCTCTTGAGCAATCGGTTTTTAAGTTGATAATAATACATGCATCAAAGGTCCTAGAAACCCTCCTTTCCGTTGCTTTAAAAATTACATGCGCCTATCTAGGGTTTCGCCCCCCTTATTTAGGGGTTCTTTCAATTGGTATCAGAGGCATTGTTTGCATGTTTCTATGATTGCTTAAAACTTTGTGATCCATGTATAAGTATGCTTAGATCTATAACATGCGCATATTAGATGTTCCATGCGAAAAATATATCATGTTACATTCAAACCTTGGCGCATGTTCTTGGCGCTTGTTTTTGTATGTTTTTCTCAAAAACTTATATCACATGCGCGTATAACCTTAGATCTAAGGCACCTACTGTAAACCCTTAGATGGGTTATTAGGGTTGAAATCTCAGTCTAGTCAAGATCCAACCAGTCTGATCAGACTATCTGACAGCCTGAATGGGTCGACCAGATAGCACCTTGGCGCAAGCCTGAGGTGGCTATAGGTCGACTGCAGACAGGTGTGTAGCGATGTCTGATTGAGACAACTAATGAACACACATGAGTTAGGCCCGGGGTCACACCCGCTTGCCAGACCTCATTGTGGTTGTTCAGCCCTGGCGCATGCATAGTTGACCTTATGGTCAACTCAAGTCAGTTAGGACTTGGTGCATGAAAGGGCAGTGGATCTGACTGGGTCTGATGAGTGGATCCCTAGTAATGGACCATTGTAAGGTAGTAGGGCGAATAAGGAAAATTAAAATTGATCCCAAGGGGTTTTCGAAATTTAATTTTTCATGAGTGGATCACATGTTGGTTGTTGCATATGCTTGTTTATTTCTTCTTATGTGGGCTGCCCGTTATTAATGTGTGCTGTGCTGGGGCCTGCGTGCCTGGGAGTTAATTGTAAATTAATTTTTATTTTTGTGATCTGCGAATCACAGTTTAATTAATTTATAATGTGAAATTGACCTGCGTGTCAATCTTGTCTAGATAGTTAAATTTGTAATTTAATTAGACAAGAGCACAGAGCACACTTGGCAGAGGCGCATGCAGAAGTGGCTGGACCAGGTGGGAGGTCTAGGGATCGACCCTAGGACCAGGCGCATATTCCTGGTGGGCGCACCTATGCTGCAGATGGCGCTTGGGCCCTGGTTTGGGCCAGATGAGCAGCTAAAGACCCATGAAGAGCAAGTGAAGACTTAATTTAAGTTAAGGTCTCACTAGGGCTATGGGCTTTTACCACATAAGATTCATGCTTTCTTTTATTGTTTAAATATTAGAATTGCATGATTAGTTTATCTTCTGCTATCACCATAGGAATTGCATGATAGTGAAGAAGATAAAAGACCGTTAAAATCCAACGATCAAATATCAAGCTCGTAAGCCTTCTGACGCGAAACCTCACTGTTCTGATTATCGTTGGAGCCGTGTTGTACCCACTCAGTGGGCACGTCCATCTATCTTCAGACGGTGCGGGACTACACCTGTGTGTTACAGAGTAGGGATTTATCCCTTCTCGTTGCTCAGCATAGCACATGGTGGTCCAGGGAGTAGGTCGGGTCAGCTTGACCGTGTAGGCTACATATGTGGCGCATATGGTAGCACATGGAGGCAGCCATCTGTGGGGTCAGAGACTGTGTTGTACCAACTCAGTTGGCACAGTCTGCTGGATTGCCCGGATGAAGGGGAATCGCACGGGTTGGCGATTGGCTGGGACAGCCTACCAGAGATTAGTGCTTGTACTCTCTGTGCATCTTATCTCGCCTGAGCGGGACGCGGAGACCAAGTATGAAATCTGGATCCCATCTCACTAAAAGAGTTCTACTCTTTCGGGCTGTTTTGCTGGATTTTTCAGCCAGATAAAATAGTGAGAAAAAGAATCTTTCTTAAGTCCTGATTGATTCTTATACATTGATACTGACCTTGCTGTTCTTGCATTGTTGTAGATACCTGCAGCAACGAACACCATGAACTTCAATGTGCGATCCCTACTGGAAAGGGAGAAGTTTGCTGGGCCGAACTTCTCTGACTGGTTTGGACACCTTAAGATCGTTCTTAAGGCAGAGAGGAAACTGTATGTCCTCGAGACGGCGATACCGCCGCAGCCCGCTCCGAACGCCGCAAGGGCGGTTCGGGAAGCCTATGAAAAGCACGTCAATGATAGCATTGATGTCGCTTGCCTGATGCTAGCGTCTATGACGCCACCGCTGCAGCGTCAGCATGAGGACATGTCGGCTATAGAGATTATAGCGAACCTCAAGATGCTGTATGCTGCACAGGCAAGGACTGAGCGCTACAATTTGACGAAGCTCTTCTTTCAGAGCAAACTGGCTGAAGGGAGCCCAGTGGGAGCTCACGTGCTCAAGATGATTGGGCACAAGGAGGCTCTAGAGAAACTGGGGCATACCATCAACCAGGAGCTTGCTGTGGACATTATTCTACAGTCTCTCCCGCCTTCATTCGACGCGTTCATTATTAATTTTAATATGAACAAAATCGATTGTACTCCGGCAGAGCTGCTGAATATGCTCTTGACCACTGAGGAGACTCTGAAGGGTAAGCCTTCGACCTCTGTCTTAATGGTTCCTTCCAGGAACAAGAAGAAGGGGAAGAAGGGCAAGGCCACTGTCAAGAGCTACAGCAAGGCTCTGAAGCAAAAGGTGAAGCGGTCCAAGGAATACAGGTGTTTCCAATGTGGCCAGCTGGGTCACTGGAAAAAGGACTGTAAAGCGCTCCAAGGAGATAAGAGGGGAAGCATCGCTTCTGGCTCAGGTATATTCGTGACTGAGGTCATGTTTTCTTCTTCTATATCATGGGTGTTGGACACTGCATGTGGAGTTCACATTTGTTCAAATGTACAGGAACTCAAGAGAAGAAGGCAGGTGGGACAGCATGAGGTGGACCTACGCGTTGGAAACGGAGCACGGGTTGCTGCTGTTGCTGTAGGAGACTACTTCATTTCTTTACCATCTGGCATTGTATTGGAACTAGACAATTGTTATTTTGTTCCCAGTATTACTAAAAATATTATCTCCATTCCTGCTCTTGTCAGGAAGGGATTTTCCTTTGAATGCAATATTTCAAAGTGTGTTTTATCTTTAGATAATATTGTTTATGCAACTGGTTCAATTAGCAATGGGTTATTCATGTTGGACATGGAATGTTCGATACAGCAAATTGATATTAAGAAAGCCAAGTATGCTGATGACAGCACCTTGTTATGGCATAGTCGTTTAGGCCATATTAACGAGAAACGCATTAAGCGGTTGCATGATAATGGACTGCTGGGATCATTCTCCTATAAGGAGATTGATACATGCAAGGCTTGTTTGATGGGTAAAATGACGAAGTCACCTTTTCCTCATAAAGGTCAAAGGGCTTCAGGTTTACTTGACCTTATACACAGTGATGTGTGTGGGCCATTTAGTAAACATGCCAGAGGTGGCTATCAGTACTTCATTACCTTTACTGATGATTTCAGTAGGTATGGCTATGTCTATCTGATGAGACATAAGAGTGAATCTTTTGACAAGTTCAAAGAGTTCAAGAATGAAGTACAAAATCAGCTAGGCCGAAATATCAAGGCACTTCGCTCAGATCGAGGTGGTGAATACTTGAGTCATACGTTTACTGACTATATGAAGGAGTGTGGGATTATCTCACAGCTCACTCCGCCAGGAACACCGCAATGGAATGGTGTGTCCGAGAGGAGAAATAGAACGTTACTTGATATGGTTCGTTCTATGATGAGTCAGGCTACTCTTCCATACTCCTTTTGGGGTTTTGCGCTGGAAACAGCTGCAAAGATACTAAACCGAGTCCCATCCAAGGCAGTTTCTAAGACTCCATATGAGTTATGGTATGGGAAACAGCCGAGCTTGACATTTATCAGGATCTGGGGCTGCGAGGCTTATGTCAAAAAGCTCGCCTCTGGGAAACTAGAGAGCAGATCTGACAAATGTATCTTTGTCGGTTACCCTAAGGAAACTAAGGGTTATTATTTCTACGATCCCAAGGAGAACAAGGTTTTTGTTGCTCGGACGGCCATATTTCTTGAGAAGGAGTTTCTTCTGCAAGAGGCCAGTGGGAGAGAAATAAAGCTGGATGAGAATCCAGAAGAAGGACAAAGTGACCAAGCAGAGTTGGATGAGCCTGAGCCGGTAGAACAGGTTATTGAACAACCTGAGGCTCAGATATCACGGGAACCGCGAAGATCGGGAAGGATCCGTCGACAGCCTGAGCGCTATGACGGAGTCTACATCATTGATCATGATGAACCCCTCACTTATGCGGATGCGGTCAGTGGACCGGAGTCAGCGAGATGGCTTGAAGCTATGCGCGCCGAGATGGACTCCATGTCAGATAACCAAGTTTGGGATTTGGTTGATCCGCCTCCGGGAGTTATCCCTATAGGCTGTAAATGGATCTTCAAGAAGAAGATTGACATGGATGGTAACGTAGTTACCTATAAAGGCAGGCTAGTTGCGAAAGGTTTCAAACAAATCTACGGGATAGATTATGATGAAACTTTCTCACCTGTAGCCATGTTTAAGTCTATTCGGATTCTTTTCGCGATAGCTGCATACTATGATTATGAGATCTGGCAGATGGATGTGAAAACAGCTTTCCTTAATGGAAATCTGGATGAGGATGTGTACATGACACAACCAGAGGGTTTCACTAATCCAGCAGATCGTCATAAGATATGCAAGTTAAAGAAGTCTATTTATGGACTTAAGCAAGCATCTAGAAGCTGGAATATTCGTTTTGATGAATCAGTCACCGAATTTGGTTTCATCAAGAACGAGGATGACCCGTGTGTATATAAGAGGTTTAGTGGGAGCGTAATTACTTTTCTAGTCCTCTACGTCGATGACATCTTGATCATTGGAAATGACATTCCTGAAATGCATGCTGTTAAAGCATGGCTGAGGAAATGTTTCCAGATGAAAGATTTAGGAGAAGCAGCCTATGTATTAGGTGTGAAGATCTACAGGGATAGATCTAAGAGGCTTCTCGGGCTGTGCCAGAGTACTTACATCGATAAGGTCCTGGAGAGATTTCATTTAGAGAATTCTAAACGAGGATATCTTCCAGTCAGACATGGTCTGAATCTTTCGAAGAGTCAGTGTCCACAAACACAGACTGAGAAAGATGAAATGGACAATACGCCTTATGCTTCGGCTATTGGTTCCATTATGTATGCGATGTTGTGTACTCGCCCAGACGTCGCTTACGGGTTAAGCGTGACCAGTCGTTTCCAAGGTAAACCAGGTATGGCGCACTGGATTGCAGTCAAGAATATTTTAAAATATCTGCGGAGGACCAAAGATATGTTCTTGATATATGGTGGTCAGGAAGAACTCAGTATTGAAGGATATACTGACGCTTCGTTCCAGTCTGACCAGGATGATTTCCGATCGCAATCAGGCTATGTTTTTAGCTTTAATGGAGGTGCAGTGGTGTGGAAGAGTTTCAAACAGTCAACTGTTGCTGATTCCACAACAGAAGCCGAGTATGTTGCAGCCTCGGAAGCATCCAAGGAGGCAGTGTGGATTCGTAAGTTCGTGAGAGAACTTGGTGTCGTTCCTTCGAGTGCAGATCCTTTGGTTATCTTCTGTGATAACACTGGAGCAATTGCACAAGCAAAGGAACCACGGTCGCACCAGAAGTCCAAGCACATACAGAGACGGTTTCATTTGATCAGGGAGATCATAGATCGTGGCGAGATCAAAATCTGCAAGGTTCATACAGATGACAATCTGGCTGACCCGCTTACCAAGCCTCTGGCGCAGCAGAAGCATGAGAAGCACTGTAATAATATGGGTTTGAGATTTCTCAACCATTAGATTAAGTGCAAGTGGGAGATTGTTGGGGTATGCCCTTAAGGCTAATGTTTGAGGCCTATGGGAATGTATCAGTATCATGTAATAAACTGTTATGTTTATAAAGGCATGGTTGTTATTCAGTTAGTTACATTGTCTGCTGCAATATATGTTCTTCTGAATAATGTCTCAAAGCTGTTCAGCTGGGCTGACATGCAATTATGTCCTTAGTCGATATATCTTGGTGAACATGAGACAGCCTTGATATGGTCAAGACTAATATGTGTTCTAATCTTATAGGATGCTTCGAGCATGGAATAAGATGTAGACTCATGGGTACATTGGATGTACTGGACAGACCCTACTAGGATGTTCAATTGTTTGTCACAATGTGAATATTCCTTGAATGTGACAAGTGGCACATTTCCTCTGACTTGAGATCACTTGTGTTATCTAAATGATGATTGCCATTGTTTTGAGGTAGTTCAATATCATTTGAAACATAATGATTATAGACTATCTTGGATGGTGAGCTTGAATCAGGTTAGGGCACTAGTGATAGACATAGGATTGCCGTCTCCTTGTTTAAGGAGTGTGATGTTCTAAAGGGGCCCCCTGGATGAGATGATTGAGAAAGTGTATGGCCATACCCAGGTGACTGTGTTCATCTGATCTAATCATGCACATCATATTGGAGTTACAAGCTTGACAGGCTTGTCCAATAAGAACATCCAGTGGCAAAGGAAATATGCATGCCTTGTGAATTGATTCACACTTGTGCTATGGTTTGGGTGTAGTCTTGGAAGACACTTTCCTTTATATCGGGAGACAGTGATGTGTTGCTAGATACCCCTCACTGATCGTGATAATGAGAATTATCGTTACCGACATTTAGAGGAAACCCTCAGGGTCGCACAATTTGGTGATATGGCTTACTTAAGTCAGATCGTGTGGACTGAATTGTTCGGGTTCAGTTTAAAGGGATTTAATCTCTGATTGTAAGTGAGATCTGGTCTAATCATGTTTGATTGATTAGGGCTTGAGATCGGTAAGCTTTGATCGAGAGATTGGATGCTAGATCGGTCAGATCAGGAGCATCGAGAGATTGACGGTCAGATCAAGAACTTAAGTGTTTATTGTGGTCTGGACTGATTGCTTGGTTTATTTGGTTATTGAACCAAACTTAAGTGAACCGGCTCATGGATGAGCGCTTGGTTCAATTCAAAGAAGAGAGGAAAATGCGATTGGTTAAATGCATGAACACATGATCGCATGAAAGAGTGAGGTTGGCTATTTTTAGCAACCACGTCTCCATGTCTTGTGTGGAGCGCATATCGTGTGGCCTCCTCTCTATTCTCGTCGCCTCCTCTCGTGTTGATCATTATTCTTCACGCCTTGAAGAGTCGAGAAGAGAAAAACAAGCAAGCTCTCTCTCATTTCCCATACGAAGGACTCCTTGAAGATTTGCTAGCACAAAGTCGCCAAGGAAGTAGTCGCCTTCTCATTGTGTGCGTCATCTAAGGAGAAGAGGCACTTGCGTCTTTGATTCTAAGACACCATCAAACCGATGGCAATGGTATGATTTTATCTCTTGAGCAATCGGTTTTTAAGTTGATAATAATACATGCATCAAAGGTCCTAGAAACCCTCCTTTCCGTTGCTTTAAAAATTACATGCGCCTATCTAGGGTTTCGCCCCCCTTATTTAGGGGTTCTTTCAGAAACTTCACCAAAGAAGGAAAGAATCCACACTCTTAATTGCATTCACACCTTGAATTAAATGCTGAATTTTTCTCTCCAATTTTCTAAGTGGCGCCTAAGGGGAAATGACCACCTTGCCCACCCTCTATCTCACCTATAAATGTAACCCCCTCTCATGTATTTTCACTAGCTTTGATGAAATGAAAATTCTCTATTAGTTTCCTAGGTAAATCACTAGTGTAGCTTTAGTGTAGTGTTCTTCAAGGCCGAGACCTTCCCCTCATCCATCTTCTTCACCGAAACCATAAGAAGGCTCCCTCCCCCTCTTCAAGTGTGCAACACAAGGAGGTCCCTTTCATCCTCGGCTTGGAGCAAGATCTGAAGATGAATCCTTCAACTCTCGGCCATGGGGAAACATCAACACTCTCGGCTAAGTTCTTTTCCCCTAAACTCTTTGCTTGGTTTTAAGGACTCTTTCCCTACACTAAACTTTGGTTGTTTACATTTGTAATTTGTGCAAGGAGTGGATCTAGGAGGGGTGCATCCCCTCTTCTCCCTTCTCCCCTCTCTCTTTAGTCGAATCTAGGATTAGCAAGGGAACTTGTGAGGCCTAACCTCCCCCTTGATCTGTTGTTTGTATTAAAATCCGTGGCTTGTACGGATCTTTCTGTGATTGCTTGTAAGCTCCACCCTACACCTTCCATTAGAGTAGGACCGGTGAAGATCGGGAAGTACAGTCCTTCTATTTTCAAGGACTGCTCTGTAAGTTTAATTCCAGCAATTTTACTTTCAGCATTTACTGCTTTCTGTAGTTTAACTCTCGGGTTTTTCCTTTACTATATAAAATACAAAAAAATTAGTTTCTCAAATCTCGTTTGCTTTAAATCTGGTTTTCCTTATTATCTACTTATCTATCAAAACGGATTTCGAAAATCATTATTTGAATGTTTCTAGACCCCCTGTCCTACATCAGATCACCTCAAGGACAATTTGTAAGAAAGATCCTTTAGCTATAACTGATTTGCCATTCTCATTTTGTAATCGCATGAAGAATACCACATGATTTGAATTTGCCTTCGTAATCTCTATACAAATCTGCGCATGCGTGTAATTGTAAAACCTATTATTTGTGATCTCATGATTACTATGATAAGCTAAGTTCTAAATCGGGATGTGGGGTAGCCCTTGATGAATTACTAGTTGTAATAGTTTAACTCTATTCGCCCAAAATCCTTGCTCGACCCTTTGAGTGCGCCTTGCATGCATTACCCGGAAGGGTATGTTTGAGCCTTTAGTCGCCTAGGTGAGGTTTGTTAATCAACATCTCTAGGAGGAAAACTCGCTTGTGGATCTGTACTTACTTGCAAGGACTATAAGGAGCTTAGACGTAGCAGAGAGACTCCTGTCCGACCACACATTAGAACCATTGGGTTGAGAGTTCATCCATTCCGTTGGTATGTTCTGCCTACGCTGCCTGAAAGGGAGTGTTTGAGCCTTAAATTACCCCAAGTGAGGTTTGTTAATCTGCATCCCTAGGAGGGAAACTCACTTGTGGATCTGTACTTACTTGCGGGGATTATAAGGAGCTTAGATGTAGCGGGGAGACCCTAGTCCGACCGCACATTAGAATCCTATGGATTGGACCGATAATTTAGTCTGTGGGAGCAGACGAGATTATTGGAGGGAGCAACCTGCACAACAGGTGGCTAAATCCCTTGAATTGATTGGACATTGGTAATAGAGTTTGACTATTCAACTGTAAGGAGTCAAAGTGGTGAACCCATATCCTGATGCATCTCCCCATTAACATTCTCTCGTGCAAATCCCTCTGTTTACGCTCTTGTGCATTTAACTATTCCATCATCTTAAGCTTCATCAGTTTCAATGCAGTCTAGCTAGCGAATTCGAGATTTGTCAGTACTTTCCCATTAGTCCCTGTGGGATTGATATTTTATTACTTCAATAGACCCGTGAACTTGCGGTAAGCCCATCAAGCATCCTTGGGCTCTATCAGGTACGCCATCCATCATTTTCATTCTTACCATGTGGAGGACAATATAGCATTCCTCTTTTAGTAGTCCACTGGTTATGGTTCAGAGTCATCTCCTCAATCAAAGTAAAAGCATCATCAATGGTCTTGTTCATGAGAGCTCCTCCTACAGCAGCATCAATGGTGAGGCGAGTACTATAAAGTAAACCATTATAAAAAGTATGAATCAAAACCCATTTTTCCAAGCCATAGTGAGGGCACTTCCGTTGTAATTCATTGAAACGCTCCCATGCCTCACTCAGCGACTCGCCATCCCTTTGTGCAAAACTGGTAATCTAATTCCTTAACTGGATCATTTTATTTGGTGGGAAATACTTCATCAAGAAAGGATTTGAAACTTGTCCCCATGTGGTGAATGTTCCAGTCAGCTAGGATTGTAGCTAGGCAAGTGCTCTATCCCTAAGAGAGAAATGAAATAATCTTAGTTCAAAGCATCATCAGATACACCATTAATCTTAATGGTGTCGTAAAATTTAAGAAAAAGAGAAAGATGTTGATTAGGATCCTCCAAACTAGTTCTGTTGTATCATATCAAAGAACAACTGACGAAATGGAAATTATCTAGTCATTAAGAAATTAAGGAGATTACACCCCCTGTCCCAAAAAGGTTTTTACGCTATCATAGTAAAAGAATTACAATAACATGTCATTTCAAAAAAATTCAGAATTTGAAAAGAGAAAGAAATAGTGTTACTGTTCACAAGGCTGTGAAAAATTTCACAGACCGTAATTTCTTAGGAAAAGCGTCGTGAACAGTAGTCACAACCACAATCTCGTTGATTCCTCCTCCAATCGAACTTCTTCCAAGCTGAAACTTTTCATACGTTTTCTCCTCCCTCAAGCGTAACTTTCCTGAAAATTTCACCACCGGAGATGGTCTGTATGATTCTCGTTGATGGACCCTAACTCGAGCGGTGCCTCTCTGATTTCTCCTTCGTTTGTGGATCAAAATGGAGGCTCCCTATCTTGAAATCTTCTACTCCTTATATAGATCATTCCCCTTCTTTCAGATTTCGAATTCGTACCCTAAATCTCCCGAAATCGGCTTCACAAAATCCGGCTACAGTAAACGTGGAAGACTCGGGCAAACACGGCTTACTATGTTAGAATTACGGCCGTGACGTAATTTCTTTTGTGCAAAATCTTGAAATAATTACGAGCCATAATAATAACCACAGTAGTGTTGTGATTACCTCTATCTTCACCTTGTTGAAATTATGGGCGTAATAAAATTTACGATAGTACCATAATCTGTACTGTGCAAAATTTTCCAGAAATCACGGTCGAGAAAATTAATCACGGTGGTGCCGTGATTTGTTCAGTGAGCTTCAACAAGTCCACGGCTAATTACGGCGGTGCTGTAATTTCGTCTGTATAAGAGTCGGCTGAAAAATAGCTAAGGTAGATGAGGGAAGTAAAAACGTTCTGGAAATGCAGCAAGAAACACAATGAAATCAACGTTGAAATCAATCGACGCAACACAAATGCAAAAAAACACAACCACACTCAACTACAGGAATTAAACTCACTAACCTCGTAGTATATTTTAAGCTAAGCACGTTTAGAGCAGCGGTTTCGCAAGGTTTAGGTCGCGCGCCTATGAACTTGGAAACAAACCAACGAACAAGGAAATGTCCACGCCTCCGATGTATGGATGCTCGCGGCTAAGGGGTGAAGGAAGAAGTGGAAACATAGAAGAAATGAATAAGCAACTTCTAAAAAATAGGCGAACCTGACCCACCAGAGGTGGTGGGATTTACTTTTATCAAAGCGGGAACAAAGCTAGAAATACAACGAGGAGTCGAGGCTCCGACCAAGACTCGTAAAAACACTGGAATCGAGGCATCAGCCACAATCCCCAAACACTAGAGGCTCTCGCAGCTCACCAGGAGAACTCTACCTCTATGAGAGAATTAAAGAACTAAGTAGCCTATCCTCCTCTTTTATAGAACAAGAGGAGAAGGAACAAGACAAAAGAGAAGGTCTAACTACTACCTACTCTTGCAGCCCCAAAAGTGGTCAAGCTGCAACTACATGACAAAAAAAAAACCAATTCCTACCAACTATTCTTGAAGCTGGCGCATGTCCTTCTGTCCTTAGTACAGAAGCGGCTGGGGCGGTTAGACCCATTTGGAACACACTGCGACAAAGCAACAGAACTTTGAAGCCATGGGCTAGGTCACTACCGACGTGGCGCGCTCTTGGGCTGTGTTACTGAGGTGATTACGCGGCCCTTCTGGAGCTGGGCCTTCAAGAGGATAGCTTGCCATGCTCTTGGGCTGAAGAACCTCGGTGTGAATTGATAACGGGCTGATGACTCCCACAAAATGATCCGGTGGCTGAGAAGTGCGCTGAGACCGGCATATTACCACCTTGTGGGACTCCTTTGGATCCTCCTTGGATGGATAGATATGGTATGGAGGGTTGTACACATCGAAGCGGAGTCGTTGGGGGTGAAACGGCATCTTCTGGGGTGATCACGGCCTGGCCATGCAGGTCGTCATGGCCGTGATCAGGTGTTCTGGAGTCTGGCGAGGTGAACACAGCCTGGCCGTGTGTTGTGATCTAAAAGGACACACTTATAAATACAAGTAGGTAGACTTATTTCAGGTGTCACAGCCAAAACCTAAGTGTTGGCGTACAGGGCTATTGTCACTCCCTGACACGGCTCCAAAAACTTGTTGTCCCTAGACTTGTAGTTTCCGCAAGTGCACGGACACTCGAAGTAATAAAGAAAAGTAAAATCCCACAGAGACCTTATTGTTAAGTACCAAATAATTATTTTCTTACTAGCTAAGCAAATCGAATATGATGCAAGTAAATAATAGAAAGAGTGTAAAGATAAACAGAGAGATAAACTGGGACTAGGGTTTCATCCACCTTAATTTCAATGATTAGATATAAATAAAAGGTCGTCAGACTAATTTTATTATGATAAAGACTTAATTTACTTCAAAAAAGGATTATCTCACTTTCGTGCAGACAATCATGCAGGGATCGATCCTCACTTTCGCGCAAGATCTATCCCAATGCTGAAGATAAGTAAATCATCAATCAAAGAATTCAAAGATAACTTTCGTGCATCCGAATTCTAAGTTGATTGTCTCGAGTGGAATCTCAAGGATCACTTTCGTGCATCTGAGTCTCAACACAAGTTCTACTTATGGCTTTCCAACGACTCGATCCTCACTTTCGTGCAAGATCAAATCAAGTCTAAAACAATAACTCAACCCTAGATTCAAATTATCAACATGGCAATAATATCACTAAAATCAAATAATAAGAACTAATCTAAGAAAGATCTTATCATGCAATTCTATGATTCCAAGTTCTCAAGCAAGTCACCTTTCGGTCCTTATTGCGAGAACTCTAAAACATGAATAATAACATTAATCTATGGAGAATCAAAGTACAATTATTCACATAAGTAAAATTATCATCATAAAACTATTCTGACGAAGGTAAAAAGCTATCTAATCATTAAAAATCAAGTGAATTACTCCCCCATGTCCCAAAGTAAGTTTAAGCTATCATAGAGGGAAGATTACAATAATTCATGGTGAAAGAAATCAAAACAGAGAGAGAAAACAATTTACGGTACGGCCGTAAAGAGGTTTATGGTCATAATCTGCGAGAAAACAAATTTTGCCAAGCTCATCACCAGTGGGTCTCCTTGGCCGTGCTGCTCGGCACACCCGTGTCGGGTGTTGCTGGGGCTCATCATGCCCATGACGGGAGGCACGGCCTGGCCGTGATGGGCTCGCAGGGAATTTTGTTTTTTTTTGGGGGGGGGGGGGGGCTGTTGTTTGTTCTAGATTTCCCCCCTCTTCAATGTTGTCTTCTCCTACATCAGTAGTGTCATGATTGTCTCTGTGTAAATATCCAATATTTCCACGGCCCGTAATAATAATTACGGCCCTGCCGTAATTTTGCCAAAACTCTGATTGGCTTGAAATTTGACATGTAATTTCCTCTTGGTGACTGGAATTCATCTGTACGCTTAGATTACCCCAAATCTATTGAAGTTAAGCCCTTTTTGCCTGAAATTGATCAAAAACTAAGAAAAGTGTAGATTCCAAAATATTTGACAAATGAAGCTTAAAAACAAGCAAAATAGCATAAATATGACTCAAAAACTCTAGACAATCGATACAAAATATACTATGAATATTTGAGTCATCATATACCCTAGGGGGTCTTAAAAGCCATCTTGTAGGCCCAAATTGCATCATGGAGTCTAAGTGCCAAATTCTTCCTCAAGATTGATACGGTCCTTTCTAGAATTATTTTAATTTCTCGATTTGATATCTTCACTTAACTGTTGGTTTGAGGATGATAGGGCATAGCAATTTGGTATTTTACACCACACTTTTGGAGAAGAGAATGAATTTATGATTGATAAAGTGAGAACCTTCGTCGCTAATAAGAACTCTTGGGACTCCAAATCTTGAAAAAATTATTTTTTTTGAGCATCTTGATTACAATCCTCGAGTCATTAGTAGCTTCAACAGAGGCTTCTACCCATTTTGAGACATAGTCTACTGCGACCAAAATATACTTATTCCCACAAGACATGAGAAAGGGGTTCATGAAGTCTATTCCCCAGACATCAAATATTTTGACCTCTAGAATATTGGTGAGAGGAAGCTCATCCCTTCTCGAGATGTTACCACTCTTTTGGCAACGATTGCAAGTAAGAATGAAATTCCTCACATTACAAAAAATGGTGGGCTAGTATAGACTGGACTATAGTACTTTGAATGCTATTTTCATAGAACTCGTGTGACCTCCATAAGGGGAAGTGTGACAATTTGTCAAGACATCGTAAATCTCTAACTCAGGGATACATCATGAAAATAATCTGTCAGCACAATGTCTATACAAATAAGGGTCGTCCCAATAGTAATTGTTCATATTAAATAGAAATTTCTTCTTTCTCCAGATAGATAAATCTATAAGAAGAACATCAGTAATAAGAAAATTGTTAAAGTGAGAATACCATGGTGCTTCTTGTGCCGCTATCCTCAATAGTGTTCCTCCGGAAATGTATTATTGATCTCAGACTCCTCCTTAGTTTTAGAATGCTTTTCTCTCAAAAGATGAGACAAATGATCAGCAACTAGGTTCTCAGCCCCCTTTTTATCCCTAATCTCAATGTCGAATTCTTGTAGAAGTAGAATCCAAAGAATTGATCAGGGCTTCACATCTTTCTTTCTCATCAAGTACTTAATTGCTACATGATAAGTGAAAATAATAATCTTAGAGTCAATTAAATAAGAATGAAATTTATCGAATGCAAAAACAATGGCAAGTAATTCTTTTTCAGTAGTAGCATAATTGATCTGAGCGTCAGTGCGGCTAGCATAATAGATCACATGGAGTTTGTTATCCTTTCGCACGCCCAAGACCACCCCCATGGTGAAGTCGCTCTCATCACACATTAATTCTAATGGCAAGCTCTAGGCAGGTGGTTGCATGATTAGGGCAGATATTAGAGCTTTCTTCAGGGTCCCAAATGCCTTCATGCAATCCTGCCCAAATAAAAATTCAACACCTTTAGCAAGTAGATTTGTGAGAGGTCATGCAATTTTGGAAAATCCTTAATAAAATGTCTATAAAACCCAACATGTCCTAGGAAACTCCTGATTCCTTTAACTGAGGTCAGTGGATCCATCTTCTCAATCACTTGAACCTTAGCTCGGTTCACTTCAATTCCTCATTCTAAGATAAGATGTCCTAGGACTATTCCTTCTCGTACCATAAAATAGTACTTTTCCTAGTTAAGCACTAGATTCACCTCTTCACAGTGCTGCAAAACTTTAGAAAGATTAAATATGTAAGCTTTAAAAGAATGACCATAAATAGAAAAGTCATCTATAAAGATATTCATAAAGTTTTCATTAAAGTCAGAGAATATAGCCATCATGCATTGTTGAAATATAGCTAGGGCATTGCATAGCCCAAATGACATTCTGCTATAGGCAAAGATCGCATATGGATAAGTAAACGTGGTCTTTTCTTGGTCCTCAAGGTGAATAGGAATCTACAAAAATGATGCAGAAGCATATAACATGAAGGAAGGGGAAAACCTAGCCCCGTTGGTGCCCCAAAAATTTTCCACAGAATGTTCCTCGGGTCACCCAGCGACGAAAGTCATGCCCCGTGACTCCTACGGACAGTTCTCCACAGAATGTTCCTCGGGTCACCCAGCGACGAAAGTCAAGCCCCGTGACTCCTGCGGATAATTTTCCACAGAATGTTCCGCAGGTCACCCAGTGACGAAAGTCACTCCCCGTGACTCTTGCGGACAGTTTTTCACATAATGTTCCTCGGGTCACCCAGCGACGAAAGTCACGCTCCGTGACTCTTGCAGACAGTTCTCCATAGAATGTTCCTCGGGTCACCCAGCGACGAAAGTCATGCCCCATGACTCTTGCGGACAGTTTTCCATAGAATGTTCCTCGGGTCACCCAGCGACGAGAGTCACGCCCCGTGACTCCTGCGAACAACCACCCGAAGCTGCAGAACTGCCCCGACGACCCCACTTCGACGTGTACAACCCACCCTACCATGTTGCCCCACCTCATGAAGATCCAAAGGGGCCCAACAAGGTAGAAGCACGATGATCCAAACGCCCATCTCACCCACCGGACTGCTTCGTGGGTGTTATCAGCCCACTCTCCATCCACACCGAAGTGATCCAGCCCAAGGATGCTACAAACCAGCCCCCGAAGAGCCCAATTCCAGATGGGCCTCACAATCATATCAGCAACACGGCCCAAGAGAAGGCCGCGACGATCATTACGCAGCCCAGTACTTCGAAATTCTACTGCTTTGTCGCGATGTGCTCTGAGTGCGTCTAACCGCCGTCGCAGCCACCTCGTACGCTGAAGAATCAAAGGACCTGCGCCCCTACAGGAGTAGATGGTAGTTGGTAGGATTATGTTCTGTTTTGTCTTTTTGTGGCAGCTTGACCACTTTTTGGTTGTTAGTTATTGAGATGTTATCCCCTTTTTCTTGTTTCCTCTCCTTATCTTATAAAAGAGAGGGGCTGGCCAGCATTCTCCCTAGTTCTCTTAGAAGTAGAGTTCTCCTGGTGAGCGAGTGTGTGGAAGATGAAGTAGCATCGTCTTCGACGTTTGTAAGAGTCGGCGACCGGCGTCTCGACTCAATTTCCTGCTTGTATCTCCTGCTTTTGAGAAGTAAATCCCACCGATCCGGGTGGGTCAGGTTCGCCTGTTTTTACACATTCTTTCTGAGTTGTGTTTTCGTTCGCCCTCTCACCCATGAGCATCCGAGTATCGGAGTCGTGGACGATTTCCCTGTTCGTTGGTTTGATCGCAGGTGCATAGGCGCGCGAGCTGACCCCGCAATCCGCAACCCCTGTTCGTGCTTTGCTTAAAATTTCTCTAGAGGTTAGTGAGTGAATTTCAGTAATTTTAGGTGCCGTTGGATTTCTCTCGCATTAGTATTACCTCGAAATGAATTTGCGCTGATTTCTTGTGTTTGTTGCTATACTTTCCGAGCGATTTGACTTTCCTCGTCTCAAGACCCTCTCACGATTTATGTGCATTGTGTAAACACCGTAGAGGATGGCATTAAGGACCAACCCTCCTATTGTAGCTACATCAATTCTAGTATCAGAGGACGTTGCGCGTTCGATTCTTATCGTTCGCACGGTCTGACTCATTGCATCACATATTTCCGCATCGTTTTCGCGTTTTCAGCATCTTGCACTTAGTCATTTTCGACCTTGTTTGTGCATGGTGACTACACGGTCACAAGTTATGTCATCCCAATATCCGGAAACCATCCCTAAAACCCAAGTGTCGGCCCAACCCTCGGAAGGGAGTAGAATCCATTTAGAATAGTTGGCTGCGCTTGAAGCGCGCGTAGATGCCATGTTGGATGCACTGTCCGTGCGCTTGGAATCCCAAGAAGGGAATACAAGCACGATGTTTCAGCAAATTATGACTGGGATTCATACCCTCACAAGTCGCCCTGAGCCATCGGAGCATAGGCGCTCTAACCCGGTTAACCCGCCTCCGTCCGCAAACCTAGCCCCACCTACTAGAGAGTTCCCCCCAATGCCCGCGCCCCCGCGGCCGCGAGTCTTTGAGGATGAGTCTGGCCACCTGCAGCCTCATGAGGCCCAGGGGGACCTCGGTTATGGATACGAGCCCTTGGATGAGGATGATGTGTGGGCCGCACAAGGGTCGCTACCTAATGGTCGTTTTGGGCATGCTTGGGCCGACAAAGGGGCCCAGCCCGATGCCATGAAGAGCGTCCTCGCTTGAATGATGACTTCCACTGCTATATTCGGAACACCCCCGTGCCTTTTGCAGGTGGTCTCGACCCGTCACAATTCCTTAATTGGGTCACGTCGGTCGACTCTTACTTTGACCTTAGTAACTGGCTTCCTAAATCGCGTGTTAGGTACGTGCGCACCTTGCTCGAAGTTCCTGCGCATTTGCATTGGGCAAACGTGGAGCGCCAAAATGCGTAGGAAGCCCTTCCTCCCATCACCACTTGAGAAGAAATGAGGTATCGCCTCCGTGAGCGATATGTACCCCCCTCCTATAGGCAGCGACTCCTTGATCAGTATAGTAGCCTACTCCAAGGGTCGGGGTACCATCGAGGAATATCGCCTCACCTTTGAGACGCTCCAACTCCGGTGTAACTTACAGGAGGACCCCGAGTTAGTTTTGTCGAAGTTTAGGAATGGCCTCCGCGCGGACATCCGACGCGCCCTACCCACATACAGTTCAGAGACGTTCGACCAAACCTTCCAGCGCGCTGGTGATATCGAGCACGATTTTAGGGCTGCGGCTAGGCGCAGCGAGTCCGGACCCCCTAGGCGCCCTCATTTGGGCGGGCCTCCTCATGTTCACCCTCGACCCGAGTGCCACGAGCCTCGTTCCGACCCATGGCCCGTGCCTGCGGCCCATCACTCCCCTAGGCATTCAACCCCCGTTGCCCCACCTTCTCGCCCCACTTGGGAGGAGAAGGGGAAGGCCCCACTTGTCGGCCCGCCTAGTCGCGTCAACTGTTACAAATGCCTGCAGCTGGGCCATCTGTCCCACGACTGCCCTAAAAAGTCCGCCACCGCGGACAAGACCCCTGCCCATGTCGCCACTATCACCCGTGAGCCTGCGAAGCACGATGCTGAGGCCGAATGCTATAGTAGTGGCGAAGAGTCGGGTCACCCCACACTTGCGGTTGTGCGGTGCACCTTTGTCCATACCCCACCCTCCGAGGATTGGAGGTGTACGAGCATCTTCACGACTTACATCAAGTGCAACAGGCACTCATGTAAGATCATCATCGATGGTGGTAGTAGTTTGAATGTGGTCTCTCAGACCGCGATCACCCATTTCGGTCTTCCCCTTGAACCTCACCCGAAACCATACTCGATCGCATGGGTTGACACATCGAGTCTTCCGATCACCCACCGATGCCAAGTCCCCATCACTTTTGGGGACTACCGCGAGAAAGTGTGGTGTGATGTGGTGGCTATGGATGTTGCCCATGTCCTCTTAGGAAGTCCCTGGCTATATGATCGGGACGTAGTCCAATACGGCCGGTCGAACACTTATGTGTTTGACCACAATGACCAAAAAATATGTTTGATCCCGACCCCACCTAAGGAGCTGCGCGCTTCCACATCCAAGGGTGTGGTTGTCCCTCCATCGGTTGCCCCTCCGGCCCCAACTATAGTGTCCCTCATGCGAGTCCAAGGTTGTCTATGCCTTAATGGTGCGTGACTCATCGGGTGCCCCTCCTCCCTTAGCCGAGGAGCGTCCCCCGGAGATCGCCACCCTCTTGACCGAGTTCTCTGACATCAGCCCGGAGGACTTACCCCGTGGACTCCCTCCAAGTAGGGAGATACAACATGCCATTGATCTTCTCCCGGGAGCACCCCTCCCCAACTTACCTCATCACCATTTAAACCGCACTGAACACGCTGAATTGCAGCATCAAGTGGATGAACTCCTCACCAAGGGGTACGTCCGTGAGAGTCTAAGTCCCTACGCGGTGCCCGCCTTGCTCACGCCCAAGAAGGATGGGTCATGGCGCATGTGTATTGACAGCCGTGCCATCAATAGGATCACCGTCAAGTATAGGTTCCCCATACCTAGGCTTGATGATATGTTAGCCTTAGTCTCCGGTGCATCATGGTTTTCCAAACTTGATCTTCGTAGCGGCTATCACCAAGTCCGCATCCGCAAAGGTGATGAATGGAAAATCGCATTCAAGACCAAGGACGGTCTTTACGAGTGGCTCGTCATGCCATTCGGGTTATCTAACGCCCCGTCCACATTTATGCGCCTCATGACCCAAGTCCTCAAACCCTACATGGGCAAGTTCCTGGTCGTCTATTTTGACGACATTCTGATTTTTAGTTGGTCCCGCAAAGAGCACTTGGAGCATCATCGCTCTACCTTTGACCTCCTACGGAAGGAGCGCCTCTTCCTTAACACGAAGAAGTGCGCCTTCATGACAAATCGAGTCCACTTCCTGGGTTACATCATCTCAGATGAGGGTCTTTCTGTTGACCCAACTAAAGTTGAAGCCATCCGACATTGGCCCGAACCCCACACAGTGTCCGAGGTCCGCAGCTTTTTGGGCCTCACGGGCTTTTATCGCTGTTTTATTCGGGGTTTCAGCACGATTGCATCCCCACTGAACCAACGTCTATCCAAGGATGACTTTGAATGGACCACCGCCACTCAACATGCCTTCGACGCCCTTAGGGATGCCATCACGACGGCACCTGTCTTGCGCCTCCCGAACTTCTCCAAAGTCTTTGAGGTTGCTTGCGACGCCTCCGGTACTGGGATTGGAGGTACCCTTAGCCAAGAAGGCCACCCTGTCGCCTTCTTTAGTGAGAAGTTGAACGCTGTCCGGCAGTGTTATACGACCTACGACAAGAAGTTTTATGTCATCATTCAGTCGCTTCGTCAGTGGAGGCACTACCTCCTCCACCGTGAGTTTGTCTTGTACAGCGACTATCAAGCCTTGTCTTTCCTTAGTGCCCAGAAGAAATTGGGCGCCCGCCATGCCAAGTGGGTCGAGTACTTGCAACAGTACTCCTTTGTGATCAATCACAAGGCGGGTAAGGAGAATGTCATCGCAGATGCTCTGAGTCACGTCCGAACCCTTTTATGTGTGATGCGCACCCGCGTCAACACCTTTGACCACGTCAAGGAGGAGTACGCCACGTGCTCCGACTTCGGTGCCATCCATGCTGCCTTGACTGAGTCTCCCAACCCCGAGTCCCCCTATCAATTGTGCGAAGGCTATCTTTTCTTGGGGAACCGCTTGTGCATTCCCCGCTCATCGCTTTGAGATCATCTTTTGCTCAAGCTACATGCAGGTGGTGTCGCCGGCCATCACGGCCGTGACAAAACCCTTGAGATGGCGGAGGAACGCTTCTTTTGGCCCTCCCTCCGCCGGGACATTGAGCGTATTGTGCGCCACTGCGGCACATGCCAAATGGCTAAACCTCGCTCCGCGAACACCGGCTTTTACACTCCGTTGCCGGTTGCTGATAGTCCTTGGAATGACCTTAGCATGGACTTTGTCCTAGGGCTACCCCGCACCGCCTCGCGCTTCGATTCCATCTACGTGGTTGTAGATCAGTTCTCATAGATGGCCCACTTTATCCCCTGTTCACGGACAGCGGACGCGTCCCACGTCGCGCACCTCTTCTTCAAAGAGATTGTCCATCTCCATGGCCTCCCCAAGTCCATCATGTCCGATCGTGACATGCGCTTTATGAGCCACTTCTGGCGCTCACTTTGGGCCCTCATGGGCACCACTCTGAAGCTCTCCACAGCTTACCACCCTCAAACCGACGGTCAAACTGAAGTCGTTAACCGTAGTTTAGGCAACTTGCTCCGGTGCCTCATTGGTGACCACCCGAGGTCTTGGGATGCCATCCTTCCTATGGCAGAATTCGCGTATAATAGTGCAGCCAATAGGACTACGGGTCTTAGTCCCTTCCAAGTGGTTTCCGGCCGTCAGCCACGTAAACCCATTGACTTGCATGACCTGCCCATGGAGCCCCACCTTTCTGAGCATGCATACTCTTTCGCTCAGCATGTAGCTAGCTTGCATGAGGAAGTTCGGCATCGAATCTTTTTGGGCAATACTCGTAATGCTATGAGGGCTGATAGCACCCACCGGTATAGGTAGGCATTACACGCAAGTGCACGGGTCTATCGAAGCAATAAAATATCGATCCCACAGGGACTAACTGGCAAGTACCGATAGATCTCAAAATGACTAGCTAGACGAGGTCGAAATTGGTGAAGTTTAAGATAACGAAATAATTAAAAGTGCAGGAATGTAAACTAAGGAAATCACACGAGAGAATTATAATGAGGAGATGTATCAGGATATGGGTTCACCACTAGACTCCTTATAGTTGAATAGCCAAAGTTTATTACTAATGTCCGATCAAGTTCAAGGGACTCGGCTTCCTTGTCACATATGTAGCCTTCCCCACCAATAATCTCGTCCGCTTCTACGAACTAAATTACCAGTCCAATCCGTAGGGTTCTAACGTGCGGTCAGACGAGTGTCTTTCCACAACGTCTAAGGTTCTTATAATCCTTGCAAATGTGTACAGACCCGCAAGCGAGGTTTTACCCTCCTAGAGATGCTGAACCGTACTTGAGGTGATTAAAGACTCAAACACCCCCTCTCAGGTAGCGTAAGGATGATGTACATATGGAATGGATAAACCCTCAACTAAGTGGGTCGGACGCGTGGTCGAACTGGGATCTCACCGACGCGACTAAGCTCCTTTCAGTCACGCGAGCGAGTATGAATCTGCGAGCGAGTTTTCTCTTCTGGAGATCTGATTAACAAACCTCACTAAGGTGTTTCCCTAAGTGAGTACAGTCTAGCGGGCAAGTTTCCTCCTCTAGATCCAATTGACAAACCTCACCTTTGCAACTTAAGGCTCAAGCATACCTTTCGGAATAATGCTTTCCTTTAATCCTACGGGTGAGTATAGCTATGCAAGCAAGTAAACTTTTAGAAAAGCTGATTTACAAACCTCACCCGAGGGATTAAAGGTTGAACATATCCTTCCAGGTCTACAGGCGATGAACACGCACAAGGCCAAACAAGGACTTCGGCTAACAAACTTTAACTAACTCAACTAGTAAATCGTCAAGGGCTACTCCCACATCCTGATTTGGGGTTTAGCCAAGCATGTTCATGATAACAATGTAAGCAATGTATTCAGCCATGAACATCACAAGTAATAACAGGTTTTGCGCAAGAGTTGTAGAGGGAAGATAGACCATGCAATATTCTCTTAAGATCTTACAATAGATGCAGCAACTCAAAGATGTAGGCTAAGTATTACAAATCTGTTTCTAGGAAGCTTATGCAACATGAGGTATTCAAAGTTGTACAAATGCGCAGCTTCTTTCTCCTCGTTTCTTCACCATGCGCTTCCTCTGATGGACCGAACCTCCTCTCATCTTCGATTCTTGTATGCGAGAGCTGTCCTTCCTTTTCTTTTCGAACGGAGAAAGCCTTTTATCCTCTTCTCTTCTGAATCTTCTTCTCCTCCCCATGCCCTGCAAAAAGAAGCCTGCTGCAAAGCTTTAGCTGAAAGGTTTCTACCAGCCTGCAACGCTTCAGCCGCCCATACCTCACGAAATGATGATTTCATGAGCAAATCCTCCCCTAAAAGCTGCTCTACGCCTCCTTCGTCAACAGGGGAGAAAGGTCCTAGGTGCCCTTCAGCTTACCATTAGGTCAGATCAAAGAAACATGGGAGAAAATGGTGATTTTGTAACAGGCGGGTCCGCGATCTCGGGCGAGAATTTGGTCGTGACCCAGTCGTAATTTGTCGATTTTAGCTTCAGGCATAGCGACGATCACGGGCATGATTCTGATCGGGACCCGGTCGTGATTTCCAACAAAGACTTCAATGAATCCGAAAACTCCTGGTTAGGATCGTCTTGAGTTAGGATGAGCTCCTCTGCTACCAAAGTGTCAGAATCTACCCTTTATGTGGTCAATTTGACCTGAAAATGTGAAAATACCGAAACAAGTGTAGATTCCATGAATGTATCCAAATATAGGCAATTGTAAGGCTTAAAATCGTGAAATAAGCATGATTCCATGAGTAAAATGACACATGAAACTCTATATAAATTTGTGTCAACAGAATACCTACGACTTAAACTTTTGCTTGTCCCCAAGCAAATAGAAAGAAAAGGAGTTTCATGGGGATTGTTCAATCAAAGTTATATTCCCAAATGATCTATAAATGCGAAATAATCACAGCTAGTCATAGGATGCACAAACCACTGTAGACTATAAAGATGTCAAGATGAAAAGCAAAGTATCTGGGTTAAATCTATAGACAACAGTTGAACGATAATACTGGATAGAAAATAGTTCCTTACCACATGATACACTAATACACTTAAAGCACCAAAAAGGGTAAACTCTAAGGTGGTAGTAAAGGTCTTACTCATGACTTTGGTACCACCGTACTTATTTTCTTTCTGTTTCTGCAGTGCCAAGCCGAGGCTTTGGTACCACTGCCTTCTTTCCTTTTGAAATTCAGTGCCAAGTTGCAACTTTGGTACCACTGCTTTCTTTCTTTCATCTTCTTTTCTTTTGATGTTCAATGCCATGTTGCAACTTCGGTACCACTGCTTTCTTTCTTTCATCTTCTTTTCTTTTGATGGCAGTGTCAAGTTGAGACTTCGGTACCACTGCTCTTTTCCTTCTTTTCTCAATGTATTGGGCAGCGCCAAGTTGCAACTTCGGTACCACTATTTTTTTTTTCTTTTCTTTTTCTATGTTTCTTGTACGGTGCCAAGTTAGAGGAGCTTGAACCAAAACTAATACCAAGAGCTACCAAGGGTGTTAGGTATATGTGTCAATTGGTTTGGTCTATAATCTTCCAAATAAATAGTGCTCATGTTGACATATAGATATTTCCTAGACTCATAGCTTGTCAATTGGTTAGGTATATGTGTCAATTGGTTCGGCCCAGCAAACTTCTCCCTTTCCAGTAGGGATCGCACATTGAAGCTCATGGTGTTCGTTGCTGCAGGAATCTACAACAATGTAAGAACAGCAAGGTCAGTATCAATGTTCAGAATCAATCCAGGACTTAAGAAAGATTCTTTTCTCACTATTTTATCTGGCTGAAAAATCCAGCAAAAACAGCCCGAAAGAGTAGAACTCTTTTAGTGAGATGGGATCCAGATTTCATACTTGGTCTCCGCGTCCCGCTCAGGCGAGATAAGATCCACAGAGAGTACAAGCACTAGTCTCTGGTAGGCTATCCCAGCCAATCGCCAACCCGTGCGATTCCCCTTCATCTGGGCAATCCAGCTGACTGTGCCAACTGAGTTGGTACAACACAGTCTCTGATCCCACAGATGGCTGCCTCCATGTGCTACCATATGCGCCACATATGTAGCCTACATGGTCAAGCTAACCCGACCTACTCCCTGGACCACCACGTGCTATGCTGAGCAACGAGAAGCGATAAATCCCTTCTCTGTAACACGCAGGTGTAATCCCGCACTGTCTGAAGATAGATGGACGTGCCCACTGAGTGGGTACAACACGGCTCCAACGATAATCAGAACAGTGAGGTTTCGCGTCAGAAGGCTTACGAGCTTGATATTTTAGCGTTGGATTTTAACGGTCTTTTATCTTCTTGACTATCATGCAATTCCTATGGTGATAGCAGAAGATAAACTCATGCAATTCTAATTATAAAAAGCAATAAATAGAAAGCATGCTGATCTTATGTGGTAAAAGCCCATTAAGCCTAAGTTAGACCTTAAATTAAACTTAAGTCTTCACTTGCTTTTCTTCATGGGTCTTTTGCTGCTCATCTGGCCCAAACCAGGGCCCAAGCGCCATCTGCAGCTCAGGTGCGCCTACCAGGGAAAATGCGCCTGGTCCCAGAGTCGAACCCTGGACCTCCCACCTGGTCAAGCCTCTGCTGCAAGCGCCTCTGCCAAGTGTGCTCTGTGCTCTTGTCTGATTAATTTACAAATTAATCTATCTAGACAAGATTGACTCGCAGGTCAATTACACTTTATAATTTAAATGAAAAGTGATGCGCAGATCACAATAAAAATATTTATTTACATTTAAATTCCAGGCACGCAGGCCCCAGCACAGCACACATTAAACATGGGCAGCCCACACAAGATTAAATAAACAAACATATGCTTACAAACATCATGCGATCCAACATAAGAAAATAAAATTTCGAAAACCCCATTGGCATCAATTTTAATTTTCCTTATTGGCCCTACTACCTTACAACGGTCCATTACAAGGGATCCACTCATCTGACCTAGTCAGATCCATTGCCCTTGCATGCACCAAGTCGTAACTGACTTGAGTCGACCTAATGGTCAACCATGCATGCGCCAGGGCTGAACAACCCTCATGAGTTCTGGCAAGCGGGTGTGACCCCGGGCCTAACTCATGTGTGTTCACTAGTTGTCTCAATCAGACATCGCTACACGCCTGTCTGCAGTCGACCTATAGCCATCTCGTGCTTACGCACAGATGCTATCTGGTCGACCCATCAAGGCTGTCAGATGATCTGATCAGACTGTTTGGATCTAACCTAGGAGATGACTTCAACCCTAATAACCCGTCTAAGGGTTTAAAGCAGGCGCCTCTTAGATCTAATGAGAGTCGCGCATGAGAAGAAGTTTTGAAGAAAACATAGATGCGCCAACAAAAACATATACTAAGATGTATGTTAGTTTCGCATGTCATCTAGATCTAAGCATATGCGCAAGTATGGATCAAACATGAAGACCAAGCATTAAGCAATCATAAAACGATGCATAAAACCTGCTCTGATACCAATTGATAGTCCCCTTTCAATAAGGGGGGGCCGAAACCCTAAAGTGGCGCATACAAAACATGGGCAGCGGATACTAGGGTTTCATGGGATCGATG